>CM077444.1:3806179-6206179 GCA_039654765.1 Mylopharyngodon piceus | reverse complement strand
GAACACAGTGCATGTCAAATGTTAGAACTATAACAGAAGGACAGTTAGCCTTTAGAAAACCAGTGCTGTCTGTAAGCCTGGGGACTACACCACCACTGCAGTTTATTTCAAATGGCAGGAGACAGAGCCTTCAATCCAACACGCAGAATGTTTGCCCAGAAGTAAACTAGCACTCACCATATGCTTCTGGGACTAAAGCAGGAGCACATATCACAGATATGACCTTAGCATGCACAGAAACTGTGTGCATGCCAAAACTTTCTTTTCAGTCTTCAGCAGGTTAGAAGGTTTGGGTCTGTGTGTGTGTGTGTGTGTGTGTATGTGCGCGTGTGCATGCATGTGTATGAGTGGAGCGACGTGTGCCTCCTGGCAGCTTTTGTACCTCATGACTCTCTAGGAGCTGGTGGAGTGTTTTGAAGGACTGAGATTGACAGGACATTATTAAAAAAAAAAGCCAGCACAGACTCTAAACCCACTATAAAACACAGCCTCACCTTAAACCCCTTATTATGGTCCTGTGTGAGGAGAGTGAGAAATCCATAACATAATAATGCTGTAAAAGACAGGCTCTTAGATCATTCCCTTTGGATTCAAAATAATTAGATGAAACAATAATAATATTTCAGACAGAAGAAAGGCAGTTTGTCATTTTAAAACCAATTGCAGCTGATTTTACAACAGTTCTTTGTGCTTGACACCATGTGGTAAGGCAATGGAGACAAATGGAGTAACTAATTAAAACTAGCAATTGCATTATAGTGCTTTTTTTACTCTGTTTTCCCCCTCAGATTGTTTGCATATGCAGCAGAGTGAGAAAAGGCAATAATCCAAAACACTGCTAACAGTGTGTTGCTCGCTTCATGGCATTTTACGTGTTTTTATGGAAGCAAAATATTTAGTTAAAAAATTTCTACTGTTCATCACAATGCTTTCAACAAAGTTATTTTTTAATTGGCACTTTAAAAAAATGCATTTTCTATTTTTATTGTTTATACTTAGTTTACGCTCATTTTTATTTTTATTCTCATATTTGGTTTATTATATGTGTGTGTGTGTGTGTGTGTGTGTGTGTGTGTGTGTGTATGTGTCACCCGTGCTGGCAAAATGAGTCAGAATGTGCACTGGCTAATTACGAGCTACAGGCAAAACAAGTGAAAAATGTCAATTTTGGTCGAATTTGAGGTTTTCACAAAAATGAGCTCATTAAGACCTCGTCTAGTGATCCCAATGCTCCAAATAGCAATTAAACATCTAAAAGTATCTTTATTTTAACGTTTTCTGAGAGGGGTACCTTTCCTTTGTCCATGAAAAATGCCGTTTTTCTCTGCTTGCTTCTCGATGACTGGCGCTCCCCTCAGGACAAGTTTGGTATCGTTTTAAAGCGCAGCAATTCCAACTTTGTGAATATTCACAGCGAATTCTCGATGACATGAGTCTGAACCAATGAAATGTGATTTTCAAACTCATTCGGATGTAAACAAAACAATCTCAAAACAAAAGACACCTCAGACAGCGAGCGATCCTGATATACACACATATACAGAATTACAGTATTTTAAAATATCTGTCTTGGCGAGTATTCACGCAAACATTATCTGTTATGTCTGAAGTGAATGTCTGGTTAACTGTTGGGGAAAACATCTGATGTGTAACATTATATTAGATCCGTGCAGTACTGTAGGTCTTAATATATAGGCTGTCTGTAAAACAATTGTGGTATCATGGAAAAAAAGGTTAAATATATATTTTTCCTACAGATATTTGGTTTTGACTTGGTGGTTTTGACTTGGTTGACAGGGATTTTGTGTAGCTCATAAATTTTTGTCTGATTCCAACAAATCATACATCATTTTGAAGGTTTATATATATATATATATATATATATTAGATACATTGTTTTAAATAGATATGGGTATCTTGACTGCAGTTTTACTAATTTAAATTATGAGTAATTTGTAGTTTGGTCATTTATAGTATGTAGTGTTAGATCTTCATTTTTTTTGTGTTGGTGGAGAGCACAGTAGTTCCTGCTAGTCCAAGTGGGTCAGACAAATCAAGAAAAGAGCTTGAGATTGAGGAAAGAGTGTTGGATATCACTCTTCGTCAAATCGTGCTTAGACTTCTGGGAAGTGGCTAGGTTCTCGCTTCACATCGGAACGGCGAGTCGGAGAGCGATCAGTTCGAGAATTAGCCATGACAGACCATTTCTGCTCTCGAGGAGAGGGGAAGTGATGAGGGCGCCCCCCATTTTCTCCCTCCTGGAAAAGGCGGCAACGAGACTCACACACAATGTTCTGGCCTGTGCTGATCTGAATCTAAAATGCCTTCTTAAACTTGACTAATGTTTGTGTGTTTTATGGCTTGTCAGATTGATGTAGGGTTTCATGACGCGAGTCAAAATAAGGTCTGATCTGCACTGTGCCTGCTGTTTCCCAAGCGAAGCAATGGCATTTGGTATGGTTCACGCACATAAGATCAGCAAGCCCCTGTTAACGTTTAAAAATGGGAGGATTAGCAAGCAATGCTAATTGTTTTCCACGTCTCTGCTGAGTAATACTCTGTGGTTTAAGACAGCACTTCTGTACAGAGAACTGACTAATTCCTCTTGTCCTGGCAGGATTAAACTGTGCAAATGAAACTTCAAATCAAACCAGTCTGGTCTTGTAAATTACTCGCGATCAAAGCACTTAAAGAGAGAGATGTGTCCCGACACAGTTTCAGTAACGGTTTTTATCGCTCCTCATTGACCTCAGCTTCAGTCCGTGAGGATAAAAGCTGAACATGATATATGCTTTTATGCGACTTATTGATTTTACAGCTTTTTAACATTTAATTATTTGGATACAAAATTCCACTCGGCATACAACAGGAGCCATGGAAATCACGCTTGAGCGAGATCCACCGAGGGAGGAGATTCATAATACCTCATTTACTTCTGTTCAGCCTAGCTAGCAAAGACAGCCCAACACATCTGGAGATGACAGTCGCAATGAGAGTAAATTATTATCAGCAGTGCCGTAGTGTACGACTGATGGCTGGTTTTGTTTTTTAATTAGTGTACATAAGTAAAGGGCTGCCAGATGTCAGTTTGTTCGCCTGCCGTTGTTCAGCGTCCTTGAATCAAACGGTTTGTTCCTGGGCTGGAACTATAACAGCTGTACCCTTCCTCCCCCACCTGCCATCCTCAGACATGCAAACTTTCTTATAGGAAGAACATACACACAAAGAGGAAGTGAGGAAGACAGTTCCAGCCTTAGAGCACGTTTAGTCCGGTAGATGTAAGATGTTTGCCTTTCTTGTTTTGTAACATGAACGATCTTGAAGTGTAATTAAGCGTGTCCTCGATCCTCATTCCACTGCCGTACGGATGCTCTAATTAGTGTTATCTGAAGGGCCAGGTGGCCATCTTGTCTTCTCCCAGAAGAGGAGAGTTATTTTGTACCATTTGTGTTATCTAATTATTCATTTTAACATCTCCACCCTGGCTGCAAATCCTCCACAACCACCACGGTTACCATTTCCATCTTGACTCTTGTAGTGTCAACTCCGAAAGCATATTACGCTCCCTCTCTCTTTCTGTCTTTTTTCTCTTTCTTTGTTTTGTGTTATGTTCTCCTTATTCCCCCATGAGACTTGGTTTGTTTACTCTGCCTTTTCCACATCTTTCTCTGTGCTGCCGCAACGGTAATCTCTCTTTCAAATATTTGTTTCTTCCATCACAGGATTTTCCGCCGTGTGTCGCATTCCCAGAATCTTAACTGTGACTGTGACTCATCGCAGGCACTTTTTCATACGTGCCATCTCCCGTACAAATCTATTCACTCTGCCCTGTAAGACATTCAGATGGAGGCACCGTTACTGTAGCAGAGGTTGGCCGACGGTGTGGATTGTCACATTTCCTTCCGTTTTGAGCCACACGGTTGCTTGTGCATGTCACGGCTCACGTCCGTGTAGAAAACGGATGATGGATGGCCAGGAGATGTAAGTGGCCAGGGAAAGTAATTACAAACTTTGCCTAGGGTAGAAATTTTGTAGATAAGCTTTGCCGGAATGTCCAGGTGGACGGAAAAAGCAAACAGATGAGACTCTGTGAAGGTCAGGGTGTTGTTCTACTAGAACAACAATAATGAGGCCACCAGCAATTTAACTAGCTCCGTTTCCAACATGAAACATGAAATAAAGCATCACAGAGGGTTTTGTCCTTTTGCTGGTGACGGAAGTGGACGGTTAAGGAACAGATTGGCTTTCAAATGAGAAAAAAAGGAAGTCGTCACAATTTTCATGCCGTCCAGCGGGAATCCCTCAAGCTGGATGACTTGGCAGGCGAGTGAGTGTGTTATGTAGGGCAGGACAGATCTGGTGTCTTGCCCAGGTTGGGTTAATTACGTCCCGTCAACCTCTGGGAGGAAGCCTGAAAAATTAACTGTCAGTATAACATGTGTTTAGGTGTGTGTGGGTGGATTTTTCCCCAAGAGACTGTCTATTCTTTATCATTCTGTGCAGGTTCATACAACATTCCAGGTGTATTTTGACAGCATAATTGCTTGATTGTGAGAAAAGGGTCTTATTCATTTATGGAATGGTGGATTTGCACAAAATCAAGTAAGTATTTGTTTAAAATATGAATAGAAGGAATGTAGGAAGGAATGAACAAACTTTTAGGCTACAACAGCCATGAATTTTTTCAGAAGCTGCATCTGCATTGGTATTTAGATATATTTACCAAAACCGTTTGGTTACCAACATTCTTCAAAATATCTTCTTTTATGTTCCGCAAAAGAAAGAAAGTCATACAGGTTTGTAACGACGTGAGGGTGAGTAAATGTAAATAAATAAAATTTAAATTTTTGGCAAACTATCCCCAAAATTCAAAATTATTTTTTTAATGAAATGATGAAGCCTACTATAAATAAGAATCAGTATATAGAATATATATAGTATCAGTATATATTCCTAGATTAGTGGTGTGCAGTGATGTTTTGAAATGAGGAGGCAAAGTAAAACCAAGTAAAAATCTCATCAAGTTTGCCTTTAATGCATTTTTACATTTATTCCAAAATAATAACTAAAGGCAGTAACAATTTAAACAATATATTTTATTTGTAAACTGATGTTGAGCTGTTCTGTTTAATAGTTGTAGTAGTAATAGTTAATAATATTTTAAAATATATTTTCATCAGTCAATCATCAAGCTCGGTAAACATTGGTCATAGACAAAAAGAAACAGTCATCATGTTTTCAGGCCATTTCAAGTTTAATTTTGAAACATAACATATGTGACATAAAGCGGTGATATCTAAATGGCTGAGTTGTTTACTTTTTAATTAGTCCACCCATTAATGCCATAATTTTGTTCATTCAGACCGATTCGTGAATGCGCACGAAAACAAGAGGCGGGATTTATCACACGAATCAATCACATCTGGTCATAGCGTGATGGAGGCATTGCCTCCTCTCACTTAACTTTTCCCCATTCATTCTCAATTACCCCCCATATAAGATTTGATTTTTGCAAAAAAAATTCTGACAGTGTAGAGAGGCCATTCAGATCATTTCAGGTGTGTTAAACAGGCAGTAGCAAAAAAGATGACAATCTAACATGTAAAATCAGGTACAGGAAAAATGGACAAATCCTCCTGGATATGTATTCATTTAGCACACACACCCCTGCCCATCATCAGTTGATTCTGGAGACTCGAGTGACCCCAGAGTGCAGAAGTTCAGATGGTAAAAATCAATGGAGTGTGCAATAAACATAAGCAGCCTAATGTGTTTCTGCATCAGGCTTCACAATTTGATTCCTGCTCTCTGACATAATGGAGAGTTCCAGCAGGTGAGGGGGGCTGAAAACCGCTGTGATTGAAAGGTAATCTAATGATATGACACATGATATTTTGTGTCCGTCTCAGGCGGACGACTGTCCAACTCAAAAGAGGAGAGGTGAATAAATAAATAAATTAAAAATGAGGTTGTATAGCACTTACATGAATCGTGAGGATGAATGTGAACCATGACTAAAAGCCTGACTGTATTTAAAGCAAAGAGAGCGGACAATGTGCTATGAGAGGTGCTGTGTTACACTGTTGATGCTGTTTAGAGTATATAGAGACGTCTGTATTTGTTTTTGTGGTGTCAGATGCAGCATCAATATAAGCTGTAATTTTTCCATGATGACATTCAAGTTAAAAAAAAAAAAAAAAATCTCATAGACTTGCATTAAAAGAGGGAACCAAGCCTTGCTGTATCTAGGAATCAGAATATCACAGAGACTTGGGGATGCGCTCCTTTTGAATTTAAAAAAAAAAAAAAAAAAAAATTACACATATAATATTTTAAAGAATTTAGTGCTGTTGCATTGTTGCGAAATATAAAAATAGTAAATCTTTAATCTAAATCAGGGATTTTCAAACAGGGGTATTGGGACACCCAGGAGGCCACAAGGGGGTGCCATAGGGGTCAGTGAAAAATTTTAGGTGACAAAAAATATAAATAATAATAATAGTAATAAAACGAAACCAAGCAGTAAGTAAAACTCTCATGTGCTATAGTTTGCACAGTTGAACTTGCATGAAGTCTTCTGTGAAGTGTGAAAGATTTCTAGGATTTCATCAATGAAAATCATACAGAATTTAATCAATGAGGGACTCTCTTTGGTATTGGCAGAATAGATGTGAATACCAAAGCATGATGTTAGAATTTATATTTCCCTATGCAGGTTGTCCTCTCTACTCCTTTCCCTCTTCTATCTTTCTGTCTTCACACATGTTCGTTGGAGGTGCCTGGAGGTGCCTATTTTCCTAGTGATTTCTCAACCCTCCTTCCAAAGGTCATAAATTTGACTCTTAACTGTCCCTATGAAGCAGAGATCAGGGAGAGAGATTAGATGCCGCACACTAGATCGATGGCACATGGCAGGGGCGTGTGGGTTTAGCTCTCTTTCTGCCACCAGAGCATTGTCTCCAAGAGGAAATTCTCCATTCACTGCTCTCCAAATGCACTCTTTTTTTTATTACATTTTAAAATTAATGTATGTTGCTGTTGCTAATGTTATGGACTGTGACTAATATAATCTTTTCTCTCATTTCTCTTCTAGGTCTGCCAAATAGCGTTGGTCCAGTTAGTAAGTAAACAAACTCATAGAACTAAATCACAGGAAGTGCGAGATGAACAGCTTTGCTTCTCACTTTACCTCAAGTCCACTTCTGGTTGAACGTTAATTTCTGATTTTCATTGGGTCTGTTGAATATAAACTGTGCAACCTAACGTGATTGGTTTGGAAGTTAATTAGAAAAGGGTTAAAGTAAACTGTTTCTAGAAAACAGCCACATAAATACCACAGGGGCTTAGAAGCATTTCAGGATCTCTTCCAAAGTAGAAAAGGGGGGGGAATATCATTTTAATATGAGAAATGCAGGTCTATCTGGTATTATCTGGTCCTGCCAGGGGCCTCATAAGCCAGCAGACAGATAGAGTTACAGGTGCAGGGAGGTTGAATGTGAAAACTGGAGTCACAGAGATATTGAACAAGTCAGAATGCATGTAGAGCCCTGAATATTTCCACACGCTTCACTTCTCTTGGATCCAGGACAAATATACACATTTCCTCTTTGGATAGATTGGTGTAACATATCACAGGTGTATGGAATAACATTGAACATATCAAATATTCAATAATGAACACTGGAATTATTACAGGAGTTGATAAGGATTTATACATATCTGATTTATACATACATTATAGTGTTACCAATGAACATTTGTTGAGAAGAAATTCTTGCACTATAAGTTGCACTTTTAATCAGAAATGCACGTCAAACCAAGTGGACACTCCCCTCTCCTCCTCTCCTCAAGTGTGTTTTGTGTTTGGCTGTAAAGCATGGCCTGTGCTGTGCCATTTCTGCATGAGCTCACTCCATTATTTCTTATTCAATCGTCAGACCACCCTCAAACATGCTACTGTACCATGAACATCCACTCACTGTCCTTCATGGTGAATTTACACACCTCCGTCCAGAAAGACACAAAGATGAGACACTCACAGTACAACTAGGGTCCTGAACAGTTTGATGATACTGAAGCCATAAAAACTGTCCTCTGACCATCACTATAACAATTATAAACACCTTTCTCTCCCTTTCACAAAAACTATAGAGAGAGAACTTGTAAAGAGTGTCCTTGAGGACGGAGATGTTTTGCCTGAGACTGAAAAAGAAAACACTGCAGTTTCCTCAGAGTTGCTTGAGGGTAATTGAATTCTTTATTGACTTTTCCCAATTCTATTTCAAGTTTATTAAGCCTGTCAGAATTGCCTAATGCAGGCATTAGAGCAAAATTAATATTTTAAGATGAGATTTTGGCTGTACAGGATTGCATTTCATTACTGGGATGGCATTGATTAAAAGTTGTCACTTCTTATTTATCCAATTTTTATCCAAATTTCCACTAACAAAAACATTAATGAAGAGCAGATGTGATGAGCAATGCTCTTAATCACTTGCTAATACGAAACACATTTTATATCAATAATAAAATGCTCAACGTTGTCCCATGGGTATCATGACACTGGCTTCTGAGTGTCATGTAATGTAATGAAAGAGGACAGATGGATTCGTCCATCACTCTGAGGGCAGATAACTTCCAAACTGTTATCAACTCCAGTGGTTGTTCATTGCTGTGTCCTCACTCTTTGTGTCTAACTGGATATAAAAAAAAAAAAAACTTCCATGAAAATAGTTGTGGAAAAAAGTGTTTCTCCAAATATTAGGTTAGTTTGATGGATCCAAATTGTTTAGTTTAGAAGAATTTAGAAGAGTTTAGAAGAATTTATTCAGCACATTAAGACACTTGTTTGTGTTTTAATGTGGTTGAGTATCAAAATATTCTTCAACTGATGAGGTGATGCTGACAAGACAAATACTAATCTAAAGAACGAGAAACACTTTACAACGTTGACACACCCTCAGCTCACATTATCCTATTAATCTTAGAAGAATAATTATTTGTTTTTCATCTTTAATTTCTATCATAAAATATTACTGGAGCTTGAACTGAAAACTCATAGTTATTTTCACGGAATTTCCCGAATCACATGGAAAAAGAGTCATTTCTCCCAATGTGATTGGACGTAGAGGCCATTTCATAATGGGTCTTCAAGATGGGTTTCCTCTGTCAGTAACTTGCGTCTGCATGCATTCCGAGTCCCCAACCACCATGCTATGTCCCTGGTGAAAAAAAAAAATATTTGATTCAAATTCATAGACGTGTCCTCACTGGAATTCCTGCACCCTGTCCTCGTTTTACACACTTTGCCCACACACTGAGGTCATCCATGAAGCAGCACATAAGGGACTTAACCATGTTTGTATTGGATGGAGGGAACGTTTGGTTTGGTCATTTCGCTTTAGTGCTGCCTCTGAGATTGACTGAGAGACTGCCCCGTTCCCAGTCTTAATATTTCCACATCTAAGGAAATGAATTGTATGTAATTATGAGGATATTCCCATCAAATCATCATTTCAATTGTCAGCTTTTTTTCAACCAGAAGCACACTTCAAATGAATCAATTTGATGAACTGAACAAGTATCTCAAGCATCCATGATTACATATGCGCACAATCCAGTCTCACATAGTGCATCCGAAAGACTGACACAATTTCCCTTCATCTCTGTCAACCGTCATTCCCATGTATTAATATAGAATAAGCCAATACAGCTCAATTACATACAATCTCTAGAGATGACCTGTGATTGGTCTATTGGTTGCTTGTTCTCATCGAGCCTATCAGCTCAACTTTATGAATGACCCATCTGGAGATGTGTGTAGCTGTTTATGTGTACATGAGTCCAAACTGGACCCGTCCTAGTGCATCTGACATCCGACAGCCAGTGCATTCAATTAACACCTGATTTCTCCTGCTTGCATGCAGTTCGGCAGAACATTTCATCCCTAGGTGTCGCTAACAGAAATCAAGGTAGGGTATATTTTTCAACTTGGATAAAATTTCTCTCAGAACAATTTTAAGACTGCTATAAGAGTGAAACAGATCCAGCAGAAGTTTGCTGACAGCTAGTCTTTTTTGTATATTTGTTGTACTGACTCATTCCAGATGGACAAACATTTTTGCTTTTTCTCTTTCACGTACAAGTTTCTGACATGTCTGAAAGCTGAGATTTTTGAGCAATCAGCATTTCTAAGAAACAAGCTGAACAGCCATAAAGACACATGCGAAGATGATTTAAAGCATTATGCCCTCCATTTTAATTAGAAATGGTGCTCTCTCTTGGGCCCTCTCAATCTTTTCTCAGCCCTGCTGGGGAGTTTTCATGGCTGTTTTAGGTATACTGATTCAAGTTAATACATTGTGCAGAAAGATGTCCAAAGAGAAACATCAGGCAAACAGCAGGCCTGAATAAACAGTGG
Organism: Mylopharyngodon piceus; assembly: GCA_039654765.1. NCBI lineage: Eukaryota > Metazoa > Chordata > Actinopteri > Cypriniformes > Xenocyprididae > Mylopharyngodon > Mylopharyngodon piceus. Next base: position 6,195,759 of record CM077444.1, on the reverse strand, counting down.
TTTTGATTGAATTGGGGGTTGGAGGTTAGTGAAGGACATAGTGCTCATTGCAACTTGGGTTGTTTTGTGAATGCATGATGAGCTGATAACTTTGGGATTGTTCTGAGTCCCGTTGTTCTGCTGTTGTGTCGGACTGGCAGCAGGACGTAGGGATCTAAGCCTTACGTGCTCTCACACAAGAAGCCTGGGAAGCTCAACTACGCTAATGCCAGCTGAGCAGTTTCTGCCAGCAATGCAGGCTTTTTCTTTTCCAGAGCCGTTGAAAACTTCCAAACCACAACAGCTGCAAGGAATGGAACGTGCACTTTGCAAATTTGTGTTCTTTTTGTGTCTATTTTTATCATTTATGACAGAGAAACAGGATTTAAATAGTCTGCATTCTTGTTTTATTGTCAACTTCATTCTTCTTTTGGTACGAACATTATGTAATGTTCATATTATAATTTAATATGTTTTTATTTGATTTATTTTGTCTTTATTTTGTCCAGTAGCTCCTCAAGTTGCTTTGTCAACCATTCCTTCTGTACAAGTTGCAAACAGTAAGAGAGGTAGGAGGACTCGATTCATATCCTCTCACTACTCTGTGTCAGTGTATGTTGTCCGAATTACCCTCCCACCATCCCCTGAATGAATCCAGAGTGAGTCCTGTACTTTCTGTACTTGCAGAACACCTATCCCTGACCTTACTTTTCCCACTTTCCATAGTATCAAGATGTACCAGTAAAAAGATATTGATTTTATTGTATTTACTTTATTGTTTAATTTCTTTATCATTAATTTGTTAATTAACTCCATCCTGAATCAGCATGGAAACTCTGTCCCGAATGCTTTTGGGACACGAGTCTTTGAAATTCGAGGAGACAAAGATTTTACTTGATGAATCAGAAGGGGAAGCATCATGTTCACTCTGCCGGATTAATGTGTTGTATACAGTCGATGTTGCTGATCCGAGTTTGGATGAGAACATTGAATCTGATATAATTCCACAGTGGCTCACAGGCGAGAAGCCCGTCAATTTTTTTGGCTAAAGTGGGCCCTCTAAAACATTTCTCAGACAGAATGATTGACATATCCAGGCAGCTTTAGAGATCGCTTTACAGGAGATATGTCTGTCTCAACTCCTCCGGTCGGGGGACGGGGGAAAAGGCTGCTGAGGAGGCCTGACCTCAATCCAGATGTTGATAATGAGAATCCCTCCATTTCTCCCGAAAGCCCTGAAATCATCTCAGGAGGAAAGGACACGGAGGCTTTATGAACGAGAAGATTTGTCAGACCTGTTGGATTGAGGGTGCTGGCCAGTTGGTTGACCAAGTGTCCCTGGCAGGTCAGGGCGCCACTTTGTTATGTTATGCCAAGAGCAGCATCCGAGCATTGAGATTCAACTTCACTTTGAAACTAGGACAGACTCCTTGCGGGTCCTGGATAAACGTTGTTTGGTTTCTTTGGAGGCTGTGGGGAAATAGATAGGAAGTTATTTCTGATTTGGTTGTGCTATTTCTCATTTTGGAGCTGACAGAATCAATACTGAAAAAAAGTGCTTTGTCTTTCATTTTATGGCAGTAGTTCTGTGGAGAGGATACAGTTTGTGTACCCGTTTTCGACCTGAGAGGCTTTGTTATTTCGGGGGCATAGAAAATAGAATCCATTGTTTTATTCTCATGTTTGAAAGTTCCAGCTCCTTCACTACACCCTTCCATCATTTCTTTAAGACAACTCTCCATGAGCAATAGAATATAAATACTGTGGATGTAAATTTCAAATCGCATGAGCATTCGCATTCTGCCGAGGTTGAAAATTACATCTGCTCGTGTTTGATTTCCATGTAACATTCCTGCTCTTATTTTCCTCTCCATTGCTATGGTGTGCTCGAGGCGAACTCTCTAATAACAACACCGCTTCTCCATTCATCTTAAGGTGATCGTACATCTAACACCGCTGGCTGCATCCATGGCAGTGCCTGCCACCCTTCCGCTGTTTCAGACCATCCAAACCTCGCATGCCATGGTGCCCCTCTTCTGCAGCGCCGCCGCGACTCGCACACACATACCCTAAACACAGCCACATCTCTCTCCCCTTTTTGCAAGACTGTGAATGCTTCAGTCACTCCAATCGCTGCAGTTACATCGAGGTGCTAAACACCGTCATTTGCGTGAGCTGTAAGCACAACACTAGAGGGCAGCACTGCCAGCTGTGCAAGCTTGGATACTACCGCAATGCCTCAGCAGAGCTGGACGATGAGAATGTTTGCATAGGTCAGTCCTCCAGCACTCCCATCCACCAACACGGCTTATCGCACATCACACACCCTCCCAAATTCTGCCGTCTGGCCTTCCCTTTCTATTGCTCCATCATCCTTCATCTCTTCACTCCCTTCTCTGTGTCTGTCCATCTCTCTGTCATCACCCGAGTCTCTTCACGCATGCTTGTGTGAGTCAGCAATGTCACGTTGAACCACATCACTCCAGTGTTTAACCACAAAACCAGCACGTATATGACACAATGATCCATGGCAGATTATAACAGAAGACACTGTCTGAAAAAAATTGGCATGTTTATTAGTGTAAACTTTAATGTTTATTACAAAGCTCAGAAAGGAAAAGAAAAAGTATCATGAAGCAGAGAACAAGAAAAGACAGAAAGAAAAAGCAAAAGACAGACAATAAAGCCAGAAAGGTGTCATTGTGAGACAGAGGTGATGTCTGCCATCACACTTCCCCAGTGAGGTGTCTGGGAGGGCTCACAGCCACAGAAAAAGGTGCTGCGTGCTGCATATGTCACTCTGGGAAAGAAGAAGCAAGAGAAAGAAGAGAGCGAGAGAGGTGTCTGGGAGCAGGTCACGGCTGTGTGACTTACACACACATCTTTAGGTGTTACAGGTCACAGATTCTGACCTCCACCTCAACCCAGCAAAAGCTGTACTCACAGGAGGGCCACAGAGCTGTCAAAATATGTGAAAAGTGCATCCTGGGAGAGGTTTGTGTTAGTGTTTTAGCAAAGCATTTATAATTAATAAGCATTAATGTGTTCTACTCACTGTATCAAAACCTTAAAGGGTTCAGCTAAAAATGAAAATTCTGTCATTAATTACTCACCCTCATGTCATTCCAAACCCGTAAGACCTTCGTTCATCTTCGAAACACAAATTGACATATTTTTGATGAAATCTGAGAGGTATGTGACTTGTCCATAGACAGCAATTTAACCACCACTTTCAAGGTCCTGAACGCCAGCTCAGTATTGGCAGAGGCTGTTCATGTGAGCAGCATGACGCATTCGTGTGATGCTGACACCAATAATGAGCCGGCGTTCTGACATAGAACCTGGAAGCGCTGAATGTAAACAGCGTATGAGAATGACACAGAAGAGAAGATATTGTTGAATAAAGTTGTTATTTTTGTTTTGTTTTTGCACACAAAAATATTCTTGTCGCTTCATAAAATTAAGGTTGAACCACTGCAGTCACGTCGACTTTTTTAACAATGTCTTTAGTACCTTTTTGGACCTTGAAAGTAGTGGTTAAATTGCTGTCTATCAGATACCTCTCAGATTTCAACAAAAATATCTTAATTTGTGTTCCGAAGATGAACGGAGGACTTACGGGTGTGGAACAACATGAGGGTGAGTAATTAATGACAGAATTTTCATTTTTGGGTGAACTAACCCTTTAAGGCTATATTCACACTTACAGAGAGTTCTGTTGTTCTGGGCATACTGGTGAATTTATACTGAAAAGAAGTAGTTTCTTCAAAAAACAAAAATGCAGTTGTGATCAGAAATGCAGGTACACAGTTTCAGGCTAAGTTCTTCAGAGGAAGCACAAGAGAATTAATCCGATTCTCTTTTGAATGGAAAATATTAAAAAACTTTTGCATATTTAAAACCCTTCAGTAGCTCAACATCTGCTCAAAATATTTATCTTCTCCATAGACGTCCCAGAGATGTAGGTTTTGAATGGCCCTTCAGCACCAAGAAAGTAATCAGACCCTGGTTAGTTGGCCAGATGCCTTTAGGTCAAATCTTGGGGTGATCCATGACCTAGAGAGTTACTGACATTCCCAAACACTTACTTGGATAAAATCAAGTCACACTCTTCTTTTCTGTGCAGTATCTTGTTTCACTCAGAAAAAATGCAATTAAAATTACGCAAGTGAAATGTGTTGCAAATGCTGTTTCATGTTGATTTGAATAAAATGGTCATCTTCAAGGACATTTCCTGTAGTTTCAAAGGATTTAATTATGAGATATTTTTGAGGAAGAAATTATCAGTATTATCAGTATTTGACTTGTGGACAGCAAACAAATTGGCTACTCAGGAACCCTTCAACATGTGTCTCTGTCTTTCTTTTTCTCTTTTGTATGTTCCTTCCCTTCATGCCACTCATTTTTGGTGCTAAACTAAATATAGAAATATATTTTCGTAAAAATTATTCAGAATACACAGTGCAGTCATTCGCATTATGGGACTTCCAAGACATTAAACCATTCACAAACATACATTTCCCTCACTAAACTAAATGCCATTGTTTCCATTTTCCACCCTCACTCACCTTCCCCAGCTGATGCTTCTCATTTTATTCCCTTGAAATGGAAGATGTAAGGTAAATATTCAGATATACGGGTTATAAATCTGTCCTTTGTAGACTAGCAATGTGCATGAAGGAGGCAGCAGAGGCCCATTTTGAGCGAAAATGCTTTTTGTGTAGAAAACAGAGGGATTTTATTCATGAGCTGATCTGAGAGGCTGAAGACCACAGACCCCGTCTCTCCACTGTGTGTATGTGTGTGTCTTGTTTCTACAGACTGTAATTGTAATCCCTTTGGCTCAAACACTGATCGCTGTAATGGCACAGGATATTGTAAATGTAAGGAGGGAACGACAGGGGCTAAGTGCCATGAGTGTCTGCCAGGATTTTTGTGGGACAATGGCTGCAAATGTAAGTAGAACCTCCAACCAACCTGCAGCTTCAGTCCCCTGCTCTCTTTTCCCTCTCTCTCACCCCCTCCCTTCTTCCTTCCCTCCCTCTATTTTCTCTGTTTGCTGCTGCTTTTTTGGCTTACCCGGGAATGAGCAGCTTGGTTTGCTAACAGCACTTGGGAACAAATAAACTTGGACTGATTTCCTTCCGAGGCTCAGTCACACCTGTTATACTGCCTTGTTAGTGGTTTAACTGCAGATTTCATTTTGAGGGAATCATTATCATCATTTATTAGAATTGTTTTTATTAATAGTATTACTGTAGAATTCTTCTCAAGCACAGAGATAAATCATGCAAACAAATCTCGGCAGAATCCCATGCATGTGCATTTGTGCAGATGAATGCAGACAGCTGAGCTAATATTTGAAGTGAGCAGAACATTTGACGCCTGCGCTGTGTTCTCTGGCTGTTTGCTGTTATGGCCACATTGTGATGGCTGGTTTTTCTCTCTTGGCTCCAAGTATTGCGGTTGAAACGATCCGTAGGTCAAGCATTGATTTGTATTCTTCAATGGGCTTCCAGCATCAAAGGTCAACATTTACCAAAGCCTCAGATAACACAAAGGGATTTTTGGCTGTAATAATGTTAGATGGACAGTCCAGTACATGTGTATATTGAGTTCAGAGTGGCTTTGAATGCAACAGTGCGTTGCATTCAGTTGCATTCATTCTGGTTTAGTGTGAGAAGCAGAAATTCACACCATCACATGTCACGACATTAAAGTAAACCAGAGTTTGGTACAAATGGTGACATGTGGCAAATGCACTCCCATTACTGTCTGTTCTAGAAGATGTACTCAAAGAGAAATAAAGAGACATGTTCTTTATACACATCCATCTCCCACCAGCATGAAGATGCATTACCATGTGACTGTTTCAGCCAATGGTATGCACTACGGTAAAGCACCATAACCATTTTAATTTGATGTTGTCATCAACACAGCTGCTTTTTTGTTAGATGTCCTAGATAAGAGATTTAAGTTTGTTGCATTTGTCTCATTAAAAGTCCCGAAGGCCAAAATGTGTGTGATAAATGTAATCTAAGGCTCGTTTTCCTGATCCCGTCCATCTGTATGCAGATTTCGGTATGCAATTAAAGCTCAAATCTTTCTTCAAATAAGCCTTTTCTTCCCAGAGCACCACGCAATCTACTGCTGTTCTCAATAAATATTATCCCTCTTATCAAAAGCAAACCCAATAAATGGCTCAATTTATTCTCTTATTATGGTTTATTTACATGCAAGAACATTATGAATGCAGAATTAGAGGCTGAGCACATTTTTCTTTGTTATGAGTGCACATGCTTTAAACATATACAGACCTTCTGTTGCTCTCTTAAAATAGACCTGTGCTCATATTTATTAGATAAAAATGCCTTCCTGTGCATGGGCTCTAGAGAGCGTGGGGTAGGATATAGAGGTTAAACTGTTTGTAGGATATGAGAGATACATTCTCAACCACAAGCAGAGTAAATAGTTTCCATGCCCCCCCTCTATTGGAAGTTAAAGGTGTTTGTTAGCACCCATACCAGCTATAAATCACTGACGGGACTCTTCTTGCCTCAGCACCTTTTTCTGGTCATCGGGGGATATCAAACTGAGGAGACAGAAAGAGTTGAACTCACAGGGTGAACCAAAAAGACCCAAACTCTTGAGAGATACATTACCTATATAACTGTGCCCCTTTAAGTCTGTCTTCAGATGAAGCACAAGAACACTCTTGCCAAAGGCCACAGTTGTGGAAAAGGTAATCGATCAATTCGCTCTTTCCCACAAAGAGGAGTTGTTCTAAAGCTCTTTCCACAGACACAATCAACTCATTACCTCTTTCTGTACAATCTCCTTCTCATGGACAGTTTGGTAAGAGGCAACATTGATGTCTAGATTGCAAACAGTCAATATGCCCTACACATCAACAAAAAGATTCATTTATAATAGGAAACATCTTGTCTATAAAAGAGCATTGGGCAACTTGAAGATTTAAAAAGATAAAAAGCTCCTATCCAGAACATTGAATCAATAAAGTCTCTTATAAAGAAGCCTCTTTTATAAACAGTTTTTTATAAACAGTTTTTTATAAACAGTCTTTTTTTGTCTTTTGATTCCTCATTTCTTTAACATTTCTTAAGGGCAGGCTAGACAAGTTAAGACATGACTACACCAGAGCCCCAGAAGTAAAACATACTGGTCTAAATGAATTCTTTGAATACTTTATAAAAAAAAACTTAGTTTCTCCCTAAACCACTGCGATCTGTTATATAAACTATTTTTAACAAGTAAAGAGAGAGCAGTAGAACAAAAGCAGCACATCACATTTACCATTCCTTTTCACTGACCGGATAATGTTAATGATACATTGGAACCTTTGGAAATTAATCTCAATACACCAAATACACAATTAATTCAGGGGACCTGTTACCACAACTTAAATAAATGCATGGTTGCAAGTTAAAAATTCAAATTTATTGTTTTAATTAAATAGTGTTAATTTATTTGTTTTTAGTGAAGGGAAAGACCTGTTAGTGTTTAACGCCGTTATGTTTTACATTTAACCCTTTAGAACCTAAAGCTAAAATAGCCAGTTTTCACATATTATGGTTTTTTTTTATTATAAAATTCTCAAACAATGTGCTATCTTCAAGTGCAAGGTGTCATTTTTTTTCAGAAAACAACTGGCTTTCAATAAATTACAGTTATTGGCCATTAATATATATGGTGAGTTTGTAAATAGAATTAAAATAGACGAAAATAAAAAAAACAAGAATAAATTTTCTGATTTTTATTTAGAAAAAAAGAGAAAAATGATGATCGAAAGAATCTAACACTTCAAACTTGAAAATTCAACTATATTACATATATACTAGTCTTTTTGTGACACTTGGTTGCACAGTTTTTATTCAGGAGAAATTTTTTTCATACATGCATACATATACTACATATGCACGCATACATGCATGCATACATTTACCGCACGGACACATTATACAGATGCACACACCAAATGCGAAATGCGAGTCTCACTTAGCCTCCTCCCAAGTCTTATCAAAAATCATCCCAATCGACTGTGTACTCCTTCGCCAAGATTTTGTTTGTTTCTTCTATAATTTATGCGATCCAAAACTCCCCAAACTGCCGCGCTCCATATCTCTCCGTTCAAATCCTCCTTCCACCCGCTCTCCCCGAAGCGGCTGCCATTTGCTGACAGAAGGCATCGAAATTACCATAATAACCCATATATTGTCTACTGTCTGTAGCAATTTGAATTATTACGATAGCACAAACGGTTCAAGAGTTACGGTAACATGAATACAGCTTAGTTGGATGTGTCGCCGACGACACATCCGGTTTTAAAGGGTTAAAAGAGTTTCTGTAATTATTGAAGTCTTTGTGGTTACCATTGTGCTGAAGAATAGATACATGAATGTAAACACTACATTGACTCTATAAGCAATGACTGTGCTAATGCTAGTGACAAGTAATATCTTACTTGTTCATTAAATATACGTTAAATAAGTTATGTTAGCATGTGCTATGATAGCTGTTGATTTGAACTGAAATAGTTGAGATTAATTGGTTCCAGGTCTACAACTCTGGTAGTTGGAGCGACTTGGTTTTTTTGAGTAATCAACTTAAAAAAATTTGTGTTTATGCTACAAATTATTAAGTTCCTCTAACTCAATATAGCTTGTTGGTTGAATGTAAATTCACTCAAAATTGTCACAGCCATGTGGTATTCAGAGGTAACTGTATATCAAGTTTGTTCGAACACTCATGCTTTGCTTTAAATTTGGACACTAATTTCAAGAAGTCTTTAAAGATCAGACACAGAACATTGAAACTATTGCAGTGTCTAATTAGGAAAATGCATTCATTTTGCAAAATTTAATTAATAATTTAATATATTGTAATGATAATTTCTTAACATTTGGATACACACTGATAATTTTATTTTTAATTTTATTGTTAATAATAATAATAATAATAATAATTATTATTATTATTATTATTATTGCAATTAAACTGTATCAGTGTGTATCCAAACGTTAAGAAATGTATGATTTGCATGTCTTTACTAACAAATACTAATGAGACTAATATTAATTGAACACATTCAATCTATATGTGTTAATCACTGATAATTCAAATAGCTTGTTCATCTTGCAGGTCCAATGTCTGAGTCTTGTTTTGTGGTACGAGTGTGGGTTTTCACTAGGGAACGATTGATCTGCATCGTAAAAAGACTCGGCAGTGATGAACAGAGGGAATTATGGACACAAACAGGGGCTCATTTTTCCCTGACTCAACCATAAAGCCCGTATCCACACAGGAGATGGAGAGAGAGAAGCTGGAGACCATGTAGTTCTGCCAGCTCCCTAATCAGCCTGTTATGACTGGGAGAGTTACACCTCCTCTCTCTATCATCCAGCTCTTCCTGTCAGCTCAGTCCATCCCAAAATAGCTCAGTAACAGCCATTAAACAGATGCTGCAACGCACAAGGCCTCTCAGAACCATTCCTCGCAAGCTGATGGAGGTCAATGATTGTGTGTTAGATGATTATTTTCCAATCAGCAGGTTTACAGTGCTTTTCTAGCTTTGATGAAAATGTGAGAGGCATGGCTTGTTTTTATTTGTTTCTGTTGTTTTTGCTAGTTTGCACTGGAATTTGTTTGCCTGATGCTTGCTCAACAGCAGGGAGCAGGTCTGGCCTTGGTGTCCCTGTTGTTAAATATACTGATGCCCAATGCACCTGAGGGGTGCAGTGCCGCCACATAATGGAGAATGCAATTCATTGTCAGGGATTTGTAGAAACCTATGCCATGTTAATGGTTTGGGTTAATGGCAATGCTGAGCTCTCTTGAGTGACATTTTCTTCAATGTTTCAAATGAAACCAGACAAATTATAGTACTTTAAAGGATTAGTTCACTTCAGAATTAAAATTTCCTGATAATTTACTCACCCCCATGTCATCCAAGATGTCTTTCTTTCTTTCTTCAGTCGAAAAGAAATTAAGGTTTTTGAGGAAAACATTCCAGGATTTTTCTCCATATAGTGGACTTCAACGACTACCAATGGGATGAAGGTCCAAATTGCTTCAAAGGGCTCTACACGATCCCAGCTGAGGAATAAGGGTCTTATCTAGTAAAACGATCGGTCATTTTCTAAAAAAAAAAAAAAAAAAGAGAAAAATTTATATATTTTTAACTGCTAATGCTCATCTCTCTCGTCGCTCTGTGATGCAATCATCACATTGGAAAGGTCACGCGTGACGTAGGCCGGAGGTACCGATCCAGTGTCTACAAAGCGAACGTGCTAAGTCAAACCCCCTTTACAAAATAAGGTAAAACAATGATGTCGGCCGATTTTGAAGTTGAAGGAGAAAATAAGAGTTTTTCGCCCTACCGTGGTACTTCCCCCTACTTCACGCGTGACCTTTCCAACGTGATTAGGTAATGTGTGACGCATCGCAGAGCAGTGCAAGATGAGCATTTGTGGTTAAAAAGTATATACAATTTTTTTTTTTTTTTTGAAAATGACTGATCGTTTCACTAGATAAGACCCTTATTCCTCGGCTGGGATCGTGTAGAGCCATTTGAAGCTGCATTGAAACTGGAAAATTTATCAGGAAATTTTAATTCTGAAGTGAACTAATCCTTTTTTCTTTTTTCAAATAGTAATTTTGAGGTGGCTGATGAGCAGGGATGCCAAGTAAACTTTTTGAAGAAAAAAAAACAATTTTTAAATAATAAAAATCAAAGCTGAACAGTTCAATTTTCTGTAAAAAAAAAAAAAAAAAAAAGTCAATATTTTTTACTTATGATTTTCTATTAATAATGATATTAAGTTTTCTGCTTGTGATTCATTTCAATCAATACTTTGCCTGCACTTTGTATTGACTATTTATGTCTATTTTCAGCAATAGATGAATATATGATATCTCAGGAATAGAGCTCTATGTAATCATAGAAGTGTTCATACTTGTTTGGGTTTAGCCTGTGTGTGTGTTTGTCTTCTGCTTACCCTTTTCCTCTCAATGCCACAGCCCGGGTGTGCGACAATGAACTTCTGCGTTGCCAAAATGGTGGTGTGTGTGTGAACAACATCCGTTGTCAGTGTCCTCCGGCGTACATCGGCCTGCTGTGTGAGAAACCGCGGTGTGAGAACGAGCCGAGCGGCTGCGGATTATCGGACTCGGGCCAGGCTTCCCTCCGCCCCCCTGCGCCGATCCTGCTTTTGCTGCTGTTCGTCTTGGGTCCCGTTCTCCTCATGGAGATCTGCTGGGTCACAGTCCTTTGAGAGGCAGATCTCTGACTATCCAGCTTCTTCTGTATGAGCAGCGCACCAGACCCACCGACACTCGGCCGGCCATGTGGAATGTGCCCAAATATCAAAGCGAAATTTCAGAGGATGACAGACAAAATATAATAAATAAATACATCAATAAAAATAGCATTTATAAAAATTGATTCAATATAAAAATCTAAAAGTTAAAAAAAAAAAAATCAAGGTGTTATTTATAGAATTTACCTGAGCATATGCTTTATGAGGCAAATAAGAGGAACTAGAGACGTGAACCAAGCCATAGTAGATACTCACTCCCCTAACAGAACGAGAGAGCGACAGGGATCGGAGCGGACAAGACTCATCCCTTTCCTCCCTTTATCACCACGGCAACGGGAGCTGCGTTCAGCCAGCGGCATGTACGAGTAAAGCCAGCTGCCGCCCCTCACCTGAGCCATTCTGGGTATCATGTTGGCTGTAGACTGCTTTCGGCTATTGTGACACGGAGCGATGGAAAACTGTCCGGATTGTGTGAACTGGCAATTACAAAAAAAATAAAGATAAAGCAGTAATAATATGGAGAAAGACTTACGAAAAGAAACAAGCATTCTTTGCTGTCAGTGCATTGTGGATATAAGGAAATCTATTCAGATTGTCACATTTGATCCGCTTTCAAATTGAGCTCATCCCGCCAACACCCCCGACCCCACCCTCGAAAATAAACTTTAGAGTGTCCTTTGTGTCAAGAGCCCCGTCCTTCCTCCACCATGTGCTTTTGTGAATGTTATTCTGTAACCCTTGATATTTTTTTTTTCATATATTTTTTTGGTTTCCTTTCAGTCTGTATGATGTTAGTCACACTTATGTGGCACAACCCCTATCCCTATCCAAAAAATATGATTAAAAACTCATGACTTTGCAATGTGACGGACTGTTTGCTGAGGCCACGGTCAAAGATGTATGTTTTCACCCAAACAGATGAAGTGACAGTCATCAGTGTATTTAATTTTTGTATTAATACAGAAGTTATTTTCTTGACAGAGTAAAGATAATGTAGAACATAAACTTTTTTGTATTATTGCTGAAATGTGTTTAAGGGCAACATTTTAGTGCGTTTAATCAAGGTGCAAACAGAATTAAATATTCAATTATGTTTGTCTGAAATTTTATTTCATTTACGCTTTTTTTTTTTCCTTCAGTTGGATTGTGAAGTTTTCCTAAAGTATATTGGCAACGTGCTGGCATCAAAGAATATCAGTTTACATACAGTATATATACTGACATGTAAAAAAGAAAATCACACCAAAGGACATTCTAAATGTTTTCTTGTTGCTTTAACACTGAAAAGTTTAAGTGAATAAAACTTTAAAAGGACTTTATGTAGCTGTGTTGTACTGTTTTATGTGTGTTTTATTGCAAAATTAAGAATCTAAATTGTCCCTGCATTGAAAGCGTAATAAATAATCACATATGTCTTTATATAACACGTGCATATAAATTGCATACTTTGCAGAACAGTGGAAAATGCTTTAAGCCTCAGAATTTTCTGCACACCATTTATCTCAAATTCAATACAGTAATGATTTGTTTCAGTGAAACGCATTATCGGATGGGCAAAATTAAATATTAACAGCTATTGATGTCTCTTTGAGAGCCTGTTTTATGGAGTTGGTTTTGCCTGTGACTAAACTGCCCATCTATCGCATGGGTTTGTTTTAAACAGAAAGTTTTACAGCCATTTTCACGATTATAGAGTGCGTGACAACATAGGCCTGCTAAATGATTCATTTTGAAGGAGATGCTTCAGAAACATTTGTCTTTATCTGCAATGAAACTGGAAACTGATTTATGAATCTTCATGTGTCATGTATTTGTGTGTCTGCTTAGAAAACAAAAGAAATGTTGTTTTTAGTGATATTTCACATTTATGTTCTTTATAAACCACAATCTACATATTTGTTTTTGGAAATTTGTGACCAAATTAATCCATCAACTGTTTCTTTACATTACAGTGCTACTTTAAGAAATGGATGGTGTAGTATTATTTGCAAATATCATGGTTGTTTTAAAAGATTCAATTGTTAAACAATCTTTAGTAGTACAGTAGTATCAATAGCATTTTTAGAAATTACTTTGTTTTGATTTGTTTTCATAATTTTGTCTTTTTTTTAAGTGGATTAATCATGTCATTTGAAATATTGTTAATTTGAAACTGTTGAATCTCAGAGTAAATGGGTAGTTGATGGAAATTAATTTAAAATGATATAATCACATTACAGGTCAATTAAAGTACGAAATATATATATATATATATATATATATATGGGTCAATGACATGACGGGTCTTTTTTTTTTTTTGTCCAAAGGCCTTAATAATAATAAAAAACAAAGATATGACATCCAAAGTATGTACAGTAGTACAACTAGATCTCTTTTATTGAATCCAAAAGGTTTTAATTATATTTTGCTGCATATAAAGGTATTTTGAAGTGTCAAAAGGTCATTCGGTTTAACCATCCAAAGGCCAATACAGCCATTTCATTTGTGATTAAAATATCTTAATATGTAATAAATGTATATATTTTTTTATTCTGGCATGATTTTATAACATCATATATCAACATAGTGCAAAATGTTATTAAAATTATGTGTAGAAGTCGTTGCTTTGTTATGAGAAAGAATGTCCGGAAAAATGAATTTCATTGATGTCATTCGGAGTAACTAATATAACCATTTTGGATCAAGTCATGCGTTCAATATCATGTGACAGGATGATTAGCTAGCTAGCTAGATATCAGCCTGTTAGCATTGTTTGAAAATATCGTCATTCGGTATAACCAAAAGTGTCATTCGGTAAAACCGAAATTTTGGTTAAACTGAATGACTTTTTTGGTGACAAATTTTGTCCATCTTGTAAAAAATGACAAAAGCAGTTTTAATTGTTTATAAAAACCACATAATCTCATTGTTAACACTTAATAAAACTTCAGAATTAGTTAAATCTCCATTATGTTTTTTTACACTTTTAAAAACCTTATTCGTCAATGACCCATATATATAACACAGATCAACTGGTCCACAGACACTCTTGTATTTGTTCCCTGGCTGGAGTTCACAACATCACCCTGTGTACATTTGTGGTATATTGGTTCAGAAATGCAACATTCCCTTTATCACTGCAGACATATGCAACACTGACAAAGAGAATAAACAATTCAGTGCATCTATATACTCAGCAGATCCACTGTGTATTCAACAAATTCTTTGAACCAAGCCAACAAACAGGCTCAGCCAAAATCAGCTGCATCGTTCCTATTGTTCACTCCTATTTATAGGAGGAAAGATATTGCAGATTATTTTCTAAAAAGATCTAGTGAGTGTTTTTATTTCTGCATATTTTATCACTTTTTTTCCTTAAAGCAACGTGTCAGTTTTTCTTGCATCTGGAGTTAATCTGCCCTTGAACAAGGCAGTCTATTGATTTTTAAATCAGCTTTTCCATTTGTTAAGAAGTTCAGCTTCAGTAAACATGATAATTTTTAACTTCAGGCACATCCAACGTTTTCATTGATAACAGGAATGAAAAACTGAGGATTCGTTTAACGTTGACCATTTCAGGGTTTTGATTTATGGTTTCCTACTCAGAGTAAGACATTCAAGACATTCACACACTTTTATTTTTATCAGCTAATAACATTACATTAATACTCATGGAAGTATTCAGACATTCCTGTTGCTAACCACTGCAGAAAAAGGAAAAGTGAACCAATGTTACCCAAAGAACCGCCGCCTGAACTCAGACAGCCAGCGGGCTTCGGTAAGATCATTATCCACCATTCAGCATCTCGCTTTTCTTCCCAGTACAAAAGCCCAACATTGGCTCGGCATCTAAGTCCTTCTCCTGGAGGAGTAATGGTGATATTGTTCCCTCTGCCGCTAATGGGAATATCGCTGCAAAAACATTGGCAACAAGCGCTTTCAAAAGGGAGAACACACACTGCATTTGGTATTTGGCTGCATGAGGATGTTCATTTGTCAGATTTAAAGGAATAGAGAAGCTCAGCTCATTCTATGAAGAGCTGCTGGAGAGCAAAACAAAGTGCATGGGTTCATGTTTGCACACTTAAGGTAGAATATCTGAATGAAGTATAGCGCTGGAGAACATGTGCGAGCGCTGGAGAATCCTGAAGGTCAAACCATTGTGGAAATGTAAAAGGTATTCAAGGTTGTTTGGCATGAAATTCATTTCAAAAACAAGAAAAAGCATCGGCACAAAGAATAGAATATTCTTTTTTAATAGAATTTAAAACAGTTCAAGAATCCCAGAACACAATCATGCACTGAATATGAACAACGGAAACCTCAAGACTTGTCACCTATAATGTTTTAAACATAAGAGGCGATAAAAAGAAATGGGAATCATATCTGAAATCATTTAGAGTCTGTTAGCATTCATTTTTCACAATAATAAGAAATCTTTCTAGAGGGAATATACATGTCAAACCCCAAAAACAATTATGCAGTTAGGCTATTGCCGCAAAATATAAGGTGATCAAAACATTCAGCCTGCCAATACGACGAACACTGCAACAATATTATGGTAATACTGTATTATCACTTGAGTCTTCTCTTAAAATTAAAGGTTCCAATAGGATTTTTGCAGCGATGCCATAGAAGAACCATGTTTGGATCCCCCTTTCAGTTAACAGTTCTTAAAAGAACTTTTTTTTAAAGAACATTTTAAAGGGATAGTTCACACAAAAATAAAAATCCTGTCATCATTTACTCACCCTCAAGTTGTTTTAAACCTGTATGAGTTTCTTTCTTCTGTTGGACACAAAAGATATTTTGATGAATGTGGGTTACCAAACAGTTTCTTGTCCCCATTGACTTCCATGGTCCTTTTTTTCAATGAGGTCTAGCAACTGTTTGGTTACCCACATTCTTCAAAATTTCTTCTTTTGTGTTCAAACAGAACAAAGTCAATAATCTAAAGAACCCTTTTCTACTATAAAGAACCTTTTGTGCAATGGAAAGTTTCCATTAATGTTAAAGGTTCTTCATGGAACCGATGCCAATCGGAATCGATGCCAATAAAGAATCTTTATTTTTAAGAGTGAAGGTCATTTTCACTAGAATTAATAATGGGGCAAGATGGCTTCAATAGAGTTTAAATGAAAGACATGAGAGAGATATGAAAGTAGTGGTGGTTAGTTACTTAAATGAGTGGACTGATATACAAGATTGCCATGGACGATAGCGAATATTGGGAAATATCTGACTACTGAATGCAGCGAATGACCAATCACAATCGGGAGGTGAGACATAAGGAAATCCACTGGTACACTAAGTCACTTTTTCCTTACTATGATTTAATGCAAATTTAAATAGTGCTTTCATTAGAGAAGAACTGTGGGTAAAACAGTTTCTACACTTGATCAACTATATAGTCCAGATTACTCCAGCACAACTTCATTAAGCCACCGAACCTCATGTGACGAATTCATACAAATAAAAATAAAAATATTTCCTGGCACAGACGAGTCCCTGGGGCAGAGGCAGGTGTATGACTGAAGATTATTCTTGCCATTTTCCAAGTTAGTTTTTCACACCTCTCCAGAATACAAAACTCAGAGATCCAAATATACAAGAACTATATTGCTGTATATCGCTCTCTCTCTCTCTCTCTCTCTCTCTCTCTCCCTCCCTCTTTGTGTCTCAGAGGTACACACACACTGACACCTTAGCAGCACTGCAAGCATATTTTCTCTGGCAGTGGGGAAATAGACTTCTTTTGCAGTATGGCCAAGATAAACTAAAGATGTAATGCATTATTTAGACCTACGGCATGCCCTTTCCAGCAGTAGATAAGCAAGAAGTGTGAACACCAGACATTGTGGATGTAATTTCAATGGATGGATGTGCGCGCACACACACACACACACACACACACACACACACATAGCTTGGAACAACAATTCAGCTAAGGGTTAGAACTGAATGGTTTAATACTTTTCTTATTATAGAGTGACTACTTCCTGTTTAATAATATGGCAGCCATATATTCACAGAACAAGGTGTACAAAACAATTGCTCCACTGTGTATTATGTGGGTATATTTCTGTTATGCAGTTGAACTTTAAATTAATAAAAATGCTAAAGTATTTCTGTTAAAGATATTTATTTCTATTGTAAAGGATAAAGCAGCCTTTCAGAAATATGATTTAGTCTCGCCCAGTCACAAATCCAAATTAAATCAATCAAATTCATTGCTAATACTTACTGATGTTCTTGTCGTTTTCCCACAAAATGGTGTCAATTCCTGCAGGATGTCACTATGGAACTGGCTATTCATTTTGATTTAGGACATTACAAAAGCCTCGAAAATGATAAAGTATAAACCTATATATAAAAATATTTCCATTTTTATTTCCATTTCTAAAAAAATAAAAATAAAAACATTAATATTTTTGGATATTGGGGTATATGATGGGGGCAGTGTTATTTTATTATTATTTATATAGTAGTTATTAATGTTTTGAATTAGCTTTTATTTTTATGTTGTTTTCCTTTTAAGTTTTAGCAACTTTATTCAACAATATCTAGTGATAGGCGATTTCAAAACACTGTTTCATGAAGCTTCGAATCAGTGGTTCGGAGCACATATCAAACTGCCAAAGTCACGCCCCCCTAGTGGTGAACCATTGAAATTTCGAAACACTTATGACGTAACGCCTTTAGCAGTTTGATATACATGCTCTGAACCACTGATCTGATTCGAAACAAAAGATTCATAAAGCTTCGAAGCTTCATGAAGCAGTGTTTTGAAATCACCCATCACTAGATATTGAACTGTTTTAACAATGTCTTTAGTAGCTTTCTGGGCATTGAAAAGTGTTAATTGTTTTGCTGGCAATGGAGACCTCACTGAGCTATCAGATTTTATCAAAAATATCTTAAATTGTGTTTAGAAGATGAACAGAAGTCTTACGGGTGTGGAACGACATGAGGGTGAGTAATAAATGACAGAATTTTCATTTTTGGGTGAACTAACCCTTTAAGGGTGGTAAATCAAAATGTAAAGATCCTGTGTTGCACAAGCACAAAAATCCCCTTAGTTAATCCGAGGTCATCGGAGATCAGAGCCTCTCATCCTCCTACCTGTCCATCCATCTGATCACTAGTTCTAAGACGTCCCACGACAGGCATCCACTCAGCTAATGAACGTCTCACCACTGTCCCTCTGCCCTCCCTTTAAAGCTTCTTTCCTCTCCACCATCTCTTTTGTTGATCTGACCAAAGTTGAATCTCTACAAAGTGAGAGATGACATTCCAGGTCGAGGACATCAAGGATGGTCAAGTTAATGAATGGCCACCAGATGTCTGTTATTAGGCTAATGTAGTCCTCCCTGCTTCTACCCCGCTATTCCTCCTAATGGCAGCTCTCACTAGTGCAGCACGATCAGAGATGGGACTAAAACTATATGAGCTGCTGCTGTAGACCTGTGAAAACCTTAGGCCCAAATTTCATTTAGCTAACCGCACTGCATGCGCTATCACACTTTTTTATACACGACCGTTCAAAAGTTTGGAATTGGTTAGGTTTGTAAATGTTTCTTTACAAATAAGTTCCTTATCCTCACCAAGGTTAAATTCACTTAGCATTTTAAAAGACTGATTTTAGTTTTGTTTTTTTTTTGTTTTTTTACTTCAGTGTTACATGATCCTTCAAAAAATCATTCTAATATGCACTAATATTTGGTGCTCAAGAAACATTTCATATTTTTAAAGTTGAGAACAGTTTTTGCTGCTTAATATTTTCATGGAAATGTTTTTTTTCAGGAATCTTTGATAATGAACAATTTATTTAGGGGGAAAAAGAGGAAACAGAAAAGTTTTTACTGTCACTTGATCAATACAATTGCTGAATACAAGTATTAATTTCTTTAAAAAAAAAAATCTCACTTGACCTACTTACTGACACTGCTTTTAAAAGTAATGTGTGTGCATGCATGTGTGTGTGTGTGTGTGTGTGTGTGTGTGCGTGTTGAAAAATATTTTTTAAAGGGGAAATAAAAATTGTTGAAGAAGTAACAGGGCAGAAATATGATGAATGTGGATGGCATAGCTCAAATGATTTGGTCTTGGAATAATTTGCAGATAAATGTTTGAGTTCATATTAAAAACTCTCATTTTTCATTGCTGACTTTGGTATCGTATCAGGTCACAGTTTGAGACATTGATGAGATCACTTTTGGGTTAGCAAAAATCTCCATTTGCTTTCCATTTAATCACTGCTGTCTAGGATTAAAAAAATAAAATTAAAAAAAAAAACTGTGGAATTTACAAGAAAACCAGCATCATCCTTCAGAACAAGTTGAAAAGATACAGATCTTACTTACCTTTAGTCATATTTGGCATCGAGAGGTTTTTGGCTAATAAAATAGCTCTTGGCGCTGAATATGAGCCATGGGGAATACAAACACTGTAATTTCATGTGCTTCTTGCCAAAAACGCCAACTGTGCAGTTGTTCTTGATGGATTTTGCATTATGCACACAGACAGATATTCAAAAGTGTCAAGAAAAAAAGAAAGTGGGTTTAGTATTTTTTGTGAAGAACATATGGTGCAACCCAGGACATTATTACAAAAGCACATGTTTTTCACACAAATGTTGCTACAAAGAAGAAATGCAAAAGTCACCGATTCAGAGCTGCACACTTTAATATAATCTTGTGAATGTGAATATCGGATTTAAAATTCATAGTACCATGCCAAGACATTTTGAGAGCACTGCATGAACCCAATTGTGTTAATACAGCAGTGTTGTAAGGGGAAAAGAAAATTCAAGGAAAATTTCACCCAAAATTGACAATTTATTATTTACTCACCCACATGTCATTCCAATGTTGTTTCTTTTGTCTCTGGAACACAAAAGATTGAATATTCTGAAAAATATTCTGGTTCTGCTTTTCAATATAAACAAAGTGAATGAGAACTGAAGCTGTCAAGCTACAAAATAATAATAAAAAAATAAAACTTTGACCTCTTGAAAAATAAACAGAATAAAAGTCTCAAAAGAGATCAAAACTTCAAAATAAGATTCAAACAAAAAGAAGTGCTGAAAACAAAACACAAAG
This sequence comes from Mylopharyngodon piceus, assembly GCA_039654765.1. Taxonomy (NCBI): domain Eukaryota; kingdom Metazoa; phylum Chordata; class Actinopteri; order Cypriniformes; family Xenocyprididae; genus Mylopharyngodon; species Mylopharyngodon piceus. The sequence continues at coordinate 6,175,364 of CM077444.1, read as the reverse complement.
AATCACGAAGACTATTACAGGAGAAAGTGGGCGTTTAACCTGTGTTTTGAAATGGTAATTTTTGTCTTGTCTTTATAAATAAACTTGATAAATGTAATACAATATAATCAAAGAATCTGGATTTTTTTTTAAAAATCAGGCTCTAAATTTTTAACTACTGCGCTTAAGGGGATTCATGCGATTCACTCCGAATTTTGTCAACATGATGACAAGACACTGAGGATAATAAATTGCATTTTGGATATTTTGAACGGTGTTGCCATGGTGAAGGATTAAAGTAATGACAAAAAAAAGGGAAACAGGAAGAGTCTCATATCTTCTAAACAATAAATTATACACTGTATATTTCAGTTTTTGTGCAGTTTTTGCCAAGTACAGGCATCATACTTTAACTCCTCCTATAGAGTTTTAATCATATTTGGCAAGTCTCATCTAAAGTGCTTTGTGATGCTAAATTGTGAAGATCTTGAGTTTTCGTTGAAGGGTGTATCTCAAACGGTTAGGCCATGGCGAGGAAACAAATTTATGGCGAAAAAGGGAAACAGGAAGCGTGTTATAACATCCACATAGATTAACTGATTTTGATGAAACTTCAGCTCTATGTTCGATGTAGGAGGCCGATCACATGGATGTGACTATTGCGAGTCAAAGTTATTGCGCCACCAATTGGCAGCAGGAAGTGTGTCACTTTCAAAATGCTTTGAAATCGCCCTCTTATATTTACCTGATTCACTTCAAACCTGGTCAGAATAATGTCAAGACACGCAAAGAGATTCTTGATATCTTAAATACTGTTAGCATGACAGTGCGTCAAACTTTAATCTTCTTTTCATGCGTTTTTGAGACTCTTAACATGCTTCGAATTGCATGAAACTCGACACACACATCAGAGTTGTCGGCCGTTGGCAAAAGCTAGGAAAACTATAAATAAAAATGTGTTCTTCATATACAACACCCTTCATATACAGTATAAAAGACAAGGAAACTTATGTGCCTGAATGTAAACCAACTAAACATGAGATTTTATACTGAAATACCAAGTATTTCATTAAAAACTTCCAAATGTAAATCTGCTTACCTAGGCCACAATGACTTCACCCATCTCCAGAAGTGATTGGTGGATTTTTTATTGTCAATGTCTTGCAGCAGTGTTATGAAAAACTCTCTCTGTGGAGTTGAAGAGAATAGCTGATGCCATTATATTTCTGGATGACAAATGAAAGTGGAATATACCTGGAGGCATTCTGGAAGAGCGCAAGGGATTTGACACAGCCAGAGCGGATGGTTCTTCAGGAACCAAATAGAAACAAGCATCTCTCCCGTCTCGTAATTCTCCTGCCGCGTATAGAACAACCTGCTAGATCGAGACGCTTAGGCCAACAACCTCGGGTTTAAAGTATTTATATCACTACTTATAGGCCCATAACGTTTAATGGCTAATCAATAGAGCTGTCAAATCTACGTAGAACAATTCTGTATGCATATTTAGTGTTTTAAATCATGAAACGCCATTTGCAACCCACTTTCACAATGTGAGGCTTTCTGAGTGAAACAGGATACTGAATAAGAAAAAAATATTTATATTTTAACATGACTCTATATCCCTGCAAATGTTAAGTCATTTTTGCAGATCCAATATCCATGTTTTGAATCGGATTTCCTGGACTCTGCAGAGCAACACACGTCAGGATCCGGTAGCAGAAGAGACCGAAAGCATCTCTTTTCTCACCCGCTGATACATGAAAACTAGACATTGTAAGAGGCAGGGTGAGAGATGCCACATCCCTCCACTGAGAGCTTCAGCAGATCACTGGCAAGATTCTGCTCGCTGCAGACAGCAGTTTCCTTTTAAAAAACTGCGGAGATGGTCTTATCTTATCGGGTTCAAGTGCCGGATAGACGCGAGACTGTTGTCGGTGTGTGATACGCTCCGAGTGATGGCACAGATCTGCTGTTGATGGATTCTGATGAATTCTATCATGCTGTAACTCCACGTGTATGTGTTGCTCGGCTCAGAGGATGCGGTATTAAATGTGCCCCGTGGACCTCAGGGTTTTATTACAGCCCCGTTTGGTTTTATGCTCAGGTCATGTTGAAATACAGTAACTCTTTGAGACAAAGCATTAACCCTGTAAATCCTGACATATGAAATATTAAAAATATTAAAATAAATCTAAATTTTTGCATACTCTCAATTTCATTCAGAGGCCCAAACTGAGCAAAATAACAGTCTTAGTAAAATGATATTTAAATGCTTAGTTTTATGATCAAAGCTCTGTATTTTTAATACAATATAATGATGATTGAGAGATATACAAATAAATGTTCCTCAAGAGCCTGTTTTATCATTTTTGAAACTCAGATTTTTTACATGATTTTTCTAAAACATGATGTATGGATAATCAAATAAACTTAAGTTGCTTCAGTCCAGTTAGTGTTTATTTAATAACATAAAGATTATTCTTACATTTACTACATAAAAATCAGTAAAGACTTCACAGCAAAAAGACATGTGAAGGGGGACATTTTTAGAATTATATTAAAAGGCCTTTTACTAAGGCCTTTTAATATAATTCCTTACTAAAAGGCCTTACTAAAAAGTATAAATTATCAGTCAGACGACGGAAGGCTAAAGTCGATTGTGTACAACAGGTTTTTTAGCAAGGTTTTGATAATGTGGATAATTTAGAGGCCTTAGAAATGTGTGTATCAAATATGATACAATAGGCTTTATAGGGTAAAGGACACTTCGCTTTGAAAAACCTTTGAGCCCCGCCCCCATAATATGATCTTGAAAATATAAAAACAAAATGAAAAAAAAATCTGTATTTTATTTAAGATTTATATTTTTTTCTGATGAAAAAAAAAAAAAAAAAAAAAATATATATATATATAACTGGATACATTTTCTGTAAGTAGACCTACACTGTTATTTTTCCTTCTTTCATAAAGCATTTTATATATACAAAAAAAAAAAAAAAATTCCAAAATAAATTAATAAATAAAATGTGACATAAAATATCACATATGAGATCATTTGCAATACAAATTTAAAAAATTAGTCCCTTATTCATGTCCCTACAAACCAGTGTGACTTTTTCACATATACAAAAAGTGCGCACACAAGAACGTTGATGGTTGCAGCTCGGTCAGTGCACACCACACCATATAAGGAGAAAAAGGCAGAGAATAAACAACTGCGTAAACCTCATTGGTTCTCACAGCTATTGCTGACGCATGAATGTCAAAAGTGCACAATGATCACTGTAAACCCGAACAGTACTACTAACTTATAAAGACTGATTATGCTGCAATTGAAGTCTGTTAAATTATTGATTCAACTTAAAACAATTTTAAAAAAAAACATGTAATGTTTTTGTAATGTTAATGTACAAAGAAAAACATTTTCTGAACGAGGAGTTTAGTTTTATTTTTGTGTAGCTCAACATTTTTGAGTAAACCCTTATTCTTAAATTATTATTTTTAAGTTTACTGAGCGATATAAAGTGACGTCATCCATGTCACGTCGTTGCCGACGTTACCGGCGTAACTGACATTATCAGAAGAATCCATTCAACATTAAACTGAGTTGCAGCAGATTTCAAGTTCCCAGCATGCTTTGCATCACACTCTGTAAGGGAGAATAAATGTTGAAATTGAGTGTTATTTTGTGTTTTTGCACAAGATTAATACAGGGGAAGATGTGTTATTGTTTAATGTTCTGTTATTTTGGTATTTAAAGGTGTTTCTGTGATGTTGAAGTTTTGTAGGGTTACCATTGTGGTGAAGAGTAGTGCCTATGGTTAGGTCGAGAATGGGCTCTGAAACTTTGAGACTGTACTGCATATCAATTAATAGATCATGCATGTGATAGTTTCTTTGATAGTACATTAACATGTGTTGTTGCTAACTTATACTTAACTGTAAAGATTAGGTGTTAGTTTATTGAATGTTTCAAATAAATTGTAGTTACTGAATTTGTGTAGTATAAAGGAATATTTTTTGGGTCTACTAGAATAATCTTTGAGTTGTTTACTTCAATATTTTGAGTATTCAGAGCTTATGCTATGAGAAAAGAAAGTTTTTAAAATATTAAGAGAAGAGCTGTTGTTGTTGTTGTAGTAGTAGAGTCGGCTACAGCAGTGAGCACATGCTGTTGGGAACTTAGGGGCCGCTGCATTTTCCTGAAATGGCTCACAAGATGGAAGTGTAATAGGAAGATCAGTGACGTTGCTATTAATACATTAGGAGACTGCATGCGGGCGTGCGAATGTGGGCCGTAGGACTTGATATTTACACGTCGGCTACTGCCTTTTCCACTGACAGCTCCCAGATGGCCACTGCAGCAAGTGCTGCCCAACACGAATCTTTACGGAGACGTCTACCAGACACTGTGGGCAAAAAGCAAATACTATGAGCTTTTACAGGTGCTCCATTATTAAAAACAATATCCTCTGCAGATCGTTGTATAATAATCAAAATACCAAGGTACAGGCTCACTCGATATGAGAAAAACACAAAAACTGAGTGCATTTTGTTAAATGTCAAAGATGGTTTATTCTGGATAGAGGTGGGTACATAAAATCAGTTTGTTTTGCGGGTAGATGTCACTTTTGATGTGGTTTAACACGTCTTTCTTTAGTTCCAGGCTTTCAGGGATGAGTCTGATTTCTCTACATTTACACCAGCAAATGAGTGTTTACCTCAGGAGCTGGAAGTGGGGATAAAGGGGCTCGAGACTTCTGCCGCAGTCATGACTTTTCTGTAAATCAATCCTCATCTGCGCAAGCTTTCTTCTGCAGACATTGCTTTGAGGCGATAGATTGAGTCTCAGCAGACACCTTGAGCGCCTCATCACCAACCGAATGACCCCGTTGTCTTCCTCAGAACGTGTTCTCCACATACGCTCAAACAGATGGTGACCGGCACTGTTTTAAGCCCTATTTTACACGCACACTTTTCTACATGACTACAAAATTTGACAGCAACTTCTCTTCCCAGCCGCATACATGAATGCATAAGTCTGCCAACCTTGAGGACTGACATATTTTTTGAGCTAACTGAAATGCAAAAGTCTCTTGCATTGTGCATTAAAGGGATAGTTCAGGCAAAAATGAAAATTCTTTCATCATTTACTAAATTAAATTAAATCTGTTCAGCGTATAAAGTGATCGTGTCTCATCAGAAAATTTGGACTAAACTGCTCAATTCATTTGGATTAGTTTTAAGATCTCTTTATGAACTTTTTGAAGCATCAAAGTGGTAGTTGCGTAGCTGTCAATGGAGGGACAGAAATTGCTCGGATTTTATTAAAAATATTTTCATTTGTGTTCCGAAGATGAACGAAAGTCTTGCGGGTTTGGAACGACATGAGGTTGAGTAATAATGACAGAAATTTCATTTTTGTGTGAACTATCCCTTTAAAGATTTATTCTGTTGTTGCAGTACCTAAAACTAGAAACTCCAATGTAGGGTTATTATCATTTACTAAAACATTGAAATAAAGCTGAAACGAAATATAAATATAAATATTAGATGAAACACCTAAACGAAAATTTGAAATGTTGCTTTGGCAACTACCTGAAATAACTAACAGTTTAAGCACTAAAAATATTAAATAAAAACTAAAACCGAACAAACTAAAACTGAAATAAAAGTAAATGAAACCTAATAATAATATAAAAACACTAATGAAATGACAAAAGCAAATAACAAAATTACTTTTAAAATTTTTTGTTAAATCAAAACATTAATAAAAATGAAGATTGTTTATATCTAGTTTACTAAAATAACACTGCTCCCACGTAGAGGTTCAGTATAAGAATAAAGGTAAAAAAAAAAAAAAACAAGTCATAAAATATTGATTTAAATTTTTAAAGATAATTTATTGGTATATCACTCTGTACATCAGTAGAAAAAAATATCTAAGAGTGATTTTAACAAACAAACAAATCAAACTGTTCAGCACATTTTTTTTACCCAATTCCTTCTGTCTTTGAGTTAATTGATTTTGTTTCATAATTTAATCAATCAGATTAACCTGCCCTAAAACCAACCATTTGCACTGGCTTCTCACCCCATTAAAGTATTTCCACACAAAACCAGACACAAAAGACTGCAATGCAGTTTGCAAAAAGAAGCAATATACATTTTTATTGCAACTTTATTAACATATATACAGTTTCAAGTGCGACACAGCAGCTAGGTGGCGCTGCAGGACACTCGGATTGCACTGCTACAGGTTAGGCCACTGCGGTGGTTTACATGGTGGCCAGGCTTGTGTATATCTTTGGCTTCAGTGGACAGCAGATCATTAACCAAGAGCCCCTCAGAGTACCGTCATTCTCTTACTCAAGGTTGATTACATAAATATGGCTTTTTGCTTGTTTAATAGCCCCAGAAATTGTTGCACATAGAAAATGCCACAATAGCAATTATTATACACAAAAAAAAAAAGAGCATGAGACATTTAGTGACTCTCAGCACAACAAACCAGCCTTCAAATATGCGCTCACTTAATTTTTATGCCCTTAGCATTACATAAAAAGTTTGAAGGGCATCTAGATAAAGAGTGGAGAATATGATTATGAAGGTGTGAGTGGAGAAAACATCAGGCGATGCCGCAGAAAGAGAAAATAGAGACAGAAATCCCTTTCCTTCGAGGTTAGAGATCGCTGGGTGATTAGTGGCCCACAACTCTGTTGAAACAAACTCTGCCGTATATAAATATATAACGATGTGTGGAAGCCTGTTAAATCCGTCCTGTCAGGGTTCATCTCTGGGGAGAGAGGAGTGGGAACAGATTACCGGTGAGAAAGCTTAGAAAACCAATTCTACTGCTCGCAGTTAGAGTGTAAGAGAACAGCGAACCCAAGAGAAGACCATAATCTGCCTCGGGCACGGATTTCGCCCCAGATTTCGGTGCCAGACCAAAAATCCTCTTTCAGTCGAAGCCCGAAAGAAAAAAAAGCCAATGCTAAAACCAACCTTTAACCTTTAGAAATAAAGGGAGGGAGAGGTATGGTTATGCCATAAACAGCTGGTAAATGTGATTTTCCTAATGAGAAGTTAATCTACTCGAATCCTCTGTGACATAACAACAGTGAGGAGAGAACTGATACAGCATTACAGGAAAATACTGAATCTTTAAATATCATTGGGCCTTATGCTGCCTTTAAATCATGTCAGAATGATCATATTTATGAGTTGAGCGTACATGAAAGTTATTAGGTGGGAAACTTTGAGCCCAAAGTTTCCAAATGTGTTAATGGATCATGGAGGAAGCTAATTGGTATAGACCTTATTCACAGCAACGGCATCTTTGATTGGGAATGAATTGCTACTTTACTTATTTAGTGGTCTTTTTCTGACCAAAATCATTTGAATGCAAGTACGTCTTTCAAACTCATAAGTACAGACTTTCCTGAACTTGAAGGCAGCATTATGATGATTGGGAAAATTCAAGGACAGAACCAAAGAGGAGGAATGAAAACTATAAGCTCATCAGAAGAGGGTGAGAATGAAGAGAGATGCATCTGGTAATGATGCTGCCACTTAGTGGTGTTACATTGTGCTACATTGAGACAAAGATCACACAATGAGACGACTGATCAATGCCTTATTCACATTATACATTTAAAAGACAAAATCTTTAACACAGATAAAGATATATAAATCAATAAATATTCACCCTTTTTACTCTACACATCTCATTTTACAGGAATGAAAAAAATACATAATTCTTGCTCACATGACAACTTTGTACATTATGTAGCTCTTTGGGAAGACAAAAGTTAAAAACGAAAAAAAAATCTGTCTTTGTGTTCAATCAAAGCATAATGTGAAGAAAGAACAGCCAGTTATAAATGGAGACGCTTTACATTGGACTTCTTTATAGGCACATGGGAGTGTATTTCTGTTTATGCGTTTCGTGTTTATCGGTTGAAGCTTTTCAGTCATTTGTCTGTATTCCTTTGAATGTCTTTTCCTGTCAAAGTCTCTTCTTAGATCACAAATAAATAAATAATCCTTTGTGAGTGCACTTTTATCTAACCATTTGAGACAAACCAGCAGTTTGAGTGTTTCCTGATATGACCTTTCTCCTGTTATAGAGTCTGTCACCTCAACACAGTCTAAACACTCTGAAAACTTTCATTTCATCACAGTTTAGAGGCAGTTCAGATTGCACAGATCTACATGTAGCTGCAGACAGGTAAAGCATCCACCTAGTTCATTACAGCAGTGGAAAATTCTTGGAAGAATGAGTCCCAAAGGGGAATACTGCAGGAAGTGAAAAGTATCCAGTATCCCATCCGACAGTACAGAGCACTGCTATATTTAGATTTAATGAAGAAATGTCTTACTAACCCTTGGCCAAGAAGGTTGTTAATATACACTAATGGTAAACTAATGCTTAGGAGTCTATGATTGGATCATTATTGCAGTGATTATTATGTTTCTAGCATGTTATATGTTTGGCAACAGTTCTTCTAACCCTAAATGATGGAGTGTTTAGCTTTTACATTACTTAAACAACCATATAGGAAGACAAATCATGGCCAAATGATGTTATTTCCATCAAGAGGTGCATAAATTTTTGATCAAGATCTTGTATTGACAATGCAAGAGGTGAGCACTCTGTAAAGTCTACTCCAGCACATCCCAAAGACTTTCATTGAATGTAAGGTCTGGACTCAGAGGTGCCAATTCATGTGTGAAAATGATTCTTCATGCTCCCTCCCAACCATTCTTTCACAATTTGAGCCTGATGAATCTTGGCTTTGTCATTCTGGAATATGGCCATGATGTGTCTTCCTATATGGTTGTTTAAGAAATGAAAAGCTACACACTCCATCAAATAGGGTTAGAAGAACTGTTGCTAAACATATAACATTCTAGAAACATAATAATCACAGCAATAATGATCCATTCATAGACTCTTAAGAATTTGCCTATTTAAACCCAAACTTCTTTTTTTTTTTCGGGCAGTGTATTATATCAGCACAATATTGGCCACCCTACAATTTAGATATCTGCATCAGAAACTGAAAAATCCATATCGGTCAACCACTAATTTACACATCACGAAACTTTCAAGAGTTCTGATTCACTGGATTTAAAACAGAACGATCTGCCTAATTGTTTTTCAATGTGTCAATTCTTCCTGCAAATGTGTGTAAATCCCCCTCATTAGTTGATTGAGAAGGCACTGTCTGCGCTATCTACCAGGATCCTTTCTGGATGGGGTGACACAATGCTTTCGGGGCCGTGAACCCCTGCTGAAAAAGCTGTTTACAGGCCTGTCACTGCGATCCCTTTTGTTTCCTGTCAACGTCTCGCTGTGTGTCTCCCTGCCGACACGGTACCGCGTAAATCAGATAAACACGCCGTGACAACCCCACAATATATCTCCCGAGATAAGCGCGCAAGAAACACGACGCACAAAACAACCGGTCGTTCCCTTTAAGTGGAAATCTGAAAATAAGAGAGATTTCGTAGGAAGGAAACAGGGAAGAGACAGCAATCAATTACCGCAGCCTACATGGCAGGGAGCTATGATCTTAATCGGAGATGAATAGCAGGGTGGGAGGGTCTTCCGTGTGTGAGAACACCTCCAGGGCAGTGTACACACGGGGAGGGGGCATCATCAATAATAGTGGAGGTAAGGAGGACTCAGGCAAGGTCAGGACAAACATGTTTCCCTGTGAGCCGACAAACTGCCACATACATACAGAAATAGCTCACGGTGTAAGTCCGATTCCGTGCATTCCATCTAAGGCCCGGATTCATCCGCGACGCTACGTCCAGGCGCCCGAAAGGGTCTTTTAAGATGCAGTCTGGCTGAGGGTTCGGGGTTGTGTTTTATAATCTGCTCCCTGAGAGACAGTCTTTCATCTATCAAACCCTGTGCACTTCCTCCAGGATAGACAAACAAGACAGAGAGTGAGCGAGAGCACCAGCCAATCAGCTGACTCTGTGACTCAGCTCAGTGTAGTCCAGTCAAAAGCAGTCCATCTGCTTTTTTCCTTCAATTTCCTTTCTCTTGTGTGGGATCGTTGAGCCGTTCACTCCTCGCCCTCTTCTACGTACGTGGAGGGGAACCAGCCCACCTGTGGATGAGACAGAACAGAAGGAATGAGTGATTAGAGGAGAAGGTTGCGGGGGGTATTACAGAGGATTTGCGTCACTTCATTGCCTGGATAACCTTGAGGATGCGCCTGCTGCAAGAGGAGGGGAAGAGAGCCGGCGCTGGATTGTTTAAGCAATTCTGGTGGCTGCACACAGGCCTGAGCAATAATATCCAACAGGACAGTACGACAGAGCTGTTTTTTCTTTTGATCGGCCAAATCAGGGAGGGAGAGGAAATGGCTGTGCTGTTCCTGTGATTGTCTACTATGACTATTTTGCGATGCAACAAGTTTTGAGTGTCACATCGTTTTTCTATACTCAATTGCTGTCAGGACCACTATCGTCAAACATGATTGACAGTTAACATACAGTTTGGATTGGCAGTATGGTTCTGTTCTGGGTAAGAACTCCCTGCCCACGTAGAAGGCGACGTTCTCGTGACCTTGCGCAACGTTCCCTAAAGGTGACAAACCTTTGAACCTGATCCGAACCTTTACAGAACACAAGGGACGTTCCTAAAACGTCCTCTTTTGGTAATGAAAGTGCTGCAGTTCAAGGTTCCTTATATGACTTTAGGGGGACGTTCCATTTTGGTTATTTTATGGTCACATAATAACGTTACAAAGAGGGCATTTGGGACGTTAACAGAACGTTCCCACGCGGTCCTCTGTTGGTCATTTAATAACGTTCCCGATATAACTTTAGGGGGACGTTGTATTTTGGTTATTTTATGGTCGCGCGAGAACGTTACAAAGAGGACATTTGGGAAGTTAACAGAACGTCCTATAGTAATAGTCCACTAAACAGTCCCAGAACGTCCTGAATGTTCTGTGAAGGTCCGCCAAATAACGTCCCCCAACCTTTAAAAGAACTCCACATCGTGACCGTCTCAGAATGTATTGGGAACGTTATTAGGCAACGTCCACAACACCAGTGGGGACGTTCTGAGAACGTTCTGGGAACGTTACATTTCTAGCAGGGTGCCCATCCATGCAGCCTAGCATGGATAAGAGCAGGGAGAGCAGCGACAACCCCCCTTTGGGTAAATAGAACAGAACCAACATAAATGTATTGCAGATTTATTTTTCAATAATTGAATGTACAACATGATTCGAGAAAAATTAGTCTGATTCAAAGAGAAATATCAGAAGGCCAAGTTCTGACTGGATGACAGGAGGAGCTGATACTGTAGGCCGGACTGCCCAGCACAAGGCAACAAAAATAGAAACCAAGCATCCATCAAAACATCTTTTCATGCAACACTGTTGACAATCACAGCTGGTTAGGACAAAACGCAGATTAACAATGGAGAGATGTGATTTATTGGTTGACGTTTTATCGTGTCACACCTCAAATACAATATGAATACAAAAGGGACAAAAGCAGTTCTGTCCATTTCAGAAGGAGGCAGGGGAACTATTCAAAGCACTGATCCCAAAATCTATTACTGCCATCCATAAAACAGCAATGTTTTATTCACTAAATTACACTTACAGCCTCCCTGATGAAACTATTATAAGACAGCTCAAGAGGCTCAAAAAAACATTTGACAGTTCGATGCGCTTTAAGTACAAGTAAGCTTTTGGGCTCAGTATGAAATAATGCCACGTAATTCGATAGTGATGCCACATTTTCTGTGGGGTTTCAGTTTTCTGACATTCTTAGCAGGATGTCTGTCATCTTAGATTAGAGAAGAGAAGCATGTTATCAACAGACAGTATAAACAGACAGTAGTTTCACATTTATGTAGGTGCTCTGTGACTGTGCACTAAACGCACTTTATATTTTAAAATACAGACTACTATGTACTTTTTAAATATTTAAATACATTAAATATTTTACTATCTAGTGAACTTTTATTGTTATAAAATAAAGCAAATTGTATTTAGCGATTAACTCTTTGTGTTAAAATGTGCAGTGTAAACTGAAGCATACTACAAGAAATACTGTATGCCATAATGATAAGCATTCCTTTAAACCTGTTTCCAGTTTGACAAATGAACTGGAAGCCATTACTTCAGTCTTCAGTGTCACATGATCCTTCAGAAATCATTCTAATAGGCTGATTTGCTGCTCAATTCTTATTATCAGTGTTGAAAAAAGTTGTGCTGCTTAATTTTGTGGAAACCTTGATACATTTTTTTTTTCCAGGATTTTTGATAAATAGGATGTTCAAAAGACCAGCTTAATTTGAAATAGATATCTTTTGTAACATTTTAAATGTCTACTGTCACTTTTGATCAATTTAATGCATCCTTGCTGAATAAAAGTATTAATTTCTTGAAAAAAATCATACTGACCCTGAACTCTTGACCGGTAGGTTATATTACTTGTTGTTTTTCTTATTTTAGCGTTGTTGTTTTTTATTGATTGATTGATTGATTGATTGATTGACTGACTGATTGATTGATTGATTGATTGATTGACTGAATTTTGCTAGATAAGATAACTCAATGTCATGTCATGTCAAATTTGTAGAATTCTATTTAAAACTTTTATTGTTGCATGAGTTTCACATACTATTTATGCAGTGTATAATATATAGTATGCAGTAAGCTAGTATACTTCCAAACACATCCACACACACTCACCCGCCCGTTGACTTCGCCCCTCCACCAGCCATTGGCTCCAGTTTTGCTGTAGATCTTCACAACGTCGCCCTCCTGCAAAGACAGTTCCCGTGTGTCCCGGGAGCTGAAGTCGTAGCGGGCTATCGCCACACCCATCACCTTGGGAGTGAACACTGTAGAGACAAGAAAAAAGAGTTAACATTTAGCAGCAAACATCCCAGGACAGAAATGAAGATGAAAATCAGACAAAATTAACCAGACAAACAGAGAGAGGATGGATGCAGCAGAGTCGGGCTGTATAGTTTCCCTGAGGACTCTTGTAATCACTGCACTCCTTCATGTGTTTGCCTGCCTTAGCACATCCACTCTAAATAAATGATTCTCGTGAATCTGGGACGGGTCCAATCACAGCTGAAGTGGCTGTTTTGATTATGTCTTGAGATGTGTCAACAGCATAATCCGCTGGGTTAATTACATTTCAGGAGACTTTTCCCTCAAAAACACATCATGTTCCTTCTACCAGCTCACTGACTATTGGACGTTTTGTTGGACTCGTTTCGCGGTTCTCTCTAAATGCGATGGGCTGAGGGAAATACGTGGTGGCGGATTCAAATGAGCCTTTGTTTTATCGGACTTCAGAGGCTCTGAGGACTTTGTGAACAGCAGCCAGAGAAGCTAGGCCCTCCGCCAGACGTGTGTTGATGAGATCCGCCTCGGTGCCAGGATGCTTTCTCTTCAGCTGTTTTAAAGTGAGCAAGACTTGTACAGACAGAGAACTGGCTGCCAGTTAGCTGCCGTCATGCTCAAAGCGAGAAGTTTGTAAAGGAGGGAGAGAGAGATGTCACAAAGTTAGGCCGACTCCTTCCTTTTCATCACAGCTCCCTTGACAAAAACAGCCCGTAATGACGGATCTAATAAGCTAACTACCTGAAATGAGATAATGATGAGTCATAGTATCTGTCAGTCAGTGTCGTGTGGCTGACAAAAGACATATGGTGCATGCATTAAAGGAGAAGATAGCAGCTATGATATGATCTATAAACAGACACGCACAATGAGATGGGAGGTGGGGTTAAACGCAGGGCATGGCAGCCTCAGATCTCCAACGACCTTGACAAAATGACACCAATGGATAAGAAAACGTGTACCTGTACCTGACCAGAATGGGGCGGTAGAGGGGGGGACAAAGCTGTAGCCGGCAGGAGTTAGAAAAGACAGGCCGCAGAGCAACGGGGCTGAGGTGGGCGGAGGCATGGGCGCGGTGGGGCGAGGCGGAGTGAGGTAGGGGTGCGGCAAGGGTAAAGAGAAGAAAAGCAAAAGAAAAAGCATGTTTAATTGAAACGTAACATTTGCAAGCAAACAGAGCAGATTGTAAATAAACGCTAACTTCGTGCATCAACGCTTGGCCTTATTCTAAGTGCTTCACACTGGTTGTACGCGGTAGAATGCCAGTTGTGGGATATTTCTATTCAAATTCCATTCCTTTGAGAACTTTCGGTGAGGTCTAAGTTTACTCATAAAACTCCAGGAGTGTCTGTGCTCGGCTGTGGCAGTGAAGCGAGTTCCCCTCGCCATCTGATGCTCCATCTGACCGGCTCGGCCCAGAGCGTCACGGACCCCCAGCGTGTCAGCAACACAATATGTTTCCTCATCCACTCTTCTGTGGAAGGCGGCCAAAGCAATAAGGCAGTGTAACTAATAAGACATCGATGAACACTGAACAATCTGATGGTTGGGAGCGTGTCATATCTTTGAAAAGATGTCTTCACCTAGTTTTTATAAATGTGAATGTTTGAAGCTTGTCTAATCTCAATTGGTAAAATGTTCCATATTTTTGGAGTATAATGGCTAGATAGATAGATAGATAGATAGATAGCTGTGCGTGTAAACCTCGAGTGACTGACTCTAGAGACTGCGGTCTTTACCCTCCTTGTTAGAGCGCCCGACTCCCATGCCGGTGGACCTGGGTTCGAGTCCCGCTCATAGAGGGGGCGGTTTGAACAGGAGGGGTTACATTGGTGCCGTGACCCGGATGGGAGTGAGGTTTAGGGGAGTGAGTGTAACTGTCGTAGGCCCGTAAGAGCTGTGTGTGTAAACCTCACTCCCCTGTTCTCAAGAGGCGCTCTAGTGACTAATGCTAGAGACTGCAGTCTTTAGCCTTCTTGTTAGAGCGCCCGACTCCCATGCCAGCGGACCAGGGTTCGAGTCCTGCTTAGAGCGGGCGGTTTGAACGGGAGGGGTTACATGAGTCCACACCTTTTCAGCACTAATTTTTTCACTGCGTGTCTTTAGTAAATCCTGACAGTAGAAAAAATGTTTCAGAGGCGGAGCTTCCATCAAAACTATGAAGACATTTATTTTCTTTGGAATAATGTGCACTTTTGAACATCCACAGTAAGACCAGAAATGTTCTAAGAACATAAATAAGGTCCATTTTAAATGTATTGTTGATTTTAAAAAGAAATACATTCAGAAAATAGAACAAAATGTCTGGTTTTGAACTTTGAAATCTAATTACTCATCACTATCTCTCAACTTCCTATTATTTCATTTCATTTCTCACTCTCCATTTCCCTCTTGCTTGTCCGTTCGTTCTCTGGCAAGCAGTTCAACTCCGACTGGGTTCAGAAGCATCTCATGTCTTTCTTAAACATCTGTTCAAAGTTTTGAAGGGACAACCCAAGCTGAGGCTAACCGAGCTCATGAATTTATGCAGGAGCACATGCTGTGTCTCCAAAAGGCCTTGTCTCCGACCACTATCCAACCTGTGATGTCCGAGCTACTGATGGGCACTTGAGATTCCACCCACATCACTCCAGGAAAGCTAAACACCCGTCCGCCCACTATTCTGCAAACGCTGCGAGGCTCAAACCTCCAGTCTTCAGCATGTCGTTACCCATAACGTAAATATTCAGGGTTATGGATTTGCCATCCATCCCGCATGGCTCGCTTCACATTCAATGGAATATAAGTAGAAACGCAGCATAGCTGACAGCATCTCCAGTGCTTCCTGGATATAAATAAAAATGAGGAGGGAAAGGGCAACCAGCAAGCAATTTGTTCTGTCTTCACCTGCGAATTAAAGTCAGGATTATTTCGGTGTCCAACAAGAACAACGTAATGCTGATTTTTTCCGGTTGAAACTCTCTTGCTGTACTCTGCCTACGCAGGGTCAAGTTACCACTTAGAGTAGATGCCCCTGTTGCTCTATACGTCCTGTTTACATGAAAGACTTGTGCGCCTCTGGCAACCATCTCAAAAACAATTGCATATGATTTGCATGTATTGACACATAAGCAGACGCTGAGATGAAAAAAAAACAAAGAAGCTGTGCTGCATGGGAATAGAGCTTGGGGATGAAAAGAGAAAAAGAGCAGCAATGGATGCTGGGAGATCCATTCTTTGGTCAGAGTTGTCGAATCGCTTTCGTCCTCTTTGTTAAAGCAGTGAAGTGTTTGAGTGACGTCCCCCCAGCTTCTCAATCTGCCAACATTTCCCAATTGTGACAAGACCCTCGCTGTGACATATGGAGCTACAATAAAATCTCGTCTAAGCGCTGATTGCAATGCGCCATAAACTCTCAGATCAGGCTGTAAGCACAGCTCAGTAGCTCAGGGTTTACTAACAGCCCCTGTTTGAGAGTTTTAACTCGTTCCTCTCCCACAGCTGGAAAACAACACAGATGTCTTAAGAGCTTTCGCAACCACAAAGCCATGAACAGACAGAAGATCACTAAAACTTCTTTGGCCAGAAACAAGTATACAAATGCTGACGTGAATGCTGCAAGTATGTTAGTTTTTAACTAAAAAATGAGTCCTGCATGAACATACACTTTTCGTATATGTGCTATTTAATTAAATTAACTAAAACATTTAATGAAAATAAATGAAATTAATTAAAATAAATAAAAATAAATAAATAATTAAGCTTTAAACAAGGCTTTATTTATTTGATCAAAAATACAGTAAAAACATTACAAAATAGTGCTATCAAACTATCCAGAATAAAAGTTTGTTTACATAATATATGTGTGTACTGTGTATATTTATTATATATATATATATATATATATAAATACACATGCATGTATATATTTAATAAAAAATATATATTTATATATAAAATATTTATATTTATATATAATATAAATTATATATAAATATAAATATACATGTATACATGTAAATATTTCTTAAATAAATACATGTATGTGTGTGTATTTATATATACATAATAACAGTACACACACATATATTATGTGAACACAAACTTTTATTTTGGATGCGATTAATCGCGATTAATCGTTTGACAGCACTATTTTGTAATAATG
This sequence comes from Mylopharyngodon piceus, assembly GCA_039654765.1. Taxonomy (NCBI): domain Eukaryota; kingdom Metazoa; phylum Chordata; class Actinopteri; order Cypriniformes; family Xenocyprididae; genus Mylopharyngodon; species Mylopharyngodon piceus. Next base: position 6,158,336 of record CM077444.1, on the reverse strand, counting down.
TATTTACTGTATTTTTGATCAAATAAATAAAGGCTTGGTGACCATTTTCTATTTTAAAATATTTTAAAATGTAGTTTATTCCTAAGATGGCAATGCTACATTTTTGATGAAGGATTCTTTCAGGAATATAACGTTTAAAAGAACAGCAATTTGAAATAGAATTTCTTTGTGAATTCTTTACTGTGAATTACTGAAAATTAAAAAAATTCTTACTAACCCTAAATTTTTGAATGGTATATATACAATTAAATATAACAAATTATTAAAATATTAAAAAAAAATATGCCATAAATAAGGCATAGAAACAAGGTTGAGAAACTCTTTATAGCGTCCTTTGTGCCACTGATAATAGAACATATTTGCGTTCTGATATTTCCAAACGTAACATGAAATTGAGCTTCCAGTTAGAAGCATTTGCATTATATTATTTCAGGCTTTATAATCGTACATACTGTAGTATGACAACGTACCTTCTGTTTTTGACAAACTAAGAGAAATGTATCTTTAAACATCAAGACACCTGGGAACATGTGAAAAGATTTTGTCTCGAACGCATGTGTTCAAAGACTTTCAATGAGGAAACACTGCTGCCTTAGCAGCCGCCCTGGTGACCATAGCTACTGGCCATCACAACAATGTCACATGTTTTCAACTATTAAACATGAATCATTGTTTATACTCAAACTAAGATTAAACAAACAAAGTGAGGCGTTTGTGTTATATAGAACAAGAGTACATTTTGTTATTGGTGAGTCATGTTTGCGTGAATCTGAAACTAGCATGTTTGTGCACAGGACGTACTGTTGGCTCCATTCTCCGGCTCTCGGTAGGCGAACTGCAGGGTGGTATCAAGTGTCCTGAATCCTTCCCGCAGAGAGTGATGTTTGTAATACTCGATCAGCTCCTGCATTAAACACACACATACGCTCAACATGATGTCAGTTCGCATAAAAGGGTGAATATCTACAGCCATTAAAAGGGAAAATAAAAAATAAATATATGAACGGATTCAATATGACTCCAGCATTCACAATCCAATAATGTTATTTAACTGGCATTTGCACGATCGAATCTAAAAGCGCTTTCAAAAAGAAGCTGACAAAAGACATTTGATTTTTCTAGAGAATAGAGACATTAAGCAGCATGATTTCCTAATGCCCTTTAGAAGGCAAACAGATGACAAAACAAAAGGGATTGTATAAATGATACAAAGAGATTTCAAATGTAATAAGCTGGTATAATGCAAACATTTATCTTTATTGCACAGATTCCACCGACCTTAAAAACATATGAGTGTAACATTTACTTTTCACTCTATATGATAAAGACGTTTTAATAAGACTCTTTGCTGAAAACTAGTACAAAACATTAGCACTTACTAAAATGCTTCTGAACTTCCTATTTTCTGCAATGTAGAAGGATCCCTCCTTTGTTAAGATCTTGATGTGTTTCACGTCGTTGTTGTACCTGTGGGCCATGAATAAATGATGAGAGTAATTTTCTGGTGATCATTGCGATCGATGCTGCCTATCCCCTATGGGAAGCTGCCATAGTAATGCATGGGGCAAAGAGCTTTTCATGCAGGGAGAAAGGGTCGATAGCGAGGGGTGGGGCGTCTCCATTAGTCCTTGGATTAAAAGTTACGAGCTCACATTTTTTTAGAGAGAAAGTGCACAGGACTGTCTGAAAACAAGAAACACTGATAAAATTGCCATCTCATGGGGCAGCTTTTGTCTTTCAGCCTTGCGCTCAAACACACGCACTATAGAGTTGTCCTATCGTTGTTTGAGTGTGTGAATAAAACAAATCAAATCTTTTTTTTTAATATTGTTGTGGGTTACGGAGCACCGCACATGACATGCAGACAAAGAAATATATGTCATGGCCATGAATTAAGAATTTGTTCCCACGGTTTATTAATTTGTTCCCTTGTTTTAGTAAATCGTGGCCACGTTGAATTAATTCCTTTCCTCATCTTGATTTAACTAAAACAAGGGAACAAATTATTACAATGTGACCACGATTTAGTTTGAATTATTATATCGTGCGCACAATTTACTTAAAATGAGGGAACGAATTAGTAAAACGTGCTGATGTATCATTAAGTCGTGGTAACGAATTGTTAATGCATATTTTTTTCCATAGTTTTTTACAAGAATGTTTTTTTTCTAAGGCACGTTTATAAAAGCTACTTAAATATTGTAATTGAACTAAGGCCTAATCCTGGCTTAATGTAAGCCCTGTCTGTGAAACCAGGACTGTGTTTCCTAAAAGCATCGTACGCCTAAGTTGATTGTAGAACCATTACCATAGGCTTACGATGCTTTTGGGAAACACAGCCCAGGCCATAAACTCGCAATTGCGAGTTAAATCAGAATTGTGAGATATAAACATGCAATTGTGAGAAAAAAGTCAGAATTGCATGAAATAACATGCAATTGCAAGAAAAAAAAGTCAGAATTATGAGTTTATATCGCAATTCTGACTTTTTCCCTCGCAATTATGTTTATATCTCGTAATTCTGGCTTTTTTTCTAGCGACTGCAAGTTTATATCTCGTAATTCTGAATTTTTCTCGCAATTACGTTTATATCTTGCAATTCTGACTTTTTTCTAGTGATTACGTGTTAGTATCTCGCAATTCTGACTTTTTCTTGCAATTGCGCATTTATATCTTGTAATTCTGACTTTTTTCTCGCAATTGTGCGTTTAGATCTTGTAACTCTGACTTTTTTTCTCGCAATTATGTTTATTTCTCACAATTCTGACTTTTTTCCTTGCAATTATGTTTTTATCTCGTAATTCTGACTTTTTTCTAGCAATTACGTGTTTATATCTCGCCATTCTGACTTTTTTCTAGCGATTGCATTTTTATATCTCGCAATTTTGACTTTTTTCTAGCGAATGCATGTTTATATCTCGTAATTCTGAATTTTTCTCACAATTACGTGTTTATATCTCGCAATTCTGATTTTTTTCTAGCGATTACGTTTATATTTTGCAATTCTGACTTTTTTCCTTGCAATTGTTTATATCTCACAATTCTGACTTTTTTTCTAGTGATTGCATGTTTATATCTCGTAATTTTGACTTTTTTTCTCACAATTGCACGTTTATATCTTGTAATTCTGAATTTTTTTCTCACAATTGCATGTTTATACCCCGCAATTCTGACTTTATAACTCACAATTGTGAGTTTATATCTCACAATTCTGAGAAAAAAAATCAGAACTGCGAGATAAAAAGTTGCAATTATCTTTACAGTTTTTTTAAACAAGCTTCCATGCTCCGCAGTAGGTGAAATATTGCAGTTATGAAACTTTTTCTCAATTAGTTTTTAGATTAGTTTTTTTACTAATTAGTCATTTTTGTTTTTAAACATTTTTTTCACAGTAAAATAACCATGTGTGCTGTTTTAACTCACCTGATGCTGATGGCATACTCGTTAAACTCTCGGCTTCTGTGACGGACCAGGTACGTACTGCTCCTCCTGTTGAGCAGCGCAGCCTCTGCCTGCAGCCTCTCCATTGGGCCAGCAAACCTGAACGAAAGGTCAGAGGTCAGAGTTGAAGGGCTTGATGGGCAACACACAGTGTTAATAAGCTAACAAGGCAATAGTGCTGACCTGTGGTTACAAAAAAAAAGTCACATGAATTTACAATTGTATTTACTGTATTTCAGTAAACAGAATGGGAGCATAATGAAAAATTAGGGGGGGCATAGAATTACGAAAATGATGAGAAATTACATTAAAAAATTAAATGGTAATAATACATTTCATTATCCAAAATATTTATTTTATAGTAAAATTTATAGATATAATAATAAACATAGATTTATAAATTTAAGATATATGAATATTATATCTTAAGATTCTCCCAGTTATTTGTAATATGTATAATGTAGTTTGCAAAATATTTTAATTATAGTAATTAATAAAAAGTAATAAAATATTTAAATAATAATGAAATGTTAGGATATTTTAATACAAAATGATAAATAGAAGAAAAAATATCAAAGATGGTAATAATAAAAATTATTCTTATATTCTGGTAAGAATTATATTCTGGTAGTGAGAATAAAGATCGTACCAAGGCTGGGAAGAGTAGTCAATAGGTTTCACCTAAAAAAGATAAAGGGATAAAAAAAATGTGAGACTGAGAGAAACAGAATCAAAAAGAGAAAGTAGAGCACACATGTGTGCTTTTGTTCTTGAAATTCCACTCAACCTGATTTTCATACAGTATTTTTAACTTGCAGCTCAAGTCTGGGACAATACAGCTCATTTTAGCGCTAAAATCTGCCCCACTTACTGTATCTTTTTACAACCACAATTGGTTTTCTAAATGCACTCATAAGATAACCTAACATATTTTTTCTTAATATGACTTGTACATAATTATGATTGTAAATCATCTTGCTGATAACAGTGTGTTATCGCATTCTGTCCACATCACGAACCAGCATTACAGTAAACAAACACACAGACAATCACCCACAATGCACCTGTCATTCAAAAACAACACTGAAGAGGTGCTTGCATACCTAAACCATTTGAAAATAACATGCACACAAGGACAAGACTACCTTGCCTTGATCTCATTTGTTTTTGTTTGGCAGAGAATAAAGAATGTTTTTAACATTATAATATAATCTGGTATATGTACTCACACATGGGCAAGGCTTCACTGCGTCGCTTGGAAAGAAGCCAACCTCCTTAGTTGCCAGGACTTTACCCTGAAACCATGGCAGATAATTACATTACGTTCAGTTGGGCAACTCCTCCTCAATAATTCAGTAACAATTAGTACTTAACACAAGTCACGACACGCCACAAATTTACAGCCGAGAGTTAATCAGAGCTGAAAAAGTCTTGGGAGAATACGGGAAGAATACCAGGAGAATGAGGAAACAATGTAATAGATCCAGCAGTATGGAAAAAAGGAGAGAAATTAATACTTTTATTCATTGAGGGTGCATTAAATTGATCAAAAGTGACAGTGAAGATATAATGTTACAAAAGATTTCTATTTAATAAATGCAAATAAATGTTGTTCATTAAACTTGAAAAAAGTATCACCGTTTCCATAAAAATGTTCAACATTGATAAGAAATAAATGTAATAATATTTCGCAGTATTACTGTTTTTACAGTATTTTTGATTCAATAAATGTATCTTTGGTGAGCATAAGAGACATGAGAGACATTCAAAAACACAAAAAAAGCACAAGTGTTGAAAGCAAATTTGAAGAGTGAGAAAGTTTGCTCTTCATAATGTTCAAGCTAAACTGTAAATCAAGTGCAATCTGCATGTTTATCTACAGTAATTGACAAATAATTTATATGCAGACACTTCAAGAATGACCTCAAATAAAACGATCATCCAATACAGCTGTCGCTGATGTAACAACAACTGATGGTTCTCCGGCCCAAAGTGCCAGTAACGCTCAGATCTTTCCCTTCCTCCTCCTCAGACGGTCTTCCAGGGAGACGTAGAAAGTGCATTTCTGTCTCATCTACCTCTTCCTTGAACAAATTTGATTTGTAAGTGGATCCTTAAGCACACCCTCCTCCCCTCCCCCCAATGCATTTAGCGCATTGACATTTTATCAGCACTCATGATGCCGCCCCACTATTGGTTGTTGCTCAGATAAGGGCCTAATAATGATTAAACTCATAACCCTGTTAGATCAAACAGATGGCAACCAAAGGCCCAAATGAAATTACAGTGAGTGATTGCGTTTGTCTAGGCACCAGAGCGGCAATAATTGTCTCCGGGTTACCACGGCTACGTGGGCTCTGATCGTCCTTTGCTCCGTCCGGAGCTGCCGCGGGACGCTGGATATTACGAGGTCTCAGGTGACACGGGCGGTGTAATTTTGCATGAGCTCAAATTGAATAAATCAAACAACTTCCGGGTGCACGGGACAGCTGGGCGATCGGAGCCTGCAGCGGACGGGGGTCTTAGAATGAGGCAGAATGAGATTAACATGTTAAAACAGGGCTGTGGAGAAGCGTCCTGGACAGCTGGACCCGTCTGACGGAGAGGGATGTAGGGGCATTCGAGTGCTTGCCAGGCTCTGCCAATTCTCTGGCTCTCTAGACAATCATTGGCTGGTTTCCTCACTGCCTTGGCACATAAATAACCAGAGCAAGATGAGTGGGCATCAAGATGAACTGCATGTTCTTTTGTGTCCCATCCCAGAAGAACATTTTATTGCTCAAAAGTAGTTCAAGAAACATAATTACTCAATTGTATCATTTAAATATCAGCTTTGTCTCAGGTGTGCCTCCTTAAGAGTATTAAAAATTACACAAATGAGACAAAAATTACAATTAATGTGGGTAATTTTTGGTCTTTATAGAATTTGATGACAAATGCTCAAGTTCATTCTGAAATCTCTGACTACTGATATCTGGACTTTGGCATTTTGGCAAATCTGAGCACAGTGTGTGACTTACTGGGTCTTTTTCTCATGAGAAAAATCAGCAGGAGACTTGGACCCCATCCTAAATGGCACACTTTCAGTCTTGCGATGATTACCGAGTGCCATTAAAGTCCATTAAACAGTAGCATGTGACATTTGTTATTTTAGGCTTCACACTTTGTGGTCTACACAGCATTATGTCACCAAATGTGTGGACATTTGGGGGGACATTTAGGACAGGGCCCACGTAATCACTTAACAAGCCCAGTTTTGCCTTGCCAACTAACTTAGTTTAATTTTAAGTACTAAAATTACTGAAGTAAAACTGGCATACATAAAGTAAAGCTATATATATATATATATATATGCTGAATATATATATTTGTTGTAAAAGTTTAAAAGCACAATAGGGAAAAAAGATTAATAGGAAAGTGGTTAGTATTGTATTCCAAGAAAGAGTTAATCATTAATCTAAATCTATTTGTGCGATTTTCTTTTGTGTGGCTCATGTGCAGCAACACCTTCTATCCAATGACAACGTGTCAAATTAAACCTGTCGTCAAGCGCGTGTCTGCTCTCTGGGCGTTGTGCTCGTCTGATGTTTTTGTATAGTTATGAAACCTAACTCACAACAGCTTTCTTGTGTTGAAAAAAAGGGTTGGATTAGTTAGCATTTCACAGTCAGTCACGCTTAGCAAAGCATAACAACACAGTCACTCGGCCTTTGCCACAAACACGAGAGGCAATCAATTAGCAGCTGAACACATGCTAGTGCCGTTCCTGCAGGGCTGTATGACTTGAAAAGTTTATGACGAGTGAGTAAAACTGTCTCACCTTCCACCAAGAGCTGCGGACGTTCGCCTCAATCAGCTCGATGATGTCACCAACCTGGATGTTAAGTGGTGGGCCGCACAGGGGGCTTGGAACACCATAATAATTACGGATGACCTGCATCTTAGGTAGACCTAGGAAAAAACAGAAAAATTGTTAAAATAATGCATTTGTGTGTGTGTGTTTGAGTGTGTGTTCGTCTATATTGCCAACGAGCATGCTGAACTTTGACAGAGTGTCATTACTGCATGTTTTGACACTCCGGCACATAAAGAACAGGTTTATTTACGTGACACGGCTATCGTAAATCACCACAGGTGACAGAAGAATCATGTCAATCCATCATAAAAATGTCAGCAAGCTCATGTATTGTCTAGAAAGTTCGTGCAGTCTTGCATGCAGTGCATTCATGTAGGCAGTCTGCAGCATCCTGCATTTAAAACCATAGGTGGCCATGTTTATGCTTTCCTTGATTAATTTAGTGAATCAGATACTAAAAAAAATAAATAAAATAAATTTAAGTACTAAAATTACTAAGGTAAAACTGAAATAAATATAAATTAAAGCTAAATGGAAATATAAAAAACTTAAAAATGACAAAAGCACATAACATTAATAAAGCTTAAAACAAAAACTAAATAAAAGCTAATTCAAAAAGTCCATAGCTGGCCTTTTTTCTGCTATTCCTTGATCATTTTAGTGAATCAATTACTAAAGCAAAAACTAAAACAAACCGTGCTATCAGTGGATGCAATTCATTCTTAGGGTCATGACACGCCAAGTTGGCCAACATCGGGCTAGTTTTCGTGTTTTCCACACATAGAATCTAGACGGGCTCATGTCGGTGGGAGTTAGCCCGATTCAGCATGTAAGGGGGAGTTCGCTCCAATTGGCTGTTCAGTTTAGCGAAGGAGTCAGTGCACAAGAATAAAAGAGAAACCCTGTTGAAAAAACAGCATATGCTGGTTAGGTATGTTTTGAAGCATGGCAGCTGGTTTGAGCTGGTTTAAGCTGGTCAAGTGCTGGTCCTAAGATGGTCCTAAGCAACTAGGTCCAGCACAGGACCAGCTTATAACCAGTTCAGGACCAACTTAAACCAGCTCATGACCAACTAGGACCAGCATAAACCAGCTCAAACCAGCTGTCATGCTTCAAAACATACCTAACCAGCATATGCTGGTTTCTTCAACACGGAAATGATGAAAGCGAGCAAAGAAGACGGAAGGCTGTTCTAATTTTACATCATCTTACCTGAGCATTCCAAAATGCTAATATTTTCATAACAACATAAGCCGCCTCGAATGAAGAAAGTGATTAGCATTATTGGTATTCAAAATGGTAAGCAAGCTGCATTGTTTACGTTTGTATATCTGCAGTCCTAGTTTCGGTTTCTCTTTTGAATGACAAATATAGACTATTGATACCTACTGATATAGACAGTTATTTTCTTACACGCTAGTGTGGTAGTTGGCAGTCAGCTGTAGTAGTCTTTGCTATGTGTTTAAGCGCAGCTTTTTGCCTGCGAGGTGACAACACAATCGGCTTTCGTCGCCGCTAGTTCTTTGACATCGGCTTGGTGTGTCACAGCCAAATTCCCCCTAGAGTGTATACGAAGACCAGCTGACCACAAACGTTAGGTGTACAGTCTGGCTATTACCCTAATTAGCATTAAAACACATTTTTATTCGTTCAAGTAATTGCACGCACAGGTCTCATGCCGCGGGGCGAACTGTGTCGAGCGGACAGTCGTTCAGACGCTCCAGTGAGCTATGAATGAGTGTGTTTGTGTGCACAGGGCTGGTTTGCTGAAGGGTCAACAGTGATGGTCTCAGCTGGTTGCTGCAGCTCTATATATTCTGCTGTTCTGATGATGAGAGGCGAGTGTAGACTCTCTTAATGCAACCAGCTGTGGCTGAAGCCTTCCAGCCCAGCAGATCACCCAAGGCCCTGGGCCTCCAAGCACAGCTGGCTGTCTTTGAAGACGCTTTAAAGAACAGCGTGAGCTTGTGCTTCTCTGTAGGGAAGCGTCTTGCTGGCATGCTAAGCTAAGAACCTTTGAGCACAAGGGCAAAGAGTCAGCAGCAATAAACACTAAAATGCATTTTTGCATCAAAACAACTCATAAAAGGTCGTCTGAATGTGCCAAAAGAAAACAAAACTGCAGGTTTAAGTCTTTACAATACAAAAGAGCTCACTTTAAAAAGTAACAACACACCTCAAAAAGCAGCACTATTTGAGATATCATATAGTATGAAATCTGCACATGAAATAACAAATTCAGCTGAAGTGAACAAACGTTTTTCAGAAAGGCTGTTTCTGATGAAGACAAATCTAGCAGCGCTGAACAGGCAGGAAGGAACTACTTTAATTCAAACGGAGAGATTCCCATGATAGCAAACACTACACAGAGAGCTTCTCTCACCATAACTTTAATGAATCTACCGACCTCAATATTGTGTGGGATCAGGAGGCCTCTCACAGCTCCACGCAGACAGGGTGACTTAACAGAGATATAATGAACTCAGGAGTGGGTGTATCATGATGGGTGGGGGTGAGAAACAACAACTTGCAATTTAGCTTGATTCACCCGTTTATTTCAAATATTCATGAAGCTATTAAAAACAAAGGCAAGGGAGATGCGTCGCTCTATCAGCATGCAGACCTGCAGTCACTCCCCTGATATCTGAACCTGTATCCCAGGTGGACATTTATCACCACTTGGGTATCGATCAAACTATCAATGGCACTGTGAAAGCATAATTAAAGATAATGTGGCCCTCTTTACAACAGACTGATGGGTGGAATGACTGCGATGTGAGATTGAACATGTAGTCGAGGTGGTGAAAGTCATCTATCTCAGTGTTTCTCAACTGGTGGGTCACAAGACCATTTTGAGAGGGTCGCGGAGTGCGTAGTCAAAGAAACAACAACAACAAAAACTTATTTCGAAATATTTTTTCTGATGCCAAGACTTTTATTTTGAAATACGTGAACGAAGGATGTTGCCTCTTTTGTCAGACAGAACGCGTTTTTCCATTCCATTGTGCTATATTTCCATCATTTTTCTATGTAAATGTGCTAGACGGATGTGTTTGACTGTCTTTTGCAGTGTCTCGTGCATGACACAGCGTTCTAAAAATGTTGCACTTAAGTTAAAAGAAGTAAAGTCTTTAAAAAACATCTACCTATCGACCTACCTTAAATTAAGGTTCCTTAAAATAAAATGTAAATGTAATGTACACTTTTAAAAAACTTAAAGATCATAACCCCCATAATTCGCACACTGGTTGAAAGGCTCACTTGTGGACATATTTCGGTCAAAAGGTGTTTCTGTAAAAATGTTAAAGCACCCATTATCAAGTGTTGGTTAAGTCAGATTAAAATGGCCCAAACCAATCACCAGACCATGATGTATTTGGGAGTGGTTATTAGTTCAGGAAAGAGTAGGAGGTTATTCAAAAAATCATATGAATAAAAAAAAAGATTCTTTAAAATAGGACATGAATACTCTTCTGTGGAGGCCTAAACTACCTGTGCTAATATAGTTTAGACTGAGGGTCAGGGAAGCTCACACTTCTGAACTGAAGAAGCTCTCCACAGTTTAAGACACCTACATAATGCAATTAAAATGAGTGAACATTCCCTGGGAGAAGTGGGTTAAGTACTGGGCCTATCTACGCTAGCAAATGGAGCAACAGTGGTTAAATGTCTTCGCACATTGTATTTCCCGCTCATATCTGATTTAAATTTGACACTAAGCCCTAATTACATGTATGAGCTTGCCTTTACAGCAAACATCAACACTACGGCTCAGTGACTACTAAGAATATGCAATCTGGCTCAGATTGAAGAAGTATGTAATGTACAAGACTATGCATGTTTTGTAAGCATGATCGCTTAGCAATGACGAACAAACAAATTCCAATGCAGTACATGCCAAACTGTGAATTAAAGGAACTGTTCACCTAAAATTCAATCATTATATGCATTAACATATAATTCCAAACCTAAATACTGTTCTTTTTTTTTTTTCAGTAAATCCCAAAAGGACAATTTTGAAGAATCTTAGTGTCCATAGTGACCACATCTTGTATTAAAAATAGCTTCAAAAACCATTCTTTTGTGATCCACTGACAGAAATGACAGCATGCTGGTTAGTCATGTTTGGGTGAACTGTCCCTTAAAGAATGCAAAATGTGACTTATTGTATTTACCTGCGTCTCCTCCACGACAGGGTGTTCTTCCAATCTGTAATCACAGTAAATAAATCACATGATTCATACTGTTTCCACTCACAGACATTGCAATGCATTAATGATTTGATAATTAAGTAAAACTTTGTGCAATAGCACAATTAATCTCATCATTAAATTTGACAAGTAAACACTGTTTGTCACACCACTGCACAAAACACGTTCATCCTGTAACATATGCACGAAGAATAGAGAATGAAGAATTTCCTCCATGCAATTTACCATCAGTGTTGAACTGCACTCTGGGCAAATTGCATGTCAATATCCTTATTACATGCTATATAAATTACATTGGGTTTGTTATTGCAAAATGATGACCGTGGTGTTATGTTGGAAGCGATGCAATTAATAAAACTGGTGTGCAACTAAATAAATGCACAATCCATAACATATATATCATTCTAAACTGCAATGAACTCTGGGCTAGAAATAATCTCATAATGTTTCCCCATAGCTATTGCATCAAACTTTAATAAAGTAATATTTCTTCAAAAACAGTTCTGTGAATAATGCTGCAGTAACTCTAAAGTGCATTGTAAAAGAGAATTTTCTATAGTACTAATTTTAAATGGAAATCAATAGGAGTAAATGAGGCCCTGCGGGGCAGAACTACATCATAGATTTACTTGAAAAGGAACAAAAACCTCACCTGTGATCCGAAAGAGCTGGAATCTGCAAGTATATTGAAGACAGGCATGGTTAGAGTGAATCTACAATTTCAGAATAAACACCCTGTACAGACACTGTCATTAGAGTGTGTGGAACACGGTGTGCTGTGAACATTTACGATTTGTTTTGCTACGCTGCAGGTACCTGACAGCTGCCCGAGCTAAATTGACATGAGGGGCCGGACTAGACGGAGTTATGCACCGAGAGCCAGTCTCATTGGCTCTTGAGGGAGAGGCTTGGCCTGTACTCGGAGTATACACTGTGAACTTTGTCCTGTTGCACTAGTGTACACCTCAAGAGCTAGTAACACACAAACACAGAGGCGTAGACGCAGACGTGCACATACAAACACAGAGTGGAATCTTGTGTACAAAACATCAAAGAGGCCACACTTGACAAACACACACCCTGCACATGTAACTTTAACTCATTTTGATTTTCAGTGTCTGGAAATTTCCATTGAAAATAAATCAACATGTGTCTTTACGTTTTATTATTGTATTGTGTTCTCAAGAATTCTACAGGCTGAATATTGTTCAGCACACCCACAAAAAAGTTGTTTACATTAAGAATGGGAAACACACACACACACACACACATATATATATATATATATATACACACACACACACATACATAAATTTTTTTGCCCCCAAAAAATGGCAATATCAATATAAAAAAACAGCTTATAAAAGCGATGTTTTTTTAAAACTCTAAAAAATGCTATTTATATGATGGGTGGGTTTAGGGTTAGAGGATAGAATATACAGTTTGTACAGTAAAAAATCACCATAAAACATACACACACACACACACATATACATATATATATATATATATATATATATAAATAATGAATGATTATTACATGCATTCTAGAAAAGTTTTTATATAAAATTTATATATATATATAAATGCTATTCTGATCTGATTTTAAATAGTTTAAAATGTTTTGGAAAATAAATAAATAATGACTTTACAGCAATCATTTTGTTTCAAAGTATGTTTTTGCATTTTTAAACTCTTGGATGTATTAAATGCTTTAATATATTGACTAAATTAATAAATGAATTAAATAAATTCCACCATCCCTGCTTGCTTGTTTTTAATAAATTTAATAAAAATTTTAAGTCGTGGTAAAGGTAGAACATTTCTACATGAAATAATCTGCTCTGATCTGTCCCTTTTATTTTGTGCCCTAATGCCCTAGAAGCCAAATGTGATACAGCAGAATCTCACATCGTCCTTCCTGCGATGAAAGATAATGAGTCAGTGGTACTGTGAGACCATAATTTTAAGAGTTAGTGAATCTACCAGAACCCTTTTTGGGGTCTTTTTGTTTTTTCATTTTCTGTTCATATTGTGTTTTATTGTTATTGATAGCTTAAAGCACAATCAAATTAGCTAATAGGACATGGGATGTGCAGAACTGATGCGAGTTTAGAGAGAGCTCAGCTGTGCCTAAAAGCGGGAATAAGGAAATTCTATAGAAGCCTGACTAATACCTAGAACAATAAGAAGTGGCACTGTTGGCAGGCGCACACACACATGCATACATCATGAGTTCAGGAAGCCAGCCAAGCCTGTTTGTCTGTCTGTCATCAGACATCAAGCTTATCTATGTGGCCTAGGTTAGATTATTAGGAATCTCTGTGTGTTGACAGCTTTTATTGCCCTGTCTGTTACACTACAGTGTAGGTCAATCATTAGTGTGCAGTGAGGTAAGACGACATAACATAACGCTGAAACATGAGCCAAAGGCTCCAGCGCAGCTCTGTAAATAGATGATTCATAATGTGCATGCACAGAAATTGTTAGAAAGAGTTTATTGTGTTGGATGCAGGGCTCACCGGCACTGCTTTTGACACAGACGTCCACCCTGCCAAGACACTCCTTATGGGCGCCAGCACCACATTTGGAGCAGCGGTACCCTTGATAGAAGACTCCTCTAAGAAAATTGATAGATAGATAGATAGATAGATAGATAGATAGATAGATATAGATAGATAGATAGATAGATAGATAGATAGATAGATGAGACTTGAATTAACATCTTCCATTATTTCCATTCCATTACAAAACTATTCAGTAATGATCTACATGTAATTAGGGGAACCAGTAGCGTTTCTTTAGCCACACCCACATATGCCATCATCGAAGTGATAATGATCCATACACACCCTTAATTTACTCTAGGTGCAAACATCTCATTAAGGTGCATTGTGGGTATACTGTGTCATTTCACAAAGCTTCAACGGTAAGCTCACCTCAGCAGCATTTTACACGAGCTGCAGGATGTGGTCGTCTCAAAGGTGTGCATGCGGAACTCATGGAAATTACTTTTCCCGCTCTCTGGACAGATGTTCGATCTGTTGAGAGAGAAAGAGAGAGAAAGTGGGTGTTAAAAACAAGACTGAAGACTTTGCAGAACGTAACTTGTGAACACAGAACCGCTTGTTTCCATCTGTAGACTGCTCCCTCCATCCAATCAGCTGTGATTGCCTCTTAAAGGGATAGTTCACCCAAAAAAATGAAAATTCTGTCGTCATTTACTCACCCTCATGTTGTTCCAAACCTGTAAGACTTTTGTTCATCTTCGGAACACAAATGAAGATATTATTAATGAAATCTGAGTGATTTCTGTCCCTTCATAGACAACTACACAACTTCCACTTCCGCTTCAAAAAGTTCATAAAGAGATCGTAAAACTAATCCATGTGAATTGAGCGGATTAGTCCAAATTTTCTGAAGAGACTCGATCGCTTTATATGATGAACAGATTTAATTTAGGCTTTTATTCACATATAAACATTCATCAACTCACACATCAGTTGTGGTAAACAGAAGCTCAAGCTCATGTTTGCTTGACGTGTGAGAACCAATGAGGTTCATACTCGTGTGTTACACAGCATGTTTGAGCTTCCGCAAAAGGTTTGTTCTCGCGTGTCAAGCAGGTTCGTTTGAGCTTCTGTTTTTGTTCGATAATCAGTGTTTATATGTGAATAAAAAGCCTAAATTCAATCTGTTCATCACATAAAGTGATCGTGTCTCTTCAGAATATTTGGACTGAACCGCTCAATTCATATGGATTAGTTTTACAATCTCTTTATAAACTTTTTGAAGCATCAAATTGTTGCATAGCTGTCTATGGAGGGACAGAAAGCTCTCAGATTTCATCAAAAATATCTTCATTTGTGTTCCGAAGATGAACAAAAGTCTTTGGGTTTGGAACAACATGAGGGTGAGTAATTAATGACAGAATTTTCATTTTTGGGTGAACTATCCCTTTAAGACACATAAGGGTAACTAGATATTTTTTATTTTCTGGAAAAAAAAAAAAATGTTAATGACGACCTTGTAAAACTCAATACCACAAAGCTTGGATGCTATTATTTAACAAGATCCTTGAATGTACTTCATATATAACACATAACAAAATGACTTTTCCAACTATATTCTAACTAATGATCTGTTTTATATTATTATGTAGTATGAGCTAAAGCAATAGTGTTGCTGTCTTAGCATGCACCAGCATCAGCAGGGCAGGAGTCATGATGTCATCTGTGTCTCTATTACTCTTTTATAGTCCAAGACCCTCCACCCGCTTTCTGTTTCTCTCTCTCGATCCATCTTGAATAACCCTTGAGCTGCGAGTGCCCTCATAATAAAGGCATTAACAGATGACGGACAGATGAGAGAGCTGTCTGTGCATGCTGATGTCGTCATTAGAGCTCGGAGAATGTAAAAGCACTGATATCCAATCAGCTTCAGTTGTAGACTGATCTGATGACACATGACAGAGAGAAAGAGAGCACTGACTCATCACTGTTCTCCAGAATTAATGAGCCCTTCAGATAAATCTGTTAAAAACGTGTTATCTAATTAATCAGAGCCCTGTCTTCTGTCTTTGGTGCATTACACTTTTTTTCTCCCGTCTTATTCCAATGGGGTTTTGTGTGTGTGTGTGTGTGTGTGGATGTGCCTTTTTTGGATATATATGACGTCTGAAATTTGGTAGATCACTTGTCAGATGTTTTATTGCATTTTTCATTTGCATTTTACTGACTGTTGCTGTCATCAGCCTGGAATTATAAATATATTTTCTCTCAGTATTTTTTTCTCATTGGTACGCTGTGGGATCACTTATTTCGTTAGTATTTCATAATACAAAGATTTATTTGAACCTCTGATTCTCCTAAGAATAGTGAAAAGAATCAAATTAAAGTGAAGGAAGATAAAAAGCCTTTGGATGGGTACAAATAACAAAGAATTCATATCATAGAAAACAGGATTTATCTTGCTTCTATTAAATAAAACAGCGTGATGTACTATGTAGAAATATTCTAATGTGTAATATGACATCACCACCCAGAATAATTATTATTTTCAGTTATTTACATAGAGAACTCTTAAAGGGATAGTTCACCCAAAAAAATGAAAATTCTGTCATCATTTACTCACTCTCAAGTTGTTCCAAACCTGTTTGAACACAGAAGAAGTTATTTTGAAGAATGTAGGTAACCAAACAGTTGATGGTAGCCATTGACTGCCAAAGTATATTTTCCATACTATGGAAGTCAATGGCTATCATCAACTGTTTGGTTACCAGCATTCTTTAAAATATCTTGAAGAAATGATGACAGAATTTTCATTTGTGGGTGAACTAACCCTTTAAAGTACAGTACTTTAACAAAAATAGCTTGTTTAAAGTGCCCCTATTGTGCTTTCTCGGATATTATCTTTCATGTAGTATGTAATATAGCTGTTTGTGAATGTAAAAGGTCTGCACAGTTTTGTATGATAAAATTGGGATAAAATTGGTCTCCTAAAAGAAAGAGCCAATTCTGAATTGCCTGAAATAAGTCGTTAGCAATTCCAGTCTTACTTCCTGCACAAATCTACGTAGCCTATGGTCTTCATTTGCTACCCTGCGAACAACGTCTACTTTGACCCGCCCTCAAACATTGTAGTTGCAGCTAAGGCCTGAAAAAGTTTGGTTCATGTAGTTGACATGTCAAGAAGATGCTGTTTTCTGCACTGTGAAAGCAAATCCGTTACGGTAAAACTGAGGCTATCGTTACTGTTCGTATCACTGTGTATCAAGTGCTGAGGAAGCCTCCGGAGCTGAAATTAAGATATAGTAATGGCTGTTTTGTTTCCGTCACGTGCTGTAAGTGGTAGACCGATCACAACAGACTGGGCCGTCTGACCAATCACAGCATAGTAGGCTCACGGAAAGAAGGGGTGCAATGTATATAATGAGAAAATTGAAGTGTTTTTTGACCTTGGATGCATGTAAACCTATTGCAGGAGACCTCCAAAACAAATATAGAAACCTTTAAATTAGGCATAATATGGGGCACTTTAAAGGAACAGTTGACCCAAAAATAAAGACATCTATGTCTTATTTACTTATCCTCATGTTGTTTCAATCCCATACTAATTTTGAATAATGAACTGGTCGCTCTTTTAAAATAAGCTTTAAAAAGAGTAAAATTACCAAAAAAAATTAACCATGTGCTATATTCCAAGTCTTCTGAATCCATACAATAGGAACAAGCAAAGACTTTTTTCACTTGGCATCCACCCAGGCTCTCCTTGGCACATTCCCGAGGGATCATGATCCTATGTCCAATTTGTGACCGAACCATTATTTTGAGTCCTGTCTTTTCAGTGAGTCAGTTGATACAGTTTACAAACTGATCTGGCCTGCGTTTCTCAAAAGCATTGTGAGCTAAGTTGATTGTAGAGACCATTGGTGGCAATGGTTAAGGCAATGGTTAAATGATCTACTACTCTTTCGGGAAACACAGCCCTGAATGATTTGTTCACTGATGTAGTTCTTAGATTCAACTCAGTGATCCATTCACAGCAATTCTTCAGTTCTTGAGGTTAAAATTATCAGTGAATAGCAATGTTTTTGGTTGAAATTGGAGTCTGTTTCTAACACAAAGCAATAATATGACTTTATAAGATTTGGAATATAGTGCATGTCTTGTAAGGTGCATTATTTTTTGAAGCTTGAAAGCTCCAGTCCCCATTTAATTTAACCACATGGGGATACAAACATTCTTTTGTGCTCCATGGAAGAAAGAAAATCATACAGGTTTGGAATGGTATGAGTAAATAACTGAATTAAAGATTTTCAGTGAGCTATTCCTGTAAGGATAAGGAACAATGGTCATGCAAAGCTAATTTATGACAGGCTTTAATGCAAGAAACATTATAGGTCCATTAAAATACCAGCTTTAAAAGTGCAGAAAACACCCAAACATACAAAAAGAAAAGGAGAAAATACTTGGTGTATATACTGTTACTCCAGTCTATCTGCAAAACTGAACCAACCACTCTGAGAGAATGAAAACCCTTTGGGTCACATTATGTTTTATAAGGTACACCACTGCAAAAATGCTTGGCTAAGCAAGTCTGTCCTCATTACTGTGTTTGTTCTGTAGTAAAAATATACACTAATGGTATTTTAGTCTTGAATCAGGGCCAGGACATACTGTCATAGCTAAATCATGCCTTTGTGTCTGTTGTCAAGACAGATAACAAACCTGAAAAACAACACAGTGCAGACCTTCAGAGGTCATACTGTAACACAAACACACACACTCACAATGCCATGCCGAACTGCTCTAGCCATTTCTTCTTTAGCTCCTTGGTTTTGAAGAAGAACTCAAAGCCGTTTTGACCCTGGTTGTGTGTGAGGTAGAATCCGTGGCACCACTGGAAGAGATAGAGAAGGCAAGAACATCCATGTTATAAATGCAAAACACACACACAGACAAAGCAAAGACAAACACCGTCTTAAGGCCTTTGATTCAAAACATCAAAGATGCTCTAACAAGGATGAGAATACAAAGCATGATGGTTTGAGGGGGTCACTGTTGTTTATGCAAGACTGACGAAATGCTGCTATCAAATCTAGCAGGGTCATCCTGTTATCGTCTACTAGCATTGGGCTGACGCTTACATCATATCGCAACTGATGTAGAACAAATGGAAGAGATTTCATCACTTGAAGGAAATGACAGTGTGGACAGATAGATTTGAAAAACAAATCTTTTTTTGTGTGCAGTGTGAACAAACATATAATGCAGTTCAATAATCAGTTGTGCATCCTGACACTAGGCCTGTCTATCTTAAATTACTTGTTTGAATAAGAGATTTGGTTTTATGAAATAAATAAAAATTTGATTTTTACATTTTCTTAAGCCATCTCTGTTTGAAACCTAAAATTGGGTGATTCCTCAGTTGTCAATGATGATTGTCGTTTATAACTTTCAAGATTACAAGCCGCCATCAAAATGACAATTTTAATTCCAATCCAGCTGCTGTAAGAAGAGGCTACAAACGATCCACCAGCTGCAGCATCCACAAACGCGATATACTAGCCAGAATTCCTTCTTTATGTATACGGACATGACGTAATGACGCAAAGAAGAATCATATTTCCCACAAAAACCGACCAACTAATCAAATTAGAAAATTATTACAAGCTTACCGTTGTGAATCGGGCTAAGGTAAGAAGATAGCTTTGAACACTGATTGGTTATGTACTTGCTCAATAATTTATTTAGGATATTTTTAACCAAAAAAAGTTAGGGATTGCAGCTTAAATGAACAAAAACACCTTTCCTCAACAAGTCGGACAATTTGAGGCATAATTCATGTCTGTAGCACAAAGATTGTTTAAATCACTAACCGCAAGTATTAGAAAAAGTAATAGTTATGTTTACCTTGCATGTTTAAAACTTCAGCTTCATTTCTCAAAGAAACTCTTGTACATGTTATATTTACAGAATTATCTAACCAATAATTGCCCTGGCACAGCAGCACGTAATGTATAGTAACAAACGACATCATGTTTTCTAATTTAGCTGTGTCTGGTGTCGGCTGCGTTCGTTAGCAGCCGCTAGACGGTTTTTAATAGGAAACACCATCTGTGCGAATGAAAGCTGCTCTACTGCGGTAACTGATTATGGCACGACAGCATAACAGCACATTTGCTGCCCTCGGCTTTGGAGCAGCGAACTTTGGAGGCAATTAGGCGATCGGCTGCACACCTTTCGGTTTTCTCTTTCTGAGGTCGGGTTGTTGGTGATCTTGAAGGAGTGGAGGTCAATCACCTCCTTCATCTCATAGTTATCTCCTCGTCGTTTGCATACGATCACAGCGGCGTCAAACAGAAAGATGTGCCTGCAGCAGAAGAAAGGCAAAGATCAAAAGAGGAAGAGAAAATAAAAGAGTAGTGCCTGAGGGTGACACCTTCATAACCCTTAGGCCTTAGTAAAGACCGGCGGAGTTTCAGGCTGAGCAGTATTCCACACTTTAATCATCTCACCTGTCTTGTTTGGCTCGTTTGTCGACTGAAGATACTCGCACTTCGCTGTCACCTTTCGGTCTCCCGTAGTTACGGAGAGACTGATTCTGCAGAACACAGAAATGGAGCAAACTCATTGCAGACATGCTTGTACACTGCTAGGGGTCAATGTTCTTGAGTTAGATGTTTCTTTCTCCACAAAAACTGTTCAAAGCTTCATACTGTCTCTGCTTAACTTGCTGGGGTGTAACTAACTAAAAGTAGGCATGCAAATCAGTGCAGTTTTAGTAGTCTGACACCATCTCGGCTGTTTTTAAAATAGTTCAGCATTTCCAGTAACATACAGTAGCTTTTTTTTCCCACCAAGTGTTCACTGAGCGTAGCGTGAATAAAGAAGCACACAGCCTTTCAACAGAGTGAGCTGAAGAATTATTCAAATACGCCTTCCTAAAAAAGTTGCACTGCGAAGAGTGAGTCATGTTAGTAAACTGATTTGTTTCAATGGTTAATGTTTCACTGATTCATTTTGATGATCTTAAGAGTTAAGAACTAAAGTGCTAAACTAAAGTGTGACCATATATATATATACACATACATACACACACAGTTGCAAGAAAAAGTATGTGAACCACTTGCAGAATCTGAGAAAATGTGAATAATTTTAACAAAATAAGAGAGATCATACAAAATGCATGTTATTTTTTGTTTAGTACTGTCCTGAGTAAGATATTTTACATAAAAGATGTTTACATATAGTCCACAAGACAAACAAAAAAATAGCTGAATTTATTAAAATGGCCCCGTTCAAAAGTATGTGAACCATGGATTCTTAATACTGTGTGTTACCTGGATGATCTACGACTGTTTTTATGTTTTGTGATGGTTGTTCAAAGTCCCCTGTTTGTTCTGAGCAGTTAAACTGCCCAATATTCTTCAGAAAAATCCTCCAGGTCCTGCGGATTCTTCAGTTTTCAAGCATTTTTTGCATATTTGAACCATTTCCAGCAGTGACTGTATGATTTTGAGATCCATTTTATCACACTGAGGACAAATGAGGGACTCAGACACAACTATTAAAAAAGGTTCAAACATTCTCTGATGCTCCAGAAGGAAACATGATGCATTAAGAGCCGGGGGGTGAAAACTTTTGAATTCGAATATTAAGGTAAATTGTACTTAATTTTTCTTCCGCGAAACATGCAAGTATCTTCTGTTGCTTCCGAAGGGCAGTACTAAATGAAAAACAATGATATTTAAACAAAATAAGATAAACTGGGACATCTTTATATTGTTCAAAAGTTTTCACCCCCCAATGTATTGTGTTTCCTTCTGGAGCATCAGTGAATGTTTGAACCTTTTTTAATAGTTGTGTTTGAGTCCCTTAGTTGTCCTCAGTGTGAAAAGATGGATCTCAAAAATCATACAATTACTGCTGGAAAGGGTTCAAATATGCAAAAAATCCTTGAAAACTGAAGAATCTGCAGGGCCTGGAGGATTTTTCTGAAGAACAAAGCTCAGTTTAACTGCTCAGGAAAACAAGGGACTCATGAACAACCATCACAAAACAAAACAAAAAAAAACAGTTGTAGATCATCCAGGTAACCACACACAGTATTAAAAACATACCTGCAAACTCCAAAGTGGTAAAAAAGTTGACATGACAAGTAGTAGGGGGGTCTGGGGGCATCCTCCCCCATGAGAATTTTTTTGTGATTTTAACATATAAACTAAGCATTCTGCACTCCCACAAGAAAATAAATGGAAAAAACAACATTTGCTTCAAGTAAAAAAAAAAAAAAAAAAAAAAAAATTATTGACACTAGGGCTGGGCATTGACATGAATTTCACAATTGGATTCGATTTTGATTCAGAAGCGTGCGATTTGATTTCGATTTGATTACCTTCAATTCAATAATGATTAATTCGGGGCCTATAAGGTACAGTACATGGCAAATTTCCTCAAAGAAAAAATATCTCTCAACTAATGCTGTAAACTATACAGGGAACCACAGCTGGTACATCATTATAATATTAAAGGTTAAAATGAATTGATTTGTAAGCTATTTACATATAAATTACACATAAAGAAGTTATTATAATAACGTTATAAATTTTTAATGACATAATTATGTTTCTACTTGTTTTTAATATTGGCCTAAACATTTAAATGGTGGCTGTCATAAAACGGTTTTATACATTCAGTATTGAAGCACATGTTAAGTACATGAATATGCAATGGCCTATAGTCACAGTGGATATATATCAAAATGCTCCTCTCTAAGTTCAGAATTGTATTTGGTCTCTCTTTTTACGTAATGTTAACTTAAAATTGTGTAACAGGGACATAAATGAGGACTTTGCCTCCTCATTTTAAAACACCACCGCACACCACTGATATATATATATATATACACACACACATTTTAAATAAATTATATTATGTAATACTAACCAATTTTAACAATAACTAACTTAGTTATCTAATTATTAAAGTTAAGGTTCTTAAAATCAAACTTTGATAAAACTTCTACAAATTAATCAGAATTTATTTTGTTAAAATATATTATTATTGTTTAAAAAAAAAGGCAAATAAAACAATTTAAGATGACCTCAGTGAAATAAAATGTTGTTTCAGAGGCAGTAGACTTTTGCATGAGGTACACAATGGGGGTATTCTCTCCTGAAAAAAAACTTACTGAGGTGGAAAATTTGTCTTTTTAGCTTATAATGTGGCTAGACACTTTATCAAAAGTGTAGTTTGAATACAGTAGTTTCCCCATTAGTTTTAAATGAAGTGTGTGATTTATATGAAGTGTGTGATTTAGCTCACAAGGTTTTCTATAGATTTCTGGTACTGGTCGATGTCTCGTAGAGTCTCGATGTCTCTCTTCACCTCGTTGACATACTGGGCCAGATCCTGAAGAGATGGAAATGCAAACAAAACACCTTAACATTCAACATGCTTAGACTTTGACCTGGGTATAAACAAGGAAATCTTTGTATCAGTGAGCTAAAAATAACCATATTTCCTCCCCAGCTTCCTTATTGACAATGTCGCCTCATGTGATGTTTTCAAGGGACTCATTTCCGTCTAAAAATGTAAAATAAGATTTAGCGTCTGAAAGGCGAGGCTGATTTGACAAATCTCATTGCGAACACAGTGCCTCCCGTTCCCGTGAGTAGAGTTTAGCGACTCATTCATCATCGCATATCTAGAATAATCAGAGAATGGGGGGGCTGCTCATGCTCGCCCACCATGAGGATCTTTAAGGGGAACACTTGAGGAGGTTAACCGCGTTAGCCTGATACCCCAATCAATGCTAAGTGGCTAATTTATCCAAATGAAATCATCACAGCCCTCGGTGCAATCTGCACAATCTTCTCAGCTTGATTTGCCTCAATTAGCGGACGGTTACCTGTCAAGATGCATTCGGCACCATCTTGATCATGTCTGAGTCAAGAGGGCCACATTGATTTTCAACGAAAGCATTTCTTACGAAAAAGTTGATGTATGCCCATGCAAAATAAATAGCTATAAGAGAATGAAATTTGTCACTGTTGTAATTTCAAATTGAACAAGGCCTCTAATATCACAGAAAGATGGGTGATTAAAAGCCTGTTGGTATAAATTATGCAATGATGGGGAGCTAATGTGTGTATGAGAGCAGATAACAAGGCCTAGCTGTCGGGTGAAGACTGTAGGAGGCCTCATTTGTCATTTTATAGTTCAAATGAGTGCTTACGCTGCTGCAGACTTCTCAGTAGACTACTACCCACAAGTCAAAGCAACAGGCAGCTTATGAAAAGGACATTTATACACTCAACCCACCTTCATGGCGTCCAGCGCTTGCCGTAAATTACTCTTGTCTGTGGCATCATGGGTGTGTTTTACCAGCTCCTGTCAGGAAGGAAGAGAGATATGAGATGGCGTTCACGGCCCGTGTCTCAGTGTCTTATTATCACCAGATGATGATGAACACAGCAGACAGTCAGATGTACAGGAGCGAAGCCGAGCCGGAGGACATCTGTCACTCTTGCACACACTCATAACTCCCACTCATAACCGTGAAAATTGTTTACCAACAATATAGAGAGAACATTTAGCTATAAGTCATCTAAAATGTAACAACATTGTCTACTAAGAGTGTTTTGAATTAAGTTAACAAAAGTAATTGCATTTTGTCACAACAATAATTTGACTTTTTTCTCATCATTTGTTTTCATTTGATTTGAAAAAGTTGTGGGTGTCTTTAACTACTATGTATGTACTTGCATCAAAAAAAATAATTCTGTGGTACTATGTAAGGTTTCGCACGTATAGTTAGGTTTAGTATAGTTAAGTGCTCAGTGAAGAGTGGCAAAGATGTCCATTTACAACATGTTTTTGAAGCATTGATCATTGTAGCCAATCACAGACATATCTGTTGAGTGCATGAACACAATGGCCAATCAGAGGTGTTTAGGAATCCGCTCAACAGCGCTCAAAACCGAAGTTGGTACTTTTGACAACCCTAATTTATATATGGAATTTTAGGTGATAGCAAAAAGATGAATGTTTAAAATTAAATTCAATTAATTAATTTAATTAATAAATGTACTAGCCAGGGAATTGAATCTGGGACTATTTTGTAAGAAATGTTTTAATGAGATTTCCAATATTTAATATTAGTTGAGCAGCATTGTGTGTGTGTTAATACAGTTTTGATTTTTACTTGATAGTTTACACTGAAGTAGAATTGATTTTTTATTTGATTTTAAATGTGTGTTCATCAATCCCTGCTCCGTAAAAAAAAAGGAGGTGACTCTGATACAATTCAAAGACACCAAAAAAAGAAAAAAAAAAAAGAAAAAAGAAAAAAAAACAAGATTATACAAGGTGATTATGTGGCAAGCCTTAGAATACAATACAAACACATACAGCGTGGCATGTCTTTATATCTTACTTTCTCTTTTCCCCCCTCACACACACACACACAAACTGAAATAATATCCCAACCTGCATCGCAGGTTCAAGAATTGAAATGAGAAGCAAAAGGTTTTTGTGGGGTTGAAATTGCCTTCCTGCTCCGGGATGAAGTAAACAAGACATCTGGGCCAGTCTGTAGGATAAGGGAGGGTGCTATGAATGTCCTTTACTCAGGTCTGATAAATGGCTTCCTTTTGGCCTAAGAGATATATTGCCATCCAGCACAAGCCAAATCCCCTGCGTCAGTCAAGCTGAACCTGCGCATTATTATCAGCAGAAAGACGGACATCACCTTATTTTTCATTCTCACTTCCTTCTGCCCTCACACAGTGAAAGAGAGAGATAGTGAGAGAGACAGAAAGGAGGTATGACACTAACACAGAGATTACTGCAGAAATAAAATGCAGCCAATCTCTTATCCAAACGTTTGCAGAATTCTAGGTGAATATCATTCAAACGTGATTTCACAGAGCAGCATCGCAGTATTGTAAAGTCTGGCATCTTCTTATGTTCAATAACTGCACAATAGCCCAAATTATGCTCAAAATTTGTCACATTACTAACATTCGCTCATCACCATCTTCTGGTTGCTTTGTTTCAGTCAACCAATGCAAAAAAAAAAAAAAATATATATATATATATATATATAACCACTTTAAACTGATATTTATTGGCTTAGTTGGAACAATTTCTTAAAAGCACTTATTTATAACTCTTACTTCTTAGTTTTTGGAAGAAGTTTCTTATCCTCACCAAGGCTGCATTTATTTGATCAAAAATACAGTAAGGATGGTAATATTGTGAAATATTGTTATAACTTATAAAATAACTGTATATTTTAAAATGTAATTTATTCCTGTGATGGTAAAGTTCATCATTACTCCAGTCTTCAGTGTCATGTGATCCTTCAGAAATCATTCTAATATGCTGATTTGCAGCTCAAGAATAATTATAGTATTATTATCAATGTTGAAAACAGTTGTGCTTCTTAATATATTTGTCGAAACCGTGTTACATTTTTTCAGGATTCTTTGATCAACTTTAAACAGAACGTTCAACAGCATTTATCGGAAATAGAATCTTAGTTATGTAAAAAATTAACTCTCACATTTGATCAATTTAATGCATCCTTGTTGAATAGAAGTATTAAGTTCTTTAAAAAATAATCTTAGTTGCCCAAAGTTTTAGGGTTTGAAAAAAAAAGTAATCATTTGGAGTAAATGAAGAAGAATTATTTATTTAATTTGAATATTTCAATATTAGAATATTTAATAATAGATTATTTATGAATTATTTTCAATATAACTTGTTATGTAAAGCTGGTTTGCTCTTTCTCTCACTGGCCAAGGCTTTCTCCAGCAGAGCAAAGAGCAGAGAAAGACAGTCTGTCACACGCTAGCCTGCTCTCCAGAGGGGCAGCAGACAGACAGACGCTCTATCTGCACCGCCTGCCCCACACACACACACACACACACACACACACACACACACACACACGCTCCCTAAACCCACAGCTGGCCAGATGGGCAGGGAGGTGAACTGAGCTGTGGACAGCCATGCAGGCATGCTAAGTAGACGCTTGCGCACACACACACAGAAAACACCTTCGCTTTTCTGTCCGCTGAGAGCCAAAAGGTTCCTGCAACAGCAGGAGGATCGTGGTAGCTTCAGTCTACACATCTCCCTCTCACTATTTTTCTATTTCTCTCTCGCCTTCGTTCACATTTATTTCTAAATCCCCTCATAGCTGGGTCATGCAGTAGACCTAACGTGTGATGGACAGAGACACACTATGAAATATTCATGGCAGGCTGCGTGAGATGTTTGTGGAATAGGGCCAGACCAAACATACACGACTGGATAAAGCATGCTACTTCTCCATTATGTGGATTATACTGCCTCTACTGGAGGACTGTGGAATATATTATGCTGCCCCTACTGGTGGATTTCATACATGGATTATGCTGCTTCCACGTGAAGACAGACACCACTGCCCCTAGTGGACATTAGAAGTAAAGCAGTCATTTAAAGACAACATTAAAGAAGAACCGACCCTATTTCTTTGATCAGGGCACATTAATCAGTGCATATTATGATAAACGCTTTAACTCTTCCATCAAAATAATAATAATATTAACATCTTTCTCCACCTCTGAAATGACTTTCCTTCGATCAAAACCAATTTCTAATGGGCTAAAAAAAATGACTAGTAATATATTTATTATTATTATTATTATTATATAGTAATATTCATAAATTATGCCAAAATTTAAAATATTAAACTATATTATTAATGATACATATTAATAATTAATAATAATTTGATGATAATTAACAATATATCCATGCTATATGGGTATCATTTAGATACTATTACAGTTTTTATTAATATTTTGAATTAGTTTTTATTTTTATATTTCCATATTCATTTTGATTTTAGTTAAAGCTTTAGTAAATTTGTTTTTTTTTTAATGTCTATAATTGTTTTTTTAATTTCAGTTTTAGTTTGAGTTATTTTAGTACTTCAAGTTATGAGAAATGTAGCTGAAATAAAATAAAATATTTTATTTTATTTCAGTTAATGTATATTCTATTAAAGCAGCAAAATGTTTTTTTTTTATGGTTTTACTTTTAAATATACTATAATATACATTATATATATATATATATATATATATATATATATATATATATATATATATATATATAATGTGTGTGTGTGTGTGTGTGTAAATAATTTCATAGCTTAACATGTTTAATTATTCCAATCAAATCCCACTACATTATTATTATTACTACATAATAAAATGTCACAGTATAGATATTATGCATTTTTATGTTGTCTCTAAAGTATTTATTGAAGAAGACTCAGGTAAAACACGATGGTGTAGAAGCAGGAATACAACAAAATAATTTCAAACCTGTAGAAGCAGATGATACTTCAGAACTCTCTGCATCGGAACAACTAGCAGATCTCTCAGAGTAAACTTCCCATTGTTGGCTCGTTTGGAACATAACTGAAATTAATAAACAAAAAACACATATGTGACATTTCAGGGGGAAAAAATAAATGAAGAGAACAAAATATTTTTTTAAAAAAATGTTCTGAAATGTTCTGTACTACTCTCAACCACCAGGTGTCAGTGTCTAACAGCAAATAAATTCTACAGGTTCAGTTTTGGTAGTGAAAAATAAAAACTACTTTCATAAATCATTTCATGACAGATGATTTTCTTTCCACCACGTTGTACAAAAAAGATATAAATTACTTGGTGTTAGATACAGTCAGTTAATTTTAGGTTACAAGATAATAGTTCTTAACATATCTAATAGTTCTAACAAAAAATGATTTGCGCTTTTAATGCTAAAAAGGGTACCGTATTCATGGAAAGTGCCAGTGAGATGTTTCATGAACCCAGTCTGACAATGCCTTACCTCTAACATCTGCCTGACGTCCTCTCTGTTCTTACAGATGTCATCCAAACACGCAATGGCTGATTCTACATGACTGCAGTATTTCCCATACAAGACTAATCTATCACACAGGAAAACAGACACGTGTGAGAAGAGGAAGGAGGGTTTCATTTCTTAAATAGCTAAAGAGAATCACCTTTCTTTGTATTTTATAAAAATCTGGTGCAGGTTACTGGCGTTATGCATAAGGACTGAATCCTGAATCTCCCTCAGAAGACTTGTGTGCACTTTCACAAGGTCCTGTTGAGATATAGAGCATGAAAATATGAGGCGATGACACACAGATTCAAGATAAATTCTGTCCTCCATTAAAGGTTTTGTGACTCACCGGTATATTGATGAACACTTTTTGAATATCCACACCAGACAGTGACTGTCCCAGAGGCTTCATAAAGAACTGAAAATAATAATGAAATATAAAGATCAAGAAGCTGATATGGCCAAAGCTAATACACAATATAGATATATTGGAATATAATGAATTTTTGACCCATCATGGAAATTTACCATGGTTTTATTATACTGTAGTAACTACAATGGAAATGTTGTATATTCATAGATTTTAAATAAATAACAATAAAGCTATATTGCAATATAATGATTCTTTGAACCATTGTGGAAGTTTACCATTTTTTATCATAGTAACTACAACAGAAATGTATGGAAGCTTGTTTCTGCCACTGAATAAAAAAATTACAAAGGTAATTGCGACTTATCACACAATGCTCAGTTTTCTCAGAATTGCGATATAAACTCGCAATTTTCACTTTGTTTCTGGCAATTGCGAGTTTATATCTCGATATAAAGTTGCAACTGCAAGTTATAAAGTCCATTTTTGAGGGGGGAAAAAGGCTGACTATTTTCTCCAAATCTCACAATTCTGACTTTATATCTCACAATTGCGACTTTATATCTTGCAATTCTGACTTTACATCTTGCAATTGCGACTTTATATCTTGCAATTCTGACTTTATATCTCGCTATTGCGACTTTATATCTTGCAATTCTGAGAAAAAAAGTCAGAATTGCAAGATGTAAACTCGCAATTGCGAGAAAATAAGTGGCTGAAACAAGCTTCCATAGTAATGTGTATTTTCATACTAAGATTTAAAATAAATGGAAATTTACCATGATAATACCACAGTGGAGACGTTATATATTCATACAAAGATTGAAAATCAATCAATCAATCAATAAAAACAACAACAAAAAATCTATATTGCAATATAAAGATTCTTTGAATCGTTGTGGAAATTTACTATGGTTTTATTATGGTAACTACAATGGAAATGTGTATTTTCATACTAAGATGTAAAATAAATGGAAATTTAACATGGCTTAAAAATAAATAAATAATAACAATAATAATAATAAATAATATTTAATAATAATAAAATACTTTTTTTATTTAATGTTAGCAGTACTTATAGTTTATAAATATGTTTAAACTACTTTTTATTTTCAAAAGCACAGATTATTTTCAGAATCTTTTTGTCATTTTAATTTCTTTACAGTAATTTGATGATAATGGTGGCTTACAGCAAGTCATCAGAGGGAAATTCTAAAAATAACTGTGGTATTTGTAGTTTCTAGAGGTATCATGGTAAAATTTTATGGTAAGTTACATTGATCTAAACATGGTAAAAAAAAAAAGATTCATCCATTACCTGTGGTTACTATGGTCTTAATAAAAATACCAAAGTTAATTATGTGTTCCATTACATTAAGCAGACACTTGGCAGATCACACACATTACATTAATGGGTCTGACTGTGCAGTTATAAAAAGGCCTCACTTTCTCTATGGAGTCCAGTGTCTCTGTGTATTTTTCCTCAGTCTGTTTGATTTCCATTAGACAGCAGCTCCTGATGTCCGTCTCGGCCTGTTTCTGTAATTACAGCAGCAAGAGAGAGTGAGACAGAGGGCATTTTATGACTCGCAAACCTAAACATGTTTACTCGTAAAAGCATTTTGGTTAGCTCACCTGTGGTTGTACCAACTCAACCTTCATCAGGTCTTCATACACCTCTCCACCCTCGTCATCATCATACACACAGTCGTAGAGATCTTCCTCATCTTCAACACCATTTTCACTGAAACGCACAGACCAACAACATTTAGTGATTCTCCAAAGGTTTTAGTTTAGTGCATAAACTTTTTGGTTGCAAACCAAAGACTACAGTCAGATACAATTGGTTTAAAGTAAGCATAGAGATATAGATGGAGGATGGAACAGAAAACCCCCTAAGAGGACAGCATGTGTTCAAATGCTTCAGCATATCCGATATATGGAGAAAAAGACTTCTTCTGGAAATTGCTCATGAGGGGTTTTAAACGATAATGTTTCCCTTGTCTAAATTAAACACACGGTTTTCAGCTACAGCAAAAGAGACTTTATAGCTGAGTCAGGCCTTAAAATCACTTAGATATGTTCTCCAGATGGGTAAAAAAAGAGAAAGAAACTGTGTTGATCTCTTTCCCTAACCATGTCTGTAGTTTGAATCTATTACGAAACGCCTTCAAGGAAAAGTCTCTCTCTGACAGGGACAAAATCATACTGGCACACTGCCCTCCAGGGAAAAGCACTCAGCAAACACGTTTCATATGAACAAACCATCACATGAGGAAAACAACCCTCTGCTAGAGGGCCTAGTGTGTGTATGTGTGGTTAAGAAACAGATGGGATGAGGTCGAGCCAAAACATAGTGACAGCAACATCAATATTTGCTACGCATAATATCAAATACTCAAGCATGTCATATGAGGAGAACAGACATTTCTGCTGATGCTACGTGTTGCCAACAGCCTGACAAACTACAGCCCACTACTCAGTAGAATCTTTTATGTCATCAGAAGCAGTGCTGTTATCATTAACTAAAACTAAAACTAGCAGACAGACTACAAATTTTTATTTATATATATATATATATATATATATATATATAAACTCATACAGTACATAGTCACGGTAATAACTAAATTAAATATAAGAGTATCATCTTCTGACAAATCTAATATTGAAAAAGTGACATTTTAATACTATGGAAGCTTGTTTCCGCCACTGAATAAAAAATAAAAAAAGGTAATTATGACTTATTATCTCACAATTGCGACAAAAAAGTCGGAATTGCGTTTCTATCTCGCAATTCTGAATTTCTGACTTTATTTCTCGCAATTCTGACTATTTCTTGCAATTCTGAGTTTACATCTCGCAATTCTGAGTTTATTTCTTGCAATTCTGAGTTCACATCTCGCAATCCTGACTTTATTTCTTGCAATTCTGAGTTTACATCTCGCAATCCTGACTTTATTTCTTGCAATTCTGAGTTTACATTTCACAATCCTGAGTTTACATCTCGCAATCCTGACTTTATTTCTTGCAATTCTGAGTTTACATTTCACAATCCTGAGTTTACATCTCGCAATCCTGACTTTATTTCTTGCAATTCTGAGTTTACATTTCACAATTCTGACTTTATTTCTTGCAATTCTGAGTTTACATCTCGCAATTCTGAGTTTACATTTCGCAATTCTGACTTTATTTCTTGCAATTCTGAGTTTACATCTCGCAATTCTGACTTGATTTCTTGCAATTCTGAGTTTACATCTCGCAATTCTGACTTGATTTCTTGCAATTCTGAGTTTACATCTCGCAATCCTGACTTTATTTCTTGCAATTTTGAGTTTACATCTCACAATTCTGACTTGATTTCTTGCAATTCTGAGCTTACATCTCGCAATTCTGAGCTAACATCTCGCAATTCTGACTTTATTTCTTGCAATTCTGAGTTTACATCTCGCAATTCTGACTTTATTTCTTGCAATTCTGAGTTTACATCTCGCAATTCTGAGTTTACATCTCGTAATCCTGACTTTATTTCTTGCAATTCTGAGTTTACATCTCGCAATTCTGAGTTTATTTCTTGCAATTCTGAGTTTATTTCTTGGAATTCTGAACTTACATCTCGCAATCCTGAGTTTACATCTCGCAATCCTGACTTTATTTCTTGCAATTCTGAGCTTACATCTCGCAATTCTGAGTTTACATCTCGCAATCCTGACTTTATTTCTTGCAATTCTGAATTTACATTTCACAATTCTGACTTTATTTCTTGCAATTCTGAGTTTACATCTCACAATCCTGACTCTATTTCTTGCAATTCTGAGTTTACATTTCGCAATTCTGACTTTATTTCTTGCAATTCTGAGTTTACATCTCGCAATCCTGACTTTATTTCTTGCAATTCTGAGTTTACATCTCACAATTCTGACTTGATTTCTCGCAATTCTGAGCTTACATCTTGCAATTCTGAGTTTACATCTTGCAATTCTGACTTTATTTCTTGCAATACTGAGTTTACATCTCGCAAATCTGACTTTATTTCTTGCAATTCTGAGTTTACATCTTGCAATTCTGAGTTTACATCTCGCAATCCTGACTTTATTTCTTGCAATACTGAGTTTACATCTCGCAATTCTGACTTTATTTCTTGCAATTCTGAGTTTACATCTCGCAATCCTGACTTTATTTCTTGCAATTCTGAGTTTACATCTCGCAATTCTGAGTTTACATTTCGCAATTCTGAGTTTACATTTCGCAATTCTGACTTTACTTCTTGCAATTCTGAGTTTACATCTCGCAATCCTGACTTTATTTCTTGCAATTTTGAGTTTACATCTCACAATTCTGACTTGATTTCTTGCAATTCTGAGCTTACATCTTGCAATACTGAGTTTACATCTCGCAATTCTGACTTTATTTCTTGGAATACTGAGTTTACATCTCGCAATCCTGACTTTATTTCTTGCAATTCTGAGTTTGTATTTTATCTTGTATAAATGTAAAGTGATTTTTCTTTACATTTTTTCTTATAACTGCGAGTTTATAACTCTCAATTCTGACTTCTTATTTCTCAAAATTTTGAGATATAAACTCACAATTGCAAGTTATAAAGTCCGAATTGTGAGATATAAACTCGCAAATGTGAGAAAAAAGTGAATTGAGAGATAATTACCTTTTTTATTTGTTGTTCCATGATGGAAAAAAGCTTCTATAACTATATGACAAAGACCTTAAATAATTAAAAAAAAAAGGAATAAAAAAAAGAAATTAAAAAAAAATCTCTTTATGTGTTAATGACAACACTTAGTTGAAATTTTCAAAAGTCGTTTTTTACACATATGTATTTGAGGGCATCTACGGGAGAACAGTATGTGTGTGGCACAAATTATGCCATGACTCAACATGTTAACATCAACCTAAGTACTCCTGTGTGCTCCAGCCTGAGGCTCCTATATCTCTCCTAACAGATACCGTACAGTGAGCTGAAGGTTAAAATATCACCTTGTTTCTGCAGAGGAAGACAAAATGACTCACTCTATCAGATCCTCTAGATGGTTATAAATGTCTTCATCCTCAACACTCTCTTCTGTGGGAAATGGCCTAGAATTGAAAGAAAGAGAAAATATGCATTTTCATCTGCACTCGTAAAATAGTTTGAATTTTTCATTTCTTCTTTTTTTTTTTTTTTTTTTTACATATTGTACCTTATTCCAGTCTGCTGTGCAATGTGTGTATGAGAGAGTTTGGACAGTGTGTCCATAACCTAAAAGAAAAAGACAAGAAAAATACTCATTATTTGTTAAGTAAGGGATAGTCCAGACAGTAATTATTGCAACTATATATATGCATTAAAATATAAACAGGCCTATTTATTTAAAACCTTATTATTATAAAAACCCTGCCAAGTATTATATAATGAAAAATATGTGTGTAAATGTTATTTATGAAAGATACAAAGAACGCATCATCTTCAAGACAGAAATAACAGCACTGCAACATTACTACCAGTAGGGGTCAGTGTGCATCAACATTTCAATGCCATTCAGGTTTACATGCTCTGACATGAAAATATGAAAGATTGATTCATCATCATCTTTTGTGCTCTACACGATCACCAAGAGTGTTCACCTCTCTGATCTTCCACAGAGCTGCTTATGAGCGCTGAATAATCATGAAGCTCTTCAAATCATTTGATTCAGCACATCAATGCCAGATTTTACGGTCAGGTCATGTTCATTTTAAAACGTGTGCAAAAAAACACAAACATGCACAAATAATTAATATTAAATGTAAAAAATGTAACTTCTTATATTGCATAATTTTCAGCTGTATTTAAGGAGATGTCCATATCTATGATGAGCACATGGGTAGTTTGAGCATTCGAACCCGCAGCGCCTGGGGAAGATGTGTTCAGAAATCAATTGCAGTCACACCAGCTCAGCTGAACTCTGCTGTGTGCATGACAACTGAATTACATTATGAATACAGAGCACAGCCTGAGTCAAGCAGGCAACTGCCAATCCATGCATGCTACTCTGACCGCTTTGCTGAGAGAAAGAGACAGAAAGATGTCTTTCTAGATTCAGTCTTGCAAAGAGATCTGATCCAATGCATTTGATCTTATGTGCAACCAGCCTGGCATATTTTATCATAATTCATCTGCATTGTTAAAGGTAGAAGGGATCAGTCAGTTTGGCCTTTTGTGAATGAATGTGTCGGGTTTGCAATTTTTGGGGGCAACCTAAAAACCTTGAGTGTAAAACCCTACCTTGTGGTTCCCATAAGAATATCAGCTTCATAAATGCACTAAATGATGTTGTCAATGGTTCTAAAACTGTACGGTTTTCAGTGGAACACAAAAGGAGAAGTTTAAAAATGAAATACAATGAAAGTGAATGGTGACCAACCTTTTAAGCTCAAGAAATTACAAAAAGTACCATAAAAGTCCATATGACTAATATTAAACTCTATTCCAAGTCTTCTGAAATTATGGACTACTTTTATGGTTTTTAATGGTGATTTCTTGTTGTTTTTGGTGATTGACAGCCCCTGGTCACCATTCACTTTCATTGCATGCAAAAGAGCAGCACGAACATCCTGTCTAACATTTGTTTTTGTGTTTTACAAAAAAAGAAAAAAAAAAAAATCATACAGATTTGGAACAAGTAAATGATAAATGTGTTTTTCTTCAAAAAAACAAAAACTCTCGACCTCATTAACCCTAAACAAGTACACGTTGGCGGAATGTGAAGCTGGCTGTCTATCTGTTCATTCATCTCATATACCGTACGCTGCGTTTGGGAAATCTCAGCTGGGATTTCCACCCTCCCACCCTCATATCAGCACCTCGCTATATTGTAACACTTCAAAATGGAAATTACATGATTTGTATTCAGGCCTGTCGCAGTAAGTTCCACCTGGTTTGGCAGTAAACATGCTGTAAATGTAGTGTTACATGCTTTTCAAAGATCATGGATGCAGACACATCAGCGCTGATAAAAGACACACATGCGAACACAGGAAATTATAATAGTTAAAAGAGATGGATGGTTTGTCTGGCTTCCTGTTCAAGCGCGGAGCTGTACACTACAGTTCAGACAAACTGAGAAAATCTCAAAGGTGCAAGCGTTCATTCTGTACAAGGATAACAGCTATTCACTGTGTTTCTCATAAAAACCGGCACAGCACAGAACAGGAAGACCAAAAATGGAGCTTGTGCAAACTAAGCAATGGTTACTTTCACTTTCAAGAGGTAACAAACCATCAGGCCATGTTTCGTCATTGCAAAAAATAGCAGAGCTTTTTATATATGACACAAAATTAAAACCTTTCTAAGAGTGCTAGGGAAAATTTGAGCGCCTGACATGCTGCATTTAGAAAAGGGAAGGTACACTGACAGTTAAAGACAACTGGATAAAGATTTACAAAACAGAAAGAAAAGCCCCTTTATTTCCAGAATTTGATTGCATTCGTGAGGGCTTACATAACAGGTTGAAGAAGAGGAAAGGCTGGAAACGGTATCTAACAGGTGGCGTGCTTCAAAGACCCCCTGTAAACCAAGCAAAAGTGAGTCAGGGTGGATCCATGACCTTAGACTGTTTCCTAAGGATTCCAACAATAGTGGGAATGTTTCTCTCTCAGCAAATGTTCAGAGGCTTGCCTCTGAAAAAGATTGTCTCTGTTTCTTCTAAAAGTGTGCAGAAATGAAAGTTTTCAGGTTGGTTTGTAGATGCACATTCACTGAAGTGACAGCAATAAGATTTCGCTATGACTCTTAAGTGTTCTCAGTGAGTCTAGTTTCATATTCTAAAAAAAAACATTGCGGCCCTACTCCTTATTTATAATTCAATACAAAAAAATTGCACAAGAACAGAGAAATGAGAAAAACATAAGACATTTTTTTCACAGTACTTTTAAATAATCAGGTCACATCAGCTCATGATTTGTTTGAAAACAACTATATAATATAATATAATATAATATAATATAATATATGTGACCCTGGACCACAAAACCAGTCATAAGTCGCACGGGTATGTTTGTAGCAATAGCCAATAATACACTCTATGGGTCAAAATTATCCATTTTTCTTTTATGCCAAAATCATTAGGATATTAAGTAAAGATCATGTTCCATGAAGATATTTTGTAAATTTCCTACCGTAAATATATAAAAAAAATTATTTTTGTAAATAATATGCATTGCTAAGGACTTAATTTGGACAACTTTGAAGGTGATTTTCTCAATATTTAGATTTTTTGCACTCTCAGATTCCAGATTTTCAAATAGTTGTATCTTGGCCAAATATTATCCTATCATAACAAACCATACATCAATGGAAAGCTTATTTATTCAGCTTTGTATAATTCAATTTAAAAAAATGGACCCTTATGACTGGTTTTGTGGTCCAGGATCACATATAATATAATATAATAATTAAAAAAATCTGTTATAAATATATATAAATAATACATATATTTTTATTATATATACACACACATTTTATTTTATATATGCAATTAATTTATTTATATATATTTATATATAAATATATTAATGTATGTATAAATTAGTTACACAGAAAATAAAATGTGCGCATATGTGTGTGTGTGTGTGTGTGTGTGTGTGTGTGTGTGTGTGTGTGTGTGTGTGTGTGTGTGTGCGCGCACGTTTTATTTTATATGTAAAATCATTAAAAGCTACTTAAATGTCCTAATTGAACTAAGGCCTAATCCTGGCTGTAAAACCAGGTCACACTAATTTATATATAATTAATATATATATAAATTAGCATGGCTTGGTATCACAGACAGGGCTTAGATTAAGCCAGGATTAAGCCTTAGTTAAATTAGGACATTTAAGTAGCTTTTATAAACTTGCCTTAGAAAAAAAACATTACTGGTGTCCATCTTGAGACAAAACAATGGAACTGATATATTTTAAGATATGCCAGTGTAAGTTGTTTTCAATTAAAACAGCTCAAACACACATTTTAGTCTGTGAAAGCGGGGGTAAATGTGAGGAAAATCTTCCTCACAATGCCAGATTTGCTGACATCAGTTAAACAAAGAGGACTACAAGTTGAAGAACAACTCTGCACAATGTAATTAACACACATTAAGGAACCGCAGTCTCTGCAGGCACCAGGTCCAGGGACTTCCAGGGAGATTTACTGGTGTTTTTAAACACCATCTGATTAAAACTTACATATGTCAGCCTCTTGTCAGTGAAAGGAGGTGCTTAACCTTCAGAAAATGTGGACTGTCAACATTAGAAAGTGTAACTGTTATGTTATTATATTAGGACATTATTTGGGGCATGTCTAAATACAGTTTGATTTGCGTGACTGTTATTTTCTAGCAATAAAAAATTAAATAAACATCTATTCAAAAAAAAGTTAGTATATTTAAAACTAGCTAGTTCTCATGTTACAGTAGGTCATTTTAAAAGCAAAGTACCCTATTTGTGGTAAGTGCCACCCATATTATCTCCCATCTATCATCAAACTGCAAGAGCATGTTTCCTGTCTGTCTCATGGTGTCTTTATCTGTCTCAATCTATCCTCTCCCCTTTAATGTCTCAAGTACAGAGCATGACACAGATAAACTAATCAGATAGATGGCATCAACAGTCCACATACAAGGTCACTGGCAAGATCTATTCAAATACACTTACGCAAATGCAGGTGTGCACACACACACACACACACACCAGATCCACAGTTTCATGTTTACTGGACAGTCAAAGTTTAACTCCTACTTATACCTATAAAGTATAAGAAGAATCCATACATCATGGACATCTGAGTGAGCA
Source organism: Mylopharyngodon piceus (assembly GCA_039654765.1). Lineage (NCBI taxonomy): Eukaryota > Metazoa > Chordata > Actinopteri > Cypriniformes > Xenocyprididae > Mylopharyngodon > Mylopharyngodon piceus. Next base: position 6,119,234 of record CM077444.1, on the reverse strand, counting down.
CAAAACAAATTGGATGCTTTACGTACAACAGAACAGTGAGACAATTAATATACAAACATTCTTACATAACAGACAAACGTATACTGTTTATTTGCAATAAATAAAAGACTAAAAGAAAGAGACCTGCATAAGGATGCTCTGTCTATTTACAGTATTTTGTGTTGTGATGTAGTTTTATACGATTACTCATTTACAGAATGCATTTTCATGAGCATAATTATTTGAATCACTCTTGGACTTTGCAATCAGCTAATCAAAAAATTACTCATCCTCATGTTTCAAGTCATTTAAATTTCACATATTTTAAATAGTCCTGCGGTGTGTGTGACAAATTAAACAGGAATTTCAAAGTACAAATATTCCATATAGTATCTCATTTAATAATGGCTATGGTCGTTAAGGTTAAACCACTGTGGTCACGTGGACTATTTTAATGATGTCTTTCATACTTTTCTGGAGCTCAAAAGGTGCAATGTCATTGCTGACTATGTGTGGATCAGATACCCTCGGATTTCATCAAAAATATCTTAATTTGTGTTCTGAAGATGAACGAATGTCTTACAGATTTGGGACGACATGAGGGTGAGTAATTAATGATAGAAATTTCATTTTTGGGTGAACTAACCCTTTAATTAGACAGACACAAATTAAATTATACCAAATGATTGAATTAATCATTAATATTTAAAACTAGTCTCCAAAAATCACATCAATTTGATGGTAAAAAATGGTGCTGTAAAAACATCACTTTCTAATCCCCGTTGATCTTCTCCATAATAACGATGTACTATAATTTTGCACTCAGTAAGAGTGAAGGTTTAATTATGAGCCTCAATCAGATGTTAAAATCCCCCAGCAGCCTTTGTGGTCTATTTCTGTTCCTCTGTCTAAAAGCAGACATGCGTTGTCTCGTATAGACTCAACCGAAGACCATTATGGCTTGCAGACTTATATATCCACTCTTTTATCTCTCTCTTTTTGTGGTTTTCCTGTAAGCACGTTCCTGAAGCGTTCCTTACTTTCAGATTCCAGATCAGTGATTATGGATCACTGGAGCTTAATAAAATGTCATTCACAGACCTCAGAGGACATCTGACTGACATCAGTACAGAAGCTGTTTAATGGGTCCCATGACTGTCAAGGTGATATCTAACATGACAATGAAATGAATTTTTAATTCAGTTACATTTTTCCATTTTTACGCAAATTAATTATTCATTTCACTCATGTGTGCTTTCATGGATGTACCGTATAATTAAAGCAGAGCTCAGACACAGTACAATACTGCCTTATAAATAAAACGACAACAGAATACACTTACAGATGTTTTAACCTGAAGAACGACATAACTAGCCAGAATGAGATGACTGAAAATGAACAGCTTCCATTTGCATATTTAAAAACATCCCTTTGTTGAACTCTTTCATTTATATCTCTTCAGGCCATAAACAGAATCAGCTATCATCCGTATACCTTTTGTTCATAGATCTCAAAGCCTGTGTACTGAAAGCTCCCATTAATTTCCTAAAAAATACACCTGATTTTAACAAAAACACTCATCTGATGGAATAATGAAGTAGCTATAACATTAAGGGAGCACAAAATGAAAATGTTTGAATCTTCACACAGCTCTTATATAAAACAAAATTATTCTGCGACCAAATCATTGAGTCAGTGAGTGGAACTCAAGAACTTGATCAGTGAATGAACTGTTCTATATAGTATAAATGTGTGTAGTATGAATGTAATTTGGACGTATTACATTCACCATGTTGTCATTATCATGTGATAGTTGCATCGCTTCACTGCCAAATCCTCTCCCGTGGCCTAATGGGATAGTAAAATGTCCATCGTATGCGCATTTCAGGATCTTGCCGGATATAATTCTTTTGTCACATGTTGTTTTTCGCCTACTATATAGTAGGGAAGTATGCAATTTCGGATGCAGCCACTGACTTCTTTTGAACCTTTTTTTTTCAGTGATCCAGCTGATTCAGTTCACACATTGGACTGAACACATGATTCACAAATCTGATTGATTTGTTCGCTAATTACAGTTCTCACTGACTCAATGACTCAGATCACATTTGTTCAACAGGTCACTGAAGGGGGAAGAGTGAATAACATCTTTAGATTTTGTCATACAAGTCACGTGGACTTTCATCCAGATTTTTTGGTTTGTTTTTGTCATTTTTAGAACTTAACAGCCATTGTCTTTATGACCTGTGTTAAGATTCATCAATTTTCTTTAAACTTTTTGTTCCACAGAAGAAATAAAAATGGTTGTTTGTCTGCTTTTTCATACTGATACTATTCCCAACAGTTCAGAACAGAACATTAGGACATCTGCAGTTCAATTCGTTTGCAGGACAAAAACATAAACTTCATGAACAGGATGAAATTTACTTTCTGGCCTTTACAACTGTGTTTGCAATATCACCATTTTTGGCAAGTCCATCCTAAACTCTACGCCAATGTTCTAGGAGTTGAAAACAACACTGCACAGACAGAACCGGTGCTCACGTGGCAACATATTCACAACAAGTCCTGAGTAATACTTCGCTGAAAACCCCAACGCTAACACTGATCTGAGCCAGGTGGATCCGACACAAGAGGAAACAGCTGCTTTTATGACCTACATAATGATCTAGGCTCATTGCATGCTGTATTTCTTTTTATGAAAATTTATAATTTCCTTGTAATGTGAATTAATCTAATTTAAACAGCACACTACTATACGAGACAGCATATGGCGGTTATTATAGGGAACTTCACGAACCCAAGATCTTTATCACAATATGAAAATGATAACTTGCATTTTCTCCATTTATGTTTCACAACCAACTGAAATTCCACAGAGCTTCTCCCGCACCCACACACTGCCCACACAGCTGAGAGAATTAGCCTTCCTGTGCCCTGAGGCATCATCCTTCAGGAACAAAAATATGACCATTATTTAAGTATGCAGAGCAAATTTCAACTGAATGTCACCTGTTGACAAGAGAGATTCATAGTTTAGTACAATCTGTCATGTGTTCGCTTCTGTTTTGACTATGGTTTGCTTTGACAGCTATGCCACAAATAATATGCATGTTTTATATGCAACAGGAAAAACACAATCGTGTGATAGGCTATTCCTTTTATACAACACTTCAATAAGAATTAAAATTGAGTAACTTACATTTTAGACAATATTTCCAGTCATTTTTCTGTTTTGCTCCAAAAATAGTTCCAAACAAAGCAGCAGAAGGTGGTTCCTGAATGAAGCAGCATTTTTGAATGAATCGGTTCTGTTAAGTTAATGATTCAGTGAATAACTTGTTTCGCCCCTGCATTCGAAATTAATCAGTGTTTTTAAAAGAATCAGTTGAATGAATGATTCAATGACTCATTTATAACTAGTTTCGATTCTGAATGACTCAGTCTTTTTTTAACAAATCGGTTGAATGAATGATTCAATGACTTATTTATAACTTTTAGATCCTGAATGAATCAGCATTTAGAACAAATCAGTTGAATTAATGATTCAATAACTCGTTTATAACTAGTTTCGATCCTGAATAAATCAGTGTTTTTTTAACAAATCGGCGGAATGAACGATTCAATGACTTATTTATAACTTTAAGATCCTGAATTAATCGACATTTTGAATAAATCAGTTGAATGAATGATTCACTCATAAAGATTGCCGCCACCTACTGGTGTATTGATGTAACATGCAGAAACAATAGAAACAATACAAGAAAACAATTTTCTTGTAATTTACACTGTAGTGTATATTTTATAAGTTTTTATTAAACATTACTGGCAACTATGAAATTTATATAAATCCACACACATTCTTACACATTTCGGTTATGTCTTGCCCCTCAACACATAAACAATACTGTGTGACTGAAGTTCCTTCTGTGACATTTTTATGAAGAAGTTATGCTAAAATGTTGCGTGTATGTATTATCATCCATGTACGCGGATTTAAAACAGTTCCTAAAAATCTGTTCCTGGCTGCATTTCAGTGGAGCGCTTAAGACCCTCATGAAAGTCTTACTGGAGAACTGTTTAAAAGGCTTTTGGAGGACATCTTTTCTAAAGCACACAGCTTTGAGCTTCACTGGAGCTGACTAGGATCCAAACAGATGGCTCGGGGGTGTGCTGGAAAAGAAAAATCTCAAATCTGCAAGCAAAAATATCTCTAATTGGCTTTTAAAATGACACCTTCAGTATAAAGCCTCGCAATGCCACGCTTCTGAGGATCAAACAGCTCATAACTGCTTCAAGCTCGATTCAGCTTTTGTGTTTTCGTACCAAGCGCCCACTACAGACTGAAAAATATCAGTCTTTGCAGCCCACTTTGAGGAGATATGCAGCTTGAACATGATGTGTAAATAGGACACTAAGGTGGTACAGAGTGTTTGATGTTTCCAGATCTCTACACAGGACCCTTAGCGGTTATGATGAGAGAGGGTTAGACGCGCTCTGCAAAAAGCCCCATCTGTGATGGCACTGACCGCAGCAAGGAACCAATCACACGAAAACACACACCTGCCTTTCATCTTCTCAGTGAGAAACATTGGAGAGGAAGCAAGCAGTTTTAGCAGTTGTTCTGATTTTTCAGTGCATTTCAGGAAATGTATGATAATTTAGATAGTTACTCTTAAAATATGACATGGCAAAATTATGCATACATAAAGCTTTATTCCATAGTATTTTATTTTTGTATTTTCCATTTTATTTTAATTTTAGTTAAGGTTTTAGTAATTGTGTTGAGTATAGTTTGTGTGTTTTTTGGGGGTTTTTTTGTGTTTTTTTTTTAAATAAGTCTACTTCTGTGACATTTTATGACAACTCTCAGAGTGTTTGGCATGGTAATGGATATGCCAATGTTGATATGTTTTGTTTCGGCGGAATAGATCTGCTACGCAGCTGCTGCTGCTGTTGGTTATTGCTGCTGCTGCAAAGCAAGTAAGGGACTTGCTACTGCCAATACATACACGACACACTGCTGTGAGCAATGCTGCTGCTGTACAAAATAGCATACATGAATTTTCTCGTAGCAGATCTACACAGGTGGAGCTGGGAAAGGTGGAGGGTTTCTGAAAGCGCGCTGCAAACTGCTAGAGCAAATGCTGACCAAGTATTTGAAGGTTGAGCAGCAAGCCCATTGGCTACTGATACAGCAGGAGCCAATCAGCTGTGCCCTATAGAGAATGACATGATTGCAAGCTGACTGAGTTAAGGACCAGCCTGCGCCATCTAGAGTTTCATGACAGAACTTTGTATCTGTTTTTATTCATTTTTATTTTAGTTTTAGTTTTTATTACATCAAGTTACACTAAACAAAAATGTTAAATGTTCCTTTGGCAACTAGCTGAAATAAAATAAATCAATTTATTTTATTATTTTATGTTATTTTATTTTATTTCAGTTAACGTTCATGTCATTTCAAGTAACTTTTTTATGGTTTTAGTTTTAGTTAACTATTGACACTTTTTCACTGCATGGTACGGTTTGGTATGGCTCACTTTTTGGCACTTTTCCACTGCACGGGACGGCATGGGACAGCTCGGTAAGGCTCGCTTAAATATTACCACCTCGGTTGAGGTTCCAAGCGTGCTGTACCGATACTAAATGTGACGTGTAAACACTGCAGATCACTGATTGGTCAGAGAGAATCGTCACTGCCAGCGTCATTGGATTTGAAATACGAGACACCAAACCCACTAGATTTAAATAGTAACAGCCATCGCTGTATCATTTGTTTGCGCAGCTTTTTTAAACGACTTCCGTTAAACGACCGTCGCAAGCAACTTGAAAAAAGAAATGGCTGTATCGTGGTCAGTAGACGAGGTGCAGACTCGTTGGTAGCCGAGGAGCGGATTCACGGCAGTAGAGGCGCCGCAACTATATGATCAGTCTATAATCCCACCCACTTTGAAGCGGTACTAAACTGCAGTGGAAAAGTCGTACCACGCAGTGGAAAAGCGCCATATAACAACCCTCATCCTAACTGTCATTGAACCTCAAATATGACCAATTTGAAACACAAAAGCAGCAACTCTGCATGCCTCACTGACAGATTTGACTCAACCAATTTCAATAGTTTGGTGTTACCATGTTGCTAAGCCAATGATGTGATATTTAAATAAACATAATTAGACACAGAACAGAAAAATATTAAGTAAAATAATAATAAAAAAAAATGTATTATTTTTATTTTTTTTTTCACAGAGCCAGATGCAATGCATTCTGAGATTGCTTCTGCTATGGAACAGTGACAGTAACCTAATGTAATTTTTTGAGAGCCGAGTTCTCCCAATGACTTCAAATATGTTCAAGGGTATTGGTTTCAGGAAGGGTTTGGTGTCTACACACACACTTCATCTAAACACCCCCATCCCCCTCCATCATGGGGCCCCATGAGTCGACCACAGGAAGCATGAGTAAGCTTGCAACTCAACCTTCAGGGAACGCCACGTAGTAAGAGGTCTACGAGTCAGGAAAGAGGAAGTGTGAATGCTTTCCAGCAGTTTACAGCTCTCTGCTCTGGGGCATGTGACTCTGTGACTGGGGTTAGACAGCCAAGCATACAGAAACACAGACACAGAGAGAAAGAGACAGCCACACAACCAGGGATCAGCTTCTGTCAGAGGCCTGATGAAACCCCTGCATGTATTTATTAACTCATGACCTTTAAATCTTTTGTATACATAAATACGCACACAGGTACTGTATATACAACTATATACACGTTTATATACAGTACATTTATAGAAGCGTGCACAATATATACAATATACACATATATGGGCAGTTGAGTTCGCAGCATGGTCCTGCTATTTTAAAAAGCATTTTTCTTCAGTGTTCATTTTCAGAAACTCTAATCCTAAGTATTAAACATTTAAATAAAAAAATAAATGTAAGTAAGTAATGCCTTATGGGATCCTAATACGGGATACAATACAATAAATTGGAAAACTGCTAGAATTCACCTCTGCTAAGTTCAGTGAGAGTGTGCTGGATATCATCAATGCGTGTCCTCGAGGAGAGTCAGACCGCTTGATGCACACGCCTCCTCACACACGCCTGTGTGTGTGTGTGTGTGTGTGATGTGTGTTCTCATTCTGAAAGCCTAACACTTCACATCACCACACACTCTTGACTAATAGCAGATGTCAGATGCTGTAGTTCCTTTCAAAGAGCTCTGCAGATGCACATCCCGACATTGTACCCCTCAGGCCTGAACTGCTTCTAACACTCAACTAAACAATGATTCCTGAGTACCTTCATTCACCTTCATTCATAACATTTCTTACATTCTGTAGTGAGATTACATAGTTTGTATAACACCTGCTAACAACTGCACTTGTTTCCAATACCGTTAGTTGTTGGCATATGTTGCTAAGCTAATATGTTACTCTGATAAACAAACTGAATTAGTCAATTTTAATTAGATGGAACAAATTTTTTATACTCATCAGCATTAAATGAAATATAAGTATCAAAATTGCTCTCGATTTTTTTCCACAGCAAGAAAATTTTAAACTTTTGGAACTTCATACACATAAAAAATGTGCCTATGTTGGCTAAACATGCTGTCTAGGTAGGCAGCTCACTAGGTTTTTGTAGACAGACCACCACGAATACCCTCAAATGATTTTCTACAACAGCAACCACTCCGCATCCGTTGTTGAAAAAGCTTGTCACTCGATACTCAATAAACTCCACATCCGCTCATGGACAAGAGCCTTGAAGGGCACTTCATCCTCAGGACTATGCATGTCTGCATAGGCTTAACTGTGCATTCAATGTCCATATAGTAATAAAAAGTAGTAAAGACAGAGACAAATAAAGAGAGAGACAAGCTGGCGAAGTGAGAGCAGCTATTGATTATTGTTTTTCTCCTTAGAGGCAGTGATTATATTTAACTATGGAAATCCAATAGCAGGACAGATGCCCTCCACTTTGTCTTTTTCTCTATTCTCTATATTCCAAAGTATGAGTGATTTTCTTGTCTTCTGATCTTCTTCTCTCTCTTCCAAAGCCCATAAGCATTTAATATATGTACAAACTCGAATCTGATCATTTATATGATAAATATGACCCTCAACAACAATGACAGTTTATAAGAAATGACATTCACAGGAGCCCACGAGATTTGTTGGTGACTCATTTTGACACAATTCCTTAGGAAATTCTGTGACTTCACACTTCAGCTCAAGGTTCACCGAACTGACATTAAGGAGAACTTTACCCATCTGTATTCATTGGGTCCAACATGCAAAGTCAGCCTGTGCACTGAAAATGCAGAAGCAAATACGTCACATTTGAACTTATTTCCATTAATTCATCAGTAGCATGTGGATCAGAATAGAACAGAAGTGCTGATGATGGGATCACATGACTGATGTTCCAATAACATCATGGGATATGGCATATCAAGCTTGTAAGCAAATTCTCAGTTATGACATCAAATGTAAGTGCCTAAAAATCTAACAGCTGCTAGTTTGAGATTCCAATTGATTTCCTTCATTAAACAAACACTAATTTTCTGAGCATGGGTTGCATTCAGGGTTATTATCATTAACTAAAACTATTAAAGTCATTTTTGTTCATTAAAATAAAGCTAAAATAAAATAAAATATAAATATTAAAACAGAACGTAAACTAAATGTTTTAAAAAATTATAAATGTTGCATTGGCAACTAAGTGAAATAAGTTTAATTTGAAGCACTAAAATTACTAACTAGAAATAAAACTTTAACTGAATTAAAATAAAAGTAAATACATTTTAAAATAAAAATACATTTATTTTAAAATAGGAATATTTAAAAAAAAAAAAAATACTGACAAAAACAATAAAAAGCACAAAATAACTAAAAATTAAACTAAATTCAAAGGGAAAATATAAAAATAAAAATTCAAAATTTTAATAAAAACTATAATAGTAAATAACACTGGTTACATTAGAATTTCTGTGTGTAATAACAGTCACTGGTGGACCCAAAAAAATATGGTATTAAGTAACATGCATTAAAAAATAAGGTCAATTCTTTTTCCTGTGATGCAGGGGGACTTTCCATGAAATGCACCTGCTAAATAGTACTTAACTTAGAACACATCCATTTCGTATAACTGAAATAATAAGTCATAATTAACCATTTAGCAAAGAGAGATTAGGTTTCTGCTCTGATTGAAGGATAAGAAGCAGGGGCAGAAAGCGAGAGGACAGATGGATGAATGAGAAAAGAGGAGGTTTATGAATGGAATGATTTAGTTGAGGTGTCACTGTGGCTGTAAACATATAGACAAACATCGATCAAGCTTACAGCCCTGCAGCGCTAAAGCTTATTACTGGAGATCAATCGTTACGATCTATCAGCCAATGAGAAATCACGTCATCACAACAGGCAACCCTGACACCACTGCATCAACAGCACAAAGAAACACAGATTGTTAAATTTAAAAGAAAACTAAAAAGTTAGAGAAAATGTATAAAGAAAAAAAGTAAAAAATTAAAGGTGAGATCTATTTCAATTTCAGTAAAAATTCTAATTCAAATGCAGACTTAATTCAGAGCAATTATTTTGTGACCTACTGTATCCATGTTACTTTCTTCCAAACTTTCCATTAAAATTGCTTTCTGAACATTTGTGCTGCACTTGTGATAAAACAAGTGTTGGCAGTGTTGCCCACAGCGAGTGTCAGATGAATGAGACAGATGTTTTGTCAGTCATGTGGAAAAAATTGGTGATGTCTTACAAAGTGTCTAAATGTGTGTGTGAAGACTTTTCCCCTTCTGTGCTTATGAATACATACACAGAGACTATATGAGAAAAGAGAATCAACAGATGTGCGCGTACGGGATGCAGCTGTGAACAAGATCACATGATATACAGTAAGCTCTACTACATAACTGACAGTGAATTAAACTGTGTCAAACGTTTAAACATTGCACTTTATATAAAAGAAGGGTCAAGTGTACACGAGCCCCTTGCATACAGTATTTCTTTGCCAAAAGACACATTAGCTCTAACTTCAGCTTTGAAAAACATTTAGTTTGACTTTGAAGCCACATCTATTTTTAAAGCATAGTAAGATAAATGTGGAGGTGTAACACCTCAAATGACTGACAGTTCACTCAAATGGTCGATTTTGTCGCTCCATTAGCCTTATGCAGGGAGTCTGGACGCAGCAGGGGTTGCATTTTATGGTGCAGCAAGCACTTTAAAAAAATTATCGTACCATCTGCATTACAAACAGCCAAAGATTTATATCTGAGTGTGATTTTTTTGTAGACGTACAAATATTTAAATAATATATTATATTTTAGAATTTGATTTAAAGTGGACCTATTATGCCACTTTAAATTCAACTCATCGACTAGCGTGTGCTGTCATGTTAATCTTTTGTGCAAAACCCGTCTGGACGCCCACTATACGTAGCGTACCTGTTTGCCAAACAGAGCCATAGACACCAGGCTAACGTTTATGATTGCTATCAAATGCTGTGAATGGTCATATTTTTTCCAAAATATCGCTCGGACAGAAATGCTCCTTTTTTAGCAATCGAGCTTGCCAGGGTCAACTTGCAGGCTATCCAAGCTAACGAGACTCTAAATAATGTTCTGTGCAGCCAACGACAAAACATTTAGCATGATTTGCTCTAACTTTTGCCATGACCTTAGAACTGGTACACCATTTTCGCTTGCGAAAACAAAATGGCGGTGCCGTGGGTGAAATCGTGCAGATTAAGGGGCAGTCATATTATACTAAGATCCCCTTGTGACGTACTGTAGGAAGGGGATCTTATTATAATATTACCGCCCCTTACTTTGCACATTTCCACCCACAACACCGCCATTTTGTTTTCACAAGCGAAAATGGTGTACCAGTTCTAAGATCATGGCAAAAGCAAAAGTGAAATCTGAGCGCTCGTTTTTTCACATGCTTGCAGAGAAAGCCTTGCCAAAACAAAGTTACTGGGTTGTCCTTTTTTATGTTTTCCAGGTTGGTAGATGCACCGGGGACCCGATTATAGCACTTAAACATGGAAAAAGTCAAATTTCCATGCTATGTCCCCTTTAATTGAAGAAAAATACATAAATATAAATACATTTTATATTAAATATAGATAAATATATTATAATAAATATTTTTTAATATGCATAATAAGTTGATTTAAAATAAATAAAGGTTAGCTTTGTCCTTTTCCATCTTGTTTAACAAAATCCAAGTCAAAACCTGCTACAGTAAAACTGATGGCTTTCTGTTTACATGTTTGTCTCCCTGGGGAGAAATATTACACGATCTCTCACAATATCACACAACACTCAGAACTTACTTAATGTCTGCTGCTCACGTTTCACAGCAGGTGAGAGAGAACTGACAGGTCGCTGAGGTTTGCATTAGGAGACCCGTTGGGATTTAGGGGCTCTTGACTATATTGATCAGTGCAGTACTATGCCTGGGGCAAAACATCTTCCTGGGCCAATATGCTCACTAATACACAATAATAATCGACTATTAAAAATAGACACAGTTTTACATTCTAAACACATATGCCCACATACAGTCAGTCCAACAAGCATGCAAACTAATTTGAAGATGTAATACATGCAGACAATAGTGCCACACCCTCACAGAGGGTGGCCATATCCCCTGCTGTCATTCACTGATCTTTAATTAAACATACTGAAGAGTGGATTAAATTAGCAGCAGGATGAGACACAGACACTGAGACTTTATTACAGCAGACAGCCAACAAAGAGCTCAGCATCTCAGAACAATCATCTAAGACACAACACCACAAAAAACACAGCCAGCGCACAGGCTAATGTCAGGAAAATCAAACCCAACCCTGCTGTCTTTACCACATCTGTGACTGAGGCTGAAGCTACACCTTAAACTGTGACGGATGACTGTGGCACTAGAAAAATTTAAATCATGCTAGTTTGATGATGCTAGCAAGTAAATATGTATTATATATGCATTATGGGACAAGTGCAAAATGGTTGTGTGACTACGTGTTTCAAACAAGAGAGTTGAAAGTGAAATTGTATCTTACCTTTCCGAAATCTCGAACGTCAAACAAATCGAAAGCCTCAAACAGCTCGCTCTTCTTCATGCTGAATATCTCTGAGCAGGCGTGCAAAAATGTCCTGATGTTCTTCAAGCAGAGAAACTAGACAGAAATGAAAGGCATATTTTATATTAAAGAGGCATATTTCATGTTTCATGTTAATATTCGATTTAAAGTACCATTTTGCATCAACAACATCTGATGAAGTGCACTAAACACATTTTTAACAAGCCTATTCTAACTATATATTTATTTAAAATGAATTATGAACTTAATCTAACAAAAATATTTTTTGAAGATCTCACAAAAATTAACTTTAAAAATCACCTTACAAAAATAGAAAAGTCACACATTTCATAGTATGACTCAATATTTTTGTCAAACATTCCCAAATTCAATTAAAAATGAAGGCATATGATAACTCTAACTACAAAACCATATTGTAGAACAAGACTAACCACAGACAAGCCAGCACTGAGTTTTTCATTTAATTTTCCATTCTTATTTCATGCGATACTTGCTCTGAATCATGACTAATGAGTTTACCAAACAGCAAAAGACTGGCGAACATCCAAACATTCATTTATAGAGTGAGATGAGAGTCCCCAACACAAGCTGTTGTATTAAGCAGACACCTGTGTTGACTCATGACCACAGCTCTGTTACAAAACGGATACTTTATCAGAACTCTAGAACCAGATTCGCATCGTCTGACCACAAGACTCCACAGTAACTGCAAGCTATCAAAAACCATAATATACTGAATCATACTAAAGATTTGAGTCCTTGTGGTCTTAATGTTATATAAGTCAGTATTATCAGTGAAAGTATTGGAGTACAAGTCTGCAGTATTTTTTCCCCCATTATGTTAGCAATACTGTCATTGTTACATAAAAAAAAAAAATACTGTTAAAAGATAAAATTCTAACCCTCAGATACTAACCATACCTGCTAACTTACAAAAAATGTGAAAATCTTTTTAAATTATTAATTTATAACTAATCATTATTTTTAATGTATTTATTACAGCTATTTAAATGATCCATTATTAATTTATTAGCCTAATGTTTTTTTATTGTTTTTTTTTAATTATTACTACAGTTTTAGCAGTTTTTCAACTGCTTACACACAAAATCCTTACTTTTCACACAATTTCTGAAACCTGACACTCAAACACCAGAACCACACACCAAATCTGCACTAATTCTCGACCTTCGACTCAGTTTTCAATTTCATAAAACACTTTTTGCAAAACACAACACACAATTCTCTATGTAACACACAAAAAAACTAACAGGAAGTATCTTGATTTCCTTTTTCAAACACAGCCATTGTTTCTTTCCAGCTACACATAGTTGATGTATTTCTTTTCTTTCGTACTGTGTAATACTGTATTCACAACCTCAAATGCTTACAGTAAAAAAATAAATAGTTTGGTTTCAATCTTGCTTTTGTGTTTTCCGTGAATTTTTCAACATCTCTCGGCCAATTACTTTCAATCTTGTACAGAAATGTACATAGAAGCTCATGAAAGAAGAGCTTTAGGTTTTGAATAACTGTGTGTATATGAAATATCCAAAAAAAGAATATTATGGCAAAGGTGTTTGCAACGTAAGAAATTTTGCAAGAGATGTGAGGCATTTTGCATTTTGTGTCAATTCTTGGATTTGTGTGTAAAGTTTTGAAAAAAAAAAAAGAGGCAAAGTTTTGAAAATGTGTGTAAGCAGTTGAAAAAAAACTGTAATAAAACAATAATTAAAAAACTAAGGTAACACTTTACAATAAGGTTTCATTTGTTAACATTAGTTAAATAAATGAACTAACAATGATGAATACTTCTAAAGCATTTATTAATATCAGTTAATGTTAATTTCAACATTTACCAATACATTATTAAAATCAAAAGATGTATCTGTTAATATTATATTATTATAATATTATTAATAATAATTAATAATATTATATAATGGATCTGAGCTAACATGAACTAACAATGAACAGTTGTATTTTTATTAACTAACTTTATCTGGTAACACTTTAAAACAAGGTTTCATGAATTAACATTAATCAACAATACTTCTACAGCATTTATTAATCTTAGTTAACATTAATTTCAACATTTACTAATACATTACTAAAGTCAAATGCACTGTGAACTAACATGAACAAACAATGAACAACTGGATTTTTATTAACTAGCATTAACAAAGATTAATAAATACTGTAACAAATGTATTGCTCATTGTTAGTTAATATTAGTTAATAATACATTAACTAGTATTAACTAATGGATCCTTATTGTAAAGTGTTACCAAAACTAAAATAAATTTTTAATAAATAAATAAATATATTCATAATTTTGTTTGTTTGTAAAAAAAAAAAATACCGACTTAATTCAACAACACACTAATCGGTACAGTAGTTAGTATACACTTAAATGATTGGAAATGCATATTGCACAAAAAAAGTCAGTTGTACAGTTTTGTAAAGTTATGATCTGTAATTTCCTTTCCCAGCATGTACAAAATACCTAAGTGACAACAGACACAGGAAATTTTCATCAACAGTGCAGCAATGTGTTCTCACAACAACCCAGAAACACCGATTATAATCTTAATGGATGTCCTGTTATGGTCTGCAGATCAGCACCTTTACCCTCTCGCTGGGAACATTCACAAGAATGTGTCCATTTCTACCAGTTATATTATCACCCGCCATCTGTCGGTGGCCTTACGTCGCCTGTCAAGATCTTGAAAAAGAGTTTAACATCTTGCTGCAATGCCAAGTTTCTATCTTAAGCAACAAGAGGAAGTGAATACATGAAGAGTCTCTGTGTTTTGTGCGGCAGCTGCACCTGTGATTTCTTGAAACAGAAAGCGCTCTCATTATTATATGAAACATTTAACCTCCGTTAGAGCAAGGACGCTCAACCCTCAACCTGAAATCAGACTTGTCCTCTGGCATTTGATGTGCAGTCTGGCAAATTCATAAGGCCAGCTTCTTCTCGCATACAAACTAATAAGCCTTATCTGCAAGAAGCTTGCAGATCAAAAGCGACACATGCGCCGCCTCTCAGTTCCCATTCCCCCTCTACAGATGACTTCACCAGAGGCCTAGGGCCGCACTTATGCACAGATAAGACAAGCAAATGTTCAGCGAGCAAATCTATTTGACTGTTTACACTTGTTTGGTTTCAACACATTATCAGAAAGGCACATCTCATGGTTGCCCTGGAGTCTTTAGGAGCCCTGCAGGGTCTGAAGGAAGCTAAATAGAAACAGAGAGGAAGAGGAAAAGAGAGTGAGAGTAAAATAAAGGCAAACATTTAACTCGTAATGTGCCTGTAGACACTTTCAGTGCTGTTTTCTGCATTACAGCCGCCTCGGACCCGTCCTGCTCAACCAAACATGACTTTTAAATCTATCCTGGTGGAAAACTGCTATTCCATCTACTACTGCACTGTCGGATCTCTGCGGGACACTCAGATGTCTTTTCCTACTTCTCCTGAAGGGCGTACTGAGACTAATACTGAATGTATAGCATTTCATCCATAATAAAAACCATGTGTGAAACAGAAAGCTAGATGGCTTTGAAGATACTGGTTCAGGTTTAAAGGGGACATGCCATAAAAAATGCATGGATTAATTTATCTTTGTTTCGAAATAAAAGAGTGTGATATACTACGTAGAGTATGGTTGGGAATTGAGAGCTGGTTCTTATTTTACAATTATATTGCATGACATATTGTCTTCTGCAAAACTAATGACTGCTTGAGACAGGCTCAGATCAAGTCGCTTGCTTGCTCACTTGATCGGCAACCACAACGAGCACCGATTTGGCCACGATCTGGGGGTTTTGTCACAGACCTTGGAAATTTGTCTGCGACTGCAAAATCCAGCCAAAAGTCGTGTATTGTGAATTTGCTTTAAAGGGATAGTTCACCCAAAAATGAAAATTCTGTCATCATTTACTCACCCTCAAGTCATTCCAAACCCATAACACTTTCGTTCATCTTCGGAACACAAATGAAGATACTTTTTGATGAAATCTGAGAGATTTCTGTCCCTCCATTACTACCACTTTGACGCTTCAAAAAGTTCATAAAAAGATTGTAAAACTAATCCATATGAATTGAGCGGTTTAGTCCAAATTTTCTGAAGAGACATGATTGATTTATATGATGAACTCACATATCAGTTGTGGTGAACGGAAGCTCAAGCATGTTCACTTGACGTGCGAGAACCAATGAGGTTCATTCTTGAGTGTTATGCAGCACGTTTGAGCTTCCGCAAGGATTTGTTCTCGCAGTGAAGCAGGTTTGGTTGAGCTTCTGTTTATGTTAGCTGATCAATGTATAAATGTGAATAAAAGCCTAAATTAAATATGTTCATCATATAAAGCAATCGAGTCTCTTCAGAAAATTTGGACTAAATCGCTCAATTCATATGGATTAGTTTTACAATCTCTTTATGAACTTTTTGAACCGTCAAAGTTTCAGTTGCGTAGCTGTCAATGGAGGGACAGAAAGTTCTCAGATTTCATCAAAAATATTTTCATTTGTGTTCCGAAGATGAACGAAAGTCTTACGGGTTTGGAACGACATGAAGGTGAGTAAATGATGACAGAATTTTCATTTTTGGGTGAACTATCCCTTTAAGCCGCAAAAACAGGATGGTCAGAAATCCTGAGTGTATTTAACATACAACCAACCCTGTTTTCATATTAACATCTATTTCATTTTCAGCAATTTGGTCCAAACTTGAAAGACAGTGGGAACTATACTGGTAGTTTCCAAATGCAAAGCGGTTAGCTAATAATAACAGAGCTATTTCACATGCAGAAGTCTTAAAGTTACAGAAGCAAAAACAACATGTCCAAAAGACAATGAAACTACCGCACATTGCAACTCTTTTAGCACAAGAAACCTGAACTTATAATAAAATGCTATAAAACGTGGATTATATTGCTCCTTTAAAGTCTAAGGGCAGAGTGAAGTATTCACATCAGTAAGGCTTTCAAGATGAAGGCTGGAGCTTTAAAATAATTCACTGAAATTGATTCTAGGAAAGTCCTGACATCCTCTTAACAGCAATGGTTCCAAAAGCACAAAAAATCTCATTCAGAAGAATAAGGAAGTCAAAGGTGTTGTAAATCAGCGGCTTCAGGCACTTTTACAGTGTTACGTCCTGTATGGAGAGCACCAGCTGTGAGCCGTGTGCAGCTTTTACCCTTGGTTTAACCAAGCAGACAGCTAAACAAGCTGTCTTGTCAAAACACTGTGCTGAATGAAGCATCAGTCTGCAAAGATGCTTTATTAAAACTGTGTGCAAGAGAGCACTGTGGGTAGAAAGTGACCCAGAGCATCAACTTGAGAGTCATCAGGGCATGCTAGCACTGAAATGTTCTCCATAAAATATGCTTTGTTCAATACATTTGTGAGCACTATTTATCTGACATCTGTTATATGGACTGCAATGGTTTTATGAATTGTAAATGTAGTCTGTAAATGCTCTTAAAAGCCGCTTAACAACAGTATGATGAATTCTCCAATCTCTTACAATATAAATTGAATTACAATATAAATAGCATTCCCAGTTGAATTCTGAATGGCGCATAACCACCCTCTACCACTAGATAGATAGATAGATAGATAGATAGATAGATAGATAGATAGATAGACTTTCTATGGGGTGTGGCCAATTCAATTCAAATTCACACTTATGACATCAAAGGGAGTCAATCTTTCCATTCAGAATGTCACACAACCCTGATGGTTACAGATCTAAACTAGCAGCTGAAAAGATGCAGGTTCAAACTGCATAAGGGCTGATCGACTGTATGAAATATCACCATCCCATCATGCCCTTCAGCGCTCCAGGGAAATTGTCCCTATAATACGGCCACTTACAAGTCACTTTGGATAAAAGCTTCTGCTAAACATCTATGTCAGACCTCTAAATATAGCTATCTTAAAGGTTAGGCGTACATTTTTGTTAGCATCTTTTGGGATTCTATATAAAATATTTCAGATGTGGTTAGCATTGTCTCACAGCAGTTTGATGTTTAACAAAGCAATATTCTAACCCCCAAGTAATCGATGTTGACCTTGGATACATGCATTCTATTGATTTTCTTAGCATATTTCCAATGCAACAACTGATTGTTCTTATTAAGTATGGATGCTTGCACTGGACCAAACATGTCATCACATTTTGTAAAACGGACAGGAGGGGCAGAGGATAAACACTGGCTGGTGGCTAAATTGTCATCACTGGCAGATCCGTGGTGAATTGCCCTTCACAGGGCACTGCACACGGGTTACTGCACACCACGCTGGGAGAAGTGAACCGTCAGGGCAATGTGAGAGATGTCTGATGGTCAGTATCACACAGCCTGTGCTACTACAAAC
Source organism: Mylopharyngodon piceus (assembly GCA_039654765.1). Taxonomy (NCBI): domain Eukaryota; kingdom Metazoa; phylum Chordata; class Actinopteri; order Cypriniformes; family Xenocyprididae; genus Mylopharyngodon; species Mylopharyngodon piceus. The sequence goes on along the minus strand of CM077444.1, from coordinate 6,100,747 downwards.
AGAAGAACAGCACAAAAATGTGCTGTATACAACAGAACACACTACAAGGAATACTGTTTCCCACAATGCACCATAATCCAAAAGCAATATCAACTGCAATTTTTACCATAATTTTTTTTTTTTCACAAAAAATAGCTGTTGTTATTTCTGAAATAATAACTAGACACCACTTTCTAAATTAAACATAAGGTCTAACAACTGCACATTTATTGTTATTGTTTAACATGGTTTTTTATTTTGAGTATATACCAAAGTCCCTTTAAGACAAGTCATTTCACTCGGCGGCCATCTTTGAAACGCCTCTCGGGCATTTAAGTGCAGCTCCTATCTCTTTGAATGGGGAAACATCAAATTCTCCAAAGCTGTTTGCCAAGCTTTCGATTTAATTTCCTATTTGAAATCACCAATGAAATCTGACAACAACTGTCTCATAAATTTTGTTTCTAAACGCTCGAATCATGACAAAAATGGTATTTTTCAGGCTGGATCAAGCTAATGCGCATGCAAAGTCCTAAATGCGCTTCTCTTGTGCCTCATTTCGGAGGCGCGCATCTGAACCGGAGCTTCTAACAGCCGCTGCAGTGACATGATGACTTTACCAATCGGCAATTGGCTCTTATTTAGAAGGCGGGACTTATTCCGCCATATTGCACGTCACACTTTCTCCCATTCAAAACAATACGAGTGACATGTCTTGTGTTATTCTATAGTCTTTGGTATACTATATGTGTGTATGCAGCTTCATTTACAGTAAAAAATAGACTAAATTAAATATAATTGAATGTGATGTGAAGTATTTTTTACTTACAAAGAAAACTATTTCAACAATATTTTACTATAAAAGTACATGCACTGCATGCCTGCATAAATTATATTAAAATTATAGTAAATTATAGTTCTGACAGCCATTTTTTACTGTAAATGGAACTATACATTACTATAATTTTAATATAATACATGTCAAATTGAAAATGATGATGCATCACATATGATTATATTTAATTTAAATTAAGTTTACTTACTATTCCAACAATAAAACTATAAAAGTTCAGGTATTGTCTACGTAATTTAAACAGTATATATAATGTACATATTGTATTGTCCCATGAAATTTACCATAGTACATTTACAGATAACCAATTAATTATTATTATTATTATTATTATTATTGGTGGTGGTGGTACTAGTAGTAATAGTAGTAGTATTTATTAGCCAACTTTACTGTAGCATCATACTTCCTTCCTCAAAAAGCCAGACTACAAATGGAAATTTGTAAAATTTGCTTATAATTGTCATCTGTTTCAATCCATGTGATACGTTTTGGCAGAATGTGTCTGAATGCACTTTACCAAACACTCAAAATATCAATTCTCTTATTTTATCTCAGGGGCTTCAATTTACAGATACATCAGCACTTTCAAATGAAATTTGATATTAGTGCTTCTCTGGCATTCTAGTGAAATTCTACCAGTGCCACTGAATTTTTACAGCTCCTGTTTATGGGTTATTTTTAACCTGACTGAGACAAGATAATGCCCATTTCATTGTGCGCCGTGATGTCATTGCTCCGCTGAGGGTCTCTAAAGTAAAGGCTGCTGTACTGCTGCAGGATGTGTGCATGCATTTACGTGAGCACCGCTGACTGATCAGTTTCTACATGTAGTCATCATCAAAAAGGCCATTCTGCCATGTGAGCACAAAATAGGATATTGCTGTTTTTATTGGCCACTTAAACTGATACACAATTGGATACTACAATTAAATCTCATCATTAATGACCATCTCTGTTTACTTTAATGTCATCAGCGCAGACGGTAAATGCTTTTACAATGTTCCGAATACAATTCAAATCTCATAAGAGTGCTGGGTAGGTTTTCCAAACATAATAATCATGGATTTTCTGCAACAAAAGAGCTCTGCCTGAAAATGGAAATGTCTGCCTTCATTTACAAATCCTAATGCATGTGTGTATCCCTTTGTGACCAGCGTAATTCGCACATTACTGTGCAAAAATCCATCTGTGCAGTTCAAATCTGAACTGTAAATGTGTGATTCACACTGTCTATAGAGAGTATCTTTATTCATTCAAATCCTCAGCCATTTACAGTAGAGCCTGTTACCTTGGTGACAGAAGGAAAGGTCAGTTTCAGAGAGAGAGAGAAAGAGAGAGAGAGAGCAATCGGACTGGACTTACTAGACCTTGCAAAGATTTGTGCCTCCTTTAATATGCATGACATGCTGTTTCTGTATAGTTTTATTCCTGTAGCGTGACGTAGTGACTTATACTTTGGGTTAGGGATCTGAACAAACAAGCCTGTACGTTAAACACTGCACTATTTGTGCTACTATTTTTGTTAATTAACACCACACTATTTGAGCTACTGACACAAATGAGGCTTCAAATAATGCGCTTACCAGTACATAACCACAGAACACCTTATAAACCACAAATGAACCGACACCCAGCAATAGGCTGACAATTAAAGGGATAGTTCACCAAAAAAATTAAAATTCTGTCACCATTTATTCACTCTCATGTTGTTCCAAACCAAAGACTTTCGTTCATCTTCGTAACACAAATGAAGATATTTTTAATGAAACCTGAGCAATTTCTGTCCCTCCATTGACAGCTACACAAATAGCATTTTGACTTTGAGTTCATAAAAATATCGTAAAACTAATCCATATGAACTGAGCAGTTTAGTCCAAAATTTCTGAAGAGACATTGTCAGATTTTTATGATGAACAGATTTAATTTAGGCTTTTATTCACATATCAACTCACACATCAGTTGTGGTAAACGGAAGCTCAAGCATGTTTGCTTGGCGTGCGAGAACCAATGAGGTTCATTCTCATGTGTTACGCAGCACGTTTTAACTTCCACAAGAGCCAAAGAGGTTTGTTCTCGCACATCAAGCAGGTTCGGTTGAGCTTCTGTTTCTGTTCGCTGATCAATATTTATATGTGAATAAAAGCTTAAATTCAATCTGTTCATCATATAAAGCGATCGAGTCTCTTCAGAAAATTTGGACTAAACCGCTAATCTCTTTATGAACTTTTTGAAGCGTCAAAGTGGTAGTTGCGTAGCTGTCAATGAAGGGACGGAAATCGCTCATTTCATTAAAAAGATCTTCATTTGTGTTACGAAGATGAACGAAAGTTTTATGGGTTTGGAACAACATGAGGGTGAGTAAATGATAACAATAACTGTAAAGATACCGATAACTATATTAGCGTCCACACCACAATATAATTGTGTTTATTCCAAGTGCGTGCTGCAGTTTTGTCATCTACCACTTTAAATGCTTGAGGTCTTGAGGTCTTTAAAGCAGTATGGATTCTGATTGGATGTCAATGAGCACAGTGCTGCGCTTCACTTCGAAACATGCCGTGCATATATTTATTTAATTAAATTGCAGCCTTCGCATTTGATAATTGCAGTCTCGCAATTTTGGTATTATTTTGATTTTATTTCAGTCATGCAGCCCTACTGACAACAAAACACAACACTGCATAGTGAGGCCCTGACAACAATGCTAAAATCATGACGACTTTTGCACGAGTGACCACAATCACATTTTCTTCAGAACATGTAAATGTCTAGTTATTCCTCTTGTACGCTACAAAACAGTGGTTTACAGGAAACCAATGCATATAGCCTCAGTCTGAAATGTACAAATTCATAGTCTGACACTGAGAATTACAAAAAAAAAAAAAACCTGGAGCTGTAACATTACTAAAACTGATGGCTGTTTCAAATGTTCAAACACACATATGCTGCTCTGACCAGTCTCTGACCCCTTCAGGGTCTCAAGTGGAGCTTTTAACAGACTGTCTATGTAAAGTACAGGATCTGTGTATTATTCAAGGAGGGCAGATTCTCCATGGACACTAGACATAAAAAATTAAAGAATATATTTGAAAAACGGCCCAGAATCTGTCATGTACATTTTGTAAATCACATCGTATTACAGCAAAAATTCAAAAACGGAGACAGTGTTCAGACAGGAGCTTGTTGCTCGCTGTTTCACTGAAAAAAAGAGACAGATCTGAGCCACTAGAGGTTCTGATGTTTCACCGTGGCTCAGTCAAGGGTCTTTAGAGGACGTTTAGTTTCATTTCCTTCCTCCATCCCATTTCCTCATTTCCCCAGCAGGCGTCAATGCTCGGAAACTATCTGCCCAACAAGTGGGCGTCAGCATTCGTGTTTCCCCCTCCAACCCAGAGAGAGACAGTGACTATCCGGCATTACAATGACAGTGTGAAATAACCACTCTCCGGTGATTTTGCAGCAAACCAGACATACACAAAATTGAGGGCTTACGTACAGTATTTGCATATAAATAAATTCACTGTTTGATGATGAAACCTTATAAACTTTACTCTCGCTGACATCTGTTGATATCTAAATAAAGTTCTGATGGCCTGCGAACACCTGTTGCCATTTCCTTCCACTCTTCTCAGATGCACACATGTTAAACGGAAGAAACCATAACCCAGCCACTGTCTGATCAACGCAGTGCGTGAGAAAGGCCTTTGTGGCTTCCTCAAACTTGCACTTCCACGTTTCACGTTTCAAACCTGCCCATAAAGCTTCTGTGTTCTAAACCTGTACTATATGTAGGCCACAGACTGCTGTTTCATTTTCTATGCTGATTTTGTGGATATTATATATATATATATATATATATATATATATAATATTAAATGATACATTTTTTATTAATTATATTAAATAATATAAATTACATTGAAAAACAGAAAACAGCTATTTTAAAAGAAAAAAAAAAATACTATTTTTACTGTACATCTTACTGACCCCAAACAGTGTATAATTGTTATATATATATATATATATATATATAAGTCCAGCAAGACTGCATTTATTTTTATATATACATATATATATATATATATATATATATGATGGCAAAGTTATTACAGATATTACAGTCTTCAGTGTCACATGATCCTTCAGAAATCATTCTAATAGGCTGATTTGCTGCTCAAGAAACATTACTTATTATCATCAATGTTGAAAACAGTTGTGCTGTTTTATATATCTTTGATGAATAGAAAGTTCAAAAGAATAGCATTTATTTGAAAATAGGTTTTTTCAACAATGTAAAAAGCCTTTATTGTCACCTCTGATCAAATCTATGTATCCTTGGTGAATAAAAGTATTAATTACTTAAAAAAAATCTTATTGACCCCAAACATCGCCAGTTGGTAGGTAACATTTTTTTGAATTCTAACAATGCAATGTTGTGAGAACATGAACGTGAACAAACATGAACGACGCTCAGGAGTTGACGGGCCAGTTTTAAGCCTTGCCTATTTAAATATTCAAGTGCAAGAAAACACAAAAGGTAACTCAATTCATTACTTGCGCACTGCGTTGAATGTTTTGTGTGAGCATGCGTTCGAAGCGCACCCAGAAAGCCGTGTCTCAGACAGCGAGTGAATACTGAAATGCACAAAATTATGTCAAAAAATCCGTTACAGTGAGTATCCTAATAAACATAGTCGGTTATGGCCAAAGACTATAGAATAACACAAGACGCGTCACTCGTATTGTTTTGAATGGGAGAAAGTGCAACGCGCAATATGGCGGAATAAGTCCCGCCTTCTAAATAAGAGCCAATTGCCATCGCGTCACTGCAGCGGCCATTAGAAGCTCCGGTTCCTATAGAAACAGTCGGATGCGCGCCTCCGAAATGAGGCACAAGAGACACGCTTTTAGGACTGCGCATGCACATTAGCTTGATCCAGCCTGAAAAATACCGTTTTTTTTGTTGTCAGATTTCATTGGTGATTACAAATATGAAATTGAATCGAAAGCTTGGCAAACAGCTTTGGAGAATTTGATGTTTCCCCATTCAAAGAGATATGAGCTGCACTTGAATGCCCGAGAGGCGTTTCAAAGATGGCCGCCGAGTGAAATGACTTGTCTTAAAGGGACTTTGTTATGGCTTAGGTGAATATAAACAGTCGAGAAAGACAACGCATGTATAACAATGTCAGTATATTGGATCCGCGCATTAGGTCTTAAAGTGACAGTAGCCAAATATTTATTCTGCTGTGTTTTTAATGTTAATCAAACAAAAAAGGACGAAGAAAAAAAATCACTCACTGCTCTTGACTGAACAACTTTTGAAACTTATAATAAGGATTAATCAATGTTTAATTTCTACAGTGAAGAATAGAGAATTGCGAATTTTCACTGGTATCTAAAATTTTGGTGTCATAACGGTCTGTTTTTGCAAAAACAGTTTAATGGCTGGTAAAAAATATTTATGGCTGGTAAATTTTCTTTAGTCACCGGCCATTGCCAGGTCTGGCAAAAAGTTAGTTTTAGGCTCTGCATGTGTGTGTGTGTGTGTGTGTGTATATATATATATATATATATATATTTACATTTATATATATGACATGGCACTTGCATACAGTTGCATTCATGTTGATTTGATTGCTTCTATTGTTCTCATTTGTAAGTCACTTTGGAGTAAACTGTCTGCTAAATGACTAAATGTAAATGTGTGTGTGTATATATTAAATATATTAAAATTTCAAGGTATCTTCCTCAAAATTGTCAGTCTATATGTAACTGTAAAATAGTGTAACCCCTCCTTCACACACAAAAACACCCCTTTTCCTGCCCGAAATATCAACATTAATGCAGAAATTTCAGGAACGAATTTGCCATTATATTTTAATTACACGGCTATCGTGGGGTGAAGGGAAACCCAAAGTGCCCATTGGGCCCCTGGAGCTGCTCTGATGAGGTGGGGACTCCAGCTTTTAGTTTGGTCTCTTCACTGCTTTTGTCTGAGCTGTTCCCCCGGGACGGCTGTGTCTGTGTCCCATGTGCTGTAATGAGTCTTTGATAAAATAGCTGCCAAAAACGTCATGAATAATTCATGCAAGGTTTCAGATGTTGCCCTTAGAGATGGAAATTTCACCTCCACGCTCAAAACAATGGTTTACACAGACCATTTGCTCATTTTCTGTCCCTTTTTTGCATAAGTTAGTTCTTCCTTTGGTGAATGGAGTCACATCTACGTCAGTGCAGATGAAAATCATGAACTCAAAAAGAAACTATGATATAACAAACTGAATGAAAACAAAGCAGCATATCTGATGTAATCAGACCTCAAAAGCCAGAATGACGTATTCAGTCATTTTAATCAAACATGTCAAACTTCCACACGATATTTATATAATATATAGAACATTGTGTTTTTTGTTTTTTTTTCTAATTGTCAGTAAACCAGTGAACCGAACAAAGCCTGTGTTTTGAAAACTAAAAGCTAATTCTATTGACTTTTTGTAAATGTTTCTTGGAATACACTCACTGTGACCGCGCCACATTGACAAATGTAATGCAAAGTGCATGTGTGCCTGACTAGCCACTAGTTACTGTGCTTGGAAATAAGGTTTGCTAGAGATGACAGTGAATACTGTATTTGTCAGTTCTATGAAATGTCACTGTGTTGATGGCAGCTTTCACCTAATGTGAGGAGGACATGAAATCAAGTAGCAGATGGTGTTTGACAACACAGAACAAGACACATATATCAAAGGCCGCTGTTTTCAATAAAGCAGCCACAAACACTGAAAACAATTCTGCTCTCACCTGACAGGGTACATTGAAGGAGACCAGACTAAAACAACTTTCATCTGACCCTGATCCTGACCGCAGCCAGAGAGGTGTAGATTCATGGTTTTGGTCAAATGATGCATCAAAAAGCACTTTGTCCTATTAGGTTCATTACCTTCTTAATGCTCAGTGCTAGTTGGATTCATTTCACATCAATTTTCTTTAATAAACATCTAATATAGAATTGTATATAGAATACAAATGAAGTTCAAAATTCTTGTGTTTGTATTATGTTTTAAAAGCATCTTGAGCACTGGCTGAAAGTACTACATGAATTAAACATATTACTATTATTGTCATTATTAATAGTAGCAACTCAATTGCATGACCCAGCTAGTCATGTGACCTCAACATGGTGGCACCCATGAGAAGCCGAACAGAATTTTCAACATTTTTTTTTTTTTTTTAGAAATTTTAATCATATTTAAAAAGTATTGTTTCGTGAATAAAGCGTTTTAAATTAAGAAAAATGACTGAGTGCACCTTTACAGATCAGCATCTCTCGTCACAGTGTTTCTGCATTGCTCACATTTACCGATAGGGGGCAGAGTTCAGCACATAAATAACGGTACAGCAATGTCAAAATATCAACTTTCTGTTACAAAATATTTTATGTGTAAGTAGCTATACAGCAGTAACACCACCTTTTTATATACATAACACCGAATGTTTCTTTAAAAAAGCGGTTAACTCTGTTATTGTTGAGTTTAACGTCTATTCTTACTGTAAACACAGAACTTCTTGCCTTCGTGCATCCCTTACCTGTGACATCTGTGGTCTCAGGTTGATCTCCCTCAGGTTGATGGACTGGGGTCTCAGGTTGTTGAGGAGCTGGCACAGGAGGACCCCATCCCGCAGGGTCTGCGCCAGGTCGAACACCTGAGCGGACTCCCATGTCACCCGATGGTTGGGTGGCAGCACCTTACAATTGATCAGCCATAACGCACACTGTCTCCAATGCTCCATCCTGTCCAGCGATGCACAGTACAAGATTTAACACTAATCCAAAACCAAAGCGCAAGTGGCGTCTCCTCATCCGATGCGCATAGCAGAATTTACGGGCGATATAATGAATGGACGGTGTTTCCAGGGTTGGAGCACCAGCGGAGAGTGACTGATCCGTGTGCTGCTGCTCTCCTCGTTCGCTCTTTCACCTCTTATTTTCGCTCTCCCCTCCCCGCGCCCTCCCTCTCTCTATCTCGCTCTCTCTCTTTCTGTGTCTTCCTGCTTTAGATGTTCCGTATATTGCGCTGCTGACTTGACACCCGGAACACCCGGAGGACGTAATATACAGCGGCCGTAAAATGTATTTTGACATTCGACACTTACGTCAGGGTGCGAGTTATGAGGGGAAATATCAAAACAAAAAAGTAGAGGGGTTCTCAACTACGTAGGCTATTCTTTTACAAATAAGTAAATATATTTCAATATCTTTTTTAAACTATTTCACTGACCACAAAAGTAGATTTTGTCAGAGTTCGCTAACTACGTTGTGTTCGCCTGACGAAGTAACCATAGCAACGGCTGCTAGAGCGCTTTCCGTTAATTAATCGAAAAACACACAAGTCCTGTCATTATTTATACCATATCACTTTCGCATTACATATCCCAAGCATATTATGTTTTAAACGTTTTCCAGTCTATAAACGATGAACTTTTATTAATTTAAAGGGGAATTCAAAAATAAAACGCTTTACAATTTTTTTTTCTTAAGATTTCATTTATTAATAGTTAACTGGTGAACATGAACAATGAAAAAAAACTTCTATTGTTATTACATTATGTAAAGTATTATTTCTATAAAAGGTCTAAAAAATAGCTTACTGTTTGTTGATTTCACTTGGTTTTATATTTTATTCAAGGACATTCATACATTTTACAGGGTTAGTTCACCCAAAAATGAAAATTCTGTCATCAATCACTTACCCTCATGTTGTTCCAAACCATTGACTGTAAAAAAAAAAAGATGGACGACGCACCTTCACTCTCTTCCATTGTCGTAACTGAAGCTGCCAGTGTGCCAATATGGCGCTGACATCTTGAGTCTCGAGTCTGCGCATAGCGAACTTGCGAACAAGGTCCCACCCACACTCAGAACATCTCATTATGACGGTGTGAAATTAACAGTTTTGGAAATGTAAAAAAGTTAAAGCTCTAATCTCCTCGCGAAGATCCAGAAAAAAGTCCGTAGGCGCCTATAGGTGACTACTTCACTCAGAGAAACTGTCAATCTCAGCTGTCAATCATGACGTCTCACCCCCGTTTTTATTGCATCAAATAACTAAAACCAAACTTATTTAAAGAACGAACACTAACACCAGTGTGATAAAAACTACGTAAAATGACAGAAACCATCTTTGGAAAAAAATGTTTAAAGTGTAATTTGATTGTTTATTTTGTCTCATGTCCCATTACATTTCACGGAGAGGGCGGGGTTTATAACCTATACTGCTTCCAGCCACCTGGGGGCGATCAAGATGCTTTGGCTTCACTTTTCAGGACTCCAGTGGCACGCTTGCTCCAAACCTGTAATGGGGCGTTCACACCAGACGCGACTTGCGCGAATAAATCGCGCTATTCACGCGTAGTTGGACGCTTGAACATTTTGAGTTTACTCGCTTCATTCGCGCGTGAAATTCACTTCCCAACAGACGCAAATTCGCGTCATGAGAGGGGCTTCTGCCAGGCGGCTTGAGTCTCATTTCTGCACACTTCCTCTGAATAAACACATCAACTCGTCAGCGGGAAAGTAGTTGTAAAATACGGCGAATAAGCTCAATTTGCCGGCTTTAGCTAGCTTGTAGTCTCAATATGTATATATATAGCTCAAATTGAGTAAAGAGCATTTTTTTACAACTTACCAGATTGTCCGACCTCCTCACTCACTTTCTTCCAAGCAAGATCCTTTTTATTCCTGTTTCTATAAAAGTATGAAGATGTATCGTACAGCGAAGATGATTTTGTCCTCCATTGTTGTTTCGGATTTCTGCAGCCTCTCGCTACGTCGTAATCACGTCACTACTAGAGCAAGCTCCTGATTGGTTAACGCGGCGCGAATTTTCGCCAAAGTTCAGATTTTTCAACTCGTGCGATTCACGCGAATCACGCGCTGTGCGCGTCAAATGCCCGAAACGCTCTATTCGCGCTGCCTCATTCGCGCAAATCGCCCTGCAGGATGTCTATTCGCGTCTTTGCATTGACTTAACATGTAAATCACTCGCGCTTAACGCTTCATTCGGTGTCTGGTGTGAACGCACCATAAGACTTTCGTTCATCTTTGGAACAAAAATGAAGATCTTTTTGATGAAATCTGAGAGCTTTCTGTCCCTCCGTTGACAGTCTACGCAACTACCACTTTCAAGCCCCAGAAAGGTAGTAAGACATCAAAGTAATCCATGTGACTCCAGTGGTTTAACCTCAGTTTTCTGAAGTGACGCGAGTGCTTTGTTCTTGCAAAAAAAATAATAATAATTTAAAACTTTATTTACAAAATATTAACCTCCAACCAAGAGCAGCATGAGGCATGTTGTGTTGACATGAGAGCGGACATCGTTACGCGAAACGCATGTTGGAGATTAATATTTCGAAAAATTATGTATTTTTGTACAAACAAAGCACTTGCGTCACTTCATAAAATTAAGGTTAAACCATTCAGGTCACAAGGATTACTTTAATGATATCTTTACTACCTTTCTGGGGCTGAAAGTAGTTGCGTAGACTGTCATTGGAGGGACAGAAAGCTCTCAGATTTTATTAAAAATATCTTTATTTGTGTTTCAAAGATGAACAAAGGTCTTACGGGATTGGAACAACATAAGGGTGAGTAATTAATGACAGAATTTTCATTTTTAGGTGAACTATCCCTTTAAGTTTAATTAAGGGTCTAGATACATTTTGGGGACCCTGTATGATGATTAAATCAGTCCATATCCACAGTCTAACCTTTTCAAACTTGTTTCATATTCCCAAATACATGGCAGAAGATTCAGAAATAATTTGAGCTGAAATTAGAGGCCTATTTGTTCACCTCATCTGCAGTTTGTTATTGGCTGCTCTGAGTTTTTCTTACAGTAAAGAGAGCTAGATAGAATGAGTGTTGCCTGAAGAGAGCTTTCTCCAGATAAGCAGTAGTGAAACAGGATGATGCATTGTCATGAATATCCTGTTTCTGTCTCTGCTCCTGTCATGATGAACTCAAGGATGTCTATATCAGCACTGCCAGCTAAGACTGCACATTTTCACTTCAGCTTCGGAAAATCATGAAATGAAAATGCATGGTCACGCTTTGGCACTCAAGTCAACTGTGTGTATAGAATCAAATCTACAGTACAATAAATTTCTAATCTTGGTTTTTGAGCTTGTCGAAATAACATTTCCAGCAATCACTGAATGCTATGTTAAAGTCACCATGAAATCAAAATCGACAATTCTTGTTTTTTTTTTATGGAATATTGCAGTATTATGATTTATCCGCGCACATCATTATTCTTTTTAATTCATGTGCCCTCATAATCTTTAATCAAAAAAAAAACTTCCCCTTCCCCTTCAGCAACATCTCTTCTCTGATGATGTGATTACTGGCGCGAGGGCGGGACAACCTGTCAATCTCATAAGATCAACCAATAGCGAACCACAACCATCCAATCAATTCCCAATAGACAAAATCAAGTCCCGCCCTACATTTTTTCTTATTCGAGAAGCCGTTTCACTTGGATATACGTCATAATAGAGAAGAAAAGACTATTGTAACTTCCATTTCATGACAACTTTAATGCGTTTGAATTGACTTGATTTGAAAAGTTATGTATTTTCTCCTCAACACTGTGTGGGGAGACGCTCCTTCCATGCAGGAACCAGCTAAGATGTTTACATGTTTTAGAAGGCCGCAGTGAGCGAGACGGTGGACCAGGGGGTCTTGAGCGTGCCGTGACAGTAAATTAAACCATCTGTCTGTCATAACCAAGGTGTGTTAGAAGCCTAATAAGCTCTGTGTGGAATTCTTTATTTATTTTCCTTGTGTTTTAGGGTTGACTGAGGCAAGCTCGGCTGGTGTGGTGCAGGATGCTACAGCGTACCAGATTTCCTGAACCCACGCTGCTTCACTCATCACCCAGGTTGTGTTTCTATCCCATTTAACACCGGTTTGGAAGGGCTGGACATCTCCATCAATCACATATCAATCCCCAGAGAGACTATCAGACAGAGTAATAGCGCGAATCAGCCTTACTGTGACCGTTTCTACATGGTGGGAGGGGTTTATCTGTAAAGCAATGCTTTGTGATTGGCTGGGGACGAGAAAGAGGAAGCTTGACAATGTGGGCCAGGGCAGGAAGGAAGTGGAGAATGCAGGATGTTTGGAGCCAAAGTCTATCTCTGTTTCCCTCCACAATTTTAGAGACTTGGCACACGGCAGATAGCCCCCTCTGAGCTGACAGATGATCAAAGCGTCACACACTTGCCAAATGCTCACAGAGACTAGCGCGTTGCCACATTGCTGCCATTCCAGTAACTGCCATACTCGTCGTGACCTGCATTGTGTCAGTAATTTATAGCCATACGCGGCGTGCTAATGACACTGCATCTGGTGACAATACCTGATGGCTCTGCTGGGCTCTCTGCACAAGCATCATGATTATATTTCACAAGCAAAGATCAAGGTTGTGTTCGAAATTTAATACGAACTAAGATTAGATTGTCATTGTTACTTAAAAAACAACTATTGTTCAAAGTATATTCTGGGTTCAGTATAAGTTAGGGATAGTTCACCCAAAAATGAAAATTCTGTCATCATTTACTCATCCTCATGTTGTTTAAAACCTTTCTTCTGCTAAACACACACACAAAAAAAAGATATTTTGAAGAATGTTGATAACAAAAGAGTTTCGGTTCACATTGACTTCCATTGTATTTATTGTCCATACAAGGGAAGTCAATCGAAGTTTGGAATGACATGAAGGTCATTCACTTGTAAGTGTCTCAACATACTCTTCTTGATTTTGTCAAGAAAATAAGGTATATATACCTTGTATGAATAATTTCGGTACAGTTAATATTTCAATTATACACACAATTTGACAGCAAATCGTAGTCTGAGAGAAAAAGTAATGGCCCTTTACTAATATCTAGATGGAATAATTTTAGTTAAAACCATTTGTAGAAATATTGATCCATGTGCACAGAGTCGACTGCAGAAATCAATAACCCAGAGACCCCAGGAGGAACAGAGCCAGACATCTGATAGGGTTTCTCGGGCGTAGAGCTTTGCAAGGACAGGGGCAAAGCACCGGATGATCAACAAAGAGGAGCATATGATAGCGACAGCTAAAGTCACAAGGGTCACAGGTCTGTAATCGTGAGCCAAAGGCAACTAACTAAATAAAACAGCTGCCCTGAACACACATACAATACCATTCAAAAGTTGGGGATTTTTTAATTTTTTGGAAAGACTCTCTCACGCTCACCAAGGCTGCATATATTTGATCAAAAATACAGTAAAACAGTAATATTGCAAAATACTATTACAATTTAAAATAACTGTATTCTTTTTTAAAATGTCATTTATTCCTGTGATGACAAAGCTGAATTTCTTCAGCGTCACATGATCCGTCAGAAATGTTCTAATAGGCTGATTTGCTGCTCATGAAATAATAAATGTTGAAAACAGTTATGCTGTAAACATTTTTTTAATTAATTAATGTATTCTTATAATCAATGGAAATTTAAAAAGACTGTCCATAATTGTTGGGTGTTTTGGGTGTCAGGTCAAAAAAAAACTACTTAGAAGTGCTCCCTCTATTGGCTGAGTAATATCCCTTCACATGGACTGGATCTACTATTTGACTTGGCTTACCCTTGTCTAAAATCATATACATAAACAAGGTACAATGTTATGCTATATTGTAAACATAATTGTAACTATGCATCCATTTTAACTTTTGTTCTGTCCTTCCACTAGAAGATATAGTTTCTGTGGCAAGTAGGTTGATACCGGAAATAACCATTCATACATGACAATAAATGCAAATCGTGCTATAATATACTACTGGGTCTTTGTGTGGGTGTGAACTTTTTTAAGGGGGTGTAATAATGTGACATGACAGCATGTTTAATAACAATATTACAGGACAGCAAGTGAAACAGTCAAAAAGAGAGAGTGAAACGGGGTGAGACAATGTGAGAGACTGCAGCGAAGTACAATTTTAATATGCAATCGAATACAGTAAGACATTTTTTTAAATTTGTGCTCATGAATCATATGTGTGTTCTGAAAGCAGATGAATCAGGTTATGAGAGTCTGTTTTTGCTCTTGGTGTCGCAGATGGCCTGCACCCTGGAGGACGGGCTAACTGGTGCCATCAATGGCACGACTGGGGAAAAAATCCTTTAAAAAAAATTCTTATTCAAAAAGACTGGCTTCTTTATTAAAGGTAAAAGGAGTTTCAACCAAGTATTAGTTAAAGTGTCTTTTTATTTTTCTGTTTTTCCTTAAAGGTTTCTAATTTGTTTGTTGGTTGAATTTTGTTAGTTTAAATATTGCATTAAAGATCTGACATGATTTATCTTGGATGAAGTTTTTTACGTCTCAAAAAGCTGTATATATCACACACTGTAATGGTTATTTATGTCCTGTTGTAGTTTCGTTTTCATTCTGTTTGATCATTTCCCATTTTCCTGTGTTCCCTAGTTACTTTCCCTGACTGTTAATTAGTTCCCACACCTATTTCTGTTTTACTCATTATCTTCCTGTTTTATATACCTTGAGTTTTCCTTAATTATTTGTCCGGTCTCATCAATGTTTTATGGTTGTGTTCTACTGAGTATTCTCTGTTGTTGTATTATTAAATTCAGTTTATTTCACAGAATCTCCTGTGTCATGAGCTTCCCTGCAGCATAATGTGACACACACATATATCATTACCAATTTTTGCTCTCTTTTTATCATTCTATGTTTCCCTTTTTCGTACTAAATTAACATATTTTCCTCTTTTAATTTAAATTTCATTATTGAATGAACTGTACCAAATTTGACAGTGGCATATTGCATCTCTCTTTCCGCAATATTCAAATTTTGTCTTCCTTGATCAATTTAGTTCTATTACTCATTAAAAATACTTACAGTCCCACTGGTTTTGAGTTTCTGTTTATTGAAATGGAGCATCAGAGGGCCTGAAGATCACACTCCCAATTGAAAGGCCATAAAGAAATGGAAGTCTGAAAGCTTTCATTTAAGAAACATGGAATCTAGAATGACAATCATTTTTTTGGCCTTTGTTTGTGTACCATAAGCCAAATTAATGTAAGCCTAATTATGTGTTCAAATGTAAGTATACCTTCTACAGGATATGATGTAAGTTGTCACTAAACTGGCTATGGTACAGTAGTCGTGCCATACACAGGAAGGCAGGAGATACTGGAGAGAATGGAGGCAGCAATGCCTATGGCTGTTACTGTAAGCCAGGTACCCTCAGAAACATTCAGGTGTCTGCTCTTCTTGCACCAACAGGAAATCATTAACTAAAATGCAAAGTATAAACAGTAAAACTTTTTTTGGTATCAAATGCAAACTGCATTGTAACTCATTTTCTTAAGGGTCTTAACCCCGCTAGAAATTTTACATTCCCAGAACATTGTCAGAACGTCCCCAATGGTGTTAAGGACGTTGTCTAGTAACGTTCCCAGTACGTTCAGAGACGGTCACGATGTGGAGTAACATATGCCAGACAAGCTGTTACACATTTCAGCACATCTGTTTGTTTGATTTCATATTTTACACATAATTTAACACATCAGTGATATATTTTCTCTTAAAAGTAAGATTCCAAAAGGGGGTTTTCGGACTGATGCCATAAAAGAACTATTTTGGGTTCCCCCCAAAAAACCTTGAAATGGATTCATAAAAGAACCATTTTTTGAGTGTGAAGAACATTTTAATAATCTAAACAACTTTTTTCTACTATAAAAACCAAAGGACCTTTTTCTACTATAAAAACCTTTTTTTGGAATGGGAAGGCTAATGTAAAAGGTTCTTCATGGAACTATAGATGCCAATAAAGCACCTTTATTTTTAAAGTGTATGTGCAAGGACATTTACCAATCATAGCTCAGTCCAAATCCTGTGGGTTCTTTCTTTTGGGGCCAATAAGTTCTGGGAACGTTACCAGGTGACAGGTTACCCCGCTAGAAATTTTACATTCCCAGAACATTCTGGGACGTTGTCTAGTAACGTTCCAAGTACGTTCAGAGACGGTCACGATGTGGAGTTCTTTTAAGGGTTGGGGGACGTTATTTGGTGGACCTTCAGGGAACATTCAGGACATTCTCTGAACGTTTAGGGAACCATATTTTATTTGGAAATGTTCTTAGAACGTCCCTGCTGCCCTTGTCAAAAAATTGAATTGAAAATTAGAGCTAAATTGACTAACAAAAGTGGCTGTTCAAACAAAAACTATTTTTTCTTAAATGTCTTACAAAAAAAAAAAAAAAAAAAAGCTCTTTACAGGTATTTCCTGGATTATTATTATCAAACCTTTTCTTTAAAATGCAAATCTCTTGAAGTAAGTCATTAGCTGACAACAGCACACGCATGAGCTAATGTAACTACACAGTTACTGCCTTTAAATAAAGCAACATGCAGCATAACATCAATGTTTCTGGCTCATCACTGACTGAAGCACAGGCTCTACTCTCCAGCACAATGATAACCTCACAAAACTCAGATAACAGAAACAGAACATTAAACACTAACAGATCTAAGATCCAGTCTGACTTTATTTCTTTCATTCAAAACTTCTTAATGAGGTGTTGATGTTTTATTAAAATTTATAAATGTCACCGTTACAGAGGTAAGCGCTTGCTTTAGTTGGGCTCCTGACCCTTGACATTTTAACTTTAATTTTTCTCTAATTGTTGTAACTGTGTGTTTCTAAAGCACATTTGTTGCAAAAGAAATTGTGAGAAAAAAAAAAATCTGATCTAATGGATTTGGTTGGTCATTGTTGATGATTTCATCATCATACAGTGGCTTTATTCACTGATTTCTGAATATTGTATTCCTTTCATGTCGTTGTAGTCCTATAATAATGCTTACAATCCTGTCCTGCTTTGATATTTTGGAAGTTTTTATCAATGTGCAGAAATTATTCAGACAAGATCACGTAGACTCACACAGACATCAAGATTCTGCATATGAACCTCAACAATGGTGACAAAATTTTCAGATAAACAGATTAACTCTGTTAATATTAAAAAATATTTTTGTTTATTGTCACCATTGTTGAGGTTCATACGTTGATTCATGATGTCTGTGTGAGTCTAAAAGACAACGCTCAAAACTCTGTCTGTATAATGAATTTAAAAAAACTAACCGTTAATTAATGCAAAACTAACAGTTAACACACTCAGAGTTTAGACTCTGGAGAGGATCAGTGAATCAGGACACTCCATGATGATTGAATCACCATCATTAAATAACCAGATTCATCTGATCAAAACTTCTCTTGAAATTTTTGCTGTAACAAGCGTGTTTTGGAAACACAGTTAAAGCAGCCAAAAAAAATCTAATGTTAAAATATCAAGAATTAAGAGCCCATCTAAAGCAAACGCTCACCTCCATAACGGTGACTTCAAACTTTATTATTTTCTATAAAACACCCACGTAAAAGGCGACGTTCTCATGACCTTGCGCAACATTCCCTAAAAGTTCTCTAAACGTGACAAAAATTCTGAACCTTTACAGAACATTAGGGACATTCCTAAAACGTCCTCTTTTGGTAATGAAAGTGCTGCAGTTTAAGGTTCCTTATATGACTTAAGGGGGACATTCCAATTTGGTTAATTTTATGGTCACATAAGAACGTTACAAAGAGGACATTTGGGACATTAACAGTACGTTTCCACACGGTCCTCTGTTGGTCATTTAATAACGTTCCCAATATGAGTTTAGGGGGACGTTCTATTTTGGTTATTTTATGGTCGCGCGAGAATGTTACAAAGAGGACATTTGGGAAGTTAACAGAACGTCCTAGTAATATGTTCCCTGAAGGTCCACCAAATAACGTCCCCCAACCCTTAAAAGAACTCCACATCGTGACCGTCTCTGAACGTACTGGGAACGTTACTAGACAACGTCCTTAACACCAGTGGGGACGTTCTGAGAATGTTCTGGGAATGTAAAATTTCTAGCAGGGTAACCTGTCACCTGGTAACGTTCCCAGAACTTATTGGCCCCAAAAGAAAGAACCCACAGGATTTGGACTGAGCTATGATTGGTAAATGTCCTTGCACATACACTTTAAAAATAAAGGTGCTTTATTGGCATCTATAGTTCCATGAAGAACCTTTTACATTAGCCTTCCCATTCCAAAAAAGGTTTTTATAGTAGAAAAAGGTCCTTTGGTTTTTATAGTAGAAAAAAGTTGTTTAGATTATTAAAATGTTCTTCACACTCAAAAAATGGTTCTTTTATGAATCCATTTCAAGGTTTTTTGGGGGGAACCCAAAATAGTTCTTTTATGGCATCATTCTGAAAACCCCCTTTTGGAATCTTACTTTTAAGTGAAAATATATCACTGATGTGTTAAATTATGTGTAAAATATGAAATCAAACAAACAGATGTGCTGAAATGTGTAACAGCTTGTCTGGCATATGTTACCATAGTTTGTTTAAGAGAAAAATACCTCAGAGACACAAAACCAGTGTCCTTTGTTCCTTCATACTCATTTTCTAGGGCATCTGAACCAGGAAAAGAAAAAATTAGCCAAGAAGACTCTCCAGGAGCTGATGCCTGCTGTGTCCTCAAACACATGAGGTGGGCCACAGTGCCAAATCCCCACCACCAGAAGTGTCCTGGTCCACCTGCCTCCCTGTCAGTGCAGCCAGCTCGGCTCTCGGGAGAATCCCTCATCTGTTAAATGCTCTGAAGAAAAGAGAAACACAATGACACTTGTTTATGTGTTAAACTTGAGATGAAACGAAGGGTTTTGGGTGCAGAGGCCAAAATAACAGAGGGTTCTACTTACATAGCCAGACCTTCAGAAAAAGGTTTCGACTCTACAGCAGCTTTCATTGGCCAAAGACTGCCCAGAGGCCGTCTGACAGTCCAATCACAGTTAGTTTTGTTCAGTGTCTTGTTTAGGGGCGTGAAAATGTTGATGTTCCTATACAGACCAGCGTGCAAACAATCGTTTCCACTAAAAGTGCCTCAAGCAAAACTTTTGGATGTATTTCCAAGAGTCTATGCCATGAACTTCACGTGCTTTTAAAAATTCAGCATTTAGTTGATCCTGATAAGCGCTCATTGTCACAGTTGTGAACGCGATGGTTTTCTTCTTCCATGAGGGGGTTTGGCATCTCGACAGTTTCCAGGCAGACCTCTAGAGAACGCGACACACACGTCTCCAAGAAATCCGGCAGAATTCAACCAATCGGATGACGACTTTGAAATTCCTCGAAGTGTTGCACATTTTGTGTGCCTCATGCATCAGATGTTCAGCTAGTGGTTCATGGGTGTAAAATCTGAGGCTGAGACTAAACTCTAGAAGTACAGTTACTTAAAGAATTATGTATAGACTGTCTTTCAAAATTGTGTAAATCAAATATTTTGTCAGTTGTAAATATTCCAGATTGGATCAGGATCATTAGTGATATACAGTAGCTGTTTTTTAAAAATGTGCTTCCCTTATTTCAAATTCAGTTTAAATGTCAAAATGTAGTGTGCAACATGTACACCGCCAGGCCAAAAACATGATGCACCTCATGATGGAAATAACATCTCAACATTTATTTCCATCAAGAGGTGCATCAATTTTTGGTCAAGATCTTGGATTGACAATGCAAGAGGTGAGCACTCTGTAAAGTCTACTCCAGCACATCCCAAAGACTTTCAATGAAATTAAGGTCTGGACTCAGAGGTGCCAATTCATGTGTGAAAATGATTCTTCATGCTCCCTCCCAACCATTCTTTCACAGTCTGAGCCTTATGAATCTTGGCTTTGTCATCTTCGAATATGGCCATGATGTGTCTTGCTATATGGTTGTTTAAGAAATTAAAAGCTACACACTCCATCAATTAGGGTTAGAACAAGTGCTGCCAAACATATAACATGCTAGATACATAATAATCACTGCAATAAAGATCCAATCTCTTAAGCATTTGCCTAATTTAATCTAAACATCAATCTTTTTTTGGTCGGGCAGTGTGCATTACCATGGCAAAAACTATAGATTTATATCTGAAAGTCTTGGAGGAGCAGAACATTTGGCTACCCCTTATTGCTTAAGTTGGCAAGAACATTGTGAAACAGCAGACAGCTTAATTGTATCTGTAAAGCCTCAGCAAGGTCTGGCCAAATTGACTTTCTATGTAGCAACATTAATGGCTTGAGTGCTGAATATTGCACTGGTGCTCTTGTTTTATATTCAAGTATTTAAAACTTCAGCTATGATGGAACAGTTGATGGGCGTTTTAAAGTTTGTGGGATGGAACTTGATTTGTTCAATTTTATCAGCAGATATGTGTGGCATGTGAGCATTTATTAAAAATAAGACAAGGAAAATGAAACACTTAAAGATGAAATTATTTTATACCGCACTGTAAAGCCACACGTTGGACTATTTCTGAAGTAGTCACTCGTGTGTGTCCTCTGAAAATGCCAGCTGTAGTTTAAACTGGGCTGCGAGTTTAGTGATGTGAATTTAAATAACTTCACTCAAGCGAGAGGATATGGAGAGATAACATCATGTTAAAGGAACAGAAACTTATTTTATGCAAGAGGAAGTTTCAACATTCATCTCATTTGGGCACATACTGTAGTTGCCACGGCAAAAAACAACCATGTAATGATTTACAGTTTGATAGAAAACAAAAGAAATGCAAAATAGGGTCTGCTTTACAGTCAAAATTGATCACCAATTTGAACATAGATACTTTATAAATAGTATAAGTAACTGTGATTGTCTCTTTTAGTAGGGATGAAACCGAATCTTTGAAATCTCAGAGTGGGAGAAAGTTGTGCTGCTCATGTCTACATATATCAGCAGTAATGGGAAGACACACCTAATGCTACAGACATTACATCAGAACGAACGGCTCTCACAAAACCACAGACGCACAGAGAGACTCATACTGTAGTTATGCTGTAGTGAGCCTAAAACATTTACTGATTTTCAGTAAATGATTCAGTAAAAAAAAATTGTAAATTAACTGAAGGCACCAAGTAATTTAATGAACTGTAGAGATGAGCTTCAAAGGATATTTCACCCCAAAATGAAATTTCTGTTATCATTTTTATTCCATACCTGTATGATTTTCTTTCTTCTGTCAAACACAAAAACAGACGTTAGACAGTATGTTCACACAGCTGTTTTGCATACAATTATGCGGATGCATTAGTTCGGTATCAACAAAGGCACAGGGAAGAGACAGATGAACCATGAAACCAAATAAATACACTATTATAATCATATTTGTCCAAGTTCCTCAAGCATTCTCTGGAATTTTCCATAAATGTATGCATTTATTATCGCAATGGTTAGCATGTACCGTTCTGCCTCATACGGAGATCAGAAAGTGAGTTTTGAGCTGAAAATTGTTTAAAATATCTTAAATGTTGAGGTTAGCTGGTAGCCTGGTATGATAGCATGGGAAATATGCAGCAGTGTTGACCCTCTCCTGACTCAAAAGGCAAACTCCGCCTTTGTTCATGACCACTCCTCAAGCCCCAGTTGGCCCGCATTTGAACCAAGGTATTTGGTGGGCCAAAAACCTCTGGGCGTTGGCCCTGAGGAGGCCCAGATGAGGCCCGATCAAGCCCCAGGAGTGACAGTGGAAACGCGGCTGGCCCTGGCACGCACAAGCACACTCGCTTTTGGCCCAACAGTGAAAACACAACTAATGAAAGTCAATGGTATCAAAAACCATTAAAAGTGTCGTAAATATCCCTCATGATATATGCGCTATATAAACCTCACTATTCAGTGTTGTTGTATGAAAAAAACCCCAAACAAACTTTGAAACAGTATGAATTTACATTTTTAGGGGTGAACTATTCCTTTGAAACACTGACCTTAAAAAGTATCTATTTGGTTTAAAATTCATAGCTAGTGTTTGAATATTTGAATCATTAATATGTTTTTAAAGCATAGATATAGAGAAACATGCCTTTTTCGCTTTGACTTTCACTATCTCTAATAAGACATTTTTATAGATAAACTTCAGATACTGGTTTAATGGGTGTAGCCCAGAAAATGATTTCCACTATAAGCAAGAAAAATATATCAGAACAGAAGTGTAGGCCTATTTCATATCAGATTCATATCTTTGGAACAAAGATGAAATAAATCTAATATGGTTTTCAGCAAGTGGCATTTGGTTGAATGAAAACCAGTAGGATGTAATCCTTCAAAACAACTTAAAAACTTCCTCTGCTTCAGGAAATACATCTAAAAAGTCATTTGGTATAGTGAGCATTTCAGAAACATGCTCCAGGCATCGCCAGTCCTGCCTCTATTGAAGTCCAGGGGCCTGGGGCAGTTTTGCTGGAGGCATCTCCGGATCACTGACCCTTCATGCTAATGAACATCAGTCAGGCAGGCTCCCATGATTCACACTGCAGTTCACTGCATCATCAAGTCAAGTTCAAAGCAGTAAAGGATTCAAATGAGAACTGAGGAAGTCCCACAAACCATTGTGTAATGATAAATAATTCACCTGTAGAATCTGTGACATTTTGACGTCCTGTTCCATATGCGGCAGGGCCAAATTTTCACTCTGGTTTTTCTATTGATGTAAGGGCTGTTAACTTTACCTCAGGCTGGGGTGTGATGTCCCAAATATTCCAAACGCCCACTTTGTCTAACTCCTGCCCACCCTGCGCTTCCAAATCCAAATCCTGGTCCTGCCACCATTAATCCCACAATATACAATACCACACAATATAGGCCTATTCAGAGGTTGAATTGTAAAAAAAAAAAAAAAAATCAAGGGGGGTGGTGTGGTCATTGGCGAGGGGGGATTATTTATTGGTTTAAAGAGTAGTAAAATAGGCATTATTCATTAAATTATTTATATCATTGTAGTATTGGAGCAACCACCAGACTCTCACATTTTAACAATTTATTTAAATCCACTTAAGAGAAATAATCCACAGGGACATAAATATTATAGATGCAGTCAAATACATGTACAAAATCATGGACCAGTAGCATACAGCAGATCATCACAATATTAAGCATAACTTTAAAGTTTTTATGGGTATAAGTAACAACGCCTCCACCATATATGGCGGCTGCCTATAATAGCAGACACCTTACCACAGTACCTTGCTAACCGCTTAGCCCTTTTTTTGGGCATCCCAAGCTGTTGAAGCCCCTTACTACCAGCCTGTGTGTATGTCCTAAGCTGCCAAATATGAAAACAAGTAATCGAGCCCGATAACCTATCTCTGAAATGGTGTTTAGGAGTGGTTGGTATTTAACTACTTTAGTCATAAAGGCTTCCTCCATTCTGGAGTCAAAAGTACAAGCAACCTCCAAAACGAACACTTTTCTAGACTCCTCATTAATCACAACAACATCAGGTGTATTAGCAAACAGATGTGAAAAGGTTTCAGAGTTACTATTGCAATACTGGAACATGTATGGTTTTACACAGGAATGTTTATACATTCTTACTGAAGATGAGAAATTATTTGATATGTCTTTCACTATAAGGTCCACTATTCTGTTGTGACGTGCTATGTACATTCCCTTGTAAGCACGCACACGCACACGCACACACACACACACACACACAATCCATCCCTTTATATAGGCTACTTAAAATGGTGCCTTTGGAGGGCACTGAAGTGATTAATCATTATCAACATATATTTTGAATAAAAATAAATAAATAAATAAATGAGTTCCAAATGACAGTTTCCAGATAGCAACTTTGTGCCGGCCCAAATCCAGCCCACATCTGCCACGAGTGGTATGATGACCTGGGCCACACGTGGCATGGAATGATGGCACTTGGCCAGACTGCTCCTGTTTACCAAATCTGAGCCACAAGCAGGCCATAGCAATGCCACATGTCAGCCAACAGCAAAGAAATAAACAAGAACTGGACCTTATCTGAGCCACAAAATCTTTATATATTATTTATAGAATTATCTTAGCATTAACAAGCCTGTTATCAAGCAGAATCACTAAAGGAAAGAACAGGGAAAAAAGAAAAAAAAAAAAAAAAAACTAACAGAAACACAAGAGCTACAACTGACTTCAGCCACAGCCTTAGATGAAATCAACTGAAGATAAAAAAAGACATTAAATCTCTCCAGATCTCAGCAGAGGAGGATTAAACAACTCCACAAACAGCATTACAGCTATATATATTACTAACCAGATTGACTTTACTTCTGTCATTCATCTACAGAAGTTCTTATTGAGAATTAACACAAGTATAACGCTCATGTTTGTTTCATTTGAAGTGACCATAATGGTGATTGGTGTTTCCATTAGTTGGGCTCTTAACTCAAATAACTCTGGCTGCTGTGACAGTGTGTTTGTCAAAATCTAATGAGATTATTGAGACTGAACAAAACCGACCATCATTGAAATCTCGTAAAGGAACAAAACCGGCCGACATTGAAATCTCAAAACAAAACCGACCGTCTTACACCAAAAACCAACCATCATTGAAATCTTGTAACCGAATAAAACTGACTGACACCGAAAACTCACCGTCATTGAGATCTCGTAACCGAACAAAGCCGACCATCATTAAAAACTCTTTCGGAAATAAAACCAAGTGGCATTGAAAAAAACGTCTGTCACTGAAATGTCAAAACTGAATAAAACTGACCATCATTGAAATCTCGTACTGAAAAAAAAAAAAAAAAAAAAAAAAAAAAAAAAACTGTCTTTGAAATCTCATGACAGAACAAAACCGACTGATATCGAAAACCGACCGTCATTGAGATCTCGTAACCAAACAAAACCGACCATCATTCTGAAAACTGACTGTCATTGAGATCTCGTAACCGAACAAAACCGACCATCATTCTGAAAACTGACTGTCATTGAGATCTCATAACCGAACAAAACCGACCATCATTGAAATCTCGTAAAGGAACAAAAGGCACAAAACCGATCATCTTTGAAATCTCACGACAGAACAAAACCGACTGACATCGAAAACCGACTGTCATTGAAATCTCGTAACCGAAAAAAAACGACCATCATTGAAATCTCGTAAAGGAACAAAATTGACCGTCTTTGAAATTTCACAACCGAACAAAACCGACCATCATTGAAATCTCGTAAAGGAACAAAACCGACCGTCATTGAAATCTCGTAACTGAACAAAACCGACCATCATTGAAATCACGTAAAGGAACAAAACCGACCATCATTGAAATCTCGTAAAGGAACAAAGGCACAAAACCAACCGTCTTTGAAATCTCATGACAGAACAAAACCGACTGACATCGAAAACCGACCGTCATTGAAATCTCGAAAAGGAACAAAACCGGCCGTCATTGAAATCTCGAAACAAAACCGACCGTCTTCAAAATCTTATGACAGAGCAAAGCTGAAATGACATAAAGGAACAAAATCGACCATCATTGAAATCTTGTAAAGGAACAATACCAACCATCATTGAAATCTCGTAACGAAACAATCAGACCGTCTTTGAAATCTCGTAACTGAACAAAACCGACCATCATTGAAATCACGTAAAGGAACAAAACCGACCATCATTGAAATCTCGTAAAGGAACAAAGGCACAAAACCAACCGTCTTTGAAATCTCATGACAGAACAAAACCGACTGACATCGAAAACCGACCGTCATTGAAATCTCGGAAAGGAACAAAACCGGCCGTCATTGAAATCTCGAAACAAAACCGACCGTCTTCTAAATCTTATGACAGAGCAAAGTTCGTAACGGAACTAAATCAACTGTCATTAAAATCTAATTAAAAAACAAAGCAGATCATCATTAAAATCTCGTTAGGAAATAAAACAAAGTGGCATTGAAATGGAAAAAAAACAACTGTCTTTGAAATCTCGTAAAAGAACAAAGGCACAAAACCGACCGTCTTTGAAATCTCATGACAGAACAAAACCGACTGACATCGAAAACCGACCGTCATTGAGATCTCGTAACCGTACAAAACCGACCATCATTAAAATCTCGTAAAGGAACAAAACCAACCGTCATCCTGAAAACCGACTGTCATTGAGATCTCGTAACCGAACAAAACCGACCATCATTGAAATCTCGTAACGAAACAAAACCGACTGTCTTTGAAATATCGTAAAAGAACAAAGGAACAAAACCGACCATCTTGAAATCTCATGTCAGAACAAAACCAACCATAACTAAAATCTCGTAAAGGAACAAAACTGACCGTCATTGAGATCTTGTAACCGAACAAAACAGACCATCACTGAAATCTCATAACCGAATAAAACAGACGTCATGAAATATTGTAACCGAATAAAACAGACCATCATTGAAATCTCGTGACTAAACAAAACCGACCATCATTAAAATCTCGTAAAGGAACAAAACCAACCGTCATCCTGAAAACCTACTGTCATTGAGATCTCGTAACCGAACAAAACCGACCATCGCTGAAATCTCGTAACGAAACAAAACCGACTGTCTTTGAAATATCGTAAAAGAACAAAGGAACAAAACCGACCATCTTGACATCTCATGTCAGAACAAAACCAACCATTATTGAAATCTCGTAAAGGAACAAAACTGACCGTCATTGAGATCTTGTAACCGAACAAAACTGACCATCACTAAAAATCTGACTGTAACCGAACAAAACTGATTGACATCAAAAACCGACCGTCATTGAGATCTTGTAACAAAACCAACCATCATTGAAATCTCGTAACAAAACAAAACCAACTGTCTTTGAAATCTCATAACAGAACAAATCCGACTGACACTGAAAACCGACCGTCATTGAGGTCTCGTAACCTAGCAAAACAGACCGTTATTGAAATCTCATAACTCAGCAAAAACGACCATCATTGAAATCTCATAACCCAGCAAAACAGACCGTTATTGAAATCTCATAACTCAGCAAAACCGACCTTCATTGAAATCTCGTAATGGAACAAAGGCAACTGTCATTAAAATCTTGTAAAAGAACAAAACATACCATATTCTCAATCGCAGCGATTGACGAATTCTCAAGCGAATTCTCTCTGTATGAGAATTCTCTGTATTCTCATACAGAGAATTTTAAAATTTTGTTTACATGATAAGATTTACAAAATATACGTATAACACTCTATATGGGATGGTAAATCCCCCTTACCATGGCAAGGGGGATATCATCCCCCGCATCCCCCCTCAAATCGAGCCCTGGGTCTATTCATAACAATGCTTTGACGAAAATATCTTTTAAATTTAGCCAATATTCCGTAGTGTCATATTAATTCTTTTTATATATATATATATATATATATATATATATATATATATATATATATATATATATATATATAAAATTCACTCTGACGAAAATTGAATATAACTTTAGTCAACGAAATTGCTTTTCAAGGGCGGGTAACCGCCAAAAAAAAAAAAAAAAAAACGCGAGTCGGCTCGCTCGCTGTGATTTTTTTTTAAAAAATATATACTTTAAATGCAGTTTATCAGATTTTCATCACGCAAACATCAAAAAAACACGATATTTTGTATCAGGTTATTATGTTAAATATAACATTAGAAGACGAGGAAATTGTAAAATTACAAGAGGAAATCTACCTTAGTGTCAAGAATTAGGACAGTCGCATTGACTTTAACACACAGGGAAAAACGGGCGCTTGGTAGATTCAAACGGGTAAAAACACATTAGGCCTATTCTCCCCCTAAAATGTAGTTAACTTTGGCTGGATTTCACATTATTACTTATCAGAGCACACAGTGCCTAGAACTACATTGATCAACACAGAGCACAGCTAGGCATAGCAGATGCAGCACAACCAATGTTCTTCCGCAAGACGCATGCAGTTATATTTTTTAACCGCTAGAGGTCAAAAGTTACATAGCTTTGTATAGCTTTAATTGAAATAAAGCTGAAATAAATTAAAATTAGATGAAAAAACTTAAACTAAGCAAAAATTAGAAATGGCAACTAAGTGAAATAAGTTTAAGTTGAAGCACTGAAATTACTAACTGGAAAAAAAATAACTAAAAATGAAAATAAATGAAACCTAAATAGTATTTTTAAAACTAATAAAAATGACAAAATTACTAAACATTAAACAAATTAAAATTATAACAAAAATAAATGATAAAATATTAATAAAAATATAATAGTATAGGCCTATAAATAACACTAAAATAACAGTGGTGTGCATCCCACTTGAAAATGACAATTCAGAAGCCAAAAATATCACTTCTTGATTTGCAAAAAAAAAAAAAAAAAAAACCTGTCATAAAATAGTCTTTTTTTATAACACAGAGAAGGTGACCAATATGAAATAGCCTATTATTGTTGTGGTGAATTTGAAAGCGGCGACACTGATTCAAAGCAAGTTGAAAGGACGACCCCTGACCACAACGCAGTCGCCTGTGAATCGGGCACACAGCAGAGTGTTAGTATTGCCCACTTTTTTCTGTCTGTTTCCTCAGTGCTGCCACGACTGCCCTCCACGTTTACCAGCAGAACACCAGGAGGCCTGTGCTGAAACAGCAAGAACCACAAGGCACAACACTGTAAAAGATGAAAGCTAAACAGCTGACTTCACACAAGCTGCTAAATCAACACCAGAGCACCACAAGAGCTCTGTTTCTCTGAGGTCCAGCGTGAGGAGTGTTCCTAAAGACTATATTGTGAACATCAACCCATATACTGTAGCTGTTTCTTTCCCCTTCTTTGTATAATGTTTTATCAAGACAGCGAGGTAAAGTGAAGGCATACATTGTTTTAAAAAAAAAAAAAAAAAAAATACTGTTCAAAATTTAGCCTGTTTCTTCAACGCACACTCCTGGTCTAATTGCAAATGATTAATGTCTAAAATATATATATTTTTTGTAATCTTTCATCAAAATGTAATAACTTATTGAAATAATTTTCTTTTTTGATGATGTCATCAAGTCCTCTTAGGACACTTTTAACACCAAATCCTAATGGGTCAAATCTAGTTCAGTTCTCTCTCTTCCCCTTTTTTTTTTTTTTTTTTTGCAGAATATCCTGTTTTACTCAAAAATAAGTCACATTAATAGAAACAAAATGGATGTGAACAACGTTACATGTTGACTTGAACCACTGCTCTTTAGGACACAGGAAAAACAATAAAAAGGCTTGTTGCAGCTTACAAAATGTCTTTCTCTGATTTCCATCATACTTGTGACTAATGGGTTGGTCCAGTTTAACTAGTTCAGTCATTCAGTTAAACAAACATCATTAATTCATACATCTAGGCATGTCCAATACAGCAATTAACACAAAAAAGTAAACAATGGTTCATTTATTGATCTATAAAATGTTGGAATAAATGTCAGTTAGAGAGTTCTTATTCATTCCTTGAAGTCTAAAAATGTACAACAAAATGTCAGTTGTTTTAAAATACCCGTTATGACACTGCCATCTAGTGGTTGAGTGCTGTTAACTTGTACTGTACACTTAAGTTACAATCACAATGTAATGTCTATATATACACATACATTCAATGATATAAAAATACTTATAAAAGTTAAAACATTTTCCTTAAATCCTTTAATTTAACGTTTTAAAATGAAATACAATTGGTGAACTTATTCTGTCCTCTGTAATTAAAGACCGAGATGATTTCACTATTGTTCTTCCATCTTAAAAATGAGCAACTTACAGTACAGTAATTGCAAGAACAACTATAAAATTGCATATTTATATATATATATATATATATATATATATAAAAAAAAAAAACCTTACACTAATATTCCTTAATTAAAGGCACAGAAGTGAATCCAATTAGAGATTCACTACTGAATATATATATATATATATATATATATATATATATATAAAAAAAAAACCTTACACTTATATTCCTTACTTAAAGGCACAGTAGTGAATCTCTAATTGGTATTAGCACAGAAAAAAAAAAAAAAAAAAAAAAAAGTATATTGCTATATTATAAATGCTATCCCCCATTTATAATTTCACAGACCAGGCTTAAGCTAGTCCCAGACTAAAATGCATGTTTAAGCGGTTTTAAATGAAATCAACTTGTACTGACATATCTTAAAATATGTCACTGCTATTGTTTTGTCTCAAGATGCACACCAGTTTTTTTTCTAGTGAACGTTTATAAAAGCTACCTGAATGTCCTGATTAGGCCTAATATCCTGGCTTAGGCTAAGCCCTGTCTGTGAAACCTGGCCTGTATTATGTTAATTAAAACAATAACAAAATAATGTGTATAGAGATACTTCTGGGATAACATGGAACTCAAAATTAGCACTCATTTAAAAAAATAAATAAATAAATAAAAAAATAAAAATAAAAATACAAATAAAAACACACAACCACCACTATATACATACTCATACAACAAAACAGTCAAAAAAAATGGCCCCAACCAGTGAGGAAGGCCGAAGCATATTGGTGGTACTTAAGCCCTGCCTATTCCAACAAGAAGTGATATCAAGAAGGCCAGGTTTCCCATCAAAAACAGGATAAGCAGGACTGTTTCAGGCTTCATCTAACAAAAATAAAACAAACATTACTTTAAAACATGAAATTTACAAGATCACCTTTTATATATGTAGTCTATTAAATTATCTATATAATGAGATTAAGCCCATGTGTCTTAACGTTGGACTTACCGATCCACAACTGCAAATCTCAGAATCTAAAATAAAATGACAAGGGTGAAATAAACCTTTTATGCATTCCATTGTTTAAATAATACATTTTCAGATAATAATTTCCAAAATCGTAATTCCTAGAAAAAGTAAAAATGAATAATAATAATATTATTATTATTATTATTATTATTATTATTGAGATACAAATATAAATATACACTGTTCAAAAGTTTCATGGTCAGTAAGATTTTTTTTATTTTTTTGAAAGACATTACTTTTATTCAGCAAGGATATATTAAAGTGATCAAAAGTAGTAATAAAAACATGTTACAAAAGATTTAAGTTGTCAAATATCAAACTTATGATTTCCCTGTTTTCAACATTGATAATAATAAGAATAATGTTTCTTGAGCACCAAATCAGCATATTAGAATGATTTCTGAAAGATCATGTGACACTGAAAACTGGAGTAATGATGCTGAAGATTCAGCTTAGCCATCGCAGGAATAAATTACATTTTAAAATGTATTAAAATAGAAAACAGTTCTCTAAAATTGTCATAATATTTCACAATATTACTGTTTTTACTGTAATTTTGGTCAAATAAATGCAGCCTTGGTGAGCAAAAGAGACTTCTTTCAAAAACATTTTAAAAATCTTACCAACCACAAACTTTTGAAAGGTAGTTTAGTGTATACAAATTAATAAAAAATGAGTAAATAAAAAGGCTGTTATGCTTTTCAAATTTACATCATTGGGATTTTCAAGTAACTTTACTAGCAAATGCAGCGTTACCTTTTTTCTTGGCGCGCAAGTTAAGATCTTGAAGAATGTACATCAGGGCCTCCCAGGTAATAAAACCTCCCATAACTTTCAACATCCATCCATCCTCCTCATATTCTTCAAACAGTGCCAAACCAGTGAAAATCGCAGCAACTGTGTCACAGAATAAAAAGAGATATTGTTTTCATCTGAGGAAATGGAAGACGTCGATGAAGATAATGAAGTTGTTGTCATACCTGCGAGGGCTTTGATAGCTAAAGCAATGAAGGAATGGGCCCAGTTGAAAACAAACCTCCTGCAAAGAAAACCATCAGATTAATAATAATTTTTTCCCCTTGCCTTTCCATGTCCTATCTGCATAAGAGAAGTGAAGTTTCTCTCACCGCTCATGCTGCGGCTCACATCGGAAAGCAGCCACTATGGGCTGAATAAGACTGAGGATCATCACCAAACAGCCCAGGACCGGATGAGCTCCCTACACACACAGAATTACAGTATGTCACCACAAAAAAAAAAAAACTTCACTTCAAACATCTGAAATAATTAGCATTTCAATTTAAAACCTAATGTCTTGTCACTGCACGTTTTACTGCCAATTATTCATATTTTTATATATATATTATATATATATATATATATTATATATACACACACACACACACACACACACACACACATATATATGTGTATCAGCAAATTAGTTTACCCCTGCCCAATCCTGAGCATAAGAAAACACCAGTATAAATGCGATGGCTGTGGCAGTGACTGACAGGGCCATCAGAGACACGTGGGCCTGTGGAACAAGAAATAAACCATATTTAGTTATTTTAATCATTTGGTTACACTTACTTATGTCTTTAACAACATTGCATAATGCATAAAACCAGTCTCTGCACGCTCAAAATGAAAATTAAAATAGATGAATCGGATGTTTTGAATGTACATTAGCTAGATCCAGTCCATTTATTTTAGAGTGGTGATATTGTGCTCGCTCTATTGTGTGTAAGTTACTCTATATTATCTTTGTATTTATAAATTCTTGTATAAAAATTAATAATGTGCTGTAATCCGTTATATAATGCCATAAAGGTTGTTAATAAAAAGTGATGTTCACACACACCATAACTTGCTTCTTATCTAATCTTGCTTGCACTAACTACACACATACGCATTACTGCATTAAAGAAATTTTATCTATTATCAAAGGAATTTTCCCACTGTCATGCTGATGAAACAGATATAGGGGCTTTCACACCGAATAGTTCTAGGAACTCAGTTATAGGAAATAGCCATTAGGATAGTTCCCGGAAAACTAATTTCTCCCCCGGGCCATGTTCCTCGTTGCATTCGCACCGGGAATAGGAACTGTGAAGCAGCCAACAGCGGCGTCTTTAAGCGCGGCATTTACAAACGCTAAAAACCAGTGGATGGAAGACGCCGTGATCGGAGCTGTGTTTGTGTGTCGTGTGTTTCATGAACGCATAATTTATGCGACTGAAAGAGCAAAAATTGGGGCTAAGACACAAAATCTATGACAACTTTCAGTAATACATATCGAGTTAGAGAAAAGAACACAACCCTGCAGACAACAGGTAAATGCCGTTATTGCCGTTTTCCATGTTCGTGAAGTAAATATGTTTACACAGCTTTTTAAAAATGCCAGGTGCCGGTGTTTGACATGTGTTCGACTAATCAACGTACACTTACATCACTGATAGTTCCTATAGTGCTGGTTTAGACTCTAGTCTGAAGTAGGAGCTAATTTAGTTCCTCCAAAAGGAGTTCCTAGAACTAAAATCGTTCCTAGTTCCTGCTTTGCGAACACAGCAAATTCTGGGTACTTAAGCCAATAGTTCTAGGAACTATGAAAAGGTTCCTCCTGTCAACATGATGCAATTTACTTTACAAATGAGCTGATGAGGTAGATAAAAGAGCCCACATGGGCAGAACTCTGGCTTTGTTTCGACAGCGCACTAGACAACTAGTTTAATGTAGTTTTTCTTTGTGTGTGTGGCATATCTGACTTAAACCTGTTTAGTTGTTTATAGTCTATAAACAGCAAAAAAATAAATAAAAAGGTTAAGGCCTGGTTGAGTTGCGTTATAGTGTATTGAAACTCAGTTATAGTAAGGGACGTGACATTTCCGAATCACGCTAGAAAGCAGTTGACCAATCAGAGCACATGGAAGGCGGGGCTTCATAGAGACAGGAACTAAAGATTGTGTTTTTTGAACATTCAAGAATAAAAACCTATTCTAGAAGACCCTAAAAACAAAATAAAGACTTTGAAAAGGGGCGTATAATTTAAAGTGCCGCAGCAGTCAATAGTTTTATCCCTTAAAACTCTTCTTTGATCATCTAAATAATACATTTAAACATTTTCCCCTGTAAAAAATAATGTCTTCATACCTTAAAATAGCTTGAATGTAACTCTACACCCTTGCTTTGTTTAGTACATGTGGATATGAGTATGCAAATTAGTCCACACGTCCACTCAATCACACCACACACTACACAATGGCAAGTGGAAGTATCGGTTTCATTCAGCCATATAGTCAAACCAAAAATTATTCAGACACTAGATATAGTGGGTGCAGGACACTATAGTTCATTTATGTAAGTGAGAATAGCAAAATAAAGTAAACTGTGACATATTATACCCAACAATTCTTCATACAGTGGACTACCAGTAAAATTTATAAAAATTTGGGACCAAAATTTATTCAGACACTTTGACCTGACCATGTTTCGCCTAAGTGTTCTCTGACATAATTAAGATTATTTTTTTCCTGACACAGTTTAACTCTGAGATCTTGTCATATTTTATTACCATTTTTTTAAACTATAGTGAATAAACTGTAATAATGAAGGAAATGTTCAAGGTGTCTGAATAAATTTTGGTTTGACTGTATGTTTGAACCAGAAACTGATTCAGAAAAAGAGGAAGAGTGAATTATACAGGCAAAGGTCTACAAGTCGATGTATCAGAATGGTAATGAATTTCATGTATTGCTCTCTACAGTGTCGGACACATAATGGTAACGCACATTGACGGGATTGGCTACATGATTGTGACAATATAAGGTGGTTTCAAACTGCGATTTTGAGACGTTTATTTTTGGTACACTGCTGTTTTAGGAGAAAATACTCAGCAATTGTGTTGACTGAGGAATTTGTATATGGTTTGCCTTAAAGCACATTAAAAACACTACATAGACATATAAACAACATTAAAAACTTGATTTTCACCACAGGGGTTCTTTAAGCGTAAGAGTTGAGCACGGCACCAACAACGACAAGGTCATGGGTTTGATTCCCATAGAATGCATGAACTTAAAATATAAAAGCCAAATGCATACATGTAAATCCGCATGCGATTTGAAATATGGTTAAAATGTGAAGGAGAAGCAAAAATGCCAGTTTTTCATCCTCTCTCTTTACACAATAATAGCTGCACTCTTTTTTATGCCTCTTGTCATTGTTGATGATTGTGCAGGTGATTAAAATGGCAACCAATGTAGAAAAACCTGACTACAGTATCTGAATAAATGGATCGTTTGCAAAATGTCAGTCAGTCCGAAAGATTTATATGCAGTGTAAGGAGTGCAAAAACAGACAAAGACTTACTATAAACCAGAAATCTTTACCGCCAAGACCGTGGTTCTTGGCAACTCCCTTTAAATAGCGTGCTATGATCATCCCTAAGCTGCCCGTGGTCATCCAGGCGATTAACATCAGGGCACCTGAACCAGATCAGTAGCATTAGGACCACAGTAATGCTGATGTGAGGCTCTAATGTGGATCTAGTAGCAGTTTGTTTTGATGTACTCACCGTGGGCTTTAAGGATTGCCGGGAATTCTTCAGCACTTGTGATGCCCAGGGATGGATTCAGTAAATCAGCCTTGGAGCTACTGACATATTTTTGTGTGTGGAACTGGATGTTACCTAAAAATTAAAGGTAATTCTTCAGTTAAAGGACCAAAGATGCTTTCATCATTTACTCACCCTCACGCTGTTCCAAACCAGTGATTATTTTTCTTCCAGAAAACACAAAAGATGATGTTTGTGCCACTCTTGTGCAAACAATAAAAGCATAAATCGCACCAGACTTCTGAAGCCATTCGATAGCCTTCTGTGAGGAATTTTCATTGTTCACTAAAAAAAAAATAAATAAATCCTACCTTGCGTAAATTGAAACTTTCTGAGAATTCTGCTAAACATCTTGATTTGCATTTCATGGAAGAACAAAAGTCCTTAAGAGTTTAAAACAACATGAGGGCAAGTATAGGATGACAATTTTCATCAGAATTTTCAACTATTAAAAATCACTTTCCTGAGAGCTGAAATAAAATAAAAAAAAATAAAGCCAAAGAGAAATATAAAAAAAAAAATAAAATAAAATAAAAATAAATAAAAAAAAAAATTATGAAAATATAAAAATAAGTGAATTCAAATTAAAAAAAAAAACAAAAACAAAAAAAAACACCACTATAATAGTAAAGAATTATACTAAAATAACTGCATTTCATTTGACAGTTTTTGTTCAAAACTTTGATTTTATACAACATAGAAATTTATATCAGGCTCAATAAACCACAGACCTCCACTGGAGGGTCCAGAAGCAATCATGATGTAGTACTCGCTAGTGGACGTTGCTCTACTTGCTGTGCTAATGGCATTACGAGAAGTAAAAGAACAATTGATATTTCCATTCGTCAATGCTGTCTTGATATTAGTCACATTCCCCTGTAAATCAAGTAGAATATGTGAGTGAGTGATGATATTTTATCAAACAACAGTAAGAAGTGGTGGCACACTAGAGGAATGGAAGAGATCTGTACCAGTGGAAGAATATTTGGAGCCCTTCTTCCTGTGGAAAAGGCGTGTTGCACTTGGAGTAACCCGTTGATGTCCTTACCACAGATGTAGATGTCGTCATTGCCCTGGAAATACAAACAAAACACTTCTTAAAACCACATGAACAATGTTGTCTCATTGTTCCTGGAAAACAAAATCACATATAGGTTTTGCTGATGTTTGTGGAGAAATGCACAATAATGAGTCAGTGCTGACAGAGGTAGTTCTCCAAGATTCAGCAGGTGTAGATGTTTCAGAAAAAATATCCAAGTGGGTGTCTGACATGTTATGTTTACAGTGTAAATTACAGACATTACTGACATTCAGGCCCATATGGAATCTGTGCACAGAATTTGGAACACCCATCACTCCCACGGTTCTACACATTCCACATTACATGAATGTTTGTTAAATATTTTTAGACAAATAAAGAAGAAAAGTTCTTCAGATTCTATTTGGGCCTGCTGAGATCTCATGAGCGGGACAGAGTATGTACCATTTGCTGGTCACCTGAAAACCCAATGGCGACGTATCCATCAGCCTTCCCAGACATTTCAATCGTCATTTCTGATTGGTTAGATGATGCCTGAACTGCCATGAAGTAACAGCCTGTGCTGGTAGTTGGGTCACAGTTGTTGGGCTGACTGAAGCAGACTTTGGTTTTCCCACAATCAGGGTTTGATGGAACCTGAAATGAACAGTTTCAGCTGAATATAAAACAACATACGAGAAAAGATCGACATATTCCTAGATTTCATGTAGGTGTAGAAAAAGTAAAACTTACAGTAGCAGAAGTTGTTCCTGTATACGCAAGAGCAGAGCTCCTGACATCAACCCAAAAGGTTTTTAAACTTTTAACAAATGTTGCTCTGGAAAAAAAAAAAAAAAAATCATACTATGTAATACCATCATACAAGTGATAAAACAATACATTTAACAACACAGGAAAATTGGTAAATGTATACCTGAACTCTATGTTGCCGAGTTGTGCAGATGGGGCCGTCCATTTAACTTGAATTGTATACTTTTTAGTATTTGATGTGTGAGAAACTGCTCTATTCTGAATATATAATATAATATAACAAAAATACATCAATGTCAACCCATACTAGTTTATGATTATTAGTAATGGAAGCAAGTAATATAATAAAAAAAAATCATGCGGAAAAACTCACAGCCACATAACTGCAGTAGATGCCCTGTGCACTACCGTTCAGCACACTGAAAGTGCCAATGGGAATAGTCGATCCAACTTCATTTGCTTGTAACATAAATCCTTCAAAATAATCTCCTGATTTTGAGCTTAAAGATACTGAGAAAGAAGAAACAGTTCAGTGGAGCTTAAGACCCTGAACTAGCATAGATAAACTGATAAGTGTATGACTATGATATGATAACATTTTTTCTGATTATGACAATAGTGATTCAACATAATCCATGTAAAAACCTGATAGGCAGCCAATAATTAATGAATAGTATAGTATTATTATAGCATGCATTGTGAATGCATTAGGAGATATAACACATAGTATGGTATAGTATTTATATTATCTATTGGTATAGTATAAGTATCTATAATATATAGTATAACAGTTATTAGTAATTAATTTCTAAAAGTTAAGTTACAGGGTTAGTTCACCCAAAAATTAAAATGATGTCATTATTTACTCATCCTCATGCCCTTAAGACTTTTTTTTTTTTTTTTTTTCCCCTCTCCTCATCTTTGGAATACAAATGAAGATCTTTTTGATGAAATGTGCAAGATTTCTGTCCCTCCATTGACAGTCCACATAACTGACACATTAATGCTTCAAAAAGGGTTATAAATAGATAATAAAACTAATCCATATGCATTGAGAGATTTAGTCCAAATTTTCTGAAGAGACTCGCTTTATTTGATATGACAGATTGAATTTAGGCTTTTATTCACATATAAACATTGATCAGCGAACATAAGCTCAACTGTACTTGCTTTAACGCACGAGAACAAACCTCACTGGTTCTTGCGGAAGCTCAAACGTGCTGTGTAACACGCGAGAATGAACCTCATTGGTTCTCACGTGTCATGTGAACATGCTTGAGCTTCTGTTTACCATAACTGATGTGCGTGTTTTTGATGAAGGTTTATATATGAACAAAAGCTTAGATTAAATCTGTTCGTCATATAAAGCGATCAAGTCTCTTCAGAATATTTGGACTAAACCGCTCAATTCATATGGATTTATTTTACAATCGCTTTATGAACTTTTTAAAGCATCAAAGTGGTAGTTGCGTCAATGGAGGGACAAATCTCATATTTCAATAAAAATATCTTCGTTTGTGTTTCGAAGATGAACGAAAGTCTTACAGAATTGGAACGACATGAGGGTGTGTAAATGATGACAGAATTTTAATTTTTATGTGAACTATCCCTTTAAATATAGTAGTAAACTATAGGTAACACTTTACAATATGGTCTCATTTGTTAATGCAGAAGTATGGTTCATTGTTAGTTCATCTTAAGTAATGTAGTTAACTAAACTTTGCACATTTAAATGTTATTGTAAGCGTTACAAATGTTGTATGTCATTTATTTATTAAGGCTCTGAAATTCAGGTTTAATAACTATTTTTAAAATATTAGGATAAATACCAGTAGACTATGTATTGTTTTATATTTTATAAAGATTATAGTATACACTACCACAAAGTTTGGACACACCTACTCAGTTTTTATTATGACCATTTACACATTTTGGAATAATAATAAAAAAAAGTCATCAAAACTATGGCATAACACAAATAGAAACCAATTAAGTTTTAAAAATGCGCATGCTATAATCCTTCCTTAATTTCATACTAATTATAACACATTTACGGTATACAAAATAAAATAAACCATTCATTAACACTCAACATAAACTAAACAGCTGTACAAGCTTGTAAATGCCAAGTATGTCCTAAACTCACAGCACCTGTGCAGAAGAACAGCCTCACCTGTGATTTCATCTCCGTCTTTAAAGGTGGTCTTGTTAGTACTAACGGTATACGGAGAAGAGCTGGACTGAGCGCTAGACCCGTGACCAGGTACCAAAGATCCACATACTTCGCTGACCTGTCCATTAGGATAACACTGCACGATCCCAACACAAGACAGGAGAACATACAGCAACATCTGAGGAGATTTATAAACTAACTATAAATAATAAAATCACCGTCGAGAGCTGCAATATCAATACACAGCGACAGCGAAGAGAAAAGAGAAATTAAAAAAAAAATGGATAAAAACAACACCTTTGGATAATTTGTTGGGCGAGGACGTTGTTCCCTCTTGGTTTTGGCTGATACCCTGTGTGTGCGCGCTCAAAGCATACAGCCACTTCTTCAATGCAAATGGCGTAGTCATTGTGGGCAGGGCTTTACCTGATTAGGAAATGAGGCTATAATCCAACAGTGGGCGATCATAAAATCCTGAGTTTCTCATTAACTCACGTGACATTAATCATACACAAATAAATGATTAATGATTAAATAAAAAGATTAATCTTTAAGAAATCAAAATACACAAATTGTTTTCTTAAGTTCTCCAGACGCAGAATTTGTGTAACCTCTAACTTTTTGAAGAATACATGGTAAACAAAAACAAAATTTGTCTATAAAAATGTTTTTAGATTTCCTGGCAATTGATTGATTTCCTGGCCTAAAGCTACACAATACAAATGCATAGGAAGATATGATCCTTCTTCAGAGAGAAAAAGAATGCATTATTTTTTAAATAAAACATTTTATTTTAA
Source organism: Mylopharyngodon piceus (assembly GCA_039654765.1). Classification (NCBI taxonomy): domain Eukaryota; kingdom Metazoa; phylum Chordata; class Actinopteri; order Cypriniformes; family Xenocyprididae; genus Mylopharyngodon; species Mylopharyngodon piceus. Next base: position 6,059,868 of record CM077444.1, on the reverse strand, counting down.
ATAATTGTAAGAAATTTTGTAACTACCTTTGAACTTTACCCTGTGATTGTCAAATTGAATGAATCATTTATTCGTCAGTATTGTTCTATAAAGAAGTGATAATCTTCACTGTTAGAGTGAATGATCACTTCTTTATAGAACAATACTGACGAATAAATAATGATGTTTACATGGAGACTGTTTTCAAAACCTTGAACTTTGAAACCATAGACTGTAAAAAAAAAAAAAAAAAAAAAATTGGATGTAGTGTCCATGACGTCACCCATAGGTTTCTGAAGAGCATTTTGAACCTTAAAGCCAGCCATTGTCATCTTGGCAGCAAGTCACTCACGGATAACAGAAAATGGGCAAAGAGGCGGGATGTGGGTGGAGCTGAGGTAATGTGATGGCAGCAGACAAACGGCTAGTGGTGACAGTGGCGGCAATCCACCTGTCACTCAAGTGGCCGCGCCCTTAATTATGCAGAACTTTAAGGCTTAATGGAATTTAAATGGATGAGTTATAAAAAAAATAAAATAAAAAAATCACCCCCCACAGTTGTCATGAAGGGCAAAATTAGCTATATAGACCAAAACCACAATTTGTACCAGTCTGTAAACATGTTTTTTTCTGCTGTAAAGTTGGGCATTTTAACATGGGGCTCAATGAGATTCTGCTCTCTTTTGGGGCCTGTTCCTAGCGGCCAGTCGATGAACTGCAGTTTAATTCACTTCCATATTGGCTTCACTTGTTTGAAACCCGTTTTCAAAAGTTTGCGTTTCCAGGCACCCAAAACGTCGTTGTCATGTAAATGAACTGCCAAAACTCATAAAAAGTTTTATGTTTTTAGTTGAAAACGGTGTCGTGTAAACAGCCCCTTAGACAAAGTTGATCTTTTAAAGTAGGGGGGAAACAGATGGATAACAGAAATCTTTGGATTTCTAGGGCTGTTTACACAACACCGCTTCGACTAAAAACGGAAAACTTTTTATGTTTTGGCCGTTCATGTACACGACAACGGCGTTTTGGTGGCCTGAAAACGCAAACATTTGAAAATGGGTTTCAAAGTGCAAGTTTCTGAAAACGATACCGTTGTCATCGTGTAAACGGCAAAAATGCGAATCTGTGAAAACGGTGACGTCATGCACATGCGTATTACGTTTAGTCTATCCACCTTATTTGTCAACGCGGAATTGAGGTATTTCTGTGGATGTGCAAGACTTCCGATTTATTAGCCGCTATAGGGAAATAACGAGAAGAATATTGAAGTGCAGTAAACTATAAAATAAGGTGGATAGGCATGTGCGTTTGGCGCGAGTGCTCTGTATAAGAATACGTATGCGCATGCGCGTAATCTTTCTTTACATAGTGACATCGTCAACTACTTGTCTGGCATGCGTAATACAGCGGGTTTTTTTAAGTCATTTTCGCGGATCCGTGTGAACGGGGATAGTTTTTATAACGTTGTTATCTGTAGAAAGAAAAAACTTTTTCGTTTTTAGTACATCGTTGTCGTGTAAATGTACCCTAAATCAGCATACTTTCCATGCAAAGGCAACCCAGGAAGCAGAAATGTCACCTGTCTTTGCAATTCTAACCATTCATTATGTTATATATTTTTCTGAATAACAAAGGGAAGAAAGAAAAGAAGAAAAATCAAGGTGCCAAAGCCAACATTGTACCATAGAGACTTAAAATGACGCTAAACATAATCTTGAGAAATGTTGCATGGATTGTTTTATTAAGCTCTTATATTAGTTCAAAGCTGAGATTAAAAATAACTCTTTGTGGTGCATCTGCTCTGTAACGAATGAGTGAGTCTAAAATATGTACGTCATCTTATGATGAAGTTTGTTGTGTCATGAAAGCAGAATAACAAGCTTTGTTGCCCTTGGGAAAGACCGCCCATATTGCTGATCCAAATAAAGATCTTCTTTTTCTAGGTCTAAGATTTTGTTTATATGAATATAACAAATGAATTAAAGGACCAGTTCTATTTCAAGGGAAGGAATCTATTCTTTGTCTTGAGGAAGCATCAGATGTATTTTAATAATCACAAATGACCATATATCAGTTTCTTAACAGACAAACCTAACCTGAATCTGTTGGTAGTTACTAACAGGAGTGTAAACATGACAAAAAGCTCTCTAAAGTGAGTTGGCACAATCAATGTATAAAGTATTTCCATTTCTACCAAACGCTAAAGTAGTAACAGTAGAAGCACAAATTTGTGTCTGCACAAGGTTGTGAATGTAAAATAATGTCCTCTGAACTTCTCAGTTAGGTGGCAAGAAGTATATGAGATCTACAAGGTCCTTGACATAATCAAAGATCATATAGGGCTTCCAGAACAGTGGCGATGGACCAGGCCTGTGTTTCACAACTGAATGGACAGTACTGTCCGTTTTCATTGGTCAGCTCAGGTAAACCCTTCCAAGGTGATCTAAAGCAAAGACAACATATAGATAATGAGCTGCTTTATACTGTGCAAATAACTTAAATAATTAATTATTAAACTCAATCTCCTGTATATTCAAACCATTCCACTGTTCTTCAAGAAATACAATCATTTTTGTTTTTGTGTGAGATCTGTAATACCTTTCTAAATGGGTATAAAGTCGAGACAGAACATTCTTCACCAGGTACACGCTTTCGTTGTACTTCTCTTGGCCTATTTTCTTAGCGAAATAAAGTTTGGCTCGTAAGAAGTATCCAACTGGCCACAGCCATTCCTGAAAACGAATGATGAAATGTACATAGTTTAAAAAAACAAAAGAAATCTCTCACATCTGACACAATTTATAAATATACTTACAGGTCCTTGGTGATAATTGAATCCTTTCGCACAGTTGTAGTTGTCATTATCCAGAGCGTTGTCATAAACGCCACAATACACCAGATCACTGTTAGACAAATACAGACACGCTAACATCAAAGATAGTACACTCTAAAAAATGCTGGGTTAAAAACAACCCAAGTTGGGTTGAAAATGGACAAATCCAGGGGTTGGGATAAATGTTTGACCCAACCTGCTGGGGAGTTTTATTTAACTCAGTTATTGTTTAAAAATTACTGTATTGCTTGCTTAAAATGAACCCAAAATATGTTGGAAATTAACATTTATTAATATGTTTCATAAATGAACATTTATTAATAAGTTTAATGAAGAATAAGTAAACATTTATTCAATTATTTATTAATAAATGTTTACCTTTTGATTATTATGGTTGCCTCTAATAATTACGTGTCTGATTTTTAATTTCCAACCTATTTTGGGTTCATTTTAAGCCAGCCATAAAGTAATTTTTAAACAATAGTTGAGTTAAATAAAACTGCCCAGCACAGTGGGCAAACATTTAACCCAACCGCTGGGTTAAAACAAACCCAGTCGCTGCATTTGTCCATTTTCAACCCAACTTGGCTTGTTTTTAACCCAGCTTTTTTAGAGTGTACATGCAAATGACTTCACCGATGCAACACTTATCAGGCCAGTCAGCCAGCCAGAAGAGCGCACTCTTAACATAAGTAGCTGCTTAGGCAATAGGCAGAGGGCAGGTGTTGTTTTCTACTCACTCTGGGTCCAGTGTTTTCATTCCCAGAGGACCGAGCAGCTTCTTTTCAACAAGCTCTAAAGCCTTCCAGGCTCTTTGCACGGTAAACAACTCTGGTGCCTGGTGAAACAAAGTAGTGTATAAGAGAACAGCCTCCAAATCCATATATATATATATATATATATATAATTTTTTTTTTTTTTTTTTTTAACAAGCGCTAAGACTCACCACCACCATGGCAATGGTGAAATTAGGCCTGAGCTGGTAGTCACACCAGGGACTAGAGGCCCCATAACTGTCTTTGTAAATGCATTTCTTGTGGACCAGGTCAGGATGTTGCTCATTTGGGTCCGCTGGGTCATCTGACACGTAGAATAACCTTTCAAAATTCTCTTGGATCAGCTGATTCCACTCTTTATATGACACGGACTGTTCTGCTCCTGGACAAACCACATTTTAATGGTCATAATCGATCGTTAAAATATATGAAAAGTGACTTTTCAACAGTGCAGGATAGGAAAGTCTATACTCAAAAGTGAGTCACCTTATTTTATAATAAATATGACTATCATGTTTATGTTCTGTCTGTTTCATTATCATGGAGTTCTAGCTTCTAGCCACATGTGTTGCTTTGTTTGATTTTCCTGCCACTCTTTAGTTACCATGGTTACTGATATGATTAGTTCCTTTAGTCCAGCTGTGTATCATTAATTATCCTTGTTTGTATGACTACCTAATTTCCTTTCTCAGTTCATTGTCTGTTGTTGTTTGTGTTGGACACACTGTTGCGCATGATTTATTATTCTGTGTGGATTACATCATTAAATTAAACTTTGTTTCTGGAACTTTGGACTTTTTTTCATCTTTGGAGCCTTCTAAGTGTGTCAATTACTGGCACCTTACTTTGAAATAAAATATTTCATTACTGGCACCTTATTTTGCAATAAAATTGTATACAACCCGAATTCCGGAAAAGTTGGGACGTTTTTTAAATTTGAAAAATATGAAAACTAAAAGACTTTCAAATCACATGAGCCAATATTTTATTCACAATAGAACATAGATAACATAACAAATGTTTAAACTGAGAAATTTTACAATTTTATGCACAAAATGAGCTCATTTCAAATTTGATGCCTGCTACAGGTCTCAAAATAGTTGGGACGGGGGAATGTTTACCATGGTGTAGCATCTCCTCTTCTTTTCAAAACAGTTTGAAGATGTCTGGGCATCGAGGTTATGAGTTTCTGGAGTTTTGGTGTTGGAATTTGGTCCCATTCTTGCCTGATATAGGTTTCCAGCTGCTGAAGAGCTCGTGGTTGTCTTTGACGTATTTTTCATTTAATGTTGCTCTAAAACCTTTATATACCTTTCAGCATTCATAGTGCCTTCCAAAACATGCAAGCTGCCCATTCCGTATGCACTTATGCACCCCCATACCATCAGAGATGCTGGCTTTTGAACTGAACGCTGATAACACGCTGGAAGGTCTCCCTCCTCTTTAGCCCGGAGGACACGGCATCCGCGATTTCCTACAAGAATGTCAAATTTGGACTTGTCTGACCATAGAACACTTTTCCACTTTGAAACAGTCCATTTTAAATGAGCCTTGACCCACAGGACACGACAGCGCTTCTGAACCATGTTCACATATGGCCTCCTTTTTGCATGATAGAGCTTTAGTTGGCATCTGCAGATGGCACGGCGGATTGTGGTTTCTGGAAGTATTCCTGGGCCCATTTAGTAATGTCATTGACACAATCATGCCGATGAGTGATGCAGTGTCGTCTGAGGGCCCGAAGACCACGGGCATCCAATAAAGGTCTTCGGCCTTGTCCCTTACGCACGGAGATTTCTCTAGTTTCTCTGAATCTTTTGACGATGTTTTGCACTGTAGATGAGATTTGCAAAGCCTTTGCAATTTGACGTTGAGGAACATTGTTTTTAAAGTATTCCACAATCTTTTTATGCACTCTTTCACAGCTCTGCCCATCTTTACTTCTGAGAGACTATGCCTCTCTAAGACATCCTTTTTATAGCTAATCATTTTACAGACCTCATATCAATTAACTTAATTAGTTGCTTTTTAAATTGCTTTTTCAGCCATTTGTTGCCCCCGTGCCAACTTTTTTGAGACGTGTAGCAGGCATCAAATTTGAAATGAGCACATTTTGTGCATAAAACTGTAAAATTTCTCAGTTTAAACATTTGTTATGTTATCTATGTTCTATTGTAAATAAAATATTGGCTCATGTGATTTGAAAGTCTTTTAGTTTTCATTTTATTCAAATTTAAAAAACTTTTCCGGAATTCGGGTTGTATATATAAAATAGTAATTTTAATACTGGCACATTTTTTTGTAATGAAAATAACAAACATTGACATTTTCATTGAGAATGAGAATGTTATAGGGGACGTACCATCTCTGTGTATTGTGACAGAGGAGTATGGAAAATTTCCACTCTCATTCATCGTCATCAGCCAGCGCACCGCTGACTTACAAAGACCTACAATCTCCACCGCAGAGCCATCCCTGCACATAAACACAACACTATCATCCACTTGAAATATGGAAGACTGGTTTATCCAGCCTCAAAGCCACTCAGTCTCAGTGTTTCACACTAAAAGCATTCTTTTGTACTAAATATAGTGCAGCATAATTATAGTGGTTTAGCATGACAGGTATGTTAGCAGGTAGCTATAGTACCTGGGTGTGGCTGGAACACCTCTATTATGGGCTTTATCGCTCTCTCCCATTTTATCCATCCACGTCCCACAGTTGAATTGATTTCCACCATAAACAAAGCCTGTCTTGGGATTTACTTTGGCCTCCACGTTAAAGCCTATGTGGCAAGGCAATAGCAAAAGCAAGGTATGGTTAGAGACAGACATGGAAAAACAGAGTCCTCTGTGCATTCATTGAAAATGACTCACCTTCATCTCGCATGTTGCGGTCGATCTGAGGACCTGCGTTTCTCTCTCTGAACTCTATTCCCTGCATATGACGCTGCATAGCCTCTTGAATGACCACATATAATGGCTGGTCATGATCCTTATACAAGTCATGAACAAAAATATGAACAGTATTCAGTCAAACTGAAATCATGCCAAAAAAAAATATAATAATGTTTTAATATTCTTTAAATGTTTAAAGAATATTCTGGTTACACTTTTCAAAAATTTCATTCTTAGACTGGGGCTGTTAAGCTACAAAATGACAAAAAAGCACCATAATAGTATGGTATCATAAAAATTAAATGTTTATTAATTTCAGAGGCTAATATTTTGGATGTTATATGGAAGTTAAGTAGATTAGGTAAGATTAGGTATGTTTAAATAAGTTATATAATAGCTTTGTGTGATGAATTTAATTTGTTATTCACTAAAAATCTGGCCCTAGATATCACTGGCGAATTAATGAGCTACTTTCATAGTATTTTTATGGTGTTTTTTTTTCTTTTTTTTTGAAGTGAAAGCTCCAGTCCACATTCATTGTAACCCACATTTATTCATTGCACCCACAAAAAATATCCCCTTTTGTGTTGCACAGAATAAGGACAATTATTTAATTATGAGCTATTTAAAGACAAATACTAGCAATATCCAACCAATTTCCCGCCACCCCTTACTGAAGCATATAGGGCTTATAAACTTAGTCATTTTAGTTGCCATATTGAATTTAACCCGGGATGAAAACGAGGCTGTGAGGGATAGACTTACAGTCTTTACAATTGCACGCATTGTATATTGGTTCATAAATGATGTAACTCAACTTTTAAATCTGTTTTATAGAGTTTTACTGAAGTTTATGGAGTTTTACTGCACTTTTTTCGAAAGATGTTTCATCAGCTGAACAATCAATATGTTGTTAAACAGTTAAAAGTTAGTTGGAACACACTGTAATTCTATCCCTCACAGCCTACATTCCTGTCAAAAAATTAAATATGGCACTACCATGACTATGGTCTATTGTACTGTATCAAGTATCTAAGCAGTCAGAGAATAATTCCTTTCTTCTTACCACTGTCCCCAGGGGCTGTGCCTCAGAATCATCAGTGGGATACATACGTGACACAGGGCATGTTAGAATATCTGTGCCATTGGGCACGATGTTACAGTAGTCCTGGATACACTGAAGCCACCACCATACTGCATCACGGCAGTTATAACGGGCTGCGACACCCTGACCCAGCAGATTAGGGATCAGACCGTGGCGCATTGTGCCAGCAAAGGCCAAGATGATATTTCTGTTGGGAACACACCACATTAGAAGATGATTTCAGAGTGATTAGTATGTATGCATTCTAAAAATAGATGCTCACCTGGCCTCCAGGTACCTCCCTGTCAAAAGCATGAGACCGCGCAGCGCTATGAATGTGTCTCGCCCCCAGCAGCGGAAGATTCCAGTGGAGAAATGTGGCAGACCTGCACAGAGGAAAGTTTATTGGGCCAAGAGACAGAGTAGGCACCCCTGTGACATAATTGGCCAAAAATAATATGTATAGTGCCATAATAATGCATTTATACACTGTATGATGTTTACATTTCAAATCAATAAAAAATAATTATTACTGATGTACAGTCACAATTTAACTTTTACATAATTTTTTTATCGTACTCAATACATTTTAATATGGAAGGGACAATGAAATATTTAACAGAACGTTGACTTAGGTTGAAGCTAACTGTTGTTTTTATTTGATTTTTTTCCAAGAAAATTAGTTTGAGATTTGTTTGTTTAATTGGTGGACCCATGGCTAAGCTAAAGCTGCTCTTCCTCTCTGGATCCATGATTTTTGGTTAATCAGGAAGTGAGGCTACTTCTCAGACACCATGGTGTTCCTCGAGGCTGTGTACTTTTGTCTGCGGTATTCACTAAAAAAAAAAATCATGTAACCTGTCATATTTGTCATGTTTCCTGACAACAATGATTGGCCTCATTTTCATAATGCATCCCCAGGCCAAAAACAAAACAAAACATTCTTTTCATTCCATTTTGAAGGTTTTGAAACCTTCTTAAAATCAGACATTGGGTCTCATTCATTAACTGTGTGTACACACAAATTTGTGTGTGAAATTTGCATATGAAAGTTTTCACGAACAGATAATGATTTGCCAATAACTTCATATTAAAGTGTATTCTAAATTCATAAAAAATGTAGGAACAACTGAAACCACACATACAAAAAAAAAATCACATACTCTGGGTGGCCTTATAACTGTGTTAAGTTGAAATTGTATATTTAATCAAATATAATTCAACATACACAGTAAAAGAGTAAGAAAAAGGTGCATTATAGCTGGAACGGCAAGGTTCCTCTGCATAAAAATGCAGATACGTGTATGTACAGATAATGAAATGTCTGTAATCTAGGTGTGTACAAAATGTGTTAATTGTGTTTAAACTGGTTTTGAGAATGGCACACTTGGTATTTCTTGAGGATCTTTCTGAGCATGCTTTTAGATGAGAACATGTCTTGAGAGAGCATGAGAGTGACAAAAGTGACAAAATGCAATGTAAAGCAACATAAATATTGTACTAGATGCATGATATTAAAGGCCCGGCATCTCAATTTTAGACAATATGTAATGGGAGTTTCTTGGCCTAAAAAAGGCCATGTTTAAGGAAATTTAAAGCATGGAATAAATATAAATAGTCCAGGCATCAAATTTAGAGTCGATGAAAATGTGTATAAATCCAACCTGCAGCAAGTGAAACGCAACACTGCTCCATTTGTTTGGTTACACTGTTGAGTCGGACCGGAACATCCTCCAGTTCAGGGGAGAGGGGCGGCAGGGCAGGGACACAACCCACCCCACACATCTGAACTGACCCCAGGGCCAGCTGCTTGACCAGGGTTGACCCATTCTGAACAAATCTGTAATTTCAATGGAACCCATTACACATATTATTACACACATTATTTACAAAATATTAAACTCATACAGAGAACAAATCAAACCTGGACATTTGGTTGAAAACAGCATCTACAGCTGTGGCATACGCCCCAACAATAATGGCATCAAAATAACACGGCACTAAGTAGCGTGGAATATGCTTGAGGTATGTAAATACAGCGCTGAACCACTTTCCGACCTGTGAAAAATCAGAAGTATTTATTTAGACAAAAGTGCAAAAAACATTTTTACAATTTTACATTTTTGTTAATCTGTTCCAAATTGCACACCAAACTTTATTGCTTAAAGGGTTAGTTCACCCAAAAATGAATTACTCACCCTCATGTCGTTCCACACCCGTAAGACCTTCGTTAATCTTCAGAAAACAAATTAAGGTATTTTTTATGAAATCTGAGAGGTCTCTGACTCCTCCATAGGCAGCAATTTAACCACCACTTTCAAGGCCCAGAAAGGTACTAAACACATTGTTAAAATAGTCCACGTGACCGACTCATTATTGGTCGGCTCCTGTGTCAGCATCACACGCATGTGTCATACTGCTCACATGAACAGCGTCGGCCAATACTGAGCCAGCATTCTGACGTAAACCTGGAAGCGCTAAGAGAATGACACAGAAGAGAGGATATTATTGAATAAAGTCGTTATTTTTGTTTTGTTTTTGCGCACAAAAAGTATTCCCGTCGCTTCATAAAATTAAGGTTGAACCACTGTAGTCACGTCGACTTTTTTAACAATGTCTTTAGTACCTTTCTGGACCTGGAAAGTGGAGGTTAAATTGCTGTCTATGGATGAGTCAGATACCTCTTGGATTTCATCAAAAATATGTTAATTTGTGTTCCGAAGATGAACGAAGGACTTACGGGTGTGGAACAACATGAGGGTGAGTAATTAATGACAGAATTTTCATTTTTGGGTGAACTATTCCTTTCAGTTTTTTTTCAAAACATTACTAAAAAAAATAGTCCTTTCCTACCTCCCGCAGAGCTCCGCCTTTATTCATCAGGCGAGTGCTCACGTAATTGATCATCCAATCACCTTGCCTGAGATTGTCACAGAACGGATGTCCGAGGTCATTTTTGGGACGAATCTCAGACAACACTGACACAAAACCTGCAAGTAATGAAAGCATGATGTTTATACACCGTCACATGACTACAGTGACCGATCATGTTATTTGGGCATTGTGGTACCTTGTAGGCCTCCATACTTCAGCGGCATCCAGGATGGTATATTGTAGCAGCCACCACCATCTTCCTGTTCCTCCGCATCACAGCGGAACAACACCATGTTCAGCTCGGCCAGAGTCAGTTTGGACATTAAACTGCCACGTAATTTAAAACAACAGGCCTTAGTGAGAGAATTGAGTTGAAAGCAACTGCACTGATTCATATCACAACATAATAAAATGAACTGTTAGGGGCCGTTCACATTCGCTCAGATTCGTTATTTTAAATGTAGGTGCACGTCGGGCGCGCTCATAATGGAAGCGAAGCGGTCGCGACGCGCATGTGGTGCATTTTCCAGGCGCATCGAGATGCTCATACCTCAACTTTTCAATTCTCAACTTTTCAGAATGCCGCAAGCGCACCGCAGGTCATGTGACAAGAACCAACCGATCAGCTTCAGCCTTTCCATAACAAAACATCGAAAGCTCAGCCGAACAGCTGATCATAGCTGTACAGTTTTTATTTCTCATCTTCATAAATATATCTAGTAGTAAAGCTAATACAAGGGCTAGAAATCAATTTATCCTTTGCTGAAACTTCCTCGTCGTCTTGGAGAACGCGGTTCATGGTTGCACAGCAACAACAGATGCCAAGGGAGCGCAAACGCTTTGGAAAGAAGGAGAAAGCGGCACGGCCGCACTTTCCACGCGTTTTTAGATGCGATATGTGAACGGCCCCTTAAACAGCACAGTTGATTTTTCACTTTCTAAACAACTGAATCAATGAGAATTGAGTTTGAACAAGATAAAGGTAAATATGACTTACAATTCTAGAGCTATTTTCAGGATGCCAGGAACATTGCTGTCAGTCAGACTGCCGGATTTATACAGCCGGTTGAACTGTGAGAGTTGAGTACGCAAGTAGCCGACCATTTTCTGAGAGTTTGGATCGAGACTCACCCTGTGAGATCAGTTACATGTTGAAATGAATTCATTAATATTCATTTTAAGGAAAGGTTCACCTAAAAATAATTCATGCTCATGTGGCTTTAAACAATCAAATGCTGTTTTTTTCTCCATGGAACACAAAAAAAATGTATAAAGAGACTTCCATGTTGGCGACGATAGCCTCGTGGGCAGCGCTCCGACATATAGCGCCGTTGCGCTTTGGGCGACCCGAGTTTGTGTCCCGGCTTGTAGACCTTTCCCGATCCCATTCCCCTCTCTCTCTCTCTCCCACCTTGCTTCCTGTCCACTCTATACTATCCTATCATAATAAAGGCAAAAATCGGCAAAAAAAAACAACCTAAATCTTAAATTAAATAAATAAATAAAGAGACTCCCATAAGTTTTTCCATACCGCTACATCTTTCAGGCTACAAAAAGAACAAAAGAGCACTATAAAAGCACCGTAAAAGTGGTCTTTATGATTTGTGGTCTAAAATCCAAGTGTTTTTGTGCTTTTTGGAGATTGAAAGATGAAGTGGTATGGAAAAATCTATGGAAGTTTCTTTAACAATGTGTGTGCTCCATGGAAAAAATAACAGCATTTGTCCTTTTATGCAACCCATGGTCACCATGATTATATTATCATGACATTATATTTTTTGTTGGTTTGTTTGTGGTTAAACTTTTTAAATTTTCAATTTCAGGGCAAAGTATTTATATAAAGATTCTTTAAAAATAATATAAAATGCACAAAAAAAAAAAAAAAAAGGTTTGGATCGACATGCGGGTGAGTAAATTTTATAATAATTTTAATTATTTAAAAATTTTAAGTCATGAATGATAGAATAAGTGACAAATAATTGTCATTAAATATTAAATAGGATTAATTTCATTCGGTGTGCATTTGATTACCTGAAAGCAATTACACTACCAGGAGTGAGCTTTTCAAACAAAATCTCCTCAACAAACTCACTGCGGCCATTTGTGGTGGCATCTCCCTGTTTTACAATTTCACTGTCCTTTAACTGAAAACAAAAACATGTGTTATATTCAGGCCTACAACGGTAGGGACAAGCTCTGCACACAAGTACAGTATTAAAGTAACTTTAGAAGCTACTGTATTCCCAGTAGAAAGAGCATACCAAACGAGGAGCATGCCAAAAATACCCATAATTCACACAGAACAGGTTCTTTGTCTGTTAGTCTTTTCTCTGCCTGATGACAGCATACAGATATAGATGTGATCCTGACACCCCTCCCTTTCATGTCACAGCACAGCTGCGCCCAGCACTAGTGTCATGTTACCTGGATGTGTTCACGGATCACTACCGTATAGTTTGACAAGCCATTAATGCACGTCTCATCTTTCACATATGACTCAGCGTTTCTCTCCACTGTGCGTGCCTCTAAAATCACCTCCTCGATTTTACCTGCGTAATGAGATGAAAGATTAGAAAGAACATGTCTAACTGGTTTATAAGAACCACTGATTCACAATAAGTTGTACTTCAGTGACATTTGAAGAGAAAATGAAATGTCAAACTGCTTGATGTGGTCTACTGTACACAAAATTAGATGACTTTGATTTCAACAATGTAATTGGAAAGCAAAGAGCGCTTGGCAATATAAGTGTTCACGTCTGTACCTGGGATGTACATAGGGGCCAGATGCTCTTTGTATTGGTGTGTTTCTGGGTTTTTAAAGGCTGTTCGAGACACAGTCACAACAGACTGATGTGTGCTGGGGCAATGCCTGGTCACAGCCACGGTGTCTTCATCCAGCTGATCTACGTAAACCTGTGACATGCATAATGAACACATACAAAGAAACAGACAGCCATGTGCACATAAGACTGAGAGGTGTAGGTTACAGGTTTAAATACTACAATGAGTCCCACCACTTTACAGCTCAAATAACACATATTTTAATACATAAAGAATTCATTTACAGGGGCTAAAAATGTCTGAATATCTTTGGATTATATAGTGAAATACACTTTTCAAGTAAAAAATGATCAAAACGATATTTGGATCATTTTTGGATACTATATAACAAGTGTTAAACAGCAAAAAAGGCTCAGAAAAGTGAAGTTTGTTCTGAGAAAATGTCTGTTTGACAGTTTATCTAATTCATAATTTGAATTTTTCAATTATTTATAAATGTTTGCAATTTTCAATATTAATTTACAATTTCTTCAATATAAGGTTTATACACCAAAGGCTGTATTGTCTTACATATAAAAAATAAGAATGGAATAAAAAATAGTCAAAAATTGTAGAAATGAATTAAAATACAATAAAGACATATAAAAAGATAAATATTTAAAAAATGCATTAATACATTTTAAGGGTTTCTTAAAAGTCCAATTACATTTTAGGCCACTGTAAATGCTTTAACAAAACCTGAGCTTCACATTTCTGCTTTTAAAATGAACTTCCATTGTACATTTATCTCTGTATAAACAACTTTTGGTATGAGGTATGAACTGAAAATATTTAAAAACAGCTTCTTTAATCTCAGTTTAATCCAGAGGAATAAAAGTGTCATCTAAGTGACAAATCGGTTAAATCAATAATAACAACTTTTTTTGTAAGTATCAAAGACTCCTCTTGCTGTTGGTGGTTGTGATTCATAATAAATTTATTTGACATCTGATATGAGTAAACATTAACCTGGGTGAAGCCCTTCTCTGCCAGTTCTTGGTGGAGTTTGTTGAGGGCCAGCTTTCCTGCCATTATACCAGTCTGGAGGTTCACCTCCCCAACAGAAGAGGGCAGTGCATCAGGATTCCACTTGGGGTACAGACGCTCTTCCTTTACTACTGAAATCTGAGTAAAAAAAAAATGCTGGTTGCTTTAGTAGTTTTAGTGCTGGCTGATACTATACTAACACCATTATGTGGGCAAAAAGCATGTGCTTACATATTTACATACATATTTGCAGTGTTGGTAACGAGCATTACATAATTAGATTACTTTTTTCAAGTAACTAGTAAAGTAATGCATTACTTTTAAATTTACAACAAAATATCTGAGTTATTGTTGGGGTAACGCAAGTAACATGAGCTATGTAATCAGATTACTTTTTTCAAGTAACAAGTAAAGTAATGCATTACTTTTAAATTTACAGCAAAATATCTGTTACTTTTTCAAATAAGTAAGCAGTTACTTTGTTTTCCCATTTATTGACTGACACCTCTTCTGTCCTCATGCTGAGAGAAATCAGGAGCAAGTGCAGAGGCGTTGTGTGCGCTGTGTAAACATGACGGTTATTGTAGTTCTAGACTAAATATTAGCAGGCAATTACTCATCTCACTTGCACAAAAACAGATTTAGTATTCCTCAAAATGAATAAAAACGGTGAAATGCAAACTCAGTCAGAATATTGCGCAAACCTGCAATAATTAGATGTTAAATAACACAAATATACTTTATGTATTTAATCTCACTTTATTAACCAATGTCTTTGCTGCTGACTTTCAATGATCCAAATGACTTGTTTTTTTTAACGCAAAAGTAACGTAACCCATTACTTTCTGTAAAAAGTAACTAACACAATTAGTTGCTTTTTAGGGAGTAATGCAATATTGTAATATTACTTTTAAAAGTAACTTTCCCCAACACTACATATTCGCAACATATTTTCCTGTTTGCTATAAGGAATCCTAATATAAAGCATTTATGGCTCAGGTGACTGGCTCAAAAAAGTTTTAATATCTCTATGACTGTGAAGCAAAGATGACAGCATCCAGGTTGTGTATTTGCAGTGTTGCATGCAGCATTCGAATTTCTTCCATGTAGATGTATGGAAATGCTAACATATTAGAATTCCCAGGGGAAATTTTGACGAGGAACAAAGGAAAAAAATAATAACAGAAAGGCTTTTGTTTAGGTATGAATACTGACACAGATACTGGGTGAGTGAGAAGAAAATAAATCATTTGTAAAGGGAGTTTTATAATCAAGGTGCTGAAAGAACAAAGGATCCTTACATAATTGGGATGGACGTAAACAACAGTTTTTATCTGCTTTGTTCAAGTACATAAAAACTTAGAGGAGAAAGAGCAAGTTATGTAACATGTTTTTTTATGTAACAAAACAAAATCTCAATATACAGCTACTGTTGTTTTTGTAAGTCTCTTATGTTCACCAAGGCTGAATTGATTTGATCAAAAAAACAATAAAAATAGTAATATTGTTAAATATTATTACAACTTTTTCTAGTTGAATATACTTTAAAATGTAATTTATTCCTATGATGGCCAAGCTGAATTTTCAGCATCATTACTCCAGTCTTCAGTGTCACATGATCCTTCAGAAATCATTCTAAAATGCTGATTTGGTCCTCAAGAAACATTCCTCATTGTTATCAATATTGAAAACAGTTGTGCTCCTTAATATTTTTTTTTTTTTTTGGAATCCTTGATAAATTTTATTCAGGATTCTTTGATTAAAGTTCAAAAGAACAGCATTTATTTAAAACAGAAATCTTATGAAACTTTATAAATGTATTTACTGTCACTTTGGATCAATTTAATGTCCTGCTGAATAAGAGTATTAACTAACTCCAAACTTTTCAACGGTATTGTTGGTGATAATAGCTGTGTCAAAAAGCAGATAATGCTCCTTCAGGGGAAGTAAGAAATCATCAAAACAAGTCCAAATCTAATGTTTGTGTAACAATCCTGTCTTCTAACATGTTTCCATCTTGTTATAACTTATGTTAAGCACTTCATTCATTAAATATTTACTTAGTCATCTTAAGCTACCTTGAATTTGTTTTAGATCAGTGACTTTAGTGCCTGTCTGCAACCAGTTTCCTTAAGAGGTGCCTTTATACTAAAATACTGTCTGTTTAGTCATTGACTGATTGTACAGCAAGACCTTTAGGTTTAAGTTTAGGACACAGCCAAAGTCACTGCACACATTTTTACCTGGTGAGGTACGAGCTCATCATATCCTCTAGTGCTGCCTGTGGCGCAGCAGGCCATAGAGACGATAGCAGAGCTGGGTAAAGCATCATACGGCGAACGAACCTACAAGACAAGAATAAGAAAAACAGATTTTTCATATTAAAAATAAATATTAAACAGCATAAAATACACAGTAAAACAAGTAATAATTACCTCATGGTTTATAAAATACAAAATGAAAATTACAATACAGGATTTTATGTGTTTCTGACCTGAACGGGACATTCGTTGTCATGGGTAACATCCAGAAACATGGCATGAGCAACAGACGGCACTAAAGGCCTGAGGTTTGGTTGTACGAATGACCCTACAGGCTCTCCTCCGAAACGATACACCAGTCGACCCTCCTCATGGCTGTCCCCGGCACTCATGGCCTCTTATGATGAGAGAACAAACCTTATCAGTAAATGAGACATTTGATAAAAAGGTCCAACTTTACATGACAGCCCTAGTAAAAAAAGTAATATATTTAAAATTCATTTATTTCATACTAAGTAAGTACAGTTCAAATATATTAACATATTTACTGACATATCGCTTGAGACTTACTGATATAAACTTTATTTGGAGTACTACTTGTGCACAATGCACATTTCTTAATATTAAGCCTAAATGTGTTTTAATGTCAATATTGATAAGGATTGTATGAACTTTGAATAATATTAGTCTTTAAATGCAAGATATTTAAAGTGTACCTAACGTATACTTGCAATAGTTCCACTTTAGCACAATCAAATATACTTAAATATATCTTTAGTTGGACCTCAGCACTACTTCCGCACAATTAAAGTGCATTAAGTACAAAATTAGTTGTTCCAATTTAGCAGATTTTAAGTATACCAGTTTAGTATACCAAAAGTACATTTGCAGGATTTTTCATAAATAAGTACATAAATATGTAAATGTATTAGTAGTATACTAAGCATGAAATAAATGTATTTCAAATACCTCTTAGTATATTTATTTTTCACTAGGGAGGGTTCATGTTATTGTATAATTTGGGTGTTTTTTCAACTATAGGCACTTTTCATACTCTCACTGGTTTATTTAATTTGTGTACTAACAATATACAACAGTATATCCTGTACATACAGTACATCACAGAGGAAATCTGTCATTTTTATAGAAGTCATTAACATCACCGTCACAGCCTCAGTGTTTATTGTTGTCCAAATTTCATTCCTCACTTTTAGAATAATTTGACAAAAGTATAGCTTTATTGAAAATGGTTTTTTAAAAAAAACGTTATTAGTGGTAAAAGTGTTGGTTGTGATGAAAATTACGCCACAAAACTGAAGGACAAAAACTGATACAAAGATAAAACAAATCAATGGCTTTTGAAAAGTAGCAAAAATAAATGACAGTTTTAATGTGGCCTTCATCAAAGAAATCTATTAAAAATTAACCCATGTGACATAAAAGTGCCAGTAGTTTAAGAACCAGTCCATATCTATCTAATTTCTCAAATCTAAGGACATTCTGTGTGAAACACAACTCAAACTCTATCAACAACTGTGGTGTTTTAGCTCATTTTGAGGAATGAGTCAAAATAATGCTGTGTCGGAACGAACTGCATGCATGCCACATCTGCTGTAAATTTGTATTTCACAAGGCATGTTCCTTATTTCTGAGTGTTACTGCAACTGCATTTCCCAATCTCATTGCGTCTTACCTCGGATAAGGGAGGTAATGCCAAGCCTAGTCATAAAGACATTGTCCAGCTCTTCGCTGCCAGTGAAGAGCTCAGCCATCACATACAGATCAGGCCTGTGTTGACGAGCGACAGATAACATATACTGCAGCCCATCCAGCACACAGCAGCAGGGTTAGAAAGAACAATGATAGGTAGATAGATAGATAGATAGATAGATAGATAGATAGATAGATAGATAGATAGACAGACAGACAGATAGACAGATAGACAGATAGATAGACAGATAGATAGATAGATAGATAGATAGATAGATAGATAGATAGAAGTAAACTAAGCAAGACAGACAAGGTGTGAAGTGCATGACAATGAGTAGGAACATGCTCAGGTTACATAAAGCATAAAGGATATAAAGCAGATGCATTAGTAATGAAGTATGGCATTAATGTAGTATTATTTGTGTGCACATGAAATGCATTAGGTCAAAGTAGGTGATGGAGAGAAAAGGTAAGGTATTAAAGGTAAGGTATTAATGTTTTGAGAAAGAAAAGAAGAAGGAAAAAAACACAAAAAAGCAAATTGAGCATCAAGGGCAAACGTGTGTCTCTTGCAGTCTGCAGTACCTCTGACAAGACTGGTTATCCCCAGCCGATTAACAAACAAATTGTCAACCTGTTCACTTCCTGTAAAGAGTTCAGCTATCACATAAAGATTGGGCCTGACCGCTCTGGCTGCAGCTAACATGGCCTATAGACACAACATACAAGATGCCACATTTAACAGTACACATGAAAAACCTGCAGTACAACCTCAGAAGGAATGAAACTACATATTTTCAACATGAAAATCACTTTCTGTAATCTAGGAATCTACAATGACACTGCAGAACATTCTGAGATCCTGTCTGTGGCATATGTATAAATATATCATAAAATATGCCTGCAGGTCAAAAATAAAGTGGAAATCTGAGCACGTACCTCAGCCACATGAAGGGGTGTGGAGTGGCAGTTATCCAGACGCACACCAGAGAAATGTTTGGCTGTGATCTCTGTGTACTTCTTCATGTGAGCCCATAAATACGGACAGTCTTCTGGTTTGTCGCCATAGCGAAGTTTAACGCTGTCACCCCAGCAAACAAGCTCTCTTCTGAGGTAAACATTAGACCCTAACAGACAGATAAATCAATTAAAAACTGACTACTAGGCTAGACTATCTTGAAAGACCAGAAAGACCATTTTTGCATGGCTTTGCTGGCCTACCAGCTAGACCAGCACCAATCCAACAAAAGCCAGTGCACCAGCATGCTGGTATTCCATTACTGTTCAGCAGAAACCAACATATTTTGACTCACCTGCCTCTGCAAAGTTTTTGAGTGGGTCATCACCCATTACCCATCCATTATGGGCGAGCACATGACATCCTTCATTTGGATTCAGCATCAGCTGGTTTTCCTGCTCCATGGACATGTCCTCAAATGGGAAGGTAAAATATCTAAATCATTAAAACAACAAAACAAGGCCGAACTGTAAATCTGCCATTCTCATCAGCGTATTACACAACAAAATGCAAAGCTTACAAGATATCATACAGCTACAATGACCACTTCGGAGGAAAAATTTGGATATATTTGTGGCATTAAAAGGTTTTGTTTGAGGCCTTTAACTAGAAATACATAAGCAGAATTATATATTTTCGCTCGGTTTTATGATTTATGTCTGTGAAGATTTACTTGCTCTTTTACATCATATAAATAACAAAATAAGCTGTGGCTGACTGCTTTCCCAGCTAAGAGGGAATATTCTCAGAATTTTGGCTAAAATTCTGGAAAAGGTTCTCTCAAAGTTATGGACAAATGTTCTTCCAGGAACATTATTAGAATGTTTGTTCAAAGATGTTCTCAAAACATTAACACAAAAATGTTATTTATACATTGTTTATTCAACATTTTTTTTGTTCATCTAATATTTTATAAATGTCGCTACTTGTTTCAGACTGTTCAGAGAACATTCGAAAGTTATGTTCCCAAAATGTTTGCAGAATGATATAATGGAATGTTGCCTTAAAGGTACACTAAGTAACTTTTTTTTTCAATACAACATTAATCCTTCTTCCAAAACTATAAGTGTTTATATTTTAGACCCGTCAGGATGGTTTTCGCAGGAAACTGCGTATTTATGTCACTCGGTCATGCACGTCTTGTCATATCTGTAAATAGAGAAAAGTTGCTTTGGCTTCTCTGACATGTGTATGGTGTGGGAGTGGTTAGTTGTCACAACGAGCAAGAAAAGTTGACATGGAGCACACTAAATCTCGAAGTTCTGGGGAATCAACCATTTACAGTTTTTCTCAGTCGCTTTGGTGCATTTCTCAGATCACAACTAAAATGATCAAAGTTACTTATTCAACCTCCACATCATCTAGTCACTTGTGCACATCATAAAAGCAATTTCTCATTCTGACTGAAAATTGCAAATGCTTTGGTACGTTCATTTGATCATTTGATTATGTACAAGTGTCTTTTGTTTCTTACATTATCACTTGGCAAGCATATACAGTATAGACAGAGCACAACATATACAGAGCATATATATAATTTATATATGCCATACAAAGTGCAGTCTTGTGCATTTTCAATTACTGTCATCAAAATTGTAGCCATAGTTTACATATCAAAATACTGACTGTTATATTTGACAACATGACTAAGCATTTTGACTATCTTGTATGTGAACAATGACACAAGGACTTGTCATTCTGATGGCACTGATATGTTTATTGATAAATACTTACTTTTGAGAGATGAACAGGATTTTGAGCAAGTTACACGCTTTTGCAGGTAATGCATTGTGTGGTGCTGTTTAATTGTTTCGAGAAATGCAGTTACTGGTTTGCAAGTCTTAAGGACGATTCAATGTACCAAAGCGACTGTGAAAAACTGTAAAAAAATAAATAAATAAAAAATAAATTAAAAAAAGGGGGAATGCGTCAGAGCCTGTAATAAAGCGAAAATCAACATTGGCTTGGCTTTTCGAGAGAAATAGTCACATGGACTATTTTAACAATGTTTTTACTACTTTTCTGGACCTTGAATGTGGTCATTTTGTTTCGCTTTCTATTGAGGATAAAAAAAACTCTTGGATTTCATCAAAAATATCTTAATTTGTGTTCTGAAGATGAACGAAGGTCTTACAGGTTTGGAAGGACATGAGGCTGAGTAATTAATGACAGAAATTTCATTTTTGGGTGAACTAACCCTTTAATGGGAACATTAGCAAAACATTCTTTTTGAACATATTTTTGTTAGTTGTGTTTATGTCTGTCAGATTATCTCTTCCTTTCTAAGTGTGCAGTTCTTGTCCAGAATAAGTTGCAACTTATTACATAATATTTACCTAGTCACCAAAGGGTTTGTCCGGGTGACAGGTCCAAGTTGAGGACCATGGGTGGCAAGTCTTTCATAACAAACCGTTCCCACTATGCAGTTTATAGCCTGAATGGAAGAAATTCCGTAAATTAATCAGACAGACATCAAATCTGAACAGTAAGATCATGTGAATCACACCCACATGTGAGGCTTACAGAAACCAACCTTCTCATGATGACTATGCATTTCCTTATAGCATTCCACATTCAGTTCCTCAAGACTCTTTTTAAACCAATCACAGCACTCTTGGATGGATTTGGGACCGTTACTGTTGTTTTGATATGTACAAGGAAAATCATATTTTTTTGTTCACAAAGTGCAGTACACTGGCAAGACAAGAAAAAATATAAAATATATCTAAAAAAAATAAATAAAAAAAATAATTTTAATGTAAAAATGGATGAAAATTATTTAAGGAAAAAAAAAAATATATATATATATATATATATATAGTAGTCAACATTTGAAGTGGATCAAAAAAATTCAAAGTTGTCCTAAGAAGAAGGTTTTAAAAAAACATTTATCATTAAACAGAACCTGAACATGAAGTGAACTCACGTGTGTCTGCCAAACATCTCCAGGGCCAGTTGCATGTCTACGGTGTTGCTGAGGCGTCTGTACTGTGAATCCTGGATGACTTTTAATTTCGGCTTTCCCTCCAGCTCAGGGCCCAGAGGTTTGTTACCTATAGATGCCAAATACACTCAACTTACCTCTGACCCTACAAAATACAAGTGACAGAGCCTCTAAGAACATGCCAGCAGACTTCAAACACTCACCAGCCTGAAGAACCTTCCTAAACTGCTCCACGGCTTTCTCAACATTCACCTGCAGAAACTCCCATAGTTTCAGCTGGGTGAAAACTTCCGTCCACAGAAGTCCTCGAAGGATCTGAAACATAAAGCCAAACATCATCACTTGTTGGCCTGTCACCACAAACTTTAAAGGATTTTTGGAATATTAAAAAGCTGTGACAGCCTTTAGACTCACAGTAATGCGTTTCTCATTCTCAATAAGAGGTGGAAGGCCGCTATCGGTGTATTTTCCATCAGCCACGGCACAGCTGAAGTGCCACAGGGCTCTATCCAGCAGCCAGGCCGGCTTCAGATGAGGAGAGTTTACCAGGTTATAGCCACACTCTGGATGGACTCTAATCCACTTACTGTTGGCAGCTAACCAAAGGAACAATCATAGAATCACAGTCTTATAAATAAATATACATATATATTTTTTAAAAAATCTGTTTTTCTAAGATATAGACAGAAGATATGCATTAAACTGCATGATAGACAGTGTTTCATCACCTTCGGCTTATTTTACTTCAGTCTATAGGAGTGATTTCCTTTCAAAAATCAAACATGAAAGTACAATCTTACATTACACAAGCTGGGTCAAAAGTGTGTGGAAAATGAAAATGTGACATGCAAACATAGTTAATTGGTTGGAAAGTAAATTGAGATTATGTGAGTTCCTGATAAGGATTGATATGTTTGCACATAATAAATGGCAAGTAAAATCAATTTCAAAATGCTCATTAAGTGTGATAAACTTCAGTCTAGTGTCTAAAGAGCTGCTCTGATTCCACATTTACACTATTACGGCCGTTCTGCTTCTCAGCAATGATGACAGCTGTGTTCAAAGGTTCAAAGAGCAGGAAACAGTTCCTGTGGCACTTGAAAAAC
Source organism: Mylopharyngodon piceus (assembly GCA_039654765.1). NCBI lineage: Eukaryota > Metazoa > Chordata > Actinopteri > Cypriniformes > Xenocyprididae > Mylopharyngodon > Mylopharyngodon piceus. The sequence continues at coordinate 6,036,577 of CM077444.1, read as the reverse complement.
GCTCAAACCTATTTGGAATAATTGATCTACGATTTACTGAATAAGTGCTGCTGTGTGTGACTATAAAAATCGCCTCATATTTACGCACATTTATATTTTTGGAAGATACAGCCATTTTCTATTTTTACCGCCATCACTAATCAATATGCTTGGAAAAAAATAAGACAAATCAAATTACTTGTTTGGAAAATTGCTAAATTTGTCAATTTTGCATGCTGGGAGACTCAAACTGTTTTTTTTTTTTTTTTTTTTCAGCTAAAAAGTGTGAGCTGCAAGTTTATGTAGTTTTAACTCATGTTTATTTAAAAAGTTGCTTTAATTGCTGCATTTTTTTTTTATCTGACTGTGAGTCTCTGAGGGTTAATTGAGGTGTTTGTACTCAGTAAATGCCAATGCCTCATAGTTAAAGAATGTTAAACACACCAAAACAAAAGATCGAAAGGAAAAGTGCTAAACTGTAAAACTTCTGCAGAAAAACACCCTGTAGAGCTACTTTTACACCCTGCTGGATCACTTTTACAGACTAACAAAAACAAAGCTGGTTGGCAAGAAACAGTACTCAGTTTGACACCCTATTAACCTATATGGCGTTCATAAGGGCAGACATGAAAATTTGTTCCTATTACACACATGCAGCAGAGGGCAACATGAAACATTAGAATGTCACAAAGAACGAGGCAGCCAACATTAATCTTCCTACAGTGTGACTGAAAGGTCAAAAATCTCAACCATTGTGCCACAGATGTGACCAGCTTTCATCTCCTCTCTGATCGCTGCAATTGATATATAAATAGCCTAACCACTTCTTTCTTATTCTGCTGAGGTGACATTGCCATTCCAATGAGATAAATAGCCAAAGATGCAGTGCTGGAAGTTTCTCCAAACATTATATATGTGCTAAAGATGCAGCAGAAAGTACCTGTATGGTTGTACACCACGTCTGTGATGCAAATCATGTTCCACTCTTTCTTGAGTTTCTCTGTCAGGTTGCCCACATCCGTCCAGGTGTAGTTTTTTCCAGGTGGGGAGAAATCGGGGTTCAGCTCTAGCTGATCAGCTATGGAGTAGCATGACCGTGATAAGCCTAGTTTCTGCAGAGGCGTGAAGTGGATCATATTGTAACCTGAACATAAAAAAAAAATAAATAAAAAAAAAAGTACAAATTTTTAATTGCTGTTTCATCTACTTCAGTGCTTTTTGGACCTTACATGGCTAAACTTGGCCCAAAAAAAAGGCTTGTTAGTTGTTTACAGTGCAAAAGTGCCATGGTGTTGCTATATGATTGCTAGGGTGTTTTGGCTGGTTGCTAGGGCGTTGCTATGGTGTTCAGGGTGGTTGATAGATGGTTACTTACAGGAAAAAAGGTCTACCCATAAGATTCTGGACTCTAGATATGGCTTTGGTCACACACTGTAAGTCTATGGAATTTTTTCACCCGTTTTATCATCTTAATTTATATTTTTATTATTCATTATTATTGTCTTATTTTTTTTACCATTTTATTTAAGTGGAAAATGTAGCATAGAAAAGAAGAAAACACATTTCGCCAACAGTTTCACACCAAAGTTTAATACTAAGGGTTAATGGTTTTTTCAAGTACTTCCGGCAATAGCTTGTTTTAACCAATACCACTAAATATAAAAAAAACTGAGCTTGTTTGTGGGTGAAAAGATTCATTCTTAATCATTTGCTTGTCCAGAATGTCCAAAAAAACATCTAAAAAAACATGCACATATAGCAAGCATTCAAAAACTTTTGATTATTCTGCTAAAATGCAATAACTCACAGATTGTTCCAGTCAGTGGGGAACAAAAAGACCCTTTTTATACACATTAGCACATATTTATCCATATGAGAGGGCATCAAACTGACTTTTGCTGGAGTCACAAGTACTACTGCAATACCAAACTTCAAGATGCAATACCAAACTTCAAAAGTTTAAACAGACACTGCTAAATAATTCATACCAGTTTCCTTGGCCACTCTTAGTCTGTCTAGCCATTCATCCAGAGGGCCCAGACATTTTGACAGGTAAGTCTGAACTGTGATGCAATCCAGAGGCAGGATCTTCCTCTCATGGCCGATGCGCAACACTGGATCCACCACAATGTAGCCACTTCCGGTTCTTTCCTCATTCCTGCATTAACAATGTTTGTGTATTGTGTATATTGTGTAACGTTTTATTTAAACAGCAATTAGAAACTGCCAAAATTATAAGTAAAAACAATAGTACAACTCACTCACCCACACCCAAAGTAATACTGATAAGACCCTGCTATCTCCAGGTCCAGTTTGCAGTACTTGTCTGAGTCATCCTCTCTGCCACTGGGGTTCACCCACTCCAGCTGACGGAAGCTGGAGCCAACAAACTTCTTGCCCGGTGCTGGGTAGTCAGTGTGGACATGCACACTCTTGCCCTGCAGGGTCGGGCCCAGGCGGAACTGAAGCTCAAAGCCTAAGTGAATTTAAATGTGAGTCACATGAGAAAACAGCAGGGGGAGTTGCACATCCAATAACCCTGTTATAGTCTGAAACCTTCCTTTAAAGGGTTAGTTCACCCGAAAATGAAAATAATTTATTGTCATTTACACTGCTTCGAAGTGTTACGAATCTTTTGTTTCGAATCAGTGGTTCGGATCGCGTAAACAAAGTCCCGTTTACTGAAATCATGTGACTTTGGCGCTCCGAACCACTGATTCGAGTGTTTTGAAATCGCCCATCACTAGATATTGTTGAAAAGTCATTATTTTGTTTTTTTTTTGGTGCACAAAAAGTATTTTCGTGGCTTTATAATATTAAGTAGAACCACATGAACTGTTTTAAATACATCTTTAGTACCTTTCTGGATCTTGAGAGGTTCAGTGACATTTCTGTTAATAGAGATTTCACTGAGCCATCGGATTTCATCAAAAATATCTTAATTTGTGTTCCGAAGATGAACGAAGGTCTTACAGGTGTGGAACGACATGAGGGTGAGTGATAAATGACATAATTTTCATTTTTGGGTGAACTAACCCTTTAAATAGTGCATTTATCAATCAAAATCCTTGCATCATAAATGATTGTGTTCAGAGCAATGAAACTTAGTAAATATCAACTAGCTGAGTTTTACAAAACTTCTCAGATATTGTGTAATTTATGTTTTAGAACAAAACATGAAAATCTCTTCAAGTAGACTACAAGAAGATCTTTTTTTACTCATACATCTCTGACTTAATTCTCTTTGAAGCCACTGATTGTAAAAATCATAAATTGTTTTGGTGTACAATTTGATAAATTTAGTTGTTGCATGGTATTTTAATGTATATTTAGAGACATACAGTTCAGAAAGCCTTCCCGTTCTCCGTAAGCCAAAAAGAGAGAATGTGCGTGTTTATCATTATGTTAAAATTTCATTAGCCCATTTAAAAAATATATTTAAAAAATATATTTTAGATAATTTATCTACATTTACTGAATGTGCTCTGTTAACAATAAAAAACAAAACTAACCACTGGTTTATGCAACAGTATATAAACAATAAAAGATACAAAAAAAAAAAGGGCTTATATTTATGTACATTTTTATTTTAGGGTGATATTGCCTTTTTTTCTATCACTAAACAGCATGCTTGAAAAATCTAAGAAAAGAACAGGTCAAATTCTTCTTTTGGAAGATTGCTAAATTTGATCTGAAACAGCCTGTTTTAACCCGTTTTTACTGAAAAAGGTGATATTATTTAAATGTTTTAAAAAGACCCACTGTAGAACATTTATGTTGTAGATATTATATTACTCATAAAAAAGATATTTAAGCTATTTTACAAACCTATAAGAAATTCCAGAGGGAAGCCATGGCTCAAAAATGATAACAATAAAAAGAGTTTCAGGTTTATGGTTGCATAATAGTACTGTTTCGCAGTATGTGTTGTATGTAGTAAGCAGTATAATTCTATTAGTAGTATTCTATTCTGTAATTAGCGATCATCTGACTTTTGCATACTATAGTAAACTATATTTATATTATCTACACTGCAACACCTATGAGCACCACAGCGAACGGGACAAAACACCAGCACATTCTTCTGCTATATATAGCGGACAGCTTTTTGAATGTGATATTCGGTGCTCATGCACCACGAGTAACACGTAAATCTATCCAAAGCTCTGCGGGGGTCCAAAGTCTTGAGTTGCAGAGAGTAATTAAATAAGAGAAATAAAAGGGGTAGAAAAATGTATGCATTAACAACAGCATTAAAAATGATAAATGATACCATAAATCTATAAAAGAATAATATAAAATAAACATCATAATAGCACAGCTGATGATGACGTAAATGAAAATATTTGCATTCGCAATGCACAATTTATGAGAAGAAGACCTACCTTGCTCCAAGCGAAATAGAGTGCGCTCCAGTCTCTCCATGTCATTCAGGAGAAGCACACGGGTCTGTTTGCCACGGAACATGTCAGGGGGCTTTTTTAGGATGCCCTTTAAACACAGGAGAGGTTACCCCTGGATTTCCAACAGTGTGGCCTATCATACGATAACAACGAACAACACGTGAACAATCTGTTGCAATTGATATAGGCAAGTGGGGGATTTATGCATGTTTGACAGTTTCTCAACAATGTTTGAATAAAAAAAAAACCTGACCTATTGACCTAACCTGAAGCAACAGCATATGGATACAATGATGACAGACAGACAGACAGACAGACAGATAGATACATAGATAGATAGATAGATAGATAGATAGATAGATAGAAAGGTAGATATAGTTATTTATTTTGATAGATAGATAGATAGATAGATAGATAGACAGATAGATAGATAGATAGATAGATAGATAGATAGTTATTTAGATAGATAGATAGTTATTTAGATAGATAGATAGATAGTTATTTAGATAGATAGATAGATAGTTATTTAGATAGATAGATAGATAGATAGATAGATAGTTATTTAGATAGATAGATAGATAGTTATTTAGATAGATAGATAGTTATTTAGATAGATAGATACATAGATAGATAGATATTTAGATAGATAGTTATTTAGATAGATAGATAGATAGATAGTTATTTAGAAAGATAGATAGTTATTTAGAAAGATAGTTATTTAGATAGATAGATAGTTATTTAGATAGATAGATAGATAGATAGTTATTTAGATAGATAGATAGATAGATAGTTATTTAGATAGATAGATAGATAGATAGATAGATAGATAGATAGATAGATAGTTATTTAGATAGATATAGATAGATGGATAGATAGATACATAGATAGATAGATAGATAGTTATTTATTTAGAAAGATAGATAGTTATTTAGATAGATAGATAGATAGATAGATAGTTATTTAGATAGATATAGTTATTTAGATAGATAGATAGATAGATAGATAGATAGATAGATAGTTATTTAGATAGATAGATAGATAGATAGATAGAACTGCAAATATATACTGTGCTTTTTTCATTTTGCATAAATACAGACATGCATAGTATATGGAAAAAATGATTAAAAAAAAAATTGTTGATCACTATATTGCACACAAATTTGTAAACTGTTCAAAGGTAAATTGCAGGCACTGTTACAACATTTCATTAACATGAGCTAATAATGTATTTTCATGTAAGATTATCATGCTCAGACATACACATTAAAACAACAAAACAATTTTACTTATATTAACACACGAGACCTCTTATTTTTCCAAATGATGGTACATAGCATGCATTTCATAAAATGTTAAATGTTAAAATGAGGTGCCATATTTTAAATGAACTAATAAAAGTTTAATTACCAGCAACATCCGACAGACTCCTCACCGGAGTGTCACTCGATGTTGGTCATAGAGTAGACCTTGTGCGTCTAATAAGGTCATGCATCTGAGGTGACATGACCTTTCAGTGACCCTAAATATAGCCAGCACCTTTAGAGTTACATCTCACTGGTTACATCAGGCAAAGCCTGGGAAGAACATGCATGCAGCACGTAGGTGCGCTATAATTTTGTAACTGAACTGATGTAATTCCTCCAAAAAATAATAATAATAGTATTATTATTTTTTATTAATAATGTATATTATTTTAATTTAAGCAATATCACACTAACAAGAGTAATACGGAATATCAGCATAGCCGTAATACCTGTGAATTATCTACATAATGAACTATCATTTATTATTATTACTAGTGTATTTCAGTAATATCACACAAGCACGAGATGACAGCCTGAATACCAACACGACTTGGATTACCTTTGCCTGAGGCGGCAGCAGGCCCAGTGCCACAGGTAATCACGGCCATGCTAATTCAATTTTACAGAACTCTTGTTCGTGTGATATTGCTTAAATTAAAATGACTTCTGCTACTACTACTTGGCTTGCGTTTACGAAAAAACGATGCTCGCTCGAACACATCTATCGTTGGTCATTCATTTTAGCCTCACCCACACGGCTTTGGGAGAATCTTTGAGCACGGCATTCAACCAATCAAACGCCTCCTCGCAAAAAGACCGCCCATTCCTTAAAGTGAGCACATGCACCTCGCGCACAATTGTGTTTTTTTCACGTGAAATTGTGATGGTAATTTATTTTAGATGAATGGAGGTAAGCATATATACTTGTTTTATCGTTCTGTCAGCAGTTTATTGTGCTTGTCTGTCTATTTGGCTGATTATTTTCTTTTGACACATGCGCAGACGTCTTGTCAACTAGGAAGTAGCTGCTGCTACAGTGTAAAGGTGAATGTGGCTGCTATATTAGTGCATAGTTGATCCTAGTTTTTATAAAAGAGGTTAAAATTCCCCACTTTGCTTTCACTAACGCTTTTTTATTCTTACCTATCTTTATCGTTAGATGTCGTTAGTCTGACGGAAGAGACAGAAACATGACCTTGACCCATATATCCTATTCACACTTGACATTAAACAAACCAGGTCTCTCTCGCTCTCTCTTTCATATATATATATATATATATATATATATATATATATATATGTGTGTGTGTATATATTACAAACATGTAAGTAGTTGTGTTTAAACTCTGCAGTCTTCTAGTGCTGTTCTGGAGTCAGTAACAGTCACAGTCCCCCTCCTTATCTTTTTTCTCCAGGTTTCTCAGCAAAGACTGATTAGACAACAGGCATTTTAAACAAAAAACAAAAAAACATTTGTAACACGCAGCTGACTATATTTTTATCATTGAATCATGGACATGAGATTAAGTACTATATATATTTTGCTACCTCAAAGTACCATGGTATTACCATTTTTTTGGAGAGGCATCTTGATATTGCCATGTTTTTAGGACATCTTCCATGGTACTGCCACCTGTTTCAGCTACACTTGGATTGCTTGTCAAATTATCATTGTAAAGTTTGGGTTTCACAGTAATTATCCATTTATTTCAGGTTCTCATGAAGATGAGGATTGTATTGCTGCTGCTCCCAGTATGTTTAGAGACAGTCATTTGCTACAGTAATGGAAAGGTTAAAGAGGCTTGTGGGGACATGACACCCCAACATGGCTATGATCCCAGCACCAAAGATCCACCATTCACCATCACAGCAGACAAATCCCAATTCAGCCCTGAAGATGAAATCAAAGGTAGGAATACAGTACTGGTATACTTGTCATATGTTAAAGCTTTCCAAATCTTGCACTGAAAAAATGTATAGTATAAACTGTTTTTCATATTCACAGTGACATTATCAGTGGCGTCTTCAGGGACCAAACAGTACTTCAAAGGATTCCTCATAGAAGCTAGGAATGCTGGGAATCTCACTGAAATAGTTGGATCATTTAAGTTAATAAATTCTGACATTTCTCAGCTTCTTCAGTGTGACAATAAAGTGGTCAGTGACAGTGATATTTATTAAAATATTTTCTTACTATTATTTGTTATTTATTGACCTAAAAATGTTAAGTACTTAAGAAATTTCTCTCAATATAATTCACTGAACCTACTGTATTTTGAATATTCACAGAACTCTGCTGTGAGTCATACCAGTGATTCCCATAAGACAGAGGTCCAGGTGATCTGGGTAGCACCACCTGACTCTCCTTCCAGTGTGCAGTTTCTGTAAGTATCCAAATGCTGTTTTTATCCACCTTCTAGTTACAAACTTAAAGGAACACTCCACTTTTTTTGAAAATAGGCTCATTTTACAACTCCCCTAGAGTTAAACAGTTGAGTTTTACCGTTTTCAAATCCATTCAGCCGATCTCCGGGTCTGGCGGTACCACTTTTAGCATAGCTTAGCATAGTTCATTGAATCTGATTAGACCGTTAGCATCTCGCTCAAAAATGACTAAAGAGTTTCGATATTTTTCCTATTTAAAACTTGACTCTTCTGTAGTTACATCGTGTACTAAGACCGACGGAAAATGAAAAGTTGTGATTTTCTAGGCCGATATGGCTAGGAACTATACTCTCATTCCGGCATAATAATCAAGGAACTTTGCTGCCGTACCATGGGTGCAGCAGGCGCAATGATATTGCGCAGCGTCTCTCACAAATGTTTCCATGGTTGCAAGGCACGCTCCCTGTGCAAGCAGGGTCACAGGCGCTGCGTAATATCATTGCGCCTGCTGCACCCATGGTACGGCAGCAAAGTTCCTTGATTATTACGCCGGAATGAGAGTATAGTTCCTAGCCATATCGGCCTAGACCGACGGAAAATGAAAAGTTGCGATTTTCTTAGTACACGATGTAACTACAGAAGAGTCAAGTTTTAAATAGGAAAAATATCGAAACTCTTTGGTCATTTTTGAGCGAGATGCTAACGGTCTAATCAGATTCAATGAACTATGCTAAGCTATGCTAAAAGTGGTACCGCCAGACCCGGAGATCGGCTGAATGGATTCAAAAACGATAAAACTCAACTGTTTAACTCTAGGGGAGTTGTAAAATGAGCCTATTTTCAAAAAAAGTGGAGTGTTCCTTTAAGTCGGCATGAAACAAGTTGCGATAGTCTTTTCTTCCCTATTGTGATGTATATCCAAGTGAAATGAACAAGAAAAAATGTAAATACGTCATCAGAGAAAAGAAAAAATGTCGCTGCTAGAGGGAGGGGAAGTTATTTTGATTAAAGATTATGAGGGCACATTAAAAAAAAAAATAATGATGTGCATGGATACATCATTTATAATAAATACTGCAATATTCCATAAAAAATAATCGTCAATTTGGATTTCATTGTGACTTTAATGTGGGTTGATTTTTCTTTGCATTCAGGTTAACAGTTGTCCATCGCTATAGTGAATATTGGGTGAATATTAGAGGTCCAGTGGTGTCCCAAAATGGTGTCATTCCTCCGCCACAAACTACTTTTGGAGGTTCCATTAGTGCCAAAACAACAGCTTCCTCAACACTCCCACGTTCAGTGAGTCAAAACACTGCTTAAGTTACTGGAGTGTGTCATGAGTTTGTGACCATTTCAGGCTCAGAATAATTGGAATATGTAAATAATACTAATGAATAATAATAATAATAATATTCTAATCTCCTCTTCAGTTCACCTCTGAGGGCTGTGGAATCAGGAAGTCCTGTCTGAGAGATCCACAGGGCTGTGACCCACAAAATGACGCGGCGTGTCACTTCCTGTCCTTTAGGGCAGAGGACAGTAGCGTGATGTTTGAGCTCAGTGGACCTGCAGATGGTTATGTGTCCTTTGCCTTATCACTGGACAAATGGATGGTAATATAGACAGAAACTTTGAATAATTTCATATATATATATATATATATATTTTTTTTTTTCAAGAAAAAACAAAAAAAATGACAAAAATTACTAAAACTTTAACTAAAATGTAAATTCAAAATATTTATGAAAAATATAATAGTATATAATTGATACTAAATAACACTGTGTAAAATATTATTATTATGCTTTTGAATGACATGTCTTAGCATAAATAATAGCAAATATGTTGTGCGTTTCAGGGGAACGATGATGTCTATCTGTGTATTAGAGACAAAGACAGAGTTGACATCAAGGCTGCATTTGTTTTTGGACGGACTCACCCAGAAATCTCTTCAGAGGTATACTTGCACTGATTGAATAGTGAAAATTTCTAACAACCAGCACACACTGGTTAAAATGATAAATAATTTACGACGGGCCGTTGACTTATTAGAGAAATAATGCACAACCTGGGTGGAGTTCAATGGCCCGTTTTCATTTTTCTGCGTATATTACGGTTTCCACACCTCAGGACATTGTTCAAATGTTTTATTTTTAAAGACATTTGTCAGGTTTTTGCCCTTAAAATGCTAATTTCTTTCTCATATCATCCCAAGCCTCTGTTGCTAACTTTATTGATCATTTTTGAGCTGGTAACGGAGGCTTGACAATGCAGTTATATCCGAGTTAAACGGCTTCTCGAACAAGAAAAAATGTAGGGCGGGACTTGATTTTGTCCATCGAGAATTGATTGGAAGGTTGTGGTTTGCTATTGCTGCAAATTAAAATAAATAAATAAATAAATAATGGTGTGCACAGATAAATCATTTATAATAAATACTGAAATATTCCATAAAAAAAATAAGAATTGTCAATTTTGATTTCATGATGACTTTAAGCTTGACAGCCCTGCTTCCCTTTTACTTCTGCACATTTTTGTTCTATGGAAGAAGGAAAAAATGGTTTTGCAATGATAATAAATGACAACAGTGATTAGATTTTTTTCTAAAACATGCTAAAACAGTTAAAGACAAAAAAACATGAATTTACTCTATAGTCTTTGTGCTCATGTTCATTCCTAGAACATTCTGAAAGACAAAGCTTGGAGACTATCAGACGGAGTGATTCAGTGTAGCTTCCGCAGAGACATACGCCTCCTACCTGACAATGCAAACAGGTTCATCCTGGATCAGATGTACTACCTCTTCGTGGCACATGGTCGAGCTGAAAATGGTGAGATATTTTTGATTGTTTGTTTGTTTCCTTGGTTATTTTCTTTGGCCAGTAGTGTCAAAGACTGTGTTTTCTCTGTCTCCAGGGCGAACTCATCGACATGACCGCCAACCTCTGATTTCAACCTATCAGACAATCATAACAGGACCTCCTGAGGATCTTACTGGTTCTCGATCGCCCTTTCTCATCAAATATCATGGTGAAGTTAAATAACAAAACTCTGCATACTGAATGTGATTTATAGCTTATCAGTGAGCTGTACAATGCATTTGAATGCTGAATTAAGTATATCAAACTATTTTCACAGAGCAGATGGGCAAAAACTCACAAAAATCCTCTAAATTTACATCGACATTTACTTTGAAGAGTATTCGGGGGGTGGACACTTTTGGGCCAGAGTTGTAGTTAACTAAAACTAATACTATTAAGAATTATTTATTTTAATTGTTATAAAAATCTATAAGAATTGTTAATTGAAATAAAGCTGAAGTAAAATAAAACAGAACATATTAGAAGAAAAAAAATCAATTTAAATGAAAATTACAAATAATTTTAGAAATGTAGTTCTAAAATTACTAAAACTGAAATGAAAATAAAGCTATGTAATATAAAAAAACACAAAAACTAGTGACAAAAGCACATAATTTAATTACTAAAAATGTAAAAATATAAGCCAATTCCAAATATTTTTAAGTACTATAATAGTAGATAAATAATATTAAAAGGACACTGTTTTGGGCACATGTTACAAAAGATTTCTATTTCATATAAATGCTATCAAATAAATGCAAAAATGAAAAAATAAAAGCAAATACAAAACGTTGAGTACTATAATAGTATATAAATAATGCTAAAATAACACTGTTCTGGGCTCTTGGGGCAGTTAACATCAACCTAGCAAACGCCCAAAATAATTGCATAATAAAATCCTTGTGGCAACATTTACAAAAATTTAAAAGATAACATCTGGTTTCTGAAACTCACTATCTCTTTGTATCTGTAGGGGCTTTCATGCTGATCGCCTGGATGTCAACAGTCAGTGCTGGTGTCATCATGGCACGATACTTCAAACCCGACTGGCCTGAAAGGAATATTTTGGGGCAGAAGGTCTGGTTTCAGGTAGGAGCTTGTTTTGTTTGCTAAAATGAGGATTTCAGGACATTTTCAAATGTGAATTATCTTCAAGGTTTTTTGTTTCCACAGTTACACAGACTGCTGATGACCCTCACAGTTCTGCTCACCTTGGTTGGCTTTGTTTTGCCTTTTATGTACAGAGGAGGCTGGAGCAAGGTAACACACACAGACACACAAGCACACACACACACACACACACGTGAGTATTACTCATGCTTTAACAGTGTGTCATATTATCACCACCTTCATCACACATCTCTGACTGTTCAACAGCGCTGCCAGTGTGTCAGACCCACATGCTGTCTGCTCAGAATAACAAAGAGCCAATGAATGTGACCCACCATGTGGCATCTTTTTGGCCGTTTCTGAAAAACATACCCACTTTTCTTCAGGGATTAATCAAGCACAGTGTTGATTGAGTGTCTTATTAAGTCTGCAAGTGCTGGCTTATTTGAGCCTCAAGCTGACACATGTATCCATCCGTAAGGCTGAGCATGAGGGACACATTTGTGACTCACCAGGGGCATCTGTGACATCCCTCTTGCAAAGTATCTGTCAGAGCTTCTGTCATTTCTTGTGTGTGACCAGCAGAGGGCGCCCTGTTCCATGGCAACGGTTGTCAAGCCCGCCCCCACACAAAATAATACCCATTAACCTTGTACTTTGGCAGCCTTTGAAAAGCCGTTCCCTCTCATTACTAATTTCTTCATGAAGTTTGTTGAATCAAAGTTTGTTGATAACATTAGCTTCATGAATACAGTCAATGCAAATATGTAATGTAATTTCCACAGCGGGCAGGCATACACCCCTATTTGGGATGTGTCGTCATGGCACTCACTGTCATCCAACCTGTCATGGCACTTTTCAGACCAGCACCAGACGCCTCCAGGTAAATCCTGGAAACAGGAGCATTGCATAATACAGCCAGAAAAGAAATGCCCAGAATGAACTAATAGCATACAATGCAATATGTGGGTGATTCTATAATTGCAGGTACATTTGGTGTCCAAAGTCAACTTTTTTTTTTCTGCTTTTTTCAAATGGTTATATTTTTAATTATTTTAAAGATTTGTCACTCATTGTCATGGATCGCAAGATGTTACAGGCCATAATAATATAATATTTTCAGTAAAAAGTGTCTTATATAGCTGAAGTACAGGTGTAATATTGTGATTTAAATGGCCATGTTTGAAATGTCTGTCTGTCTTTTCTGTAAAACCTGCTCTCAGGAGATACATCTTCAACTGGATGCATTTTGGAACAGGAACAATAGTTCAAATCGTGGCCGGTAAGACAATGCTGTGATTAGTCTTGAATGTGTAATTATGTGGCTCAGATCTATATTAAAGGGATAGTTCACCCAAAAATGAAAATTTGATGTTTATCTGCTTACCCCCAGGGCATCCAAGATGTAGGTGACTTTGTTTCTTCAGTAGAACACAAATGATGATTTTTAACTCCAACCGTTGCGGTCTGTCAGTCGTATAATGCATGTCGATGGGAACTCCATCTATAAGAGTCAAAAAAAACATGCACAGACAAATCCAAATTAAACCCTGCGGGTCGTGACGACACATTGATGTCCTAAGACACGTAATGATCGGTTTGTGCGAGAAACCGAACCGTATTTATATCATTTTTTACCTCTAATACACCACTATGTCCAACTGTCTTGAGCATCCGGTTGGTGAGGTCTAAAAACACGCTCTGATGACGGAAGTGATCTCTCGCGTGTATATGTCAACGAGCGCGAGCGATCACTTCCGGCATCAGAGTGCATTCAGACCTCACACACCGGATGCCGTGCGTGCGCTCAAGGCAGTTGGAAATAGTGGTGTATTAGAGGTAAAAAATGATATAAATACTGTTCGGTTTCTCGCACAAACTGATCGTTTCGTGTCTTAGGACATCAATGTGTCGTCACGAGCCGCAGGGTTTAATTTGGATTTGTCTGTGCATGTTTTTTTTTACTCTTATAGATGGAGTTCCCATTGACATGCATTATACAACTGACAGACCGCAACGGTTGGAGTTAAAAATCATCATTTGTGTTCTACTGAAGAAACAAAGTCACCTACATCTTGGATGCCCTGGGGGTAAGCAGATAAACATTCATTTTTGGGTGAACTATCCCTTTAACAACAGTGTTGACAGCAGAAAGTGGCTTTGTAAGTTCAGTAAAATTGCACAGTGAACAGTTTACAGTTTTGTCGGATTAAAATTGTCTAGTTTTTATTATCATAACTGAGTGCATGAGTGCATGTCATATATAATATGTTGTATTGTACTTTAATGGAGGCTTGTCATGTTATGATGAATAATGTTAGTTCAGGGTGTCCAAAATATTAGCAGTATGTGTTATTCAACACTGTCATAAGCAAGCTGTGTGTGCTTCCTGATTTAGTTGTCACCATCTTCCTCGGGATCCATCAGCAAGCTCTGCTCCTGCCTGCTCCATGGTCCACAGGGGTCCTGGCGTTCATTGTGGTATGGTTTGTGTTGGCAGATTTGGTTCTGGAAGTCCATCGAAGGGGGTTTTTACCTATAGGTCAGTAAACCGCTCTCAACCATGTGTGATTTATACCTGTACCTAGATTCCTCAGTTGTGTCTTTTCACAGCGGTTATTTACTGTTTGTTTATGAGTAGTGTGTCTTAGCATCTCGGCAGGAAATCAGTTGTGCCGTATGAATCCATTCGATTGTAAAAGGTTTTATTATACTGCATTAGTGATTGACATGTTGGGTTGAATGCTAATCGGTTTGAAATACCACAACCTTTCAGAGCAAAACAATATGCTTTTATACTAGAAAAAATGCAGAAGGCACGTTATTTATGCCTAAAGTGAGTATATATGTATGTGTTTGTTTTTTATAAATATATATATATATATATATGAACACCTTAATATGGAGCTATTATTATTTTTATTATTATATTTTTAATAATAATAATGTGTTTTTTTTTTCAGGTAAATATTTTAAACACGTCAAAATCTACACAGAACATATTAATTCTGACGACAAAGAGGAGATTATGTTTGTTCCTGATGAGAATGACAGTTCTAGCATGGTGAGTTGAGTTTGTATTTATTTCCTCATGACATTTCATTAATGTTATACCCTAATATATCTATTGCATTTTTGTTCTAGGAATCTTGTTTTAAAAACATAGTTCTGGCTATTTATCTCTGTGGAAATCTGGGATCTGTGACTGCTCTCCTTTGGACCATCAGTTCAGTATGACACACTCTCAGCAGTCGTTTCCACATTTAGTCTCTGGGACTTTCACTAATTGTGCCTATGTTAAAACAAGCCAAAGAAATATGGAGTAAGAATTACCTATGACATTTATGGTGATTATTTAAAATGAATTTGTTTAATTTGAAATTATATGTCTTTACTGCTGAGGTATAAATCAATTTAGTTGTATAATTTTTAGAACTTTTTGTAATTTATTTTTATAATAAATGTTAAATGGCTTACCTATAAAATTATTTGTTGTAAAGAACAACTTATGCTTGTTATTCAAATGTCTCCTCCTGATTATCTGCTTTTTTATCGAATCTGAAGAACTTATTCCCTTTGTGTGTTATTTGGTGACAGCATTATTGATCATGTTTACAGATCAAGTAATTTATACCGGTCTTGACACTGTTTTTTTCTAAATATGAAATGATGGATGAGGATTTCTGAAAGTGAATAGTGGATTTAAAGACTGTTACTATCGCCTGAGATGTAAACATTCACAACCACAGTAAAGACTAATGTGTCCGTTCTGTACAGAGACTGAATGTAGTTTGGATGAAATGGACCATTTAATGAAGGTTTTTGCACAAATGACAATCTGTGACAGATCTATTACCTTTTTAAATAAAACTTTTTTTTTTTTTTTATTAAACTGTGTTACTTGCTTTATCTTCTAGAATATGTGCATTTATTTTGTATTAACATCTCTTTGCACTGTTATTTCAGCAGTTTAAGAACCTGTGCTGCTGCCTTTCTTTAAAATCATCTTTTGGTGAGTTATTTCATATAGTTTGAATATCATGCAATTTAATTGTGTGTGTGAGATAATAAAATTTTTGTGTGAGGAAAAAGTGTTTTTTCCTGTGAAGTGTTCATACAAAGACAATCTGGTGCATTTGCTTTTTTTTTTTAATTGACATTTATTTTTGAATTCGTATTTTGAACACGTGATTGTTCAAACGGTATGCAAAGCAAGTATTTTCTTGAGACTGACATGGTTAGCAAGCAATACTGTTTTTTAAGCATGGCGTTTTGACAAATATACACATCTTCTGTGGACAACAAAGCAACAGGTCATTTTTAGATAGTAGATTATTTTCTAAATAGATTTAAGCTTTTCATACTGAGTGTAACTGAAGTATTGAAATGTTATCTGGATGCAGAATAGTATCTTCAAAAATGTCCTCTATTCCTAGAGCAATCAAATTCATATTCATTCTTTAAAAAAAAAAGAAATCTTAATGATTTCCTTTTGACAAAAGATACCAAATTGATGTTTTTTGTGTATGTTTTGACTTCAATTTTATCCTAAAACCCTTTAATACTGTTTCATATTTTCATATAATTTAGGGATATACAAACATTGCCATACAAGAAAATACAATATGAATATACAGTACATATTCTCCTCAATTTCATAGACAAAACACTAAAAAATATGGTTTATAAGTCTCTCTAGACACCTCATCAAAGAGGAATCACAAATATGCATGAAACAGTACATTCAAATAACATTTAGGCATCTCGGCTTATGCAGATTTGTTTCTGGATCAATAACAAAGTCACACAAGCAACAGTAGCAAGTGTATATGCTGTCACAATAAACAAACAAGTTTGAGCATTGAAAATTCTCTTACGTAAAACAGCTGCAAATTGACGATCAGTGTCCATCTTGTTTTGTTTTGTTTTTACTCATTGTTCGCAAACTCCCCTGCCTCCCAGCGCAAAGCCATGGCACTTTTACGTCGGCCTCCAGCATAGGTTTCAGGAAACTAGTAGGAGAACAATAAAAGGGATTACATTTTCAATTTTCTCTTTGAAAACATTTCTTCAACCTCTGGGCAACCTAATATAAGCAGTTTTTAACATTGAATTACATATTTTAATTCCATATAGATTCCATAATTTAACTTTTGTTATGACCCTGCATATCCATCCAGATAGATAGATACTGTAGATACATATACACATACTTACTCGATGATCACATGACAAAGCTGACCGATCCATTCTGCATGTTTTCATTGGAGATGAAGGGGATGATTTACATTTAATTGGCACATCATCTGAAATTAAATAAACCAAGAATGAACAGATCTGTTTCTGCCAACTTTCTTATATGTTACTTCAGATCAATGGAATGAAAAATTCTCTGTATTTTTCTGTTGGCATGCTGTACCTGTAAACGATGAGCTGTCCAAACGGTTTGGAGACATCAGGAAGTGATCCTTCGAGTAAATACTGGCCCTTTGACGCTTCAGTTCTTCTTCTCGCTGCTTCACCATCTTAATCTCCTCATCAACGAGAGATATCGTACTCCTGGACCGCAGCTTAAAAAATGGGTTGTTGAGGAACATCTTCTCTTGGGTTTCCTCAGAAGCAGAATTCAAGTTGAACTCGGATGCACTTCGAATGATGAGGTTTGATGTCTCCAGAATGATGACATTAGGGGTATCTTCAGGTCTCCAGTCAGCAGATTTGGAGGACACCATCTTTCCATGCCGTGGACTTGGAGGGAAAGGCTCTGGCTCGAGGATGATAACACTGTTGGCTGCCAAGTCTTGATTCTGTGAGCTTTTGGTTGGTGAGGAGGTAATGATGAAAGAAGGCATCTGGCTGCTGAGAGATTTGGATATACTACTGTCGTCATCCTCATGTTCAAACATCTTCCTTTTCTCATCGACTTCTTGGCATAGTTTTCCAGGGTTCAAGCTGGCAGATCTCACCCTCATCTGTACGCAGTCACTGGAGTACGATTTTGACATTCCCCTCTCACGCCTCAAGTTCTCCTCGCGCTCCATGGTTAGGCGAATCTCTTTCTCAATTGGAGTCTCTGGGTCGTCAAACGGTGATCTGTAACTAGAGTCGTCCAGACCTGAATCCTCAGAGCAAGGGCTAAACTGGGTGTGCGCATAGTCCTCTGCAAGCAACAAGCTCTCAAGGTCCCTCTTGGGCCTGTCGATGTTGCGGACAGGCGTATACATGAAACTGTGACTACCTTGGCAGGTGCCAGATCGAGTTGTTGGTGTGCTTGGATGGTGTGTCAAGTTTTTTGTTTGCTCTTCGATCTCTAGCCACTGTTGGCGAGCAACTTTGAAATCCACATGCTCTGTACTGACGTTCTCGCTTTTCATTTCCTGAATCACACAGTAATCTTTAGGCACCTTTTTGCTGGAATCGGATTTGATGGAATCAAATGAATTGCTCTTGTGGGTTGCTGAGCCTCGTCCAAGCTCCTCATCGTCTTCGGAAATCTTGGACAAGCCGTGGAACAATGTGGAAGAATTGTAAGATATCTCTTGCGGTTGCTGATCTGGCTCGTTCTCTGGTTGTTCTAGCACTTCTTCTCCCACTGGAACCTCCTGCTCTTCAGTTTCCTTTGAATCTTCCTCAGTATTCAGAACTTCTGTTTTTTGAACAAAGAGTTCTTGTGCGCTCAGCTCCAGGCTGTCAAGGTAGGAATCATCATCTTCCTTATTGATGGAGGAAGAGAAGATGCACCTCCATTTCTCATCGGTATCGCTGTCTGACGACGCTGCAGCTATTTCGACACGAAGACACTCGTCTATTTCGTCTGGGTCATGACAGGACTCTGTGGAGACGTCTGACAGAACTTCTTCTCGGATGTAGTGCTCAAGGATGGTTTCTTCTGGATCCTCACATCCAAAATTTTCTAGGATGGCTTCATGTGAGTCTATACCCAATGGGTCTAACATATCTGCATCGTCAACGTTCTCTGGTTGAGGTGCAATGTTCTCCAATGGTTCATTGTTCTCCAATGGTTCAATGTTCTCCAATGGTTCAATGTTCTCCAATGGTTCCTGTCTCAGCGAATCTTGCCTCTTATGAGTGACGTCATTCTCATACACGCTCTCTGCACTTGACGGAGTGTCGGATATCGAAGAGGTAATTGACTCATTGCGATAAAGTTCTTCTTGTGTGTCCTCCAAGACGAGCGCTTCTTTTGGACTGCAAACGTCTTCAAGCTCATCAGCCTTGGTTTCTGTAGGAGGTAAGCCTGCTAAAATGTCAACCACAACTTTTGTACTAATGGACTCTAAAACATCAGCATCATAACAATCTTGTTCATTTATGTTTCCTGTGTCCTTGCTCTCAGGTAACTCAGTCTCCAGGACTTCCATTTCACAGTCGATTATGTTTGCCGTGCCGGAGTTTTCACTTGTCTCCATGGTTACAGGCTCAGACAGGGACTTCAGCTCTGTATGCTCTGGATTCTCAGGATGAGAACAACCTGCAATCTCTTCCAGTCTATCCACCTCTTCAAGCTCAGTCGTAGCTCCCTGCAAGAGAAAAAGATGACAAAGAAATTCAAAAGCAGCAAGAGAAATCTCATTTCCCTAATCACCAAAACATTCACAGCATATCAAAGCTAATTTGCACCCACTCATGTTTAGTACCGATCTTATGTAATACTAAATTTCCGAGAAAGTTTTTCAGGGTTGATTATATAGGGAGATTCCTTGAGCTGATGTGGCTCAAAGTAATATTCCTTGCAAGAGGTTGCGAGTTTGAAACATGCTTGACTGACAACTTTTACAAATAAAGTAAAACCACTAAAATATATCAGGAATGGTGGCATATTTGATTGCATTCAATACTGAGTAACTGAATTACAGTTCTTTAATAGTTCCATTAAGGATTTATTTGAATTTGAGGAAAAAATACAATTTTGTTGTTAATAAATTTGAAATAAGAGAACAAAAAATCAAATTTCATTAATTCTTTTATTTTACAAAATACCTCTGACAAATAATGTGTATCTTTAACTACACATTGTCATATGAACAACGTTTTAGGTCTCACGAGCCTCGAGTTGGTTCATGGAGTCAGACATGAGGAAATGAATGAGTTGCTGTTCAGTAGCCTAAATAAGTGAGAATAACTGAGAACCTGCTCCAAATGATTTATACGTTTTTCTGTATCACTTAAAAGAACTGGCGAGTCATTTGCTCAGTGATTTGCCCTCACTGATCGCGCTGTATGTATTGATTCAACTAAAAGTTCCAGCTCATATGAATCATTAGCTTGAGGCTTCACATATCGCTCTGTATGTGAATCACTAAAAAGAACCATGAGACTCATTCGCTTATTAGACTTGTATGTTTTTTTGCGTTGGAAAGAAGCATTCGGTCCTGGTTTTAATGGAACATTCTGAAAGTGAACAGATGTGAATATCTAGTGTGAGAGGGAAGCATAGCGGCCTATTTAATGTAAAGAACAACAGGTGTTGTGTCGAATTCTGACCCCTGCCAAATTATTACCCCCCTAGTATTGGTAGGTTTAGGATTAGGTGTGGGGGAGGGGTTAAGATTAGGATTAGGCAATCAGGTAGCGACCTCAACGAGGGGGGTAATAATTTGGCAGGGAGTCAAAATTTGGCAAAACACCGGTAAGGATACTATTCAGAATGAAATAACCTCAGATAGTTTACTGCAGCCTTTTTCGGGTAAGTAGAATTGAGATCAAATAATCAGAGATTTTTTATCGAGGCTGAGATGAAATGGGGTGACAGAAGAAGCACTGCTAAACATGTCTAGCAACGCCTATGGTTTTTCCCCTTGAGTCTCAAGTGTTGAAAGCCACCATGATGTTGTAATTGCACAGCACTTCAAAAACCAGGTTAGTTACAAGCGTTAGTTTCACTCTGCACAGAAATTCTTACCTTTTGAACCGACTCTCCCAAATCGCACCTTGTTACTTCTGACACATTTTAGTGTGAACGTTATTTTTTAACATGTACAAACAGGTGTTTGAAATTCACCTGGGCTTCCTTATGTTAAATAGGCAGCATTTATTCCCTATATGAGATTATTCCAGGCAGGGTTTAAGAAGAAAATGAAAGCATTGTTTACTATTGCAGTAAATTATTTCACAAAAGTGGTTTATAGTAGGCAGAAATAAGTAGACTCATTATGTAAGACTGCAGAACTGGCCCTTATCCTGACAAACTTATGTCCTGCAGTTAATCAGCATGGCTCTGGATCAGACCAGGAAAGGAAAAGAAAGAAGAAATTGTGGGTGAGGGTGAAATCTACTGACAGATAACACCCTCATAGACTGCCACTGACCACAGGTTTTCTTATATTTTCATATTTCTGCATATTAAGAGCCCATATTATGTTAGAATTAACAATCAATCACACATTGCATGTCGTTATTTGTCTTGTCTTGTTGATGCGCCACTGCAGAGCATTTGATCACGGCAGCGTGGTTTGTTTACATGGATTTTTCTGATCTCATTCGTACCAACTGCCAAGTGCCAAAGTGATGTGTGATCCAACACTCAAACTCTCTCTGACAGACGAAATCAGCTGCCATGGGGATTAGAAAGGGGATTTTTTCTCGCGCAACATCAAAACCACAATTACACACTTTAATGCTGAACATAACATAATATCAGTACAATGTGGAGGTTGTGCTGAAATCAAAATGCACAAATTGACTGCACCATTCAAAGATTTCACAAGTTGTTTACATCACTTTGGCTTGAAATACTTTTGGCTGTTCCTTGATGTCTGTTTGGTATAATTACCAGCACTGCATGAAAGTCTCCCACAATCATTCAAAACTCGAGCAGCATGCTAATGCGACCACTAAAAACAGTCAAAATTATGTGAAATTACCATCCACTTCAGTGCCTGCCCATTTCACCCCAATCAAGCTGCACAAAAGGCACAAAGCCTCATGAAAATGACAAGCGGTAAAGTGTTGACTACCATAGCAACACCCCCCTACCCAGCTCCTCCTCTAGCAGCTCAGCTTGTGAGAAAACTTCAACACTCTCGCACCCTCTCCGTCTCAGCGTTTGTGTCATGACAATCTGTATTCCATAAATTATTCAGTGACAGTAACATTTGCATTGAAGGCAGACGGAGGTACCAGCATGTCCCAATACCTACCGTGAGCTTTAGAAACAGGAGCCAGAAGGAGATCATCACCACCTTGCCAAGAAAATCTTCCCGGTGAAACCTGCATGCACTCTGGGCTTGAGTAAATATTATGTGGATGCATGGAAGGGAAGTGAACTCGGCCTGATATGGGAGTTATTGGCAGAAATGCCATTGCGAGTTGGTCTGATGTCACTGACGTTGGCATGAGTGGTCACCTCAGGGCATCTTCCTGTTACAAACACTCAACTCTGATTGGCCGCTCCAGTGTTTTTGCATTAACAGCTGCAGTTTTGGCTGACTGATCAATAAGTGGCTTGTCAATGAGGTCATGTGTCAGACTTTCTGATGGATTTCCTTAAATGGCTCCTTCCAGGAAGTGATATCAATGTGGCATAGTTGGGGCGGAGCTATCACTAATAAATACAATCGAGAGATACATTTTGAACTGTTTCAGTATCTTTAAGCTGTGCGCATCATTGTACGAGCATAGGCCATTTTATGCTCAAGGTTGTTCTATTCAGAAGGAAATAATAACCTGTGTGGAGCATCACAGTAACAGGTGCTGGGGGGCCAGAGCGTAGGTGGTCATTCAGATGTATCTGACTGGCATTGAGCCTTTGGACATGGGAAGACGATGTTCTCGGTGATAAAAATCGCTATGTGGCATGAGAGCGTTGTAAACGAGGACACAAATGTCTCAAAGGGAGATTGTTCTGGAGAATCATCAGCATGAATGGAAAAATGACTGGAATGACAGTGTTCTTTTTGTGTAAAAACTAACTGCATTATTGTGAAAATATTTTGTGAAGCTGCTTGTATTTAAAAATTGTTTTTAATACAAGAGAATATATATAAAATATACAAAAATACAATAATGAAGTTCAGATATTACTTTAGACCTTGAACAAATAATAAGAGTATTAAAATTATAAATACAGAATGTATATAAATATATATATATACATATAAATATATATTAAAATACAGTGTGTGTATATATATAATTTTATTATAAATATAATTATATAATTATATGATTTTATATTCATACTTTATATATGTAAAATTAATCCAAATTATATCTATTATCATTTAACTATTATAAATATAATTATATATGATTTTATATTCATTTATATATATATATATAAAAATCAAGAGAATCATATATGATAATATACGGAATTAAATATAGTATAATATACGAAATTTGGTGATTATCCTGTGTTTTAACTATGAATTTTCAAGTATTTTAACTGTGGCTTCAATTAATTATAGGAACATACCTGATTTTAAGTTCTATTATAAGTCATTATGAATACTGTATATTATGAGTACATACAGACTCCATAGAAAGTGTTACCAATATTTTTGCTGACATATTAATAGCAGTTCATGTGGCAGCTCTCTGCTCTTCTCTGCATTAATGGGAGGGTGAAATGGAGCAGGAGACATTCTCATCTGTAATCAGTTCCAAAGAGGATCCATCTCTGTCTCACATTTACCCCAGGCTCACACACACACACACACACACACACGCCTCCACTCACCCACGCGGGCACTTTAATTCACTCTAAAACACACTCACACACCCACACACACATTCAGCAGAGAAGCCCAGTGCTGATGCTGTCTGACAACATCACAGATCTCGTATTCCACGTTTTCTGAAGTGCTTGAGGTTTGTACAAGCAGCCTGGGATTAATTAAACTTTCACAGCTTCTGTTCTGCATGTCGTTCCACAGTGACAGCAACATCTTCACGCTCCAGGTTCAAATTAGAGAGGACGTTGATGAATACAAGCCCAAAATAATGAGTTTTATTGATATATTTTTAATTCATAATGCTTTAAAGATGCACGTCATGGATGTCACTAAAGCCAGATTATAAAAATGTAGCAATATACATATCAAGCATCAATGCAAGTTCTTTTTCAGTCTCATTTCTCACATTTATGATTCAATAAGTTTGACATAAAATACAGTAAATGTTTCATTTGGAAGAGCAAACAAATCTCTTAAAAAAATACAGACTGCAGACAGAAACCTATCACCCCACGCGAGCGCACACACACTCTCACACACTTGTTTGCACAAAATCAAGTCTCTTTAGACCACATTAGCACAAATCCAAAGAGTTTAGCATCTGTTTGTCAGAGCATTTCAACATTACATTCTTTATAGTGCCACTGAAAAATATATAACAGCAATCCAGTGCAAACTATATATAAAACCAACAGCATGACACCTAAACAAGTTCATTCACCGCATATTCATTTTCATACACTAGAAGTCTGACTATTTATAAAGTTCTCCGTGTCCTACCTTGTTGTGATACGAGCAGACAGAGGATAGGGTACGTGCTCAGCGATTCTGTCTTGGCTGAAGCTCTGCTTCTCTGTAACCACAGAGACTGTGACTTACTCTGAATGTACCAGAAACAGCCAATAGCTGAGCAGCCTCAGCCGTTCCGACACACGCACACAGTCTCACAAGGAATTTCTTAAAAGCCTTCCGTCAATCAAGCATATTCTCAAGGTTTCATGTAATTGGTTTCTCATCTTTAGAGAATCTGTCATAAAACGGTTCATTCAAAAACCTGCCCTTTGCACTGACGCAGTGACAAAGTTTAAGATCAAGTGACTTAGTTTAATGTTTCAGAAATATATTTCAGTTGTAAACTCTTGTCACTCCTTTTAATTTTTATGTGTATCAAGTCAACATACATTAGATTGCAAAAAATAATATTCTTAATCAGTATTTTTGCCTTGTTTTACTGCAAAAATATCTAAGCAGGATAAATTTACAAATTCACAAAATGTGTAAAATATTAAAAGTTGTTTTCAGAGAATATATCGAATTTAATTCGTTTTTTCCTGTTCTTTTTCTTGCTCTACAACCCACTAATTGATTTTGTTACATTTATGGTTAACAAAAAGGTGAAAAAAAATCTTGGCAAAAAAAAATTTCTTTTAAAAAACATGTCTTAATATCTTTTGCAATTTTGGTAAATTAAAAAAATTGAAGTAAATGTATATTATTTTAAGGATTTTTTTTTTTTTTTTTTACAGGAAAATAATATTTGCAGCATGCATGTTGGCAAGATACAACTCAGTTTGTTAAATGTAATTGTGATACCTGTAGTGTCCGAATATTATTTATAATATAATAAATTAAGACACCTGATATAAAACTTTGCCTCTGCAAAGGGAAGTTTTGGGAGGGGACAGAAAAAAATAATCATCTAAATAACTTTGATTAAAAAAGAAAGACATTACCAAAAAGCCACATAAATTACATAACTTTCAACTGAAAAACATTAAGTACAACATGATGGCACTCAAATATGATTCATGTCATAAGCAGGGATTTTGTTTTTCACATCAGTCTCTCAGTCCTTTCCATCCTCATCAGCAAATACTGCCATCAGCTGTCGACATTGTAATCTTGCTTTGAAGAGGTTACATGTATTTTCTTAGCTGAGACATTTCAGTGGCAGCGCTGTGGAGTAGACAGTAAGAATATTTTAGTTTAACCACACCTGGATATTCTGCATGCAGGTGGTTAGTAAGTTAGTTTCAACCTTTAGAAAGCTAATCAAAATCCAGTACAATCCAATAAATCAGTTAAAATCAATGGATATGTCTGTGGTCTGTCATGAAAAGGGATGATGGCATTGCAGTTAACACATTTACCCTGCACTGGCAAGCCAAAATGAGGGAATGACAAAACAGAGAAAACAATGACTATGCCGAACGTCGCAGATTTTAGCATTAATTTTGCACCTTACGTAACGCAAGCCAAGGATTATTACGTAACTCTCTCTTTAGCAGATGTTATGAAAGACCTCTTGAATAGACACAACGTCTTAAAAGGAACCAAGGACAAAGTGCTCAATTATAGCTAATGGACAGAAACGGTGCATTACTCTGGTGGAGAAAAAAACTACGCTAAATCACACATTAGCTGTCGGAAACGGCTGAACCTATAATGAAACAAAATAAAGACATGAATAACATGAATAATGGTTCCTAAAGATATCTAAAAGCCATTATGTTTTATCAGCCATTTCACACATTCACCATGGTAACCACAGTCTCCACCACAGAAATTTTTACTACAATAAATTAATATGGGATTTCCTTTCTAAAATGTTGTTGTATTTTATTTAACAGTGTCAGATATTTTTTAATTTTTTTTTTTTTTTTTTGGTCAGAAACTATTTACCATGGTACATTTTTTTGAGGAAAGTTTCACCTTTTAAATCCCAAGCCACTAAAGTCTGATACCTGATTTGCAAATCTTGTTATATTGCTCCAAAAATTGTTAATGTACTAAAAAAAAATTATGACAACAGCAAGTTAGTCAAAGCAGAAATAATTTTATTATTCATATAAAAACAAGACAGTTGTTAAGACAAACAATAAGTGTAATTTCATGCATGTCATGCATTTGTGTTATTTATTATTATTATTATTATTATTTTATGTGTGGATGCTTCAAACACAATGCACCATATTTCAGTTGATTATAAATATTTAAGTCTGGTATTTTTAGACTAAAACTGAACTATTTTAAAGCAATTATTAATCTAGGTTGATGAGAATTTATAAATATACTATTGTTTATTGTTAACTTATGTTTATTCATAATATATTAACTAATGTTAAAGGGATAGTTCACCCAAAAATGAAAATTATTCCATGATTTACTCCATCCAAGGTTCTTTCAGATGAACACAATCGGAGTTATATTAAAAAATATCCTGGCTCTTCCAAGCTTTGTAATTGTAGTAAATGGTGCTTGAAATTTTGAAGCCCAAAAAAGTGCATCCATCCATCATAAAAGTAATCCATACGGCTCCAATGGGTTAATAAAGGCCTTCTGAAGTGAAGCGATGCATTTTTGTAAGAAAAATATCCATATTTAAAACTTTATAAACTATAACTGGCTTCCGGCAACGGCCGTACACAAGTCAGGTTCTGGCGGAAGAGAGACCACTGACCTGACGTATGACGTAGGATGTAGGAGTAGCGTTAGCTTAGGTGAGAGTAGACGCCTCTCGCGGTTCAAACAAATAAGGCAGGGCAACAAACTCAAGCTCCTCCGACATTTCTCTTTAAAAATTCTCGTTTTAGACTTCTAATTCGTGACCGGTGTTTTGTTTTGCTCTATCCTCTGAGCTTCCGCATTCGTCAATACGTCGGGTCAGAGGTTACTCTTTGACCGGAACTAGACTCATGTACGGCCATTGCCAGAAGCCAGTTATTATAGTTTATAAAGTTTTAAATATGGATATTTTTCTTACAAAAACCCATCGCTTCGCTTCAGAAGGCCTTTATTAACCCCATGGAGCCATGTGGATTACTTTTATGATGGATGGATGGATGCACTTTTTTGGGCTTCAAAATCTCGACCCCCATTCACAGCCATTATAAAGCTTGGAAGAGCCAGGATATTTTTAATATAACTCAGATTGTGTTTGTCTAAAAGAAGATAGTCATATACACCTGGCTTGAGTAAATCATGGAATAATTTTCATTTTTGGATGAACTAACCCTTTAATTTATATTTATATACTTGAAATGTTCAAAATGTATTAGCATATGTAGAAATTAACATTAACCAAGATTAATAAATGCTATAAAAGTGGATGTTCATGATACCTGATGCATTAAAAGGGATAGTTCACTCAAAAATTAATATTCTGTCATTCTTTTACCCGACCTCATGTCGTTCCAAGAAGATATTAAAAGAACCAAACAACATTGGAGCCCATTGACCTCCAATGTCAAGACATTTTTCAAAATATCTTCTTTTGAGTAAATGATGGTGAGTAAAGTCCAATCACTGTTTAGAAAGATTTTTTTCCAGCTGATGAACGATAAAGACATTAACAGCCAATCAGAATCCATTCTGCTTTAAATAGCTTGAACAATTAAAGTGGCAGCTACGATATAAGTGCACAATGATATTGTGCATTGGTGTGGATGCTAATATTATCTTTCTTGGTGTGAACGGCCTTAAATGATGACAGAATTTTCATTTTTGGATGAACTATCCCTTTAACTTATGTTAACATTTGGAACCTTATTGTAAACTGTTACCAATAACTCAAAAAAATGTAAGGAACTAAGAAAGGTTGTTAGAAACCAAAGTGTCTCCTCAATCTTCGAATGGTACCTGTGGCTATCAGGTCTTCAGTTTCATTTCCAAAAGTGTGTCTTCCAGAGCTGGAGGTTCTGATGGCACCAGGCCTGATCTCAGAGTGGTACACTACACTGTTGGGTTTGAAGATCTTGCTGCGGTAGCCCAGAGGGTGGTACGACAAAGGGGCTTCCTCAGGATCTTCATCATCATCATCACCAATAACTACCAGTTCAGCCTGGATTCCTTCATCTTCCTCATCGGATTCAGCATTCTGATAACCCATGAAGATCATGGTAACAGGTTCACCAGATTCCACCTCGGGTGGGAGGAAGCTCATAAAGTTGAGACTAGAGTCTTCCTTTGGATTTAGAGGGGAATACCGTCCAAATCCCAGCCCGGAGTCTGCCGTTGGAGTTATCCGAAGCTGTTCCTCACACTCTTGCATGGGAGAAGATGCCGGGCTGATCCTGGTTATGTCGTTGTATTCATTGTTAGCATATGGTCCATTTTGAGCTGGTTGGTTGGTTCCCAAATACTGGTTGGTTTTAGTGGTTGGAATGTAAAGAGCTTCTTGTTTGGTACATTTCTCGGCCTGAAAAGGACTCTGGTTATTGTTGGGCATCTGAAAGCCATGAAGGCTGATGTAACCTCTTTCTGTCCTCTGAGGGGTTGTAGGTCGACTGAATGGGCTTGAAAACACAGGTTCGTGGTATTCCACATCTGATGGGGCTTTCTTCTCAGAGGCTTTCATCAGAAGTTCCTCTACTTCAAGAGGGCTCATCTCATTCATGTCATTCTGGGAGTCCTGGCCTTCAGGTGGCAAGGCATAGACAGATTTCCGCCCATCTTCAAAGACTTTAATGCCTTGCTGTTGGAGGTCCAGAGGTGCGATGGTGGTCATGGAGAGGATGTGACTCTCACCGGTGCGGAGATCTTTTTCCACACTGATCTTCATGGTGTATGTAGCTGAAAGGAAAGACCAGCGTTAAACACAAACAACCTCATATCAAATCATGACATAATTTTTTTATCAATAAAACAAAGAGTTATTAAAATACATTTAAAACATAAAAAAAATTAAAAATACATTACTGTTCAAAAGTTTGTGGTCGGTAAGATTTTTTTAATGTTTTTGTAAGATGCTTTCATGTCTTTGAAAGAAGTCTCATGTTTACCAAGGCTGCATTTATTTGATCAAAAATACAGTAAAAACAGCAATATTGTGATTACAATTTAAAATAATATATATTTTTTTTATTTTAATATAGAATATTTTATAATTTAATATTTTAAAATCTAATTTATTCCTGTGATGCAAAGCTGAATTTTTCAGCTTTTTATTTCAATTTTTTAGTTTTAATTTTTCTAAAGCTTATTGCTTTAATAAAAAATGTGTGATCTTGCAATCTGTATATATATACAATATTCTGTTCAGGGTTCAGATGGTGATAATTTGATTATTGGGCCTCTTTCATAATTCTATGTCATGCCCATAATTACAGTCATGGAGACCAGCTTTTTCATGTTTTTTCAAGAATGAAAACAGCATTTATGTACCTTGAATTGCTATAATTACAGAAGTGGACAGTTTGATGACATGTTTGCACTGTCTAAATAAAGTATTCTGGAAATCATGACATGTTTGTGCTGATTATATCAGCAAATAGTTGGTGGTGAGAACAGTAGCCTTTGCGTTGTACCTTTTTTCTCCTGTTCTTCATCAGTTGCGTGTTTTCCTGGTGTGACACTTCTCCTCCTAGTTGTGGGAGTATAGCACTTAGGGACATCAGGTATGGCAGTGTAGATATATTGGACTGGCTCTGTAAGCAACATGAAGGTCTATTGAGGAAGTGTCACAGGAAGAATGCTGTACAAATAGCAATATAGGAAAGAGAAGAAATTTCTTTACCTGGGAGTATATTTGCGTTTACTTCCTGAGGGGAAATACGGTAGTTTGCACAGTACCAAAACCGGATTTGATGAAGAGACCAGAAGATATAAAACAAAACCAAGTTTCACACAAATCACATCAGGTCACGTAACACGCAAACAGATCCTTTTCTCACAGCACCAACTGGCATCAAACAATTTTATCTTGACGTCAATTTGATACCGAGGGGCATCTTCACAGCATGTTGCATTGTGATGATTTCCCTAGTTCCCAACTCAAAAGCTGATCCAATTTAAGGGGCTCAGTATTGTAATAAGCGATAAGGAGTCTCCAGGCCTGTTAAAGTGATTACACAAGCAATACCTTTATGATGTCCTCTGGAGTTTTCTCCACCTCCTTCAGTTGTTTCAGAAGAAGCTCCTCTTTCGCAGAAATCTCCAGTTCTTGCGTCTCCAGAGCTGCAATCTCCAGCTCTATTCTGTCAAGACGCAGAAAAAAATTTAATTGATGATCCTCTTATTTGTTTTTAAATGTCTTCATGGTAATGCCTCAAAATACCTTTCTAATTTGTTGAATAAATATACTCCAGCAAGATTGCTCCAGACATCCAATGGTAACGTGCTGATTGTACCAAAAACACAGCTAAAAATTGGCGAGTCAGACTTTTTTAGTCATTTCGGTCCCATTATATGGAACTATCTTCGTGCATTCGACTCACTATGCACTTTTAAAAAGTATCTCAAAACACATTTGTTCACTAGGGCCTTTCCTTGATGTATTTTATTTTGCTTTATTATTTTATTTCTATTATGTGTGTATGTCTGTCTTTCTTTTCTGTGAATTCACACATGTATTTCTCTTCTGTAAAGCACTTTGTAAACACTGTTTTTAAAAGTTGCTATATAAATAATGCTTTACTTATATACTTTTACTGCTTTTTCCATTAAGTTATATTTTAGATTAAATAATGCAACACATTGTGTTGACCCAAACCTGTATGGCTTTATTTATTCTGCAGAACACAAAAGAAGATATTTTGAAAAAGTTTCAAATGGTTTTGTCCATACAATGAAAGTCAAATGGGTCTAAAACAACACATTTCATTGTATGAACAAAAAAATAAAAATAAAAACATTGTTCTTTTTTTGTGTGTGTGTTTCACCAAAAAAAGAAAGTCATAAATGTTTGGATCGACATAAGAGTGAGGAAATTATGACAGAATTCTCATTTTTGGGTGAACTATGCCTTTAATTTTATTAGTGCAAACAATTTCAATTTGAACTACTTGCATGTCATCCATCATTTATTTACTTTTGTATGCCAAAAAAGCAATATCCAAATTAACAACTGTAAAAAATGTATTAAAAATGTTGTAATCCTGTCTAAAGTAGTCTGATTTCATGAAAATCACTCTATATAATGGCACCTCCTTGTGTAATGTTTTGGTATTGTTCAAACTTTAACATTCCCTATGGCATGTGCAGAGAGCTGATGATATCGAAAAATAAGTTTTTAGTTTCAGAGTTTTAGAAGGTTTACCCTCATTTATGTTTTGTGTGGGGCCATGAACCTATACGTCTAGATATCTTACGGGAAATGACAAACCACCTCTGTCCTGTGATTGTGGAGATTTTCATCTGATTGCTTTTTAGCTCTTAATCCACCTGGTTTAAACTGCAGCCATCATATTGCAGAGTCTATTTGTCAAGAGAAAGCTCTTTGGAGATTTGAGTCCTTAAACCAATCTTAACTGCTGGAAAGCAAACTTCCATTCCATCTAAATAAAGCTCCACAGGGAATAACAAGGCAGAGAGTGTCTCACACATACTGTATGGTAGGGCTGGGTAAAAAAAATATCTATGTCTCGATTTTAATCGATTCTCATTTTTACAAACCGATATCGATTCGTATATTCCAAGAATCGATTAGCCTACTCTAGCCTGTTTACAGCTGTTGAATGAACACAACATTGTAGCGCAACTCTCATCCATTAAATCGCAATAAGCTTTGTGCTTTGTTACTTTTGATAAGAAACAAAGTCTCAGATTTCAAATTATGTCCGTCTTATTGTGAAATTCAAACGAGAAATACCGTTTTGGCGCTCTTTAATGTGGAAACGGATCACCTCAGATCAAGTGAAGCGCACGTCACGTGAACGGATCATCTCTTCCTCTATCTTCAGTACCAGTTACAGGCTACAGCGCGAAAAAAGCATGAATGAATACCAAAAGGTATGTAAAAAGATACAGGACAATTTACTGAAATTAATCCTGTCTCATGTAATAGCTCAATCAATGCTTCAACCACGCTTCAAAGACGTCAAAAACAAGCTAAGCAACGTCACATTTCCCTCATAAAAACCATATTCAGTGACCATAAACTCGCTAGTCAGCTAGAAAAATGAACTCTGGAGAGGAGCATTTTGTTAAATATATGCAGCATATCACATATTCATTGTAATGTTTATTGTTCTTCAATATGTAATGTATGTTTGAATAAATATGTTTTTATGAAACTGTTTAAATATTAACGTTTCAAAAAACATAGTTATGTAAAGATAGTATTGCAACTGGAATATTATAAAAACCTCCTTGTGTATAATTTAAAGGGATAGTTCACCCAAAAATGAAAATTCTATCATCGTTTACTCAACCTCAAGTTGTTCCAAACCTGTATAAATGTCTTTGTTTTGCTGTATTCAAAGGAAGATATTTGGAAGAATGTTTGTAACCACGCAGATCTCACCCCCATTGACTACCATAGTATTGTTTTTCCTACTATGGTAGTCAATGGGGGATGAGATCTGCTTGCTTACAAACATTTTTCCAAATATCTTTTATTTTAGCTCAAATCAGTTAATTTTAACCTTCAATATTATAGGCTAATAAATTATAATGTAGTGCCAACTGACTTTTTTCCTTGAGAAAATTTGCCATGTACCTTATATATAAATCCAAAATAATCGATATCGAATCAAATTGCAAGCTTGTGAATAGAAATCAAATCGAATTGTGAAATTTGTGTCAATACCCATCCCTACTGTATGGCAGCTTATGGTTACTCTCATTATGAGAGAGTGGTTCATTTTCTAGCTCTGAAAAAGATTTCAGTTATTTTGTCCTTTTCTTGTGTTAGTCATGCTTCCTGTGCAAGGTATGACCTTCTGCGTAATGGTTGTTTTTTTTCCAGACAAAGCTTGTCGTAAGTCAACTGGCTCTCACTGCCAAGGCAGGTTGCGTAAGTAGACAGTTTATGTAATACTGTGAGTGAGGCCTGTCTGTCTAACCCTTGGCTAACACTGAAAGCCCATCACAGTGGTTAAACAAGAATAATCCAATAGCTTCTCGTGAACCTTGCAAACCGTTAGCGATAGAGTAAAAACTTTTTTCATTTTTCATTTGTGGAGATGTCAGAGTACCTGTCGATATTGCTCTGCAGGAGTTTAGTCTTTTGTTGGAAATCTTCAGTCTGGGCCTTCACAGATTCTTGCTCCTCTTCGCTCACGGCGCTTAATCCATCCATCAGCCATTGTTCTCGTAGAGTTTTTTTCTGTTTGTGCAAAGAAAGCAACACAGAATGTTGTATCAAGATAATTTACTTTTTTTTTACATTACAGTGTTGTAAATTAATAAAAACATTCACAAAATGCAAACACAATCTGTTGCAATAATGTAATCATATATATAATAAAACAACAGAAATATTATAATTATTATTTATAACAATACATACCTTTAGATATTGTAGCTTTAATTTCTCTTCTTCACTGTTTCTTCGTTTCTTTTCTATCTCCTCTCGAATTCTTCTTTTGTCCTGATGAGAAAACAGAGTCATATACAATGTAAAGTAAAATAAGATCCTAAACCTTTTTCGGTTTCACCTTGACCCCATACTCTTTTGTTGTTTCTTTTTCTATTAGTGGCACTTAATGTCTTGCTATTAACACAAGCATGCATATAGAGAGATCTAATATAGTCTTTTTGAGAGGGAGGCTTTGCAGCATTATTTTTAACTCTCTAATAAACTATGACTTCATGTATAAAATAAACAGCTCAAAGGCTGTGTGTGGACAGAAATAACACATGGATGGATATCTCCATATATGCTCTAAATGTTCTTTTATGGAGTTCATATACTGATAGAAACTAGCACACTTAAGCAGATATACATGGATTAATCACTCTGATTTGTTGTCTGACCATTGATTTTCTCAACTTTTTGTTCAAAAACTTGCGTTATCAACATTCAAGTGTTGATAAAAAAGAATGCATGAAGCTAGAATAAAACTTTTGTTTGTTTAAAAGAAGAGGATCTGTTCTATGTTCAGATATTCATACAACTAAATATTCTGGGGGCCATGAAAATTTTGTGAAAATTCTCAAAAATGCTGCCGGTGGCTGGTAACTTTATATATATATATATATATAAACGCTGGCGGGGAAAAAGTTAATGGTTGTGTGGTTCATGTCACCAAGGCCACAAAAGTATTAAGACTTTAATGTTGGGACTATTAAAATGACTAGTTACTCTTACAAGTGCTTTTATTTAAAAGACACACTAAAAACTCTCACCTCATAAAGGTTAGCAGACACAACAGAGCAAAATTCATCTGTTATATCCACGTTTCAAACACCCAGAAAGGTTTTATGATTACCAACCTGACACCAAAGCCAAATAACAATATATAAAGTGATGATATTTCCCTTGCCAATATAAAAAACCTTGATTCTCTGTTACAAAAAAACAAAAAGAACAGCCTGATACTCACTGTTATTGCCTGCAGTCTCTCTCGCAGCAGGGTTTCTTCCTCCATTATGCTCCTGACATAGAAAGAGAGAGAGAGAGGGATAAACAACCTATTCTCAACTAACAACCCTCCGTCAATGTCTGTTTCGAAGACTAAGAACAGGTTGGTAACAAGCTGTGATTGGCACATGTGCGTTGGCATGAGAGAAGTTTTGGTAGGGGGTGACTTGATGGTGGGCGTCAAAGCTGGAAGAAAGGAAAGAAGTGTTCTCTTTCACCCACTATCTTTTTGCCTGATGGATGAATGAGCACATAAAAAGATTAAATATGTACAAAAGTTTGGAGTGTGTGTGTGCTGGTTGTTGGTGTCTATGATGTACTAGCTAACCATAACTGCCATAGCTAGAATGTCACTCTTTGACACTTCATGCGTCAGATATATCCACGTGGGGTGCTTTGCTTGGGACAGAGTAACATAATGTGTCATGTCAATAAATAATAGATAAATAGCCTGACAGTGCCGTTAAGGACAATGAACAAGCTGGGGTCATTTAGCTTCTACCTAACAGAAGAGGTTGTGTTAAGTGCAACTCAAATGAGTTCTGATGATGTTGTGTGTAAAAAATATATATTAAAGGTGAACTGTGTAATTGCTGCATCAAATAATAATAGTGGCATCAAAAGAAATTGCAACGATTTTTACATTTCCAGAAGAAAATGGTACTTGTGTGTGCAAATGTAGCCGCTATGATGCTAAGGTGTTGTAGGTGGTTGCCAGGGTGTTGCTATGCCGTTGCGATGGTGTGTTAGAGTGTTTTTGAACATGTGATGTGATCACTAGGATATTCTTGATAGGTGGTTTCAATAATGTATTTTTGCTAGATGGCCGAAAGAGCCCTCCTTAAAAAACATCTTATAAAATGTTTAATTAAATATAATTACATACATTATAATAATTTAAAGAAGCATATAAAGTAATAGAATGATTAATAATAGACCATGTATTAATAATATATCATATTAATAATATAATATTTGCATATTTACATTTATTAAACAAATTATAATTATTTAAATACATTTTAAACTTATTTAATGTTTGCCTTAGCAAACACAAGTATTGATGGTTTCCAAACAGGTTTCCCTATTGTCAAATCTTTCTCTTCACAATACAATGGAAAAGGACAAAGTATTTTAACATTAATTTCAGCTTTACATAATCTCTAGTGATAAATAAACTCAAAACTCAAGTTTTGTGTTTATTTATCAAGAGATGGAGCTGAACACAGAGAGACATTTCGGTAAATATCTGCTTTGTATTTGTCCAGTGCAGTATTGATTTCATATACGCTGAATTTCATTCAAGGCCATTTCTCAGATGTTTGGGCTTGTGAAGCAAATGTTGTTGGGTTAAGAATAGCCCACTGAAGACAGACCTCATCCCCTTTGTACAGAAATAAATACATGACCAGGAAGATATACACTCTGTTGTCACAGATGGACTGCAAGGTTACATGGCATTCAGATAGCGACATGCGGTTATGAAACACACGTGAATGACAGAACCCTCTGAGGCCAAAAACAAAACATGACGTATGAATGTGATCTGCTCCAAAAAACAGGTGTGATATAAAATTTCACCCACAAAAGTTTTTTTTCCCTATGTAAACATACACTACCGTTCAAAAGTTTGGAATCTGTAAGATTTTTTATGTTTTTAAAAGAAGTTTCTTCTGCTCACCAAGGCTGCATTTAATTAAAAATACAGTAAAAACAGTAATATTGTGAAATATTATTACAATTTGAAATAACTGTTTTCTGTTTGAATATATTTTATAAAGTAATTTATTCCTGTGATCAAAGCTGAATTTTCAGCATCATTACTCCAGTCTTCAGTGTCACATGATCCTTCAGAAATCATTCTAATATGCTGATTTGCTGCTCAAGAAACATTTATGATTATTATCAATGTTGAAAACAGTTGTTTACTTTTTTTTCAGGATTCCTTGATGAATAGAAAGTTCAAAAGAACAGCATTTATCTGAAATACAAAGCTTTTGTAACATTATACACTTCAAAAGTTTGGGGTCAGTAAGAATTTTTATTTTTATTTTTTTGAAAATAAATTAAAGAAATTAATACTTTTATTCAACAAGGATACATTAAATTGATCAAAAGTGACAGTAAAGACATTTATAATGTTACAAAATATTATATTTCAAATAAATGCTGCTCTTTTGAACTTTCTATTCATCAAAGAATCCTGAAAAAAAAAATATTGTACACAAATATTTTGTACAATTGTACACAATAAATGTTTCTTGAGCAGCAGATCAGCATATTAGAATGATTTCTGAAGGATCATGTGACACTGAAGACTGGAGTAATGATGCTGAAAATTCAGCTTTGATCACAGGAATAAATTACTTTAAAAAATATATTCAAACAGAAAACAGTTATTTTAAATTGTAATAATATTTCACAATATTACTGTTTTTACTGTATTTTTAATTAAATAAATGCAGCCTTGGTGAGCAGACGAAACTTCTTTTAAAAACATTAAAAATCTTACCGATTCCAAACTTTTGACCGGTAGTGTATAGTTTTGGTGAGACATATTGAAATATTTATTATTAGGCTATAATTTTGCATTTTATTTTTCATTTTTTCAAAATACAACTTAAGTAATCAAAGCTATAAAACAACAAATGAATCTATAGGAAGTAAAAATAATTCTATAGCCTAGTAGATACTGGATATTTAACATTTTTCTAAAATTGAAAAGTTGATTGTCAACTTTTAGGAGTGTATAAGCATATAGATGGCTTGCTTCAAAGCTAACAGATATGGGCTAAAAGCCACAAATGTAGATTTCATGGGGCCAAATCTCTTGAAAAATTTCAAATTGTCAATCAGTATTTCCTGGTTGTGCCCCTCCCTCCCTGGTTGAAGTGTGACCTATGCCCCGTCTGACAGGTGAAGAGTTCAAACAGTAGAAAGCCCATTGCGACATGAACGGAGTGTGCTAAGCGCTGTCACATGTGGCCTTTGGTTTAAAATGTCAAGCTTGTCCCTTTCATAAAAACCAACATTCCTGAAGATGTTGTCTCAAATGAGGATCCATCTAACAGCAATGTGACTAACATCCTGTCCTAAGTGTAATGCCTGCTCAGATTGCACCATCCTCTCTGCCTGGTGACTGTACACATTACTGACACCTTTGACGCTATCTAACAAATAGATCTACAACAAAGCAAACAAGCACTATTTTTTTGAGATCTAATGCAGTTAGTGCCCTTTAACACATAATGTCAGTTTCCCTGCAGATTCTCAAAGGAACCAAGAACTCACAAACAAAAATGACATTTCCCCAATGGCACCAGTGTGTGCACTGATAGCGACCCATCATGCCTTTAAATGTCTCACCACTTAACAAGATGCCGCACTAATTTAAGATGCAGCTTAAGTAGTGGCAGAGAGAGATGTATTTACAGATATTAATGCATCAGGGTTTGTTAGAATGTGCAGTCAGAGATGTCCTTGTCCTCACATACCCTTTTGCACTTAGAAAGAAATAAGCATTAGAATTAATTGGTATAATTAGAACCAAATAAATATTTTTAAATAAAGCTTAACCAAACACATAGTCAATTATTGCACTAAAAAGAGAGATTTTTTCTCAAACAAACAATAAATAAAAACAATAAAGCATATACAGCAACTGCTTTCTGCTTTTACTAACAAATACTCTGCATGGCATTTTGGACATATAGTACCATGGTAAATAGTGTGTT
The DNA here is from genome assembly GCA_039654765.1 of Mylopharyngodon piceus. Lineage (NCBI taxonomy): Eukaryota > Metazoa > Chordata > Actinopteri > Cypriniformes > Xenocyprididae > Mylopharyngodon > Mylopharyngodon piceus. The sequence continues at coordinate 5,997,800 of CM077444.1, read as the reverse complement.
TTTCTGGACAAGAGCAAGGACAAGAAATACACTACTAATTAAAAGTTAGAATACACCATCTAATTTAACTTTATTACTAGGCTCAAAGCTTTAAACAACAAATTGAAGTATGGAAATTATAAAAAAAAAATACACACAGCATTCTATATAAATTGAAAAGTTGTTTGTCAACTTTTAGGAGTACACTATCATAGATGGCATCAAAGCTAACAGATACAGTATAGGGCTAAAAGTCAAAAATTTAAAATAAAATAAAAGGCATACTGTCTTTTTTTTTACTCTCTTTATTGTCTAGGCAGGTGGTGCTGGGGAGGAGGAAGGCTAAAATAACAATTTGCATAGCAAGTAGAGTTATTGTATTCGTTTTGGATGCAGCGTGGTTATAAATTGTAGTAGAATTGGATATCTGAAATCGATTGGCTGTGGAAGCTACATTGAAACAACCAATCAGAATGCAAATAGAGTGTCATGGCTGAACTATTCATTATTACAGGATTAGTTCACTTTCAAATGAAAATTACCCCAAGCTTTACTCACCCTCAAGCCATCCTAGGTGTATCTTCTTCTTTCTGATGAACACAATCGTAATTATATTAATAAATATCCTGATGCATCTGAGCTTTATAATGGCAGTGAGCGAGGATCAACAAGTATGAACTGAAGAAAGTGTCTCCATCCACATCCATCCATTATAAACATATTCCACATGGATCCGGGGGTTAATAAAGGCCTTCTGAAGCGAAGCGATGCATTTGTGAAAAAAAAAATATCCATATTTAACAAGTTATGAAGTAAAATATCTAGCTTCTGCCAGATCGCCTTCCATATTCTACTCACGAAGAAAGTGTAAAACTCTCGCAGTTCAAAAAAGCTTACACGACGTCCTACGCCTTCCCTATTCAACTCACGGAAAAAACTTAACTAACGCGAAGCCAGTTTCATTTTTTTCTGTAATTTGAATACGGAAGGCGATCTGGCGGAAGCTAGATATTTTACTTCATAACTTGTTAAATATGGATATTTGGACACAAACTTTGCTTCAGAAGGCCTTTATTAACCCCCCAGAGCCATACGGAATATGTTTATGATGGATGGATGTGGATGGAGACACTTTCTTCAGCTCATACTCGTTGATCCTCGCTCACTGCCATTATAAAGCTCGGATGCGTCAGGATATTTATTAATATTTCTCCGATTGTGTTCATCAGAAAAAAGAAAGTCATATACACCTAGGATGACTTGAGGGTGAGTAAAGCTTGGGATAATTTTCATTTGAAAGTGAACCAATCCTTTAAAATCAATATGATCAGTAAAAACGTTCAAAATTTGATCATGTTGTATTTAGTGTTGTATACCATATTCTATCTGATACTGTCAATAGTACTGCCACAGTATAGGGATAGCAGGACAACCAATTTCCAATGACAACAAGTAGTGTGACACAACAACATGAATTCTCCATTATAGTCGAAGTGGTTTACAGCTTGCTTTGAAGTTGACATGATGAAAACCTTAGTTTCATTCATGGTGAAATAATGAGCTCACAGTCACGGTTAGTTGTATTATTGTGGTTATACAGGGCAGGTCAGGAAACTGCTCCTCGCCTCAGAAGACATTTACCTGTGTTTAATCTGACCTCTTTCTCTGTCCTGCCGCTGTCCTCGCTCTAAAAATACCTCACAACAACATGAAATACTTTGTGGTTCATAATGACTTTATTTGTTTTTTAATGAAAGCTACAACATTCGTTTTGCACTTCTTTAATTTTATAAGTGCAGTGTTTGAAAGATGCTCACACAATAGAGCTAATTTATGCAACAAATCTGAATAAATTATGCCCCAGCCTGAGAGTGGGAGGATATAATACACACACTCGAATACACCCACACAAGCTGCTGCATATAAATGTCTCCCAGTTTAATGTTCCAAAGCTCTTCAGATCCACAGAACTGGAATTCTAATTCCTGCATCCAGAATTCCGATGCATTATCATTCCTCTCTGCTTCAGTCAGCTCAGATTACAGCAGCCTGGCAGGGTTCGGTGAGGGAATTAGGATGCCCAGTGTGGCGACAAACAGGAGAAGGTCATGCTAGTTAGTCCTGCCCACGCTGGTTCTTACTGCCAGGCTTAAGATGTGTACTGCAGCAGAAAATAGTGTCTGTCTCACAGCTGGACTTGTCAGCGCAGGACTATCAGGCAAACGCTGGCCTCCAAACTCTCCTGATTTCTAAGACCCATCAGCTGTTAAGACATCCACCTCTCTCCTCCTCCTCCTCCTCCTCCTACAGACAATGCCAACCACTTACTTTCTTCCTCTCATCTTCTCTTTCCATCTCTCTGATTGTATGACTCACAAGCAGGTACCTAAAAAAGTACTGTGGTGGCAGCATGGTACAGTGATAGTATCAGATGGCAATACTTATGCGTTGATGATATGATATATATGGAGTTTCCACCTTTTGATTTTCTAGGATTTTTCCAGTTGTTCATAATGATAAGATTATAGGATTTTTAACAATTGTTTTAGATTTTACTTTAATTTCTACAATTTCTAGCCAATGAAACATTTTCAAGCTGAGCATAACTGTATATATATATATGAAGACTTCAGATGCAAAAGCCTCTAAGTGCCATCTGAAATTTTCTTCTAAAATGAGCATTTTTATCAAGCTCATGTTTATGGTCAGTTATTTCATTTTAATGGCAATGAAAAGGACCTATTAATTGCCATTAAAGTGAAATTACTGAAAATTCACATTTTTTAAATGTTTTTCAGATATTAATGTATTTCTATTAAGATACAGTTTTATTTTAGTATCATTGAGATACTATTATAGTTTTTATTAATATTTTGAATTAGTTTTTATTTTTATATTCTCCCTTTTTATTTACATTTTTGTCATTTTTAATAGTTTTTTTTTTTTTTTTAAATGTGTCTATATTCATTTTTATTTTGTATTTATTTAGTTATTTTAGCACATAAAGTTGCACTAAATGGAAATGAGAAATGTTGCCTTGGCAACTAGCTGAAAAGTGTTATTTTATTTTAATTCAGTTAATGTTTATTTTATTTAAATAACATGTTTTTTTTTTTTTTATAGTTTTAGTTAACTAACCCTGCTACGATATTAAAAATATATTCACTATAGATATTTCTATGATATAAAATATTAATTTTCATGAATTTTAGTGAATAATGAATGTTTTTTCATAACATTTTCAAGTCATGAAAACTACTATCTTAAAAAGTCATAGAAATGTCTATATTGAATATATAATTTTATTACATATTACATATATAATTTTAGAATAAACATTCACTACAGAATTTTTTTTGACTTAACATATTTTTTAATTTGAATGACTTTTGATTTTTAAAATTCAATAATATTACCCAGTTTTACATGACCATGGGATCTCTGTATACACTATGAATCTGAATTAATTGAATTCATGGTAATAATTACATGTAAATCCTGTATATTCACTGTACTGTATTGTGCATGTCCAAAAATCATAGTAAATCTAGTGTACTTTTTTTAAAAAGTACTATGGTATTACCATAAAATACTATGAAAAAACTATATATATATATATATATATATATATATACACAGTATATATAAAACTATATATAAATGATATACTCTGATATACATCACAGTACCATTTTAATGCCAGGGTATGTGAACATAGTAAACAAGCAGTACCATGGTACATATCAAAGTACCACGGTAATACCATCTGATACCTTCACTGAATAGTATCACACTTCAAAATCTGTAACGCAATAACTAAAAAATGTCCTAATCCTGCTGCACAGCAAACAGCCTCTCAGCCAGTCACAGATCAGAGATCAAAGGTTTTCATGGTTCACGATAACACCGATCAAACAAGCTCTTACAGCGGCCCGATCTCCCTCACTACCTCATATGACGTGACCAACATGTCTGACAGAGAGATTTCACTCAGATTCAGTCTAGAGACAGACACCTAGTAATCTCCAGTCTCTAATCTAATCTCTAATGGTTTAACAGTCAAATCCCTGGGGTCTACAGCCTGGTGTGTGTGGAAAACAGAATTCATGTGCCCACTTTCTGTTTTAAAGCATTTCCATGTAGGTGAGAATTTATGACAAAATGTGCATCAATTTTCAATAATTCAACAGAGAAGCCAAATATTCCACAAGTACATCAGTGTTTATCTCAAGGCATCACACAGGGTTTAAACCCTTAAACTCTCATGTAAAGAACTAATTCTTTACACCACCAATTTCACTGATAAACAGTCCAAACTGCTGTCTTATTTCAAAACTTGTAACAGAGAAAGAACATGGCGAATTGATATGCATTGTAATGGGGTCAACAAACTTGGAACTAAATCAAAGCCCTGCATTATAAAGAAAAGTATTACACAAATCTCTGGAATACTTCATTCTGATTGGTCAATTGCAACATTTTGCAGTCAAATATTTTTGTATAATGACCCTTAAACAATTAAACTGTCCATTACTGGCAACTGATTTCCTCTCAAAAACTCAACAATCAACTCAAGAAAAACAATCCTGGCAAAAGCAGTAGGCTATTTAAACAAATGTTTTAAATTAGATTTATTTAAATATGCCAAATAGATTTTTTTTATGCCAAAGTCAATGTAGTTGCATTGCCATTTACTAACCTGTATTGTTTAAAACTGAATTTTGATGCATAATTTTAAGATATTAATTTTCATGATGGACTTTAAGATTCTTTATGACATTTAAATATTAAAAATATTTTTTTTTAATGTACATAGCTACAGTATGCTACTTTCATCTTTCTCATATCACACTGTGGTCTCTTTCTTCTAATACAATAAAATAATTTTAACTCAAACAATTATTTATTATAATTATTATTTATAAAAAATTGGTAAGTAGCCCTAAATGAGGGGGATATTGTACATTCAACCAGTCATTATCACAAAATAAACCATGTAAGGGTGATCCAAGTTTATGTGCCTTCATGATGGGGTCCTGATCACCCTGTCAGAATTTATTTTGCAATAACAACCAGTTGACTGAACATTATAATTATAATCAGAATGTAAAATTCAACAGTGCCGTGTATAAAGAGGTAACTTTCATCATGAAATACCAACAGACTAAGTCGTATGCGTATGGAAGTGGTGTGCTAGAATATTCACATACAGCCTGATTCATATATGTGGGTGGAAGAAAGAAGCACAGCCTCTCTCTTCCCCCTCGTGGTTTTCCATGTGTGTGTACCGTTCGCAGGTACAAGCCAATACAAGACTTCCTGTCACTCTGTGTGGTGAGTTGAAAAAAAAAAGAAGAGGGTGTCCCCGGCTAAGGTGATGCCATCACAATGACGCCATAATCCTTGACACACAACAGCAAACTGTGGCGGTCTAAAAGTCAGACCCCATTACATCAGTTGACAAAGGCTTTACGGACCTACCGCCGTCCAGCCAGGACAGCGGGCAAAAAAGCAGCAAGCTTAAAGGAATTAAAAGCTTACAAATCACTAAACCCCACGCTCTTTTTTCACACTGAACACAACAAAAACATACAGTTACTTTCCTTTAGGCAGATACAACACAACTGAACTAACCAGTTAACCACGCATAAGTCTTCCAAGTGCTAGATTGTTAAGTGACAGGCAGCAAATAACATTCAGAAGGAAAATATTAAGCTGAATTACACTAAACAGCCAATACACAATCACAAACAAAAGGAAGGGAGCAATACTCACCAGTTATCTTCTGATGTTGGTTTTAGTTGGGAAGCGCTGACCGGAATTCAGTCTGTTCTGTCCAGCATGCTTGCATGAGTGTGTAACGAGTGTGTGTGTGTGTGTGTCCAAGTGCAGGTACCGTAGGCTGAGGGTTGATCCTGTGTTACCATTCACTGGCAGGCTGCCCCCTCTCGCTGTCTCTCTCTCTCTTTAACTCTCCGATTCTCTCGCTTTCTGTCATGCTATCACTCTCTCTCTCTATCCCCCTCCCTCTTCCTCATCCTCTCTCTCTCTCTCTCCGCTCTCGGGCTGTCAGAGCTGGGCTGATCTACCATGTGTTAGCCCACGTACAACTGCAACACAATGTGCCTACACACACACACACACACACACATAGATCAGCTGTTGTTTCCCTTACATGAACATGCTGACACACAATTTGCTAAATTACTCCTCTCCAAAAGTAGTTAAAAAAAACAGCTCAAAGGTTTCGCAGACACTCTGGTTTTATCTAGGGCTTTGTCGAGTGTGTATGTGTGTGTTGTAGTGAACTACCCCCTGCTAAGATGATAATATTTCATCTGTTTCTCTCTATATCCCTCTCACTTTCATGTCACAGTAGTGATATTCAAATTACAGAGTTTCCCCTCACAGCGCAGATGTTCAAACTAGGCGGATTTTGTGAACAAGGTCTTTGTAAATTCATTGTAATAACATATTTTGCACAGTTTAGGCATTAAACATTTGCGCATCCTGGACATTTTGCACTACAAATATGAATGATACCTCAAATGTGGCTTGTTGAGGAGAGACACTGTATATTTCTAAGCAATCAGATTTTCGGATAATTTTTATCTTATTTTTATCCAGTTCAAGGGGGCATGGGCATGAATTTACATTTAAGGAGCTGTATCTAGGGACCAGAATATCACAGATCACCCTAGCAACCACCAGAACAACATAGCATCTACATGAAATGTTTTTAAAGCACTCGGAATACTCTAGCAACCACATAGCAACACCCTAGTAACCACTTAGAACATCTTAATAACTGCGTAGCAAAGTCCTAAAAACAGTCAAACACCCTAGCAACCGCATAACAATATAGTTGTTGATGGTTGCCAGGGTGTTGCTATGCAGTTGCTAATGTGTTCTGAGTGTTTTTAGCTGAGTGCTACAAATATGAATGATACCTCAAATTGTGCGGCTTGTTGAGGAGAAATGTTGCCACTATATTTCTGAGTGATCGGACAGTTCAACGGGCAAAATCTCCCATGAACGTACATTTAAGAAGGGAGCCAAGCTTTATCCATCGTAAATAACCCTAGCAACTACCGACATAGCAACTACATAGAAACATTCTAAAATTACTCTGAATACCTTAGTAACCACATAGGAACATTGTGGGTTGTTGCCTGGGTGTTGCTATGAAGGTGGACAAGCCATATCTAGGGATCAGAAGCAACATACAAATCAGGAATACATCAAGCAATAAACAATTCTAGTTGTTGCCAAGGTGATATATATATTCATGTCCCTAGATACAGCTTGGCTCCTTTCTTAAATGTCCACTTTTTCTCGTTTAATATGTGGTTGCTAATGTGTTTCAGCACATTGCTCAGCAGTTGCTAGGATGTTCTGAGTGGTTTCTAAGGTGATCTAGGATATTCTGGTCCCTAGATACAGCTCAGCTCCCTCCTTAAATGTAAGTCTTCTTTTTTTCCTAGTTTAATATCGCTGTTCTGGAAGTGTTGCCTATTTGCTCCAGGACAGGTAGCCTACTTAAATCCCCATCACAAAATCTAGCACCCTAGCAACCACCAGAACAACATAGTAACAAAATAGAAACATTCTAAAAACCCTCAGAACACTGCATAGCAACACAGTTTTGGATGGGTGCCAGGGCGTTGCTATGTGGTTGCCAAGGTCATAGATATCTATAAGTAGATTCCACATCGACTGCTCCAGACACGTCGGCATGCCCGCCATCTTGGAACGGTCAGCGTATCGTCACTCACAGTAAAAATCAATGATGGTACAACATAGCGCAGATTCTGGTTGTGAAACCGCCGAGATTTTAATTCCCGAAGATATATGTATTAATGTATTAACTCAATATTACAGGTCTTTACTATGGTACTTTTTAATGTTTTTACTTTTACTACGGTAACTTTTTAATGTCGTGTTAGCGAATACCTTCATCTTGTTGTATTGCGTTAGTTTAGCAAAATTATCTGCTGAAGTCTAAGTGGTTGCAGACGCTCAGTCAACTTGCTCTCGAATGTTCACAGACCGTTCCAATATGGCGGACAGCTAACAGTATGTATAGCGGCCCACAGAAACAGCCGCTAATGAGGCATCTATGTCTATGGCTAAGGTATTCTGAATGTTTTAGCACATTGCTATGTAGTAGCTAGGATGTTTTAAGTGAGTGCTGTAGTGATATATGATATTCCGGTCCCTAGATACAGCTTTGCTCCCTGCTTTAATGTAAGTCCAGTTTTTCTAGATTAATATCGCTGTTCTGGGACTGTTGCCTTTTTGCTCCAGGTAGACAACACAAATCCCCATGACCATTCTTATTGTAATTAACTTGATGAGCTCAGTGCTCATTATTGCTATATTGTTCTGCCCCCCGGCAGGAATCCCATTTCTCATTATTGCCCAGATTAATCAAAGCGCACATTGCAGTTCATGTGTGTTCAGTTATGCCACATTTGTGAAATTAGTTAAATAATGCAGATATCTGGTGCAGTTCGTCTGGTCCCATGGATGTTTTGATCGGCCGTAAATCCTAATGTCTATATAGGCAAATGTGTGTGCTAGATTTTGTGATCTGCTGTGCTGTGTGGCACGTGCTTTCACTCTACATTCACGAATCAGCAGCCTGGAGCTTGTACAAAAGTGTCCATGGCAACGGGCTGAACCCATGCCAAGTTATTTGGTCCTAGTGTGCTAAAGATAGACCCACACAGCACACGGGAAAGTCTGCACTGCATGAGATTCCAAACCATCAGCTCCTGTACCTCATACTGTAAAAACACAACACAAACAAAACGCCTTATGCTGAAGGAAACCGCATAATAGAGGAGATTGGCTGCAACTTATAACCCAAAAATACCATGGTATGACAATATCTGATTGTAGTACCATGGCACTTTGATATGTAGAAACGTACAGAATGATTACCACAGTCGTATACCATGGTATTTAAAATGGTACTCCTACTTGGTGTTAGCCATGCTTACAAAATAATACTGTGGCTGTACCATGGTAAAGTGATGGTGTTGGATGGTAATACTATGGTACTTTGAAATACACCATGGTACTGAAATTCATGGTATTTACATACTTCCAAGAATATTAATAGTATTACCATGGTACATGGTCCAAAAAATAATGTTTAATGTCAATGGTAGTAGTACCATGGTACCTTTTGTGACTAAAAGATTACCATATTATTTATATACCAGGTATTACCGGGTTGAGGTTATAACTGTACCTTAAAAAAAAAACATGGAAAAGTTACGGTACTTGCTGTAAGTGATAATAGTGAACATCAATGTTGTTATGATGGACTTTGATATTTCAATTAGTACTGTACACATACCATGGCATTTATATGGTACTCTCTAAGGTACTTCAGATACTACCAAAGAAACTATTACCATAGCGCCATGTCTGAAAACCATAATGGTACAGGATTCTGATTTACAACAATATATTTTGTAATGCGCATGCACACACACACACACACACACACACACCAAGGGGACAGCTTGCAGGGTGAACACAGAAATGTGGGACATTACTGCCGGCTACGCCTTGTACAACACCATCGCAGCCTGCCACATTCCCGCTGGCCCTCTAATGAACAGAAACCCAGAGCGGATCTGTCACCAGAACGCTGTCCTGAGCAGCCTGTAAATTATGGAGCCAAGCTGCCTACACACAGTCTGTCATATAAGAGAGGAGAGGAATTCAAACCATGAAAAAAAAAAAAAAAAAACTGAACATCCATTTGAACACCTGAGAAACACAGACCTTTTATGAATCTGTCAGTTCCAGATGCAGTTCTGATGTTGAGGATTAAAATCGGCTGGACCCCTGAATGACAGCTTGATGTCTTTGAAGCACCAGTCAATGTTTGTTTGTTGGCTCGGATAGATAGCCTCTCTTTCACAACCCTGCAGGAGAGCAATAGAGAGGAGAGGGGGAAAAGAGGAAGAGAGATCAGTAAACTCTTTTGTGAATGACATAGAACAACAGGACGAACGATAGATAGATAGGCAGATAGACAGATAGATATAACACTGAGATTGAGTCTGCAGACTCTAAAAGATCTATCTATCCGTCCGCCCATCCATCTATCTATCCATCCATCTATCTATCTATCTATCTATATATTGAGGCCCTGTTCTGAGTGGATGCAGCGAGTGGTAAAACTGAAGTGGCTTCCTCTGATCCATTAGAGTGTCTTTTCCTCATCAGTAAGACAAAGAGGCTGTCAGAGCACTGGAGTGACTCTGATCTCCCACCCACAACACACCAACATCCCACAATGCTCTCCTGATCTCACTGAACTGTCATTCATTTCGTTTCGTTTATTTTATTTATTAAGCACTTTTACACATCTGGCCATTGACCAAAGTGCTGTACAAGTATGTAAACACAAAGACAATCACAGCCATAAAACACAACACTAAAAACACAAATAAAATAACAGCGAAATAAACCCCTCAATTTTAAAACAGTTTCTATACCCCATTAAATACTAATGCGAGGAGGTATTCCTTAAGTTTGTGTTTAAAAACACTTAGTGTGGGTGCCGATCTGAGAGAAAAGGGTAAACCATTCCAAAGTTTTGGAGCTATCGCTATAAAAGCTCGATCTTTACTTCTCCTTTTCATTCGCGGAATCGTCAAAGCCAGCTGATCAGCTGACCTTAAAGACCGTTTTGGCTCGTATTTCTCAATCAGATCCACAAAGTACAATGGAGCCATACTATGCAGTGATTTGTAAAGAAAAAACAAAATTTTAAAATTTATTCTGTAGTCAATTGGTTACTATTTTAAAAAACTCAAAACTGGAGTAACATGGTCTCTCTTACGAGTACCTGTCAAAAGCCTCGCAGCAGCGTTTTGGACTAATTGTAAGCGGTTAAGCAAAGATTTATTTATGCCAACATATAATGAGTTGCAGTAATCTAACGCATCTAAATATGAACGCATGAATGGTTGCTTTTTTTATTTGATCAAAATACAGTATAAAAACAGTAACATTGTGAAATATTATTACAATTTAAAATAAATGTTTTCTATTTGAAAATCTGATTAATTCCTGTGATGCAATCATTACTCCAGTCTTCAGTGTCACATGATCCTTCAGAAATCATCCTAATACGCAGATTTGATGCTCGAGAAACATTTCTTATTATTATCAATATTTTTGTGTAAACTGTGCTACTTGTTCAGAATTCTTTGATAAATAGAAAAAATGAAATAGAAATAGAAATATTTTGTAACAATAAATGTTTTTACTTTCACTTTTGATCAAATTAATGCATCCTTGCTACTGAATAAAATAATAATTTCTTTCAGAAAAAGCAATACATATACATAGATTTCACTGTGCAACCAATTACACAGCACTTCTTTTGGCCTGCAGGGAGATCAATCTGCTTACATTCACTACAGCCTGTCTAATAATGTTCATATTATGAAATTATAGTGCTGGATCCCTTGAATCCATATGTGTGGGTGTGAAAAAGAGTTTGAATGAGAAGACAGAGTTAACCTTTACTGTAAGCTTTGCATGAAAAAACTTAAGCTTGCAGTAGACATTCAGATCAATTCACATATACGCCATATCCAATAAATCCTCTTATCTGTGCCTTATTTCAAATGCTTTTGGCTGGAAGTCACCTGATATGGTAAACAGACTCATTAAGTACCTTTTTTGTGCATATTTCAGAGCAGTTTCCCCCATGTTTCCAATGAATCTTTTGTGTAAAGCTTCCTGAAAAAGACACAGGAACATATGAATCGCATTACGAGTCACAATGGCACGTGTACATATAAAGTTTGACACGTTCTTTATAGTGTTATTATGTTTTATATGATCATGAAATCCTACAGCGACCCAGCTGTCAGCTGCAGCCCAGTTCTCCATACAGGTACTGTTTCTGTTGCCATGGCAGCCAGAAAACCCTGCAGTGAGACGAGCATAACACAAACCTTTCTATGTTCTAACAAAAATAACTACAGCTTGTATTTCTGAGCAAAATGCGAGTGATGAATGGATGGTGCTTGCCTGTGCAAAAAACCCGCCGCAAGGTTGCTGTGGATGGTGGCCAGGTAGAACTGAGATTTGATTCCAAAAAAAATCCAAAAATTGATTCATCGATTTCGAGGCGTTGGAGTCGATTCCACTCAATGGACAGACATGTCCGAGCATAACTGTCCATAACTTCAATTATCAAACTGTTACACATCCCAGAAGAACAGTATGTAGTGGGAATTTGATTCATCCCAGGGACTTGAATCTTTTGATTCTATTCACCTGAAGACTTGCCATCACAGCAGGGCTGTTGTTGTGCCGAATTTCGACCCCCTGCCAGATTATTACCCCCCTAGTATTGGTAGGTTTAGGAGTAGGGGTGGGGTTAAGATTAGGCAATCAGGAAACGACTTTAACGAGGGGGGTAATAATTTGGCAGGGGGTCAAAATTCGGCACAACAGGTCCTAGCATTTTGGGGGCCCTAAGCAGATTTTCAAAAGGGGGCCCCACTACCTAGTTTCACCTAAATACCCCCCATCCCCCAACGCACACATCCTACAATGACACTTTATTATAAAGTTTTACCAAATTGTCTTACCACCTAGTATATTTATCTTTCAAGATATAAATATAAACATTTACTTAAGCTAAATTTTAAAATTATAACCATTGTTTTCAGAGAAATATATCAAAATTCAGTGAGATTAATACTTTAATAAAGCGAAAAACACCTGGTTTATGAAAATTACAATAGAGAATCAATTATATTAATAATATTAATAATAAAAAATATATAAGTGTAAATTAACAAATGTTTGAAAAAAATATGGCGTCTTTAAGTATTTAATGTTGTCTGTTAAACACCAAAGCAAATACAAAAATATGACTGGCTGTTTGAAAGCATGTTTTGTGTACATGGGTAACCACGGTAACTGCTGTATTTCTGCTGTTCCATAAGCGCCACCTACTGTCAGAGAGTGAACTTGCATTTTTATTCAGCCCATCTGCTGCTTTTGTTCAGATCAATGTGAAAATCAGCCCACGCAGCAAACAGTGTTGTCAAATTTAAAGCTAATATGCGTTCTAATTAATCTAAAACAATAAATATAATAGATCAAAACAATTCGGATAATAAGGTATCTAGAATTATTCACATATTTTGAAGTGCCCACCGTGTACAATATTGACATTGTTGTTACATTGTCACAGCAGCGTCTTCAAAGCGCTCACGAAATGCCGAATTAGGCCCAACCCAGTAAGACACGATGCAGCAGCCACCATTTCAACGTTATCTTTTTAAAATTCATCACTTAAAGGTGCAATATGTAATATTTTCTGTCCGCTAGAGGTCACTAGAGGCCTATTCAAAACAAAGGCGTAGCTTGATGACGCCAAGTTTGAGCGCGGAATCTTGGGACATGTGGTCTTCACCTCACAGCCGGTGGAAAACAATTGGGATAGGACGCGGGAAGAAATCATGTTCATGGATGCTATTATTAACGTTGCTGTAGTATGAAGCAGAGCAGGACTGAGTGTTGTGGGAGCTGAACGAGACCGCTGGAGCGATTGCACAACACACACCGCGAGCAGCGGAACGTTTATTATGCCGCAGTCGCCGGCGCTGCTTCCGCTTTTCCAGTCATGAGTATGAGGTTACACAGCTCTGTTTATCATATTAGATACATTTGAGTGTGTTGAAAATTATGTTATGACGTTACTCTGTGCGTTCGCTCGGCGGCTGCTATGACACACTTGTTACACACTGCAGTAAGCTAAATCGACTTTAGAATATCATATTAATAAATGCTGGATGGGCTGTGTTGATAAATGGCATGCAATTAATTTTAAAACGTATTGTATGATGGAGAAAATGCTGTATTACTGTTACTAAAAATAAAGCTGCATCTGATTATGCTATGTTAGCTACTTGACAAAATAGTGTTTTTCTCTGAGGCATGGTAAAGCATGGTACTCGCAAAAAATCAAGAAAATTAGATTTAAACAATAAGACTAAACGTGTTGAGCTATATAACAATAATTCATTTTCTGTCTATAAATATATCAAAACAGTTGTTCCCTTGTCTATTAAAACATGTAAATATTAAAGCGTCTTTGGTGTTTCCATGGTTTCTACAAAATAAAACCGGAAACCGAGGGTAACGCGGGTATGACGCAATTGACAGGCGACTCCTCACACGTCCCGGAGCCTTGGTTAAAATTGCAATTTTCTCACGATTTACAAATAGTTGCAAACATTTGGGATATTGTAAGTACTCAAGTGAACAAAATATATAACACTGGCCTAGTGGTTTTTGGATATTTTACTGCAAAATTCTTACATATTGCACCTTTAAGGCCTGGGTATACTTCATTTTCCGCGTTCCGCTCCATCTCATGCACAGGCAGTGAGCGCGGAAACACGCATTCGGAGCGTGCGCATCTTGTGGATTTTGTTTTCAAGCGCTCAAGTCACTCGCACTGTCGCACATGCGCTGTTGTACGCGCATCGTCCTTACCTTGCTCACTTTCTTTCTCTATTTTTCCTCTTCTCTGCGCCAGATTGCCACCTCTTCATTTTCAAACGTCAACGTACACGACTGACACGAGCAAACTTTATCAAAGTTATATCAAGTATTACTGTCTGAACCCCTGGCATGGTGGCCCCCTGGTGGCCACGGAGGCCCTATGCAACCGTTTATATCGCTTTTTAGGTAGGGCCGGCACTGCATCACAGTGACCAAATAGTTCAGTGTTATGTATCATTTGAAGCACAGAAGTAGGTACAGTCAATCATGTGTCTATCTCGTTGAATTTCCTGAGCCATAGTTGTTACAGTTAACAACTATGGTTAAAATGTGTTCAAAATGTGCAAAATAGCTTAAGGCTTGCTGGAGGATTGAAAATATACTGTATATTTTCAATCGTCCAGCAAGCCTTAAGCTATCTTGCACATTTTGGCCACATGCTAGCCTGCTGTACACATTATGAATCTTATTTATTTATGTATTTTTGATCAAGTAGTCATCATTAATCTGTTTTTGTGACTGTTTTCTGAGACAGAAGGCCCAAATGAAGAGGAAGGGAGACACTTTTTTTCATTCTTTTAAAACAATCAAAGCAAGAGGCAGATGAAGCAGAAGAAGAGCAAAACAGAGAGGCAGAAGGCAGCATTAGGAAGACAGAAACACCAGGACTCATGGTACATTCATTGTCAGCAACAGTGTTGTCATAATTCTATGATATTTAAAGGGATAGTTAACCTAAACATGAAAAGGCTGTCATCATTTACTCACTATCATGTTGTTTTAATGTATAATGTACTAGAGCAGGGGTTCCCAACAACGTTCCACTCAAACACTGCACATTTTGGATCTCTCCTTTGTCTGACACAATGTGGTTGGGAACCCCTGTGCTAGAGAGCAGGGTTATCCAAACTCAGTCCTGGGGGGCCACTGTCCTGTAGAGTTTAGCACCAGCTTGCCTCAACACACTTGTTTCTGGTATGCATAGTAAAAGCTTGATTAGCTGGTTCAGGTGTGTTTAATTGGGGTAGGAGCTAAACTCTGCTGGATAGCGGCTGTGTCTCAAAAAGGTCCCTATAAATAGTCAGGGCACTGAAGTGTTTGCTCTATAAAAAGGTCCCACAGTGCACCGTGAAAACCAGGGAGCATCGATGCTCACTATGCTCCCTTAACAGAAGTTCTGAAGTGTGAAATCATGTGAGCATACTCACTACACATGATACACGAGAGATGCTTTTTAAAATACAAACCATTATTTTATTAGATTTCAGCATAAACATACATCGCTAGACATGTAATGAACATAATCTTCCTTGTAATCTTTTTAAAATCAGCTTTCACTTTTTTTGACCGCATCCGCCTTGATTATAAAGCATCGTTCTTGTCCGTCACGCGTTTGTTTTTGGTGCATCGTTGTTCTTCATTATGTCTTTTCAAAATATATAATAAATTCAGACAAGCAGTTTGCGGTTTTCTGTCTTTATTGAACACTACACTCCAGTTGATGAGATCAGAACACTTAATACCACATTAAAATCTCATCACCCTTTATTTCTGTAATGTGAAATTTATTATATCTGAATATCATTATGACGACAAGCTTTTTATGTTATGAAACAACATGGACCCATTAATTGATCAGAAATGTACATTTAAAAGTAAATTTAGTAAGAGTAAACCTTTCTTACATTTTTTTTATTGAAGTCTTAAAGCACTATATGTATCTGATTTCTGATTTTTTTTAATAAGAAAGTTGTAAAAACCGTAAAAAAGGTATGTTACTTTTTTGCTCTGAGGCTTATAATATACTGTCATTCTGTATTTGTTATCTATTAAAAAAAGTAATGTGTATTTAAGCAAACAGCAGTGCAGTTGATCTTCTCTCTGATGCCCTCTAATGGATTCAAAAACAAAGTGCATCATCTCACTGATTTGTTGTGCCACAGATTAACATTACCATTAGTAAAACAGTAAGTAATGTAATGCAACACTGAATCATCTTTCAGACCATCTTCTGATTAGATCTTTAAACATGACAGATATGTATATGGTCTCTAACAATAAGTGTGAGTGACGGGATTTCCTAATTGGTCTCTTGCAGTGTGTGTGTGTGTGTGCATGTGCTTAAGGCCGGCAGCGCTGAATGAAGCGCGGATACAGGCAGACGTCACGGATGTGGTGTCGGTTCAGCAGCCAGGTGAGGAACCGCTCCAGTCCCAGACCGTATCCACCGTGAGGACACGTGCCAAACTTTCTCTGCAACACACAGTGTTACACACTCATCAAGGCTGAATTAATTTGATGAAAAATACTGTAAATTGTGAAATTTTATTACAATTTAAAATATCTGTTTTCTATGTGAATATATTGTAAACTGTAATTTATTCATGTGATCAAAGCTGAATTTTCAGCATCATTACCCCAGTCTTCAGTGTCACATGATCCTTCAGAAATCATGCTAATATGCTGATTTGCTGCTCAAGTAATTTTTCTGATTATTATCTGTGTTGAAAACGGTTATTTTTTTTGGAAAAATGTATTTTTTAGGATTCTTTGCTGAATAGAAAGTTCAAGAGAACAGTCACAATTTCTACCTGATGAAATATTTTAATGTTGACATAACCAAATGATAAGAAATATCTTTTTTTAGTTATTTAGTTGCTTGTTTTAATGCTTGCTTTGTCTATTTTTAAATAATTTTGTCTTATTTTAGATCATTTTAATCTTGCGTCCCCCTTGGAAGTTTGCTGAGGCCTCTGGTTGTGAACCACTGGTCTATATGAACTCCTGGCAGAAGGCTGTTACCTGGTCAGTGTACCAGTAGTAGGGTGTGGAGTCGATTCCCTCTCTCTTATACCCTTCCAGGAGTTCCTCAGAATCCCAGATACGCATGGAGCCTCCCACGATCTCCCCGACGTTGGGCATCAGCACATCCACCTGACAAAAACACAAACACATCAGCCATGTACAACACAATTCTGCTGAATACTGCTCTCCTACAGACTCATTTACAAAGAGCTGTCTCCTACAACAGGTTTACATGCATTCAAGGTCGAAAAAACACATATTTTGTCATAAAATAATATCCACTGCAGCATCAACTGTTTTCTCACGGTGTCTGAAATGGTTCGCTTAAGGATTCAGTGTCTCTAAACTTCAAACTTCACTGCACGCGTAAACAAACAGTAGAGAGGGAGACAATTAATATTCAGCGCAAAAACATTCATTTAGCTGAAATATCTGATGTTAGACGCAAACATGTATTTTGGCGTATTGATTACCATTTGTATAACCACACAAATACCATTTTAAACTATGGATTTAAAGCAAAACCATGGTTAATTTGTGGTTACCATGGAATAACTACAATTACCCTGTTTTATTTATTATTATTATTTTTAATTTTTTTGCTGATGTTTTATTCGTTGTAAAACCATGGTTAATTTTTTGTAAGGGTAGATATATTCACTATGTATGTTTTCATAGCACTCAGCTGAAACGTTTGTTTGAAGGACAGCATTGGGCAGGATGTGGAATAGTGTGTTTTGTCAATAAAATAAAACAAAATTTGGCTTTTTATCCAATTAATCGAAAAAAATAATCGGCCAACTAATGGATTATCAAAATAATCGATAGTTGCAGCCCTATTACACTACATGAAAAGGAATAATATGCAAAAAAGCATAAGAGCGGCACTTTAACATTTATATTTCATACAAAAATGCATATTTTACTAAACAGTTTGGACTTGAAAATTATTTTCTAGATTTGCTAGAAAATCATAGCTGTACATCTAACCAAATAAAGTTAAGATAACAAAAATTGAGTTGTAAGAGGTTTTAAAGTACAATTTCCATTGTAACGCAATGTCTAATTTCAAAATGGTTTTCACTTGATGAATTTTGAGTGTTTTTAAAGGATTATTTCACTTTAAAATTAAAATTACCCCAAGCTTTACTCACCCTCAAGCCATCCTACTGTAGGTGTAAATGACTTTCTTCTTTTTGATGAACACAATCGGAGTTAAATTAATAAATATCCTGACGCTTTATAATGGCAGTGAACGGGATCAACGAGTATGAAGCTCAACAAAGTGAGTTCATCATACATCATGCAATGTTTTTCACTTTATAACTTGTTAAAGATGGATTTTTTTCTTACACAAACGCATCGCTTCACTTCAGAAGGCCTTTATTAACTCCCCGGAGCCGTGTGGAGTACGTTTATGATGGATGGATGCACTTTCTTGAGCTTCATAGTCGTTGGTCCCGTCCACTGCCATTATAAAGCTTGGACGCGTCAGGATATTGATTAATATAACTCACATTGAGTTCATCAGAAAAAAGAAAGTCATATACACCTACAGTCGGATGGCTTGAGGGTGAGTAAAGCTTGGAGTAATTTTCATTTTAAAGTGAATGAATCCTTTAAGCTTTCAAATTATGATTACTCAAATATGGGATAGCAAAAAAGGCAATAAAAAAGCGGCAAGTGACACTGACAGTTAACAGGCTTGATAACTGCCATCAACTGATCATTAAATACGTTGCTTGTAAAACGTGTTCGTTTCAGCCAGTGTCTGATCAGTATCAGCTCCGCCTCATTTTGTGCCTGACTGGTAACTCCACCCACAGTGAAATCTCACTGAATGCAATGGCTTTGGTGTAGACAGAAAAAATAATTTGTTACTGGATATTTTTGTTTTGCTCTGGTTATGACACAGGTTATTAAGTCTGGTCCTGACCGATTCAGTGAGGCGACGGTCCTCAGGGCAGCGCTGCATGTAGAAGGATTTGATCTCAGCCGGGAATCGACACAGCAGGATGGTCTCGTTAATGGTGTCGGTCATCAGGCGCTCAGGGGCTTCTGGGATATCCTGTAGAAATGACACGCTAATAGTCAAATATCATTATAATTCAAGTGCTTCAGCCTTCTGTTCTTCATAGTTAAGCAACAATGTATGAGACTCATCATAACAAACCTCTCCAAACTCATAAAATGTCCCATCATCCTTCTTGATGTTGTGCTCTCTCAGCCACTCAATGGCCTCGGTGTAGTTCATCCTCTTGAATGGACGTTTGGGAGGCTTGAAGTCCTGCAAAAGGAAAAATCAAAAATAGATGTAATGTACAGATTCCAGAGTCTCCATACTTTTGACATTTTAAGATTAATATTTTACAAATAACTATTTAAAAGAATATTCCCAAGGCCTTTTTAAAATGCATCAATTTCATCAATTTTACAGGCCTGAATAACATAAATTGACGTTTTTCAGGTTTCCAGAACATCTGTATAATATTTTACTGAAACTCAGACATAATAATGGTGTTGTGTGAGGTTGGGGTCGTACAGGGTTGATGTCGTAGAGCAGTTGCGCAGCGGGAGACTTTAGAACCCTGTCGACCACATCACACACCAGATCCTCCAAACGGTTCAGAAGGTCTTCATAAGTCATGAAGGGACACTCAGCCTCAATGTGGGTGTACCTGAGAACACACAAACATGTTGGTTTTTATGGTCTCTCTATAGGCGTAATGGTTTTTGTATTATACAAACTGTATAATCTCCCCACACTAACCCTAATACCCTGCTTAATATTTTTGTGGAAACTGTGCTAAATATTTTTCAGGAGTCTGTGATGAACAGAAAGTTAAAAAAAAAGCATTTGTTATGTTTCTTGAGAAGCAAATCAGCATATTGAAATGATTTCTGAAGGTTTAAGTGACATTAAACACTGAAAATTCAGCTTGTATCCCAAACTCTATTACACTGCTTCTTTCTGTTTCAGTAAATGGCTCCAGACTCACTCGGACAGGTGTCTGCGGGTGCGTGACTGCTCAGCACGGTACGACTGGGCGATGCAGAAGGTGTCACCCAGTGCAGGGATGCAGGTCTCCAGGTACAGCTGAGAGGACTGGGTCAGGTACGCATTCTCACCGAAGTAGTCGAGACTGAAGAGGGTGGAGCCGCCCTCCACCTGCGTCTGCACCAGAGTGGGCGGAGTTATCTGAGGACCACAACAAACAAACCTCACATTTAATAACATCTCTTAAATCTGTACTCTTGTACTTCAAGATTTATAACAAATTAAGCTGGAAACGTCATTTTGTGGTCTATGCCCCAAAAATAGGACTATGGGGTTAAAGGGCATCTGCAGGGTTTCAAAAAATCAAACTTAAGATTTTTTAAGACTTGCACAAATAAAATAATGGAGCAAAGTGCCATTATGAAGCTGTGAAGAGCCAGGATATTATTTAATATAACTCTGATTGTGTTCAGCTGAAGTCATTTTTCATTTTCATTTTCATTTTGGGATCTATCAAGGAGCCTGTGCTTAATGTGTGCATGTGCATGGCTTTGGGAATGACCTCGCAGTAACCACGACTGAAGAAATGATCCCGAAAACACTGCATGACGATGGATCGGACTCTCAGGATCTTGGAGACGTTTTCCCCACGGATCATCATGTGCCTGTTGTTCAGCTGCACGTCCACGTCAGACTCCTCGTTGAGCAGGTTATCAGCACCTCCCGCCGGAGCCAGACCGATCAGCTCCCAGAAATCACAGTGCAGCTCATGGCCGCCCGGAGCCTTGCAAAAAAAAAAAAAAAAAAAAACATGAACTGCATGAAGGATAAAAAAAACACTCCTTTTCTGTTTTGGAATTCAAATAGGTATGGAAAAGACTTAAAGGGTGAGCAAACTTTCATTTTGATGAACTGTTAAACGTAGGTAGTTAATATGAATTATATTATATTAAAATCATATTAATGTTAATGAATTAATCAGGTTAATTTCTCACCTGTTTGCCCTCAGGAACAGGTTTCACAGTTCCGTACAGAGCGACGGTACTCTCCGTAGACAACACCAGTCCATTATAACACTGACACTGCACACAACACACACATCCATCATCTCAAACTAGACTTTTACTGTATTTCACTTCTTTCATTCAGTATTATCAAACACAGCTGTTTTGGATAACTGAATATAAACAACCCATTTCAGAGCAAATACAAATTTCAACTAGATGAGTAAAGTTTGTGAACAAAGTTGATGTTGGCTTGACAAAGCCTCAATGTCAAAAAAATGCCATGTTCTAGCACATTGTTAAAATGTTTTAGCAAATTGCTAGCATATTTTAACACATTGTTAATGTTTTAGCAAACTGCTAACATGTTTTAGCATGATTTAACGAATTGCTTGTTTTTAACATGAATTAACACACTGCTAGCATGTTTCAGAGTGTTGCTAGCATGATTTACCATGTAGCTAACATGTTATAACATGATTTAGTAAATTGCTAACATGTTTAGCGTTTTGCTAGCAAGTTTTAACATGTTGATAACAAGATTAAACCCGCTGTTAACTTGAATTGACAAGTTGCTAGCATCAATCAGCACATTGCTATCATGTTTTACCACATTAGCATGTTTTAGCATGGTGCTAGCATGAATTTAGATGTTGCTTACATGTTTTTTCTTGTTGCTGGCATGATTTAAAACATGCATCAAATATCGTTACAATTCTAAAAAAATATATTTATAATACACTACCGTTCAAAAGTTTTTGTTTTTTTTTAAAGAAAATGTTTATTCATCAAGGATGCATTAAATTGATCTAAAGTGACAGTAAAGACTTTTATAATGTTACAAAAGATTTTATTCCAAATAAATGTTGTTCTTTTGAACTTTCTAATCAACAATGTATGTTTCAAGAGAAGTAAATCAGCATATTAGAATAATTTCTAAAGAATCATGTGACACTGCAGACTGGAGTAATGATGCTGAAAAATCAGCTTTGATCACAGGAATAAATTACATTTTACAATGTAATTCACAAAGAAAACAGCTATTTTAAATTCTAATAATATTTCACAATTTTTACTGTATTTTTTATCAATGAATGCAGCCTTGATATGCAGAAGAGACTTTCAAAAAAACATCATACCGAACCCAAACTTTTGACCATTAATGTACACTATATAATAAATTATTTTATTTTATGTAATTTTTATATAATTTAATTTTTGCTTTATTGTCTTTTATTTAGGGCATTGTCTAGCCTTATTCCTAATAACTAAAAGCACTGATAACTAACAGAGTAAATAGGACTAATTTACACATTTATAATTGTGTAAAATATCGACAAACACAAACAGTACCAGTTTGTCCATGAGAACACACTGCAGGAAACCCGTTCCGTCACGTAGCACAATAAACAGAAGGTTCTTTCCTGAGAAAACATTAGCAAATAATTTTTAAATAGATGTATACTGTGTATTTTCATTGAAGCTGAGTTTTATAAATATGTGAAGTTCTCCAAGCAGGAGGTTCAGACAGAATGAATTCTGAATGAACATACCAAATCTGCTCACCTTGTCTGCGTAACCGATGGACCCAACCGAACACCTTCACCCTCTGTTCTCTGAGCGGCTCCAGTTTATTGATCTTCACCTGAGCGTGACAGAAAACAATCCAGAAAATCTTGCTAAAAGCAGACTTTTACTTCCATATCGACTTCACTTTCATCAATGCCGCTAAAACCACCTCAGACTGTAACTCAGAGCTATTATATAATCAATATTACATTCTGTAAGTAAGTAGAAAACACTCTGACACTCACGGTTTTGGGTTCAGGAAGGCTGGGGTCATTCTCGATGATGATCTTTTTAGCTTCTTCCAGATTCTTCTCTCTGCGTTCAGCATCTTCAGTCTGTCAATCATGACATCAAACAGGCAGAGGTCAAAAAAACATGATACATACAACAGGTCTGTAATCACAGAATGTTCCAGGTACCTCCTTCTTGTCTTTGTTCTCACTCTTCATTTGCTTTTGATTAAAAAGCTTCTTTGTGCTCTTCATTTGAGTCTTGGAGATGACGGCCCAACGCTGACAACACAAACACACCATAATGTCAAACTATTAAGGCAATAAGCTACAGGTTAATTGCTATTCCAACAAAACTTTGGCAAGTTATTTAAATATTAATTAAATATACACTAATTTTGAATGCAGCATGAAATAAAAACGCATGAACATGAAAACAAAAATGCACGCATGACATGTTAGACTTAAGATTAATTTTAGTTTCTTTCAGCTTGTTAACATGTACTTTATAGCTAATATAATCTTTCTCATGTCAAACTTTCTTATTTCAAACTACTATCTATAGACTATATATACAGTGCATTCAGAAAATATTCAGACCCCCTTTACTTTTTTCAATTTTGGTTGAAAAAATTGAAGATTGAGATATAATTAATTCTGGGTGTATAAAACGAGCAAATCTTTGATCTATTACTTGTTCCTGAGCAAATCAAATTGGGTTAAGAGCTGTTAACTTTAATAATTTTAGATTTAGGCTATATTTAAATTAAATCTTCTACTAGAGCACTGCTTTTGCATGTTTGACTGAATTGTATAATTATGTTTATTTCCTATTGTCTTTTAAAATGGCCATTGTTGTTCATTTAAATATTGTTGTTCAACAAATATTACTTTTATGTAAATTATGTGCTGTATTTGGTATTGAGAAAGTGTCCGTTAGTAGTAGTGATATGGACTTCTGTAAAAGTTACATTATTACACCATTAAATGGCGACAAAGACTTTATGAGTAGTTTCAGTTGCAAATAACTTTTATATTCAAAGGAACTGGATGTAAACAAAGAAAGTTGTTTTAGCAGTCATAGGAAATCCCCTTAACCGTTAAAAGGATAAATACAAAGATATTGCTTTCCTCAGCGGATGTTCAAACTGATTTTTTTTTTTAAATGAATATAATATTATGGACATCCACTTGAAGAATGAATGCTGTCTCTCTCAATAATACTCAACAAAATACAAAGAGCTTCAATGAAACGAATCAAAATTCCTTTGTTACTAGTTCTAATGTGACGTTTAGAATTAGTAATGGAGGCTTGGTCACAACTGTGAAACTTAATTTGAGATTTGAATCTGTGGTGGAAGGAAGTAGTTCCGCACAAAAGAGAATTTTTAAAGATACTCCGTTGTCGTTTCTTATGTATTTACAAACTTGTGCTGTCAGACTGTTGTATAAACTCAATATCACATTCGTAGCCATGCGATATGGCTGTATATCAGCACAGCTGTGATTATCTGCAGCCTCGTGCTTACGGCCGAATCACAGTCATGCTGATATACAACCATATCGCACAGCTACGAGTGTGATATTGCATATATATATGTAAACAATAAGGTACTCGAGGCTGTGCTGTATCGTGAATAAGTCACTGCTGAAGAGCATTGTTCAGCCGTGACTTATTCACGATACAGCACTAGCCTCGAGTACCTTATTGCTTTTATAAAATGGTTACCACACAATACAAATATTAAGGCCAAAAATATGTATCAATGCAACTTTCATGAAGTAAACTTTCACTAAAAGCCTTCCTTCCGCCGGAAAAAATAGTCCCTAACCGTGAACAGCAACAGAAGTTACATTATTATGCCATTAGATGGCGGCAAAGACTGTCCTTATGAGTGTGTCAGTCAGTAGCGAAGCCTTTTACATTGAAATTGTTGTGAACACGGAACAAGACACAACTGACAAATGCTTTGACTAGCGCTGCGCGTCAGTCACGGGAAAACCCCTTAACTGTTAAAAGGACAAGATAATACATCGGACATTTAAACAGATTTTTTTATTATGAACATAGGACTGACCTGAAGGAAAATGCTAAATCTGAATGCAGGTAATAAACTCGCTCACTTGATCTCTATTTATATAATCATCATTGTTATCTGGTTTTATTTTTTAAAATGCTTTCTGAGATTGGAAAAAAAGAAATCAATGCATGAGGCTTACAAGTTGTTGTTTTTTTGTCTTTTTTTTTTTTTTTTTTGCTGGGCAGAGTGTAGGTGTATGTCAGGAACCTATCTGATAAATCATTAATTTATGTTTATATGACCTTTTTTATGAGATTTATATGAACATTCTTTTATAGTTAGTTGCAGGTTAGTGTTAACTGCAGGTTTACACACCTCTCCTTCCTTCTGCGAATCCACATAGATCACTGGAAAAGGTTCTTTTCCCACAAACAACAGTGCCTGAAAACATTTAGGAAATATGAATGAGAAAAGTATGAAACAAAACAGAAAATGGCATCATATAGCAATGTAGAGAAAACTCACAGCACCTTGAGTGGAGTTTTAAAGGGTTTCTGCTCGGATCCATCTCCATCCGCATCGCTGCCCTGTTTATCAGACACGTACAGTTCTTCTGCAGGACGAAACAACAGCAGATTTAACATTTTACCTGTTTGCAAGCAGATTCACAGCAGACTTTACTGCTGTAAAAGGTTCTTCAACATCTGTAGCTTTAGTGTGCCAAACAAATGCATCATGTATACATTGTGCAAAGATGAGAGCATTATCTCCATTATAAAGCATGTTCTGTTCAAAGTATTTACAAAATTAAGTTTTAATAGTATTTCCCTTCTGTGACGGTGGGGGCGATAACATGTGTGATACATCCTTGCGCACATAGTAGACCAGAGGTCTCCAAACTCCTGCGGAGTTTAGCTCCAACCAGCTCCAACACACCTGCTTGAAAGTGTCTTATGCCTAGTGAGACCTTGATAAGCTGGTTCAGGTGTGTTTAATTGGGGTTGGAGCTAAACTTTGCAGGCCAGTGGCCCTTCAGGACCAAGTTTGGAGACCTCTGTACTAGACTGTCTCATTCTAGAGCACTACAGCCTACAAGCCTCAGAAGGACTGGACTAGGAAGGACGCAGTCTTCCGTTTGAGAAGCACCTATATACTAGGAGTGTGCCCGAAGCCTAAATCCATATTCGGAAAGGCACGGAGAATAGGAGCACTTCAAGGGAAATGGTTAGCCACTTGCTAACGATAGCCTGTTACATTACAGTACATCATATTTACCACAGGGGTGTTCACAGTCCAGCCCGGGGACCAATTTTGGCCTACGCATGAATTTTCAAACAGCCCGCAGCGTGTCTATTAAAATATTTTACCAGTGGCCCGCCACGCATAATTTGCAAATCCTTGCAGTTTCACAATGTCAACACAAGGTGGCAGTACTAGATTTTTCTTCGTGAGTGAGTGACCAAACTCTTTCGCGTGTGGTCACTCTAGTTTGGTCTCTGGAGCGCGATCAAACCGGCTTGATTATAACGTTTAGGTAATTAACTACTAAATTCAAATATGCTTTTGTGCATCGGCTGGTGCTGAGCCACAAATGCGCAGAGCTTTTTATATATATCATAAAACTATTCAGTGTTTTCAACCACATAATGTTTATTTTAGGTTTCACACATTTAAATATATACACAAGTATTAAAAAAACATCTTTATAATATGTAAAGTACACACCGATTTCGATGGAAGCAGCAATATTAATTAAGAATGTAGAACTTAGTTTAAGAATAATGTGCATGTGCAATAATGTAGCATGATTATGATTGTTTTTCTCATGTTAATATACACTACCTTTCGATAATGTTTTTGAAAAAAAAGCCTTATGCTCACTAAGGCTGCATTTATTTGATCAAAAATACCGTAAAGCCATAATATTGTGAAATTTACCATTCAGAATATTAGTCACGATCACCAACTGGAGTGCTCATGAGAGCCACCAGGGGGCACTCTATCAGACTGTTGTCACTCCATCAAGGACTACATTACCCATAACACATTGCCCCATCTCATCATCCATGATTGTCTACAGCTGTTTCTCATTACCTTATTTAGCCCAGCCTGTTCACGCAACCATTCATTGAGAAGTCTTGTACGTGTCTACCCTGTGTTTCTGCAGTGATTATCTGCTACCCGGTTTTGATCCTGTTTCCTGGATTTACCCTGTCTGCCAGTGTTCCTGTGCCCTGTGATGTTTGGACTGTTTACCCTGTGTTTTGACCTTTGCCTGTTTTTGGACTTTGATTGTGGATTACCCTATCAATAAATACTGCGTTTTGATCCTCAACCTTTGTGTCTTGGAGCAGTTTATGACAAGTAGTTAGATAAGAATATATTTTAAAATGTAATTTATTCCTGTGATCAAAGTGGAGTTCTCAGCATCATTACTCCAGTCTTCAGTGTCCCATGATCCTTCAAAAATCATTCTAATGTCACTCAATTATTTATGGTTTTTATCTATATGCCTGATCAGTGTATTTTATATATATATATACACTGATCAGGCATAACATTATGACCACTGACAGGTTAAGTGAATAACACTGATTATCTCTTCATCACGGCACCTGTTAGTGGGTGGGATATATTAGGCAAGTGAATATTTTGTCCTCAAAGTTGATGTGTTGGAAGCAGGAAAAATGGGCAAGCGTAAGGATTTGAGCGAGTTTGACAAGGGCCAAATTGTGGTGGCTAGACGACTGGGTCAGAGCATCTCCAAAACTGCAGCTCTTGTGGGGTGTTCCCGGTCTGCAGTGGGCAGTATTTATCAAAAGTGGTCCAAGGAAGGAACAGTGGTGAACTGGCGACAGGGTCATTGGCGGCCAAGGCTCACTGATGCACGTGTGGTCCGATCCAACAGACGAGCTACTGTAGCTCAAATTGCTCAAGAAGTTAATGCTGATTCTGATAGAAAGGTGTCAGAATACACAGTGCATCACAGTTTGTTGCATATGGGGCTGCATAGCTGCAGACCAGTCATGCTGCCCATGCTGACCCACCACCGAAAGCGCCAACAGTGGGCACATGAGCATCAGAACTGGACCATGGAGCTATGAAAGAAGGTGGCCTGGTCTGATGAATCATGTTTTCTTTTACATCACATTGATGGCCAGGTGCATGTGCATCACTTACCTTGGGAACACATGGCACCATGATGCACTATGGGAAGAAGGCAAGCTGGCGAAGGCAGTGTGATATGTCATGTGTGACCTTTCCAACGTGATTACGTAATGCGTGGCGGACCGCAGAGCAGTGCAAGATGAGCATTTTTTGTTAAAAAATATATACATTTTAATTTTTTTAGAAAATGACCGATGGTTTCTCTAGATAAGACCCTTATTCCTCATCTGGGATTGTGTAGAGCACTTTGAAGCTGCATTGAAACTGCAATTTGGACCTTCAACCTGTTGTTGAAGTGAAGTCCACTATATGGATAAAAATCCTGGAATGTTTTCCTCAAAAACCTTAATTTCTTTTCGACTGAAGAAATAAAGACATAAACATCTTGGATGACATGGGGGTGAGTAATTTATCAGGAAATGTTAATTCTGAAGTGAACTAATCCTTTAACTGTCACATTTCAAATATATCACAATAAATGAATAAATTAAATTTTAAAATATATTCACGTTTAAAACTTATTTTGATTTGTAAAATTCACAATATAACCGTTTATTGCTGTATTTTAACAGCATTTTATATCAAATAAATGCACACTTGCTTTAAATTTACCAATTTGAATTGTAATAATATTTAACAATATTACCGTTTTTACTGTATTTTTTATTAAATAAATGTAGCTTTGGTGAACATACAAGTCTGACAAGTCTGGCCCCCCGTTGGGTCCACCGCATTGAATCCGGCTCCCTGCAAAAAGTTTGGACACCCCTGACTTACCACATGAAGAGAGCAATGTGAGATGGCAGACTGGACAATGGTGATTGATTTTCAGATCCCAAGCGCCACTGATGAATATCTAATCTTGCACAATGTGTGAAGTACTGCCGCTCCCTACGCGGAGTAGCCTACGTGTGATCGCGAATCTCGAAAGTGAAAGTAAAAAGCGTGTGAGCATTCAAAAGCGATTTCAATACTCCGCATATTAATAGCGGTTCCTTTTCCGAACATAGTATTCGGCTTCAGGCACATCCCTATAATATAGTATGTAATATATACTGTCTAGTATAGTGTGTCCTGGTGGAGTATGCATAGGCTAAATAAAATATAAAAAAAGTAAGGCATAGTGCAGAATCTGACGCAACACTACAGACAATATGTAGCAGCATCTTCATCTCCATCATCAAACTCACTGATCGACATCTGACCGACACCCTCGTCCGCAATATTATGCTGTATAGACCTCAGATGAGTTTTGTCCGGCTCGGTTCGGCAGTTGTTTTAAACGCAGCTTTAATCGGATTGTCCGTCTCCCTTACTGTCGCTGCACAAGTGCACGAGCTTCTGGGGACGCATGCGCAAAACGCGAACCTTTCACCATTGTCTCTCCAGCTGGGGATTGGTACGTTCGCAAGATGACGTAAATACCCTTCACCTCCCCTTAAAAGTAAACGAAATAGGCGGCTGTGTTTAAGGACTTGGCACTTAATCTGGACTGAAAACTGTTGGACTCTGGCATATTGTTATATTGTTATATGACAATGATGACAATATGACTTTTAGTTTTGATTTTTTCATGTTTGCATCCCACAGGATACGTTGCCACTTTGGGGGTATAAATTCATTGAAAACTGAATTCTTGTTTGGCAGTGCCTTTTACAACATTTTAAACCATTTTAAAACATTTCTCTATTCTCTAACATATTCTCTAACAACATACAATAAACATCCTTTCTAACACATTCTGATAAACAGTAAGTGATAAACAATATTTATGAATACATTTATAATGCAAACTCCTATAGGCCCAAGTTAATTCAGCAGTTAAATTTCATACTAGTCCTAAAAAGGGCAAAACCATAAAGAGAAATCAGAATATTAATTTATTGCTATTGCGATTTCCATCTAATTAGGACATAAATAATAAAATTTCATGATATATATATATATATATATATATATATATATATATATATATATATAATTTTTTTTATTTATTTTTTTTATTTTTATTTTTTTTTTTTTAAACATGACTTTTATTTTTTATTTTAATGTTTGTATCTCCAGGATACGTTGCCCCTTTGGCGGTATAAATTAATTGGGGGAAAAATGCTTGTTTGGCAATGGAAATTGGCAAGCCAGATTTTTAAAACATTTATTCTCTTATAACCTAAACTAAACATTCTTTGTAAAATTCTGTTGAACAATAAGTATAATGTCTATTTATGAATATAGTTTACTGTATCATAGAAAATTCTAGGGGCCTATCAATATGACCAAAACTTTGCTGAGAAAATCTGTTGTACACAATCTTGCCTTCTGTCCTCTGATTGATAGTTCATACTTTTTTTTTTTTTTTTTATCAAGTAAAGTCTTTTTTGCTCATAAATTTTTAATGATTTTTATAAAGTAAATGTAAGATAAACATTTACTGGACTGAAGCAACTTGATTATTCATATTCATACACCATTTTTTAATGTTAAAAATTAAAACTTTTTACATTTTTTCATGTTAATGTAAATGTCAAATATGACACAACAGGCTTTTGGGAAACATTTATTCGTCCATCTCCCAATTATCATTGATTTATCATACTTATTGTTCAACAGAATTTTGCAAAGAATGTTTGCTTTAAGTTATAAGAGAATAAATGGTTTTAAAAATTTGGCGGTCCGTGTATTCGCATCATCAAAATGAACCAAATGGAAAGTTGGCTTTAAATTTTCATTTTCCTTTAGAATAATTCACAAACAGATAATTGTCACTCCGTTTAATTTTCGATTCTACAAGTTTGTGTTGTTGCGTGCGAGTTTGATTTTTGAACAAACATAAAAAACACAAGTAAAAAAACGACTCATTATTCTGATTTTCCATTTATATAATTAGGGGATGGAGCGGGGTGTATGTATTCAGAGCGCTGTAGGTCTTTGGGACGTCTGGCCATGCAATAATTTATCGCCTGCCCTACACTAGGCTATATGTCAGACAGTGGCAACGTGCTGATGGACGGCAAAGCAGCTTTCAGACATGACTTTCTCCTCTTCTTTATAGTTATTTTGAGGCAGCTTCTATCGCGTTATTTTAATAGTCTAACTATTGTCAAGAGAGTAGGCCTATTGTAGTGGAGCCACTATGGGAGGAAAAAATAGGCTATTTTTCAGAATTTTGCGTTCCCCCGAGAAACTTTGTGTTCTCTCCAGACAAACACTTCCTGTTTAAAGTCTCGCTGGCAGTGTTTCAGACAGCTCTGTACAGTACGTTCACAATGGAGAGGTTCATAGAGTTTTACTTTGAATTGGACTTAAAAAGAAATAGGGTCAGTGCTTAACTCAAGGAGTTCAGTAGGCCTAAAGTTCCTGGATCAATAACTCGTGAGCTAAACGTTTTTAAAAACACAAATGACACCTCTTTCCATTCATAGTAACGTAGACAAAGAGCTACAACCTAATTTTCCTCAATACGAGCCTTATAATATTGATCTCTTTGAGCAGGCGGCTGAGAGACAAGTCCGAAGGGACCGTCTGCAAAGTGCAAAACCCGAAAAACGTTACAAAAAATACCCAATAACTTCAAAGTTACACACTGTAGTGTCACCAAATTCAGTTTAAACATCAATGGTCTCCTACTGGTCATACTACAACACTTAGTTTGATAAAACGTCCTTTTGCATCATTTTTATTATTTTTTTATTGTTAAAATTAGTCAATAACTTCAAAGTTACACACTGTAGTGTCACCAAATTCAGTTTAAACATCAATGGTCTCCTACTGGTCATACTACAACACTTAGTTTGATAAAACGTCCTTTTGCATCATTTTTATTATTTTTTTATTGTTAAAATTAGTCAATAACTTCAAAGTTACACACTGTAGTGTCACCAAATTCAGTTTAAACATCAATGGTCTCCTACTGGTCATACTACAACACTTAGTTTGATAAAACGTCCTTTTGCATCATTTTTATTATTTTTTTATTGTTAAAAATAGTCAATAACTTCAAAGTTACACACTGTAGTGTTACCAAATTCAGTTCACACATCAGTGCTCTCCTACTGGTTGTACTACAACACTTTTTTTTACATAATCATAACAAAATCATTTTCATTTTCACAAAATCATAACAAACAGGCTATGCAAAAGCACATTTTTTTCAAACTAAGTGCTATATAACCAGCAAGATAGCAGTGAAGTTATTGAATATTTTTATAATAACAGTGAAATTATTAAATATTTTTTATAATACAAATCATAAAGATTATGCAAAAGCACATTTTACCAAACTAAGTGTTGTAGTATGGCCAGCAGGAGAGCACTGACGTGTGAACTAAATTTGGTGAAAGTACAGTGTGTTACGGTGAAGTTATTGAATGTTTTTTTGTAGTACGCTTTTCGGGTTTTGCACTTTGCAGACGGTCCCTTCGGACTTGTCTCTCAGCCGCCTGCTTATATTAGGCTTGTTCGAGATGAACTACACTAACCTGCCGGTAAAAAAAAAAAAAGTGGACTCAGGGAAAAAGAAAGAGAGTGAGGAGAAGAAGGAATGGAGAGATCAAACCAGAAATGAAGAAAAGAGAAGCAATATATCGGATGACACAATGATAGTAAGTAAAAAGAGTTTTGTTATTCATGGCAGAGGTCATAAATTGTTCAGCGCAGACTGAACGAAGAACAGAAAAGAAACAGATAATAGTGAGAGCAGCAGAGAGATTCCTGGATATTAAAGGGCTAACATGGGAAATGGTTAGAATGGTCTAACTTCAGAAATACAGCCTAGTCAAGAAGCATGGGATGGACAATCTTGATGTTAGTAATATTACAATGGAATGCTACACTGTAAAAAGTAATATGTTATATCTACTCAATAAAATTGTGGCAATTTTAGTTATTAATTAAATTCAACAAGAATTGAGTAAGAATTAATCAAATTAATTCCTTAAAAGTCAACCATTTAAATTAGTAAAATTTAAGTAAAATTGAAACAAAAATATCTGAATAACAGACAGACGTCAAAGATGAATTAAGAACTCTAGTTTTTATTGCCAACATTGAAGACATCTGATGATAACAAGCAGAATCACTGAAGGAAAGAGAAACACAAGAACTACAAATGACTTCAGCCACAGCCTCAGATGAAATCAACAGAAAAGACATTAAATACAAACATGACTTTATTTCTGTCATAAGTCTACAGTTCTTTTTGAGAATAAACAGAGGTTTAGTTGTCAGTTTTATTGAAAATATTTGGTTACCATTGTGGTGATCAGTGTTTCCTTTAGTTGGGCAGTTTGACCTTGCTTTTTGTAACAGTGTTTAAGAAAGCGCATCATTTGTTATAAAAGAAACCATGAACAAAAACGATCATTTGTAGTTCTTGTGTTTCTCTTTCCTTCAGTGATTCTGCTTGTTATCATCAGGTGTCTTCAATGTTGGCAATAAAAACTAGAGTTCTTAATTCATCTTTGATATCTGTCTGTTATTCAGATATTTTTTGTTTCAATTTTACTTCAATTTTACATGGTTGATTTTTAAGGAATTAATTTGATTAATTCTTACTCAATTCTTATTTGTTAAATTTAATTAATAATATTGCTTGTAATCTGTTGCCACAATTGAGTAGATATAACATATTACTTTTTACAGTGTGTGTTATAAACTGCCTTAGCCGCTCTCACGAGTTGTGTGGAAACGGATCTCAAATGAAGTGCAGTTTCTGGTTTTCAGCTTGGAAACATCACGATGGTGGAAGTGAAAGTGAAAGTATAAGTGTAGTGTATGATGCGCGATGAATATGTGCAGTGTCCTGGCCGCAATATGGAGTTATTTTCGTGTCTTTTTTATTCAATCAAACATAGCCTACTGTGTTTGAGAGCAAAAATAATTATATTGTAACAAAAAATAAAAGATTGCAAATAAAAAGTCGTAGGCCTATCAAATATAATTTAATTAGGCCTACAAAACTCTTTGCAGTGCGAGAAACTAGCCTATTTGTTTTCTTTGGTGCAGTATTCACATAGGCGTAATTTACGGGTGGGACATGTCCCCACCACTTTTTGCCAGGGTCGATATTGTCCCCACCATTTTTTGAAACATCTCGCGGCACGGATCTAATACAAAAGAAACATCTCTAGTTGATTAGCAATTCGTTCGTTTGTGTTAAATAGAGGCGATCTAGCGCTGGGATGTGTTGTTTTTTAAATCATGTGCTCGTTGCCGCTGTTATCAGTGGCGCAACAGTGTTCTCTTTGCGCTCGTGCACACTGCGCAGTCTTCACACGGACAAGCGCTTGCGGCCGGAGACTCTATTCGTTCCGGTGAAATCACAAACAAAATGCACATAAACGTGTCCCTGCTCTTGATATACAATCACTGACAGAACATCTTTGGTTTTAATGAGAAAAAAATAAAATAAATAACACGAGGGCGGATTAGAAACCAGAACCTCTAGCATGCTGAACAAAAGTTCTACCACTCGTCCATGAGTACAATCGATGATTAAAATCTTGTGCATATTATTGTAATGATACAATTACAACCCCCCACCCACCCACCCACCCACACCCACACACACACACACACACACACACACACATATACATATTTCTGTCCCACCCACTTTTCAAATCAAAGTTATGCCATCTGAAGCCCCCCTCTGCGATGATCTGAATGATGATGATGATGATGATGATGATGAGGCTACTTTTAGAATTAAATTAATATTTTAATATTTTAATAAAATTAATTTTAAGTTAGCTAACTCCTCATTTAAAAAAAAACAACTTGTTTAACACCTACATCTCTTCTCATTTTTTCACTACGTATGGGCCACAAGAGAAATATTAAGAAATAAATTAAGGTTCAATAGTGTTATCAGAACATGTTGAAGTAGAGCTCTCATCGCTGAGTTTTTAGTTTCACTTTCTGCAGTGAATAATTGACTGGGATTTGAGACATAGAATCAAGTAAATTATTAAAAAAAAGATGATTTATTATTAGCTAATAATTTATTAATAATATTTTTTACGCAAAATAATACCCCCCCAAATCGTTTGTCCTGGCGCCAGGACTGGCACAGACCACAACGAAAATGTTATAAGGAAACACGGTCCGTGTAACGCTCCACAATTCATTTTTAGACCATACAAACGCAAATGCAAAAATGAAAAATTGAAACCAGACTTTAATTTTTATTTATTTGTTTCGTGCACTTCATCAATACTTTTGCTAAATTATGACTTTAGAAACAATCATTTGAATAAATGAAATCTAACCTATTTTCTATTTTTCCATTTTTTTTTTTTTGTCTTTTAATTTGCGACGTGGGCTGTACAATTAGCATGGGGGTGTGGCCGCGGACTAGGCTACTATCATTTCATTGAAGCAACTGTTTTATTTACACACTGCATGCGTGCTGATGAGTAGAAGAAAAGAAAAAAAAAAGCTCGCGAGAAGCAGCGCTTGCCAAAATCCTTCACGTCAATCAAACATGAAAGATAAAAAGACTAGGCCTACTAAGTGAAAATATACTAAAAATTAAGCATAAATGTTTTTTTTAATTTTGTTAGGTTTTTAGCTCTCGTTTGTAATACAATATTTATATAGTAGGCCTAAAGATGCAGATGTTTTCTCTAGCGGGCATTGTTTGTTACCAGGGGCAACCAGCTTGAGCTTCCGCACTACACATGCTTCTCGTTCGCTTGAAACGCCCTTAAATCTAGCACAGTTATTAACTTAACTATTAAGTCAAGAGCACTGTGATTTATTTATTTAATTATTTATTTATTTTCAATTATTAATTTCAGTAAATAAATACAAATACCTGGCTACTGATTTGGCACATAGCCCATCTTGTTTGCATTTATTTATTGACTTATTTAATTCCTTATTTAATTCAACATTCGATAATGAACCGAAATAAATCGTATAGTGCTCTTGACTTGCATCGTTACTACAAACGAGAGTTATAAACCCAATAATTAAAATAATAATAATAATAATAATAATAATAATAATGATGCTTAATTTTTTGTATATTTTCGCTTGGTGGTCTTTTTATCTTTCATGCTAAACTGTCTCGTAAAGAATCTTGGCAAGCGCTGCTGCTCACGAGCTGCCCTCCGTACCAAGTAAAATGCACCCCCTGACCAAGGGTATAAGGTATATTAATAAAATAAAGTAATAACGAACAAGTAGGTAAATACAAACAAGCTGGACAATGTGCCAAATCAGCCAGGCCACCGGGATTTCACTTGTCCCGGCTGCTCGCGATGGCCAGTCCGGGACTGCCTTATTTAGCACAGTTATTAGGCTATTATATTAATAATGAAAATGATGGCACTTCGTGTGAAAAAGGTCATCCTCTGTGTTCAGTCTTTTAAACTAACGTAGGCCTACTCCTCAACGTGCACGCAGTGTAAATAAAACAGTTAGGCTACATCAATGAAATGATAGCCTAGTCCGCGACCACACCCCCGTGCTAATGGTACAGCCCACGGCGCAAATTACAAGACAAAAAATGGAAAAATAGAAAATAGGTTAGATTTCATTTATTCAAATGATTGTTTCTAAAGTCATAATTTAGCAAAGGTAAAAAGGTAAAAAGGGGAGAAAATGGCAAATATCCATCGATGATGTAACCGAAAAACAAGAAAAATGAACGCCTGGTTTCAATTTTTCATTTTTGCATTTGCATTGTATGGTCTGAAAACTGAATTGACAAAAATTTATTTTGCTTATGTCACATTTTGGGCGGTATAAGCATCAGAATGAAAGACCTGTTTCTATGGCCACGCCCACTACGCGGTCCCGCAGTCAGTCAGAGCCGACACAGAGAGCGGGGGGTTGTGGCATGGAGAGCAGCACGTTGTCTGTCTAATGTCATAAACCATGTAAGAACACTCTGAAGTGCGTGTAGCTAGAGTTAACTTTTAAAGATCTCTCGCAGCAAGGGTTGTTGTTGTTTCATTCACTGAGGGATATTAATGACATGACAGTCTTGTTTACAGTTTTTCTCAGTCGCTTTGGCACATTTCTCAGATCAGAACTGAAATTCTCAAAACTACTTGTTCAACCACCACATCATCTAGTCACTTGTGCACATCATAAAAGCAGTATCTCATTCTTTTGAACAAATTGCAAATGCCAAATGTACATTCAGGCAATTGATTATGTATAACTGTCTGCTATTTCCTACATTATCAATTGCTAATATCATGTTGCTCAAAATGTATTATATGGTTATCTGTTGAATAGTCTTACCCCTCAAAACATCTAGTCATTAGTTCATCGCACAAGTCATTAAATGCAAAATGGTTGACCTAGTTATCACAATGTGTATACACATTTCTATTAGACTTTTGTAAATGTGTCCTGAATTGATGAATTTTGCAGGTGAATCTTGAATTTCACTAATGTATTCAGGGGAATGTAAAGCATTAGATCAACCAATGACCCAACCAGTTCTCTAAAACAGCTCAAAGATGCATGTCATGAATCTTCAACTGGAAAGCGTACATAGACAGAGTACAACACAAGAGTTACAATTTCTGATAATGGAAGAACAACATGGAAACAAAAAGGGTCAAAAGCTGGAAAGAAGAAGAGGAGTAAGGATGTGTGGTAGAAGGGTAGGGAGGCAAAACAGAGGAAGAGGTAGATAAAGAAAAGCCAAACAGGCACATTTCTGGTGAAATAAGGACCACTATTGTAAACAATGTTCTCAATCATGACCTTACAATGGCTTATGCGGGTCTAAAGGTGCAGCTGAGTGTTTGGAGAAAAACCTTTTCCTCAATCATTCAAGTATTTCATAGACATAACAGGTATGTATTTCAGCAATGTGCACTGCACTCTAATATGGTATGCATGCTATAATCTTAATATTACAGTAGCATTTTTACACTTACAGTAGCATATTACACTTGCTTTACACTTACAGTATAGTAGGCTAAATGAACTTTATACAGATACATATATCACACACATACACATGAATACATATATACAGTGTATGTAGTCTTGTCTTTTTCATTTATCACAAGAACATTTTACAGTAATTTGTTGACAGACCAACAGTAAATACAAAACTGTGAATCCTGTCCAGTCTTTTGCAATCAATCTCCCATATACAGTAATGTGTCCATTTGTACTGTTAAAATTGATATATGCCATACAGACAAAGTGCAGTCTTGTGCAGTTTTAATCACTGTCATAAAAACTGTAGCCATAGTTTACATCTGAAATATTCATCACTGTTATATTGACAACATGGCTAAGCATTTTGACTATCTTGTTCGAGAACAATGACACAAGGACTTGTCTTTCTGATGGCACTGATATGTTCATTGACATAAATACTTGCATTTGAGAGATGAACTAAGGATTTTGAGCAGGTTACAGGCTTTTGCAGGTAATCCAATATGTTGTGCTGTTTGTACAAATACTGTTTTGCAAATTTTAAGGATGATTCGAGAAATGTGCCAAAGCATCTGAGAAAAACTGTAATCTTGAACTGTAGAATAATTTAGGGCTAGCCTATAGCTTCGATATTTAACCTGTTTATGATAAAAACAGTTATGACAGTAATTTTTTATTTCTTTCAGAAATACACATTAAACATGCAAAACCATAGCAGTTTTTAGTAGGCTATTTCACTACGAGACCTATTCAGTCGCGATCTGCTCCATTTTATTTGTGAGCGCAACAAGGTCTTTTAGTCCAAAAGTGTGCACATTTGGGAAAATAATGATAGATAAAATGATAGATTTCCATGTTTACCTAATATTTCTTAATAAAGAGTGGTCAATTCTATTCATTTTCCACTAAAATTTTAGATGATGAGCGCTGTGATTGGCTCATCAGCACACACTGCACAGAGATCGCTGAAGCACCGAAAGCGAAATGGTATGAATACAGTAGTAGGCCTACATGTTGTCATATCATTAAGTAGCCTAATTAATTTGATGACCACATGCATCAGCAGAGAAACAACAGCAATAGCCTCTGTTTGCCGTCAGGTTAAATGACTCCCAGATGGTTCTGTTCTGTCACTCATAGTAGACGTGTCATGTGATCCTTATATCAGTGGTCATAAACTTATGACGAAAATACAGGGGTAGGGAACGTTGATCCTGGAGAGATCAACGTGGCCAAAAAAGCCTGCGCCAAAAGAACAGAACACAATAAAACAACTATTATCACCCATGTGGAGTTCAAGAGTTCATAAAATGTTGTTACAATGAAATATAATTAAACTTTGGATTTTGTTAGGCCATTATGTCATCAGCCATGCACGGTCGCTCCCTTGAACATGAAAAACTGAGCACTCTGAAATGGCTCGTTTTATATATATATATATATATAGTTAAGTTAAACTGGTTTGCTGTATCCCATATCAGAGGCTGTGTCCTTAATTGCCAAATTACACTTTTAAATGTAAGTATTGGGTTTCAACTTACTTGAATGATCTAATGATACATATGGAAAAAATACAAAATACATATAGGCTATATAAAGCAGTTCAAGTGTTAGGCTAGGCCTATCTAACCAGAATATGACATTTTATATATTCTATTATTTATTATTATGTGCATAAATGGACAATGGTGAACATACTTAGACAGGTTTTCAACCCTGTTTTGTTTTTACACAGTTTAATATAAAAAAAAGTCCAGTACAAACGTTACTGTCACTCGTCAACTGCAGCTGTCACTGTTGCTATGACGACACGAACAGTCCTCCATAGGCTAGACCAGTCCGAATCCTTCGAATGCAGCTTTTGAAATGGGACCCAGCTGTAGTTAGCAACCATGTGTGAATATTGTGACAATAAATTTTGTTAGTTTCATTTGCAAAATAACCAGTGGTGGACTGTAACGAAGTACATTTCTTAAGTATTCACGTACAAATGTAAAGTACTGAGGGTTTTTTTTTTTTCATACTTGACAATATGTTAAGTTAATATGATAATTAACACATTTTTAAACTGTCTCTTGTAATTATTGAAAACTGAGCATTTGTATTCACAAAGGAATGCATGAAAGTCTGTTTAGATCATTAGTCAGTTTTAGTCAACTTTTTGGGATGTTGCATTGGGTCATTAGCCTATGATGGCACTCAAATGGCATGTTGTGGTGTGGAATACGGGCTCCATTGTTTTTCTGCCTCTCCTCAGTATGGCTTTTGATCAATCCTTCCACAATATTGCATTATAATACTGAATAGTATATGGATAAATTGAAAGTTTCGACTTTTCCTGCAAAGATCAGTCTTTATCCATGTTGAAATCATTTGACAGAAATGCCAGCTTCCTTTTTCGGAGAAAAGCTGTATCAGCACTTCCTGTTTTTCTCTCTGCAGCTGTGTCCTTACCTCACATCTACTTTTTGAACAGACTCCAGTCTATTTGTTCCCATTTATCTAGGCTGCTGTTCCAGAAGCTATCTTGTCTCATCCACAATTTGAAGAACCACATAAATCAAAATTAACCATTGTAAATTCTGACAACAATTGTGTGCTCTTCACTTTTATTACACATTTCAACCATCTCTTTCAATGGCCCCTTAATATCTGAAATTACTACAACATATGGTCCAACTCTACATAAAATAACACTGAAGCAAGTTAATGAGATTTATTAAGTTATGATTGAGCATTACTGATGAACACCTGATGATAACAAGCAGAATCACTGAAGGAAAGAGAAACACAAGAACTACAACTGACTTCCAGCCACAGCCTTAGATGAAATCAACTGAAGATAAAAGACATTAAATCTTTCAAGATCTCAGCTGGGGAGGATTAAACAACTCCACAAACAGCATTTGCAGCTTCACTTATTACTAACCAGATTGACTTTATTTCTGTCATATGTCTACAGAAGCTCTTATTGAGAATTAACAGAGGTTTAGATGTTGATGTTTTAAAAAATGTATGCCACCATCATGGTGGTCAGTGTTTGCTTTAGTTGGGCTCTTGACCCTTTTATATTTTTAAAAAGATTCTCTTTTAAAGGAGACATTGGATGGAAAATTCACTTTTACATGGTGTTTGGCCATAAATGTGTGTTGGCAGTGTGTCTACACAACCACCCTATAATGATAAAAATCCACCCAGTGTTTTTTTTTTTTAAATTCCCATAGATCAAGCCGTTCACAGATTCTTGGCAAAGTGACATCATTTTGCACAGGCCCCTCCCATGACTCTTGACGGACACTGCCGTTTTAGCATAGACCCACCCTGAGTGAGCTGTAAACAGTCTGCCATTGTTTTGACGCTGGAGCAGGTGTAGACAATAAAACCTACCATTCAGAAACATTCTGTTCAAGCCTTAATTGCCAAGTTCTTCGGGGGCCTCGTCTTGTTCTGGGTCTGACTCCGGCTCAAATAGATATGCACTGAAAAAAATCATACTTTGGACCAACCTAAAAAAATTACTGTAATTTGTTACAGCTACATTTATTTGTTTTTCTCAAACTATATTTTTGATTTGGTTAAAACTTTAAAATTTAATTTAATATCAATCAAAATAGTTCTTCTGCCCAAGAAAAAAAATTACATGCACACAAAGTTAAAATATTTTTTATTAGAAACCATTTTTTTTACCTAAATTTTACCATTAAATTCAAATATAGCTTTTGCTTTTGAATAAACTAATTACAAACCAAAACCTAATTTTGTAAAAGACAATTTTATTAACTTATTGCAAATAAAATTTCTGATTCTGTACAATACAGTTGGACTAACAATATTGTTCATCAGTATGCACAACCTATATAATGAACCACTAAGTCCAGACAGATGTCAGTACTAAACAAAAATTTCAGTGTCCACAGCGTAAGCACAAGCACTACTCTTCACCACAATGGTAACCACAAAATTGGATGTGAGAGTGGATCTGTAGTTCCCAGCATGCTTTGCAAGGGACTGTATTAGGAGAGTAAATTTAAGGACTAAGTGTTATTTTATGTTTTTCAGTAAAGGGAAAGATGTTGGTAGTTTATGTTAATGTTTATGCAGTTGTACATTTAGAGGAGTTTCTGTTATTGAATTTTGTGTTACCATTGTGGTGAAGAGTAGCGCTGTCAATTGCGATTTTCACTTTGATGCAATTTAATGTGTTATTAAATTGTGTGTGTGTGTGCGTGTACACACACAATTTAATAACACATTAAATTGCATCTATCTATCTATATATATATATATTTATTTATTTATTTAAGCTATGTCAACTGACTGGCAGAATTATTTTTTTAGAGTTTTGTAAAACTGTTATCTGTCAAGTAAGTGTAAGTTTGTGGTTACACTCTGCGGTAACAGTAGTTTATGTTTGGCAGTTATTCACTTAGTATTATGACCATGCAGTTTTATTAGACATTTTATAACCTTGCAACATCAAGTGAAAATAATTTTTAGGAACTTAAAATTCACAGAGAAGTTGCCTAATCCAATCTAAAAATGTTTTTGTTTATTTGCTAGATACACCATAGGCCTACATGCAGTGCAGTCTTGGTCCTGAGTACCCAAACACTGCACATTTGGATGTCTCCCTATAAGTTGAGGCAGTTCAGGTGTATAATGGGCTGATGAGTTGAATCAGGATTAGCAAGGCTATAAACATATGTCATGGTGGTAGATCTGCTGTTTTGGGGGATGTTTGTCCTATCCTTTCTGTCTATGTCATTCATTGCGCAGATATATGCATATCTGCCGATGCAGTAGCTGTTTTCTCTCTCAACAGCATGTGTATATTGCTCGTATTGTCTATTTCTCCATTACCCTGTGCAACTGTGTAGAGTGAAAAGTTGCTTTATAAATATATAGCAATAGTCTTCAGGCTGATAGGTCCTTAAGTCAATCTGCTAGCAATCACATTGTTATCTCATATTGCAGCCAATGATCTCGTTGCTAAAACATTTCAAACATAGTGTCAGTATTTGCTGTAGCAGTTTGCAGCTCGCTTTCAGAAACAGTCCACCTTCCCCAGCTACTGCTAGGTGATCTGCTAGGTGGTTTTATGTATGTTTATGTGCAGCAGCGGCATGTATTAAATGTTCACAGTAGCATGACTGTGAATGTATCAAAAAGGTTTGGCTGGCTGCAGACATGCACTCTCAGCTTCACGCATGCACATTATAGACATGCACGCAGGTTCACACATGCGCACCCCAGACATGCAATCGCACGCTTGTGCATGTGCACCTGAAGATGGGTATTAGATAAGTGGCTCACACATAATAATTTGATCGCTAACCGCCATTAAATTGAAAGAAGAAGAATTTGATCTCTATGATCATGCAGGAATGATGTGAGTACAGGGCCTAAAATTAACACTCGCCAAGAGTAAAAATCGGCGTTGGCGAGTGAATGAAATGGTGTCAAATCAGGCTTCAGTCGACAATTAGCCAGTAACTATTTTTTTTAATTC
Source organism: Mylopharyngodon piceus (assembly GCA_039654765.1). Classification (NCBI taxonomy): domain Eukaryota; kingdom Metazoa; phylum Chordata; class Actinopteri; order Cypriniformes; family Xenocyprididae; genus Mylopharyngodon; species Mylopharyngodon piceus. The sequence goes on along the minus strand of CM077444.1, from coordinate 5,954,046 downwards.
TAACAATGCAATGCTGTGACAACATGAACGTGAACAAACGTGAACTACGCTCTGTATAGATGACGGGTCAGTGCCATTATCACGAAAGTTTCAGCCTTTCCAATGTAAATATAGCGCTGGAAGTAGAACACGCGAAAGGGAATTTGTTACTCGCGCGCTGTGTGGGAAGTTTATATGGAACGCCAAATGGGTCACATTTCGCCATTAACCAAACGCCTGGTGTCCAGAAAATGCCGTAATTTGCGGCATTTTAGACGAAAAGACGCCGCAAAATACGGCGGTCAGTAGTACAAGCGGCGTAAATGACGGCGTTTTCACTGCAGAACCGCCGTTAATATCGGCGTTTTTTTATCCAATCCAAAACGCCGTTCATTTCGCCATTTGGCTATCCATATTATGTCGTCATTTACGCCGCTTGTACTACAGACCGCCATATTTTGTGGCGTCTTTTCATCTAAAACGCCGCAAATAACAGCGTTTTCTGGACACCAGGCCTTTGGTTAATGGCGAAATGTGACCCATTTGGCGTTCCATAAATTTAACATTGAAGCCCGAGCTGAAAGCTGCTTCTCTAAGTTGAGCTCTTTTTCATGCCTTTCTGCGCTTCAATGGACAAATTCACTCAAAATTATGTTAAAAAACGCCTGTCTCGGCGAGTATCCTATAAACATAGTCAGTTATGTCTTAAGTGAGCGCAAACACAAAACGCGTGATCCGTGTATGCATTCGGTCTTAAAGTGACAGCATCCTAATAATCCTGCTACTGTCTGCATTTTTAATGTTAACCAAACAACAAAGGACAATCTAAAATTTTGGTGTCATAACTGCCAGTTTTTGTGTCATGGCTGGTAAAAAAATATTTTTGGCCGGTAAATTTTCTTAAGTCACTGGCCATTGGCAGGTGTGGCAAAAAAAAAATAGTTTTAGGCCCTGTGCGAGTATGATATTTGTTTTGTTGCTATTCATTTACACAATGGCTCTTACGATAATGTTTCCAGTGTTCATTAACAATGCTATCTAACGCTTCATTATTAACTGCTTAACTAGACTTCATAGGAGAGATTAGTGAGAAACTTATATAAACATTTTAGTTTTTCATATCGTTTAGTTGATGAAACAGTGGTTTACTGGCTTGATGTTTTATAGGCTATTGCTTCGAAAAGTGGCAGTGAAGGTTTTAGGTAGCCTACTCTATAATCAACATAAACATTGTATGCGACATAGAGAGAACACTCTCTTTATAATAATGCAATTTATTATACTTTTAATATCATACTTTTAATTTAAGTTCATTTCTTAGCTGTGTTATTATTATTATTATTATTTTTTTTTTTTTTAGTATAGGTGCATCAATAATTGCATTAGTGTCTTGACAACCAAACTATTTAATAAAATAATTGAATCTTTCAAATAATCGAGGTCACTTAGGCACATGAAACAAATATTGACCCTAAAGCCTGCATTGGAGAAGGCAGTAATAGGTTTAATTGGAGATCAATTAGGCTGATTCAATAGATAATTTGTTGTTCTTTTTAACATTTGTGGTATTAAGTGTGTTTTCATTTCTTTGTTTATATTAATTTTATTTATTCTCACTTGTCTTATTTTTATTTATTCTCATGTCATGACATGATAACTGAAGACTGTTGTGTCTGTAGCATTCAGGGGACTTTGGACATTGGTTCAGTTCAGCTGCATTGTATACTCTGAACAGAAGAGGCTGAGGCCATGGACTGGTTCTTCGGTAAAGGATTCTCAGGAACAATGATGTAAATTTGTTTTGTTTAAATGTATGCATTGTTTACACATTTTTCAAAGGTCCAAAAGAGAATCCAGTAGGCTAACACTTGTGGTAAGGAGAATATTTAATAATAAAATTACCAACTCGTTTCAGCTTGAAAGCCTTCCTCAGGGTATAAAACAGACACAATCAATGAACATTGTCACAATCACCAGCTAGACTGTCCTTGATAGCCACCAGAGGGCACTCCAACCTGGACTGTTACCACACTATCAAGGACTTCATTACCCTTAACCCACTGCCTGGTCTAATCAATCAGCCATGATTGTCTACAGCTGTGTCTTGTTTCCTCATCAGTCTCATAATTTTTAAACCCTGGTTTCTGTCTCATTCTTTGCTCAGTCTTGCTAATGTTTATCCTGCTTCCCTGGCCTTGAGTTTTCGGTTTTCTCTATTTTGTTGTGTTTTCTCTTGTTCGGTTTGCCTGTTCTGGATATCTTTGTTTGGACTGCACTGCAGTTTTACATTTTGCCTGTTTTTGACTTGATTGTGGATTACTACTTCTAATAAATACTGAGCAGTTCATGAAAAACATTTATTTTATTTTTTTTTTTTAAATAATATTATTATTTAATATTAATACATCGCCTGAGAAAGAAATGCTTTTGAATGGCTCATAATTATTGCAAAATTAAATGTGTATTAGAAGGACTTAGAAATTAGGTCAATAACAAAGGTGATGCAAGAAGATTAAAATAATTCTTTATTAAATAAAACTGAAGGGAACATTTATTGATATTTATAACTGGACTGGTCCATAATCAAACATGAGAGTAATGATTTTCTTATGTCCCCACAGTATGTTGTCAGAATTATGAAAACATGGTCCTGGAAAGGTTGTTACCTGGAGGAAAGGAGTCTAAGGCCGGTTTCACACTGCAAACGTAAGCAGCGCGTATTTTTTCGGCGTGCATGTTAATCAATGAGTGCATTCACACCGGCAGCAGGAGCAGCAGTGAAGCGGGGGTTTCGGCGCCGAGTCTATTTTTGCTGCGCTGCTGACGCTCAATTAAAGTGAAAGTACACTTTTGATGGACAAAATAAATATAATTTCACACAAAAAGTGTTCAAAATGCACAGAATAAGCGTGTGTTTTAACAATAATTTGAGTATGACAGAAAAGAAAATTAAGAATCAAAAATATTTATAGAAGATTTACCCATTAAAACTTGTTTTTAATTATTCAGTTTGGGTTAAAGTATGGTGTATTATAAAAAACTAAAATAAACTAGCCAGAAAATATGATATATATACATTCTTTTAGTTATTACACAGAGAGATATATAGGCTGCAGCATACCCAAATCAAACCCGAGTTTGCTGACTTTTTTCGCCGAGTTTGCGGTCTTATAAACATGTGCACGCGGCAGATGATGTAAAACACAAAGCTTACCTCATTCATGTGCAGCAATGGATGACACGAGGCTTTTATTTATTTTTATTTATTTACGTTTATATGCGAATGTCGTACACCTCCCCATGTTAACAAACTTTCAAGACTATCAAGTTTATAAATGACCAACTTATAAAAACAAATTTATAGCTGTCTTTGTAAAGAAATGCTCACTTTATATGTAGCTTCGAGCCGCTACTGTGACGCTGTACAAACACTTCCAGTGTGAATACTCGCGCGTCTCTGCAGCTGCAGTGACGATGTAGTTACGCTCACGCGCCGCTTAAGCTTGCAGTGTGAAACGGGCGTTAGATCGCTTGATTTATACCAATTTTGAGTTAGGCTACTCATAAAGCAAATTAACATGAGCTGACAAGCTCCTCTCAAGACTGTTTGACCTTTTTTTAATCAAAATTATTTAAGCTATATGTCAACTAACTGGCAGAATCATTTTTAGAGTTTTCTTTGTAAAACTGTAAAGTAAGCATTAGTTTATGGTAATTTTGCAGTTATTCACAAATTATGATGACCATGTAGTTTTAATGGACATGTTATTGTCACGTTTTCAGTTTGTTTATTCTTATTTAAAGTTTGTGTTTTGTTTGAAAGGAACTGTATTGCACCAATTACTATTAGGCCTATGGTTCTATGGTTACCACATTTGATGTCCAATGGCCACGAGAGAAATGAAGAGCAGTCAATTGTTGTACTAATTTACTCTTTAAGAATAGCAATAATCAAATAGCCTATGTACATATTCACTTTCAAAAGCATCACATAAATGTAAAATTTTTTTACATAGGCTATAGAAAGAGCGTAGGCCTGCGCAGAATAATAAATAAATACAATGAATTATTTCAACAGATCAAGGATACAGATGTTGCGGTTAGGAAGCGAAAGCAACGATTGCAACAGTCCGTGTTATTCTCCACAGTTCTTTAAGAAGTTCAGATGTCCGGATGACGATTTGAAGCTGGTCGTTAAGCTGCAGTCTCAGGTCCTCTGATGCATGAGGAATCCACAGCGATGGTAACTGCAGGAGTATATAAGTCTAGGATGTGTGTATTACTAAATATTTATCCTGTTGATGTGTATGACTCTCAAATGTGGTTCTACAATAAGCTAATAAACTTAACAGAAAACCACATAAATATGCAATTAACGATTCTGAGACCTATAAATGCTGAAATGCACCAATAGGCTACTGCTTTTACAAAAATTAACCATACTTTTACAACAAATAAAACCAAAAACATTAAGCCAGGGTTACCACAATTTAACTATGGTTTTGCTACACAAACCATATAGTTTAACCATGGTATTTGTAGTAAGACTGCGATATATATATAGGCCCACAAATGGTAATAAATCCATGAAAAAAACATGGTTACTACATTTTTAACCAAAGTAAAACCATGGTTATTTTTCCTAAGGTTGTTATAAGTCAAATTCATTTAAAAATGTAAATTCAACAGATATGAAATATCAGTAAGAGAAAAACACTGTTAATGAGAAGACTGCGGCAGAATAGTTGGGAAATAAATGTATTTATTATTATGTTTTGATGGAGAGACCTGGAAGTTGTCTTCACTGTTTTTACTGTGTTCATATTGTTTCTGGGCATTTTATAATATTTATGTGGGGTTTGCTGTTTTATTTTTATTTTTTGTTTTAGCTGAGTATGCGTGGCCTTAATGAAACCACATGGGAGTGCTCATTTTATTTTTTTTATGGAAATGTTTGGGCAAATGTATGTTTTTTTATCCGTCCTATTTATTGTATTTATTGATTCGTTGACTCATGTTATTAATCATCTTGTGTATTATTTATCAGGGGCGCCAGCAGGATTTTATTTCACTGATCGACTGTCTTTTTCCAGCTCATGCACATAACTACATAACTAAAAGATGCTTCGTGAATTTTTTGTTTTGTTTTGTTTTTTACCTTATATCTGAGCGGCTTTGTCCCGAAATGTGCCTATTGTTTTTAGAGAAACATGTGATTAACGAAAAACGAAGCCTCCCAGGCTAACAGAATTTTGTTAGGCTATAAGAACGTTCTCTAAATATTCTGCGTTGGTTCTGGGAACATTAAAAACGTCCAGTTTTCTTGACGTTACACACTGTAAAAAACATTAAGTAAAATTTACTTAATTTTTCTTTTGCAAGTTTTTGCACGCATATTTTTTAAGTAAATTTCAAATATGGAATTAAGTAACTCTACTTAACTAAGTTAAGTAAAATTAACAAAGATATAATAAGTAATTTTAACTTGGCCAGTAAAAGCCAGTAATTTCTACTGAGTCGAAGTTTCTTTTGCAATACATTTTACTCAAAGAAATAAATAAAACTGAATTAAACCATGCTTTTAAAGTGTATGCTTTATTTAGAAACATCCAAGTAAATTATAAAATATATATTGTGTAGACACCATATCTACATAATAGAAGTAAGACGGCATCTGAACACAGAAACCTCAATACTTGGTACACAATACACAATGACGGTAACATTCGATGGCTCGTTTTTGAGTGTGAATGTGGCATTTTGAGTAGAAAATGAACTCCAAATGTCATAAAATGGCAAGTTACTAAACATAACCACAAAAGCAATGATAAAACAGTGTAAAAACAGCTGGAAAGCAGTGAAAAATCAACCTAATTAATTATTCAAGGCCCAGTGCATGATGGGAACACCAGTATCAAGTTGTTTTACTTAATTTTATAATGTTGATATTTACGCTTTAATTTCTACATGCTTAAATTGAGTACTAATATAGAATTTACTTAGTTTTTTAATTCTCGCCTGAACTAACTTTTTCATGTAAAAATTACATTTGTTTTTTCTGTAGTATTTACTTCACCATAAAATCATTTTTTACAGTGCAGGAACGTTTTTTAAGGTATAATGTTCCTCAAACGTTCTTTCAACTTAATTTTGATTAAAAATTCAACATTGTAGGAACGTTGATTTGTAACATTCCAAGAACATAAAATGTACAGTTTCCTTAATGTTAGTAGAATGTTATTTAAAGGTTAGTATGATGTTCCTGAAACATTCTTTCAATCATTCATACACCTGCTGTGAACAAGCACTGAAAGAAAGAGAAATAAGAACACAAACTAACTTTCTTCAGCCAAGTTAGATGAACTGAAGATAAAAGACATTAAATCTCTGAAGATCTGATTAAACAACTCCACAAACAGCATTACCAGCTTCACTTATTACTAACCAGACTGACTTTATTTCTGTCACGTCTACAGAAGCTCTTATTGAGAATTAACAGAAGTTTAGATGTTTCGTTTGAGGTCACCATCATGGTGGTTGCTTTAGTTGAGCTCTGGACCCCTGACTATTATAGAGTTGTTTCTTTATAAGCAATCACAGGTGTTTTCAGGAAGCATTTCTGCATTGATAAATCAGATCAACATGTCTGTTTTAATAACAGACAAATGATTGTATTAAAGTGGTTTAAATGTAGGCCCTGTGTGTTTAAGGCAGTTGTCATTAGTGGATGGGAGGCAAAAAGGATTGATCATGGTTTTAGAGATTTGAACGAGGTTACTGAAGCGCTGTCTGGGCGCACCGAAACTGTCCTCAGATGCAGATGAGAGTTGCACTACAGTTCTACAGTTTTAGTTTAGACTGTTCTAGTTTTTAGACTGTTTTTAATGATAACCAGTTTTTATTCTCTTAACCATATTTATTTGCACATCCGCTGAATAAACATCTTTTTGGAAGCCAACATCGCCATGTTTCTCACAACTTGGTGTTATTCTCTGGTGACCGCTCGGGTCTCTATCACACAAGGTGGCAGCGGTGGGATCCAGGCCCGGGAGAACGCACCGGCACGTCTGGCCGGGCTGACGAGGGTGCACACGGATCGGCGCGGTCCGGACGAGCACTGGAAATGGCGTGGAATTGAGCAAGCCAGAGAACGCTGAGGTGTGAAACGATAGGCCTACATGCGACCCATGGAACGAGGAAGAATCGACGGAATACTCCCGTTTTTGCCAATGGCAAGGAGGGAGATGCTCAAGTTCGTCACTCACGAACTGATTTGTTTGCTCAGGACATTTTTATGACACAGGACTTTGACCCCTTTTGATGAGTCTGCAGGATGGCATAACCCAGTGGCATTCGCTGGCATGGATCGTCATCAGAGAGGACGACTGGGAGGCCAGGGAGGACTCGACCACGGGAGGGGCGGTGAGATCCCTAGATCGAAGATCGTGGTCTATGGGCATTGTTGCGAGTGCCAGCAGACTCACTGGGTATGGGTGCACACTGACTGACTGTGTTCTGACTGTCAGTTTTAAGAGGTGGGATGTGTGATGGAGAGACCTTCTTCCATCACTGTTTTACTGTGTTCTTAGTGTTCCTGTGCATTTTATAATATTTATGTGGGGTTTGCTGTTTTATTTGTTTTAGCTGAGTGGACGTGGCCTTAATGAAACCACGAACTGCATTGGAGCGCTCATTTTAGCTATGGAAATGTTTAGGCAAATGTGTGTGTTGGTTTTATTCGTCCTATTTATTGTATTTATTGATTTGTTTTAACTCTTGTTATTAATAATCTAGTATATTATTTATTAATCACGGTAAGGAGGCGCTGAGCGTCTATTTCTCGCTGAATTGCTGAGCGCTCAGCGATTTTTATCGGTCGCCTCGAGTTAAATAATGTCCAAATTTGGGTAAAATGCAGCGCTCATCACTGTCACTTTATATCCAGCCGTCCAATCACAGTGGAGGAGGGGCGGGACAAATACAACACCGACCAACCGCCACATTCTGCTTGTACAAGCATAATAACGGAACAAAATCATTTAAAACAAGAGCCAGAGCAAATACTTTACATTGTATCGGCATTTTTTATGTATAGAAACAGTACAAAAACAAATCTGTTAAATTAGATACTAGTAACACTTCCACGAATATTCCATATCATAGCAAGCAAATTGTCTCAATTGAGAAAAAAGAAAAAAAAAAAAAAAGCTGCGCTGCTGAAGTGCTTTCAAGCGCTCACAGATAGGTGTTTTCAGCAGAGCGCCTGTGTTTTCGGCTGGCTAAAAACGCTTTGGTGGACACGCGGTCTAAAGCAAGAGTTAATTTTACAAAAATGGTATGTTCCTTGACAGCAACATATGTCGGCCCAGATCTGGCCCTCGTGTAATCCTCTTTTGCCAGATGTGGGCCGGGTCTAGCCTATATGCTAGCGTATATGTCTGAACGTGTGTGTATATATATATTACATGTGTGTATGTTCAGACATAGGCGGAGTGGGAGGCACAACAAAATTGAATTTTTTCATCAGACAAGCGATGCATTCTCAAATGTCTGTCTAGCCATGGCCTATATATTTCCTTTCATCAGAATGTTGCAATTCCCTGAATGTTTTGTTGAAAGTTTATGTTCCCCTGCGTGAATCAGCGGATGCGCGATCTATTGCCGAATTCACACATCAGAGCACGCGCATTTTCGTTTCGACCCTCAGATTCTGTGTTGTGTCGCGCGCCTCGAGTCCTTTCAACCGAAATGAAACTGCCTTCTCATGGATGTTAAAATCGACCATGGAGCATCAGCCTTGCACTTTCATGTTGTACTTTGCACCCGCTGGCAATCAAGAAAGGGGCAGAGTTTAAACGAGTTTAAACTTTATTTTAAGTTCAAATCCTCAAAACTACGCAGCTATGTTATTGCAAACAAGACCATGCACGCATTGTCGCATTTCGGAACAATCGAAAGAAACATATATAGACTGATTGGCTTAGAACTTGGCATGTTTTCAGTCATTTTTCAATTTTCAAGTTTAGTTAATTTTTGTCTAATGGTATGTTGCATTCTTTCTTCAAATTTATATCTAATCTTGAAGTGAAGTGAAAGGTTATTATACCTGTAACAGTTGGCTTCGCTAGTTATAAAATGCTTCATTATGCTGCTACTTGTTGAGATTTATATTTTATCTTAGAACAGATTACATTGGGTTCAGAGGTTATTAATAATTTATCAGAGTACTCTGTAAAAAGTGGTAGGCCTAACCTAATTTTGTAAGGATTTTTTTCTACTTAAGCTAAATCAAAATGACTTCTGTTGATGTAGCCTTCTGTTATCATAGTTAAGGGGGGGAGGGGCAATATTTTAGTGTGATTTAATTTAATTTTGGTTAATATTTTAGTGTGATCACAGCCCAGCATTTTTAAACGTCATCTATTTTGTGTTTTATTAATGTGAGATACAGTATTAGCAATGTCTAACTCAGCCGCATGGGTTATCTGAGCAACTTTTAATAGAACGATGGAAAAAACGGGAAAAAATAAAAAAATAAAAAAAATAAAAAAAAAAGATTATGATGACCATGTAATTTCTAAAGGTCGTGTTATTGCAACAGCAGTAACTAAGTAACTAAGTTCTTTTTTCATATAAATTTATTTCGCAGTCACATGACAGTTGTCCAGCGCCCTCATTGGCTTAAACAAAGTTTCACTTCATGTCTGCAACAAATAAAAGAGTAAATTTTAAATCTGCTCGATCATCTTCAACAGTCACGTGAATTCATATATCCTTACGAAAAAAAGAAGACATGGATTTGCATTTCCTGGTAAGGTTTTTAAAAAAATAACTGGATTTGATAAGACAAAGGTTTCTTTTTTACTGAAATGTTCTGATATAATGATACTTTTGTGTTGATAAAAGTGTAAAAGTAGCTATAAGTTCATTTAGGCTATAGCACGTTAGTTGAAAGTATGTGTTTAAAATCAACGCGCTGTCTCTCAAATAAATTGTTGGTTAGTTTTGGGCTTTAGCAAGCATGACATCGCTGAGTAACAGGTTAAATCAATCTGATGTGTTTCAGTCGCAGAAGTCTCCCTGCCGAAGCGCCGTGGGAAAGGGTCGAAGGAGAGTCTGCGCCAGTTCTGACACCGATGTCGAGACGAGGGTCCTGGTCATAAACACCGGCGGAACCATTGGAATGATCTTGCATGACGGCGGTAAACACCATCAGCTGCGCTTTCACACCTGACTGCACGAGGGTTCATACAGACAACTAATATTGAACAGCACTGGCACAGTTTTTCATAGAATTATAAGGATTCATAGATATATTGCACACAGAAAATTGCAAAAAAAAAAAAAATTGCAAAAAAAAAATTGCAAAAAACAAAAAAGCTAGACTTTATCTTATGTTGTAATCTAAATGATAAAATGCATGCCATACCTATTTTATGATGTGTACAACTAAAACAAAATGAGCACTGTTTCCGAATTATTTTATTGTTTTATAGACCAATCAATCAGTAAAAAAAAAAATAAAGTTAGTTACACTTTCACATTGACTCTTACCAGCATAACAACTGTTCGTTAATAAAATAAAAATAAAAAATAAAAACACAGGCCTAAAAAAAGCAAGCAATACCCTCAAATTATATAGCCTAATTCACAGAGGCTTTCACTTTGCATATTTATCGTTTCATGCGACTGTTTGAGTATACCAAATTACAGAAGATGCGTTTAATATCCGCTTTTTGTAAAAACGTAATTTCGTAATTTAAGTAGCTAAATAAAATAGTGTATATTTTATTAAAGTAATTGTGGTTCGGTGTTGTATAAAAAGAACAGTTCACTAATAAAACCATGCAAGAGATAAATTCTCTTCTTTTTCTTTTTCTCCTTAAGGAATCTTAAGGAGCTTTGAGGCTTCAATTGAGGAACCGGTTAAGATGATAAAATTAAGGAGTCAAGGTTACCTATTAATTTGAAAAGAATCAGTTAAATTACGCGGTTTTATTCGAAGACACCATTTGGACGCGACTGTGTTATTTTGTGTATTTTTTGAGTTAAGAAAAACATCTGTTTATGTTTAATGTTCATTTATGTTTGGCGTTTAAACGAGTTTCTGTTATGTTGAAGTTTTTATCGTTACTATTGTGCAGAAGAGCTTATGGTTAGGTTATGGATAAAGCCTAATACTGTGATGTTGCTCAGTGCGCAATAGTTTTGCTAATGTCATTGCAGTTGCAAGTTTATTCTTGTGCTCTAGCTGCAGACAGACTAAAAAATACAAACAGGTCATTTCCGTTTGCTGAAAATCAACTTAGAATAAAAAAGCACATTTCACTAATAATATTAAATTAATTGTCAGACTAAATAATTTAGGAGATTTTATATTATTTATTCTGGTAGATTGCGCTAAAAAAAAAAAAAAAAAAATCAAGCCTTAAAAATATTGTGTAGGCTAATATTGTTATTCCAATGCAATAATGCATTGGAATAACGGACTGCTTGATCCATAATTCATGAAGGTCCAGACTTCAAAGCTGATTTTACTTGTATATATATTTTTTAAGTAGATAGCGCATAACATTTTCTTTAGGTATATATAGCCTAGGCTAACTATATATGTTTAGCGCCGCACAGTTAATGAAGTAAAATGATTCTAAACTCTGTTTACCATTTCATGTATTCTAAATATCCTACTCTCATTAATGGAGTTGAGCACTCAAAATATAATGAGTCATTATCTCGAAGTTAAACAAAAAATAGGCTATATGAATTTTGGTTTAAATTAGTTTAATTAAAATACTTTTTGAACACTTTACATTGGCCTGCTATACGTTTTCATGTTTTAATGGCATCGAGGAGTTCTAGGTGAATAATAATCCCTCTATGAATTGTGTTCTAAATTTCAGAACTCATATTTTGAGAAAATATTTTCGCGATAACAATGATCAGTGTTGCGCACTGGACTCGTTCCGTGGTCGAACGGTCCATTGGATTTTATTTTATTTTATTTTTTATTCAAATTGACCTTGTGCAAATTGATCAGTAATAAATGCAATTAAAAAAAATAGTTAACAATTACTTGTTTGCATATGATGCATTTTATATTAGAGCACCTCCTGGAACCTTTTCAGTTTGACAGAATGTTACTTCAGGTAGTCAAACTAATTAATAACATTTTCTTATACTGATTATTTGCTATATTCCAGATTACATCAGACTCTTAATGCTTTTTGTTATCACTTGGAATATCTGAAGGCTAGGATTTTATCAGTCAGGAGAACAAAACACATTTTGCACTGGAATAACGGACTGCTTGATCCATAATTCATGAAGGTCCAGACTTCAAAGCTAACTACAATTTTACTTGTAGTTATGAAAATGTACCGTAGTTCTTGTAGATAATTTTACAATAAGCCTAATTAAAGTTAAGACCATTGATGGTTTCTCATTACCATGTTTAGGCCAATGTTTTGTTTTCATTTTTTCTTCTTGTTCTTCTTCTTCTTAAAATCTAGGCATTTGTTTCAAAACAAATCTAGCATTTGTTTTGAAAAATATCAGATTACATATTTAGACACTGCAGCTGCAGGCTATATAATAGTGAAAAATCTATTCCCAACAGGTTATTTATTAGCCTAAATTCTACAGCAAGTTTTACCAAACAAAATTTACCAAAGTAACGGCAATAAAACGTGATAAATTGGTCATGAGAAAAAAAGCCTAATTTATGTTGATGCAAGACTATGTTAGATTTGTGAATGTTTTACTTTATTGTGATGTTTGACTGTCTAGATAACGTTTTATTCAAAAATTCAAATGGCTTGCACATTTTATCCATGGCGTCACGATGAGAGCGGCTCGCGCGAATCTAATCACACTTTCGTGAACGAGCGCCTCCAATGCAACATTATGAAAAATACCATTATATTTGAAGGTTAGAATTTGAAGGAAACAGAAAGATTAGCATTTTGCATTTGCATATTAAACATTACTTCTTTCAGAACAAGATGTAAGCAGTTCCCTTTCATAGGTTCACTCATGCTGCGTAGCCATTGCTATGGGAACACCTTCGGTGTGATGAATGTCTGAAGCCCTTACCAGTGGTTCTCAAACCTGTCCTGAAGTACCACCAGCCCTGCACATTTTATACTCTCCCTCATCTATCACACCTGATTCAACTCATGAGCTCATTAGTAGAGACTGCAAGACCTGAAACGGGTGTGTCAGATACAGGGAGACAAACAAAATGTGCAGGGCTGGTGATACTCCAGGTTTGAGAACCACTGCCTTTTACTATCACGCCATTTACTGGCCCGACAGGGCTCTCTCATTGTGGCCTCTCAGCTCCTGTTTCAATTGTCCCGGCACATGTTGCTCCTTGGGTGGTTTTAGGCCGTACTGTTCAGCACGGTTGCACCATCCAATTCCAGAAAGGGCTGCCTCCTTTCTGTGGGATTCTTCCCATGACTGTGCTTCCTGGGGAAGTCTCGACTTGGACCCAGTTCATTGCACTGTAGGTTCAATACTGGAGTTCCTGCAGAGTAGTTTTTTGGCGGGGGCAGCCACTGCCACTCTTAAAGTTTATGTGGTAGCATTTTATGCTGAGCATGTTCCGATGGGAGGCATTTCCGTTGGGGCTCAACCTATGGTTTCCTGTTTTCTGCAGGGGTGGAGACAGCTTAGACCTTTCTGCCTTGCACAAATTCCTTCATGTGACTTATCAGTCGTCCTGGAAGTTTTGGCAGACCATCCATTTGAGCCACTGGAGTTGGTGTCAGACAGGCTTCTGATCCTTAAGATGGTCCTTTTGTGGCTTTGTCACACCTGCAGTCTTTTTCTATCAGCCCTTCTTGTATGGACTTTGCCCCAGGCCTGGTTAAAGACTTGCTGAGACCTAGACCTCAGTATATTCACCTTATCCCAGGTTTTATCTGCTTGAGCAAACCCTTTCCTCAGCCTTCCAATTAATCCTCAAAAAAAAAGGTGGTAGGTGAAAGTGTTATGGTATATCATTCCCAATTGTGATGGCTACGCAGCATGAGTGGACCTATTCAAACGTCTCATTTACGTATGTAACCTTAGTTCTTTGAATATGGAATGCGACGTTGCATTGCCAGCCATTACCCTACCTTGCGATAAAGTGCTTCCTTTATAATGGTATAAGGCAGTGGTTCTCAACCATGTTCCTGGAGCCCCGCCAACACTGCACATTTTCCATGTCTCCTTTGTCTGACACACCCATTTCAGGTCTTGGAGTTTCAACTAGTGAGTTGATGACCTGAATCAGGTGTGTTTGATCAAGGAGACATGGAAAACATGCAGTGATGGGGGTGGGGTTCCGTGGTTGGGAACCCCTGGTATAAGGTATAAGGTGGTATAAGGGCTTCAGACATTCATCACATCGAAGGTGTTCCCGTAGCGAAGGCTATGCGTCGTCTTGTTCCCTATTCAGGGAACCAAGGTTACATTCGTAACCGAGACATTCTTTAACAGTGGGAAAGTCAGTCAGGAAGATAGCAGGCCTAAATACTTGATGTAACAGTGAAGATAAACAGAAAAAAAAAAAAAAAAATGTTATCAAAGGCAATATATTCGGACTGTTTAGTTTGTTTCTATCAGGCTTGTGCCTTGTTTTACCATGTCAGCCATATATATATATATATATATATATATATATATGCACATACAGTATATATTATTGTTATTAGTAAGTTATTATTATTGTTATTAGTAATTCGTTATTAACTCGCTACTTGAGTAGTTTTTTCATCAGATACTTTTTTACTCCTACTAAAGTAACTATAAAGATTATTACTTTTATTAATATTTCTATAAGTACTTTTACTTGAGTACAGTTCTTGGATACTCTACCCACCTCTGACTGCAATTGTAAGCCTATAAAGCCATTAAATTCTGCCCATGCGCAATAACACAGCTTCAGGAAGTTCACAAACTTCACTCTTTATTAAAATATTATCTGGGTCCAAAGATGTAAGGAAACAGCAGGCTCCGGATACGTGACAAAAGAAGGAGTGTACTTTCAATCTGTTATTGAGTTACTGTTTAGAGCTGTGCTATGATAAATATTAGGTTAGATTCTTTATTCTCTTAAGTCAATGGGGCCCCAGAACTGTTCTGTTTCCACACATTATTCAAAATAGCTTCCTTTGTGTTCAGCAGTACAAAAAATTTTTTTTACACAGGCTTGGAACAACTTGACAGAATTTTAATTTTTGGGTGAACTATCCCTTTAATTTTAAATCGCCTTTACATACAAGTCATGCATATGTGGGGTAATGCAGCGCTGTTTTACTTGGTCAAAACAATCATACTAAGTACATTTGAGTTTGTTGAAAGTTATGTTGTAAAGTTCTCTGTGCGTTCGCTCAATGGCTGGTTTAAGGTGCTTGCTGCACATTGCAGTAAATTAGATCGATATTAGAAAATCATTTAATAAAAGCTGGATGACTTGTGTTGCTAAATGGCATACAATTCATTTTAAAATATATTGTATGGTGGTGAAAATTGCATTACTCTTACTACAAATAAAGCTTATGCTATGTTACCCAGTTGACAAAAAATTGTTACTCGCAGTATATCAAGAAAACAAGAAATTCAAACAAGACTAATTGTGTTGAGCTGTATAACAATGATTAGTTTCCTGTCAATAAACATATCCAAAAAGTTGCTCACCTGTCTAATAAAACACGTAATATATTAAAACATCATTCACGTTGCCAGATCTTGCAAGCAAATCAGCAAACAAGAAGGCCGTAAAATAAATAAATAAATGGAAATGCTTTATGCTGAAATTAAGATCAACACCTGCTCATTTTAAATGATGTTTTGTTAACAAAGGTTAGGAGGAGCACATTTAGATAATCAACCAATTTTGCACTGGTGGAGCACGTTCTGATAATCAGTTCAGTTTTGAGCATCCCTCCTCTACCCCAACACCTCACTCCTAACTATTCCTATCCCAGCTTGAGATGTAGGGGAATTCTCAGGGTTCGGGCTAAATTCCGAGCTTGGAGCCCTACCCTCAGACAGCAAGCCAAATATGCATACTCTTGTTCAATCTGATTATATGTAAGTGCGAACTTGTGAATACCTCCATAAAGTTGTTTGCTGTATGTCATGTCGTTCCAAACCCGTAAGTCTTTTGTTAATCTTCAAAACAAAAAAGAAGATATTTTAAATGAAATCTGAGAGATTTCTGTCCCTCCATTGACAGTCCACGCAACTACTTTGATGCTTCGAGAAGCTCATAAAGAGATTGTAAAAGTAATCCATATGAATCAAGCGTTTAAGTCCACATTTGTGTACCTGGCCATAGATGCCACTTATGCTGTCGTATAGTACAGCTTCTTCAAAGCGCTCATGAAATGCTGAAATAAACTGATAAAACATGATGCAGCAACTGTGCCAGGGGTTTTCAATCATGCAGCACTTAATGTTGTACATATATGAATTTGTTGTCAGATGCTTTTCTTCTATATTTGCAGTTCTGTCTCCAGAACCAAATGCTCTTGTTAAAACTCTACGCACACTCCCCATTCTGCATGATGAGAAGTACGCACAAAAGACAAAGCTGTATGAAAGCTACAAGCCTGAGGATAAAACACTGGTGCTGCCGTAAGTTCCCATGCAAACATGTAATCAAGTCAAGTCAAGTCACCTTTATTTATATAGCGCTTTTTACAATGCAGATTGTGTCAAAGCAGCTTTACAGTGATAACTGGTATATAATTTTGGCTGCACAGCAGCTCTTAAAGAATGGTGTCAATGCAGGCAGATCAAAGCACTGTTGAATATCAAATGTCAAGTCAAATGTCAAGTGTCCCCAACTAAGCAAGCCAAAGGCGACAGCGGCAAGGAACCCAAACTCCATCAGGTGGCAAACAGGTGGCAAATAGGTGTTAAAATGGAGAAAAAACCTTGGGAGAAACCAGGCTTAGTCGGCTTAGTCAAGTTAATCAAGTTTGTTATTTAAGGAGGTAGCTCTCAGCTGATTTTGATCAGGACCCAGAGTGTCATGGTAAATTATTTGGTGATGCCACATAGTATAGCAAAATCAATTTATCATGCACAAGTTAAAAAAAAAAAAAAATGTCCAAAGTTACCATGAACTGTACAATATTTAAACATACTAAGCACTGACAATTTGCTGAAAATTTGTAAATGCTTAAAGGGTTTGTTCACCCAAAAATGAAAATTCTGTCATTAATTACTCACCCTCATGTCGTTCCAAACCCGTAGGATCTTCGTTCATCTTCAGAACAGAAATTAAGATATTTTTGATGAAATCCGAGAGCTCTCTGACTCCTCAATAGACAGCAATTTAACCACCACTTTCAAGGTACAGAAAGGTAGACATTTTTAAAATAGCCAATATGACTACAGTGGTTCAACCTTAATTCAAAAACGAAACAAAAATAACGACTTTATTCAACAATATCTTCTCTTCTGTGTCATTCTCTTACACTGTTTACGTCCAGCGCTTCCGGGTTCTACGTCAGAACGGCAAGTCATTATTGGCTGGCTCCTGTGTCAGCATCACACGCATGCGTCGTGCTGCTCACGTGAACAGTCTGCCAATACTGAGCGGCCTTCTGACGTAGAAACTGGAAACACTGAAGGTAAACAGTGTAAGAGAATGACACAGAAGGGAAGATATTGTTGAATAAAGTCGTTATTTTTGTTTTGTTTTTGCGCACAAAAAGTATTCTCGTCGCTTCATAAAATTAAGGTTGAACCACTGTAGTCACATCGACTATTTTAACAATGTCTTTAGTACCTTTCTGGACCTTGAAAGTGGTAATTAAATTGCTGTCTATTGAGGAGTCAGAGAGCTCTGGGATTTCATCAAAAATATGTTAATTTGTGTTCCGAAGATGAACGAAGGTCTTACGGGTGTGGAACGACATGAGGGTGAGCAATTAATGACAGAATTTTTATTTTTGGGTGAACTAACCCTTTAAAGAACAGCGGATGTGCAGTGTACAAGCCTAAAAACAACACTATTTTGTATTAGTATTAGCCATAACACCATAAACCTTTGATGCCAAGAACAAAAGATATTGTAAGAACTTTCTCCTCCTTTTTAAAAGTTGATAAGTTTATTTAATATGGCATCATAACTAAGGATTTATGT
Source organism: Mylopharyngodon piceus (assembly GCA_039654765.1). Classification (NCBI taxonomy): domain Eukaryota; kingdom Metazoa; phylum Chordata; class Actinopteri; order Cypriniformes; family Xenocyprididae; genus Mylopharyngodon; species Mylopharyngodon piceus. The sequence goes on along the minus strand of CM077444.1, from coordinate 5,935,919 downwards.
ATTGTTTAAAGCCTTTTATTATAGCATTGTTTTTTCCTTACTTTCTGCGATCCTATCAGAACAGTTTTGTGATACATTTTTCTTCTTTACATTTGCTTAACCTCAGACGATCCAAACTGGACAAGAGGGTTGTGTATACGTTTTTAGAGTACTCTCCCCTGCTTGACTCCAGCAATATGACTCCAAATGACTGGATCACTATTGCAAAAGACATTGAGGTGCCTTTTTTTTAACGATCTCTACACTCTAAAAAAAGCTGGGTTGAAAACAACCAAAGTTGGGTTAAGTATCGACAAACCCAGCAACTGGGTTGTTTTAACCCAGCGGTTGGGTTAAATGTTTGACCAACGTGCTGGGCAGTTTTATTTAACTTAACTATTGTTTAAAAATTACTATATAGCTGGCTTAAAAATGAACACAAAATAGGTTGGAAATTAAAAATCAGACATAATTACTAGAGGCAACAATAATAATCAAAAGGTGAACATTTATTAAAGGATTAGTCCACTTTCAAATAAAATTTTCCTGATTATTTACTCACCCCCATGTCATCCAAGATGTCCATGTCCTTCTTTTTTCAGTCGAAACGAAATAAAGGTTTTTGATGAAAACATTCCAGGATTATTCTCCTTATAGTGGACTTCAATAGCCTCCAAACGGTTGAAGGTCAAAATTAGTTTCAGTGCAGCTTCAAAGGGCTTTAAACGATACCAGACGAGGAATAAGGGTCTTATCTAGCGAAACGATCGGTCATTTTCTAAAAAAATGTAAATGTATATGCTTTATAAGCACAAATGATCGCCTTGCAAGTGCTTCCGCCATTCCGAGTTCCGTATTCTTAAAAAAGCTTCCGCTGTATGTCCTACGCCTTCCCTATTCAACTTACGGCGCCAGTTCCGTTTGTTCCGTAAGGGAAGGCGTAGACATACAGTGTAAGCTTTTTTAAGAATATGGAACGCGGAATGGCGGAAGCACTTGCAAGGCGATCATTTGTGCTTATAAAGCATATACATTTACATTTTTTTAGAAAATGACCGATCGTTTCGCTAGATAAGACCCTTATTCCTCGTCTGGTATCGTTTAAAGCCCTTTGAAGCTGCACTGAAACTAATTTTGACCTTCAACCGTTTGGAGGCTATTGAAGTCCACTATAAGGAGAATAATCCTGGAATGTTTTCATCAAAAACCTTTATTTCGTTTCGACTGAAAAAAGAAGGACATGGACATCTTGGATGACATGGGGGTGAGTAAATTATAAGGAAATTTTTATTTGAAAGTGGACTAATCCTTTAATAAGCAATTTAATAAATGTTTATTATTTAATTACTATTTATTAAACTTATTAATAAATGTTCATTTATTAAACATAATAATAAATGTTAATTTCCAACATATTTTGGGTTTGTTTTAAGTAAGCAATACAGTAATTTTTTAAGCAATAGTTGAGTTGAATACAACTACCCAGCAGGTTGGGTCAAACATTTAACCCAACCCCTGGGTTAGAACAACACTGGGTTTGTCCATTTTTAACCCAACTTGGGTTATTTTAAACCCAGCATTTTTAAAGTTTTTTCCCCCCCCACTTTCACAGAAATACTACGAGGAATATGATGGCTTTGTTGTTCTGCATGGCACTGACACCATGGCTTACACCGTCTCTGCCTTATCATTCATGTGTGAGAATCTGGGAAAGCCTGTCATCCTCACTGGCTCACAGGTAACACGTTTTAAAAGGTATTTTAAGTGAACTATTCCTTTAACTAACCATTTTATGTGTGGCAGGTGCCCATCTTTGAGATGAGGAGTGATGGGAGGGACAACCTGTTGGGGGCGCTGTTGATTGCAGGACAATTTGTCATCCCTGAGGTGAGAGATATTTCTTTCAAGAGATGCTTTTATATCCTTTGCAAAAGCAGTATGATACAAATATTAAAAATGTTCGTATAGTGTTATTGAATATAAAATACATTTTATGAGTTTGCAAGTTCTCCCCATATTTTCTCTGGGTGCTCTGGTTTCCCCACAATCCAAAAACATGCTGCACAGGTGAATTGGAGATGCTAAAATTGCCCGTAGGTGTGAATGAGAGTGTGAATGTCTGCGTGTGAACTAGGGCTGCAACGACTAATCTAAAAAATCAATAATAATCAATAATGAATATCATGACAACGAATGTCATTTTTGATTAGTCACGTCTGCCCACCATGCACAAAAACTTCCACCAGTAGCGTCAAATTACAGCACTGAATAATAACGCATTTCTAGGTAAAAAAAATTCTAGGGTCTTAAAATCTTTATTTTAAGCTTCAAGCTAACATATTAGCATAATGTTTAACATGGCTTGCCTGTCAGACGCTTTGACAGATGCGTGTGCTGTTTAATGTGTGAGATATGTCTCCTCACCACAATTGTATGGTTATATCTTCATCTGTAAATGTTACAAATTCACGCGAGTATTTCCATGTTGCATGAAGGCTCGTCCTGAGTCCTGGCATTCTGTATTGAACTTCAAGCTTCACTGAATGAGTAGTCTCGCGTAGCCAGACCTTAAGACTGATGGCAGAAGGTCTGGACTCTATCGCAGCTTTCATTGGCCAAAGACCGCCCAAGAGGACGTTTGACTGACATAGAACGCAACCAATCACAGTTCGTTTTGTTCCACGTCATGTTTAGGGGCGTGAAACGTAAAGTCGATGTCCCAACAATAACAGACTGGCGTGCATCTAATAAATTATTAATTTAAGAACGTTGTGCAAGTTTACTGCAACAGTGGTGCCGCAAACGTCACATACTTTTGAAAATCCAGCGTTTAGTTGATCCTGGTAAGCGTTCATTGTCACAGTTGCAAACATGCGTTCTTCTTCCATGAGGGGGTTTGCCGTTAAGGCATTTGTTTCCAGGCAGACAGTTAAAAAACACGACACACGTCTCCCGGACATCCTGTAGAATTCAACCAACCAGATGACACTTCAAAAATCCTGAAGGGTTCCAGTTAAAGGGTTAGTTCACCCAAAAAATTAATTAATTAAACCCAGTTAACACTTTCAATGCCCAGAAAGCTACTAAAAACATATTTAAAACAGTTAATGTGACTACAGTGGTTCAACCTTAATATTATGAACTTTTGTGCACCAAAAAAAACAAAACAAAATAACAACTTAATTCAACAATATCTAGTGATGGGCTATTTCAAAACACTGCTTCATGAAGTTTTGAAGCTTTCCGAATCTTTTGTTTCGGAGCGTGTATCAAACTGCCAAAGTCACGTGATTTCAGTAAAGGAGGCTTCCTTATGTCATAAGCGTTTCGAAATTTCAATGGTTCACCAATGGGGGGCATGACTTTATAACACTTTTACACATAATATATAGCATAGATATACATATATTCAATATGTTTTCATACCATTCAGTTGGGATGTTTGTTTGAAGGACAGCATTGGGCAGGATGTGGAATATTGTTTTGTCAATAAAAAAAAAAAAGAAAGAAAATTGGGCTTTTTATCCAATAAATCGATTAATCGAAGAAATAATTAGCCAACTAATCAATTATCAAATAATCGTTAGTTGCAGCCCTAGTGGCCCTGGGATACGATCAAGCTCCCTGCGACCCTACAGAGGTTATGCAGTTTGAGGAATTGATAAATGGATGGATGGATGGATGGATGAAAAAAATCAATTTTACTCACAAATCTTGAAGTACATATTTAGCTGTTTAAATGGTCAAGTATATTGTTCAAATAGTATGACATCAGCACAGACAGCACAAATGTGTAACCACCTGTACACCACCTGTCAAATAAGTCAGTACATGTTTTGATGGTCCATGATAAGGTGTTCCAGTGAAGGCTGATACACAATGAAGCACAATAAAGGGACATATAAAATTATTGAAAACTGTTTGAAATGAATAAGGGACAAGAAAATAGACTTTTATCTCTTTATTTCTCTACAGGTTTGCCTCTATTTTCACCATAAGCTGTACAGAGGCAATCGTGTCACCAAGGTGGACTCTGGAAGCTTTAAAGCATTTGCCTCACCAAATCTTCCGCCATTAGCCAGTGCTGAAATTGACATCACCAGTAATTCCAGTTCTTCCAACATTTATGGCTGCATCAGTCAGAAATATTAGGGTACTTGAAATCTACTAGATTGTGAGATACGTAAATGTATCTCGAAATCTGTAGTAGATTTTAAGTAGCTTAACAGACTGTCACAAGACACTGTTGCTACTGCTTGCAATTTCATGTCAACTTCCCCATTACTGATGTAATTGCACTAATGTCTGTATTCTGATGTAAAAATGATCATTTCTTATCGTTTAGTTAACTGGGACACTGTGTGGCGACCAAGCACAACTGCCAAATTCACCGTCAACACACAAATGAACCTCAATGTGGGTCTCCTGCGACTCTTCCCAGGGATCACTACTGATACAGTAAGGCTGTGTGGTAATATGCCACATATTTTGGTCAAACATCTTTAATGTTGAGTGACAAAACATTTGTAGTAAATTGGAATCTGTTACTGATGATGAGAGTTTATCTCCCATGCAGACGTTCTGCTTTGAACACATCATAGATTTGCTGTAGTGGATTGTTTGGTCAGTTGCTGTTGATTTGCTGTTATTTGTTCTGTATGTGATAAGACAGCTAGCCAAGTCTAGCCATCAAGTAGCATCAGAAATATTCTTGATTTCATCTCAAATCTCAGGCCTGTGATGCCTTTGAAATGTCCTTGGGTTTGCTGGTTTTTGGTAGCAGCTCCAGATGTGCCATAGCAGGCTTGGGGTCCACCAGAGCTTTTTAATTCTTTTCTCCATTGGGCCACACACACACACATACATATATATACACAGAGACATAAAAAATGATAATCATATGCTGGTTAACATTAGTTTTATTTTTAAATAATAATAATAATGTAAGATTATGGCCATAGTAGTAAATAATGTTAGATTTGAAAAAGGAAAACCGTTGGGGTACGCCAATCCCTATAGTAAAATCAGGTCCTGTCCACCATTTTTTCTTGTTCAGTTTTCTGTTTCACTCAGAATTACATTACATTATGGAAATAAAATGGCTTGTGAATGTTTAATAATAAATAATAAATTAATATCGACATACACGTTTTCAGATGTTCAAATGAGGTCTATTTTCACATCAGGTCAAGGCCTTCTTGAAGGCTCCCATGGAGGGTGTCATTTTGGAGACTTACGGCAGTGGTAACGCCCCTGATAACCGCCAAGACTTGCTGGATGAGATCCGTAAAGCGACTGAGAGAGGACTCATCATTGTCAACTGCACTCAGTGCCTCAGGGGCACAGTCACAATAGCATACGCCACTGGCCAGGTATGGGAGTTTGCTTGAGAAAGGCCTCATGCGGGTGTACTCCAGAAGTGTGTACTTATTTAATATCCCCTCTCAGGCTCTGAGTAATGCGGGTGTGGTTGCTGGGTTTGATATGACTCCAGAAGCTGCTCTTTCAAAGCTCTCCTATGTGTTGGCAAAACAAGACATCAGTACAGAAGAGAAGAAGAAGGTAAAAAAAAAAAAAAAAGACTGAAAAATACAGATTCTAAATATAAAAAAAGTGACAATTTTGCATCTCCCAGTTACAGTTTGCGCAGTACAGTGTTAGTAATGTTACTTTATGGTTTCAAAACATGTTATTTATTCATAAGATGATGAGTCGCAATCTGCGTGGTGAGATGGTAGCTGACCTGGAGGGTGCAAAGCTCTCTCTCAGCGACAGTCGCTTTATTCAGGTCATCGCCAGGTCCCTCAGCATTGGCTGTAAAGAGGTGAGTAGGCCAGACCTTCTAGGCCAGACCTTTAGTTATTCTGGTTGCGTTTGTATAATGAACAAGCATATTCAGGACCAGAAGAGGTTGTGATTAACAGTTGTAATCCACTATAATATTACTGATGTCTTTAGGAGCTTGAAGCCATACGAAATGCGCTAATGCCCACTCTGGCCTGTGCTGCTGCTAAGAATGGAGATATTGAGGCTTTAGAGGCCATGAGGGAAATGGTAAGCATTTGACTGTTTGCCTTTACAATGACTGTACTGTGTAACTCTTTGTTTAGAGCAACTCAACATCTAATAACCTGGCATCTCTTGTTAAACAATAGAGGTTTGACATAAATGGCATTATGTATGTTCATAAAAACAAGTAAAAACAAAAAACAAAAAAAACAAAAAAAAACTAAAGCATCATAAAATATAACATTTTAGAATTTCTTCATTACTTCTACAGTCCTTACAATACAATTTCTTTCTTTTCAACTGAATAAATTGGATTGTGACCACAAACTGCTGTTTTCACCCTTGTAATGATTTTGCAGTACACCAGTGGTGGATGAAGTACACAAATCAAGTAAAAGTACAGATACCCTATTAAAACACTACTCCAGTAAAAGTATTAAGTACTCATTTTCAAATTTACTTGAGTAAAAGTGCAAAAATAATGTTAAGTATTAAAAGTAAAAGCTACTGACTGAACGAATGTTTATTGATTTAGCAATTTTATATGCCCCATCCTACTGCTCAAAATGTTTATTTTATTATCAAAACTTGTCATACACTGATAATTATTACTGATAATTCAGTTGTGTAAACAAGTGAAAATAACAAAATAGGCTATATGCAAATTAGAAAAACAAACTAAATGTGTTTTGACAAATATAGACATGACAGATAGTGCAAAATGCGTTAACATTTTAAGAAGAATGCAATGCAAACATACTAGTTTACATCATTTTAAACTGTTATGGCAGCGGGGAGGATGCATGGGCATTAATTTGAGTTATTTTAGCATTATGTCAAGTTTTTATCTAAAACCTACCCTATTCAGACGGTAATACACAAATATGGACATGCACACATTCAAGCTTGTCATATAATGGGCTTAAATGGCTCGCTCTTTTACAGCAGATTTTGTACACAAACAGCTGGCAGTCCTGATCTATGATTTGCATTTACAATAATAAATCTTTAAATTCAGCATTTAAAGGGTTTTGGGAAACTTAAACATGCCATTCCTCACTATTTTGAATAGAAGTAATCGTCACCAGCTCAGTGACACGATAGCAGTGTCCAGTTCGTTAACGATTTGATTATTTTCAGTTAACCTGTTAAATCAGTTCGCAAATCGCACTGAACGATTCATTTGTGAACTGGACTGCATCTGTTCAGATTCAAATGATGATGCGAAAAGTTACTAAAGGGTCAGTGCACCCCAAAATGAAAATGTGATGGTGAGTAATTGATGATAATTTTCATTTTGGGGTGAATAACCCTTTAATAACTTTTCGCATCATTTGAATCTGAACAGATGCAATCAGATGCAGTCCAGTTCACAAATGAATCGCTCAGTGCGTTTAATCAATTTGTTAACGAATTGGACGCTGCTATCATGTCACTGAGCTGGTGACGATTTCTTCTATTCAAAATAGTGAGGAATGGCATGTTTTTATGAGTAAAAAGTAAAAGTTTCCCAAAATGAAGAATACTCAAGTACAGTAATGAAGTAAAAATATTTTGTTACTCTTCACCACTGATTATACCAAATAGCATAGGGGAAAAAGAGGCATAAGAAATGATGCTTTCTTTTTTTGCTATTGTTGTTGTTTATAGGGCACTGACTTGAGCATGGCAGATTATGATGGCCGAACTCCCCTTCACATCGCCGCATGTGAGGGGCATCTGAAAGTGGTGCAGTATCTGCTGAGTAAAGGGACCACCTTCTATGCCAAAGATCGCTTTGGAGATGCACCCCTTCGCAATGCCATTCACTTCAGGTAAGCTCTTTTCTTGCATGTTTTAAACATTGATCATAGGTGCATTAGAGTGTAAAATTATACATTTTCCACAGATATTCTATTTACTTCTTTTCTCTTTTCATTTCCTTGTCTTGCACTTTTCCATTTTTCCAATTTATGGACACGTTTGTATAGAAACATGAGAAATAAAAATCCCAACACATTCAAGAAAACAGTATTTATTGAGATCATGTGAGGAAACTTGTGCTGTCTATCTCCACATCATCCTGAGAACCTGCTGAAGAGGTCAATATTTTTATGTCCTATGTCAGATGATGATTAGCTGACCCATCATTCCCCCTAAATGCCTGCTTGTAACGAATCCACAACTCGAGGCATTTTAGAATACATTTGCTGGAGTTTATTAAACAATTTAGCAAGTCCAGGGCAAACAAACCAAACGTTAAACAGGAAATTGTAATCAATGTCCAGGCAGAATTCAAGAAATCCAAATAGGCAATAGGGATGTTCGGTTCTTGAACGAATCGTTCTTTTGAGCCCATTCTCAGGAAGTAACCAGTTAAGCCGGTTCACAAATCGAACTGAATCGAACTTTAGGTCCGGGATGATGATGCAAAATGCACAGCCGAAGTAGCACGTCCGACTAAATAAGAACCAAAAGAGCCGGTTCATCGAGCTGTCAAAGTTTGCTGATGATTACCAAAGATCCTACGAGTGAGTTGCTGACACTGAACAATGCAAGCTTCTTCAATAACAGACAAAACGAACTGGAAATATGCTTATAACTGGTTTTATTAAATAGGCCTTCATTTTTATTATAACATGAAAAAAAAAAAAAAACTAAATTATTGTGTGCAGATTATTTTAAATCAGAGTTTATAAAGACAATAAACAAGCAGTTGATAAGACTAGTTTACTCGTTCTATATACTTAAACATAAAGAACATATCCGCGTTTGTGCTGTAGGTGCGCAACTTTTATTAAACTTATCCAAGACGTAGTCTCATGAATTAAACTGTGAACACAAACGCCATTAACTTAAAGGGATAGTTCACCCAAAAAGGAATCCCATTGATTTAAATTATCCCATGATTTACTCACACTCAAGCCATCCTAGGTATATATGACTATCTTCTTTCAGACGAACACAAACGGAGATATTTAAAAATATCCTGGCTCTTCCAAGCATTATAATAATAGTGAACGGGGGGCATGTTTTGAAGCCCAAAAAAAAAATGCATCCATCCATCATAAAAAAATAATCCATATGGCTCCAGGGGGTTAATAAAAGCCTTCTGAAGTGAAGAGATGGGTTTTTGTTAGAAAAATATCCATATTTAAAACATTACGAACTAAAATAACTAGCTTCTGGCAGATGGCCTACGCAAGTAAAGAAGATAGTCATATACTCATATACACCTAGAATGGCTTGACGTTGAGTAAATCAGATCATTTGAATTTTTGGTGAACTATCCCTTTAAGACACGTCACTTTTCTCTGTCTGTAGGCATAAGGATGTTGTGGAGCTGCTGAGGAAGAGTGGAGCTCACCTCTCCCAAGATGAATTGAAGGATACTGAAATAGAGCTGTGCCGGTATATATCTCTCTCTCTCTCTCTCTCTCTCACACACACAGGTTTGTTTTGCTATCTTAGTGAGGACATTCCATAGGCGTAATGGTTTTTATACTGTACAAACTGTACATTCTATCCCCCTACACTACCCCTACCCCTAAACCTACCCATCACAGAAAACATTCTGCATTTTTACAATTTTAATAAAACATTGTTTAGTATGTTTTTAAAGCTATTTTAAATATGAGGACTCATGAAATGTCCTTATATTTCATGTTTACGTCGTAATACCAGTGTAATACCCATGTCATTATACAAATTTGTGTCCTCATAAATCACAAACACACACACACACACACACACACTCTCTCTTCTTCTCATCCTTTCTGTAGTATTTATTTGGTTCATATAGATATTCTGGTGTGTCTTTTACAGTCTTGCTGCAAATGGTGACTTGGAGGGATTGAAGATTTGGAAGTTAGCTGGGGTTAATATGGCCGTGACCGGTTATGATGGAAAGACACCTATTGAAGTGGTAAGTTAATGGGGATATGTGTGGAATAGTACATAACCCAACAACCAGTGCCTGCAGTGACTTGTCATTTATAAAGCTGTATGAGTGGATTTGTGGATATAAGGCATTTACTTGCTCCTCATTTGTACGTTGCTTTGGAAAAAGCGTTTGCAAAATTACTAACTGTTAATGTGAACTTGTCTTCTATGTCAGCAAATGTCAAATATGTAATCATTCATGAATTGGTCTCTCTTTTACTTTCAGGCAAGAGCCTTTGAACGTAAGGAGGTTGTGGACTTCCTACAGACTGCTTAGGGCCAAACTCAGGTATGAAATATATGCTTAAAATAACACACGTGCATTTAGATACACATTTCTAAATTAGAACATACTAGACTTCTGTTGTTTTTGTATATAGCAAATTATAATTACTACTAACCCTATTACTAACCCTAAAAAAAGGATTTTTACAATTGAAAGTTGCACAAACACAGATGTATATACTGTATAGTTATGTAGAAAAAACAGTACTAGTATTGGATTGGTATCGGCCGATTCTCAGAACTTGGAATTTTCTTTGCAATCTTCCAATGGAAAATGATAACTTACAAATGATTAAATTCATCACAATTATTTCATGAATGAAGCACACAAAATGTATTACAAAGCCTTAAAACGAACAATTAATCGCAATAGTCGAGTTATTTTTTAAATTAAGTGTAGGAGTGTTAATTAAATAACTCCTAACTGCAGTCAGATTTCACAAGTTGCATCCCAAATGACACTATACACGATGTACTTATGCACTATGTATTCATCCATGTAGTGAATGAATTTTATAAGGTTATTTTGTCATTAAACATCGGAGTCTGGTAGTCCCGGCCCCTCCGCTGCGTATTTAAAACTGCGACAGTTGAGTGCGTGAAGTGTCCAACATTTCACACTTTGTTAATTTAGTGCATCATCCGGGTATTTAAAGTGCACATTTTCTTTTTGGAATTCTCTGTGAACACACTACTCACACTATTCATAGGCTACTTAAAAACGTCATAGAATAGAGCATAAGTACGCAAATTGGGACACACCTACATTGACTTAAAACTGCAGAAATGTGCTTACATTGTTGTTTGTTCTGTCTGTTCTCTAGAATGGCGAGTTTATTGAGCTTACTTGGCCAACAAGATCCTGAGGCCGTCCTGCTAGCTGTCACTTTCTGCCATAATCATCTGTCCAGCTTCTCATTTTTAGCAAAAGTAGCTTTAAAAAATTAGGTGTCCCCTTGGTAGCTGGTTTGGTGGCACGCTGCGTACTCCGCATAGAGAGCAGCAGTACTATCAGTATCACCTTGTTATTTTTTACTACTTTCCCTTTAAATGAAAATTAAATGACATCATATAAAACAGTCTTTGGAGGAAAAACAGCTGTGGTGGATTTTTAAACATAATCATAATTAACTAACAACTGACATTTCTTTTTCCCTACAGGCCTAACATTTAACTCTTGAGAATAGAAAAGTATTCAATAAGACTGAGTGTGTTGCGTATTGTAACAGTGGAAATTTTTGCCATGCTGGCTAGACAGCATCCAGATATAAAAAGTCTGTAATAATCCCTTGACATATTGAGTTATTAACAACTATTAACCTTGTGATTTTGATGGGACTGTGATTCAGTGATTCTGAACTAATTTTGCTCTTCCAGTAACATAGGAAGTAGGTAGAGGCTTGTTTTGCTCAAATCTGAACCAATCATATTAGACTGATGACAATGAGTAATATATCATGTTATTTTGACTGTGATGTACCTGAGGTCTTATAAAAACCTGCTGTATTCTTTTTGCTGGTGAGATTCTCTGAGAACTCTTCCGGCCATGATTAAAGGATTCAAGGACATCAGCTGGAGTCAGTCTGGTTCTTATGCTGCGCAGCTGACTAGACACTAGAGAATCTTACTTCCATACTCAAGTGATAGTATTTTAGTGGAGCGCTAGATCTTATTCCCAAGTGATGGTGCTCAAACAGGTTGAGACGTCGACCGACTCGAACAGGTATTGAAGTACGCTTAGTAGAGTATAAATTCATAGATGTCTTGGACACCCCTTTAACTTAATTCAGGTGCGTAGGGGAAAATCTACCACACAACTTTGTAAAGTGATTGAGATCCTCTATTTTAATTGTCTATTTTTACCAATTTTATCTTTCAAATTTGATGCGGTCAACTTAAGTACGTCCAAACTGTTGTTCATCCAAAAATTATTATTGTCATTAATTACTCACCCTCATGTCGTTCCACATCCGTAAGACCTTCATTCATCTTCGGAACACAAATTAAGATATTTTTAATGAAATCTGAGAGGTTTTTTTTAATCCTCCATAGAAAGCATCGTAGTTACCACATAGGTCCAGAAAAGTAATAAAGACAGTTAAAATAGTTAACGTGACTACAGTGGTTCAACCTTAATGATATGAAGCGTCGAGAATACTTTTTGTGCGCATAAAAAAAAAAAAAAAAAATGACTTTATTCAACAATTTCGTCTTTCCCGTCAGTCTCATACGCTGTTTACGTAGACAGTGCAGGCTTCCGTGTGCTACGTCAGAACGCCGTCATAAGGCTTGTTCGAGATGCGTCGGCGCTGCACAGACTGATCGGCGTATGACATCAAAGTACCGCGAGAGCAATTCAAAAGCATAATGAGTTGTCTGCTCTCCAAACGCTCTCGCGGTACTTTGATGTCATACACTGACATAATAGACATAATAGGCTTGTTCGAGTACCGCGAGACCGATTGGAATGGAGAGCAGACAACTCTTTGCTTTTGAATCGCTCTCGCGGTACTTAATGTCATACCTTGATCGGTCTGCACAGCGCTGATGCATCTTGAACAAGCCTAATAAATTCATAGAAATAGAGGATATGCACGTGACGTCACCGCTGCCCATTGTGACTGCGGTTACGCCCACTGAGTGGCAAATTGGTTTTCAGCATGAATGCCGCGAAAAACACACAAAACACATCTAAAACGGGAAAGAGCTTTGCGATTGACTGTACAAATAGTTTTGACAAGAAATCTGAGGTACATTTTTACCGACTGCCGAAAGCTACAGAAAAAAGAAGCAAATAGATCGCTGCAATTCACAGAAACAACTGGACTCTACTCCAGGCAAAGAAATGTGGATTTGTAGTTATCATTTTGTGTCAAAATGTTGGATTTTGGGGTAAAATCATACACTATATATTGTTATATATTGTATTGACAACTGATGCAAAAACTTGAGGCAATGAAATCCAGGCAGTCCAGCAATGATTATGTCAGAGATCAAATCTGAATAAGGAATAACAAATTTATTAATTAAAAATTATAGAGACAAACAAATTAAGTAATTCATAGTTTATAATAAAATCTAGAGTATTGTATCTAATAGATGAAGATGAAGATCACAATATAGAGAAAGAAGGAACAAAATTAAGATATTTGGAGAATAAAATGAGAGGTAGAAGAGAAGAAGCAGAAGACGCAGAATAGATGCGAGAAACAGAAAGAGCAAAGAAAAGCTAAACTATCAAAGACCCAGTCAGTTTTATACCATAAGCATGATTGAATATAGCAAGCATACATAAGAATAACCATAAAGGAGTACATTACAGAGTAAATACTTGAAAATATGATGAGGATTAATATATGAAGTAGGAGTACATGAATATATGAAATCAAAAGTAATACTGATAAATCATAAGCCATAAATGATTAACATGAAATATGAATAAAATGCATGAATATGAATATTGACCATTTTGGATCCACCACAACTAATCAATTAAATATTTACCATCTACTGCATAATTGAGTGTTTTTAAATAAACACTGACAAAAACTATAACATTTTTAGGGCTGGATGATATGACGATATAAGTGATCACTCGGATTTAGACTTACCTAAAGTGTTCACAGGCAAATTTGCTTTATGTATTTCCCCGGGAAATCAGGCACATCTAATTTATGTCAGGAAACACGATTCCTGGCTGCATGTCAATATCCATGGATTAGGTTTCTTTGACAAGTTGTAAGGAACACTTTCGAGCCCAACCTTTAGTGTAATCGTTTGTTTTACTCGCGTTTTCGCAGTTTCCCCTATTAAATCCAGTCATGCAGCAGGCTCTTCCAGCTGAGGGAGCGTGTTCCGGCGGGAAAGTGACGTCAAAGGATTGGGCTTAAAAGATACCTTATCCCGTGGATCCCTCTAGTGGACAATATTAATAGCACAGCCTGGACCCTAATTATAAGACAATCCTTAATGGATCCAGTAAAACATTCAAGTTACAGTGGTAGAACATTTATAGTACAATTACAGTACAATATGAATTGTATGAAATATAATTTAGGTTTAGCCCTATCTGTAATTCTGACAGCCTGCTGTCATTTAGATTAGTTCATAATATAAACTATAATATAATCTCAGACTTCTAAGAATCATGTAAACTTTATATTATTTCTTACAAAGTCTCAGTTTTTATAGCTAATTAGCGTTATTGATAATTAATAAGACTATTAATAGAATAGTCTGGCTTTGGTGGACAACTAGCTGTCAAAATAATGTTATAATGACCAAATACAACCAAAAACAACTGTTCAGACTTACACGTGAAACCCGAGATCTGGTTTGGATTGTGCGACGGTTTGTAAAACCTCAAAATAGGCATCTTTTCACTTATGAGTCCACTTATGAGAGTTACGGCAAATTGCCCGGAGCAATATGGCGGCGCCGTTGACGTAATATCCAGCGGCCAATGGGGCGTTTATGTATTTTACCATAGACATAATAAATACATGTCTATGTATTTAACAAGCCTCGCTAGGGACGGCCCTGCAGTCACATGGCCAAGACCGTCATGGCAACGTCACACATTCGACAAATCAGCAGCGACTTTTGGAGAGGAACTGAGGACAAATATCTAATGCAGAAATAATACACGTGTGTTTCATCAGCCATCCTCACTGAAGAAGAACGGATACTTCTCGCACCTCATCCGAGACACACCATATCAAGCATCTTTTAAAGGTAGTATACGTTGTATTTGATTGATTTATTACGAATTTATCTCACGATATGTGTTTTTAAAATGTTAAGAAGTGATTATATAGGAGTTGGTATGCTACAGATTGCTTCATATGTTAAACCACAGCAGCTTTCCTGTCGTATAGGCCTACATTTAACAGACGTAGAGCATATGCAATAAACGAACAATTAAACATAAATTAACCATAAATCTGTCAAACAATTATGTAAGGTTTCTTCTTGAGAATATTATGCTCATTTACACTAACCACAGTTTTACTGTTCAAGCCAGCCACGAGTACACGTTTTACTGTTCAGGTCACAATATTAAAGTAAGGTGACAGATTTCTGAAATGGAAACCGGGGACATTTCCTCTTTGAGTGGTCAAAATACCACCAATCTCATTTGTTATTATCTATTTATTAAAAAACGGAGACAATACATTTTTGAACGTTTTTGTTTTTAATTGATGTGGGTTCCTTATATTATTACATTAATAATTATTATGATTTAGTTTGATTATTAGGATTTTTGCTCTGGTTTTAATACAATTCACCAAAAAACTATTACATGATTAATAAAAGCATTAATCAAAGTCACCATGAAATCAAAAATGACAATTCTTATTTTTATGGAATATTGTAGTATTTATTATAAATAATTTATCCGTGCACTTCATTATTTTTTTTTAAATTCACTTGCCCTTGTAATCATTAATCAAAAACACTACCCTCCCCCTCCCCTTCAAAACGACTCATCGTCTCTTCCTGTCACATGCTACGACTCGAGGGCGGAGCTATCTGGAACTAGGCTTGTTCAAATTAATGATGCGCAGACTGATCCGCGTCTGACTTGAGGCAGTGCATGCTGGTTAGAAATTTTGTCCGACTTGAGACGGCGCCGACACCATGTGACTGTGATGTATGGCATCAAAGTGCTGCGAGAGCGATTCGAGAGCAGTCGGCTGAGTCAGCCGGTGCAGTTTCTCAAGAGCAGCTGCACAAGTTCTGATGACGACACAGCTGTTACACGATTGGCCGGATTCACCGCATGACAATGAGTGTCTTTAAATTCATTCCTATGGAAGTCGAAGAGGCGGACACACACCATCCATCGGTCAGTCTCTCTCTCTTGTGCGCTCTCTCACTGTTTAGTGCCGTTGACCGTCCTCCTCCTCGTCATCCTCAATAAATAAAGTTCTTAACGCGAGGGTGCTGGCAGTGAGCCCGGTGGAGAGAAATCCCCCACAACTGACTGCAAACTGGCGTTCAGATCTGCCTCCATCTTGTTAGCAACTTCCAATGATCCAAGCAATTCCAGAACGACGAAATCAAGTCCCGCCCTGTCATCCGTTTCACTCGGATAGACGTTACAGTAGTGAAGAAAAGACAAATGCAACTTCCGTTTCATGCTGACTTTAAACACACATGCAACTAATTGGTGGAGTTACTGTGAAGCATATAAATGCCACTTATCAACTGCAAACTTTGTGCCTAGGATATTTATTTAACCCTCAATGGGACTAATTATGAAATTACTGTTAATAAAAAATGAATGACTTTATATTTTACATATATTTAAGGTTAAAATCATTTTCCAAAATTAGTTTTCTACATCTGACCTTTGACTTTTTTTAGGGTTTCGTCATTTATAACTGACATTGTCCTATTAGGGCAAATTATTTTTGGCAAATTGTCTGAAACTTTACATATTTGAATGCATTTCCACTCTCTGAAAAGGTCTTAGTGTTTCAAAAACATTAAAAAGCTTTATTAACATTCCATTTGGAACTCACATGTGAAAATGTCAAAAACTTGACACATTGTATTCAGGTTAACATTTTTTATTATTATTATACAATAAATGTTATTGTATTTAAATTGTATTTTTTGATTAAATTAAATTGTATTTAATATTTTTCTGTACTATTACATAAAACACTCCCAAGCTATCTCCATATAAGGGCTTTCCGCACACTCGTTTCCTTACAGCCTTTTATCACTCTTGTCAAACATGCCGCTGTTTGCAGACGTGCTACCTTGAGCAATGCCAAATGTTCCATTCTCACCACTTATCAGAATAAACGCCTTTCATACAGACCCAAATTACAGACCTCTCATGAGATAGTGAGATAGTACATATGCGTATGTCTGCATTATTCAGAGAAACCTCACAGCTGAACATAATGCAGCTTTTCTTACTATACCACTGTATGTAATGAAATGTATTTAAGATTTAAATTGTAGTATTTAATATTTTTATGTAATTTTACATATGGATGTTATAATACAATTAATTAGTAAACATACTTTAATATAATTATAGTTGTGTTAAGATGAAATGTAACTTAACAGCTAAATGAGCCTGGTGTCAAATCGACCCCAAAGAACAGTGATGCTACAAAATGTCTACAGGACATTAAAAACATATCTTCATGTTAACTTTGTTTATCCAGTTGTCAGAGTTGAATTAGGAAAAGTCATTAACCCTAATACAGTGTTTGGCGTCAATATAACCCCCATCTGAACTTTCCTTAATTAAAAAACATGGTTCCCTTCATCTCAGTGGCATAACATTTTGTAACTTGATTTGGCTGTTCTGAAGGTATGTTTAAAAAAAAAAAAAAAAAATCTGATTGGGGGTCAAAATGGCATACACTTCTGGAAGTCAGATTCCAGTAGTTCTGTTAAAACATATGGACATGATTACTTTTGCTCCCTTCTAATTTTATGCACTGTTTTTTCCAGCATCAGAATGTGTGGTATATGGGCCTTGTTTGGTAGTGATGATTGCCTTGCGGTTCAGTGCACCAAGGCCATGAAGATCGCCCATCGTGGTCCGGATGCTTTCCGCTTTGAGAATGTCAATGGGTTCACCAACTGTTGCTTTGGGTTTCACCGCCTTGCTATTGTGGACCAGCTGTATGGCATGCAGCCTCTGCGTGTCAAGAAGTTTCCCTACCTCTGGTTGTGTTACAACGGTGAGATCTACAACCACATCAGGGTAAGTAGCTGAACGTTGTTCACACAAAAATATAATTTTTAGCACAGTGATAATTTTATGTTTGTGTCCATTTTAATATATATATATATATATATATATATATATACTCACATACACACACACACACACACACACACACACACACTGCTTACATTTATTAGACCACTTGTCATAATAAAGAGAGAACACAAATGATTTAGGAATCTGTCAAAATGTTTCTCTTTGCGTGCATGTGAGAGACTCTTATGGTGCGTTCACACCAGACGCGAATGAAGCGTTAAGTGCGAGTGATTTACATGTTAAGTCAATGCAAAGACGCGACACATCCTGCGGCGCGAATGACGTGGCGTGAATTGAGCGTTTCGGGCATTTGACGTGCATAACGCGTGATTCACGCGAGTTGAAAAATCTGAACTTTGGCAAATATTCGCGCCGCGTTAACCAATCAGGAGCTTGCTCTAGTAGTGACGTGATCACGACGTAGCGAGCGGAGGCAGAAATCCGAAACAACAATGGAGGACAAAATCATCGTCGCTGTATATGGATACCCGGAGCTGTACGATACATCTTCATACTTTTATAGAAACAGGAATAAAAAAGGATCTTGCTTGGAAGAAAGTGAGTGAGGAGGTCGGACAATCTGGTAAGTTGTAAAAAAAAAAAAAAAAAAACGCTTTTTACTCAATTTGAGCTATATACAGTTGAGCTCAAAAGTTTACATACCCCTTGCAGAATCTGCAAAAATGTTAATCATTTTAACAAAAGAAGGATCATGAAAATTGCATGTTACTTTTTTATTTAGTATTGTCCTTAATAAACTATTTCACATAACAGTTGTTTACATAAAGTCCACAAGACAAAAAAATAGCAGAATTTATAAAAATGACCCCATTCAAAAGTTTACATACCCTTGATTCTTAATACTGTGTGTGGTTACCTGTATGATCCACGACTGTTTTTTTTGTTTTGTGATGGTTGTTCAAAAGTCCCTTTGTTCTGAGCAGTTAAACTGAGCTCTGTTCTTCAGAAAAATCCTCCAGGTCCTGCAGATTCTTTGGTTTTCCAGCATCTTTTGCGTATTTGAACCCTTTTCAGCAGTGACTGAATGATTCTGAGATCCTTCTTTTCACACTGAGGACAACTGAGGGACTCAAACACAAGTATTAAACAAGGTTCAAACATTCACTGATGCTCCAGAAGGAAACACGACGCATTAAGAGTCGGGGATGTAAACTTTTTGAATTGGATGAACAGAATAAATTGTACTTTTTTTGTCTTCTGGGAAACATGTAAGTATCTTTTGTAGCTTCCAAAGGGCAGAACTAAATGAAAAAAATATGTTCTTTAAACAAAATAAAAAAAAAACTTGCACATCAACTTCTCACCCCTGACTTTTAACGCATTGTGTTTCCTTCTGGAGCATCAGTGAATGTTTGAACCTTGTTTAATACTTGTGTTTGAGTCCCTCAGTTGTCCTCAGTGTGAAAAGATGGATCTCAAAATCATATAGTCACTGCTGGAAAGGGTTCAAATATGCTGAAGATGCTGGAAAACTGAAGAATCTGCAGGACCTGGACGATTTTTCTGAAGAACAGAGCTTAGTTTAACTGCTCAGAACAAAGGGACTTTTGAACAACCATCACAAAACAAAAAAACAGTCATGGATCATCCAAGTAATGACACAGTATTAAGAATCAAGGGTATGTAAACTTTTGAATGGGGTCATTGTTATAAATTCTGCTATTTTTTTTGTCTTGTGGACTTTATGTAAACAACTGTTATGTGAAATAATTAAGGACGGTACTAAATAAAAAAAATAACATGCAATTTTCATGATCCTTCTTATTTTGTTCAAATGATTAACATTTTTGCAGATTCTGCAAGGGGTATGTAAACTTTTGAGCTCAACTGTATATACATATTGAGACTACAAGCTAGCTAAAGCCAGCAAATTGAGCTTATTCGCCGTATTTTACAACTACTTTCCCGCTGACGAGTTGATGTGTTTATTCGGAGGAAGTGTGCAGAAATGAGACTGGAGCCGCCTGGCAGAAGCCCCTCTCATGACATGAATTCACGTCTGTTGTGAAGTGAATTTCACGCGCGAATGAAGCGAGTAAACTCAAAATGTTCAAGCGTCCAACTACGCACGAATAGCGCGATTTTATTCGCGCAAGTCGCGTCTGGTGTGAACGCCCCATTAGGCAAGTGATGGTGAGTTGGGCTCCTGTACTAGAATTTATGGGGCTCATCCACTGATATCAGTAAGGAATAGTGATCAGATGCTTAGGGTGCTTCTCAAATGAAAGGCTGCATATCTCGGCTGCCATGTCATCAAGCACCGCTGAAGGCCATCTTAATTTGACCCTTCGAAGGTCAACTTTACGTCCGTCATTCACCTCATTTTGAAAGATTCATCCAAGTGTATTCCTTGTGTCCATCAATCACCTACAATCCTTTGCATACTAATAGAAGTTCATTATAAATTGTGAGACAAAAATAATGTTTTCAAGATGAAGGCATACATGTTATCTTTTGTTTTGGTATAAATGAATCCCTTAACACTAAACTGCCAATAATGTAAGCCACTGGAAGGCCACAGACAAGCACAGATTCGCTTAAGTGTGCTTCTCAAATGGAAGGCTGTGTCCTACAGATGCTGCGTCCTTCCTAGTTCAGTAGGCTGGAGTCCTCCTCCGCATTAAATGCTAGAATGAGATGGTCTACTAAGTGTGTATGGCCTTGTTATAAATGTTTCCGCCCCAATGGTCACGGCACAAAAATACAATTGAAACTAAATTTTGTAAAAATACTTATGGTTACTAGCTTTCTATTAATGCAATACAGTGAATGGTAGTCACATATTTACACACAATGTAGAGGAAACATAGGCTGCTTTTACACTGCAGGAGTTGATGCCAAATTGTCCCTATTTTATTGACTATATCCAATTTTTTGAGGACCAGCTTGCATTAAAAGTGACCCATATCAAATCTCTGTTTACACTATACACTTAAGGTGATGATACACAGGGCAACTTTTTGAGCAATGTTGCCGAGCAATGTTGCTTGGGTACTTTCCCCTTGAGAATGAGCAACAAATTTCTATCTGGATACTTTAGATCAGTCGTGGGAAATTTTTTGAGATTCTCCATTCAGAATGCTAGCAGCCGATCTCGTGACCAGCCTGGAGATTTCAAAAAAGATGGCGGCCTCTCAGTGGCAGTGGAGCGAAGAAAAGGATGTTGTAAAAGTAGGTGGTGTTGTCTTGGTCCAGAGGCAGTCATATGAAAATGATTGTGCCCCTGTGACGTCACATGCCACCTCGGATTCAGACGTATTTTTACAGCTTGATTATATGAATGCTTTTTTTATTGATGACGAGGACGTATTGAGTTATGGAACTTGCAGGATGTATTAATGATACAAAGACCTCTTATATGCCAAAAGATCAAGGAAAATTTGATTTCTCATATAATGATCCCTTTAAGGCTTTTGTCCTCCATGTGATTGAATCATGTGATCATAGATGGTTTAACTTAACATCTGATGACCAGTCTTTTCCCTTATAGCTGAAGGACCACTATGATTTTGAGTATCAGACCAAAGTCGATGGAGAGATCCTTCTGCACCTGTACGATCGCTTTGGAATTGAGAAGATGGCAACTCTGCTAGATGGCGTGTTTGCATTCATCCTGTTGGATACTGCTAACAGAAAGGTTTTCTTAGGGAGGGACACCTACGGTGTGAGACCACTGTTCAAACTGCTCACTGACGATGGCTTCCTAGCTGCCTGTTCTGAGGCCAAAGGTATAATGAATAAATCCAAGTCATATTTGTCCTCTCCTGGTAGGGCTGCACGATTAATTGAACTAAAACCGTAATCCCGATACAGATTAGTGTGACTATCAAATCGCAAAACTGTGATTTAAAAGAAATAAATGAATGCACAATTCGGTGGGAAGTACTACACTGTTCATTTATACGTCTGCAGCTCATGATCCAGTGTGTCAGAGTGGCTCAATTGAGTAAATGCTGCTCCACTCGAACTTCTCTCTGCATCTGCTCTGAGTTTGGGTTGCTTAAAGCAAGCAATTTGGGAGCGCAACTAACTGCCATCTCTCCAAAATTGTAATGACTGTGTGGAAAGAAATATGTAGAGCTGTAATGAAAGCATAATCAGGTTTTGCAAGAATGAGTGTGTTACAAGTGTGACCAACTGAGCTCAGTGGAGGTCTCATTTAAGTCTTTTGTTTGTTCATTGAAATACTGAGTGATGAAAAGTATTATGTCGCACAGTATTTGGAGGAGGCAGTACATTTGCAGATGAGGCCATTAGCATGTGAGCACGAGGGACAGCTCAACTTAATATGGGCACATTGGCATCATGAAACGGAAAAACAATCAAGATCCATTTCTTGATTGTCACTCCAATGTTGCGGTGATAGCATTTTGATGGATGATATAGATAACAAGGATAACTTTATAAGCAATCTATCAAAACTTCACTTTTAAGTTTGGAAAGTGCATTTTCATATCTATTCTCAAAAAAGGGGGGTGACAGTTAAAGGGTTGGTTCACCCAAAAGTGAAATTTCTGTCATTAAGTACTCACTCTCATGTTGTCCCAAACCTGTAAGACCTTCGTTTGTCTTTGGAACACAAATTAAGATATTTTTGATGAAATCCGAGGGTATCCGATCCACAAATAGGTAGCAACGACATTGCACCTTTTGAGGTCCAGAAAGGTACTAAAGATAAAGTTAAAACCGGCGACGTGACTACAGTGGTTCAACCTTATTATTATGAAGCGACGAAAATACTTTTTGTGCCAAAACAAAAATAATGACTTTATTCAACAAATTCGTCTGTCCCCTGTCATACTGCTATGCTGTTTTCGCTGCAGAGCTTCAGTGTTTTTGTTAAATTTGTTGAATAAAGTCTTTACTTTTTGTGCGCAAAAACAAAACTAAAATATTCTCGTCACTTCATAATATTAAGGTTGAACTGCTGTGGTCACGTTGCCAGTTTTAACGATATCTTTAGTACTTTTCTGGACCTTAAAAGATGCAATGTCGTTGCTGCCTATGTTTGGATCAGATACCCTCGGATTTCATCAAAAATATCTTAATTTGTGTTCCGAAGACAAACGAAGGTCTTACAGGTTTGGGACGACATGAGGGTGAGTAATTAATGACAGAAATTTCATTTTTGGTTGAACTAACCCTTTAAGGGTTGGTCTCCCTGCCATTTTCTACCAAAATAAGTGCTTGTTGGTTTAAAGTCTAAAAATAAAGAAATTAACATAGCCATTTAGCATTGTAATTTCACAGAGGTGCTGTAAAAAAATATATTTCTTAAATAGTAATTCTTTATTCTTCAATATTACATTAGTAATATTTTTATTTTAATGTTCTTAGCAATACTACTAATAATAATCAGAGAAAAAAAATCATTTTTATTTTGTTAGTCATATTGATATAAAATCAAACAATTTTGGGCCAAATTGTGCAGCCCTATGAAGAAGCACAGCAAACCAGGAGGGTTATTTTATTTTTATTTATTTATTTTTTTCATGTAGTTACATTTCATTTAGTTTCATTCATATCTCTGGTGCGATACTTTAAGCACACATTTATTGCAGAATGATTTGAACAGCATCACATTTTCACTGTGATTTTAATCCAAACAGGTTTGACAGAGATCACACACTCCATGTCCACCCCTGCAAAGATCACCCCCTTCCCCCCAGGATACTTTGAGGTGTTTGACTTGCAGCTCACTGGAAAAGTGAAGTCTGTCATGATAAATCGCTTTCACTGCTGCACAGATGAACCCAAACATGCCTCCTATAACATCCTTCAGGGCCTTGGCACAGGTAGATGTCATATAGTGGTGTAAAAGTAGTCCAGATTACTTGTGCATTTATATTCTGTGTTTTTAAGGTAGGCACACACCAAACCGTCTCCAAAGAACTAGCGCTGATGAAAGCTGTCAGTGTTGTCACCTTGTGTTGCCTGCGTCAGGGCAAAAAATCTGCATTTGAACACACTAAAAGTACTACAGCTCACTGTCAGTTAGCCTGTGCGTGGAACACACAAAAATGTGTGGAACACACCGAAAAACTATGTCGGCTGATGCTCAATAACGGCCCGATGGCAGTTCGTCGGCTTGGTGTGCCATTTGATAGCTTTGTGTGACAAATTAAGTTACTCACTAGTTGGATTAATCATTCAGTCCAGTTTTGCATACTGAATCAATAGATTAATTAAAGAGAGGTAGATGTCACTACCTCTCTCATAAACACAATAGAATGAAGTTAGGTTACTTGCGTAACCCCAGTTCTCTGTTAACAGAAGTGAGGTTTCTGACCTCACTGCCCTCATTGCAGACTACACGGTGAAGAAGATATGCGGAAAATGATGTTATATGCCAGGGAGGTGGGACTTTCTGATTGCTGTAGCGATTGGTCTGTCATTCTGACAGACATGGTGTAATTGGTGCTTCTGGTGTCGGTCACGCCTGAGGCCTTCCGATAGTGTTCAGATTTTAGAGAGAGAACTTAAATTTGTCACACAAAGATCCACTGTCTTTTATTTGTGCTTATGTTTTTTGTTGCATTTAAATGTCTGTGGAACAGATAAATGGGAGAAATATAGCTGGAACCTTCCAATCACTGTATTATACAGTGCTGATTGAAAGTGTGTGAACTTTTTTTTTTTTTTTTTTTTTTTTTATAATTTTCTATATTTCTGCATTAATATGACCCAAAACAGAAGGGTTCCAAAAAAGTGGTACGGTACGATTCAGAATTTTGGTACCATTCACAACTTCTGACAATGGAAACAGAAATAATTGCATACTGTAGTGTAATTAACCGTACCGCTCTGTGGAAACCGCTTTTGTCTACTTTTAGGACTTTTGTAAACATTTGATGTTTTGGGTAATATTAATGCAGAAATATAGAAAATTCTAAAAGGTTCACAAACTTTCAAGCAGCACTGTACGTCTGCTTACCATCAATCAAAACTAAAGAGAAATACATTTCCCTCCCCCCCTTTTCATCAGGCTTTGAATTGGAGACGGTCAAGAGCAACATTAGGATCCTGTTTGAAAATGCTGTAAAGAAACGCTTGATGGCTCACAGAAGAATCGGCTGCCTCCTCTCAGGTGCCTTTGCTCTTTCTGTTCTTTGCTTTAAGTGGGTTTTTTTTACTCTTGACTTTTTATTACCTTCACCCTATCCATGATGTTTTTATTTCCAGGTGGTCTCGATTCAAGTCTGGTTGCTGCGACACTTGTGAAACTTGCCAAAGAAGAACAGCTTCCGTATCCCATTCAGACCTTTGCCATTGGTTCAGATGACAGCCCAGATGTTATTGCTGCCCGCAAGGTAAGTGACACTGTACATTCAGTATGTCATATGCACTTTATGCTTCTATAGCCTGAACGTGTGGCACTTTCTATGGATAGTGCATTTCTATGCACTTTGTGTTGACTTTTAATGTGCATTAATTTGGAGTGGTGATTAGCTGCTGTGGCTGGAAACTACATCGTCAGTTTCTGAGCTTTTCTCTGCATTATTCATGAGAATGAACTTAATTCAATCACTGTGCTGTAATGCAATACCATTCAACAGCTCAGCTGCTGTCTTTGACTTACAACTTACAAGTAGAGTGATTTTGGCTGACGTTGTCACAGTTAGAAATAAGGAATTTTAGCAGTGGAAGTTTTAACTGGTGTTGTGTGGCAGGTGGCAGCCCACATTGGCAGCGAACACCATGAGGTGAACTTCACACCTGAGGAGGGTATCCGCGCGCTGGACGAAGTTATCTTTCATTTGGAGAGTTATGACATCACCACTGTGCGTGCCTCTGTTGGTGAGTACAGGAGCTTTTTCTAGTCGACATCCTGTTTGTTTTCATTATTTTACAAAAGTGTGACATTTTATTGTTATTGTGAATGCACACAAATAAAATTTCATTTTTTTTTACTCTTTTGAATAATGTATTACTCTTATCTGTATGACCAAAAATATATTTTAGAGTGTTTTAAAATTATTTTCGTTTTTGCCTATTTGATAGGACAGTGTAGATTTGACAGTAAGTAAGGGAGAGACGGTGATGGGATCGGGAAAAGTCCATGAGCCAGGATTCAATGTATTTGTCAAAATAAGGATATCTTCTAAAACTAAGGGATAAATAATTATTTTTCACTGAAAGTCAATTAAAAACATTTACCAAAAAACATTTTATCAAAGTGGTAAAAAGAGTTTTCAAGCGTTACAGAAAAGGAAGAACAACTTCTGTAAAAATTCCGTAAAAAATAATACTATGCTTATTGTGACCCAATAAAGGTTGAGAACCGCTGCTTTAAAACATGCAGTGCTCATATTTATACTTGAAAGCGTTATACCAGTTCAAATATTTACAGTTTTTTTTTTTTTTAATTTATTTTTTTTATACACATGCTTTTTTTTTTTTTTTTGTACAAATACATTTTACAGTTTGCATATATCTAGCTTATTTTTAGCCGCAAATGTGAGTAAAATGCTCACACTGTCGTGCTCTGTTAGAATTTTTTTTTTTTTTTATACTCTTCAGTAAGAATGCTTTTTTTCCTTTTTTTTTTTTTTTTTTTTAAGCAATATACATTTTCTAGCTCATCTTATAGTCACTAGGTGGCAACAGTGCTTTACAGAAAAAGACTTGTATTCAGTAATTTTTTTTTTTTGTTTTTTTTTTTTCCTTCCTCTTTTACGCAGGTATGTACCTGATATCAAAGTACATCCGTGAGAAGACAGACAGCGTTGTGATTTTCTCAGGTGAAGGCTCTGATGAGCTGACACAAGGATACATCTACTTTCATAAGGTACGTGTCAATATGTTCTGAGCTTACTGAAAAATGAAGCTGGTTCTGAGAAAAGGTGTAGCAACATTTTTGCAGTTTTATAATGTAATTCAATGACATTCAGACATTTAAAGAGGGACTGTTCAAGTAGTTTTTTAAGTGTATGGTCACTATGTGAGACATTAGTGTCTTGTCATGCATTGTTAGCTGTATCTTAAGACTTGATTTCAGCTGAATTTGTGACCTGCTTTGAATTAGGCGCCATCCCCTAAAGCGGGTGCTGAGGACAGCGTACGTCTGCTGAAAGAGCTTTATCTGTTTGATGTGCTGAGAGCGGACAGAACCACAGCTGCACACGGGTAAGACAAAATACTCCTTCCTTCTCTTCCCTTCCCACAGTAACTTGGTGATTTCCACTGTGTTT
The DNA here is from genome assembly GCA_039654765.1 of Mylopharyngodon piceus. Lineage (NCBI taxonomy): Eukaryota > Metazoa > Chordata > Actinopteri > Cypriniformes > Xenocyprididae > Mylopharyngodon > Mylopharyngodon piceus. The sequence goes on along the minus strand of CM077444.1, from coordinate 5,908,718 downwards.
GTGACATCAAACCTTTTTCACTAGACTGGAGCTGAGAGTGCCTTTCCTGGACCATAGATTCACCGCATACTACCTCTCTCTGCCTGCAGAGATGAGAGCACCAACGGTGGGTCCTGACACCTTACAATTCAGTGATTTATTCTTCCTCATGTCAGTTTAAAATGTGTCTGTTCCCACATCAGTTATGGTGCCTGGTTTAAAGTGTAATACAAAAACCAAAATCCCAAATATGAGCAATAACAATAATACTTAATTTATTGCTATCGCTTTTGTTTTTCAAATATCATAAGTGTTTTTTTGTAACCAGACTGAATAACTTGTTTGATCGGAGCAGGATGGCGTGGAGAAGTATCTCCTGAGGGAATCGTTTAAAGGGATGAACCTTATCCCAGATGAGATTCTCTGGAGAAGGAAAGAGGCCTTCAGTGATGGTATAACATCCTTGAAGAAATCCTGGTACACAAGCCTACAGGAGCACATCGAGTCTGAGGTACTACACATGTACACACAGACCACGATGTCATGGATGTACACAGTGTGTATCCTCTAATCTATTGTTTCTCCTTCAGGTGAACGACTCTCAGTTGGAGAAGGCTAATAAGCTGTTCCCTTTCAACCCCCCCAAAACCAAAGAAGGCTTCTACATAAGGCAGGTCTTTGAGAAGATGTACCCCGGCCGCAGCGACTGGACGCCACATTACTGGATGCCCCGCTGGATCAAGGCCACAGACCCCTCAGCCAGAACCCTGTCCATCTACAAGCCTGATAAAGACCAGTAATCACATCATTATTCAGACCTTGGCTAAAGATTACATTGTCTACAGCATATGCACGCCTGCCTCATGGAGCTGGTTCAGAATTTTTGATGCTACATTCCTCTTTTAAATTAGCTAAATTCAAGTTTTGTCTTTAAAGACAACTGAATTTGTAATACTGCAGATCAATTCTTCACAGAAGTATCTTTTTTTAAAAAAAAAAAGGAAGGCCCTGACCACTTGTCAAGCCTTCAAGCTGCCTTGCTGAAGTTCAGTGTGTTATATAAAATATATTGAGTGCCATTTACATCCATTTTTTTTCTTCATTAAGCTTTATATTGTTAAACATAATCTAAAAAGAACCGAAGCGAGGTATAGATTGTTGGTTAAAGGACTCCCCTACAAAAAGATTGTGCAGTAACTTATAAATACTATTTTTGTTACTGCTTTGAATCTCAAAACTTTACATTAGCCAACATTGTCAACTAAAGAGTTTTATACAATGATTCAGAAAGGAGATCCGTAAGATTTTAAGATCAGGGGTGCATTTCCCAAGCCAACTATGGTCACAAGGTCCATCATCAATAAAGTTCAGTGGAACTTGCGACTATAGATGACTAACAATGCTTTTGGGAAATGCACCCCTGGGCTGGAAAAGTTGTTGGTTTGATTCTTACAGGCCATGAACTACTTCCATTTTACACTTGAGCTAAGCACTTATACCCATGTTCCTTCAGTGGGACTGTCCCTTTGAATGTATTTGCATGTGTAGAGTTAGTTTTTTGACAGATTAGCAATTGGTTGGCTAGATAAAGTGCTTTTAACCAGTGAAATTAAAGGGATGGTTTACTAAAAAAAATGGTAAATTTATTAACCCTTACGTTGTTCTAAACCTGAATGCATTTCTTCTGCAAAACACAAAGATGGAATTTACAATTGTTTGTAACCAATCTGTTTTTGACCAGTCACTTCCATTAAATTTAGGCACACACACACATAAACGCATACACAAAAGCTTTTTTTCAAAATATCTTTTGTGTTCCACAGAAGAAAGTCATACAGGTTTGTAATGACATGAGGGTGAGTAATGATGATTTTCATATTTGGGAGAAATATTCCTCTTAAAATGTATTCCTAAGAGCAGCATGGCTGTTATTCTGAGTCTCTTAATGTCTGTTTTGTTTGGTGCACCAACACTAATCTGGTAGAAAATGATTTTAGCATTACATTAATAAAATGGATGTGTATGTAACGTGAGTGTTTAAAGCGTCTTCCACCTCCTGCACTGAATAGTCAAAGATTTTTCAGTTACATTGAGGCTTTGACGTGTGTTATCGTTTTGTAAGATCTGGTCATGGTATTGATAAAGCAGTGTATCTTGACTGCGTTTTGACCTATTTCAGTATGCGTGGCGTGAAACGGTACTTCTAAAATGATTGAGTATTTCTCTGTTTGCCTGTAGGTGGAGAGGCAACACACAATCAATAATGCAAAAAGGAATTTAAAAAAGTGTCCAGTGATCAATAGTGCCACCAAGAGGTTGTCCCTCCCATCACTCCTCATCTCAAAGATGGGCACATAAAAAGAAAACGACACTTATTTTTGATCGCTGCTGTTAATAGACTTGAACCCAGAATTAATTACAGTATATAAAACATTAAAGGGGGACTCAGCTGTATTTCAAATACACTGTTTGGAAGTTAGTCGGGCCGATACCAACAACAAACGTCTAACCAATCAGCATTAGGGGGCGTATGACGGTCGGGGAGAGAGAATGAGCTGCCTGATTTCCGCCATTGGTGTAAGCAGCAGTCCATGCTAATAGACAAGAAATGTACGCTTTTACACCATCTTGCTGATAACATTTCTTTAGTCATTTGGCAATAGGAGCCATACAAACCTGGAAGTGAGCACCCCCTGCTGGTCTCACTAAAGCATCTTCCAATAACAATCAAATTTCTTTAAATAAGGTCTCCCATCCATTTCACGGCCTGGCCCAAGCCCGCTTAGCTTCAGAATTGAGCCAGATTTTGACCATGGAAGTCTACGGCCACACTGCTTTTCTGACGTCACTGAAAACTCATAAACAAACAAAACTGACTGTCATTGAGATCTCGTAACAAAACTAAACTGAGAACTTTGAAATCTAGTAACAGAAGAAAACCGACCGTCATTTAAAACTGACAGTCACTGAAATCTCGTAACTGAACAAATCTGTCACTGAAATCTCATACAGGAACAAAACAGACTGTCATAGGAATCTTGTATAGGAACAAAACCGACCATCACTGAGATCTTGTAAAGGAACAAAACACACAGTCATTGAAATCTTGTAATGAAACAAAACTAACTGTCATTGAGATCATGTAAAGGAACAAAACTGACTGTCATTCAAATCTCGTAGTGAAATGAAACCAATTGACCTTATCTGAGCAAATCTTTATATATTATGTATAGTGTCATCTCAGCATTAACAAGCCTGTTAACAAGCAGAATCACTGAAGGAAAGAAAAGAACAGAAAAACTAGACAAACAGAAAGACAAGAACTACAAGTGACTTCAGCTACAGCCTTAGATGAAATCAACTGAAGATAAAAGACATTAAGGCCCGGTTTCACAGACAGGGCTTAGCCTAAGCCTGGATTAAGCCTTAGTAAGTAAATTTTATTTATATAGCACATTTAAACACAGCAAAGCTGACCAAAGTGCTGAACAGAGTATAGGAAAAAGAAAAAGCCTTAGTTCAATTAGGATATTTAAATAGCTTTTATAAAAGTACACTAGATAAAAACATTACTGGTGTGCATCTAGAGACAAAACAATGTCACTGACATATTTTATATGTCACTACAAGTTGCTTTCAGTTAAAACAGCTCAAACATTTAGTCTGGGACTAGCTTAAGCCTTGTCTGTGAAACCGGGGGGTAAATCTCTCAAGACCTAATTAAACAACTCCACAATCAGCATTAGCAGCTTTACTTATTATTAACCAGATTGACTGACTATTTCTGTTAGACATCTACAGAAGACATCTACATAAGAAAAAACTTTTTTTTTTTTCGAAGTCACCATAATGGAGATGGGAGATTCCATTAGATGGACTCTTAACTTTTATTATAGGTTTGCCTTCTATAGCTTATGTGGCAGTGTGTTTATCACACACATTTGCAATGGTGGACGGTGCTTTGTTTGGATGAGCAGAATGGGGGACAAATAAAGACTCACCCCTGCTCCTGCACAAGAAAAGCTTGACTGTTTTATGAATATTACAGTTAGCCGTCATCCTTTTATATTATTTTTAGACATGCATTTTATTTTCATCTATATAGTGTTAAGGAAACCTTTTATTGCTTTCGTCTTTCTTTCTTGCAAATTTTAAATTGATTAATGCTGTTGAAAATACAAGTGTATAAAGTGTACAAGTGTTAACATGACTAATGTTGTTGGAAATGTCACATCTGGTCTTATGGGAAAAATGTAAATGTTCATATGAATAATGATTGTTGAAGTATAAAAAATAAAATTACAAAAAAGAAAAAAAAAATGATCTCTGCAATACAGCTTGATCTCATGTTCCAGTAACACAGATTTTGTAATGTAATGTATTAATAAGATTCAAACAATCTTGGGTAATAACCCAAATTAAATTCATATTCATAAATTAAAATATTCTCTTGAACAGCTGATATTTTGCTCTGTATCTGTAGTGAGACCCAGCCACCAGCAGATGACAGGAAAACTCAACTCAAAAGTCTTCAATACCCATCTGATTGTGAGAAGCAGAACTAAAATGCTTATGCAGTGAATATGTTTAAACGTTGTACAATTTTAAAGTATCCGCTGATATACCTCCACAAATTTTAAACATTCTTTTGCTGTGAATTTTGCTAACACAATGAGGTATTTTGAATCAATCTCTCACATCTCTAATTTCCCATTTTTTTTCCACTGTTTCCTTTTTTTTTTTTTCCTTCCCATGGGAGATCCAGTGCCCATGCACCTGTTCAACCATGCAGCAGCAGTAGGACCAGATATCCAATCTAAACTGCTTTAGGAGTCTCCTGCTATCCCATAACCAGACACACAGCAAAAGAAAAAAAGATGACATAATAAAGAAGGTGAGAGGGAAAAAGGTACATTTAAAAAAAAAAAATGTTTGTTCAATAAACTTAATTAAATTAAGAAAAAAATGCAATTAGTTTAGGTTGGTATAACAATAATAAAACAAGTTCATTTAAACAAATGATGCATTGTTAAAGGTGCAATATGTAAGATTTTTTTGCAGTAAAATATCCAAAAACCACTAGGCCAGTGTTATATATTTTGTTCACTTGAGTACTTACAATATCCCAAATGTTTCCAACTATTTGTAAATCGTGAGAAAATTGCAATTTTAACCAAGGTGAGGAGTCGGCTGTCAATTGCGTCATACCCGCGTTACCCTCGGTTTCCAGTTTTATTTTGTAAAAAACATGGAAACACCAAAGACGTTTTAATATATTAAGGAACAACTGTTTGGTTACGTTTATAGACAGAAAACTAATTGTTGTTATATAGCTCAACACGTTTAGTCTTATTGTTTAAATCTAATTTTCTTGATTTTTTTTTTTTTTGCGAGTACCATGCTTTACCATGCCTCAGAGAAAAACACTATTTTGTGAAGTAGCTAACATAGCATAATCAGATGCAGCTTTATTTTTAGTAACAGTAATACAGCATTTTCTCCATCATACAATACGTTTTAAAATTAATTGCATGCCATTTATCAACACAAGCCATCCAGCATTTAATATGATATTCTAAAATCGATCTAGCCTACTGCAGTGTGTCTCAAACAAGTGTCTCACAGCAGCCACCGAGCGAACGCACAGAGTAACGTCATAACATCATAACATCATTTTCAACACACTCAAATGTATCTAATATGATAAACAGAGCTGCGTTACCTCATACTCATGACCGGAAAAGCGGAAGCGGCGCCGGCGACTGCGGCATAATAAACGTTCCGCTGCTCGCGGCGTGTGTTGTGTAATCACTCCAGCGGTCTCGTTCAGCTCCCACAACACTCGGTCCTGCTCTGCTTCATACTACACAGTAACGTTAATAATCACATCCATGAACATGATTTCTTCCCGAGTCCTATCCCGATTGTTTCCACTGGCTGTGATGTGAAGACCACATGTCCCAAGATTGCGCGCTCAAACTTGCCGTCATCAAGCTACGCCTTTGTTTTGAATAGGCCTCTAGCGACCTCTAGCAGACAGAAATCTTACATATTGCACCTTTAAACCAACTTAATAAACTTAAGTTCTTGTATCATACTAACTAGCATCAACAAATGTTAGTATGCTAAATAGAATTTTGTTTATTAGGTACAGAACAATGTACAGAATTAGCAAGAAAGAAGACTGGTCTTAGAACTAGCAAATTAGCACAGTTTTTGCTCCCTGACTCTGACTGAAACAATAGACATCATGGTTGTCACGTAACCACCCACAGCCTAAGCACAATACCACTCATCTGCACAATGGTAACCACAAAACTCAAAAACACAAAAGAAACTCTTCTAATTGTCCAACATAACTGAACATTAAGCACTAACATGTCTTAAGCATAAAATAACAGTTAATTTCAAAACGTACTCTCCTAATGCAGTCCCATGCAAAGCATGCTGGGAACTACAGATTCACTGTCCAGTTATATCAAGAAAAATGATTCATGTAGTCCCAAACATAATACATGTTGACTTTTTAACAAGCAGCAAAAATATTTTTTGAGTGTACAAGGCCAGCTTAAAAAGTCAAGGTTTGGTCAGTTCTTCCTGTAATGGTAAAGCTGAACTTTCAGCATCATTACTCCAGTCTTCAGTGTCACATGATTCTTCAGAAATCATTCTAATATGTTGATTTGCTGCTGAGGAAACATTTTTTCTTTATTATCAATGTTGAAAACAGTTGTGCTGTTTAATATTTTGTGGAAACTATGATACATGTTTTTCAAGATTCTTTGATAATAAGAAAGTTCAAAATTATTTGAAATAGAAATATTTTGTAATATTTTAAATGTCTTTACTGTCACTTTTGATCAGTTGAATGACACCAAACTTTTGAATTGTAGCCTTATATATGTTTTACCATTTCCTTTTTTTCTTAAAGCTGTTAAAATGGATATATCTACCTTCACGGGCTCAGGATTGTTGCTTGTGAAGGTTATGATGCCATATTTTTTAATTTATTTGTTTTTGTGTTATTTTTAAGAAATGAAACAATTGCATATTTAATGCTGTAATAATACATTTTTGTAGTAAACCTTTGACAGAAGGATTGTTCAAGCTAGCATGCTACTTTGATAAATCAGAATCCACTTTCATCCTCATAAACTGGATGGAAATGTATGTCTGGCCATTGCTCGCTAAATGTCAGCACGGTGCGTGAGTGAACACCATTGTGGAAATTAGCTTCACGGCTCACCGCACTGCTAATCGTGCAACGCCACGTGTGAAAAAAGCGCCATGTGTCATTTGTCAGAATGAGGCCAACTCTTTATGATGTGTGTGTATATGTGAGTATTCAGGTGTAAAGATTAGTCTAGGGCTTAACAGTTTCCTAGATCCAAACAGTAAGTGTGATAAATATAAATGTAACTGACACTGACAATGTTAGGAAAAAACATCCTTCTTTTATGCTAGTGTGAGGATTCAACTTCCTTTAATATGCTGAGTCCCAGGTGAGCTATCCATTCCCAGATTAATTTCTTATTGTTCAGATGTTGCTCTTTTATATCTCATACAGTAGTTACCTGTTCTTTCATTTAAGTATCAATTTCGTCTCAGATGTTGTTCCTAACATGGAATGCATTATTTTAAAATTCTGGCTGATATTCTGATAAATGGATTATTTTATTAATGGACACAACTGAATCTGAAATTATTGACATGCAGTAAGAGTAAAAGGTTTAATGTGGATAGAATTTATCATTTGGTTATGATAAAATGTAGTGAGAAGTATTTGAGTTTGTATTGAGACTTTGGCAAATCTGAGCACACTGCGCTCATTGTCACAGTTGTAAACACGACTGCTTTCTTCTTCCATGAGGAGGTTTGGCATCGAACCTCCCAAAGTGTTTCCCATTTTGTGTGCCTTATGTATCAGACGTTCAGCCAATGGACCATGGGTGTGACGTCTGAGGCTGAGAATGCACAGTTTGTGACACTGTTGAGATCAAGTGTGCCACACACATCCTGAAAAGTGAAGCCAAAACATTTTGATTGCCCCCCTGGAGGCTGGCTGCATATGTCATAAACCCTCCATGTAATTGTATGGGACATGTGCAAAACTTTAAAAATCCAATTACACATGGACCAGATGTGGGCCGGATCTGGGCCGACACTATGTTGCTGTCAGGGAACATAACTGCAGTGCATGCTTATAATATACAAAACATACAAAATGTTAATGTGCATTGGTGTGGACGCTAATATAGTTATCGTTCTTGGTGTGAATGGGCCTTTAAGCTTGATAAATTGTCACATGAAAGTCATCATTTTCTCTTCAGACCCCCTAGTATAAACATCTAAACATTCCTCCTCCATAGTACAAGTCCATTTCTCAGTTCTTCAGATATCTGTTTGTGTTTCAGTCACAGAACACCCACAGAGATGAGGCTGAACAAATGCATCTGTTTCGATTGTAGGTTGTTAACAAACAGCTTTACCTCCCATGAGAATCACACCTAAAACCTTCGGTTTCTGCTCTGAATGCAAATCTATCCATAGATGAGCAGAGAGATAGACAGCTGTTGTGGAGTTTATTGAAATAAAGCAAAAAATGTTCACATAAATTTTCATAATTATACTTAATTGCATAATTAATTAAATTCAGAGTCAGTTCAAGGTTACACAAAAGCAGCAACAATGTAGACTTGGTACAACAAAATCCATTCATAATCAACCAAATACAAATGCTGGTCAAGATTTACTAATATTTCTGACATTTAAACCTTTGCTAGAATAGAAAGAACATGAAAGAATCTGATCAATCCAATCATGACCCACCGAGTTACTGTTTGATTCCATGGCAGTGAAGGTAAAACTGGCAAAATATCACTCACAAAAATAACATTTCATATCTCATCATACATGACCCAGTTTGTGGTCTGCAGTGAGTATGTATTGTCTAAAACAACAGTACATCTGAACAAGGTCCTTTCCTGGCTGAATAAGCTTATTTTATACGACAGCGGTTTCTTTTTGAGAAACATTTCATTATTGTTTAATGTAGATCAGAATAGACTCACTTTGCAGTATTCTCTTCCACAATGGTTGCCAGTTCTGCATTCAAAATGTTCATTATTATTGAATTATTATTATTATTATTTCAATTAGTATATAAAACATTTTAAAACCAACATGAAATCAAAATGTGGATGTACCTCAAAAAATTAAAATTCTCATTGAATATTTTGTTTCACTAAAAAATATCTTAGTACATTATGTTGGAAAATGGGTTGTGCCAATGCCATTTTATGTTGACTTTAACTCTGAAGTCACTTAAATTACACAATCATTTAAATGCCAGGCACTGGAATTTTCCACATTTACATGACTCTCATTTCCAATAATGGAATTCCTTCCATTGGCTTATATTACCAAAAAAAACTAAATGATTTTCAAATCCTTGTCGCCTCCTCCTCTGCATCAAGCCAGTGAGGATTTTATTAATATAATGCCAGCTTGCCTGTGGCACATCAGGGCTGTTCATGAAAAATTCAGAGGTGTTTAGGATGACATGATCCACAGCACAAATCTCATGAATCTGGCAGCAGCCCTTGGTTAAAGTTTGAAAAATCAGTCACAGTGTTTTCATCAGTACACTCGACAGAACTGAGAGAATCAGAATTCATATTCAGTGATCAATTACATCTGATCACAAATACATGCACAAAGTATATATTAATTAAATAAATAATATAAAATTAAATTATTGTTTTGTATATTGTTTTGTAAGTTATAATGTCAGAATTTCAATTACATCTGATCAAAATACACAGAAAAAGTATATATTGTTAAAATAATAATAAAAATATACAATTAAATTATTGTATTGTATATAACAACTTAATTTAATAATGTCAGAAATGATATACAGTGATCAGTTCATCTGATAAAATATACAGACAAAATTATTATTAAAATAATAATTTAAATATAATAAATTACTAACTTAAAATTATTATATTCAAATAAAATTATTGTAATGTACTTTATGATTTTAATATTCATTTACATTGATTTTAATTTAACGTGCATAAGAGCAGCGTTCACACCACAACTACACTGTAAAAAATAATTTTCATGATTTGTTATCACAACATTTTTTCTTTTGTCAGATCAACTTAGATAATTAATGTGGTTCAGAAAACATAATATTTTGAGTTTCTGTTGATTAAATCAATCGCCTTCATTGTATTAACTCAAATTTTTAATTTCAATGAACTCAAAATTTGAAGGCAACCAGGTAACTTAGTTTTTTAAGTTAAACCAACAATTCTTTTTTACAGTGTATAACTATAACAGCGCAGGGAAACTTTATAGTTGGAATCACATTCAGAATGATTTTTTCCAGCTGATGAACAATAAAAACAATGACAGCCAATCACAATCCATCCTGCTTGAGCTCGAGCATTTAAAGTGGCAGACAAACTTGCAGTCCACGCTTAAAATAATTAATAAATTAATAAAATTAATTAATAATAAGTAAAACAGAACGATATTGTCCGTTGTTGTGGACGCTAATATAGTTATCGTACTTGGCGTGAACGTGCCTTAAGGGTGCGGTCACATTTATCTTTGTACTGCAAATTTAATTAATTATCTCAGTCTAGGAATCCGTGCGATCTGGAATTTCGCCACACGGATTTCACATCGGATTCAAGTTTGTTAATCTTTCAACACATGATTGGCCAATTAAAAGCTGATTAGTTTGAAAGTGACCTCTGAGTAAGCGTTGCTTCAAGTATCGCTACATTATTGATAATGGGCGATGGACATTCTTTGCATGCAAAGTTTCGCTAATGACTGTGCCTTAAGAATAACTTGTTTTCTGTCAGTTAGGCCTCAAATCTAAATGTTGCTAGACAGTTGCAACGGTCCATAAACTGCAGCAAACATTGGAAACATCTTTAATGCTGGAGTCAGTTGCATTTTACACTGTGTACTGATCCATACAGTAAATGCCTACAAGTCATTTATCACCCAAAGTGTGAAGAAATCATGTCTAAGTGCCTGGCCTGAGCCCCTAATGCATTTCTGGCTCTAACAATCAGGGCTATATTTTATTATTTATTTTATTTCCCCTATGTCATTGTTGCCCATATCCTATATAACAGGACTTGAAGTTTTGACCTTTCAGTGCTCATATACTGTGAGGTAAATATGATATCAACGATATATAAATAAACTGTGATGCTGACAAATGGTTGTTCCATTAAAGTCACTGCACTTAAAGGGCATTCATTAGCATTTCAATTTCTAATGACATTGGAAGGTTGCAGCTTTTGTACAAGTACAATCAAGTTGCCATGTGACTTTCACAATTGGCCTAACTTAACCTTACTTAAAGGAGTACTCCGCTAGAAATTTTACGTTCCCAGAACATTCTCAGAACGTCCCCACTGGTGTCTAGTAACGTTCCCAGTACGTTCCGAGATGGTCATGATGTGGAGTTCTTTTAAGGGTTGGGGGACGTTATTTGGTGGACCTTCAGGGAACATTCACGACGTTCTGGGAATGTTTAGGGGACTATTTCTATAGGACATTCTGATAACTTCCCAAATGTCCTCTTTGTAATGTTCTCGCGCGACCATAAAATAACCAAAATAGAACGTCCCCCTAAACTCATATCGGGAACGTTATTAAATGACCAACAGAGGACTGTGTGGGAACGTTCTGTTAACGTCTCAAATGTCCTCTTTGTAACATTCTTATGTGACCATAAAATAACCAAAATGGAGTGTCCCCCTAAAGTCATATAAGGAACCTTGAACTGCAGCACTTTCATTACCATAAGAGGAAGATTTAGGAACGTCCCTAATGTTCTGTAAAGGTTCGGAATTTTCGTCACCTTTAGAGAACTTTTAGGGAAACGCAAGGTCCTGAGAACGTCGCCTTCTACGTGGGTAGTTCACCCATATACGAAAACTCTTTCATTTATAGCACCATCATGTCATTCATGAGAAATTTTAAAGAAAAATGATCTCAGTTTTCCATGCATTTACAATGTGTACCAACAGATAGTTCATGAGCACAAATGGCAGGTTACAAATCTTCTGGACTTTCTGCACCAGCCAACCAGCTGCCATTGAGGTGAATGAGAGTGCTAATGGCTAACAGCTAGCTTTCTGCAGGTATTTTAAAAAGATGGTTTTAATATTGGGAGATGCATGGGTTCGTGGCTCTACCGTTGGAGAAACGTAACGGCTAACTTGGATCACGTGTGTCTTGATAACTAATCACATTACAGCCTTGGCATCATTGAATTTCATTCAGAGTTGTGCGTTAAGCCTCTCCTCCATTGACATCCATTAAAAAAAACATTTGATTTGTGAAAAGGTGCACATGTAAGCAAAGGTGTTAAAATATCCATGATACCACTTCAGCTATCTCTATTTATGATTTTCATGCCCTCTGGTTTTATATGAGTTCTTTCAAACATGGTTAGGTTAGCTAAAGTTCTGCTATCACCTGACCAATCATTCTTATTTCCATCTACTGTATTATGCATATCCCACTGTTTTTGTATAGTTTGAATGTCAACTGTCTCACATTAATCATTAATTGATATCTAATACATTATTCAACAATACATATCCAAACAAAATTCCTCATCTTTCAGACACAAGGAACACCAAATAATTCAAAGGCAATAATTGCTTGCATTCAGAAGCTGTCATTCTTGGGAACCCACAACATTAGCATTAGCATGTTAGCTTTACAGATTTCAAGATCTTGTAGCCCAATAGGTTTTTTTTTGTTAGCACTCCCATATGTTAACTGAACATACAAGTAGTAAACTAGTATTTTAGCTAAAGATATTGGCTGCTCTTGAAGAAGTTAGCCTGAAAATAAATGTATAAGGGACTTTCCTTACCATATCACTAACTAACGTGGTATTTATAAAATGGTTAGTTCCTGTCCTTGATTCTGATTGGTCAATAGCTGTGTTTTATTCACGATAAAACACGGCTATGACTGCTTCACCCAACGGTTCTGTGTATCACGACACAACACCCTTAGCAACCACTCTTAACAACGTAAACTGTTTGTTCTCAGTTGATATTGTTCATTGAAGCTTACTGTATTATGTAGAAGAGTGTTGTGAGAAAGAGATTTATTACCTGCATTCAGATTTAGCATTTTCCTTCAGGTCAGTCCTATGTTCATAATAAAAAATCTGTTTAAATGTCCGATGTATTATCTTGTCCTTTTAACAGTTAAGGGGTTTTCCCGTGACTGACAGTCGCTAGTCAAAGCATTTGTCAGTTGCGTGTTGTTCCGTGTTCACAACAATTCAGTCTTTTCAATATAAAACTCTTCGCTACTGACTGACACACTCAAAAAGACAGTCTTTGCCGCCATCTATTGGCGTAAAAATGTAACTTCTGTTTCTGTTCACGGTCACGGACTATTTTTTCCGGCAGAAGGAAGGCTTTTAGTGAAAGTTTACTTCATGAAATTTGCATTGATACATATTTTTGGCTTTAATATTTGTATTGTGTGGTAACCGTTTTATAAAAGCAATAAGGTACAAGAGGCTGTGCTGTGCTCTCGTACCTTATTGCTTACTTATATTAAATAACCTATTAGGGGAATGAGGGGATTTACTACCTGTACACTTAAATTATGGTTGCTACAAAAAAAACTGTGGTCCTTTTCATAAGGAGATTGAAGACTGAAGTAAAACATGTTCACACTAATCTTTTAAGCTAACAGAAATTGTCTGTAAGTATATTAAGTATTAGCGATTCTGTTTGTCGTGATGTTTACAGAACTGAGAACTGAAAATCACAAGCACTACTTCACTAATGTTTAATTGGTGTGTTTAATTGGGGTTGGAGCTAAACTTTGCAGGACAGTGGCCCTCAAGGAGCAAGATTGGACACCCCTGGTCTAGACAAGTGTTTCTTTGTAAAAGAGCTGCCATTGTTGAGTTTATGTGGTTTATTTTCCTTTGGTTTACTTCATGGGTTTATAAGAGACGAGTTGTATCTGGCAGCGCTCACATTCAATTTAGGTCAATTCACTGACCTACTTTTTTACTGTACGATGATAATTACACATGGCAGTCTTAACGAGACCAGCATTTCCACATCATGAAGGGAGCTTAGTGTGTGTTTGTGTGGCATTGAATGTTCTTGATCTGGTGTGAAATTAATGTTTCTTTTAAAACATCCTCATTAAATGCATAGCCATGGATAAAGCGTTGCATGCCAGCTTTGGTTTGCTTAATGCAATTGACGTAGAATTGTGTAGGGGAAAGGATGTGAGTTATCTGACCATGCTAATTTTCTGACAGAGTGTATTTTCGAGGATGGACAAAAGACCAAAGGCAGCAGTTTAAACTTGTTACGCCTTCATTTTCATTTGAAAAAAATAAAAATTTCAAATGCAATACATGCATATTTGTGTTTGTCTGTTGACTGTTCTTAACTGACAGATAAATCATTCTCATGTCATAATTATAAATATTTATGACAGTAGTGATGAAGTATTAGGCACTTTTCAAGAATAGGGTACAAACTGATGTCCCATTAAAATTTTGACATTTAAGACTTTGCCCTGTCCCACTTCAGTAGTCTTTATGATTTCGACTGTATCCAACAATTAAATGTCATAGACAATGTCATAAATTTGTCATATTAAAACACAAATTGGGTTTTAAATTATATTCAGACATAAAATTCAAAAATAAGGGTATACTTCATATAAAATAAATAGAAAATAAAACACCTCATGTAATATTTAGTTTGACCTTTTCTTACCCTATTTGTGGAAAGTGCCATTACAAATGTTGAGCCAATTGATGATTGAAAACACTGAGCAGATTTAAATGGCAAATGTTTATTCAAACACTGATACAGCACAGTTTTTATTCATCTACCCTGTTACTGGAGTAAAACAGAACCATGTAACGTTAGAAACAAACTGTATATTAACAGAGTTTGACATAATTTTTCTGCCAGGCCGCTGCAACATTAACACGTAACATCACTGTAACAGGTTTGACTGGATTCATTCCTATCCAAACTGAATCTCACGTCACTGTGTCGATGATAGTTACACAGAGTGCTACAGAGTAAAATGTTCCTCGGAAAACACACACACTGCTACCAGCATGCTTAATGCATTTCTAAAATCATTAGCGCACATTGACAGGTATCCAACAATCTCTTGACATGTTAGAGATAACATACAGTGTATTCTGGTGTGATTTAAAATATCTTTATCTATAAAGATTGTCAACAAGTAGTTTATATTCAGTATAAATAGTTACACTTGCAGCTTCTACACAAATGCATCATTTACAAAAAGGAAACCAAAAATAAATGTGAAATATCAAACTACCATGCATTGGCTACAGCTGTGCTGAAAGAGTTTGTGGTTTATAAGAATACAGACTTCTATAGAAATGTTTCAAAACAGAATCTTCTCTTTAAAATACCCTTTGGCACATTAATTTACAGTTTATAAAAAGTTACACAGTAAATTAACATGGAATTAAATGTCTCTGCTGTAGTTTTTAACAGCTAAGATGACACTAGATTTAATGAGCCACTTCTTGCTCATTGCAAATCTCTTTGTGAACAGTAAAGCCATTTTTCTTTTTTCTTTGTGGGCTACTCAAGTGCATATAAAACATTTAATATGACTGTTTGGCCTAAAAAGCTGGAGCTCACAGTGGTATAACCACAGTTAGATGAATCATTGTGGAATATTGTTTTGCTACTAATGCAGCTAACCTTAAAATAACTGACATACAATCAGAATAATCTTTTGGAATAAAGTAAAATTAATTCTGTTATGCAAATATACATTTGAGAAAAGAGTGGAAGATAGACATTAGCTGGAAGAAATGAATCTCATTTGTATTTACTGGTATTTGTACGTAAAGTATAGTTTTTTTATGTTTGGATAGACACGGTTACATACAATATCATTGTATGGACAAATTCTAAAACATAAGCCTTTTATGTATCTATTGAAATATACATGAACATACTTTTTACGTACAAATTCCTACAGATACATAGAGTATTTAAAGTATTTGTATTGCAAGTAGTAAACGTGAAGTGCATGTCATTTTATGACTATCATTTGCTACAGAGAATATTCTAAGCACTTATGGTCATTAGAAAGTTCAAATGACAGTTTTCAGGAGTGGAAAACAATATTTTTTTCTATTTCAACATCTGTTTTTTTTTTTTAACTTGTCATTTTTTACATAATGTTCTTAGAATTGGGCAGCACCAAGTTTAAAAGTTATTTACAGAATACAAAAATAAGCGTTTCAGCTAGCATAGTTATCAGTGTATGAATGAGTGAATGATGTATATTAAAGTTTGACTATATTAGGGTGACCATATGTGCCATTTTCCCAGGACGTGTCCTGTCCAGGATTTCTAAATTGCCTAAAATGGCTTGAGCCCTTGCCTCTTTAATCGTGAAAGTGGTCATATCGATGTGCCCCCGGAACGCGATTTAGGAACGCGATTTCTACACGGAGGTCTGTGCAAGTCACTGTTCTTATTGGGATATTGGATTCTCTGTAGATCCAGCCTTCTCGCAAGCCACGATTGGTCGATTATGTATAATGCACGCTATTGGTCAAATTATTTTTCAGTCATTACCTTCCGCAAATATGAAAAAAAAACCAAAACTGGGACATTTTATGCAACTTAGAAATCCTGGACAGGACGCGTCCTGGGAAAATGGCACATATGGTCACCCTAGACTATATGAAAAATCTTTTTAAGATATTTGTGATGTTAAATACTTAAATACAGTGTTGCAGTTCAAACTTGGCACAGTCACAGTTTCATCTTCACAGTGTCACAAAAGGTAAGACCATTTCCATGTGATATACTGTCATATGTTTACAATGTCATTAGCACAAAAGTAAACTGAATTCTGACCAAAACCTGAATTTTGTGCTTTTCTTGCTGTCATGTATATATGTTTAAGTCAGTGAATCATCTCATGCATAACGTCATTGGAGATGTGTAAAACATAGCAACCCAACCACCCATCCTCTTTCTGGTTTCTTCATTTGCTTGTTTTTGTTGAGATATTGACTGACTACTCTTTAAAAACTGGGGTGGTTGACGTTCCCTTGTAAAAAATGTTCCTGGTATTATCTGGACTGTTTCCTCTTTCAGGGATGAGGATCCTGGTTTTTCTTCGCAAGCTGGAGTCGCGGCTCCCAGGACCAGATTCAGTCATTTCCATGGGAGTGACCCGGATGGTGGAAATGGTCTGGTTGGGATGGTGGTCACTGCCTGCTGTAGATACAATAGGGACAGTCGGGACAGTTGGCACGGCTACGACTTTAGGAGCATTAGAGCCATTCTTCTTTCTGTCCGTAGAGCTCTTTCTATCTGTAGAACTGTTCCCATCCCTTACAGATTCAGAGCTCTCCGAGTCCCGATTCAAGTCGTTAAGCTCAAATGACTGTCTAAAGCTGCTTTGGGACTTCCACGTCCAGGAGCCACTTCCATCTGTGGAATGCGCATGCACCAGGGGTCGACCATTCTCTGGATGGGCTTCCACCCGAATGATTGCTCCAGTGCTGCCTTGACCTCCGGACTCCTCAGTTAGGCTCTTGTAGCGCTGCAGCGGTGCTGTGGAGCTGGTGTGGCTGCTGCTTTCAGAACTGGGAGAGCTTCCCTGCAAGAGACCTTGCTGCTTGGACATCGCAATGACCTGCATGATGCGCGGCTGGCCATTAGAGTTAGTCCTAACCATCGGTACCTCACCGCCCTTCTCCACAGTCCTATCCATGCTTTTCAACCATTTGTCACGGACGTTACTGTTATTCGGCAAGCCGCCCATGTTCTCCTGTGTCTCCTCTGGGATGTGGACCAACTGTGAGGAACCAGGCCGAGACTGCATGGGTATCCGAGCACCACCAGCAATCCCGCTAGGGTTGCTTGGTAGTGTTGTACTTCCAGTGGCCATTTTTAGGTATGGAGTTCCAGGTCCCTGATGTTCACCATTGATTCCCACAGCTGAGGGTTCAGAATTGCAGCGGACATCCATGCTGTTTGGAGGGGACTGTCCTGGTCCACCTTCCATGGCATGCAGGGAATGTTTATGGTTCTCATTCTTACTCTTCCATTGCAACAGCAGCTGCTTGGATCGACTCGAATCTACCGAGGACGTGTGGATGGTGGCGTTCCGGAAGGCAGACTCATCCATGGCGGGCGTATGCACTCTGGGCAAGGTGTTGAAGGTCACCATGTTCTCCTTGTGTGGAGGGCTGCGAGTATTGATGACCTCCACATCTCTGCTTGTTTTTTTCAGGCTGCTAAGAGGTCCGGCCTGGTGGTGTTGGGTGTTGCGGTGCAGAATGCCCTCAGAGCATGAAGATGAGAGGCCGTCACTTCCACTGCAACTCTTGGCAGGGAGGTGGTGACCTTGATGGCACAGGTCAGCCATAGTTCGATGAGAATCCCGAACGTGAAACTGACTTGTCCGTTTCTCCTTGCTCGGTTGAAAGTTTCCTACAGCAAACAAACCCTGGACAGACAAAACACAATATTTCATTGGTATTTCCCAACATACTTAATAATATGGGTTTGCTTAACACAATATACCCAAGTAGGACATATTCCTGGATCAACATCCTTTTTGGTCCTAGAACAACTTTGCTGTGAACTGTCTGATTTTATGGTTAGGCTCAGGCCAGAGTTTGGAGAATTAAAAAAATCTGATTCATTCTGATTTTAGGGAAAGGAAAGGGTACAGTATACAGCTTGGCTTATGATTGATGGGAATGTTGTTCCAGAACCAACAAAGATCTGATCTAGGAACAAGTCCTAGTTTGGCTAAATCATGGCGTTCATGTTTCATGTTGTAGACATGCAAGTAAATAGCATTACCATGACTTTTTATCTGACGAAGATTCTTTAAAATGCTATCAAATATATGATAAACTGCCTATATTCATCTCACTAGGTAAACAGCGATGCCCCCTCCAAGCAGAAAGCCCAGGTAAACATCAATGGCGTGGTTCTTGTGCTGAATAATGCGGGTTAGGCCACATATGATGGCACAGATAATAAAGGAGAAGACCAGAAGAGGCTTCAGCAGTTTGGATGAGTCCGTCAATGTGCTGTTGAAATACATCTGTGCAAGAAAAAGATGATCATGATCACAGATTTGCTGTAATGTTTCCAAGCTGAAGCAGAATCAGGTAGTGAGCCAGAACCATCCGCTTTTCATTGCAAATGCACATAGACACTTTGATAATTATAATGATCTTCAAACACTTAAGAAAAAATGAATTAACCACAGGGAACGTGAATTAGCTGATTTGAGTGTATCATAGAGCACATTATCGCTACACCAATGAAGTGCTTTTAGATCATTTGTGTATTTTGAGACTGGGTAGACCCTAGGGTTGTGAGTTAGTTGGTAGAGTTCCCAGAGACATGAGTCAGCATCCACTGAATCAAGATTATTAGACTGACTAGTTAAGACGACAATGTGTAAGTTCATTTAAACAGCTTAAACTGTGTTCTTGTAATGGAAATTCATAAGAGTTTAAGCGAAACTGCTCAATATAAATAACACTTGATTCTATGTTTTATGTAATGAATCAAATGACCTAGAGCTTGAGAGGAGCAATATAGATTGAAAACCACACTTTGAAATGGTCGTGTTTTTCTCTGGATTTGATGTTAAAGCTTAAAAAGAGATATTGACCTGCCAGAACACCAGTAAAGGTGTTTGCATGCAGAGTAATGGGCAAAAAATAAGTGTCTAGACCTTTATGACCTTTAACTGACAATAGAACACTATTTACATGACCAAACACATTTTCAGCTCTTTATGCAAATTTGGGGTAAGATTGTGCATGTAAACAAGTTCTTTGAATCTAAATTAGCCAGTTTATTATTTTTTATGCAAATGTAAATGCCTTTTTTTGCATTGTCAACATATATCAACATACAGTATACTGTATAATGTGCACATAGTTCATGTCGGTTTATGTTTTGATTTCAAGAGCAGAGAAAAATGAGAATGAGATTTTTGGTATTTAACAGCATTTTGTTCAATATGTAAAGACACAAATTATTGTATTCTTACCCTCGAATGGACAATTACATACAAACACATAAAAACACATGACTCAAACAGGTCAATGCTACTTTGACAAGCTCCACAAAACTGCATGAAGGCATCCGGATGTTGCAGCACAAATAACAGTAGAGAGCTGTAGTCTTTTTATCCACACATCAGGGTCAGTTTTTCACAGAAGGTGACATGAGTGCAGCTTTTTTATCTGTTAGTCTCTAGCAGCACAGTGAATTGAAAGTGCCTGAATACTTCTGAATGACTGACTTTTACTCACCGAGACATAAACAGCAGCAAAGGATGCCAGTGTTGCATGCTGTGACGGGAAGGATTTTCTGAAATAAATGAAAGGAATTCCGATCAGTTCTGGCATCAAAAGAGTTTGAAACAAGAATACAACAGACACTTTTGAAACATTCCTACATATTGTGCATCCAAGATCCACATCTCTTTATATATATATATATATATATATATATATATTCTGTCTGTGCAATTAGTAATTACTAATATGAATGTTATAGAGACACTGTTTATGCCCATGGCTATTGGCTCTTTGGGAGACTCCCATGGTGTGGTGAATCTGTTGAACCTAATGGTGTGTCTGCATCTTCTCTGACTGTTCAGAGGATAAATAAACATTCACAGCGGCCTCATAAGCAGGAAACAACAAATAGCATAATATGCTATACTGTATATTTTTGACAAACAGAGACATTGTAAATAAAAAGTCTGGAGAAAGCATGCAATAAACTTCAACATTATTTACACGTTCAGAACCTGAGTCATTAGATCAGGGGTGTCCAAACTTTTTTAAAAGCGGGCTAGATTCGATGTTGTGGACACATCTGGGGGGCCAGTTCCTTTTCTATTATATATATATATATATATATATATATATATATAACAGATTTGACAAAGGCTTGAGCTAACAGTAGAGTAGCTTGAGATGGAACAGAGATTTATTATTTATTACACAAACAATATCTGTAAAACTTTTAACAACCTCATTTTTAAAGGGTGAATTTAAATAATGTTACTGAGTTAGAACTCTACTCTTATATAAATTAAAAAGTACTCTAATTAGATCACCGCAGGTAAAACCACACATGGCACCTCACTACATGGTAAAAAGTAAAAAATATTGTTTCTATATTTAGAATGGCTTCATGGTATTTAGTCTATAAACACATTTAATATAAATACGAATGCACAAAACTGCAAGTTTATGACAAAAAATAGTCTGTAATTTGGCCTTTATTACTCATTTAATACATGTCTACATTAAAAATTAAAATAAAATGAGATATTAACCTACATTTCTGACAAAATACCACGGTTACAGTTAGTGTTACCACAGTAAATCCATGATAAATGTTGAATTGTTGGTTGAAAAGTATTTTAACTGGATCAGCTCAATGTTTCTCCTGATTTGCATGTTAGTGTTGTTGATAAAGTCAGCGCTGTTTCAACTGGCTTTAAACTAAATTAAATCACAGAGAGATTTGCAGCTTGTACCTGAGACCTCTACGCCGAACTCGAACACTTCTCACTGGCTGTTTAGTGGTCGTGTGATCGAGAAACTCAGCAAGTAACGTTAAACACATTTGTGAGCTTGTGAATCGCGCGCTGCGCAGTGCGCAAGAGTAGCGCTGTTTCGTTTCGCGTTGTTTCCCTGGCCTAAACTCTAGTACTGCCACCTTTTGTTGACTGCACGATTTGTAAATTTTGCATGGCGGGCCACATATAATATATTTTAATAGACAAGCTGCGGGCCGTTTGAAATTCATCCGCGGGCTGCAGTTGGCCCGCGGGGCCGTAGTTTGGACACCCCTGCATTAGATTATACTTGCTGGTCTACAACACAGCCAAGTTCCAACTTAGTCTGACAAAGAGTTCTGGAATTGACACAACAGTGAATCTTGTTCAAACAGAGAGGGAGTTATAAACGGGGTAAACAATATCTTTGTATTTGTGTCAGCATCATACATATGCTCAGAAATTCATAAGCCACTTCAGTACTTTATTATTTAGTGAATCTACACTAGTGGAGAGATGGTCACCAGCCTCATCCATTCCTTTGAAAACCAACCTTATTAAAAAAGTACATCAAAAGCTGTTCCGTTAATCTACAGCCCGTATTCTTAGGCTGCAGTGATGCTTGGCTTTGATCTGTATGGGCTCTTGTGCCTGTATCGTTCGTATGAATTCCTGAGTGTCAAGAATTTTACACTTGACTAGTACTTAAAGATTTTTTTCAGCAGGTGTTAAGATAATCTATGTTTCACATGACTGTGGCACTGTTAATCCAACAGAGATCTAGGTCTCCGTTTGCCAAGAATCAGAGCTGTACCTGCCGGCGTTGATGACAGCAGCGTCAGATCCTGAGCAGATGTCCTCCAGGATGAAGAAACTTTCCTCACAGGAGGTATTGAGGTGAGTGTAGTTGGGCTTGCAGACAGTCAGGAAGTAGGGGGTGGGGTAACCCGTCGACAACTGGATGATATCGGTAATCAGAGCCGTGGCACATAAGCCAAACACGTGAACGCCTGAAAAGAAAAAGAACTTTAATGCACCGATATCTGATAATTACTGATATTTATTATAACTCTAAGTTGATAACCAGTATATTGGATGATTTTATATATCAATCTTTTGTTTTAACGTTAGACAACTAGAAATGATGTGGGATCCCATGATCATTTGGCTATAATTAATCGGCCTATTGTACTGATAATAATAACATTAAAAAAATCGTATCAGTCGATACCAATATGACCACTGATATTTTGTCATTTTATTGCCAGGAATATTTAGATGCGTATTCTGAGAGATAGATATGTTTGTGTTTTGCTTGTTTGTTTTGTGCATTTAATGCATAATCAAAGGTAGCAGCGTGAACATTCTTTAGAATTTTTCCTTTTGTGTTCAGTGGAAGAAAACATTTTTTAAATTCATTCCACAGAATTCCGGCCACAGAAATGTAACATTTCATGTGTTCTTCTTCATAGGTAACAGAATAAAGAGTAATCGGGATTGAAAGAAAATTATCTGCTAGAAATGTGACCTACCCACAAACCTGACACCTCGCCGGACGAAAGAGTTAAAGTTGCAGCCAGCCGCATTGATATCGGCTTCAGCTCCACCTCCGCACTGCGCTCGGGAAAGACAGCAGAACAGAATCCCCTCTCCGATCATGATCTGTGGACATGCAACACACCAGGTTAGAGGTGGTAGTGGATCAAATGTTCAGAACGGTGGATATCTCTCCTCTCAGATTGCACTCAACGGTCTCATACTAACTCTTCAGGAGGTTCTTTTTACCATGACACCAAATCCAGAAGCTCTGAAGTGAAGCTACAGATGCCTTTAAACAGAACAGCCATAATGTCCTTGTCTACTTGTAAATGCACAGTTTTGATGAGCTATAATGCAATCAGCTCTCACTTGGGTTGAGAGAGCGGCCGTTTTGATCATTGCACACTTATGTATTAATGCCCATCTTAAGCAGGGCTGTCACTGTACATCAAAGGCACATCCATCCTTAATCTGCTCCAGATCTGTCCGCGTCGTTTCACCTCCCTGTCTTCTGAAATTCATGTACCCACTGACTTCTGCACAAACATTAGTCTGTGAAGTGCTGCTTTCATGGAGTTGAATCATTTCAGCTCAAATGGTCACAAGCTAAATAAATAAATTTACAGGGTGCTTGATTATGATTTCACTTTTTTAACTTTAGTTAGTGTGTAATGTTGTTGTTTGAGCATAAACAACATCTGCAAAGTTACGACGATCAAAGTTCAATGCAAAGGGAGTTATTTACTTTTAAAGAATTCGCTGTTTAAGGACTACAACAAACGGCTGGTAGGGACTACAACAAGCTTCTTCTCGGGTTAGTGACATCACTAATCCTACAATTTACATAAACCCTGCCCCCGAGAACACCCAACAAAGGCTGTGAGGCCATGTTGGGCTGCTTTAGAGAAGAGGAAGAGTTGTTGTAGTAGAGTGTTGTTACCATGCCGTCATTTTACACCGGACTGCTTCACAAACGAGGGTCAATTCAACGCTGGATTTGCACAAAAGATTAACATGACGGCACATGCTAGTCGATGAGTTGAATCAACTCCACAGCAACTACATAAATTTATCCACTAACCATTCAGAAACGTCCAGTTGCATCCTAAAAGTTGTAACTTCTTCCTGAATCAGTGTCTGACTCCGGTTTGAACAATGTAAGGCTGAACACCGTTACTGACAATCATCAGTTTGGCTGCGTGAGATTCTCCAGCTTTGTTGTTGTTGAGCAACCGAAGTGTGAGCTGTTAAAGCTCCGCCCTCTTTTGGAAAGCAGGCCGGGAGCAGCAGCTCATTTGCATTTAAAGGGACACGCACAAAAACAGCGTGTTTTTGCTCACACCCAAATAGGGGCAAATTTGACAAGCTATAATAAATGATCTGTGGGGTATTTTGAGCTGAAGCTTCACAGACACATTCTGGAGACACCAGAGACTTATATTACATCTTGTAAAAGGGGCATTATAGGTCCCCTTTAATAAACTGTAATACACATTGTAATTATGACTTGTGCCTCAAACGTCTAGTAACATGAGACTAGGTTGGCTCGGCTTTAGCTCCATATAGAACATACATACTCAACTGTTGGCAATCTTCTATTCTATATTCCGTAGTTTGCCAGGTGAGGAGTTTAAATCCCAGTGGGATCATGGGATTGATATCGGCTGTGCTCTACGCTCCAGCCTAGTGGGGGAGGTGCTAAGGATACGATCTAAACATTGGCATGCCCATGTGCCACACCGTGACCTGAATCGGATCCCAGGAAGCACGCAGATCCCACCATCCCATCCCATCTGACCAACTCGGCTCTCAGACACTGATATTGTGTCATGACACCTGGAGGAACCACAGGATGTCTCAATGCCTGCAGTCACTTCCTGCCTGATGCTATATCTGGCCTATGTAGGTAAACAGATTGTAGACCAAGAATGGGCTAAGGAAAGGACGGAGTGGGTCATTTTTAATGACTGCCATTACCTGACAGCCAAAATGAGTTTTTAGACACTTTGCTATGCATTTTTATGCAGCACATCTTGTTGAGATAAGATGAAAATGTGATCAGAGCTCTCTATGCCTGCAACTCAAACTAAATTATTTAATTACCTAAAATAGCTAGCATGGAGGCCACATGCTGCAGAGAAAAGTACATCGGGTGTCTTTGTAATGCTAGTCATTTTAGTCATTCAATCAGTGCTTTCTGTTTCTCTTTCCTATACAGTAGGAATAAAAAATCACTTTTTTGCAAGAGTTTTTTTCCTGAAAAAAAAAAAAAAAAAAAATCCATTCATTTCAAATGTCTCCTCTGTACTTTCAAACGAGAACAATGTCTCAAACTGTGCTCAGATTTGCAAAGTCTACAAAAGAATGTCAAAGATTTCAGTATGGACATTTTTCAATAATTTCTAGTCCAGATTATCCATCCACATTAATATTATAGCTCTATACTGTTGCATTTGTATTTCTCCTAAGGAAGTCTAAAAGTAAAATCTGAGACAAAGTTGACAGAAACCTCTGTCTGAGCAATACAATTTCCTTCTGAGTATATTTAGATGTTTTTTACTGTAGATTTTTGTTTATTGTTTGACTGCTTTTGATTCATGTTATTAAGATATATTCAATTTAATATACATGTTTTTGCCTGAAGATAAATTTCATCTTATGAAATATAAAAAAATGTGATGACATGCTTGATAGATGTTTATGCCCTTAATATAAAAAAATGCCTGCGGTGTATTTAGAAAATTAACCAAGTGTGAAGATGATCTCAGTCTATGTTGATCTCTTCAATTTGCACTAACTAGAATAACTATCATCTACAAATAAGTTCAGAGGATCAGAGAGACGAGAATCACAACCAACTCATTAGCGCCAAGAGCCCATTAGCATTTGTGAAACCATTTAACCATCCTGCGTTTCCGAGACAACAGTAATCTGCCCTAAGAACTCAACATGAATTTGAGTGTGAAATAATCTGATTTCCAGTATGAGGGAACAAACAAACTACCATAAATCCACAGTAAAGCCTGCTGCAAAACTGCACTCATCTATACTAGCAGTTAACCTGAGGACTCCTTGCTAGCTAAAAGAAGAAAACAGCAAATTCACTGTGTCATTAGGGCATCCTCAGAGGGCTGGCAGACGTTCTGGCAGTGTAGTGATGTACTGAAGGTGTCATAGAGTTGAGGAGAGAAAGATGCTATCTGACAGCTCACTGCTCATGGAGTAGCGTGAGGAAAATCTCATTGTGTATTTGAGCTATTCATGCACAAGTTTTCTTTTCTGTACCGTGTCAGATAAGGCTCTGAAGGGGAGGCCAGTTGGTCTGTGTCAGCTGTGATAATAGACCACAGGCAAACTTTATAAATTTACTCAAGTAGGACATGCTCCTGCATCCACATCCTAGTCGGTCCTGTCATTGAGTTTTCAGTTTAGTTTGGAAAAGATATTCAAAGTGTTTGACGCATTTAGCAGCAAGTCAAATACATATTTATGAGCAGTGCTGTATTTTCCGCTTTTAGCTTTGTTGTCTGTCTGTGAAATAATCAGAAATCCTGATCACTAAGTCTAAACACATTTTCTGCAAATTTCTTTGATGTTTTTCTGTGCAACTGTTTTCAGAGACTTGCTTTGCTATTAATTATTTTGATTAATATATACACACATTACTGTTTAAATGTTTGGGGTCAATAAGATTTTTAATGTTTTTGAAAGAAGTCTCTTATGCTCACCAAGGCTGCAATTATGTGATCAAACATACAGTAAAAACAGTAATATTGTGAAAAATTAGAATTTAAAATAACTTTTATTTTACTATATTTTAAATGTAATATCTTCCTTCATGTAAACTACAAAAAAGCGAATTTGTGAAAATGGCGATGTCATGCGCATGCGTATTAAGCCCAAAGTATAGTTCACTTTTTACACGTACGCGGGGGTCAGCGTGCAGTGCGCGTGACGCGAATTTCATCATCAGAAGAGTACGCGCACCGCTGGATTTTTGTAACCATGCGTACTTGTACGTGCAGGCCCCACATGCGCATTTAATTTTTTTTTGCAATAATTAGTTTATCCACAAGGTGGCAACCGTGCCCTGGGGGTGTCAATTCACAAGATAGTCAAAGAAAACCTGCATAAACAGAACAGACCGGAACGCATGCAAGCTATAGCGACAATGGAGGCCTACATGGACGAGAGATTGTGCAAAGAGGTTAGAAAGTACCCTCATTTGTACAACTCTAGCATGAAAGAATACAAAGATGTTTACATGGGTTGTAACTCGTGGCGAGAGATTGAACTGTGTATGTGTCGAACGCCTGTGTATGCGTACGAGTCAAATGAAGTATACTTTCCAAGGCTGTGCGATTGACTGTGAAAAAACGCCCAGGGCTTTACGTGTTCAGTCTATAGGCGCGTAGTGTTTCTTTACAAAGTGACATCGCCAACTACTGGCCTGGCAGCATAATACAGTGTTTTTAGTCGTTTTCACGGATCCATGTGAATGGCGATCATATTGACAACATTGTCGTCTGTACGCGAAAAACGCAAAGGAAAAAATTTTCCATTTTTAGTACATCGTTGTCATGTAAACGTACCCTGAATACACAGGGGAAAGTAATCAAAGGAACAGGCAACAGGTGTGAACTAATCAGGGGCTATAGCAACTAATGAATGAAGTAGAACTAAGGCAAAACAGACAAAGATGACTATGACTGAAAACTAATGGTACGTATACATGACAATCATGTGTATAAAACGTATAAAAAGTTTTCCGTTTTTAGTTGAACACAGAGTCGTGTAAATAAGACCCCAAACAAGACAGAAACTAAACATGAATGTGATACTAATATGCTGAATTGCTGCTCAAGAAACATTTCTTATTATTATCAGTGTTGGAAACAGTTGTGCTGCTGAATATTTTTGTGGAAACCATAATATATATTTTTTTAGGATTCTTTGATGAATAGAAAATTTAAACAAGCAGTATTTATTTGAAATAGAAATCTTTTTGATCAATTTAATGCACCCTTGCTGAATATTAATTTCCTAAAATGTTACTGACCCTGACACTTTGAATGGTACTATATATTTAGTAAATATGAAATTGTATATGTGTATGTGTAAATGTATATATGAAAATAAAATAACGTACTATATATATATATATATATATATATATACCTAATATATTTAATTGAAATAAAATTAATAGTGGATACAGTAACTAAAAATTGGGCCATTGAATACAATCTGCTTGCATGCTTTATGTTATTCTGACAGTCTCTAAGTGAAAGTTTCTTGGCAAGGATAAGATGCAGAGTAGACAAGACTCTATGCCGATAGCCAAAACTCTGGCACTGCTATGATTGTTTGAATAAATGTTGCTCCACACCTTGGGTGAAACACAAAAGTGCCTGAATACACGCAAGTCATGACACATTTTTACCTATATGCGGGTAACATTAGCAAAAGGCCAACAGCTTGTGTCTTATCACTCTGAGATCATCCAATGTACAGTATCCAGAAGCATGAGTACATCTTGCAGTATGTGAATGTGTGTGTAGGGGTAAAGGATTAGACTGACCGTAATAGCAGGAGCTGCGAAAGCGAGGCTGAGGAGCATGAGGAAGGGAATGACCTCATGTGTGGGTTCGATATAAGGCAGACTCAGACTGCGGTCGTGGCAGCTGAAACCCCAGCGGACCGGTTTGAAAATGTCCGTCCACTCCAGGAAATACACACTGACCACAGATGAGATCAGGAGAGGAAGCTGTTAGAGAGGAGAAAACATCACATAACTCTTCAACAAACATTTTCAAGGAATTACATTGTCCACATAACATGTCCCTATGGAAATATACATACAGTCTGCCAGTCATTATTGCAAAATAAACACAGACAGGGCAATAAATAATATCCTAGGTATATGAAAGCCATATAATGAGTTCAGGTCAGTAATAAAACAGACCAATGGTGACAGATTCACAGAATTGCAGTAAAACTATATGGAGTCACAGTAAGCTCTTTTTAAATTATGAACTCAGATACAGTTCCACATGGTGAAAATGTGATTTCATTGGTGCTGGGGGTGAATTTGTGTAGCTTAACACACTAAAACAAGAAAAAAACACGTTTTTTGGACATGCACCATGCAGTACCTTAGAATACCATGTAAATACCATTGTAAATGAATACCATTCAGTAACTGTAGTATTAACTTAAGATCAGCTGATACAATGCAAATTATATTTTTATGTTTTACAATATATTTATTTGTCTGGTAAGCGATTTTTAATTGTTGTTTTTTCTGCATTTTGATACAATAAATTATTGTTAGACTACAAAAATAAAAACATAATAGGCATTATTATAATTATTATTAGTTTTTATGATTAAAGCTACTATCTATATGCAATATATATGGTCAAAAATTATGTTAAATTAAAAACAAATAATGAACAAAAAAAGCTATATCTAATTGTTAAGCTACACATTTCACAACTGAGAGTAAATGCTGTTATTTAAAATGTGGAAAAAGTGAAAAGTGACTGAAAAGTGTGAATGCAGGTAAACATTTCAGTCAAACGAATTATCAGTCTGTCTATTAAACATATTTGTTATAACATATTTGTTAACCAGGTTTATATATTTATCATTAAATTAATCATATTTCTTTCAATCTCATAGATTTTTACTAACTGAATATTGCTTGTTCCACAACGACGTTCATACTTTTTAAATAAATGTAATTGTTTTCACAATGAACAGATTTATGATGATTCTAAGCAATTTGAATAAATGCATTTTGAAAATATGATTATTTAAATAAAATCATAGATTCAAATAGTTATAATAAACTATGCCATGTTTTTAGAGTGCATAAATCTTACCGGTTTCATTTATGTAATGTATTACTGAAAAATATACATCAAATTAAGTTTATTGGTTTATGTTAAATCTAAATGCAATGATATGCCATTCAAATACATAAATCTTAAAGTAGACCAATTATGCAATTATAAATATTCAAAGTCTTGATTTTGTTTTTGGTGTCTACTAAATAGGTTTTCATGCTTATTCACATTTTTTCACATATTTTACATTGTTGCAGCACCTCTCTTCCCAGTCTGTCAGTAACACTCTGTTTAGTTCCTGTCTCTATGAAGCCCCTCCTTCCGAAAAGCGCAATGTGCTCTGATTGGTCAGCTGGAAAAGTGTGTTGTGATTGGTCAACCGCTTTGAGTGTGTTTCGGAAATGCCACACCCCTTACCATAACTGCAAGTTTCAAGTTTTTTTTTTGCGTATGTCTTTGGTGGGAATTATTTTAATGAGGAATATTGTGACGTGTACGTTCCCGGAAGAAACTCAAGACTACAATCGGCTGTTTCAGGGAGTTCAGAAACAGAATTGAAAATGTAAAAAAGCATAATAGGACCCCTTTAAATTTAGGCGTAAATATTTTTTGAGTGCGGGAGAAGGCTCAGTAAGATCAAAAATCAAACATGATTTTTTACAACAATCATCTGGTATGTCAAACTTACAAAATCTATACTGTAATTTAAAAAGTAGCCTAGGCTTTTGATGGGTGCCATCATGTGTCATGATTCTCTTTGACCGTCATGCTTGTGGTCGGCTGGTCTGTAAATCTCCTACGGTTTGTCCCAAGTGCCAGTGCTTTGGAGGAAAATATGGGTCAGTGGTATCAGTCGGCCACAGTGCAGAATCAGCACAGAACGGCAGCTGCTTGCTGTAACCATCTGCATATCAAATGCCCGCAAACTGACCTCGATCTCTCTACTGTAAAGAAATTTAATGAAGAGCTCTTACTAACTGGCTTACCATACGACAAAACAATCTGCCATAAAATGTACTTGATGATTTTTTCAAACATATTTGCTCATGTGAAATAATTAAGATGATTTCAGGTATATATAAGGTAATTCAATGCAAAAAATGGATCAAATTAAATCCTTCACATTTTTCTATGATTGAATATCCATTTTCAATCAGAAATACATCATGTTACGGAAGTAAAATGGGTTGTGAATGCATTTCTTGTTGGTTTTTAAGATGATCCCAAATGAAAAGAAGAGGTGACACTAAGGTCTTAATAATTGATTGCTATAAATGGTGAGGATAGTGTTTCTTAGTGGCTATTTTCAGATCCATGTGGGACAGGCACCATCACAGCAGGTACAGATGGTGTCCGCTTGGTGAAGGACCGGTTACGATAAGAGCATTGCTAAGGAGATGTGCTTGGGTCAGGGAGGTTTCTATGATCTGAGGAAACTTCAATGAGATCTTGAGAAGTACAAAATCCAGCTGTCAATCAACGCATCATATCCCATTAAAACCTTCAGATATGATAATCCTGATCTTCTAGACCTTCGTTTTTGGTATATGACAAACAATTTTGCAAACCTCACTGAAAAACAGCAAATGGAGGAATGAATAAATGAATGAAAATGTCCGATTCAGCACAACCCTGCATAATGTATGAGTGCACGCTTAGATCTTCCTCTTAAGTACTAGATCACGTGTGTCGGTGTATGCATGTGCGGTATGAAAGCTTCAATGCCTCAATTCTTTATGTCACACTGACCTACATATATTCCACTAACCCCATCATGATGCATGGAGAGCAGAGCAGCACCTCCTGGGGCGAACATCTAAGAAGGAGAGCTGACAGAAGCGCAGCATCCCAGTGCTGACATCACGTCATACATATCAAACTGATAATATTTTACAAGGAGCCTGTGAAATGCTTTCCATCGAAGTGAACAATGCTCAATAACATGAAATATAAAAATCAAAAATCAGTGTCTTTCATTAGTTTCAACATCCCCCATTGATTATTTTAATTTGCAAATAATAATAAAGCTAGTGAGATTAATTTTTGTTTGTTTGTGCTTATTAAATGCAATGGAAAGTAAATACCAAGTTTGATGTTTCATCTGTGACTTTCAAAAAGACAGAAACAGTCAAAGGTTCAGATAAATTGCAAACAGCTATTAAGAAAAATATATATATATATATATATATATATATATATAATTACAATATGAACTCAAACATTTGTTTCTCCTAAGGAATGTAGCAGAAACATCTGACATAAAGTTGATACTTTGAAACCTGAATGGGAAGTCCATTAACTCTCATGATCTATGAAAGAGCATCCTGGGCTCATAAAATCTCCTCAGGTTCAGTTTATCACTATAGCTATAGTCAAACATTTAAATGTTACATTTATCGATTCAGCTATGACTGTCACATATAGACTAAATAATTATCCACATGAAATTGTCATCTTATTCTGATAACCTAAGTTGTCACCTGTCAAATCAAACGTGCAAATGTAAACAGATAGTCACTTACCTCAACGAAATAAAAGCATGGCAGCAGTGTCACGCTGTCTTTTATCATCTTCTCTTTCAGTCTTTCTCTCGCAGACATCGTATTTCTCTACTTTAAAAATGCTAATAACCTGTTGTGTCCTAAGCGTCCACCTTTATCCAGCAAAACAAGCCGTCTAGATCAGCTGCTTCTTGCTCCATGGAGATGCATGATGTGGGTGCATACAGAAACAAACGACACACACAGTCTACACCCTTCACACGCGCTATTTGTATTGGAGTGGAATATGATTGCAATTGAAAATACAGACAGAGAGGAAATTATTGCCGGCAAGATGACATCAGATTTTTCGGATGAGGGGCTTGTGTTCTGACGCGCATGCGCACAAGCTGTAGTCTACATTCCTCCAGTCATTCGCATAATTATTAATAATGTCACGAATATAGAGGGTAACCGTTGAACGTGTTTATGTAGAATGCGGGATGAATTGAAGGAGTGTTTTTATTATTTAATTCCACAAGAAGGTTGTACATATGTACACTAACAACATATTGGTATAGAAAATCATTTCACATGAAAGACAATTCATGCTTTCATGTTTTTTGTGGGGTTGATTCTTGGGCATTCAGTGTTCAGAACAGTACAACACAACGCAATACCATATGCAGTTCAATGGGATGCAGTATAGGCTACAATAGAATGCAATGCATGAGCAATGCAATACAAAAATAAAACGTTATTCATGTCTAAAAGGGATAGGAGGAAGACAACATTGTAGCTAAATGTTTGCTAATTAGTCAATTTATTAATAATATAAAATTAAATAGGCAATGCTGCATTATTCATTCTTGTAAAGGCTAGTTCACACTGGCCCAACAACACCAACTATTCTAGTTAATGGTCCTTTCTTTGCAGCTATTCGTATGGTTGACCTATGGCACCGGCTGGCGAATAAAAGTTTAGCCTATAAACTCTTAAAATTCTCAAATGTTTGTCCTAGACAGCAATGAGATTCAATGGAGAGCAAACAAAGGCTTTTTTTTTAGATTATTACAATATGAATTCAGACATTCACTTGTTTTATTTCCTAAAGAATTAGTCAGAATCATCTAGATTTTAGACAGTGTTTATACTTTGAAACCTGACTGAGAATTCCATTAAGTCTCATGATGAGCTATGAAAGAGCATCTTATAAGCAATACATTTTTCTTCAGTTTATCACCATAAATAGTCAAATATTTAAATGTTGCATTTATTGAGTCAACTATGTTTGTAAAATGGATTTTGTCATCTTATTCTGATCTTGTATATTGATTTCACCTTTCAAATCAATACAAAGCAGTACAATAATGCTATAGAATGCAGTAGTGCAGCAACTGACCTTTCTCTGCTGCTATTCGTAAGGTTGACGCATGCGCGCAAGATCAATTAAGTTAATCGGCCACTCGCTTTCTGTCAGGATGAACCTTTTTCAGATTGCTAATGCTCGCGTGAATTTCTAATATTTAGGCTACACGTAAGAATTAAATGTACGATCATTAAATGTAAATTTGTGCGATAAAACATCTCTCACTGCATGAAACAATATGCGTTCAATTATTAAGTGCTCTCATGCTTGAGACAACGTCTTGTTTGATTTTATTAGTGACCGCCGCAATTTTTCAGATGTTTTTTTCATCCAAATGCGTTTTATAGGCTACTACTTTAAACTGACGTCACTAAATAGAGGTAATGCGTGCACATCGTACAGACCAGATCAATCAATAATGGAATTTAACTGGTCATCGTGGCAAAATAACCCCCCTAAGGGGATAACAAGACCCCCGATCACGATGATCGAGGTTTATTTTGCCATAAAAACGAACACTCGGTCTCTTCTATTCTAATTTCAATGACAGTAATCTTACAACAGCGTTTCTTATGTCACGTAAAGAAACAAAACCCTACAGGTGTGTATGTCCTGCCAACAGAGAGGTGAAGTGGACAGAGGCAGTGGATGATTCTCCTTTAAGTGCGCAAGAAACTGAAGAAGCGCGTGCGCAGAACAGTAACAGCAGCAGACTGAGGTAATTCTCATTAACCAATGGTTTAAATAGCCTAGAGACGAATCGTACTTTTGAAAGTTTAGTAAAACAAACAAATGCGAGCGGCAAGCAGCAGAGAATACTAAATAACTCCCTCCTCCAGCAGGGTCCTTTCTGATGCCGTTAAAGTCAAAGTGGCAAAGGTAGGACTCTATTTCACTGTGTCACTGCATCATTCCGTCTGTGGCTTTATAGAGCATACAGCATTTTTAATGTTTATTTCTTATTTAATTCTATTTATTCTTATTTTATTTTATTTAATATTTCGTCAAATGTGTGTTAACAAGACTAATATTGAAGTTATAAAAGTTGAAGTTGATTTCTCGAGGGAAGCACACAGAATATTGATTTTCCTTTGCTATTTTGCCTTAAAGTTATTAAATAAGTTTATCTTTGTCTTTTGTGCTGTGTACAATCAGTAATAAGTTTTAATTATTTATACTAATATATCACTATTAATAATGCATACTATGCACAACTGAATCTACAATATCTCATGTGAACAATCAGAGGATGAAGCCAACCTTCAATACATACATGGGCCCCAAAAACTACTAAGACACTTAGGCCACACTTAAAAGTGTCTGAATTTCATTGCATTAGGTAACAAAATATAAATTTTGCAAACAAATTATGCAAAACCTTTTATTAGAACTAATTTCACATTCCCTATACATTTTTAGTTAGTATTAGTCAGTTGGTGTGAAGGTGATTTTTAGACCTTCTGAAGTTCACACAGGAGCCCTAGCAGAGAAACAACAGGTTTAGTTTGTCACATTCAAGTCAAGTCACCTTTATTTATATAGCGCTTTTTACAATGCAGATTGTGTCAAAGCCCCTATGGAAGCCCGTTTCCGCCACTAAATAAAAAATAAAAACAGTAATTGCAACTTTTTATCTCAGAATTCTGACTTTTTATCTCGCAATTGCGAGTTTATATCTCACAATTCTGACTTCTTTTTTTTCACAATTCAGATTTTTTCTCACAATTGCGTGATATAAAGTCAGAATTACGAGATATAAACTCACAAGTGCGTGATATAGTCACAATTCCTGAGATATAAACTCGCAATTGCGAGAAAAAAGTCAGAATTACGAGAAAAAAAGTCAGAATTGTGACTTTATATCACGCAATTGCGAGTTTATATCACAGAATTCTGACTTTTTTTCCTCACAATTGCGAGTTATAAAGTCAGAATTGCAGAAAAAAAGTCAGAATTAGAAAAAAAGTCAGAATTCTGAGATAAATAGTTGCAATTACTGTTTTTATTTTTTTATTTAGTAATGGGCTTCCATACAAAGCAGCTTTACAGTGATAACAGGAAAATAATTTTGGCTGCACAGCAGCTCTTGAAGAAAATGGTGTCATTGTCCAGCTTAAGTAAGTTAAGTATTGATTCATTCTATTGTAAAAATCATTAGTTATTAATTTAGTTTATCTATACAGCAGCTCTGGAGAAAACAGTAATGTCATCGTCCAGCTCAGTTCAGTTGGCATAGAATGGTGTCAATGCAGGCAGATCAAAAACATTGTTGAATATGCTTATTTTCCACTAATGTTTCACAGCCAAGAAGTGACCAAATATTTGTGTTTTAATTTTAAAGAGCAGTGATGTTTTATAATTTGCAGCAAACCTTTTGTTTGTGAAGTGTTTGCTTGAAAACTGTGCTTGTGCTATATTTCTTTAAAATAAATGCAACTTGGTTTGATATATTGTTAAATAATGCAAAGGCATTCAAACATTTTTTATTTTTGTCTCATTTGTCCAAATATGTCTTATAGCCATCTTCTGTATAATCACATGTTGTTCATTAATTAAATTAGGTAGTATACGGTAAGTCTGTGTATTTTGCTGCATTCGCGCCATCTTGTAATTACCGTAAATAAAGCTCCGTATGCTTTCGAATCGCTCTCGCGGTGCTTTGATGTCATTCACTGATCGGTCTGCACAGCGCCGCTTCAAGTCGAACACACCTTAAATTATGACATGATGTGAAGGCACCTTTAGACCACTGATGAGCTAAAACATTATGACCAGTCACAGGTGAAGCGAATATCGTCTAACAAGGCTGCATATTAAGGTCTGGGTAGATTAGATGGTAAGCAAACAATCAGTTCTTGTAATCAATGTGTTGGATGCAGGAGAAATGGGCAGGAATAAAGATCTGAGCGACTTTGTCAAGGGCCAAATTGTTATGGCAAGGCAACTGGGTCAGAGTATCTCTGAAACGGTTGATGCAGACCAATCAGAGTGCATATGATGACCCCTGTCCACCGTCAAAAACGCCTACAATGGGCACGCGATTGTCTGAATTGGACCTTGAAGCAGAGGAAGAAGGTCGCCTGGTCCAATGAGTCAAGTTTCTTTTTACTTAATGTGGACAGCCGTATACGTGTGCGCCGTTTACCTGGGGAAGTGATGGCACCAGGATGCACTGTGGGATGATGACAAGCCGGTGGAGGGAGTGTGTTGCTCTGGGCAATGCTCTGCTGGGAAACCCTGTGTCCGGCCATTCTGTGGATGTGAATTTGCCACGTGCCACCTACCTAAACATTGTTGCGGACAGGTACACCCCTTCATGACAATGGTGTTTCCTGGTGGAAGTGGCCTCTTTCAGCAGGATAATGCACCCTGCCACACTGCACACATTGTTCAGGAATGGTTTGAGAAACATCATGAAAAGTTCAAGGTGTTGCCCTGGCCTCCAAATTCCCCAGATCTCAATCCATTTGAACATCTGTGGGATGTGCTGGACCAGCAAGTACAATCCACAGTGGCTCCACCTTGTAACCTACAGGACTTGAAGGATCTGCTGCTGACGTCTTGGTGCCAGAAACCACAGAACACCTTCAGGGGTCTAGTGGAGTCCATGCCTCAGTGGGTCGGCGCTGTTTTGGCAGCACATAGAGGACCAATAGCATATTAGGCAGGAGGTCGTAAGGTTTTGGCTCACTGGTGTACTCTGCCCTGCAGGTCATCTGGTATAATAATCATTACCAAATGATTATCAGATATAGGTCTATATAGACTGCAGTCTGTAATTTATTATTGGATTTACTAAATCAAATTTCTGCATTAAAGAAATCCTGATTAAACAAGACAAATGAGACTGACTGAATGCTCGCTCTGGACCGAATGTAACATGAACTCGACATGAACTGCAAGCTTTAATTTGAAAAACATTTATTTTGATTTCAAAGAAGAATATAATATTTAACAAATTAAATATATAAAGACAAAATATTCGATTCAGAAATCTTTCAAAAGGCTTTTGTGATAGTATGTGAAAGCATGTAATGCCAACAACATCTTTCTGCATATGTCACTTGATTGGTTCTCTTATTTATTTATTTTATATAGCACTTTTCACAAGCTCAAGGATGCTTTTTAAACATTAATCTCTTGAAATGGTGACCTTGGTGGATACAACCTGCAAAATAAATGCTCTTATAAACTTTCAGAAAACATAAAGTCTGATTTAAGTTTGTGAACTCTTATGTTTTTTCTTAAATTTGTTAAAGATGTTGGAAAAATGAATCTTGCTCTGAAGTGTACTTTGAGAAAACACTTCTGAAACTTTAAGAATGCACCCTTCTGAACACAGCAGGTGCAACCATCAAAAGAGGATCACTAGTGCCACCCAGTGGTTTCTGCCACTTATATTTTCCCCCACTGAACTTGCTTATCTTTTGTTTAGGCATCAAAGTTAATGGAAAAAATGACTGATTTAAGAAGCCGCAAGGAATTCTACAGATATCTCACAGTTGAGGTAAGAATCACATTTCATATGCACAACTTGCATAAAAATGACAAAGTAACTTTGTGACCTTGAAGCCTACACACTCCATAAATATGTGAAGAGTGACAGCTGGCCCAGTGTGAACTCCTCTTACATGTGAATTCTTCAGAGACATTTCAGTTAATGAAACATATTTTGCTATTGACTCTTTTTGAGGGGAAGCTAACAGGGAACGTTCTCAGTACTTTGGCTAACGTTCTGGCAAGGTTCTCAAAGTTATAAACAAGCATTCTTCCAGTAACGTTCATTTAGTTATCTGGTCTTTAATAATGTTCTCAAAATGTTAGCACAGAAACATTATTTATACATTGTTCATGCAATGTTTAGTTGGATGTTCATCTAACATTTTTTTTTTTTTTTTTAAATGCTACTATTTGTTTCAGAATGTTTAGAGAACATTCAAAAGTAACTTTCTCTTAATGTTTGCAAAATTATAAAATGGAATGTTTCCTTAACGTTCGTATAACCAAGAAAAAAAGTTCTTAAAACATTTATAAAACTAGATGTTTTGAACATTCAGAGAACATTCAGGAATAATGTTTTCTTAACTTAATATGAACGTTAGCAAAATGTTCTTAGACCATATTTTTTGTTAGCTAGGATTTGGCTTCAGTTTAAAAATAAATAAAAACACAGGGGAAAATGTCACAGTAGACTTTTGATAACGAGAGCTGAAAGCGAGGAAGGTTGTTTAATCATGGTCCATTTTCAGAATGAAGCTCTATAATAATATCATAATTGGCTTTATCTGAAATGGGAGCATCAGTGACCAGCTAAAGGTGTGAATTGAACCTCCTCTTCAGGGTTGCCAGGTCTGTGTAACAAAACTAACCCAAAGGCCTTCTCCCAAAATATGCCATTTCCATACTTAAAATACATATTTTACAGTCACTGCAAATTGAAAACCATATCATAGTAATCATAAGGCTCTCTACCAGTGGCCCTCCTTCACCAAACATCTAGCACAGTTTTATAATTGGTAGAAAATAAAATCTCAATATAAACATTTCAGTCAAATATAATTTATGCAATATTTCAAACCTTTAACCGCGGGGGGTTTAATGCAACTAAACTGCATTTAAAGGCACTTATAACAAAGATGCACCCTAAACACTGGGCAGTCAGTATCAGCAGCAGTGAGAGTGGCCATTATTTTGAAAGCTTGTTCAAATGCTTTTGTGTGCTTCAGTACTATCAAACCACATTAAATCTTGTGAATCTCCTAATTCAGTCTTCACAAAGAACAGAACTTACACTACAGTTCAAAAAATTGGGGCCAGCAAGTTTTTTTTTATTGTTTTTTTAAGTTTTTGAGTCTCTCACTAATATGCCTGCATTTATTTGATCAAAATACAGTAAAAATAGTAATATTATTGCAATTTAAAAGAACCGTTTTATATTTTAATACATTTGAAAAGAAACATACTATATAGATAATTTATTCCTGTTATGACAAAGCTGGATTTTCAGTCTTTAGTGTCACATGATCCTTCAGAAATCATTATAAAATGCTGGTTTGCTGCTCAAGAAACATTTCTTTTTATTATCAATGTTGAAAACAGTATTAGCAGCACAAAAAAAAAAAAAAAAATGCAAATTACTCATGTGTTGCAGTAAGCATGTCCTGCCAAGTTATGTAGATGAGTTCCTGGGTCAGCATATTTTATTGATCTTGGAACAACATTCCTGTACAAAAATTTTGTCCTAACCTTGTCCCTACCCCTAAACCTAACCCTACCCATAAGTTAACCCTAAAATCAGAGGGAAATGATAGGTGAATAACACTGGTTTAGAAGCACCTAACCTTGGTTGTAAGCCTAAACTTGACATAAACTGTAAACTTGTTCCTCAAATCTGATTGGTTGATTGGAATGTTGTTCAAGGATCAACAAAGATGTTGATCGAGGTACATGTTGCACTTGGTGAAATCAGGTTCTGCGATGCTGTACACCATGAAATATGCAAAAATTGTGCCTTTAGGGGTACAAATGCTTGTCATTGGGGCAATACCCTGAGTGTACATATTTTTACCTTAACCAAAGACTTTAGATATACAAAGAAGGTGCACTCATATTACTTATGAATGGGAGAAAGTGCAACACACAGTATGGTGGAATAAGTCCCGTTTTTTCTTTTAAATAAAACAGCTAATTGATAAAGTCATTTAGGACTGCACATGTGCATTGGCTGGTCTAGTTTGAAAAATAATATGATAAGTGACAGTTTGCAATATCAATAGACTTTCCTTGAAAGGGACTTTGACCTTAACTACCCCTAAAAAGGGTGCATATTAGTAATTTAAGGCACAAATAGGTACTAATACCTGCCTGAGTGACAAGCTAATGGTTCAGTTTTTGCACATTTTGTCTGACAGTAAATCACAGATGTACGTCAGTAAGTCTCTGGATTGAGCTGAGGAAGAGAGTCGCCCACACGGTAGCGCTCAGCTGCAGAGGTGGGTGTTATATACTGTAGGAGGTGTTTAACTTTCCACTGCAGTACTGATGTGTGTGGGCCAGACTAACGTTCACTGAGATCCTAGTGCCTCCACAGAGGTCTACATCAATGCATTAACACCCAGAGATACAGCATCATCCCTCACACCTAAAGGCACACAAACTCTTCTTAGCACAGTATACTGTGCGAATTATAATTCACTGATGTATTGCCAAAAATACTGTATATTCAGCCATCATGGAGGTAAATTAGAAAGATTTATTGCATTCAAGTAGCTCTTTATGTTTAATGCATTTATGTAAGTCACATATTCCCCTGCATATATCTGTAAAGATTGTTATTCAGGGAAACAGATGCATTGTATAGTTCCTGAATGCATTATAGATATTGGATTATTTATTATATTTTCAGATCTCACTGCACCTGACAGCTTGTATAAGAATCTGTCCTGCTGAATTTTATAAAACTTTTTCTTCATGTCATAAACAATATTGGGGAAATGTGGAGATGGTTTGAGGCTGCCTGCTGAAGCTTCTCTGGTGTGGAGTGAGGGTCCATCCATATAAGAGAGCACCACTGATGTAAAAATAAAATGAATAAAAAGAAAGAAAGAAACAGTCTGTCAATCAACCCTCACTTTACCCATAATGCAAAGAAACACCAACACAAACCAGCAGCAGATTTCTCATGATGGACAGGTTTCCTCTTAGTGTATAAATGTCTTTCTTGCTCTATATTTATGACAAAATGTTGCAAATGGCGTAGTTTAAACTGTGGCCAGAAGATGGAGAGAAATTTGGTGGATAGGGGGAGATCGGAAAAAAAGCAACACAACATTAAAAAAACAATATACGTTTATACGATTAATACTTTTATTCAGAAAGGATGCATTAAATTTATCACAATTGACAGTAAAGACATTTAAAATTCTACACAAGTTTTCTATTTCAAATAAATGCTGTTCTTATGAACTTAATATTCATTAATCCTGAAAAAAGTCACATTATCCACAAAAATATTAAGAAGCACAACTGTTTGTTTGGTAAAAATAAATGTTTCTTGAGCAGCAAATCTGCATATCAGAATGATTTCTGAAGGATCATGTGACACTGAAGAAGTCTGGAGTAATGATGCTGAAAATTCAGCTTTGCCATTGCAGGAATAAATTACATTTTTAAATATATATTAAAATAGAAAAAAAAAGGTATTTTAAACTGTTTTGTACTGTATTTTTGATCAAACAAAATGCTGCCATGGTGAGCTTGAGACCGCTTTCAAAAATCTTACCAACCCCAAACTTTTGCAGAGTAGTCAATATTTATGTGATGTTATTTATATTTTATATATATTTATAAAACGGTTAGTTCCTGTCCTTGATTCTGATTGGTCAATAGCTGTGTTTTTGTTCACGATAA
Organism: Mylopharyngodon piceus; assembly: GCA_039654765.1. Lineage (NCBI taxonomy): Eukaryota > Metazoa > Chordata > Actinopteri > Cypriniformes > Xenocyprididae > Mylopharyngodon > Mylopharyngodon piceus. Next base: position 5,866,425 of record CM077444.1, on the reverse strand, counting down.
AACACGGCTATGAACGCTTCACCCAACGGTTCTGTGCATCACTACACAACACCCTTAGCACCCACTCTTAGCAACGTAAACTGTTCTCAATTGATATTGTTCATTGAAGCTTCCTGTATTATGTAGAAGAGTGTTGTGAGAAAGAGATCAAGTGAGCGAGTTTATTACCTGCATTCAGATTTAGCATTTTCCTTCAGGTCAGTCCTATGTTCATAATAAAAAATCTGTTTAAATGTCAGATGTACAGTATTATCTTGTCCTTTTAACAGTTAAGAGGTTTTCCCGTGACTGACAGCGCTAGTCAAAGCATTTGTCAGTTGCGTCTTGTTCCGTGTTCACAACAATTCAGTCTTTTCAATGTAAAAGTCTTCGCTACGGACTGACACACTCATAAAGACAGTCTTTGCCGCCATCTAATGGTGTAATAATGTAACTTCTGTTGCTATTCACGGTCAGGGACTATTTTTTTCCGGCGGAAGGAAGACTATGTAAGCAATAAGGTACTCGGCTCCGTTGTTAGGCACTCTGCTTCGCGTCGTGCCTAACAACGACCTTGACTTTACTTGACCTTACACCTATCATGACTTATTCACGATACAGCACAGCCTCTCGTACTTTATTGCTTATATATATATATATATATATGTACATAACTATTGAGCTTTTATTAGAAAACATTTTAACTCTTTTAACTGCTTGTTTTAAGCTTGTTTGCAGATGAATTCTTACAGCCAAATCTATATTAATCTCAACAGACCCTGATCAGTTTTTAATTACGTTTGGGATGGCAGAGGTTTGAAAAGACACATTTCGCTCACTAAGCTTGTCACTGGCCTCTTGAGAACTTTATATCATGCGTGGAGTGCTGCAAAAAAATCTTAATTCCCTGCACAAAGCGGCAGTGTTTACTGCTGTCCGAAGGGAACACAGTTATGAGGGACTGTGCTGAATTAGCTTTTGTTGTTAGCCTGTAATGAAATGCTTGGTCATCGCTCCCGGTGGGCCCGTCCTCATTAATCTGAAGGGCTGAGGCTGGCACAGAGCCGCAGGAATGAAACGGCTGTTTGCTGTGCCACGGCAATCAGCGACGTGGCTGTCTGCAAATATTAGCAAGTGGTCCGAAATGCCTTGTTGAGATCTGTCCGGTGATGAGGATCACAGAGGGCTCCGGTTTGAAATATTGATCCTAAGAAGGAAGCGTGCTTGAAAGCATTTCTGTTTTGGGTCGCACTTGCTTTAAGTAGAATGCAGATTTTCTGCATAATTGTGTTTTTGCAATGCAGGAATAGATTTAAATGAATTGAGAGGTTATTGAGTCCAGTGTTGGGCAAGTTATGAAACTGTAGCTGAGCTACAAGTTATTCATTATATTATATTATATTATATTTTTTTTAATTTACAAAAGAAAAAAGAAAATGTATGTCCAACACTAGGGTGTTTTGGGTGGTTGCTAGGTGGCTTGAGAAATTTCTTAAAATAAATAATTATATTATATCATATTATATTTAAAAATAGTTTTTTTTTTAGGGTGTTCTGAGAGGTTAGTAGGTGGTTGCTAATTATTATATTATATTATATTATATTATATTATATTATTATTTTTTAAATTTACTGAAAAAAAGTTTTTTTATTAATTATTTTACATCATTAATATCAATATTGATATTTTTATTTTATATATAATATTTAATCATTTTTGTTCATGTATGTTAAATAATGCTTCCATAATGTGTCCATTAATTTGCTTTAAAATCTAAGCTTTGTTGTAGTTGGTGGCAAAGTTGTTGTTCTTTTTCTAGTGGCCACTAGGTGGCACTTCATTTCTGCAGTATTGTGGCACCTTTGAGACAAGAGAAGGCTTTCATATTTTATTTCGTTCATATTTCAGTACCTTTAAAGGCAAGGAAAGTCAACTAAAGAGCACTTTCAACATCCAATGATGCCTATAGCGTGGACAGACTATAATTTCTTCTTGATCGAGTGAGCCCCAATACACTAATGATACACTACTGGTGTTCAAAACATTGCTCTTGCAAGAGATCATACTGGATATCTTATTTGTACATTATAGAGCAAACATACAGTATACTTCTCACTTTGATGCTACTATTTTTAGTTAGAAGTTTTAATCTGCTTAATGTACAGTCAGCTAGTAATTATCTCAAAATAAACCCTTGAATCAAGATCCCACTGTGTCCTGATCAAGTGTCTGGGTTTAATTTGCGATAATAAGTGTCTGGCTGTACTTTATCCCTTATGTAATTGTCTAACAGTGACACTTCTGTCAAATTTTGAGATTCTTGAAATTATTTAATTAATTAAAGACTAGATGGAAGATAAAGACATGCTAATGTGCCATATTGGTCTTCTCAGGACATGCTTATGAATCTCTGAACCAAAGATTAAAATTAATGTTCGGAGGTGGAAGCACTGATCACATTCTGACAAACTTCACCACACAGCCTAATTACTTGTTTGCTTAGATTTTGTTCAAAATTAACAAACATGGCAGATGAGAAATTATCTGAACATAATGTTTGATGTGCATTTCTTTAAAAGCTAAAAGTCTGATTTCTTAAAATGCCGAAAAATAGCAGTTTGTGGAGGAGTTGTACATATGCTGTCATATTAGCAGATTCCCAGGAGACATTAAAGTCGGCATGAAATGGAAGTTGCGATAGTGTTTTCTCTATTTTGACATATATCTAAATGAAACGGCTTCTTGAACAAGAAAAAATGTAGGACTTAACTTGCTTTTGTCCATCGAGAATTGATTGGATGGTTGGATCGTTGTGGTTTGCTATTGGTTGATCTCATGTGATTGACAGATTGCCCTGCCCTTGTGCCAGTAAACACATCATCAGAGAAAAGAAGAGATGTTGCTGTAAGAGGGAGAAGTTATTTTGATTAAAGATTATGAGGGCACATGAATTTAAAAAAAAATTATGTGCACAGATAAATCATTTATAATATATCCTCCAATATTCCATAAAGCAAAAACTGTCGATTCGGATTTCATGGTGACTTTAACGCACATAAAATATATGCTACATAACCTGTTAACATAACAAATGTCCTATTAATTCAAAGGCTACATTAAATTTCCTCTCTATAAAATATTTCCATGTCAAATTCAAAAGGGTGGTGGCCTCATAAAACCTCCTTACTTAACAAAATAGGAGGCAAATTTCTCCCAGGATGTTCTCCCTCTCAGGTAATGAGAATTTTTTTAAGTGGCAGTGTTATTCTCTGTGACATTCATAAAAGCAAGTTAATGCTTAGAGGAAGACTGCTGGCTGAGAGAGAGAGACTGAGAGAGAGAGAGAGAGAGAGAGAGATGTGTACAGTAGAAAAGCCCTGCCTCTGTGTCCTCTCTTCCTTATTTCCCGAGTGATCTGCATTAATATTGAGTTTAATGCTTCATTACACCCACGCCTTTATATGGAAAAAGTGGATGATTTAAGTGCTCTGTGAAGCATCTGTCTTAAAGCCATGGAGTCATTTAAAAGAATCATGAGCTGTATAAATAAGTGATAGAACAGCCGCTAACCAAGCAACGGCAAACTATTAGAGGCAGAGAAAGGGTTTTTATTCTTTATACTCGCCTAAATCATTCTATATGCTACTATAGTAGATGGCTTTGATACTGAGCTTAGTTATGTCCTTCAGGAGGCTCAAAAGAGACCAGACCTTCTCATATCTCCACTTATGCTCACTGTTATGAACAGAAGACTCATACCGCAAGACATGGAAGACGATAGGTCAGATTTTTAACAAGCCAGAAGACTATTATTTGTTTTTCAGCCTAGACTCTTAAAAAAAAAAAAAGTTTTATATTTATTTACTAAAGAAAATATGAGCACGTCCAAAAACTAGGATGTTGTGGGTGGTTGCCAGGGCGTTGCTATGTGATTGCTAGGGTGTTGTGGGTAGTTGCTAAGGTGTTCTTGGTGGTTGCTAGGTAGCCTATTGCTTTTGTCTCTTTGGTATTCTGGTCCCTGGAAATTGCTTGGGTCTTTTTTTTTTATTTCAATTTACTGAAATAAATATGACCATGTCCAGAACTAGGGTGTTGTGGGTGGTTGCCAGGGCGTTGCTATGCGATTGCTAGGGTGTTGTGGCTGGTCGCTAATGTGTTCTACAGTAGGTGGTTGCTAGGTAGCCTATCCCTTTTGTCTCTTTGGTATTCTGGTCCCTGGAAATGACTTGTTTTTTTTTTTTTTTTATTGTTTTTTTTATTTTTTTATTTCAATTTACTAAAGAAGATATGACTATGCCCAGAACTATGGTGTTCTGGGTGGTTACCAGGGCGTTGCCATGTGGTTTCTAGGTGATTGCTAAGGTGTTCTGGTGGTGGTTAGGTGGATTAAGAGCCATACCCCATCATTTCTTTGGTATCGCTAAATACGGCTTGGGTCAATTCTTAAATGCAAATGATTACGTCCAAAAGTAGGGTGTTGTGGGTGGTTTCCAGGGTATTACTATATGGTTGCTAAGGTGTTTTAGGTGGTTGCTATAGGTGGAGTAAGACCCCATACCCATCATTTCTTTGGTCTTTTGGTCCCTAGATATGTTTTAGGTCACTCAGTGCAAGTACATATGGTTGTTTTTGCCAATTTTATTATTTTGACAATTAAATTAAATGTTATATTTATATTTTATAAATAAATACATACATACCTTAACGTATTATTAATTAAAATAATAGTGACTTTGAGGTGTATTGATGTGTTTGCTCTACTTTATAATGATTATTTTATTATTCAATAGGAATCAATCTTCTCAGCTTGATGTTCAGACATCTGCAACTAACTGACCACCTGTGTAGAGTTGTCATTGTGTTTTGTCCCTAACAGGGACCATTTTAGACATTTGATGTTTCAGGGAGACTATATTCTAATTGACGTTAATCTAACATTCAGTATTTGTAGCTGAACCATTTATTTTTGTTGAAGTATGGCGGCCCTCAAACACTAATTAACTGCTCTTGCTGGCTGTTTACCAGAAGCCCTTTCTAGAAGAATCCAATAGTATATGAGCTTTAATTTCAGAATACCATCTCATCTAAAGCCAGTCTCATATTGAAGATGACACTGCAGCCCACCAGCACAGATTTCTGATGTTTTCTAAAGAGATTCAGCCAAAAATGAAAATTCTCTCATCATTTACTCACCCACATGACTTACTTTCTTTTGTAGACCACCAGGACGCTGCTCTTTTCCATACAATGAAAAATGAAAGGTGGCCTGCGGCAGCGGAGAAGATTATGAGACTTAAATTTCATCATTTTCCTTACTGAAAGACTTCATAAGACTTATATTATAGTGCATAAATCATAGTGCAACAGTGCCCGCCCCCTTTTTCAGAGACCTTGGTTCCGGAAGTATTTTTTCATTTATTTTACCCATAGGGATTTTAAAATAATCTTTATTAAAGAGTTAAAAGCCATGAACCAAACCAATCAGCTACGAGGTGAATCACAACACTACAAAATTTGATTTGAAGCAAAAAAAAATTGAAAATCAGACAAAAAGACAAAGGTACAAGACTGTGTACTTAACAGTTTTAGTAAGGGGAAAGAACTACAATCCCATGAAGCATTGCGAACAGCATAATCAAATTAAAAAAATGATGGAGAAATATAACATTTCAGTATTTTGAGAGCATAGGGAGATCGACTTGATTACGCCATTCGCAGTGTTTCATGGGAGTGGGCGGAGCTAAAGAGCTATTTTGGAGCGTGTTGCTTTTTTGACTCTCTGATTGGTGTAATTTTCTGTACAGCATCATGGGTAATGTAGTTTTTCACCAGGAATTCCACTGCTAGACATGATTATTTTAAAAAATAAGCTGAAATAATGCAGGCTGATGGCTTTAGAAGAAGCAAATACCATTGATTATTAACCTCGTAGCTCACAGTAGGTCTGTCTTTAAAGGTTTTTAAGTTATTGTTCAAAATCAATTTCCTTATGGAGGAAATGAGTGAAGTTTTTACTTCTGGAACCCAACTGTTGCACTCTATTGAATCATATTGACTCTTGGTCACCATTCATTATCATTGTAATTAGCAGCATGCATAAACATTATGCTAAACTACTTCTTGTGTGTTCCACAAAAGAAAGAAAGTTTTGGATCAACTTGAGGGTAGAAAACTTAAATGAATTATTGTTTTTGGATAAACTATGCCTTCATACATCAAAACTAGCCTACCATTACCAAAACATACAATAGTACATTATTTTAAGATTAGTAGTGGAATAGTAACAGACTTTATAGACCGCTTACTAGTATTCTGCAGTGGAAATAAAACTGAGTCATGGTAATACGATTGCATGAATTGCATTGATGTTGTATTGTATTGCTGCTCTCTTATAGTACCATTTATTTCAATATATTTCTCAGCCTGACAAAACTATTTTGAAAAGCAGACAGTCCCTTCAGATCTTCTCAAGTATGTTGAAGACAGGCCATGAATTTCTCATGAAGCTTAAAAAATAAAGTTCACAAGTTGCTTTGACGTTGCTTTCCGTCGTTAGTCTTTTAATCCTGTAGGTGCTGTGTATAGAAGCAATGATAAAATGTGCACAGTGTCTGATTTTAAGGGCTTTATTATGAATATCACGTTGTTCTTTAATGTGTATTTTGTTACATTGCATTACATATAATATTGTCTTCTTTATATGCCAGATGCACTGTAACATGTCTTTATTAGGACTCTGATTTATTGGTCTGTGGGTTTGGAAACTCAGTCTAGGTCAGTTGGTTCCTTGGGGTGTTTCTGAACTGTAAAAATCAAGAATAAGCTTTTCATTTTCAGTGATACATCATATAAACAGAACATGCTCATAGTTAGTAACAAGATCTCCAAGATCATCAATCATATTCCTGATCTCAAGTGCTAAAGAAAATCTTTGGAATCAAACAACACATTATGTAATGCTTATTTATGTAGATATTTATTTATTTATAATATATGATAAAACATGGTAAAGAACAATATCATTAGATTACACTTTTCTTCTTTATTAGCAGTTCCATGAAGAACCTTTAACATCCATGGAACCTTTCTATTACACAAAAGATTCTTTATAGTAGAAAAGGGTTCTTTAGATTATTAAAATGTTCTTCACACTAAGAAAAAAAAATGGTTCTTTTAAGAACTGTTCAGTGAAAGGTTTTTTAGTGAACCAAAAATTATCCTTCTGTGGAATCACTGCAAACCCCCCTTTTTAACCTAAAATATGTTGATCTCTCCTCTCCCAATCACACCTTTATCAGCCCAGCTGCCATGTTTCTTCTCAGTGGAAACACATCCTAACTGTCACAGTAATGTAAATAACAGCTGCCCAATTATCATGATTAGTTTTCCTAGAGTTTTCAACAGATGCACAGCTCTACCACATCACACTGTCAAACATATGCTAGCGCTGTAATTGATTCTCTGCAAGGTTAATGTGAAAATCTGAGGCGTTTCCAGCAGGGCAGATGATTCCTCACAATGTCTCACTAGAGTTTTATTAATCTTTTTGGCAAAGGGAAAAAATAATACCCACAAGACTTTACCACAGCTGTTTTAATATAAAAGGTGTATATTAAAAAAGAAATGTAATAACTGAAAAAGCTGAAAGTGTAAGCTTTTGAGATAAACTCAAAGACGTTTTAATTAAACAGTTCTGCAGCTGATGAGTGTGGGCTTTGGTTTTATATTATTCTTTATGCTGTTATTCAATAAAACAGTCTAACAGAGAGAACACATTTGCAACCAATTATTCGTTGTAGCTTTATTAAGTAGTTTGTGCCTCGCCGTATTTTTGGTAGATTTACTGGGTCTAAAATTTAAAAAGTATGACTTTCTTTAAATGGACATTCCCAGAATTCCATGCGCGAACCATCAAGTTTGTTTTAAACATTAGCGTTTTGTGTTAATGTGTGCGTTGTTATGATTCGTCAAAGTTTTTAATGAACTTTAAATCAACACTTGATTCTCTTTCTTTGTAACGTCTGTGTATTAGTATATTTTACAGTTTTGCTGCTGTTCGTCAGGGTTAAAGAGCAGAGGTGACATTTAGTGACTGACGGAATAGCGCCTCTCAGACCCTTTGAGCGGACGACGATGATGATGAGGCGCGGGCACGGCGCCTGACGTGTCTCTTCATCATCAGCTGCTTAGAGCGAGGAGCGCGCGGTGGCACTTTATCGCACTCTCCTCTTTCTCGCTCTCTCATTCCGGCTCGAGCGCTGTGCCATGCGAGCGAGTGCGTATTCGCGTGCCAACCTCGCGTGCGCTCGGAGCGTCAGACCCCGGCGAGATGCGGGAACTATAACGGGAGCTCAGATGTTTGGAGGTTCTCCACTGGATTGTTGGTAAATGTTCCTGCCCCACTCTCTGACGACCATGCTTTATTTCCAGCTGGTGATCATGGCGGGCACGGTCATGCTGGCATATTACTTCGAGTATACGGACACGTTCAACGTGCACGTGCAGGGCTTCTTCTGCTACGAGACCGCGTACACGAAACCCTACCTCGGACCCGAGGACACGAGCGCCATCCCGCCCGCCCTGCTGTACGCGGTGGTCACTGGAGTCCCCACATTGTTGGTGAGTCACTGAAGGCAATGGCAGTCAGTACATTGATTGATAAGTGCTATTGAGTGATCATTTGATATTGATTATCATTGATAAGTCCTTTTAAGTCAATCAATGAATGAGTTATTGCATAAAAGCTGATCAGGCTTGAGATTGCTAAATGACAACTGTGGTGGATTGATTAGTGTTATTGATTGATAAGTGATCAGTTTACGTTGATTATCATTTATAAGTGTTTTTAAGTGCATTCACCTTTATTGATTAACAAATTAATGAATACATAAAGGAAGATTAGATTAACTGATCTGATTTCATATTGACTTTCTTGATGAGTGTTGATATTGAAAGAACTGATGTATAGGTGATGATACTTGATATTGATTTTTCATAACTATGAGTTTATGATTTGTAAGTGATTTTCATGTTGGTTTTCTTTGATTAGGCATTTTAAGTGATTTTTAGTTATTAATAAATTAATTATTACATGAAAGCCTACCAGACTACTGATTGATGCGATCACTTGATATTGATTGTCTTTAATATTTATTGATATTGATTTAAGTGATTTGATATTGTTTGTCATATGTGTTTTTTGCATTTATTGATTATTAATGATTTTATGAAGATCAAACTTGAGATGTAAAACTCTTTTACTTGATTAGTAAATGATTGCATGTAAGTACCTATATGATTAGAGATTGATTAGTGGTTTGATATTAAGTGCGAAGGAATATATAGTTTTATAATATGCAATTTGTTTTAGATTTTGATTGGATAAGTGATTTTGCTTGCTTCAATTTGAGAGGTATCCAAGAGAGGTTTAATAAAAACAAAATGTGTTATTAATACTGATTTTTGAGGAGCGTTGTAAGTGATTGCATGATAGTAATTCAAGCTAGAGATGCATAAGAAAGAGGTTTAATAAAAACACTTTCATAATATGCGCAACAGTGTACCATGATTCTGGCAACGCTGTCTGAGGTCCAGAAATAATGCACACCATGAGTCTTTAAGATGAGACTTTTGTGTGAGTCATAACTGCTTTTCCAGCTTTAAAGGATTTTTTTTAAAGCATTGCACAGAATACTCATGTTCATGCATGCAGGACTGTATAATTAACCAGCAGATCCAAATATGTTTACTGCATGTGTTCCATCTTGGTAAGTCAGCATAATGAGATTTCATTATCTATGCATGCATAAATTAAGCCTGCATATCATAAAACCCCCTCTCTCCTCATATCAAAGCCTTTGATGTTAGATCACACCAGGCTCTGCCCCAATACTGAATGCCATCATTAGCTTGTCTGTTCACTCACAACTGCGTCAATGTTAAACACTTGTTTATTGAAAACTGTAGGTTTTTTTCATGAGGAAAAAAGCAAGCTGTGAGTATAGACATCTCACTTCTCACTGTCTGTAATTTAATGTTCACCAGCCCACATAATTTCATCACTGGCAGTGACTCAATCTGAAGTGCCGCCACGCTGGACCTTTGCTTCTCTGTCAGCTCATAGTGTGGTTCTGTATTCACCTAATGTGTTTAACAGATGAATGGCAGCAGATAAATGGATGTGCTTAAAATGTGAACCTCTCTGTGTTTTCATTTGGTTCATTTTTTTAATTTATTTTAGGATTACATGTGATTGGACCCTACGATTTTTTTTAAACATATATATTTTTGCTTTTCATAACAGGAAATCATTAATAGCAATCACAATATGTTCTACTACTATAAGTGTAAAAAACAAGACTTCACCCTGCTATCATTTGTGAATATAAGTAAAAGTCATACATGTACTCAAAGTAAATGAATGAATAAGTGACTGAATACATAAAAAATAAAGACATGTAAATGTATGAATATATAAACGTGAGAAAAAAGAAAAATAGATAAAGAAAATAAAAATAAAATAAAAATACAAGATGTCATGCACAAATGTGTTTTTTTTTTTTTTTTTTTTTAACTTTTTTTCTTATGATTGTTCACATTCAGTGGACAAGAATGAAGCGTTTGACAAGAACGTTGTCAAAACGATCCCTGTTCACACTGATCCACGGAAATGAATAAAATGCTGTATTATGCATGCCAGGCCAGTAGTTGGCGATGTCACTTTGTAAAAAAAAAAAAAAAAAAAACACTACATGCTATGTGCATGATGTCACCATTTTCACAAATTCACATTTTTGTAGTTTACACAGAGAAGATAACAGTATAGTTTTCAAAAACGTGCACTTTCGCAAACTTTGCACGTTTGCGTTTTCAGGCCCCTAAAACACTGTTGTCGTATAACTGATCGGCCAAAACACAAAAAACGTTTTTCATTATTAGTTAAAAATGGTGTCGTGTAAACGACCCCTTAGTCTCAGCCTCAGGTGGCACGCCATAGACTGCCCACAAATTGTTCATGTATTGTCTATATGCATACTGGACACAAAAATTGAAAAAACTTTATCCAAATGGCATGCTCCAATTTGATTGGCTGCTTTTATGATGGTACTTTTTAATAATTTGAGTGTGCAAGTTAACAGACTGTTAGAATGCTTAATTTGGCAAATTTTCTGAGTTTCAAGACATTGAATCTTTGAAAGATATTCAAGAATTTTTTTTAGATATTTAATAGAAAGTAAATTATATCCTTGAGTAATGAAAATGTTGTTGTTGTTGTTGTTTATTACTATTATTACTAGTAGAGAGACAATGGGGTGGTGAGATCTGGAAATTACCCAAGCAGAATTCTAACAACATTATGTTTCTGACATTATTTTATGTATTTATTTATTTATATATTTTTTGTCCCCATGACAACAATTGGATTATTTAGCAAATTTTTCCTTGTATAATTGCATTTTTACATAGTTACATATTGAGTAATGTTTTATTTACTTACCAAGGTTGTTGTGATTTATTATTTATTTATTGCAAATTTAGCACTTGGCGAGTATTAATTTCTTAGCCCTGCCTACACCAGATCTGTAGATTCTGCTTTGCTTTGTTGGTAGTCTATATCAGATTTCAGATTTACCCACCTCCTAAACATCACAAAAAAAAAAAAAAAAAAATGATGGTATGTCACTTTACATGTTGGTCAGATGGTTCTTCCTGCATCCTGTCTAAGTGGGTGGTTTTTGGCTAGAATAAGCTGTGGACTAGACTTTATGCTAATAAACAAAAGTATGGCAACATGAGACTAGATTGGTATGGCTTAATAGTTTGAATGCAGAAAAAGGTGAGGGGTAGAAAGAGGGAAAATCAAAACTAAAAACTACTTATTTTTAGTAATTCCTTCCCGGAGACTCTAATAGATGCATTTTTCATTCACAGTGCTGACAGTTTATAAGTGTTGCTACATGGCAGCTAGGTTGTTATATTTTTTCCCAAACACCTTTTTGAGCAGAGTGGCGCAGACAGATATTGGCTCATGTTCTAGACAGAAAAAATAACAATCCAGCCGCTACGTCGAAACACTGGTGACCCCAGCCAAAGCTGTCGTAAAGAGAGATGAACTCGATCTCCACAGTGCACTGCTTATAAACTCCACATACTGAAACCATCACGCTGTGATTTGTAGTCTGAAAGGCTTGCGGTAAAGATATGAGTTTCAGACAGAGATATTGCTCAATTTGAGCTGATATTGGCAAAAATGACATTGATGCGTTAAGGTGTGGGTTATGGGGGAAAAGTCTTACACAAGCAAATGATTAAAAAAATCCCTCAACATAATAAATTCGCTGCCAGATTTGGATGTGATTGTGCGATATCACCCGTAGACAGTCAGACGTTTGGATAAGCCAGACTAGTATGCCCATCACATCTTCATTTAAAACGGATTACAACATAAAATCTTATTTAATACTGATAAATCTTCTGATAATGAATGGAATTTGAAGATCACTGCCAAATGTGCTAAACCATAACAAAGCCCATTCTTTATCATAGATTATAATAGACAAAGTTTGACTATAATCGGTTTACCCAAACATTTAATGAGTTCTCTTGATGACTTTTGCAGATTCACTTGATAGTGAAAGGTCGGGCCAGCAGTCGTGGCAAGATTAAGATGCAATGTGCCAGTCATTTTAGCTCATGATTTGCAAGTGCACATACATGCAACACATACTCTCATGCACACTCATTCAGACGTCCCCTACCATCATGTGCCCTTGAGCAAATCACTTAACCCAGATTGCTCCAGGAGGACTGTCCCTGTAATAAAGATGTGCTGTAAGTCACTTAGGACAAGAAAGCAATTACTACATGACTAATAACTACAACTAACAAGCTAATATAAGCATGCACATATTTCACTGACTCATTTTTAGAAATAAAGGTTCCAATTAGGTTTTAACAGCTTGATGCCATTTTGGGTGAGTCTCATAGAAATGTCTGATTCATAACGAATACAAAGTTATGTCATGAAACTCTAGACGGCACAGGCTGATAGGTCTTTAACTCAATCTGCTGCAATTACATCATCTCTATAGGGCACAGCTGATTGGTTCCTGCAGTATCAATAGCCAGTGAGGTTGCTGCTCAACCTTCAAATAGTTGGTCAGCGCCTGCTGTAGCAGTTTGCAGCACGCTTTCAGAAACCATCCACCTCCCCTAGCTCCACCTGTATAGATCTGCTACGTGTCTACGTGCAGCATGTCTTACTTACACACAGCAGCATGTCTTGTAAGTATTGGCGGTCCCGTACTTGCTCTGCAGCAGCAACAACAGCAGCAGTGTAGCGGATAAATTCTGCCAAGATCAAACATATTTACACTGCCATATCTATTACAATGCCAAACAATTTGAGAGTTGTCATGACAGAAATGTTTTGAATGAAGAAAATGAAGCCTATTGTTATGACCTTTTTGCGTTGACAATTTCATCATATAAAGTACATTTTCTCCACAAATTTTGATTGCTGTAATGTGAAATAAAAACCATTCTCATTACTGTAATACTGTAAAAAATAGGGATGTAACGATTCACTCAATTCATGATGCGATACGATTCACAATATTTGTTTCACGATACGATTTTCTCACAATTTTGTTTAACAAAATGAAATTTAAGACAAATTATAAATGAAAAAGTATTAAAGACAAAATGCTGCATATTTCTTTGTGAAACTGAAATATCTTGGGTCAAATAACAAAACTAAATTTAAATTTTATAACTAATACCAAAAAACACACTGTTTTCACGGGAGGAGGTTTGTTTCGGCTCAGCTCCTGCTGTGTCTGTCTGGTCAAGAGGCTGCAGATATAATAAGTAAAATCTAAGTACAACAGTGACCGAGGTTTCACATTGCTATAAAGGCAAGATTTTAATATTTGCTATAATTTGTATCTTTACACTTTCAAGAATTACTTTTGAACACATTTAGAAAAATATGCTATAATAATTTACGTTATTAAAAAATCTAGTAACATTTTACAGTAAGGTGTCATGTTAACATTATAATTATATTAACTAACATGAGCAATACATTTGCTGCAGTATTTATTAATCTTTTCCTTAATGTTCGTTAATAAAAATCCAGCTGTTCATTGTTTTAGTTCACAGTGAATTAACTAATGTTAACAAGATTTTAATAATGTATTAAATGTTGAAATTAACAATAACAAAGATTAATAAATGCTAAAGAGTTGTTCATTCTTAGTTCGTTAACTAAAGTAGTTAACTAATGAACCTTATTGTAAAGCGTTACCAAAACTCTATGTACACATTTAGAAAGAGTACAACAAATACAATACCTGCACAAGCACAGCTTTCTCCTTCAGTCTGTGGAAAACTTACATCCTTTCTCTAATGTTAGATGAGGCAGACCAGAATAACTTTCTACGACGGAAAACAACCGTATCTTTTGCCATGAAAACACAGATCTTGCATTCGTCGCCGACTGCTGTTAGTGTGTATTAGTGTGTTATTAGTGTATATTAACATCATCTTGCGGTATCTGCACCTTAACGCTTTCATTTTTAGTCTTTGTAAATGCCGCCAATCCTGTATTTGAATGAGGATGGGTCGTCCTTAAAGGATTAGTTCACTTTCATATAAAATTTTCCTGATAATTTACTCACCCCCATGTCATCCAAGATGTCCATGTCTTTCTTTCTTCAGTCGAAAAGAAATTAAGGTTTTTGATGAAAACATTCCAGGATTATTCTCCTTATAATGGACTTCAATGGCCTCCAAACGGTTGAAGGTCAAAATTATAGTTTCAGTGCAGCTTCAAAGGGCTTTAAACGATACCAGACGAGGAATAAGGGTCTTATCTAGCGAAACGATCGGTCATTTTCGAAAAAAATGTAAATGTATATGCTTTATATAAACAAATGATCGCCTTCCAAGTGCTTCCGCCAAAACCGTACTTTCGTATTCTTCAAAAAGCTTACGCTGTATGTCCTACGCCTTCCCTATTCAACTTACGGAACGAACGCAGCGCCAGTTACATTTTTTCCGTAAGTAGAATAGGGAAGGCGTAGGACATACAGCGTAAGCTTTTTGAAGAATAATGAAGAAGAATTAATGGCCCTAAAGTAGGCATAATTTCCTTCATGGAATTTTTTTTTTTTCTTTTGATTGTGGGGCGAAATATTACCCAGACATTTTCTTGACAGTTTTGTGTCAAATAACTTTTTATTCTCCATTTTTAGAATGGTAAAGAGAATATGGTAACAAGTAGGGCTGCACGATTAATCGGACAATTAGAAAAAAACATTGAAATCGCGATTAAACGATTTGCCTTAGAGCGATTATGAAATCGCAAAGCTGCAAAATGTTTTTTTTTTTTTTTTTTTGATGCGCGGCTTGTCAATGAACTATGGCTCCAAATGCTAATCCATCTGAAAGCACTGCGAGTTTGAATCGCTTATAATGTGCATTTGAAAAAGCAACACGTGTCAAACATTTTTCCAGACATGAGAAGCATTTATTAACATCTTGTCCAACAAAAGACAACATTTAATAACATGTTTTTACTCCAAACTCACTTCATAGCGACAGTTGAGCGTCCTTCTGTGAGATTATGTGGCTTCTTACACAGAATAAGGCAGTCGTGTATTTATTAGTCATGTTTAATCAATCAAAACGTTTCAATCTTCTCTTTATTCAGCTACAGCGATAGTGTGGGATTTCCTGGAATGATGCGTGTTCTACTTCGGCAGCACGGCATATTTGCAGTTTCTGCGCGAGAGCGCCCTCTGGCTTTCAGATGGAGAAGAATTTACTACTGATCACAGCCGTACAGCTCTGACAAGCTGCGCATAAAATAATCGCAGCCTTTGCCAAATCGCGTACGATAAAATTGCGATAAATTGTGCAGCCCTAGTAACAATTTACAGTAAAGTCTCATTTGTTAACATTAGTTAATGTATTAACTAACATTAACTAACAATGAGCAATACATTTGTTACCATATTTATTAATCTTTGTTAATGTTAGTTAATAAAAATCCTGCTGTTCATTGTTCATGTTAGTTCACAGTGCATTAACTAGTTAACAAAAACAACTTTTTATTTTAATAAAGTATTAGTAAATGTTGAAATTAACATTAACTAAGATTAATAAATGCTGTAGAAGTATTGTTCATTCTTAGTTCATGTTAACTAAAGTAATGTTAACTAATGAAACCTTATTGTAAAGTGTTACCGAGAATATCTACAATTTGAATTGAAGAACACATTTCTTTGAGTGTAGCGTATGTTGTTTTTGATCTCTCTCTCTCTCTCTCTCTCTCTCTCTCTCTCTCTCTCTCTCTCACTTTGAAGCTGTTGAATTAGTGTTTTTTCTATAACACATGAAAACTCTGAAGAGCATAGATAAAGATGACAGCTGTCTGCTTCTAACGTGCAGTCAGATGTGATGGATCATCATATTCTTTGGATGATGTTGAGGCTTTCCATTTATGTTTCTCCCCAGAACTACTTCTTTTATGTCTTAGTATACACTTGTATGTCAAAGTAGAATTGTGACAGCCATCAGACACAATTCAACCAGTTTCTAGTATTGACAACACAATTTTATGGCAAATCCACCATTATGCTTTCAAAAACACATGTAACGACATCCATTTAGCAGTTGTGGAGTGTTATAAAAGTTTATGGATTCAGGTGCCATTTATGTAATCGTTAGATCATCAAAATACAGTAAATGACTTAACTCATACATAAGCATGCTTAATTGCTGTATTTTCTTCCCAGTTAGAGCTGTCATAGCCAGGGCCGGATTATCCATAGACGGGATTGGGCGAGTGCCCTGGGGCACCAGCCAATAGGGGGGCACCAAGTGATTAAGATAATGACTAGACCTTTAAAAAAAATTTCATGTTTTGTGTGTATATATATATATATATATATATATATATATATATATTTTGCTGGAAAGATACGGATACAAAATGAACAGTTAATGATACAATATATACAGAGAAAATATAAAATATATGCATATAAAAAATTGCGATTCACAACCACCTTTAAAAAGTACCTGCAATATCAAGTTTTTTCAAAAAATCGTTCACCAGAGGATATACTGCAAATTCTACGAAAAAATGGGCTACAGACTACTTTCCCAAGTGTATTCGTTGCACTCAGACTGTTCTTTACCCTGCCCGTTGCCAGTAGCGTGTTTACCCACCACGCAAAGCACGCAATTGCGTGGGGCCCCCGCGATTTCTCCCTAGGGGGATCCCCCCAGTGGTGTAGTCTACGTGATATGCAGGTATATGCCTTATACCCACTAGGAAAGGTCAAGGATTTCCGTATATCCACTTAAAAAAGTGCGAGGATACGGATTTGGCGCTCTTTGATGTGTCGTGACAGCTCGCTGTAGCCTCAGTTCAAGAGAAGCGGCAGTCTGACGCGCACGTGAACTGATCCTCTCCTCCGCTTTAATACCAGTTACAACGCAAAATAAACACCTAAAGGTCATCATATAAATGTACATCTTAACTGGCTGAGTTAGATGGTGATTGACATTAAATAGTAGAAAATCAGTCCAGTCTCTCCAGCAGTAAATGTCATTGGCTGTTAAAGTCTTGTGTTGCTTATAATAAATTGACATGTTGATGACACACACATAAGCATTGTTTCAGAATGCTCTCAATTACATGTACAAACCCGATTCCAAAAAAGTTGGGACACTGTACAAATTGTGAATAAAAAAGGAATGCAATGATGTGGAAGTTTCAAATTTCATTCAAATTTTATTCAGAATACAACATAGATGACATATCAAATGTTTAAACTGAGAAAATGTATCATTTTAAGGGAAAAATAAGTTGATTTTAAATTTCATGGCATCAACGCATCTCAAAAAAGTTGGGACAAGGCCATGTTTACCACTGTGTGGCATCCCCTCTTCTTTTTATAACAGTCTGCAAACGTCTGGGGACTGAGGAGACAAGTTGCTCAAGTTTAGGAATAGGAATGTTGTCCCATTCTTGTCTAATACAGGCTTCTAGTTGCTCAACTGTCTTAGGTCTTCTTTGTCGCATCTTCCTCTTTATGATGCGCCAAATGTTTTCTATGGGTGAAAGATCTGGACTGCAGGCTGGCCATTTCAGTACCCGGATCCTTCTTCTACGCAGCCATGATGTTGTAATTGATGCAGTATGTGGTCTGGCATTGTCATGTTGGAAAATGCAAGGTCTTCCCTGAAAAAGACGACGTCTGGATGGGAGCATATGTTGTTCTAGAACTTGGATATACCTTTCAGCATTGATGGTGCCTTTCCAGATGTGTAAGCTGCCCATGCCACACGCACTCATGCAACCCCATACCATCAGAGATGCAGGCTTCTGAACTGAGCGCTGATAACAACTTGGGTTGTCCTTGTCCTCTTTAGTCCGGATGACATGGCGTCCCAGTTTTCCAAAAAGAACTTCAAATTTTGATTCGTCTGACCACAGAACAGTTTTCCACTTTGCCACAGTCCATTTTAAATGAGCCTTGGCCCAGAGAAAACGCCTGCGCTTCTGGATCATGTTTAGATATGGCTTCTTTTTTGACCTATAGAGTTTTAGCCGGCAACGGCGAATGGCACGGTGGATTGTGTTCACCGACAATGTTTTCTGGAAGTATTCCTGAGCCCATGTTGTGATTTCCATTACAGTAGCTTTCCTGTATGTGATGCAGTGCCGTCTAAGGGCCCGAAGATCACGGGCATCCAGTATGGTTTTCCGGCCTTGACCCTTACGCACAGAGATTGTTCCAGATTCTCTGAATCTTTGGATGATATTATGCACTGTAGATGATGATAACTTCAAACTCTTTGCAATTTTTCTCTGAGAAACTCCTTTCTGATATTGCTCCACTATTTTTCGCCGCAGCATTGGGGGAATTGGTGATCCTCTGCCCATCTTGACTTCTGAGAGACACTGCCACTCTGAGAGGCTCTTTTTATACCCAATCATGTTGCCAATTGACCTAATAAGTTGCAAATTGGTCCTCCAGCTGTTCCTTATATGTACATTTAACTTTTCCGGCCTCTTATTACTACCTGTCTCAACTTTTTTGGAATGTGTAGCTCTCATGAAATCCAAAATGAGCCAATATTTGGCATGACATTTCAAAATGTCTCACTTTCAACATTTGATATGTTATCTATATTCTATTGTGAATAAAATATAAGTTTATGAGATTTGTAAATTATTGCATTCCTTTTTTATTCACAATTTGTACAGTGTCCCAACTTTTTTGGAATCGGGTTTGTAGCTTAGATCAGATGCATACTATGCATTAGTGTGGTGGTGCTTATGGGGTGTCGCTCTGGGACGGGAGTATGAGGCTGGGAGGGAAAAAAGGAAAAATCACAATATACTCACTACAGACCCCTCAAACTACACTGCGTTAATCCGGGCCTGGTCATAGCATTCATTGAGTATATTTTGTCTGACACAGACTTTCTTTCAGAGTGGTTATCTATAAGTAAAGTACTTAAGATTACAAAATGAGCAAGTGTAGTTTCAAAATCTATTAGTATTCTGCAGTACTCAAATAATGTATGTGGAGTCTCTGTCGTTACTGACCTAAAACAAAGTCCTTTAAGCAAAGTCACTTCACTTGGCAGCCATCTTGGTAATGAAGATGTATTGTTGTTTTGACTAATGACACTCTGTTGTAGAATTTAATAGATGTGTACAAAAAGTCTTCTTTTACTGGACTAATATATTAGCTATGGACATACAAGTGGTCAAATTTGTTTTGAAATCCTGTTTAGGAGAAACTTTTCAGGACTTGAAGGCATGGAAGCCCATTTCCACCACATAAGTAAAAAAAAAACAAAACAAAAAAATGCTTTTGGAAATCATCATTTAAGACATAAAAAGATAAAACTGAGATATTCAGTCATAATTATGAGATAAAAAGTCAAAAATTATGAGGTAAATGTCGAAATTATGACATAAGTAATAATTATGAGTTGAACTGAGTTGGGCTTCCACATGAAGATGATGAAAAGGCTTGTTAGTACTGGTTAGTGTCGGTTAGTATTATTGTTTTTTTTTCTTTTTCTATTTCTAGGAAGAATTCACAAAAAAATGTTCTTAATCCCCAGTTTTCAGAGATTATTCCAAACATACTCCATCGTTGAGGTTTGGTTTTGTTTAAATATCTTATCTTTCTGTCTCTGTGGTCTTTTTATATTTATATCCTTTATAACATTTGCCTTGTTACATCCCAGCAATATTACTGAATATTACTTAAACCACTGAATTTAGCGGTTTAAGGCTTTCTGACATAAAAAGGGTCATTTTAAAAATGTAATCAGGAAAATCAAGAGATTGTGACCCTGTGGAGGTTTTTTATTCTACAGCATTAGTGTATTCTACTTATTCAATACATCCACATAAGAAACCTCACGATTTCTCTCCGTTCTACAGAACAGATTGAAAAGACGCTCTGTCAACAGAAAGTGGGCCATGTGGAGTATGAAATAGCTGTTCATTAACACAGTCCAAACAAATATCTTTCCATTGTCAACAGCGATCATCTGGGCCCTACAAACCAGCGAGAAACCAACAGATGTTCATGTCTGGCTGAGTGATCAGGACTTCATGCTTGAATTGGTGTGTGTTTAGTGAGTTTTAGCCCATTAGGCTGGAAATGGTTGAGTTTACTGGTCTACTGTTGGGCATTAGTGTTGGGCTACACATCATCGTGTTGTCGTCTATTGGAGCGCATTTATGCAGAAACATGAATATGTTGTTTTAAAATTTGTTATTTTACAGTTTTAATCTAAGTTTGTGTAAAAATAATGAGCCAAAAAGATATGTAAAAAAAATCACATTAGGTAATTAGCTCAGCTGTATCCTTTGTTTTTTTTCTCTTCTTGAGATCTTCTTGAGATCTACAGATAGTATTGAGGTTGGCAAGCATAATGGTAAGGTAAAAGAAAGGTTTTTCTGCTCAGTAACTTGGAGGACTGTAACCTCGTGCTTAGAGCTTACCTCTAAAGATTTAACCTCTTTATTCTAATGCAGATTAGTTCTTTGTGTTTATACCACTGTGTGCTCAAATTCATCTGTACTGTAATTATTTTTAATCGTTTGCTGTGGAAGAGCTTGTTTCAGATTATTAATCAGTGAAAAAAGTTTGTGAAAATGCAGTGTTAGTTCACCCAAAAATGAAAATTCTGTCACCATTTACTCACTCTCATGTCGTTCCAAACCTGTAAGACTTTCGTTCATTTTTGAAACACAAAAGATATTTTATCTGAGAGATTTTTGTCCCTCCATAGACAGCTATGCAACTGACACTTTGACGCAAAAAGTTAAGAAATTGTAAAACTAATCCATATGAATCAAGCGGGTTAATCAAAATTTTCTGAAGAGGCACAATCTAACTCTTGAACTAACACTTTAACCACTGACTTTGTAAATACTTTTTACCTCATTTAGTTAACCTACTTTTATACTTACTGTTGTTACATACTGTGTTGTAGTTACTAAGAGTCACTGTTGTAGACTTGAACAAGTTATGAAAGATATGGCATTGCAACAGGCTCAACCAATGGTAGGAGATCAGGGCGGGGCTATCTGTTTATTTGATCAATGAAAGACAGGGGGCATGTTTAAGGAAACCTGTTCTAAAACCATCTTTGTTTTTTCTGTTCTGTTTGGGTGATACAAGTGGTATAAAACTGGCATACTTCACCTTTAATGTCAACATGAAATAAGCTCAATCTTTAGTGCACATTATTCCAAAGAAATGTCTTTGTAATCTACCATTACAATCGAAAAAATTGCTTTCCTTTTCAGCTGACATCACCAAGCCCTCTTATTTTTCAGCCCTTGAACTATCTGTCATATAGAGACCATTTTTTACAACACAGTAAATTCCTAATGGATAAAATTAAGTCATTTTTTCCTCATTGAATATCCTTTTTCACTTGGAAATTGCCACGTCAAGGTCTTTATTCTCATTGTACCGGCATAAGTATTTTTTTCTCCATTAGGTTGTTGCATTAAATATATAAAACTATACATATATATCTCTTGGTAAATACCTTGATAATGTCTTAAATTATCCTAAAATAGTTTTTGTCAACAAATATATGATGCGGTATGTGATTAATCTGTATAATCAGCACCTCATGTAATTATGTTGATTGACAGCCCTGCTTTAAATCTATTTCCTGATGGTTGTACAGATCTTTAGTGATGTATAAAAACAGAAATGATGATGTGTCTCTTAAGTGGGTGTTTTTTTTTTTTTTTTTTTTTTTTTTTTCCCTGTCTTTCCTGAATCTGATCATTCTCTCTTCTGCTGGATGCTCATAACCTACATTCTGCAGTGTATGTGTGTAAAGCCTTGAGCATTTGTGCTACTGTTTTGAAGTAAGGAGGGCGGCAAAGGGGCCACCAAACTCTTACGCTTCTCTAGCCAAATTTTTATGCGGTGGTTTATGCGGTTTGAGAATATGAGATTAAGTCCCTCTGCTTTTGGAAATAGAAGATCCTACTTGCATGTATAAGCCCCAAAAGCAAACCCTCAAGGAGCTGGACAAGCTCTTAAATCACTCTGACAGATCAGGAAGAGCCTCAAGCTCTTCATGTGTGTCAGAATCCTGGTCTCTTTACCTCAGTCAAACTTGGATCCCTGTGCTCATGAACAGAGGAAGAGACAGAAATTTCTAGTTAGTTAAATTTTATTGCAAATAGAGTTTTCTTTAAACGCCTAAAATCTCTATGAATCCTAAAAGATTTACTTGGCACGAAATGGAGTTTGCAACAGATTTTAATTATATAATGTGATGTTTTTCTGAATGCAACAGGATGTTCAAATAATGAAAATAATGTTGGGCAGTCCAGAGGACTTGACGCTATCCATTGGGAATTGATTGGATTGTGCATGGTGTCTTTATGTGACAGGAGGTTGAAGGGGAGGGGCTAAAAATGAGAGGGTTTGGTGACATCAGCAGAGAAAGAAAGTCATTTCAGAGGTGGAACAAGTTTTGATGAAAAAAACAAATTATGAAAATGTAAAAGCATTATTTTTAATTAACACACTGATGAATCATTCACAATAAGACCAGGAACATGCAGTCTATTAATACAATAAAATTGAGTTTCAAATTTATGTTGCTTTTAATAAGTTTTACACTTCTTGTGCTCATTTTCATAGTTTTCATCAAAATATAATAATTTCTCTGTCTCTGAAATGGTTATTCTCTTCTAATGGTGTAACAAGGGTCACATAGTCAATGAAGAATAATGTTAAGTAATAATATCAATCCAACTGACCATATGATTCAATACTGTAGATAAAGTATACAGTGTGTGCGCATTCTCATAATAGCATCAGTTTTTTGCAGAGGCAGGACCGGCAGGCTTTAACAATGCAGTCAGAGACTAATCAATATCTTGTTTTAGGCTTGTTGTCATTTTTAAACTTTTGTTCTCTCTTAATCTTTTCTTCTGTTTCCTCCCGTTTCCGTTGTAAACTGAAAATTAGGTTTCAAGTCGTAGCTTTCCACACACTAGTACAGTAGCTTTTTTTGGTTCTGTACTCCGTTCTAGACCTGATGAAATCAAAACTGTTTTTGATTGTGGGTTAATTTACTTGGGCCATTAAGAAACAGTCTAGCAATGCCTTAGCAACCACCCAGACCTCCAAAGCAACATGGCTTACCAGTGCAAGTTTTGCACTAATAAGCACCACCCACATTTTCTTCAGAACATGTAAAAACATAGTAGCTAATTTTTTTTAAAGACATTAACATTTTCTGATTTTCTGCTCTGTTTCAGATCACCGTGACAGAAACTGTGTTGTTCTTGATACAGTACACATCAAAAGATCTTGACAGTCGAGAGAAGACCATGGTGACTGGGGACTGCTGTTATCTCAACCCATTAGTGCGGAGGACTTTCCGTTTCCTTGGTATGTTACGGCTATTCCACTTCATTTTATGGATCTTTTTATGGAACGTTGTGCTTTCATCCCTGGCATTCAATTTACAGTTAAACCATGGGAATTACTTGGAAGTAGTTTGTCCCTCTCAACAGAGAGAGGTTGCACCAACCAACGGTAAGTGCAATAGTGTCAAAAACTCTTGTATTTTAGGTTAGAACCAGTGAAGGAAGGTGTGTGAAACACTTTATTACCCTTAAAGTGATGTTTAATTAGTGCTTCTCCAATGATGCTTTCTTTGATGACCGTGTCAGCATTTATTTTGTGCATTCAGTGTGGATAAGCTACAACAGGTAAACATGTCAGCAGTGTGGAAGCATTTCACCATGACCAAAATGGATGCTACAATAGCAATATGTAAAATTTGTTTGGCTAAATTATTGAGAGGCTGCTCATTTTACTACATCTGGTTTAATTTATCACCTGTTTTAAAGGGGACATATCATGAAAATCTGACTTTTTCCAGTTTAAGTGCTATAATCGGCCCCTGGTGCCTCTACCAAACCAGAAAACGTGAAAATATTACCGCCCCCTGAATCTGTATGTTTCCACCCATGGCGCCGCCATTTTGTTTTCGCAAACGACAATGGTGTACCAGTAAGACTGGTCCTGGAGTGCAGCTGTCCTGCACAGTTACAACCCTGATCAAACACATTTTAATGTCTTTAGGATTACTAAAGCTACGTGAAGGAAGGTGAGTTGGGTCGGAGCAAAACTCTGCAGAACAGCAGCACTCAAGAACGACCGTCCCTGAGCTTGTGATATGTCTCAGCTATGTAAACATTATCACTGATCTGTTAACGGCTATAATAGTAAACACATTCTCCATAAACTCCTGGCATCTGAGCCACTAAGGACGCAGTGGTGTAATTTTATTTATGAAGGGAATGTGTCCAGATAAATTCATATACCAGTATTTGCAAGTCATTTTACACCAGACTGCTTTGCACACGAGGGTCAGTAAAACAGGATTTGCACAGAAGTTGATTCTCAAAGATGGATCGATACCAACTGTTCATGATCCAATTTCATATATATTTCGTGACTTTGCAAATTGTCTTTCTGAATGTTTTGTTAGCACGTTGCTAATGTACTGTTAAATGTGGCTAAAGTTACCATTATTTCTTACTGTATTCACGGAGACCAGAGCCATGTTATTATTTTCAAAAACACTTGCAGTCTGTATAATTCATAAACGCATCTTCATTCTTATTCACAGTCTCTCCAACAGTGTGTAGCTTTAGCCACGTTAGCCGTGCAGTTCGCAATCAAACTCATTTTCATGTTAGCAAACATACACAAAAATACATGCCATACCTAAGTGATCTGATATGCTTCATCACGAACAGTTTGTAATGATCCATTTTGAGAGTTATATTTGCTGTGTGAGCTTTTCCTGTATTATTTATGCCTCAGTGTGTTGGAATCGCGAGCTTGGGGGCGGGCAGCACGAGTTCATTTGCATTTAAAGGTACACACACCAAATCACTGCATTTTTTTTCTCCTACCCAAAAATAGGCAGTTAAAAC
This sequence comes from Mylopharyngodon piceus, assembly GCA_039654765.1. Lineage (NCBI taxonomy): Eukaryota > Metazoa > Chordata > Actinopteri > Cypriniformes > Xenocyprididae > Mylopharyngodon > Mylopharyngodon piceus. Next base: position 5,840,905 of record CM077444.1, on the reverse strand, counting down.
ATGACATAATAAAAAAATCCATGGGGTATTTTGAGCTGAAACTTTACAGACAAATTCTGGGGACACCTGAGACTTGTCTTACATCTTATAAAAAGGGGCATAATAGGTCACCTTTAATTTATCATGACACCATGAACAGCAAACTGAGTTCAATTACCCAATTCAACAAATTTAATTAGATCTTAAATCTAAATGAAGACTTTAAAGTGCCCCTATTATGCTTTTTTCGGATTTCACGTTTCATGTAATATAGCTGTTTGTGAATGTTAAATGTCTAGATGTCGAGAAGACCCTGTTTGCTGCACTGTGAAAGCAAATCCACTTTGCATGCACTTCCAAAGGATGAGGACTCAGGCTAGAATTGATACAGTAAAACCGATGCCATCATTACTGTTTGTATCACTGTGTATCAAATGCTAAAGAAGCCTCCAGAGCTGAAATTCAGATATGGTAATGGGCGTTTCGGTTCCATGTGCTAGACCATTCACAACAAACTAGGTCATTTGGCCAATCAGTGCAGATTAGGCTCTCGGAAAGAAGGGGTTTAAAGAGACCTGATCCTTGATTAAACCATTTCAGACACTGAGAAAAGAAGTGATGCTGCAGTGTATATAATGAGAAAGTGTTTTTTTGACCCTGGATGCATGTAAACCTATTATAGGAGACCTCTAAAACAAAATTGGGAACCTTTAAAATGGCATAATAGGGGCACTTTAATTTTGGTTTCAGTGTTTCTGTAAAAAATTCATTTTGGTGCATCACTACAGGAAACACAGTCTGTACTTCTATATGATCTACAGGTGTCTGTTGCTGTTTGTGTAACCTCACATACTCTACAACATCATGATGGTAAAGCCTCTCCAACCATGTCACATACTTAATGCAGTTTAACAAATTAAGACCAGAATTAATCGGTGCTGTCTGTCTCTCTCTTGCTCGCTCTTTCATTCTGAGTTTCATTTTCCCCCCTTTTCACCAGATTTCTGCCTCTAATGCTTCAGTGTTTTTGCAAGATAAAGAAACAGCAACGTCACGGATTATTAGCCTGATCACCACTTCCATCTCCTATTAATTTCTGCATTCAATAGTTCCTATTCACTGCAGACGCTCTCACTTTCCAGCAGAATACTTTAGTCATAGTTTCACAGTTTGCAGTGCCTAGTCATCCAAGCTGCAGGATTGTTGGACATCTGACGGCATTAGCGGTCTTAAAGACAAATCAGATAAGCAGAATTGTTCCTAAGCCTCCTACAGGGTGCTGAGAAGATCACATTTACTTTACTGACAGCATCTGTCAATGTTTAGCAGCAGTCAATGTGGCCCGGAGGAAATCTTATGTGTCTGTGAGCTTCTTTTATAACGCTTGACTCCTCAGTAGCATTGTCATGATTTGGACTACATGGTGACATTTTTATCTTTACAGAGATTTAATACTTTTATTCTGCAAGGATGCATTAAATTGATAAAGTGACAGCAAAGACATTTATAATTGTAAAAAAGATTTATTTTTCAAATAAATGCTGTTCTATTGAACTTTCTATTCATCAAAGATTATGAAAAAAATGGCAGCGAAACTGTTTAGGTCATCAACATGGATAATAATAATAATAATAATAATAATAATAAATGTTTCTTGAGCACCAAATCAGCATATTTGAATCATTTCTGAAGGATCATGTGACACTAGACTGGAGTAATGGCTGCTGAAAATTCGGCTTTAAATTTCAAACCGTATTAAAATAGAAAACAGTTATTTTAAATTGTAATATTTCACAGTATTACAGTATTTTTGATCAAATAAATGCAGGCTGGTTGAGCATAAGAAACTTCTTTAAAAATGTACCGATCCCAAATTTTTTAACCGTAGTGTGTATGTATGTAAATATATTCACAATATAGCAAAGGCTAGAGTTCCTTATTGCTTATATAAAATGTAATAGATGATTAGTCCTTTATACATTTATTTGTGTCCTTTTATATTATTAAATTTTTCTTTTAAACATTATTTTTCTAGGCAAATTCTTTATGGTTGTTGGGTATGAGTATCTGTTTTACAGTATATATTTTTGGGTGGTTCCTTGTTTTACAGTTTTTGGGTGATTCCTTGTAAACCTGTGGTTTATTTTTTGAGTTTGACACTCAAAAGATAAAGCACCTAGAAGATGTCTTGTGTGTTTCCAGGCAGTGGCGGCTGCTTGAAATGAAAATATTTTGAAAAATTGTGTTTCTTCCAGTTTGTTTGAGGTTTGATGGTGCATCTCAACAGAAAAGCATCAAATGAGACCAGTTGCTTCGTGACCTGGAGTCACTGGCTTGTGTTATTTGCATAATGACTCACGCTGCGATGTTCTTTGGGAGAGATTAAATTTAGAAAATGGCTGTGGGTCATGGTGCACTAGTTAGTTCAGACAGGCTTTTTCCGTAATATTTCTCAATCCCTCTGCCTGAGAAAGAACCCTTGGTTCACGTCAACTCTTAATATAAAAAAATGATCATGAATGAAATCAGAAAACACTTCAAAGCTGTGTGTGTTTGTGCCAATAAAACATCATTAAATAGCTGCATGTATCATTATGAAGGTAACGGAGTAACAATGCCTTTCAAAAAAACAAACAAAAAAAACAGCCATAATTGGGTGAAACATTCCTGTTTTCATTTCAGCCCATTTAATTAGAATTCAAGTTTATATATATAAAAATGTTTTGTAAAAGTAAAAACTAAAATAACGTTTTATCTCTACATACAAAATGTGTGTGTATGTGTGTGTATGTGTGTGTGTGTATGTATATATGTATATGTATATATATATATATATATATATATAGCACAACCGATTTTGTCCTATTCACTAACAAATGACTCGTTTGAAATGATTTAAAAAGACTCATGAACAGAAGTTTGAATCAGTTGAATCCATTCTGAATCAGATATTCTGAAACCATTCAGATATCAATGAATGCTCCTAGATTGAATGAATCTTTGAGATTCGCAGACAGCAATATGTTCCTTTCATGTCCATGCAGTTGTTGAGATATCCATGCCAGAGGAAGTGTGAATAAACCATTTTTAGCCCCAGTTCGTTTGCAGACAGAATGCAGTTCAGGGTCTGTCAGCATCAAAGTTGTGGCCAACATGACAGAAAACAGGACTGGTGACCTTATAAGATGACATTTTTATGTGAACCTCAACTGGCATTATCACCTCTCTTAGTAAAATAAGACCATATTTTCTCTCCAAATCATCTGCCAAACTTGTTTTGCTATGTGTGAGCGAGTGTATTTATGCATGGAAACTTGCTAAATGGCACTTTGTTAATGTTGTCTGAATACGTCTGCCAACAGTTATGAAAATGACTTATTGTTGATACAAGTCTTTCGATGGCTATAATAATAGCCTTGTCAAGCCTGTCATTCTGTCGAGCTGAAAAGATGTTCTAAACAAGAAGAACATGACATTTAGGAGTGAAGGAGAAAAATGAAGCTCTTTCAGAAACAATGGCGACTTCCTGTTCTTCGGCAAATATATACCATTGTAAAAATCCTCAGAAAAGAAGGGTATATTATGAAGGGATGCGTGATGTGTCCATCATGATTTCATGTTTCTCAAGCTCAGTGGCTCTCATTTTGCTACAAGATCATTAAGTGGTGAACAACAAAAACGTTGCCTATATTCAATGTAGTCCAGCTCATTTTCTTTTACCTTGAATAGTTTTGTTTATATTTTTGAAAGTGAGGGCATGTCCATGTTGGGCTAGGTAAATATGAATTAATATTCATCAATCTCCATATTGATTCTTAAAATCCCAGGACCGGCCTGTAACCCTTTCCTAGTGATTCCTGCCATCATGTTTGACAAGAGTTTGCAGAACTAATTGAATTTGATCAGATAAAGGTGCTCGTATCTCAGAACGATGGCAAGAAAATGTGTCTTTTTATTGATCGTCTTCGCAGGCTGCACGCAATATCATACAGCGTAACTAGTGTAATCTGATTCACAAAGCAAAGACTCTTTTGTGCTGATAAAGAGCAACTGGTGTCCAGTTATATATTTGGTGTATATATACTTGAAGCTGCAGCTAAATATGAAAACTAAGTATGAACTGAAAAAATTATATGAATTGGAATCAAATAGAATTGAAATTGGAATATAATTGAGAGCATGTGAATCACATTGACAGTGTGAATCACAATTAAGTGAATCACATCTGATAACCATTGTGAGTGTTTGAGCTCTCTTCATTATGGTTTGATTTACAGAGCACCGAAGAGAAAGACTCAGTTCAGTTATGAAGATAGGTTATTATCTCATCAACTCAGAACATTAGCTCCTCTAATGTGTTCTCACAGCTCAGCGGCGAGATGTGTGCCACTGTGGAGATCACCTAGTCTTAGTTGTATCCGTCCCCTTAATGTGCTTAAGTAGGAAATTTTGGTTCTGGTACACCCTGTGCTAACCGAGCCCATATTAACAGGCCAGGCACAACTGCTGAATAATTACGCCAATTTCCAGGTCATGTTTGTCAAATACATATTTTAAGCCCCACCTTAATGGATTCTCTTTAAGGGATTACATACTTTAAATGTAAAGTGAAGGCAGTGAATTTTAATATCAAATATAGGAAGTCGTATTGGTTTTTCAGTGGCTGATGGTCACAATAGTTACTCAAAATTAGCAAAAAATGTGTTTTGTTTTCTTGTTTTTGTAGTAATTGGTATCTGTTTCTGTTTTTCTTCTCTATAGGTGTATACATGTTTGGTCTTTTCACCACAGACATCTTCGTGAATGCCGGTCAGGTGGTAACGGGGAACCTGGCCCCTCATTTCCTGACAGTATGTAAGCCCAATTTCACAGCTCTGGGTTGCCAGCAAGCTCTACGCTATATCAGCCATCAGGAAGCCTGCACTGGCAACGAGGATGACATCCTGCGTGCCCGCAAGACCTTCCCTTCCAAAGAGGCGGCGCTCAGCGTGTACGCCGCTGTCTATATGGCTGTGAGTATCTCATAAATCCAACCTAGGCTCATTGGAAAAATGTGCCTGCGGTGACATTTCTGCGAAATGATATTACTTTGCTTCTTGGATGTTTTCGCAACACTTTCAAAGTGAAATCTCTTAAGTGGTGCTAAAAGCACTTTCAGTTTTATCTGAAGCAGATGAGCATGAATCTGGCAACATTTTATTTTTTAGGTTGTTGTATGTATCGTGTCCAATGAGTGGCGCTAAAAGTTTAAAGGGTTAGTTCACCCAGAAATGAAAATTCTGTCATTAATTACTCACCCTCATGTCGTTCCACACCCGTAAGACCTTCGTTCATCTTCTGAACACAAATTAAGATATTTTTGATAAAATCCGATGGCTCAGTGAGGCCTGCATCACTCCCTTTTTCAATGCCCAGAAAGCTACTAAAAACATATTTAAAACAGTTCATGTGACTACAGTGGTTTAACCTTAATATTATAAAGCGACGAGAATACTTTTTGTGCGCCAAAAATAACAAAATAGCGACTTTATTCCACAATTTCTAGTGATGGGCAATTTCAAAACGATTCTTCATGAAGCTTCGAATCATTTGTTTCGAATCATTGGTTCAGAGTGCCAAAATCACATGATTTCAGTAAACGAGGCTTCGTTACGTCATAGGTGTTTTGAAACTTCAATAGTTCACGTGACTTTGGCAGTTTGATACGCGCTCCGAACCACTGAATTGAAACAAAAGATTAATAAAGCTTTGAAGCTTCATGAAGCAGTGTTTTGAAATCGCCCATCACTAGATATTGTTGAATAAAGTCGTTATTTTGTTATTTTTGGCGCACAAAAAGTATTCTCGTCGCTTTATATTATTAAGGTTGAACCACTGTAGTCACATGAACTGTTTTAAATGTGTTTTTAGTAGCTTTCTGGGCATTGAAAAAGGGAGTGTTATTGCTGGCGATGCAGGCCTTACTGAGCCATCGGATTTTATCAAAAATATCTTAATTTGTGTTCTGAAGATGAACGAAGGTGTGGAACGACATGAGGGTGAGTAATAAATGACAGAATTTTCATTTTTGGGTGAACTAACCCTTTAATGCTCTATCGCTTTTAAAAATAACGTACACCTACACTAAACCCAAAAGCAAAGATAAAAACTCATTTGCTCAAGCAGCCATGTCATTTAATCTTGTTACTAAGTCTTTAAGCTCTTTTATCGTGGACTTGCGTTTCACCGGACTCATACCCAAGCACTCCGCATCACAAGTGCAGTGCTGTACCAGGTTTTTACTATTTCAGAAAAGCCATACATATGAAGCTGGTTATGTGATGCAAACTTCAAAATGTATTAGTTTACAAATCATGCGGGATGGTAAAAGTGTTTGGAGGTTGTAACAGTATTATGCAAGGAACCCCAAAAATAAGTAATTATTAATTGATCATCTGCCCCTGTAATCATAATTTGTGGGAAAAGAAATAAAAGTTAAAACTGCAGTAAACTGTATGTATAGGTACGTTTTTGCAGTTTTTGCAAAAATGTAAATACGTTTTTTTCTAATGAGCCTATGTTGCATAAATCCTTAATGGTTCATCTTCCTTTATCCAGTGCAGGGCAGTGAAGTATGCAAATATTATAATGACATCATCTTGGTTGGTTACATTTTATCAGTATATATCAAAGGGAGATTTTTGAACTGGAATGTAGAAAGAATTCTATTTTTTCAGCCATTTATTGCATATTTTGACTAGAAGAATATATATATTTTTTAAATGCATCAAACATCCAAAATTCTTCAAAAATGATCAAGGCACATTTTCTGTACTTTTTTCACTTGATAAACTTTTTTTTCTTTAATTTTTGAAGAAACATGCTGATGCATCTTTGAACGCTCTTATTGGCATGACAGTTTTTTTTGTTTGTTTTTTTTGTTTTTTTTAGCATTGATGGTTTAATTAACATGCTGTGCTTTAGCTGTTATACTGTTTCCATGATAAACCTTTCTTGAAAAAAGGTGTCTTTAAATGCATCTTTTTTTAAAAAAGCAGACTTTTTTTCTTTATTTAGTTTTGATATTTTTAGCAGTGATGGTTTAATTAACATGCTGTGCTTTAGCTGTTAAACTGTTTCCATGGTAAACCTTTCTTGCAAAAGTTGTCTTTTTTGTCCCTTTTTAAAGCACTTCTATACACACACATGCTGATGAACGTCTTTAGCTGCTGCATTGTCTTGTGTTGTTTTTTTGTGTCCCACTCCGAACCTTGCATTTAAGATGGCACATCAAGTTAAAATAGTCCAACTTTTCCTCCATAAAAACATTCTATTTGTTTATAACATGTAACACAGACCTTGTATCTGTGTTATGTCATCTGCGAGTCCTTAGAAAGTCCAAGTGTGGGTATATGCAGGCCAATGGGCATGCCGTAAGGTCTTTATAATTGGTTGCGAAAGCTGCCTGTTAGGGTGTGGGGTAGGGTTTGGGGTTGGTTTCTGTTGTAGCACTGTGTACCTTTCAGCATGCCTTTACCTTTCGCAACGCCCCTAGCTTTCGTAGGGATGCCCATTACTCCGATCTGCAGCTATCCCTGTCTCAGAAAGTCATTAGCTTTGAAGTTCTTCAAGAAGGATGTTGAAAGCATGTCCTCTGCTGCTCTTCACATTCACCTCCATTAATGAATGTGATGTAGAGTGACAACCGTCAATCTGCTTTTGCCTTTGAGCTCTTGTTTAAATACAGCGGTCATATGAAGGTGGTTTTGGCTCCTCTTACAGCAAGCACAACTTGTTCATTGTATTGTATTGTAAATTTTTTTTTATGGCAAGTGTGAATCATTGATATGTATATCTCTGCTTCATATAGTGATCGTCATGAAGCAGGCTTATCTTGAGTGCATCCAGGAGAGATGGTACCACGCAGGACTGCGTTTGAAATGCAGATGCAAATTCGCCCGAGCTTCATTTGGATTCTGTTCATAGCCTGATCGAGCACAGATATTGCACAAAGCACTATAGCGTGAACACAGTCATTTGTGGCAAGGAATTTTTTTCTATGTAATGGGCAACAGAAGAAAGTGGTAACTCTTTTTCCACGAATGCTGTTGTCGCCTTGTCTGTCATCAATTTGTCGGTAGGAAGTGTTGCCATTGAGAGAGGAAATAAGAGTTGGATTGGTGTGAAAAGATCTAATGTCAATTTAAAGGTTGTGTCTGGACATTTCTCGTATGGGATCAGTTGGTGACATGATTGGTTTTGAATGAGAGTTTTGAATGAGGCTTTGTTTAAACTGAACATAATCTGATTTTTTTCAGTGCTACTGCACTTTGTGCATCATTAAAAAAATGACTTGAAATGTTAAATGATTTTAAAATTTTTGTGGTTGGGATTTGTAAAAATCGTAAACCCAATGAGGAAAAAAACTACTTGAAGTCTGATCTGATCATTCAGACTGAAACACATTCAGATCAGATTTTAAATCAGTTTGGGTTTGAAATCAGGTTTCAATCAGATTTCAAACCACATTTTGTGTTTTTTGCTATTCAGACTATGAACAACTAAATGGATAGATTTTAATCCAATTTCAGTTTGGGATCTGGAATTGATTTTTAAAAAATAATTATATTATATTAATATATTATATTATTATTAAATTATAATATATATATTTGCAGTTCAAACTACAAACAATACAAATTTATGTCGTATATGCAGTGTAAAAAATTTCCACCTATTTCAACTTAAAAACTTAACTGTTGCCTTAAATTTTTAAGTATAATCAGATTGGCTGTATGAGTCATTTCAACTTAAATTACATTAAAATTAAAAATCAAGATGAATTGAGATAAAAAAAAAAGGTCGAAATTACTTTATTTTGATGAGTTAAAATATCTTTTTTTACAGAGTAGCAAAAAAAATGTTTTCTGAATGAATTATCTTTGCTGAATGATGCATCCCGCAAAACATTTTAGAAATGGGTTGCACTAACCAGCCCCAAAAATTAGATAACATATGAGCTTTACTTATTCATTCCCATTTTAATCACCACTTTTATGGCTTCCCTTAATTTTTCACTTCATGGTCTAATTAGCTACAATGACCCGGTTATGATGCGAGACGTCCCATACAGCTGAGCAGACTATGAAGGACAGAATCCAAAAATCAAGCAATGAGCATCTGGCTCGGTTTAGCCCTCTCTTTCATCAGTGATGCTGCTGCAGATGTGCGCCAGGCCCACGAGGAAATCACACTCCGTAGGGAGTGAGAATATCTCATACCGGCTGTTAGTCGAGTCGAGTCCTGATGGCTAGAACTCGGAGAGAATCACGGTGTCCCGGGAGGTTCGATTATTAATGTAGACACAAGAGGAGTCTGATTAGTGTCTAGGATGTGCTTTACTGTGTCAGAGAGCTTTGAATTTTTGACTTTCTGCAAGGTGTCTTTGAATGAACGTGCTTCTCCAATCAAATGAACAGATCAATCACATTTTGTATGTAAGTGTAGAGCTGTTGTTTTAGTTTGTATGTTCTGCAGTTAGATAAATTCTTCCTCTTTAACATTGTGATTAATTAGAGATTAAAAGGTTGATAATCTAGATTAAATACTCCACACTGAGTATGCGACTGCTTTTGCCTTTTTTTTTTTTTTTTTTTGTAAAGGAGGCTGATTGAATGAGTTTTGCATTGATAAAATATTCACAATTGTAGATTTCCATGCGTCGGTCATGTGTATAGGTATTTAACAGGTTTAAGTAATTTTAGAGTAGTTCTTGTACAATGCGGTTTTGTAAAATGTGAAAAAATTTGAAGTTCTAAAGAACAGCCAATCAAATCAGTCTCTCAGGGATCCATTTTACTTAAGAGTCTGCAGTCTAAGTAGGGAGTAGCTCACTAGGTTTTGGAACAGATCTGCAAATACATATTAACACTTTTTTTCACTTTTGAAGAATGAGGTGACAATGAAGTCAGAATAGATGGTGGGATGTTGTGAGTCAGCCCAGAGTTTCATGAATTTGTCCTGTGGGATGAGATTGACTTTTCTCCAAAACTATTAAGGCAAACTCAGAGAGTCATTGAACAAATACTCTTTTAATGTGACGTTCTCAATCCTGAACATGATAGCTGTTGCAAATACAATAAAAATGTCTTCAGATGATGTAAATGAAAGTATATCACAGCTGATGGCCAGTCGACCTGACAGAAATGAGACATCGTATCTCTTGGGGAAGAAGTTCACGGCTGTGCAACAGTGTGTAAAATTTATATTTTGACAACTTACTTTGAGCAGCTTTCAGGCAGTCCAGAGGCTCTGCCCTTGACCTGAGAGATGACGTTTTGTTGCATTCACAAAGACTACATGGTTTTTGACAGTAGCCCTGAAGGCAGATGACTGAGGACTCAACTGGCTTCTGAATCACACATGCAAAATGTGGGACACATGCAACAGTGCTCACAACCCATTTTTTCACTTCTGGAGTCTGACATACTTCCAAGTTAAAAGTTTTTTCGGTAACAATTTAGTTTAGGGTCCAATTCTCGCTATTAACTTGTTGCTTATTAGCATGCATATTACTAGGATATTGGATGTTTATTAGTACTTATTAAGCACATATTAATGCCTTATTCTGCATGACAATATTCTAAATCCTTAATCCTACCCAATACCTAAACTTAACAACTACCTTACTAACTATTAATAAGCAGTAATTAGGAGTTTATTAAGGCAAAAGTCGTAGTTAATAGTTAGCTAATAGTGAGAATTGGACCCTAATCTAAAGTGTGACTGTTTTTTTTTTAAGTAGTGATACACAGATATTAAAATAATTAAGCTAACATTCAAAAGTTTGGGGTCAGTAAGAATTTTTTTCTTAAAGAAATTAATATGTTTATTCAGTAAGGACATATTTGATCAAAAGTGACATTTTTTTGTAACAAAAGAAAAGTCTATACTACTGTTACTATTTCAAAACTAAAAGCTGTTCTTTTGAGCTTTCTGTTTATCAAAGTTCCCCAAAAAATGTTAGGCAGCACAACTGTTTTCAACATCAATAATAATAAGAAATGTTTTTTTAGCAGCAAATCAGCATATTAGAATGATTTCTGAAGACTTGATGATGATTAAAATATTTTCACATTTTTTTTTAAATGGTTATATTTCAGAATATTACTGTTTTGACCATTTCTCTTTATCAAATAAATGCAGCCTCCTTGAGCATGAGAGAAAAAAATAATAAAAAACTTACCTTTTAACCTTAAATTCACCTTACCTCTAAATTTTTGAATGTTAGTGTGTTACAGCTGATATTATTAATTTTTTTTCTTTTCACAAAAAAACATTTGAAATGTGCGTTCCGTGGTGGAATGTCTGTTTTTGTTTCGGTCTGTGCAGGATCACACGTTGCCAATTTACCCAGTAGTATTTCGCCCAGGTTGCCAGTTGCCGAATTTCAGCCATGGAAGCCAGTGAACAAACTGGGTCAGAGATCGCAGATTCTACCCGACCTAAAAAGCCTCAGCATCCATCTAAAAATCTTTATGAACGGGAGCATATTAAAATGCGATATTAACTCATCAAACCAATAAATCAACTCATCTATTTACAGTGTGTAAGTCTCCTCGCCTTCCAATGTCAACTGAGCTCACTCCTGTTGTGTGTCTTCAAACTGAGTCTGAGGAGGAGGAGGGGCGGGGCAAACAATATTTTGAATTTGGACTGCAGTGCCCATTTCCACTAGTTGTCATTCTTACATAGCGCACCTGTAATGGCGCTTTCCACTGCGTGGTACTATTCGTCTCTGCTCGGTACGGCACGGCTTGGCTCGCTTCACTTTCGGTTTGCTTTTCCATTGCAGTTAGTACCGCTTCAAAATGGGTGGGATTTTATAGACTGACCGTTATAGTTACGCCGCCTTATTGGCCTCGTCTACCAACGAGTCTGCACCTCATCTACTGACCACGATATAGACATTTCTTTTTTCAAGTTGCGTGCGAAAGTCGTTTAAAGCAAGTCGTTTCGCGAACAAATGATACTGCGGTGGCTGTTACTGACTATTTAATTCTAGCAGGTTTGGTGTCTCATATTTCAAATCCAATGACGCTGGTAGTGACTATTCTCTCTGACCAATCAGTGATCTGCAGTGTTTACACGTCACATTTAGTATCGGTACGGCACGCTTGGAACCTCAACCGAGGTGGTACCATTTAAGCGAACCGTCCCATGCAGTGGAAAAGCGCCAAAAAGTGAGCCGTACCGAACTGTACCATGCAGTGGAAAAGCGCCATAAGTGAACTTTAAATAATGCCAAATGACTTTGCTGCTTAAATAACACTATATATTGTAACTGCTATAACAAAAACACAAGCTTCACATTTCTGTTTTTAAAACCTCCAGAATGCCCTGACACATAGACGTCCTTTGTAAGTGCATTACAGTATTTTGTATGCGTCATATAAAAACTAAGTCATACATATTGAGATTTGAGGACACCGAAAATGCCTGCTCACCTCAACTCCTCAGACGGAATAAAATCAGGTCACAATGTGACAATGACCTTTGAATACTAGAGAGAGACACTGAAAAAGTGAGACTATACGAGAGACGGTGCTGTAGTGTCTCAAACTCGCACAAGGCAACAATTACTGTCTTTGTGTGGCGTCCTCAAGAGCGATGACTGATTATCTACGACCTTCAGCGCTGACACACATGCATACTCAAGAATGAGTCGGCAGGACTGTCCCACATTTATTCACATTTTCTCTTTCACTTTGCTATGACATGACTTTTAAAGTTACAACACAAATCTCCCTCTGGATTGTCAGGCTTGCTTTGGGCACTCTCTCTCTTTGCCTGACTGATCTAAATGTGTGTTTGATAGCTGTTCACCTCCTCATGAGCCTCCCTTAGAAAATATACACACTCATACACACACAATGACATGCCTATATCCTTTCATAGGACTCAACCATTAATACACAGCCTTGAAGGGTTTGTTCACCCAAAAATGAAAACTCTGTCATTAATTACTCACCCTCATGTCGTTCCACAACCGTAAGACCTTCGTTCATCTTCAGAACACAAATTAAGATATTTTTGATGAAATCCGAGAGGTATCTGACTCCTCCATCGACAGCAATTTAACCACCACTTTCAAGGTCCAGAAAGGTACTTTCAAGACATTGTTAAAATAGTTGACATGACTACAGTGGTTCAACCTCAATTTTATAAAGTGACGAGAATACTTTTTGAAAATAACAACTTTATTTAACAATATCTTCTCTTCTGTGTCATTCTCATACACTGTTTATGTTCAACGCTTCCAGGTTCTACGTCTTTTTTTTTTTTTAAATCACAGCACATTGATTTTATTTTAATATATCGTACATATCTACCCTCAAATCTTTTTTTTTTTCTCATCCTGCATGTGAAAATATGCTAATGAACTTTGTGTTAGTTCAGAGTTTTAGTGCATTGTGTTATTGCAACCATTTTCCTTGTGTTTTTCCTCTGGTTTTTCCACCTGATATATCTGTGAAACAGGGTGTGCATTACGAAACAAAAGGTTGAGAGGTCTTGTACAACCGTTTCAGTAACCACAGAAGTTATGAGTTAGTCAGAGCACATATTTTCACCTAGTCACAAATAGATGTTCGCAAACAGAAGTCACATTCGCCTGAGGAGGTAACCATAACAACAGTTTCTGTCACTGTTTAAGGCTCTTTCTGCCCTGTATGGCAATTGGTATTCGAGTTTTGTGGTGCTCCAAATGTCTCAATTATGATTATGAGGTTCCCGAGTCTCCGTATGCTGACGTTCCGTTTGGGAGGAGGAAGGATTACGTATGTGCCCTGAATAACCTGATGCATTTACATTGACATCTGCATCTCAAATCACCTCCTGAGGTCATGAGGTTTGTGTGGTCGGATTGCTATGCATTTTAGAGTATATTTACATTTGATATTTTTATGTTTGGTTAACTATCCAACCAGTAAGTGTTCTTAAATGCCTACTAGTAGAGGTACAAAAACTATTTGGGTTGCGTGAGATGAAGCACAATTGGTTGCATATCAAAATCATTTATTATTTTAATATATTTGCTACTTTGTTTTCCTCTGATTTCAGATGTACATTACATTTACAGTGAAAGCCAAAGGAACTCGTCTGGCTAAACCAGTCATGTCTTTGGGTCTGATGTGCCTGGCCTTTCTAACGGGTATTAACAGAGTTGCGGAGTATCGAAACCACTGGTCTGATGTCATCGCCGGGTTTATCATCGGTGTGGCCATCGCCACCTTTCTAGTAAGTATTTCATCAGTTTCCTAGGCTTTTTGTAAACATATAATGTAGCAGTTAACACAAAATGGAAGTTCTGTCATCATTTATTACTCACCCTCATGTCATTCAAGACCTATATGATTCTCTTTCTTCTGTGGAACATAAAAATTAGATGTTTTGCAGAATGTCCCAGCTGAACTTTTCTATACAATGAGAGTTAAAAGGGATGGAGACTGAAAAGCTCCAATGTATGTATTCCATTAGGCTTGTGCACTATATTTAGGGTTCCATGGAAAACCTGGAAATATCAAGGAATTTTAATGCGATTTTCAGGCAAAGTCAAGAAATGAATAAAATCTTATATTGACATTTTTTTACATTTATATTTTTAGATATCTCTAGTACATATGTAAAATAGTTAAAATGTACATTTCAATATTAACTTAAAATTCCCTTATTTGCATGACTATATCTGATTGGACTTTACACTGGAAAACGATCTTGAATAGTCATGATCACACCTATATATTAATATTTATATAGTATTATAGTATTTATTCATATTTTGAATTAGCTTATTATTTTTATGTCTTCAGTTTTCATTTTAGTTTAAATGTTAGTAACTTTGTAATGTGCTTTTGTCTTTTTTAAATATTTCAATTTAGCTTTTTTTAGTTTTAGTAATTTTAGTACTTCAGCCTACACTTATTTCAGTTAGTTGCTAACACAACAGTACTAATTTTTCATTTAAGTTTTTTTTTTTAAGTTTGTTTTAATATTTTTTTTTTAAAAATAATTTAATAGTTATAATAATAGTTTTAATATTTATAATTTACTTTATTTCAGCTTTATTTAAATTTATGAAAACATTTTAATAGTTTGTTTTAGTTAACTATAGCAACATATACAGTACAAAATTATTTTTTTGATATATTTTTACTAGTGGGTGCAGGACACTATAGTTCATTCATGTAAGTGAGGATAGCAAAATAAAGTAAACTGTGACATATTATACCTAAAAATTCTTCATACAGTGGACTACCAGTAAAATTGATAAAAATTTGGAACCAAAAATTATTCAGACACTTTGACCTGATCATGTTTTGCTTAAGTGTTCTCTGACATAATTAAGATTAATTTTTTCTGACACAGTTTAACTCTGATATCTTGTCATATTTTATTACCATTTTTTTAAACTAAAGTGAATAAACTATATTAGTGAATGAAATGTTCAAGGTGTCTCAATAAATTTTGGTTTGACTGTGTATAGCTAACATATTGTGAACAAAAAAAAAAAGGTAATCTGCTAGAAATTGCTTTTTATGAATACAGTCTCTATAATTTTTTTTTTAAATGTAGTATTCATAATTAAATAGAAAAGCCATAGAAACTCACTGGTCAAAATGTGCGGGAATCCCTCTCATGTAAGTCTTGTAATGCCATACAGTAGTTTTGTAATGTGCAAACTATGAGGGTGAGTAAATGATGACTGAATTTTCATTTTTGGTAAACTAACACTAGTGACAAACATTTGAGTGGCAGAAGTCCAGAGCAAATTACATGTAGCTCATTTAGCAAGAATAACAGGATAGAGAAAGGATAATGTTGGCTGGTGGGAAGTTAAGTAGAAGAACCGCTCACATACTGACATTGTAGAGGGCCAGCTAAGCTTATGCCAGCATGCAGCCCTGTTGCAGACCCTCTGCTCTAGGCCTCTTCTTGCTTTAAAGCCAACTGTGTTGTGTAGAGCTGCCAAATGCAGGAAGATGGATTTCACCCTCATTCCACCACCCACATCTGGGCACATCATGATACAGGTTTCCTCTCAGGGTACCGGAGCTTAGAGCAGATGCTAATGTGTTTGTGTCCTCTTGAGTCCAACCCCTTAAAGATACCATAAGTTTTAGAGCACTACAGTCAAGCAGAATGAGTTTTGGTGAACTGCAGGTGCAAATTTAGTTTCTCTAAGGACTGGGATCAGTTGGTTGGTCTAGAAAGAATGCCATATTTTGGGATAAAAAGGTAGCCTGAAAGAAATTCCATGAAATTTAACTTCACATGTGGTAAATTCAGCATGTAATGTACCAAATCCCAAGCTCTCTCAACCATCCTGAGCATGCAGAAACGTCTGGAAGGACCGATTCTTGGCACATGCAGTAGAATAACACCGGAATGGGATTTTTTTCATGTTAGCTGCTAATTAGGTTGGCTTGCCACAGTGAATTGACTAAAGTTCCAGACAAAAGGAAGAAAAAATTGAGTGAGGTTACGCTGCCATTGAAAAGTTTGCTGTCAGTAATTGTTTTAAAGAAATTAATACTTTTATTCAGCAAGGATGCATAACATTGATCAAAAGTGACAGTAAAGGCATTTATAATGTTACTAAATAATTCAGTTTTATTAATAATATTCTTTTAAATATTCTATTCATCAAAGAAACCTGAAAAAAAATAATTGACAAAAATATTAATGTTTCTTGAGCAGCAAATCAGCATATTAGAATGATTTCTGAAGGATTATGTGACACTGAAGACTGGAGTAATGGAATAATTTGTAATATTTAACAACATTGCTGTTTATATTGTATTTTTAATCTTGGTATTTTAGTCTTAATAAGCATAAGAGACTTAAAAACATTTAAAAACCTTACTAACTCCAAACTTTTGAACAGAAGTGCACACAAATTTGATACTTAGAACAAGTTGCTTTTCAGATGTTGCAAGATGTTTACTAGTCTTGTAATACTTGAGCAATAATAGTAGTAATGTTTGTCTTAGCAAGCACCGCTAATGAGAGAGCGTGTGATTCATGTTTAAGCGTTCAAATTTGTTTTCTTTATGACAGCCTCCAGCCCAATGTGCAGATAAGGCCTGATTTAAGATAATGTCCTGGAATAATAGATGAAAACATCTCTCTGATGTAGGTCTCACACCCTGAGATGCCCAGAAGCTATGGAGCCACAAAGACTGTTAGTGTCTGACAAACCACACAGCCACAAAGGAACTTTTTAGAAAGCTATGATATACCATTAGCAAAGCTTTGGTGTCAATTCAGGTGATGATTTTGTCGCAAAAACTTTGATTTCCCTCTTGTGATTTCCTTAATCAGAGATTAAAAAATGTCATAACTCCTGTCTAACTTCATTTCAGTCTCTGTCAAGATAAAGAAAAGTATTCCTGAGTGGTCTGACAGATATTTCTCTTGTAATGAACTGTCAAACAGAGCTTTTTAATGATTATTTGGTTGACTGGGAGTAGGTAGTGCTGGTGCTGAACAAACAGTGTGGCAGTGCAGTTATTGTATCGGAGGATTTCGATTTGTGAATACCCGCCAAAATCCACCCGAAAAAAAACAAAAAAACAAATCTGTCATCATTTACTCAACTGTCATTATAAACCTTCTGCAGAAAAAAAAAGATATTCTGAAGCACAACTCAGATTTTATATAGCAAATGTAAAATCATGCTGGCATATCAGCCTCTGGTCTTGAGGGTCAAACAGAAGTGTTTAGCCCTGCTGCAAGGCCATTACAGATCCTCTCCGGCGACTAAGATCGTGATTTATGAAAACATTTAGCTGCCGTTTCGTTGGAGGAAATGCACAAAGAATCATGTGATTAGCTGACACGCTCCAATTATTGAAATTGCATGTGCTAAGCTTTCTTGTCGCGTAAGGAGCCCACTCTATAAGATATCGGCCTCATTTATACCACAATGGGTTAGTGATTCAAACATGCTCTGTTTAGCTGGAGTCTCGAGACCCAGAAGCTGCATATATGATGGCAGAATATAAACTACCAACAGAATGTGTGACCTACTTTGGCCCTTGGCTGCTGTGTTGGAGCTTTTTATTAATATCATCTACAGCTTTTGCACAGAAGTCAGAAAAAGCAGATGCTCAGCAACATACAAATACACATTTGGATTGGAGAATTATATACAGCGAGCTGTGCAAGCAGAACACGGCAATGAGGGTTTATGTAAAGCTTTATTATAAAGCTCCCATGTGTCTGTCTGTCTGTTTATCATTCTTTCTATCTGTCATTCTTTCTGTCATTCTATCCATCTATCATTCTTTCTTTTTGTCTATCTATCTATCTATCTATCTATCTATCTATGTATCGGTCTTTCTACCTATCGTTCTTTCTGTCAGTCTATCCCTCTATCATTCTTTCTTTTTGTCTGTCTATCTATCTATCTATCTATCTATCTATCTATCTATCTGTCTATCTATCTGTCTATCTCTGTCTATCTATCTGTCTATCGTTCTTTCTACCTATCGTTCTTTCTGTCAGTCTATCCCTCTATCATTCTTTCTGTTTGCCTATCTATCTATCTATCTATCTATCTATCTATCTATCTATCTATCTATCTATCTATCTATCCATCTATCATTCTTTCTTTTTGTCTATCTATCTATCTATCTATCTATCTATCTATGTATCGTTCTTTCTACCTATCGTTCTTTCTGTCAGTCTATCCCTCTATCATTCTTTCTGTTTGCCTATCTCTCTATCTATCGTTCTATCTATCTATCGTTCTATCTATCTATCGTTCTTTCTGTCAGTCTATCCCTCTATCATTCTTTCTTTTTGTCTGTCTATCTATCTATCTATCTATCATTCTTTCTATCGTTCTTTCTACCTATCGTTCGTTCTGTCTGTCTGTCCCTCTATCATTCTTTCTGTCAGTCTATCCCTCTATTATTCTTTCTGTTTGCCTATCTATCTATCTATCTATCTATCTATCTATCGTTCTATCTATCGTTCTATCTATCTATCGTTCTATCTATCGTTCTTTCTATCTATTGTTCTTTCTGTCAGTCTATCCCTCTATCATTCTTTCTTTTTGTCTGTCTATCTATCTATCTATCTATCTATCTATCATTCTTTCTATCGTTCGTTCTGTCTGTCTATCCCTCTATCATTCTTTCTGTCAGTCTATCCCTCTATCATTCTTTCTGTTTGCCTATCTATCTATCTATCTATCTATCTATCTATCTATCTATCTATCTATCTATCTATCTATCTATCTATCTATCTATCTATCGTTCTATCTATCTATCGTTCTTTCTACCTATCGTTTGTTCTGTCTGTCTGTCCCTCTATCATTCTTTCTGTCAGTCTATCCCTCTATCATTCTATCTATCTATCTATCTATCTATCTATCTATCTATCTATCTATCTCTCGTTCTTTTTGTATATCTATCTGTCACTCTGTCTGTTCTATCTAATTATCTGTCTGTCATTCTTTCTATATCTGTTGTTCTTTCTGTATATCTATCTGTCTGTCTATCTGTCCGTCCGTCTATATCTTTCTATCATTCTATCGCTATATCTTTCTATCTACAGGTATCTCTCTGTCTGTCTGTCTTTCTATCTGTCTGTCTTTCTATCTGTCTTAATGTCTATCTATCTTTCTTTCTACAGGTATCTCTCTGTCTTTCTATCATTCTATCAATCTGTCATTCTAATGTTCTATCTATCATTCTGTTTATAAGAGTGGGAAGAGAAGGAGCTATGTTCCTCTTTATGTGTCGAGGACTCACATGACTGCTAACAAAATTACTGTCATTTCACTCTTTCTTCCCACTTTGACACAAGATTGTCCCTGACTGTGTGCTACACAGTGTCTTTGTATTAAGTTTATGTGCTTTTATGCCGTCTGCTCCATTGACAGAGCAGCTTTATTATGTTGACACTGTATTCCAGAGCTTCATCACAATCAACAACTGCACAAATCCTTACATTCACCCTTACTTTCACTTAAATTATATATATTTATATATTTTTTTGTTTTGTTTTGTTTTGTTTTTTCAATATTTTAGAAATTCTTTTTCATTGTACACTGGCACTCATGCATCTCCTCTGGCACTCATACAGCTTCTCTCTCTTCTCTCCACTACCATTTTATCACATTTAGATCTGTAGAAATAATCAGGCTGATTATTGTTACATTAGTACTTCTCTATGTAAATGACCTCTGTTATGATTGTTTTTAAGGTGAACTGGGGAGGGAACTTTGCATTGTGAACATTAGAATATCATCAAACTATTTTATTTTAGAAGATTAAGAAAATCCTGTTTTTTCCCTTAAATAATGTAATAAATTTGTATGTTTTCAGGTGGTGTGTGTGGTCCATAACTTCAAAGGAAAACAACTGCTGAATGAGGATCCCCCACAGGACCACTTAAGTGACAATCCAATGGTCAGCTCGCCCAGGGTTGAGAGTCCGTTGGAGAAATACATCGCCTCACAGGTACTGAGCACATAGACAAAAGCACACCTGATATCTCTGGAACCGTACTGTCAAATGAACTGATGTACATGCCCTGTGTGCAGAGTGTTGAATCGGCTCTCAAGGGTCCCAATTGTGTCAGTTTGAGCACTCGTAACAACAAGATGTGTATCTATGCGCTCCTGTCCCTCAGGTAACAGAACTGAGAATGGATGATGAGGAGTTGTCGTCCCGCACTCTGAAAGACCGTCTCCTGAGTTTCTTTAGCTGGATCACAGGCAAAAGCAGCCGCTTCAGACACCTGCAGAACACAAGGCAATAAACGTATGCGCACCTGTGTGAGGAGCTCAGCCTGCCAAACCTCTGGAGTACAATGACACATCATTAAATCCCAGTTAAAACCCAATCATATTCATTGCAAGTGAACAAAACAATTATCTGTACCTAATTACAGTGTACCCAGAGCATTGGCATCTCCGGCTGCATGTTTTCAAGTCTTTTGCAGTTCAGTCTTCATGGTTGTATCTGATCTTCTTCTGAACTTAAAGCTAATATGCAAATTGTCCATGAACTTTTTTATGGAGACGGATTTTTAAAGGATACTTCATTAATTTTCACGGTGCAATTGGTTGACGTTTGTCTTGGTCAAGTAAAAATGATATTGTATTATACTTATTGAATATATATTGAAAATATATATATATATATATATATATATATATATATATATATATAAAAGCAATATCTTAATATACATCTTTATATTAATAAAGTATTTAATGTATGATGCAATAGTTATATTATTGTAATATTGTAAATATTCAGTAATTATATTGATTTAATATTAATAATCATACTTTTTTACATTTAAGTCACCCTCAACCCCCCATAATTTTGCACTTGACTTAAAATTTATTGAAAGATCCCTGTCATCATGTCCTTTTTCTTTATCTAAGTTAAATTATGCATTTTTTTCAGACCGCGAGGTGCTGGATGAACACCCATGAGCTGAATGTATGTTCAGTGTGTTTGGTTCAGAAATATATGAAAAACACACTGATATTGGCTGATTAGCTGAAAGATATCATTTAAATAGACAATTGATTTTGTTACGGGATATGGGCCTTTATTGTGGGTTTTTTTTGTTGGTATACCATGATACTTGAGTTGATACTCACTGTGAGACTTTTGCAGTATACCTGAGAGTCATGTAATTTGAAGCTTTTTGTGATCTAATAAGGATTCTTTGCACACACAGTTGCTTCCAGTTTGTTTTCTTTCATAGCCAGTGCTTCACAATCCATTTAAAAACCTGATCTGAAACCTGGTGTTGGTGTTTGAGTTGAGTGACCTAAAAACTCTTAGCAATTCCGCACCTCTAATAGAAGTCGAAACGCACTACTAAGCCCTCAGAGACTTGAAACATGTTTGAAAAACCTCCATTCCTGAGGCGATACCGTCTGCATTTAGCACCCTAGCAGCCGTTATCCTCCATGGCAGAGAGTCAGACTTCGTGTTCAGCTTTTAATTAAGCCACAAGCCACCGCTGAGCCC
Source organism: Mylopharyngodon piceus (assembly GCA_039654765.1). Classification (NCBI taxonomy): domain Eukaryota; kingdom Metazoa; phylum Chordata; class Actinopteri; order Cypriniformes; family Xenocyprididae; genus Mylopharyngodon; species Mylopharyngodon piceus. Next base: position 5,818,883 of record CM077444.1, on the reverse strand, counting down.
TGTCAGACTGTAATTAAACTGCAAGTATGGCCCTTTAAATGTTTATTTATGCATTTGTTTCATGATCTTGCATGTAAGCAAACGAGACACTAATTTAATCCCAGATTGCAGTGTTGATTTCTCTCTGCAGAATATGAGGGATTAAATGTTGTTCTTGTTTGCTTTTTCAGCTGCAACAAACCATTTGGGAACAATGTCGGTTCACAGATGGTTTATTGAAATGCATCAAATGAATGTGTAGGATATTGAGGGCTCTTTACGCCAATAAAAATGCTAATCTTCTATTTCTTCTTTAGTCGAGGGTGCTGATTCAAAATATTTATTTGTTATAAAGATGTAGATGAAGTTTGGATGCAGTAATGTCCCGTGAGGTTACTGGAATGGAAAACAGAAGATTCCACTTTGCTTTCTGCTGAAATATCCCCCAGACAGATTGCTGTCAGAAACCATAATGCTGTTGAAAGTGGGAGGACAAGGCGAGGAAAATCCACATCTCTGTTTTGTCTCTTCAAATCATAGAGACTGCGGGATCATGGCAAATATGGCTGGAAGCAAGAAATAATTTGCTTGGGAAAATCCGCCCCGCATTTTCTGCCGAGGTCACAGTGTATATATCAGCGATATGACCTGCGGAGCGCTTTTCTGTGATCGTTCTTCATGTTTGCTGAATCTCTGATGAACTCGCTCCATTTCCAGCTGTATTATTTATACATTTCTAATACAGTGCACTGTGTACTGTTAGCTATCACTCTAAATTCAGCTACAACTCCAGCAGAATCCCTTTCAACACCCATTTATATGTATATCTGCGTGACGTGTGTAAAAAAACTGAACATTGCCTTTCAGAAAAGTGTTTTAACTGGAGTCATACGCTCCATCAGTTCTGACTGAAACGATCTGTCTTCTGGTTCTCGGGACTCATTTTCTTTCTGATTGGGTCCATAAACCGGTCACATATGGCAGCTAAAGGTTAAACAGAAGCATTGGTGTATGTTGTTACCTGGTCCCTGTGGTCAGCCTCACGCAGGAACTTTGGCTGTGTGTGAAATGAATAAAAGAATTTTACTGACTTTAAGTAACTTTGCAACTACATGTCAACTAGCAGTCATTAGAGTATTAGTAGACTGTCTGCTTAATAGTGGTTCAACGGATCACAAAACTTACGGTTCGGATCATATCACGGTTATTAAGTCACGGATCGGATCATTTTTCGGATCAGCACAAAACTTTCCATTTATTACTTGGCCCACTTTAACTACTCCGATACCACAGCAGAAACTACTAGCCTAACTAATACATTATTAAAGGCAAGTGAACAGACTGTAAAAAGAACAAATACTGTACACCAATTACAAGCATAGATAAATACATCATAAAGTTACAAATAAAGTATAAGGTCTAACTGTAGTATTCATTTTCGTGTACAGAAATGTAGTAATTAAATGTAAAATGACACTGTTCACTGTATAAATTTACTATAGATTAATCTTTGTTAAAACTGTGTTTTGTTGTTTGATTTACATGACTTAAGACATAACCAAATGTGTTTACGAGAATACTTGCTGAGAGGGGTATTTTGACTGACATAATGCGTGTATGTGTCCATCCAAGTGCATTGAGGACGCGAATGAGAAATCAATTTGGAGTTTGCGAGCGATCTGAACCACCTCTGTGTGCGCGAGCCTTGTATGTATGTGCGTCTGTGCAGCGTGGCGTGCGATACCGAATTAAATCCTCTTTTGCCTCTTCTAGCGCTGGAATGGTTTTATATCTATTTAATGTGTAAACTAGCAAGACAAAACACGTGCAAATGATAACCTTTCACTCTATTGCGGTTAAACTTGCAATTGATCCGCGAATCACATGCGTGCCGAACCGTGGGGCTTTGTCCGTACGGATCACGGATCAACAACGATCCGTTTAACCACTACTGCTTAATATCTGCTAACACTTTATTTTGATGCTCCCCAACAGACATTCTGACTATAAGTAACTTTGCAACTACAAGTCAACTTATTCTACTAACCCTAACCTAACAGTCTACTAAAACTCTGAGTTAGTTGACATGCAGTTGCAAAGTTACTTATAGTTAGTATAATGTCTAAAGTGGACAATCAAAATAAAGTGTAACCGATTGTTTTTCTTTGAAAGAAATTCATATTTTTAATCCGCAAGAATGCGTTAAATAGATCAAAAGTGACAGTAAAGACATTTATAATGTTACAAAAGTTCTTTCTGTTCATCAAAGAATCAAGAAAAAATCATCACGGTTTCCTCAAAAATATTAAGCAGCAAAACTGTTTTCATCATTGATAATAATGACAAATATTTCTTGGGCAGCAAATCATCATATTAGAATGATTTCTGAAGGATCATGTGACACTGAAGACTGGAGTAATGATGCTGAAAATTGAGCTTTACATCACAGGAATAAAACATTTTTTTTAAGTAATATTTCATAGTACTATTGCTGTTTTGACTATTTTTGATCAAATAAATGCAGCCTTGCTGAGCATAAGAGACCTCTTTCAAAAACATTTAAATAGTTTACCAACCCCAAACTTTTAAACAGTAGTGTAATTTAAAAAAAATTAACGTGAACACTTTCTGTTTTTCTTTTCTTTCAATATTTTTTTCTTGTTTTCCAGTAAAAATTTCTAAACATCCTTAAGATTTTCTTAAAGGGTTAGTTCACCCAAAAATGAAAATTCTATATATGAATTTTTGTAAATAAAGTAGTAAATTATGTTTTTTTTTTTTTTTTTTTGTGCAAACAAAGCACTCATGTTGCTTCATAAAATTGAGGTTAAACCACTGGAGTCACATGGATTACTTTAATGATGTCTTACTACCTTTCTGGTGCTTGAAAGTGGTAGTTGCATAGACTGAAAGCTCTCAGATTTCATTAAAAATATTTTCATTTGTGTTCTGAAGATGAATGAAAGTCTTACGGGTTTGGAACGACATGAGGGTGAGTAAATAATGACAGCGTTTTCATTTTTGGTTGGACTAACCCTTTAAGAAGTGAAATTGCTCCTCAAAAGGTATTAGGGCTTACATAATTAAATTATTAATAATATTTATTAATATACATGAAATGAAATGTATAAATGTAAGAATTTAAACAGGTTAATGAAAAGGAAAAAATGATTAAGGATGTTTTGAAATTCTTATCGGAAAACAAGACAGATGTTTTTTGCAGTGTATTTAGGTACAGCGCTAAACAGCTGCTGCTGCTAGTAGTCACACCTGTGTGAAAAGTGTAAATGTCTTTCTCCTCAAACCTTGTGTGGAAACGGTTTGCATCTCAAACAGTCTTTCCTCTTTCAAAGCAGATTTGAAATGTTTGATGTCCTCAAGTATTTGCTAACGTCCTTCTTTCTGTCTTACTCTGTCAACAGAATCACATCGCCTTCGCTGAGATCACGTGACCTTGAGTCGGCGGTGTGGCAGACACACTGGACATCCACGCTGTTTACCGTCCAGTCCCGATAGTCACGGCTCAACGCTAACGCAGTGGTCATATTCTCTATGGTGTCGTTTTGGATCGCTCTGCCCTTGCTTTGTGTGTGTGGAAATCTTGGTCCTGTCTACTAATAACTGTTACCATCACGCAACTAATGACTGACGCTTCACACTTCACATTTCCCAGACTGGCTCTGTTGGTTTTATTGCAGACCAAGCTCACATCTAGAGCTCAAAATATCTCAGTTGCGCGTGTATATGGAGAGCGTGTTTGTCTGTGTTTATAGGATTTATGGCAGGTTGATGCGAATACCTACCTATGGAATTAAAAATGGACTTAACTTGTATTTGTGGATATGTTTTTTCTTCGTCTGCATATATTCCAGAAAGTGTTTATTCCTATATGAATTTGTTTCTTTTTAGAGCTTGCATTGGATGAGTGCAAACATATGGAAGCCTGTTTCTGCCTCAGAGTAAAAGGTAATTGTGACTTTATTTCTTGGAATTGTGACAGTATATTTCACAGTGTGACTTTTGGTAACACTCTACTGAATATACATTTTACTGACTATAAGTAACTTTGCAACTACATGTCAACTAACCCTCAATAGAGTATTAGTAGATTGTCCACTTAATATCTGCTAACACTTTATTGTGATGGTTCCCCAACAGACATTCTACTGACTAGAAGTAACCCTAATCCTAACACCTAACCCTTACCTAACAGTCTACTAATAGTCTACTAAAGTCTACTAATACTCTGAGAGTTAGTTGACATGTAGTTGCAAAGTTACTTATAGTTAGTAGTTTATGTCTAAAGTGTGACTGAAGTCACTCGACTTGATAGTTCACAACTTTATTTCTCTTAATTGTGATTTTCTCACAATTGTGACTTTATTTCTCAGAATTTACTTTTTTTCACAAAAAGTTACTGTATCTCACAACTGCAACTTTGTTATAATTGTGATTTTGGTGACACTTTAGGGTCCAGTTCTGACTATTAACTACGACTTTTGCCTCAATAAACTCCTAATTACTGCTTATTAATAGTAAGCTAGTTGTTAAGTTTAGGTATTGGGTAGTATTAAGGGATGTAGAATAAGGTCATGCAGAATAAGGCATTAAAATGTGCTTTATAAGTACTAATAAACAGCCAATATCCTAGTAATATGCATGCTAGTCTCGCGTAGCCAGACCTTCAGACTGATGGCAGAAGGTCTGGACTCTATCGCAGCTTTCTTTGGCCAAGGACCGCCCAAGAATACATTTGACTAACATGTAACGCAACCAATCACAGTTCGTTTTGTTCTGCGTCAGGTTTAGGGGCGTGAAAAAGAAAATCGATATACCAAAAATAACAGACCGGCCTGCATCTAATAAGTTATTCATTTAAGAACATTGTGTAAGTTTACTGCAACAATGGAGCCGCAAACTTCACATACTTTTGAAAATCCAGCATTTATTTGATCCTGATACGCGCTCGTTGTCACAGTTGTAAACATGACGGCGTTCTTCTTCTACGAGGGGGTTTGGCGTCACGGCATTTGTTTCCAGGCGGACCATTAAAGAACGCGACACACACGTCTCCCGGACATCCTGTAGAATTCAACCAACCAGATGACGACTTTGATACTCCTGAAGTGTTTCCAGATAAGTGTGCCATATACATCAGACGTTCAGCCCACGGTACGTGGGCGTGACGTCTGAGGCTGAGACTATATGCATGCTAATAATCAACTAGTTAATAGTGAGAATTGGACCCTAAACTAAAGTGTTACTGTGATTTGTGATATCTCACAATTGCGACTTTATTTCACTGAATTGTGACTTTTTTTTGTCAAAGTTTTTTTATTCTCACAATTGACTATTTCTCCTAATTGCAACATTACATCTCACAATTGTGACTGAAGTCTCATAATTGTGATTTTAATATCTTACAATTTTCATAATTGCGACTATATCTCACAACTTTCTTCTCAAATTGTGACTTAATCACAATTGCAACTTTTACTCATAATTGTGATTTTTATATCTCACATTGACTTTATTTCTCTTAATTTCAACTTAATATCTTTTAATTGCATCTTTATTTCTCTTAATTGTTGACATTTACCTTTTATTTTTTACTCCGAGGCAGAATCGTGCTTCCATACATGCGTACATACACTGTGTCCACAAAAATAAGGCAGAAAATAAGCTAAAAATACCTGTTGAAAGCTCACATTAAACATACCAAAGCTCAGATGAACTCAAGTACTCACCTACTGTACTGGCAGCAAAAAAGCAGTTCCAGATCCATTGGTTAGATCATTTATGAGCCAACTTTACCCAGTGGCCAATGAACATTCACAGTAAAGCTGGGTGCAAACCCTAATCACCCAGCTGTGAAAGACAGATCATCTGCTAAGACAATCACCAGCCATCTCACTAGAATAATGAGTCAGTCCATTTAACCAGTGCTTGACATAATGATACTCACATAGGCATTTGTTTCACACTGTTTTAATGGACAGCACATCATTCATTGATGATAGATATGTTAAGGAATGAAAGATATGTTAAAGTAAATGTTAAGGAATTAATCAGTCAGAAAGCCACCTCTTCTCCTGTGATCTTTAAAAACGAACCATGATACCTCATGTGTAAAGTTATGGATATAAATTAGTCACCTACATTATTTTATTTTGAAGAGATGCAGTGCTGCGCTAATTTATATTTCAGATCTCTGGCCCATGTTTTGGTGCAGTTTAAAGGAATATTCTGGGTTATCTTTAGCTTAACGTCTACGTCTAGCATCGGTTTAATGCTGTTGATGACCACTATTTCAAGTTGTGCTTCAATTCGTAAAATGTGTTTACAGTAATACACTTACACGGTTTCCTCAAAAATATTAAGCGGCACAACTGTTTTCTACATTAGTAATAATAATAAATGTTTCTTGAGTAGCAAATCAGCATATTAGGATGATTTTTGAAGGATCATGTGACACTGAAGACAATGTGACAATTCAGCTTTCCATCACAGGAATAAATTGTTTAATAAAAATAAAATAAAATATAAAATAATAACAGCTAATATAAATATTTAAAAAATAAGTTATTTTAAAAAATGTTATAATATTTCACAATATCACTGTTTTTACTGTGTTTTTGAACAAATAAATGCAGGCTTGATGAGCATAAAAAACTTTTTTCAATAACATGAAAAATCTTGCAGACCCCAAACGTTTGAACGGCAGTGTATGTTATCCCCATATACAGATTATGGTCTCACAAGCCCATAAAGTAACCCAGAATATTCTTTTAAAGGTTTTAGCCTTTTGGTGCTTGATTAAATATATGGTTCCCCTTGTCCTGCTGATGTGACCAACCTTAAAAGAGCAATAATGTGTTTCTCCTTATCTCATTAGAAAATTCCCATTTGGCTTCCCCTCAAATGGTATGTATTTTTTTAATTGATTATATATACATATATAATATATTGGTGTGATAAATGGTATATTATTACTAAAGCACTAATCTCAGAAGTCTGGGATAGCTGCAGTTCAAAATGCAGAAAAAAAGGGATAAAAATGATAAATGAAAGCGATTAGCGCTTGCAGCAGTATTAAAATGAAACATGGTGTGTACAGTGTAAATGCACATGACTATAATTTTTGTCAGAGATTATCAATGTTTATTTTCTTATGTTTGTGCTGTACATGTATGTGTGACTGGGGGTTTGTGGGTGTACAATGGCATACTGTAAGTACATATTGTACTGTATTTATCATTGATATTCTTTGAATCTTAGCTGTAGTATCACACTGGTTTACTGTGTACCAAATGGATGTTTTTTAATAGTGTTTATATTTATTTTATGTTCTGTTTTATAGCTTGCATCGACATTTTGGTTGTTAAAAGCTTTTTTAACTTCTGATTCCTATATTTTATTCTCCCATTCCACCTCGAAAATTATTCCTAAATGGTTTATATGGATACTCTAGATGGATTTCCTACCAAATCGATGTGAATCCATCTCTTTTAGTCCATTTAGGGCTTTGAATTCATGACCTTTTACACTGTAGAGACGATGAAATTTAAAGTTTGAATAAAAAAAATGTTCTAAAGCATGTGGTGTATTCTTTGGCCAGCACTTCACTGATGTGTATAGACTGTAAAGCGAAGGAAGTCTTATATTGAACGCTCTCAGCAATGTTTAAAGAGCCCTGTGGCATCTCTGGCCCCTGAACTCTGAAAAATTGCCTGGTTTGCTCTGGAGAACCTGTAAAATATGAGAGAAAGTGACATGGTGTGGAGTTGGAGGGGATTCGGCGTTCTTCCTGCATCTTGACTGACACCGAATGTCCTGAGGAGCAACAAACAGACAAACGAGCAATCAGAAAAGATGGAGCGATTCCACCAGCCCACATTTATTACTGTCACTCAACAGGGTCAAAGTGGAACATCTCTATTTCTCTCTCCACCCTCCCCACATCACACAAGGATTGATTCTTTTCCGAAGGGAAACACATTCTCCTGCACTGATATTCCCTCCTTTTTTATTTCTCCAGTCTGACTGCTGCCGAACTCTCCCAGTGAGGACTGAAACCATTGGCGAACTGCCGTGAAACACGCCACCTGGGCTTAGGAAAGTCTTTTTATATTTTGAGAGCTTATTTTAAAGGTAAATCTAATGCCAAAAATGTTTTATCATTGCTTACAATAAAGCAGGGCATGGAAATCACACTAATAAAGGTTAATTTGGCATGACTGGGCCACATTAGGAGGGGAATTTACTTCCTCTGGTCACTTCATGCTTCAGTAGTTTTTGTTTATAGTTAATCAGTTTGTTTAAACTTAACATGAAATCAAAATTGATCCTATTTGCTTTCTTAATATGCGTTTCTGGTCTGTTTGTACTTGCTTTGTTGGAGCAAGTTATTCTAAAGAAAGAAACAATGCCAAAAAAAAGCTCTGCTTCTTAAACGACTTTCCTTTTAGGCATGGAAAATAATATTAACCAATATCCAAATAGCTATTTAGGCTACCGATTTTGTAATTTAGTAACAAAAAGATAATTTTTAATGGTTATGTGAAGTCAGTTCCCCTTCTGTCTGGATTTGATCTTTACAATAAATTAATAGATTTTTATTATAATAATTATATTACATAATTCAATTCTATAATAGATGGATTGAATTTTCATTGTCAGGCTGATGCATTTTTAACCATATTACTACAGTAGTTCAGCATGCCCTCCAAAAACCAATACCAGACCAGTGTAGGACACACAACACAAGTGCTTCATTTTTAGAGTCTAAATTGCTCCTGTAATACTTAGCAGCTAACAATAGCTACCAGCATTCATCTGGAATCAAATAGAGGCTGATTGTGTAACAAAATAATGCATTTCTGTTTACCACGAAACAGGTCGATATCTTTATAAAACAATCAATCTGCACCGCAGGTTTCCCAGTGTGAACAGGCAGCCTTATTGTTCGTACAACTAGAAAATTTGGCCTTTGTGCTTTAAAGGCGAGGTGTTCGAGTCAGGACATCAATTAACTGATGTGACTGAGAAAAAAGTGGACAGAAAACAAATTTGTGAATCTCAAAAGCAGCAAAATGGAATAGTATGTCTTGCCATTTAGACTAAAAAAATCTTTCGTTTCAGGACATCGACCTATAGAAGCTTGTTTCGTCATGTAATAAAAATTTTAAAAAGGTAACTGACTATCTCACAATTCTGACTTTTTGGATTTTTTTGTGACTTTATATCTTGCAATTGGGATACAAGTTGGAGCCCTTAGAAAATTTCCTGTTTACAAGCTGTAATTACAAGTTCAATGAGAATGTGAACGCTTTTTAGTCGTAATCTCGTAATTACAATATGGCGTGAACGCACATTTACATCTCGCAATTCTGACTTTTTTTCAGAATTCTGTTTACATCTTGCAATTCTGTTTTTTTGTTTCTGCCATGGAATAAAAACATAAAAAAGCTAATTGCGACTTTTTATCTCACAATTCTGACTTTTTTCCTGCAATTGTAAGTTTATATCTCAAAATTCTGACTTTTCTTTTCAGAATTGTTTCTATCTCGCAATTCCGAGTTTACTGACTTTTTTCCCCTCAGAATTGTGAGAAAAGTCTGAATTGTGAGATATAAACTCAGAATTGTGAGAAAAATTCTTTATTTTACAGTTCGTGCACTTATGTGTACCTAAGAAAGTACTGGGTAATATAAGGTAACTGCATGGGTTAAGGTTAGGTTTAGGGGTAGGACTTGGTTATTACCCAGTTATTGCAATTACTATAATAAATACATAGTATGTACATGGGGAACAGGACTGTAAAATAAAGTGCTACCCCTTTTTTATGTTTTTATTCCGTGGCAGAAACAAGCTTCCATATCAATCTTACCCCAATCGCATCTGAAAACTCTCTCCGCTGTCCTTCCTGTTTCCTGTCAATGTTCTGTGCGGCATCTCGCTGGTCTCCCACTGGACTCTGTTTCAACCGTGGTTGGAAAGGACTACAGAGACATTCATACTGATTTTGTAGTGCTGATAGACTGTAGATATTGTGCAGGTCTTTGTGATTTGGTAACGGTTCGAGCTTCCGTTCCCCATGGCTGCCCTGCATCCGAGTCCCTCTGTAACCTCTTATTCGTGCTACTCTCTGGATCACCACCCTGTGTCTGGCTGGGGTTTGCAGGCCATTGGCAGGCAATGATGACCCAAGGTGGGCCGCCTTAGCCAGGCGCCCATGGCTCCATTCAAGTTTTTGCCTAGATGCCTCTTTCCAAAGAGTTTCAGGACTCCTTGTTTCATGGTTTGCTGTGACAAATCCTGCACACCTCCAGGCTTTGGTTTCCACCGTCATTTGCTCATGAGATGTTTCCGGAATCCACTCTATCATTGGCAGAATCCTGCTCACCTCTACAATATGTACTTGCATTGAGTTCTCACTGACAATTTTTTGTCTCTGGGTCTTTGAATCACTGGGATTTATGGGTGCACAGCTCAGGTCTGGTGCACTTGATCTCTCACTGGTAATGTTCACATCCAGGTTGGCAGATTTAGCAGGAACACGAGTGATTTGTGATGCTTTCCATCTTGAGTTTGCTCCATATGATGCATCATTTGCTGCAGATACACACGACCTGGGCTGAGCAAATAAATGAGGGGACAAAATGAAGTTCTTCTCATCCAAGTAACTGCATTTGTGCCTAACTTTCTGTTTAGCCTCCCGGTATTGATGACATGCATTATCATCTATAAAAAAAAATAAAAAAAAATCAAATTTATATATAATATACTGTGCGTTTAACGTTCTCATAACATTATTCTAATGTTCTCCTAGCATTATTTTAACGTTCCTCTAACGTTATTTTAACGTTCCCCTAACGTTATCCTAACGTTCTCCTAACATTATTCTAATGTTATTCTAATGTTATTTTAATGTTCCTCTAACGTTATTCTAACGTTCCCCTAACGTTATTTTATTTGAACGTTCCCCTAACATTATTCTAATGTTATTCTAATGTTATTTTAACGTTCCCCTAACATTCCCCTAACGTTATTCTAACGTTCCCCTAACGTTATTCTAATGTTATTTTAACATTATTCTAACATTACCCTAACGTTCCCCTAACATTATTCTAATGTTATTCTAACGTTCCCATAACGTTATTCTAATGTTATTCTAACGTTAGAAGAACGTTAGGATAACATTAGAAAAACGTTATGGGAAAGTTAGAATAACATTAGAATAACGTTATGGGAACGTTCCCCTAACATTATTCTAACGTTATTCTAACGTTCTTTTAACGTTATTCTAACATTCTTATAACATTATTCTAACGCTATTCTGTTATTTTAACGTTCCTCTGACGTTATTCTAACGTTCCCCTAACGTTCTTCTAACATTATTCTAACATTACCCTAACGTTATTCTAACGTTCCCTTAACATTATTCTAATGTTATTCTAACGTTATCCTAACGTTCCCCTAATGTTATTCTAACGTTCTTATAACATTATTCTAACGTTATTCTAATGTTATTTTAACGTTCCCCTAACGTTATTCTAACATTACCCTAACGTTCCCCTAATGTTATTCTAACATTCTCCTAACGTTATTCTAATGTTCCCCTAACGTTCTTCTAATGTTATTTTAACGTTCTTCTAACGCAGTGGTTCCCAAACTTTTTAGAGTGGCGTACCCCCTAAGGGGTTAACCATCCTTCTGCGTACCCCCCTCTCTTCCACTTAGGGTGTATTCACACCAGGAAAGTCCACTAGTTCGCTTGCTTTGGACCGGATCAAATACAATGTTGATTTTTTTTTTTTTGTTTGGTGTGGTTCGCTTTCACACTGTCCTTTTTGCAAGTGAACCAATATTTGTAAACAAAACCACACATGTGCTTAAGGTCATCCATTAATTGGACAGAAATTCAACCATACCAGAGTTCGTTTGGAACCGGACCGAGACCACCTCTTCAGCTGGGTCTCGGTACGGTTGTTTGGTCCGCACCCAAGTGCGATTGCTGTTTTCTCACCTGCCCAAAAGATCCGCACCAAGGGGGGAAATGAACCAAACAAGATGGGTGTATGTTTTCAACATTGAAACTATGTTGTCTTTTAATGCATTTTAAATTGTCAACTACCATATTATATATCCAAAAATATGAACTGACATCATAATTACAACTTCCCAACTCATGAATAAGAACTTCCCAGATGGATTTGAATACACCATTATCGTTCTTGTGCTGCCACAGATAATGAGTGTTTTCTGGAAAGTTTAAAATTACCACACTACCACTTTTTGTACTATTTATTATTGTTGCTAACGCCTCTACAAAAGGTTAACTGGAAAGGCTATTTTAATGATCCATTACTTGCTGCAACACACCACAATTTTCAAGTAATCCTATAAACACTGATTAGCTGGTTTAAGCTGGATCTAAACGGCGTCATATTGATTCCATACCTGCATTGAGAAAATGTAATGTTACCTGTATGTCTGCTTTGAGTACAAGAGCACATCCTCACAGGACATTTGGGTAAATATAAACATTCCTGTTTAGTCTGTTTAACATGGTTATGTCTATAAACACTCCCACTTTCTTGCTCTTGGGTCTCTGGATGTCCACAGGGCTGCATTACAAATGCTGTGAAGTCTGAGCCCTGTTAGGCCGATGATTAATCACAGGTCCGGTTTTTAAATGTCAGGTCTGAGCCCAGCGTGGCCCGGCTCTGATCGATGTCCCACTCTACGGCTATCTTTCAGAAAGCTGCTCTGACGCTGTGGGACTCAGAATGACTCACTGTTTGCTCCAGAGAAGGTGAGTGGTGAAGGGTTTAAATGCAAATGTGTTCAACATCTAACCTCTGGAGAGCAGGGAGAGATATATTGAGGTTTCATTTTAATATTGATTAATATTACACATTTAATGTTACAAATTAAACAATGCTGAAATGTTATTTTATAATGAATTTTATTGTCTTAGTATTTGTTTTGTCCCTCTTTTTTGCTTTAATGACAATAGCACTCAAGCTCAATGACATCCACGAGTTAAACCTGAACCTACCCATAACTTATCCCTAAAATCAGAGGGAAATGATAGGTGAATAACACTGATGTAGAAGCACCTAACCCTGGTTGTAAGCCTAAACTTGACAAACTATAAACTTTCCCTCAAATCTGATTGGCTGATTGGAATGTTGTTCCAGGATCAGCAAAGATATATGGTTCCAGATTTCCCCCTACTCTTAAGCCCCGTCCATGACTGGTGACAATCTGCCCTATTAGCATAGATACCACCTGGTGAGCCGCAGCAGTTCTGTTTCTTGCTGTAGCTCCTGGAGATATACGTCTGCACCAAAAAAAAAAAAACATTACAAATGTTCTGTTATTTGATGTACCAATGAACTAAGAGTCTCCATAGACTGTCAGCATCTGAGCCACTGAGGATACCATGATTGAATTTTTATCTATGAAGGAAATGTGCCGAAAAAAGTAAAGTGTTATATATTTGCGCAAATCATTTTACGCCAGACTGCTTCACAAACAAGGGTCAGTTCAATGCTGGATTTGCACAAAAGATTAACATGACGGTGCATGCTAGTCGATGAGTTGAATCAACTTAACTCCACAACAACTACATTCATTTATCCACTAACCATTCAGAAACGTCCAGTTGCATTCTAAAAGTTGTAACTGAACGCATAGGGTACAGGTTGGGTCGGTCAATCCCTTCATTAAATGGAGCTTGCGAGGGGTTAAATATGTTCTATGTACAAAGTTGAAATATATCTGTTGGTCAGGATAACGAGAAGCCTCCTTTATTCACCCAAACATCCTCTCAAGTAAAATCTGGATCCAAATTCGGGCAGTCACATCTCCACAGCCTATCTAATGGCAGTTTAGCATAAGAGGCCTCCAAAATAAAATTATATAATATCAACACAAAGCCTCTGTTATTCCCTTGAGCAGTAATCAATTTATACAATGGGTGTACAAGCAAATTGTTGCCAAGGTACACCATATGCTTTGAGGGCCGATCTAAGCTGTGATTAAAAGAAAAATGAGGCTGGCAAATTGAATAAGTTTGCAATGTCTTGAAAAGTGCACAAACCAGAATCATTATAAATGTCTTTCAAATAGCAAATACCACTCCTACCCAATGCGAAGGAGGCGTAGGTCTGCCACTTATTGTCAGGCCTTTATTGTTGAATATTGGAGACTGTGTATGCCACCTACAGGAGATCTTGCATCTAGATTCAACCAACCTCGAGTTTGAATAAGATGGGAAACTATGGGACCAAAGCAACAGACATTGCTTATTTGATACTTTAGAAAAAAGGATGTCTTCCAGATTCCACGGATGCACAATATGTTCTTCTATCTTGCGCCAAGAGGCAGGGGTATGAGGGTAAAACCAGCACAAATGACCAAAAATAGAACTTACAATTAGGTACTGCTAAGCCCTAATCTACACTCTTCCTAAAGTAGACAACTTCAAACGCAGTCTTCTTCTATTCCAGATGAATTTGGAGATATTACCATGGATTTTATTCCAGAAGTTGACAGGAGGGAAGAGGGGTATCATAGAACCAAAAAAAATTCAGTCGAGGTAAAATATTCATTTTTTACAATAGAGATTTGGGCATGCAGAGAGTTGGGCAGATTAATCCATCTGTCTAGATCTCTCTTGATGTCCTTGCCTACTTCTGAAACATTTTGCCTCACAGTATGGTTCAAAGAGTGAAAAATTTGTATCCCAAGATACTAAAGTGCTGAAAAAAAGAAATAATGGGTGGATACGGCAACATTTCAGCAACTCATTTAAAGGTAAAAGGGAAAATTTAGACCAGTTAACCTTGAAACCAGATAAATGGCCAAACTCTTCACAAATAGACAGCAGGCTAGAAAACCAGAACATCATCAGCATATAATGCTACATGATGCAAAGCATTGTGAATGGAAATAGGTTTTATCTCAGTGGATTGTCAAATCATGGGCAAAAAATGAAAGGGAGAGAGCAAAAAGAGCTGGACTTGAAGGACACCCTTGTCGTGAAGACCTAGTGATAGAAAATGGTGAGGAAAGCGAGTACTAATACTGTGGGATTAGAATAAAGGATCTTAATCATATGTATAAAACCTTTACCAAAACCCATATTTTCAAGAACAGACCACAAGAATGACCACTCCATCCTATCAAACGCCTTCATCGCATAAAGGGACAGCACTGCTGAAGGAGCATTAGCACCCACTGCAGCATCAATTATATGTAGGAGGCGCCTGACATTATCCACTGCCAGTCTAGACTTAAAACCTGTCTGGTCACAATGGACTAACATGAAATCTTTATTTTAAAGTATTTGAAAGCAAGAAATTACATATTTCTTCTTTGTTTTATGTCATAGCTTTTTTAAATAAAAAGAAATCAAATCTTTACTGTGGTTTCAGACTGTATATCTAATGAGACTGGAGTAAACAACATCTGGCTGATATTTTCTCCTGTGAGACCTCTGCATAATATGCGATATGAATGTGTTGTTTTTCACAACATTTTTAGAAGATGCCAAATACTGGAGTTTGTAAAAAATATCCAAGATGTGCACTATTCTTAGCTTTCATTTTCCCATATCAGCTTAAAATGTTTTCACACACAAATCATGATTTATTAATAAGTCAAGTTATTTTGCGCTAAAAAATATCTTAATAACCACACATATGCAAAAATCACCCACACAGTAACCTTAGAAACAAGTAATTTAAGCCTATTTAATTTTTTGGCGAAATATTTTTAGAATTGGAATAACGACAGGTAAGTAAAACAGAATGATTCATTATTTCTGAGTAACAATAAACAAGAAATGACCTCAAAATTGCATCCTGTACACAGCTTACAATTGATAAGCTACAAAACACAATAATGTATGGGAAGTCCTTATATGGACATGCCCTGGGTGTGATTTATGCAAATTATTAGTTACAGACACACCCGGTCTCATTTAAAGGGTTAGTTCACCCAAAAATTTAAATTCTGTCATTAATTACTCACCCCCATGTCGTTCCACACCCGTAAGACCTTCGTTCATCTTCGGAACACAAATTAAGATATTTTTGATAAAATCCGATGGCTCAGTGAGGCCTTCATTGCCAGCAAAATAATTAACACTTTGAAATGCCCAGAAAGGTACTAAAAACATATTTAAAACAGTTCATGTGACTACAGTGGTTCAACCTTAATGATACGAAGCGACGAGAATACTTCTTGTGCACCAAAAAACACTGCTTCATGAAGCTTCAATGCTTTACGAATGTTTTGTTTCGAATCAGTGGTTCGGAGTGTGTATCAAACTGCCAAAGTCATGTGATTTCAGTAAACGAGGCTTCGTTACGTCATAAGTGTTTCGAAACGTTTAGAAATTTCAATGGTTCATGTGACTTTGGCAGTTTGATACACGATCCGAACCACTGATTCGAAACAAAAGATTCGTAAAGCTTTGAAGCTTCAGGAAGCAGTGTTTTGAAATCGCCCATCACTAGATATTGTTTAATAAAGTCGTTATTTTGTTTTGGGTTTTTTTGGCGCACAAAAAGTATTCTCGTCACTTCATGACATTAAGGTTGAACCACTGTAGTCACATGAACTGTTTTAAATATGTCTTTAGTAGCTTTCTGGGCATTTGAAAGTGTTAATTATCTTGCTGTCAATGGAAGCCTGACTGAGCCATCGGATTTTATCAAAAATATCTTAATTTGCGTTCTGAAGATTAACGAAGGTCTTACGGGTGTGAAACGACATGAGGGTGAGTAATTAATGACAAAATTTTCTTTTTTGGGTGAACTAACCCTTTAAAATAACCTTGATTTATTAACAATGATGAACGATGACAGGAAGAAGTTTCTGTGCATATGCACCTGTTACGTAGGAAATTCAGTGAGAACTTTTTATGAATACTTAAATACGCAATATGAGCAAAATTATTATTGAATAAGGACCGATTGAAGTGGCACTATTTTATCTTTGAAAGAAAAAAGTTCAACACAAGAAAAGCTTCTTTTTTTTCAAAAGAGTTCATTGCAGTGCATTGGTAATGGTATCAGTTACCATAATTGTATATGGTTTGAGCACATATGACTCAATACTAGAGTGGTGTTGTGAGTGGTGTCATTTGATTATCTAACAGTCAGTGGCGGTCATGACTCATATGGTGCCCTTGTTGAGATCCACCATGAGGCTGCTTGAAGCTGTTCAGGAAAAAAATGAAATGATATGTTCATTTAAAATAATAGGGACAGGTGGAACAGAGAGCAGATTTAATGCTGTGGGTATAAAGCTGGTCCTAAAGTCACCATGAAATCAAAATGGACAATTCTTGTTTTTGATGGAATATCGCAGTATTTATTATAAACGATTTATCCGTGCACATTTTGTTTTTTAATTTATGTGCCCTTGTAATCTTTAATCAAAATAACTTCCTCTCCCTTTTGCAGTGACATCTCTTCTCTTTTGACGTGTTTACTAGCCTGAGGGCGGGACAACCTGTCAGTCGCATAAGATTGACCAATAGCAAACCACAACCATCCAATCAATTCCCAATGGACAAAATTAAGCCCTGCCCTACTTGTTCGAGAAGCCGTTTCACTCGGATGTAAGTCACAAAAGGTAAGAAACGACTATCGTATGTAGACTACTAAAACCAGAAAATCAGATCAATTAGGATATTTAGGATAAATCTTTCATTCAGCGGGGAAAGTCTTATAGTTGTTCTTTTGCTTTGGTTATACATAAAAAAATTGGAATCCTGCTAGTATTCTCTTTTTATTATGAATGTGATTACATCTTTTTTTAATGTAACCAGATGAAGTTACATTAATTTTGTATCTGATGAAATGCCATGCCTGCTTTATCAACAAGTAAATTCTCGCCTCCCAGTCAAAACAATCGTAAAAAGCTCAAACAAACAGGAATAACCAGTCAAAACAGAAAAACATTTGCAAATTAAACCTCTAGCATCACGTCTCTATGTGCAGAGAAACCTCTACACGCTGAGTGATTGGCAGGAAGTCGCTCTTTTCAGTCTCGATACACACTGCGAGGTGATTTTGAGGCATGCTGGGTATAGCAAGCTAAACTCAGTGGCAAACAAATGTTTGTGCCACACATAATGGATGCCTCCAGATCCCCACAAGGAACTTCCCATAGCAGCAGGTGAAAGCAACAGTGTAATTAGACACAGGTTGCACATGGCTGCAAACATTCAGAGGAAAAAACTGCAACATCGCCTATTATCTCCTCTCCCGCTGCTTGAACTAAACCATGTTTAAAGGAACTCTGTGGGACTGTCACTCAAGACTCTGAGCTGATTAGCCATTTCAGAGAGTGTATTGATTTTTCTTTGGCAGCATTTTACTCCTTCCAATCAGATTCATTATGATGCAAGCCATAGCTTAATAGATCCCCTGACTGTGGGGATGTTTACATGACACAATTTTCAACTAAAAACTGAAAACTTTTTATGCGTTTTGGCCGTTCATTTACACAACAACGGCGTTTTGGGGGCCTGAAAATGCAAACTTCTGAAAATGGGTTTCAAAGTGTGAAAAACGATACCATTATCGTCTCCATGTAAACTACAAAAATGTGAATTTGCAAAAATATGCGTCTACAGGCGCATACACTTTCTTTATAAAGCGACATCGCCAACTACTGGCCTGGCAGCATAATACAGCGTTTTTAGTCGTTTTCGCGGATCCGTGTGAATAGGGATCGTTTTGACAACATTGTCGCCTGTACACGAAAAACGCAAATGAATTTTTTTTTTCCCGTTTTTAGTACATCGTTGTCGTGTAAACGTACCCTGAATATGAATATGTTTGATTGCTTACCAGTGATTCTGCTATCCGTATCGGAACATTCCCAAGCACAGCACATATTCCTCTTCTCACCCTTTCTGTGGAAACATTGTGAATTAAATGCATAAAAGACCAGAATTTTCCAAATACACATTTTAAAAGTGTTTTTGTTCTTTGAAAATCTAAAGATTGAAGTACAATTTCTCTAATAATCACATTAAACCAACTTCTGTAAATGAGACTGTTAAGACAGACATAACATGCAGGATTATATATAATTACATATTAAAATTTCTATTCTATATATATACACACACACACCAACTCATCCCATTTATTCTACTCACATTCATTTGTCATTAATGTCTGCTTTTATTGGAGTCAAAGTTATTACTCGACAAAACTCTGTCTCCTGAGCTACTAAAAAGATCCTTTTAGCAATAAAATGCGATTTCAGAGATTTGCTAACTGAACTGAAACACAGTGGAGTCAAAAATGAAACCTGATTTCCACAGAAAGCACTGACAGGTCACTTTTTAGGACACAACAGCTAGTGTTGTATTCATCATAATAGTTGGTGTTGAATTGCTTCTGATGTGATGGAAACAGGCAAAACAATAGAAGCTCTTTACTATAGCAAACAACATCAGTTCCTGCTGGTAAGTAGTCAAATGAATTGAGTGTACAATGCTAACAGATCCCCTGTGAATGTTCCTGCACCTCATCAAATCACAAGGACTTGATAGCCCAGGACCAATGAGTCATGGAAGGCCATAATTATTCCCGGCTATAGTTTTCCATTACCGAGACCTCATATCAGCCCTACTCACAAGCCACCACTAACATCTCTAAAGCACACTTTTTGGGAAAGTGTAATGCACAAGCGAGACAAAGTAGAGTAATTTTCTCTGTTACAGCCCTGCTGCAGCATACAATAGAAATGGCTTGTTTTGATGGTTTGGAAACTTTTAATTCCTCCAGTAGTTTGTATACTGGAAGAGCCAATGCAGCTGCTTCCACCCCAGAGTAAAAGACTAAAAAAGGTAAGCATGGGATAAAGTTCAAATTAAGAAATACATTCACATTGTGAGATAAAGTCAAAACTGGAAGATATAAAGTCACAATTATTATTTTTTTAAAGTCTTAAGTAGAAATGGGCTTCCATAACAGAGAGAACTGAAAACTAAACTTTAAGATTAAGATAGATAGATAGATAGATAGATAGATAGATAGATAGATAGATAGATAATATCAGACCACGTTGTGTAATTAAAAAGTTTAAAATGTAGGAAGCATTATAGTCAAATCAAACTAATAACTGTACCTTTTACTCTTCTGTTTATTTTCTGTGAGCTGCATATTGGCACACATTTGTCTTGCGGTCTCTTCTGAATGCTTTGAAACGCTCATGTTCACACACAATGCCATAATTACACACAAGAGACGCAACAGTAACCAGGAACTTGTACACACGTCAGTAACTGGTCAAGCTGACGTACTGTATGACAGCGGCTCAAGCTGAGCAGATCTTCCCACTGCCACAGAAACACAAACGAGATGTTTATCTAGTCATTTTTGCTTGTTATTAGTATGGTTGAATTGGATCATCGAAGGTCAGCAGCAAATACATTGGTTATTAAAGTAAATTAAATAAAGTATATTTGTGTAATTTAATATATTTAATTGCTGCGTTCCAGACGAGGTTGACGTTGGAATATCCCAAATTAAATGTCCCACTTCAGACCTCAGTGAGTTCCAGTCACTCATAGTCTACGTCACGTTCACATGTTGACCACATGATGTCGCCATGACAGTGTTTTTGTGTTAATTATGGCAAAATAGAATAAAAATAACAAAACAGCTGACGAAAAGCAAAAACGAAGGTAACATTACATGAACTTAATGTCTAATGTTAAAGTTTGTTTTTACGTTGATATTCATTGGAAGCAGGACGCGCCGACATCTTGGAATTGACGTCAAATGAGTCGTTTCGCTGAGGTCGGGGTTGATAGATGTACCCCGAGTTCACGCGCCAAACGTCCGACTTTGAGGAGTGTTCCAGACGCTATAGAAGGATTTGGAAAAAATCTAAAATCCGATCTGTCTGGATCGCAGCATTACTCCTGATTTCTCTTAACATGAGGACAGAAGAGGTGTCAGACAAAAAATGGGTAACTTGCGTTACTCATATGAAAAATGGAACTCAGATATTTTGTTGTAGCCTAAATGTAAAAGTAATGTGTTACTTTACTAGTTACTTGAAAAAGTAATCTGATTACATAACTTGCAGTACTTGTAATGCGTTACTCCCAACACTGCCCTTAAAAAATGTAATGTAGCCTATTTTATTTCTTAAAACAGGCTTCATTAGTTGCACTTTTTTATGAATTGTAGCCTACTACACTTTACGTTTTTGTTTCACTAAAAAGAACAGGTTCATTTGTTCGTAAATTGCACAATACTAATTGCTATAATGGTTTTCACTAAAAAGAACTGGTTATTAAGAGTCATTTGTTCATAAGTTTAGGCTTACCAAAACAAAACTTACCACTATAGCTACTCATAATGTTTGTTATGTATTTTATTTCTTCATTCAGGCTACATTGGTTTTGCTGTATGCTTTTGATTCACTAAAAAGAACCTGTTCACAAGAGTCATTTGTTTGTGAATTATTATACTACATTGGTTGCACTATAGTGCATTTTTTCACTAAGAAGAACCATTTCAAGTCATTTGTTCATAATTCATACAACACTAACTGCGCTATAATGTTTTTGTTTCACTAAAAAGAACCAGCTCATAAGTCGTTCATAAATCAGGTTTACCAAACTAAAACTACACTATACACTCTTAAATATTATGTAACATATTTTATTTCTTCTAAAGAATTTGAGGAAAAACATCTGAGGCACATGAGAACTCCAAATTCTTTTTAGCTTTGAAATGGAAATATTTGAAATCTTTCTCTGGCAGTTTCTCTTTAGTCATGCTGAATTAAGTCGTATGCTGGAAGATACTGAAAAAAACAGAGAAGCATGGCAATCGTGGGCTTCCCTGAGGCTGTTTGATCCATCTGGTCACTCAGGCATTCATGTACTTCTTTCTCCAAGTCTCCATGAGGAAAGCCCAGAGCAGGCCTGCTTTCTGCCAGCCAGGCTCAGATGCTTGAGTCAGAGAACAGCTGCTGCTGATGGCAGGGAAAAATGAAACTTAATTAGCTTTTACATTCATAGTGCACTTGCTTTCATACCAAATTGCAAATTAATATTGCAATGGAGACACTAACATATATGCCGCCTCTGCCAGAGGCAATATAGTGATTAACTCAGTGGGCACATAAGTTTAGCACTTTTGGTAAGAGTGTTTTGGGTTGTACTGACTATTCTTGGATAGTGAAAAGTCCGGGCTTGGTTTTCCTTTTCCCATTCCAGGCTTCTGGAGTATTTATGTCCACATGGACAGGCTTCAGTGGTCCAGGGAGAGGGATCTGATGAAAGAATTGCCTTTACAGCATAGAATAGACTTGAAAAAATGTGTTATTTCTCTCTCAAAATGATCTTTCTTAGGTGCTAATAACTTTTAATTAAAGCCAGGCAAAAGCAGTGCTGTGCTGACCAAATTCACCAGGTCACCAGCTTCAAGCAGCATCTGACATCACTATACAAAATAACTTTTGTAAAAATTTCACTAAACAAAATGCTGTCCTCAGTTTCTTTGTGCTTTTCTGAAATGAGACTTAGACGTTTGCAGCCAACAAACGCAACATCCGAATTCAGACACATCTATTGTTTTTGTTTCACTAAAATGAAAATGTTCATAAGATTCATTTGTTTATGAATCGTACTACATCGGTTGTGCTATATGTTTTTGTTTCACTGAAAAGAACTGGTTCATAAGAGTCATTTGTTTGTGAATCTGACTACATTGGTTGCACTGTACGTTTTTGATTAAACTAAAACGGACCTGTTCATAAAAGTCATTTGTTTGTGAATTGTACTACATTGGTTGCGCTATATGTTTTTGTTTCACTAAAAAGAACCAGTTCATAAGAGTCATTTCTTTGTGAATCATACTACACTGGTTGCACTGTACGTTTTTGTTTCACTAAAAAGAACCTGTTCTAAAGAGCATTTGTTCATGAATCGAACTACACTAATTCCACTATAATGTATTTGGTTTACTAAAAAGAACTGGTTCATAGGAGTTTTTTGTTTGTGAATGGGGCTAAATTGGTTGTGCTGTATATGATTCTGATTCACTAAAAAACCATTTCATAAGAGTCATTTGTTTGTGAATCAGACTACACTAGTAATTCCACTATAATGTATTTGTACTAAAAAGAACTGGTTCATAGGAGTCTTTTGTTTGTGAATGGGACTAAATTGGTTGCGCTGTACGATTCTGATTCACTGAAAAGAACCATTTCATAAGAGTCATTTGTTCATGAATCGAACTACAATAATTCCACTATAATGTATTTGTTTCACCAAAAAGACTTGGGTCATAAGAGTCATTTGTTCGTGAATCAAATTCCACTAAAATGTATTTGTTTCAATAAAAACAACTGGTTCATAAGAGTCATTCGTTCATGAATCAAATTACACTAATTCCACTATAATTTGTTTCACTAAAGACTTGGTTCATAAGAGCCATTTGTTCGTGAATCAAATTCCACTATAATGTATTTGTTTCACTAAAAAGAACTGGTTCATAAGAGTCATTTGTTCATGAATCAAATTCCACTATAATGTATTTTTTTCACTAAAAAGACGGTTCATAAGAGTCATTTGTCTGTGAATTGTTTTGTTCTTGAAATACATGTTTTCATACCATTATTTCCCAGTCAGGACTGCACTATTTCTGCCGCATGACTGTAAAAGCGGTGAAGGAAACAGTACTGACATAGGAGATTGATCTTGGGTTTTTTTTATATAAAAAGCTTTTTAATGTTTCATGTGATCAAGCTGTGATTGTAACCTAGTTTAGGATCCAACATGCCGCTCTGTTTGCTCACTTTCTCTTGAGAGAGAATAAAAACACACACCACAAAACATCTTTCAATCATCTTTTCAATAACAATTTACTTATTCGAAGAATACATAGATAATTCCAAGACATTAATTTCACTAATGATCTGTAAAAGCAGTTTTAAACCAGTCTGCAATTTATTACACTTTATGATATTAGTGCACCGCATTTAAACCATAGTATCTAAAACAACACTCATTTCATATTCAAAGGCAACAGTTAAATTCTTTTTATTATGAATTCAAAATCATGTAAACAATTCTGGAATGTCAGCATCTTCTTCTATATTTGATGTTTGCATAAAGATGCAGATTCAGTAACCTGAATGGAATAGCACAATGATGAATTCAGTCCAATGCAAGAAACGCATCCATTCAGAGTGCATTTATATTTATATATACACTAATCGAATGGTTTTTGCAGCAAGGCAGCTCTGATAAGAGGTAAACTGCATTTGCATTGATCTGCAAAAGGGCAAGACATATTAATCCCAAACATCATAAGGATACAATTCTCACTAGAAAGGTCAGATGGTGCAATAAAGCCATAATGTGTGCATCTTCATTTTCTAGGAATTGCATTATTTTTCTCATCTCATGTGTTGTACTTGTATAAACAAAAATGAAAAATAGGACTCGGTATAAAAGATTTGGCAATAGAATTTTTCCCCGTTATCAAAAGAAACCAAACGTGCTTTGGAGCAAATGTACTGATGACAGAGAAAAATATACTTCCATTATGGTTCTCTCTGGGTCAGTTGCTGAATGCTTGGAGATGTTCGTTTGGGGTGACTGTCTTTCTCTTTGGTGTTTTAGTCTCTAAATAGGAATCTTATTGGTGTCTGCAGGAATAAAAGCATCTTGGGTGGTCCCGTATACCTAAAAGCACCATGGGAGATTAGGAACAGTCATCCTTTGCATTTCCTTCAGCGTCTGTCCTTTGAGAATGCAAGAATGACTCCCATACAGCCAAACACTGCAAGAAAACACAGACACACATACTTATATTATTATAAAGGTATTTTAAAGATTTTGAAGTGTCAAAAGGTCATTTGGTTTAACCGTCTAAAGGCCAATACAGCCATTTCATATGTGATTAAAATATCTTAAAATGTAATAAATGTATATATTTTTTATTCTGGCATGATTTTATAACATCATATATCAACATAGTGCAAAATGGTATTAAAATTATGTGTAGAAGTCGTTGCTTTGTAATGAGAAAGAATGTCCGGAAAAATGAATTTCATTGATGTCATTCGGAGTAACCAATATAAAGGGACCATTTTGGATCAAGTCATGCGGTATCATGTGACAGGATGTGACATCATTCAGACACCTGCAAAGGACCACATGGTTATGAAGCAAAGCAACTAACTCTCTCAAGTATTTAAAAAATTCATGTTTTCACTTGCTCATACGCATGTCCCGTAACAGGTCATTTGGTACAACCGCTATAAAACATGGAAAATGTTGTAATA
This sequence comes from Mylopharyngodon piceus, assembly GCA_039654765.1. Classification (NCBI taxonomy): domain Eukaryota; kingdom Metazoa; phylum Chordata; class Actinopteri; order Cypriniformes; family Xenocyprididae; genus Mylopharyngodon; species Mylopharyngodon piceus. Next base: position 5,793,551 of record CM077444.1, on the reverse strand, counting down.
TTTTAAAAAGTTGTACTAAATATAAAAGGTTAGATTGTCCTTTTGCTAGCTAGCTAGCAAGCTAACTAGCTAGTTAGCTAGATATCAGCATGTTAGCATTGTTTTAAAATATCATCATTCGGTATTAGGGCTGTGAATCTTTGGGTAGACAGCGATTCAATTCAATTCATGATTCATAGGTGTTCGATTCAAGAACGATTTTTGCAAATTCAGAACAATTCGATTCGATTCTGCATTTTTATATGCACTCATAGGGTTATTGAAATGCTTCCCCCAATGTGTCTTAGTCAGGGTGTGAATTACTCACTGACCTTCAGGGGATTAGAGGCAAAAAAACAACCTTTTGTCCATTGTTAATGTTAGTTCATGTTAGTTCTTAATGATGCTACATAACTTTATTTTAATAGCCTAAAAATCTGCATTTGTAGAAATTTGCATAAGCCAACATTTTAAAAGGCTTTAAAAGTGTTGTTAGGCCTAGTTCATGTTAACTATAGTGCAGGATAGTGTTAATGGCTACACAACCTTATTAAAGTGTTCCATGTACATTAAACATACTAATGCTTACATGGAGAGACTACCTTAGAATATCACGCACTTTCCCAACTAATCCTAAACTAACTTTCTTCACAGAATAGTAAGAAAAGCCCTCTTTGTTCTCTTTACGGAACATTTTCCTTACTATGATTCTGAAAGAGAACACGCTGGGTGTCTACTGTTGCTATAGTAACAAACACAACTTTAATGCGCATCTGACTGATAGATAAACCGCGCGCTCTTGTTTCAGTGTTGTTAATGTTGTAGTTATTTCAGCAGTTTCCTTCGTACATTCAGTTTAACAACATTAAGTTAAATTTAATTCATCATTCATTGGAACTGTGCGTATGCATTTAGACACATTATGTGTTTTCTCCATCCATGCAATAAATGCGCGCCCTTGAATGAGCGGAGTTTTACTTCAACTGCTCAGGTAATGTCAATGGTATGACCCACTTTCGTAAAACTTGAGTATTTTATCTTATAGAAAATAACGGTGACATTTCCACGCAATGAAAGCGTTTTATTTTAACACGCAATGACTTGGCAGCTTTATCATTGGCTTGATCGGTTTGACTCAGGACTATTGCTGTTATAATAGAGAGCTGTCATCTGCTCATGTGAATAGCAGTGGCCGTCCTGAGGAGAGCTCAAACGTGGGCTTCTCAAAATGTGTCAATGAGAGCTACGGTAGGAGCGCGAGCGCAGTCCAGTGAAAGGCGGTAAAGAGTGCAGCGCGTGTCTGTGAAGGAGAGCTGTGAGGGTGCGAATGACGGCGCACAACGTCTCCATCAATTCGCGCATAGTAATTTAATGTTTGTATATTTTAAAGCACTGAATCGCTATCGAATCACAATTAATCCGATTCTTAGCATTTTACATCGATTATCGACCGAAATTAACGATTCCCGATTCAAAAAACATGTTTCAAGATCGATGCATATGCATCGTCAGGATTTGTAATCAATGCATCGAGAAAACGAGTGAATCGTTACACCCCTATTCGGTATAACCAAAAGTGTCATTCGGTAAAACCGAAATTTTTGTTAAAACGAATGACTTTTTTGGTGACAAATTTTGTCCACCTTGTAAAAAATGACAAAAGCAGTGTTAATTGATTATAAAAATCACATAATCTCATTGTTAACACTTAATAAAACTTCAAAAATTAATTACATCTCCATTATGTTTTTTTTTTACACTTTTAAAATCCTTATTCATGAATGACCCATTATATATATATATATTATATATATATATATATATATAAAAATTATATAATAAATCTATATTATTATATTTTATTTTATTTAATATATATATATCATCTTATTTTATATAAAAAAATATATAAATAATATAAATTTTCCAAAGCAAATGTGAGTGTTGCATATACATTCTCACATCAGTGAAACTCTGACTGCAGTGAAATAGATGGATGTTTAAACACCGTTAACCGTGAGGCCTGACAAGTGGCTGCCATTTGGTTTCCAATTTCATTCAGAAGCTGCGTTCACTCCTCATCCCGAGTGCCATTTAGGTGTCACTTTCTAAGCCCTTGATAAATGTCTTCACAGGGACTCGTCAACCACTGCTCAAGCCCCGAAATACCTCGACACACCTCGGCCCAAACCGCTCAGATGCCACTCGCAAGCATGTTTCATAGCAGAATCTCTGGAGGCGCGTTGGCTGCGGCCGACTCACTGTCAAAAGCAGTTAATCAATGTACTCCATCACCACAGGATTCAGACGTGACGTGACCTTGGTAAACAACTTTAGACAGGCCATGTGTGAGGGCGCTGGACCACAGTCACCCTCCGAATCACACTAGGACACAGCTATATTTGTCTCAGTACCAAGCAGACCAGTTCAGGGAAGCAGACATTTATATAACTCTGGTTCAAGATATTGATTAAGCACAGCAAATAAAACTGCATGTCAAAGTTGAATGGGACAGATGTGATCGGGATTGGCACCACCGAATCTTGGCAGCTGGGTAAAAGGACGATCACTCAAGACTTTAGTGTGCCATTCACTTGCAGGAGATTGATATGAAAGCATAAAAAAATTGTATTTCACTTGCTAAAGTTTGGAGAAGTCTAAACTGTGCATTCATATAGTAAAAGACAACTGACAAACAAAGAATAAAACAAGGCTGAATGCACATAAGTGATTTTTATAGTGATGCAAAGTTTTTTGCTTTTACAACAGCAGAAATAACAGACTCTAACATTCAATAAATAATTTAAATTATTTTTTATATATATATATATATATATATAGTGCTGTCAAACAATTAAATTTCGGTGTGTGTGTATGTATATATATATATATATATATATATATATATATATATATATATTCCAGCACAAATTGGTCAAATGAGGACAAGAAAAATGAAAATGAAGCGATCACATTCAAAGATGGTAAATGGATTTTTCTGATTTCAGCAAAGAATGACTTGTAATTTTCCTGCAATTTTCCCATTTGTCGTGAGAAAATGACTTCAGCTTTCCATAGAAATTGTGGAAGTGCAAGAAAAAAAAGAACCGAGAAGAAAGAAAAGTTGAGCACAACTAACTTTTGAGAACATGTTTCTACAAGCCTCAGAATCAATGACAAAAGCCTTTTTTGCAATGCACTGCACATAAGCACACACTAATAAAAAGTATAATAAAGGCAAAATACATGTGGCCTTTCCAGATGACTGATTAGGTGAGAAACACTGAAGAGAAGAGTTTGTTGACAAAGATTGAGCATGTCAATAGCCATTTCAGTAGTCTAGACAGTAAAGGGTTTGCTTTGCAACACATCTCTGCCTGAAACATGGTTACTGATGGTTTCAACCTCTGTAATGGGAGGGTCATTATCTTTCCACAAGCTCTGACGCTTTAGTCCAACTGCGGTCAGCCAAAAGTGTCAGTAATCAAGCAGCGATGCATGAATAATAACATGCATCAACACAGACACACCTGAGACGTAACTGTGCAGATCAAACGGCAAACAACAGATACAGGAGAAGCTACATGTCTGAAGGGCTTGAGATGTGAATTTGTCAGTTGCATCAGCTGTTGCTTTAACTCTTGTAACAAAGCAAACGCTCCTGCTGTCTGAAAATCCTGCAAACGCTCTGTGCTGGTTGAATTATATGTAACATTTAATGACAGCTTCCTCATCTTTGCCATCGTTTCAGCTACAGCCTTGTTGCTATGGCGTCTCCATGGCAATTTTCTGAAGTTGCCATGTTGCAGTACATGGCTGCTGTGTTTGTCTGTAATGTACGGCATGCAAATGTTGAACATCCACCCACACCAGTGTGCAGTGCTTCTTATATCAGAGTTTGCATTGTTAGCATAATGTGTACAGAGAGGTGAGGTCAAATGCAAACGTCTTCATGATGTGAAACTGAATAATAAATTAAAATACACAGTAGTAATGTTGTTTAGACCTGGAAGCTAATATTAATTATTATAATTATATTATATACATTACATTAAATATATAAATGATATATAATTATAAAAGTGTAATTACTAATTAAATAAATAAATGTATAAATATTATAATTTAAACAAAAAAAAAAATATTTTTTTGTGTTCCACAGAAAAAAAAAAGTCATACAAGTTTGGATCAACACGAGGGTGAGTAAATGATGACCGAATTTTCATTTTTGGGTGAAGTAACCTTTAAAAGAATAATGGTTGACCCCTCCAGCACAACTCAGTAAAATGAGGACAAGAAAAATGAAAATGAAGTGATTGCATTCAGAGGTGGAAAATGCATTTTTCTATTTTCAGCGGAGACTGGCATGTCGGCAATTGTCCCATTTGTTGTAATAAAATTACTTTAGCTGGGTGAACGGTAAATGTAGAAGCGCCCAAAAGAACAAAACAAACAATATTACAATAGTGTAATTCATTCTAACCCTAAACTTCCCCCTGAACCTACACATCACAGAAAACTTTCTGCATTTTTACATTTTCATAAAACATAATTCGGGATGATTTATAAGCTGTTTTCCTTATAGGGACCAAAAAAATAAAATAAAAAATGTTTACCAGGACTACACACACACACACACACACACACACACACACACACATACACACACACAGAGACACACATTCTGTACACAGACAAACTTCACTAAACATTTACACAACAAATTATATTATGTGGGTAACCAAACAGTTGCTGGTACCCATTGACTTTCATAGTATGAAAAAAAAAATACTATGGAAGTCAGTGGGGACCAGAAACAGTTTGGTTACCCACATTCTTCAAAATATCTTCTTTTAAGCTTGACAGAACAAAGAAACTCATACAGGTTTAGAACAACTTTACGGTGAGTAAATGATGACAGGATTTTTATTTTTGGGTGAACTATCCCTTTAAGGCTGGCGAAGTTCTCTTACACAAATGTATTTGCCCGTCTCATCTACTCATCCCTCTTTTTTTTCTACCTCTTCTTACACCTTATTCTCTTTTAGGTCTGTGTTTGATGCTGTCAGACTCTTCCTTCCACATTAAATAAAAATGCCTCTTTGCCTGGAGGTTACACATAAAAACACGCATGTGAGGAACAGGTTGTCTGCAGAGCCCTGTGAGCATGCAGTATTTATTTCCATTTCTTGTATTTTAGCTTTCAATTTCAGTTTAGTTCTAGTCAGTTTTAATGATGCATGAATAGCTTGATTTCATCAAACCACTGTTTATATATTATTTGGCTGCCTAGCACCATATAACACACAAAAAAACCCACAAATTTGTGCATATGATTGTGCATATTTAGTACTTAGAAACTGCACTGTACTCAAAATGATACCGTTATAAGTTTTACTTGTGAAGTATAGAACAACACACCATACTGCAGTACTTTTGGCCAATGAAATGAGCAATAAATGTGCTGCATTTAGCAGTAAATTCTCACTACCATCTTCTGATATCTCCAATTTATTTACGATTCTGACGCATGGACTGGATCCATTTGAAGAACAATAAGTCACTGGATTTAGCGTTTGAAGTTTATGGTATAGAATTTTTGAAATATGTAAAGAGTTTTATTTGATCTGTATCAAGTAAACAAGACAATAATTGTGTTGTCTCTTAAACGTTTCAAAAAGACAGCAGCACAATTACTCGCTGTAGGCACTTTGCTGCATGTTGGATCATTATTTTATGTTATTTCAGATTGATCTGCCCCCTTATGGAAGCTTGTTTCCACCACGGAATAAAAAAAATAAAAAAGGTAATTGCGACTATCTATATTATGACTTTTTTTCTCTCAGAGGTGAGAGATATAAACTCACAATTGCAAGTTATAAAGCACGATTTGTGAGATATACACTTTAAAAAATGGTTCAAATAACTTTTTAAAAACTTCCTCTGAGAAAAAAGTCAGAACTGAGAAATATAAATTTGTAATTCTAACTTTTATCTCGCAATTCCGAGGTTATATCACAATTCTGACTTTTTATTCTCAGAACTGTGAGAGACAAACTTTATAAAAGTTATAAAGTCCGAAATGTGAGATATAAAGTTAGAACTGCGAGTTTATATAACGCAATTATGATGTTTTTTCTCAGAACTGATATGAACTCAGAATTACAAGTTATAAAGCACGATTTGTGAGATATAAACTCGCAATCGCAAGAAAAAAAGTCAGAATTGTGCGATAAAGTCACAATTACCTTTATTTTTTCAGAGAAAAAAGTCAGAATTGAGAAATATAAATTTGCAATTCTAACATTTGTCTCACAATACCGAGGTTATATAGCAATTCTGACTTGTAGACAAACTCAGAATGGCAAGTTATAAAGTCCGAAATATAAGATATAAAGTTAGAACTGCGGGTTTATAAATCGCAATTTTGACATTTTTTTCTCAGAATTCCATTTATTCCATGGTGAAAACAAGCTTCAATAGCCCCTAAATGTCATGTACAAAACAAAAAAATCTAAGGTCAGGCCTGGGAAATTAATTTACTAAATCAGACCTGAAATTACAAAAACATTTATGATTTTCTCCTGTAATTGATTTAGTTTTTGTTCCAATTGTAGTGCATGTAATTAGTTTTAGTCCAGTTTTTGTTCTTTTGCAAAGTTTCCCTGCTAGATTATGTCTTGGTAACTGTTTTTGTCTGTAGTCAAAACTACTTTGAAACCATAGCTTGCCAAACTACTCATTTAAAGTAGTTTCCCTCAACACTGCAGTGAATGACAGTTCTTGCAGCACAGCTTATTTTTAAGTCTGTTTCCATCTTAAAAATCCCAGTGGATGTCTTCTCACCCTCTCTAGAGACACAACAGAGTTTGTTCTGTTCTCGCTATAAACGCATTCATCTGTTTCTGTCCAACAACAGGTTGGTCTCTAGAGCCTCTAAGGTCACAGCAGGTAACCAGAGATCACAACATCTCTAAAACACTTTTTCCCTTTGCTTCTCATTTTATGTTGTGTTGTTGCAAAATACCTTCAACTTTGAGGTCATAATTTATTGTTCAAGACTAAAAAGCAAAGGAAGAATCCTTTAAAAAAAAAAAGAAAAAAAAAAAGATAAATTAAGCAGTGAACCGGCTTAAACGCATCCAATCTAGCGAGCAATGTCAACATTTATAGACTTGGAGTGCAATTACTTGTCAGCGGGGATAAAAATGAGATACTACCACCCTCTGCTGGCACATATCCAATGAATGCAGGCAGATGGCCACATGCATCCCTCTCAAATCTGTCAGAGGTTTGTCCAAGTCTTTTCCAAAGTGTCTTTACCACCTCACAGCTTTGAATGTTTATCTCTCAGTTCTGAAATCTTCTCAATTAACCTCAATCACTCTTTTTAATCACTATTTTAATGCATGATCAAAGTGAAAATAGTAATAGACAACCTCAAAAGTGGCTTATTGCTTTTATAAAATGGCGGCAACAACAACGTTATAAAAAGACACTAACAAAAAGTTAAAATGTACTAATAATATTAATCAGAATAAATTCTTCTGCCAACAAATATGTGACCCTGGACCACAAAACCAGTCATAAGGGTCAATTTTGAAATTGCGGGTGCAAAAAATTCAAAATATTGACAAAATCACCTTTAAAGTTTTCCAAATGAAGTCTTTAGCAATGCATATCCACTCATAAAAATAATTTTTTGATATATTTACGGTAGGAAATTTACAAAATATCTTCATGGAACATGATCTTTACCAAATATCCTAATGATTTTTGGCATAATCGATAATTTTGACCCATACAATGTATTGTTGGCTATTGCTACAAACATACCCGTGCAACTTATGGTTTTGCAAACAGCTCACCTTTTCATAGTAGCTGACGTTCCTCTCTGCTGTGTCGATGAAGGCTGATCGTAGGTCAGTTCTCATGACCTTCTGCCAGCGGGTCCAGTCGCTCTTGAGTGCATTATTTGCCCACTCCATCCGGTCCTCCGTCTTGTCCAGCTCATCTCTCATCTGAACACATAAGGATTGGTTGATTAGCATGGTCCAGTTAGCCTCTACAGTATCAGTGTCATAAGAAGTCCATCAGGTAGCCAAAAAACATCTTACTCTATTGAAGATCATTCACAAGTAACCAAGTACATACAAACATATACTGAATATATGTATATATGTGTGTGTGTGTATATATATATATATATATATATATATGAAATATGTATGTATGTATATGTGTGTTTTAGAATCAGTGTTATTTTTTATTCTTCAAATCACCTGTATATGCATATTAACAGCTGTCTTTTACTGCAATAAAATCCTATATAAAATCTGTTATTCATTCTATTGAAAGGGCTGCACAACCCTAAACCCACCTAATTGTATAGGATTTCCTTTGCAGACTAGTCAACTAATCCTTCAGATGACCTACTGACTAACCAATTTTGAAAATATGTAGTTTTGCGCATCCCTAATCCTGACCTGTGACTCTAGAGATGATAAGTCATGTAGCTCTGAACGGACAAGTAAAAATCATCATGTCAACACCAATATTACTAGAACAGCTCTTCCACCATCAGACTGCTGACGTATAGCCATTTGTATTTTAGAGTGTTGTAAAAACTTTTATTACCGAGCAGTATAACTCCTGTAAAAACCTGCTGAGCACGCAGGAATAATTTTGTTATGCTGATATCAACTACATCGGTCACTGTAATTAAATTAATTTGTTTCTTGGCTCACTGCAAGTTGTCTCAAAAGTCTAAACAAGTTGTTTAAACAATGACGCTAAGCATATCTGACAGCTTATGTCAGTTATGCTTATTATTAGATTATTATTGTTATCCATTTTATATTGTACTGCCTGTACTACTACTCAAACGTTTGGGGACAGTAATTTTTTTTTTTTGTAAATAAATTAATATTTTTATTCAGCAAGGGCACATTAAAGTGACCAAAACTGACAGTACAGACATCCCGCTCTAAGCGGGACTCGAACCCGGGTCCGCCGGCATGGGAGTCGGGCCCTCTAACAAGGAGGCTAAAGACCGCAGCCTCTAGCGTCAGTCACTAGAGCGCCTCTTGAGATGAGGGGAGTGAAGTTTACACGCGCAGCTCTTACCAGCCTATGTCCGTTACACTCACCCCCCTAAAACTCACTCCTATCTGGGTCACGGCATCAATGTAATCCCTCCTGTTCGAACTGCCCTCTCTAAGCGGGACTCAAACCTGGGTCCGCCGGAATGGAAGTCGGGCGCTCTAACTAGGAGGCTAAAGTTTACACGCGCAGCTCTTACCGGCCTACGTCCGTTACATATTCATCAAAAAACTGTCACGGATTCCACTAAAATATTAAGCAGCACAACTGTTGTTAATAATAAGAATGTTTCTTGAGCATCAAATCAGCATATTAGAATGATTTCTAATAAAAGGGTCATGTGAGACTGAAGAAATTATGCAGAAAATTCAGCTTTGTCATCAGGAATAAATTACATTTTAAAATATATTCTAACAGAAAACCGTAATTTTAATAGTTATAATATTTCACAATATTACTGTTTTAATGTCCAAAAAATGCAATTCAAACTCAGTAATTAGACAATGGTGTTGACAAACTTTCAGCCACATTGTGTATTTTTAGGGCCTTCGCACAATTGCTTTCCTGTCACTGAGTAGCTTGTGATTGGCTCACAGGGTGGCCGTTAACTACTCTATCATACTCTATTTAGTGCGAGAGCTCTCTGGGGGTGAAAGCACCTCCAGATGACACTCAACAGTATCAGTGTGTCTAAACCGAGCGAGAGATGAACAGTAAACATGCTCAGTAATGTCAGGAATGACAGGCCTGTGAGAGCTGCAGCATGTCAGATCAGTGGGCCAAGACTGAGAGAAACATTTAAAAGAGATGGAAATAGAGAGCGAGATGTTTATTGACAGGTAAGCTAATGAAGGTCAGAGGTGGCTGTCTGTTAGAGCTCCATCTCATTTCCATTGCAGCGTGTGTTCGTGTGAATCAGATGTGAGGCTGTCTAGTGGAACAGCAGTTGTGTTTGGTGCTCTAGGGACAAGACGTTGTCTACAGCCACGTCTCCCTTCTGACAAGCAGGCCAGATTGTTAGTTCCGCTGATCTGATGGTGCGGTCACTAAAACACACACTCATTAACACACACACAGGCAAACAAACAACTAATATCCACTCTTAAAGAAATGAATGAATCATCTTGATCAAACTTGAGGTGGATTTAGGTATTCGAGTTTTTGGACACTTGAAAATGTCTGAATGTCATTGCATTACATAACTTACTGAAGTAAGAGCATTATTTACTTAGACCTATTGGAGAGAGATTCCCATAAATGGGATGATGAACTTCCACCTGTTTATAGTGACCTTTACTGCCCTCTACTGGACAGAAAGCACATCACTGTATCCTACAGTTTTTTCCCCCACCCATTCATAGCGAAAGTAAAGAGATGACAGAAAATAATGGGGAAAAGAGGGGGCAGCAGGATCAGGAAGTGACGCAAGCCAGATTCGAACCCATAACTTTGATATGAGAACCCCAGCTCGATGTGCTAACCGTTAAAACCTCATGCAGTCTGCTAGTAAATACTATGAAGAAGCAGTAACAATGAGATTTGTACATTGCTTGCCCATGCAAAACTCACCGCTAAAGTTTTGGGTGGTTACCAGGGTGTTGCTATGTGGTTGCTAGGGCGTTCTGTGTGTATACTTTCTGACCCAAATCAAATCTCTATAATATTAACAAACCAAATCACTAGCTACTGTTTGTTAACTATTATTTGAGTTAACTCCAACATAGCTGGAAAAAAATTAAACTAAACTAAAATAAAACTAAAATAATATAAAATGACCACCAATGAATTATATTTTTTGATATGTGGTGGTATATTATAAAACTTGAAACCTTTACAACTGGCTTGCATATGAAAATATGAATATGAAAATATGAAAATGCCATGAGAACACTAGACTGCTGAGAAATTTTACTGTTAAACATTTTTAAATGATACAAGATAACACATTAACTTTGGTAGCCCTAATCTTAAAATAAAAACTTTAACTTTAAAAAGCAACAATGATAGGGTAAACTACATAATGAATTAATTACTACATAAAAATAAATTAAAAAATAAAATAACTTGTTAAAATTAACATACACATTAACTTTGATGGCCCTAAACTTAAAATAAAAACTGAAAATGCTTTAAAAAGCAACAATGATAGGGTAAACTACATAATAAATCAATACATAATAAATTAATTACTACATAAAAATAAATTAAAAATAAAACAAAATAAAATAACTTGTTAAAATAAACATTAACTTTGGGAGCCCTAAACTTAAAAAAAAAAATTGAAAAAAAAAAGAGCAAAAAAAAAAAAAGAAATAACAATAATGGAAATTAAAAAAATAAAAAATATTAAAAACAATATTAATCCTGCAACACAAACCCATTAGGTTAAGATTTATAACTAAGGGTTTTCCCAGACTCATGGGTCTGTTGCAAACAGTCCTGATCTCCAAGGAAAATAATAACACACCTTTCCTCAACAAGCCATATGATTTGAGGTTTCATTCATGTCTCTAGCACAAAGTAGATAGACGAGATTGAAAAAAGGTCACATGCACCACACCCTAATTCCCTAAAAGGGAAAACCTACTACACTAACATGCTCAGCAGAGAGAGATATTAACCGGTTATCCACTCAAATTAGCAACAGCATGTTAGACAGCGCATATGTTGACATCACACACCACAGCACTCAAAAGTAAAGCTGGCCTAAACTACGCTTGTAAACAAAAATGTGTGAAACAAAGACAAGGCAACAACACGCCCAAAATATCAGGGTGTGTCACCTCGGAAAACCCATCTACCATGTCAAACGAACGCTCGAGCAGATAAAGCCAGAAGAAGCTAGTAAGGCCAAGCTCAAGCGCTGATGGGGAAATATTACCTCCTTAATCTCGGCCTTAAGTTTCTGCTGTTTCTGCTGTTTGACCTCCTCGGGGGATCGTCCCACCAAGCTGTCCCATGCTAAACTCAGCACCTTAGATTCCTTCAATGGACACATGAAAATGAACAAGTCTGGACTTGAAGTCACAAAACACACGTTTACTGCAATGAATAATGTTAATGATATCACACTATGGAAATTCAGAAATGCTATTTTGGGTTTATATAATGGGATACTGGTTAGATCCCTGCAAGCAGCGAGCCATCAACAACCATGTTACATCGCAGTTTCTGTCACATTACATTGCACAAGTAGCTTTACACTTGAGTAAACAGAAGCAATATTCAAACGCCTTTGTCATTTTAGTGAATCTCTTCTTTTTTGTAAATGAAATGGTACAAAAAACTATTTACATAGTATTTGTATTGATGTTTTATTTCTTTTTGTAGCAAAATGTTAAAGGGGTCATATGATGCTATTTCAAAAATTCATTATTTTGTTTACTGGCTGTAATAGAATGGGTTAACATGCTTTAATGTTCAAAAAAATTCTTTTTCACATACTGTACATTATTGCAGCTCCTGTATTCCCAGTCTGTCTGAAACACGCTGATTTTTACAAAGCTCCTCCTTCTGATAAGATCAGAGTGCTCTGATTGGCCAGCAGACCCAGCGCATTGTGATTGGCCAAACACCTCAAGCGTGTGTCACAAATGTAGCGCCCCTTATCATAATCGCAAGCTTCAGCTTCCAAGGCCTTAAGCAACTGTAAACACAGTTAATGTCATGGGTTTTACTGTATCGGTTCGAGCCAAAGTCGGATTCTGAAAATGCGGATGATCAACCAGATCGATCAGAATCAACTTTGCACACACGACTTCAGCAGAACTTTTCACAGTGGTAAGTAGTGTTTTTATATAGCATGCAATGTACTCTCCCAAGTTCAGGAAGCTGTCCTCTGTAAAACAAACTTTTGGGTTGTACTGCTCAAGAACAGCTTTATAAATAAATCTTAACCTCTGATTCCTAATTTTATCCATTTTCGGAAAGACAAACTAAGCTGTTTTGCTTTCGCATCCAAACAGACAGAATCACCATGACATGGTTTCACATTGTGCAGAGCTCCAGACTGAGACAAAATGGTTGCATTTTGCGACCCTTTTTCCTGCTGGTGTGACTAAATTTTGTTAGAGGTCGCAATGGTGCCACCACCACATTGACCAACTGATAAGAGCGGCCATTAATGTTGCATATGAGAAACATCAAATGGCAAACGAAATAAAAGTGGAACGAAACTGCGCTACTTGTTTGAGCTGCGTGGACCGTTTATCAGCTCGGACCAATATTAGACAGCGCAGAGCGAGCTCAGAACAGGTACTCAGGCCGATCTCGAGAATGCGACACCGTTACTACACAGCGCTGGGAGATCCAGTAAGAAAGCGTCTGAATTCGCTGCAGTAATAATTAATTAATTAATTTCCTTACATTTATAATAAAAAAACGTAATATAAATAGTAATTGCACTTAATAATGCGAAACAATAGTAATTTTATGATTAAAAGAAACTTTATGATTAAAAATTCCCCCAGCGCTACCAAATCAGGTGCTGGCGCCACCATCTGTTGAACTCAAATAGTGGATCATCACTATTTAGTTTTAAATTTACCTAATTTTACTGCAGCAATAAATATCATCTGATGATAGTTATATATTTTAAAAGATAGTGTCCTCTTAAACATCTTAAAAGTACATAAAAAGTTAAAAACAAGTTAAGTTAAAATTTACTGTTTTCTAAAGGCTGATGGGTAATCATGAGATTAAACAAAATTATTTTATTTTATTGAACAGTGTTATTTTTCTCTTCAGGTTTACACCTTTAAAATTCCTCTAATGATGAGCCAAAAAATAGTGAAATATTTATAAAGTATATATTGTCCATGTAATATTTTATCACAGAATAAAATAATATATAGCTGTCTATATTTTAGGAAGGGAGCCATTTGGGGTCTGTGCATTAAAAAATTAAAACCCCCTTTTTCTTTTTTTAAAACGTAGCCTGACTGTACTTTAACTAGTTCAAATTATGAGTAGCTTGACCAAAGTACAATTTTAGAGAAAGTTTCCCAACACCGCTCATTATTATGTATTGTTTAATATAACGCGTATTTGCATTAGGATACCATTCAAATATATCATATGGTTTATCGTTTTTTTGCTACCTGCTGTGAGTGAGTGAATCTAGAGCATATTCTTATAGTTCTTTTGGTTTAAAAAAAATCAGAGCATTGGGGATACCTTCTCATTTTGGAAATGGCCTTTTGTAGTAAGCAGCGGAAGTCAGCAGGGACCGCGCTCAATCAAAACACGTAATTAAATTGACAAGAGTGCCGAGATGCTGCTAAGCTTCTCTAGACACCATCGGTTCTTTGTCCAGTAATGCCCTTTCAGAGCGTTCAAGCTTCCTGCCCCTGATATTTGATGGACAAAAATAAACTCAAAAAGCCAAAGTCTTAAATATGGCAATATTAGTTTGGGCAATATGAGTAATATTTAAAAGCGTCCTTTTCCAAAAGCAGTCTGGCTTGAAGGGACATCTACAGCTATCCGGAGATATTTATATAATCTCTCCAAATTCCTTTTACAGCTTAAAAAGGAGTGCTGTCTAATGAACGGCTAGAGCTCGGTTTTATTAAAAATAATCTGTGAGAATTTTCAAAGGAGCGCTGGATGGATTACGTGGAGAATGGAAAGAGTCAATAATAGACCTACCGTATCCCTGTCGGCCTTCTTCGTGGCAAGAGCTTCAGTCTTCGCTTCGAAATCCGCCTGGATGTTGTCTCGCCTCCTTAGTACCGCCTGGAAACCCATGATCAATACTCATGAAGTATGAAAATTGTGATCAATATATTTTAATGAAATTTAAGGTTGGATGAAATATGTAATAAGCCTCAGAAAAAACATAATGCCGGCTGTATTGATCTTAGCTTTGCGTCAAGGTGTATGTCAATATCATATCAATTCAAACATGATTTTTTTACTAGGAAAACAAGCAGGTTATTTGCTTCAAACAAACTAGAACAGAACATTTTATTTAACCAAAACAAATAAATAACATTCTACACTTAAAGGCATAGTTCACCTAAAATGTTAATTCTGTCGCCATTTACTCACCCTGATGTCAGACATTTTGAAAAATGTTTCAACTGTTTTTATCCATACATACACTACTGTTAAAAAGTTTGGGGTCTAAGATTTTTTAATGTTTCTGAAAGAAGTCTTCTGCTCACCAAGGCTGCATTTATTTGATCAATTTTGATACAGTAAAAAGTCAAATTTTATGAAATATTATTACAATTTAAAAGAACTGTTTTTCATTTTAATATATTTTAAAATGTAATTGTGATATCAAAGCTGAATTTTCAGCATCATTACTCCAGTCTTCATTGTCACATGATCCTTCAGAAAAGTGTGTTCACACTTGTAGTTCGGTTCGCTTTGTTTGGTCCGGATTCTTTGATGAATAAAAAGTTCAGAAATAGAATTTTTTTTTGTAATATTATAAATGTCTTTACTGTCAGACATTTATATTTATTCAGCAAGGACACATTTCAATTTTATGTGTCCTTGCTGAATAAAAGAAAAAAAAAAACTTTCATTTTTCAAGATACCACCTTTTTGTGTTCTGCAGAATAAAGAATATAATACAAGTTTGGAATGACATGAGGGTGAGTAAATGATGACCGACTTTTTATTTGGGGCTGAACTATCCCCTTTAAGAAAGAGAAAACAGGATCATCTTGTTAGCAGGTCTACCTTGAGCGTCTCAGTACAGAGGACGTACTCATGAAGAGCTGGAATCAGGTGATCATTGATCTGTTTGACCCGCCCCTCTGTCTCCTTGCAGCAACTGTCCAGACAGCTTGCCATGCTCGTCAGGGGCTCGGTCAGCTCCTCCTCTGATTGTGACCACAGCGTGTACATTGGCCCACACTCCTTCAGCTCCTCCAGGTACTCTGTGACAACAGCAGTAGGCAGTTTATGCAGCGTTCCCATCATTCTATAGCAGCTACAGCCAATATGAATACTTTTGCCCATCAATAACGTAAGAAAAAGATGAGACGAGACTAGATGAGAAAAGAGAAGGGAGGAGAGTTCTTGGAAAAGTGTGTGGATGGGACAAAAGTCCAACCTTTCTGCTCTCTGACGATTCTTTGAGTAACTTTATCGAGCGAGCTGATTTTCTGACTGAAGGCCTCCACGTACTCCTGCATGTCAGTGAACTCCTCAGGCCGGTTTCGGACCCCTCTGACTGTAGCAGCGACAGCTTTCACCGTCTCCCCCATCCGGCTCAGAAAACCTGGACCCTGTTTCTTATGAGAGGTTAACTCCTGCACAGAAGATCAGAGGAATGGTGTATGATGCAGGTTGACAACAGCAAAATAACCCCCATTTCCACTACGTTTTCTCAGCAAAAGCCTCTTATGACTGAAAATGTGGTCGACAGCCTACAGGCGTCAAATATCCATAACAGCAAATCTTCCTCTATTATGACTGAAAAGAGGTGAGGAGAGTACTTATCTTAGAGGTCACTCAGTCAGGTCTAAACAGAAACTGTCACATTATCTCCGTGCATTCAACATAATCCTCTTATAAAGCAAAACTGAGATGACATATAGTGAACACACAGAAGGTCAGTGATTATCAGGGTAAAGTAGAGAGTGGGACTGTGTGTGTGTGTGTGTGTGTGTGTCTGTCTATGTGTCTGTGTGTGTGCAGGCAAGATTTAATGTCCTTATTAAGAAGAAAACAATGTCTCTAGCAAAAGAGCAAAATCTTCCAGTGGAACATCAACACAAAAAAGAAATGGTGATTATAACATATAACTGAAATGTGTTCCGGGTGGTTGCCAGGTGATCACTTACTGGCCCGGGTCAAAAAAAGCCCTCTAGTTACTACTTTTGGTCTCTAGATATGGTTTAGGATGAGTTATGCTTAAGTTTAATACTTAATACTTAAAGGTATAGTTCACCCAAATGTGAAAATTTTGTCATCATTTACTCACCCTCTAGTTGTTCCAAACCTGTATTTCTTTGTTCTGCTGTACACAAAGGAAGATATTTGCAAGAATGTTTGTAACCAAGCAGATCTCGCCCCCCATTGACTACCATAGTATTTTTTTCCCTACTATGGTAGTCAATGGGGGGCGAGATCTGCTTGGGTGAGTAAATGATGACAGAATTTTCATTTTTGGGTGAACTATCCCTTTAATTACGCGTAAGTTTAATACTTAATACTTAGATATTAAATACTTTAATACTTAAATATTAAATACTTTAATACTTAAACTTTAATACCCCTACTGTACCTTTAAGCATTAAAAAACAAACAAACCTATAACTAAATTACCTTAATTATATATTCATAATAATAATAATAATAATAATTCAAAAAATACATTTTATAAATAAATGCATAAACATAAATGTATAAATATAAAAATAAATGCATACATAAATGTTTAAATAAATAAAATGTAACAAATATGTAAATAAAAAGTGAATTAATGAATAAATATAAAAATAAATGAATAAATAATAATGTATAATTAGTTGTATACATTATATAATAAATAAATAGATAATAAACTAAATAAAAATAAAATGAATGAATGATTAAATATAAAATAAATGTATAAATTGTATAAAATGTTTAAAAATATAAATAGATAAATAACTAATTATAAATGAATGAATAAACAAAAAAATTAAATAAATCAACTAAAAATGAATGAATAAATAAAAGAATAAACAGAAAGAAAGAAAGAAAGAAAGAAAGAAAGGAGTCTTACCCCTGCTGTGAGAAAGATCTTAAAATCCTCAGTGCTGGAGAAAATTGGATGTTCTGCTATCTTGTTCAGAAACCTGTGCAGCGCCTTCCTCCTCGTCTCAATGAAATCTTCGTTAAATCTCTCCACCATTCCTTTCATCACAAACTTCTCAGGCAGTGGCTGATGGGACACAATCAAGTCATTGTATTATGAGATGGTGGAAAAGACCTTTATTAGGGGAGTGAAATGATGTCTTAAAGGCATTAGAACCTCCTCCACTCATAAAAAAAAAAAAAAAAAAAAAACTTTACCAACATATTTGCCTAAATCAATATATAAAATGCCTTGCCCCATAGACTTCCATACTAACTGTGTTCATTCTTTCAGAATGTTTGACAAGCAAGAGACTCGCAAACTTCACCTACATGAACAATGAGCGTGGGATGAGCCTCTTCCAGACGTCCCTTCAACCACAGGAAGTCTTGGTATCGCCTTCGCACCTCAAACTCACTCGCGTCAAACTCGCTCCGTGTGGTCTGATGTGAGGGAGAATGAGGGAAAAAACTGAGAGAATTATTCACAGAACCTGACTGAGTGAATGTGTGCTCAGATCTGCCATACCTTGGTCACGACCCGGTAGGTTATGTATGTCTCAATAGCCGTCACGAGACTCTCTGGGTTATCGACTGTGACAAAAATATCTTTAGTGTTGGCGTCTTCCTCTTCTTCCTCAAACTTGTACTGGTTGATCATTGAAGCAGGGGAGGTCTGCATGGAGGCGCTGAAAGAGCTTCCCTCTGTGAGAGTCGTATCCTACACAAAATACAAGACATATGCATCAGGACACGTGAGGGACCAACATCACAAGTGTTTAGACATCAAGCAAACAACACGTGTTTTCAAACAACTGGACGGGGATTGGCTTACAGCAAAAAAAAAAAAAAAAAAAATCATCTTAGTTTACAGCAATAAAAGTACCACTGAATTACTAATGGTACCATGTCCATTAAAATACCCTGGTATTCTTTGAAATACCTTGGAGAACTAAAAAAAAAACACTGTTTGGTGTAGTTGGTAAGTTTGGGGTTGGTAAGATTTTTTTTTTTTTTAAGTACGTCTCTTATTTAAAAAAAAAAAGTAAGAGTAAGTAAGTAAAAATTTTTTTAAATAAGTCTCTTACACTGAACACTGGAGTAATGATGCTGAAAATTCTGCATCATTACTTCAGTCTTCAGTGTCACATGACTTCAGAAATCATTCTAATATGCTGATTTGCTGCTCAAGAAACATTTCTTATTATTATCAATGTTTTGCTGGTCTTTTAATAAAAGTTATATTTAGACTTGTACCTAAAAACATTTTTTTAAATAGCTCTTGTGCATAAAATTAAGTTTTTAAAATATTTTGTATTTAATAAACAACATAAAAAGGCACAATAAACGGTTCTGCTATTGTTACTAAACCACAGAACTCCAATATGATGCCATTTTAAGAGTATTATTAAAACATAATATTGCTTTAAACCTGCTGCATTTGTGATTTTATCACAGTGAGAGACAAACATCTGATTTTCCTACTGTTTTGCTATCTTTTCCTGATCCAAACACTGACGCATGCAAATCCCTCTCGTTTAGCCACAGCTGCTGGGAAAGAAGCCTGTGTGTCTGTTTCCTGTCATAACAAACTGGCCCATAGTCAGCACAAACTGCACTTCTGCTTTACACTACAAACACCTCACTTCCATTTATAACCATTCACTGCTAATACTAACTACAACACCACCCAAAATGTTTGAGAGAAGTACAAACACTCCAACTCCAAATGAAAGTGTGTCAAGTCTAACTTTGATGTTGCACTGACAAAACTGTGACGGAAAGTTTTAAAAAAGTTTTAAAGGGATAGTTCACCAAAAAAAGAAAATTCTAATTACTCACCCTCATGTCGTTCCAAACCGTAAGACATTCGTTCATCTTTGGAACACAAATGAAGATATTTTTAATGAAATCTGAGAGCTTTCTGTCCCTCCATTGACAGCCTAAGCAACTACCACTTTCAAGCCCTAGCGATGCAAGTGCTTTGTTTGCACAAAAAAAACATAATTTACTACTTTATTTACAAAATAATATTCTCCAACGCACGTTCACAAGAGCAGCACGAGACGCATGCGTGTTGTGTTGACGCGAGTGCTGACATTGTTGCGTGAACGTGCGTTGTAGATTAATTAATTAATTTATTTTTTTGCGCAAACAAAGCACTCATGTCACTTCATAAAATTGAGGTTAAACCACTGGAGTCACATGGATTACTTTAATGATGTCTTACTACCTTTCTGGTGCTTGAAAGTGGTAGTTGCGTAGACTGTCAATGGAGGGACAGAAAGCTCTCAGATTTCATTAAAAATATCTTTATTTGTGTTCTGAAGATGAACGAACATCTTATGGGTGTGGAACGACATGAGGGTAAGTAATTAATGACAGAATTTTCGCTTTTGGGTGAACTAACCCTTTAAGGTTATACAGACCTTAAAAACAGACAGAGTGCAAGCAAATGTTTGCTAAAGTGGTCTGAGTGGTTGTTGCTTGATAGGAATTGTTAGGGTATTTTGCCAAGTTGTTAGGGTGTTGTAACTGTTGCTAGGCATTGCTACTATGTTCTAACTGCTTGCTGGGAATTGTTATGGAGTTCTGTCTAATTTGCTAGCCCATTTTTGACCGTCGACAGAGAGGCAGACTGACAGTCAGATAGGCAGATATATGTCAGCGACCGTGAAACACACACAGGCTGTATCTGTACTGAGCTGAGCGATGAGTTTTGGCCATTTAAAACGAAATATCTGGCACCAAATGAAGTTTAAGACGAACTCAACAGAAAATACACAACTCCGAAGTGAAAAAAACATACCATGACAGCGCCTGATCGCTGACCTTTGAAACTTCAGATCACAGCAAAACACCCAGATTTCAGTGAGAAATCTTCAGAGAGGTTTCTACATGCTTTATGATGTAGAACCAAACGATTTTAACTCTAGTTATGAGTCTGTTTTACAGGAATGATCTACAGTCTGCGATCGATCATCTCAGTTTAAACCAGTTGATTATATATTACCTTACTGAAAACTTCCAAGTCATCGTCTTCATCTAGATCTAATATTTGCCCGCTGATGTCTGTCGGAATCGCAACCGAAGAATTGCCCGATGGCACGGTGTTGTCGACGACAGGTCCACTCATCTTTGCTCAAATCGCTACTTTGCTACAAGTTTTCTGGACTTCATCAGTTTTTCCGCACAGCTCTCTAAAGCTCAGCCGAAGCGGGGATCAACTGCGCAGAATCGGAAACCGCGAGACGAGGAAAGGGCCGAGTTGAAAGCTGCGGGACGCCCACGTGAAGGAGTATGTTTACTGTATTTGACTTGATGTTTTGGTTGGTTTTTAGCCAAAAGCTCCTGCCTTTATATGTTATTCAGTGCTAAACCGTGAAATAATAGTGATTTACATCAGATGGTTGTTTTTAAAGTTTGAAATGCAGGCTTATGTGGTTTGCATAATTCAAAATAAACTTGAGGTAAGAAACTACGATTATGGGTTTAAGAAGACGGTTCGTAACCTAAGGTTACTAATAAACTAACATCTCATTTACAGTAAATAGTTTTCACTTTATATTCTACAAAATACACGTACAATGCTTGTACAATAAAAAATATGTAATATATATTGAATATATATTATAATCTCAGAGACATGAGATAGCAAGTGTTTTTAAATATTAATTATTTTTACTCATTCATGTCAGTTTGGGGTTTGTCTAACACTTCAAGAACTGTAAACTTAGTGTAAAACTTAGTAAAACTGGCACTGATTTTCTGCTGTGTCTTTTTACAACCAGCAGATGCCACTGTTGCTCAATTTAAAGGCCTTTACAATGTGGCAGAGCTCATAATTAAGATTTCATATGACAGTGGCAATTACAAATCTATATAGCTATGCAAACACTCAAGTATTTTGCTGTGTGAGACTGTATTATGGGACAAAATTGGGCATATCTAATAAGAGACTTATTAGGAAATATCTAATTAGGGACATGCCAGTCAGGCTATATTGAATTTAAGTACTTATCATGAAACCGCTCTTGTCATTAATATAAAATATTCTGCCACAGAATTCCTCATTAGTTGTCAGTTATTTCATTTATTTAATCAAATAAAGACCATCCCCTTGGATATAATGAATGTAGGACTTGATTATATTTCTTTGAGTTTGGACTTTATCCATTATATTATCATAAATTATAATGCTTTACGTTCCTGAATTGAGTGAAAATGGTACTAGATATTGCTTTTTATATTGTTTTTACCTCCCTTTACTTATTATATTACATTAATTTGGTATGAAACTAAATCAAGAGCTGTCCTATACCACACATCAGGAAAAAATAATACTGTTTTTCGTCCTTCCGCATAAGAAGAACTCCCTGAAATGTTGCATAGATTGCATTATAAAGCATATAAAGTATTAGAATATCTGTAGAAAGGGCAGGCCATACGTGTGCCTGAACCAGGCAGTGTAGCGCTAAGCACAGAAAAGGTCAGCCCCACCTCAATCACATTAGCGTACTGTCATTTTATATCATTTGCTTTCATAACTGATTTAAAGCTGAAGCGAGGACCCTTTTTTCTCATTTTGATGTGTGACGATCAAAGACTTTCATAACTGTGTCACACTATCACACCGTATGATGCATGAGTTGCTGTGAAACAATCTTTATTTAGCCACTGCAGCGAGCATATTCAATCCAAGCTGTTAATTAAAACTGTTTTTCATGTACATGATAAATAGCCCGTTGGAAAGTCATTTGTAAGGCAGAATATTGGGAATGCGTTACATAACATGATTCAAAACTACAGATATAAGCCTATTAGATCAGATTCAGTGCAGACCACACCCATTCAGACTTGCTAGTCATCATGGCTGTTTTGAATCTAGCTGTGTGATTCTGATATACAGCACAGAGCTGTTTACTTAGCAGAACGATCATAACCATATATATAGATAGTGTGACTGTGTGTGAATGAACGACATCCTGGCATCCTGATTTGTGGCACGGTCCCAAATCCTTCCTCTACCGACCTCCATCAACGGCAGATAATAATTACATCAGCATTACCCCACAACAATGGCGTACATAGATCAGCTCCTTTCAAATTACATTTCCTTCCTGTTGGGCCCATTAGCGATGTCGACCAGACCATGTTTTAAAAAAAAAAAAACCTATTGCTGTTGTTTCTGAGTGCATTTGCTGGACCGTGCCGCAGAGAATTTCGACAGTTCTGTTAAAACCCCACTGGATGTCCCTCAGATGTAGAATAGGCTTGATTTGGGAGAACCGCTTGCTAATCTGCAGTGTGCCATAATAAACTGTGTTTTGGCAGGAGGAAAAAACCTTCACATAAAGCACACAAAACATCAAATAGAGAAGACTTGAGCCACCTGGAGCGAATGCAGAAGAAGACAATTAAAAATCAATTTACTGTCAAAAAGCTTTGCTTTCTAATTAAATCCGCACACAGCCGAGTCTCTCTCGTTGCTGGCTGATGCACAGTTGCAAAGCACACATTTATTTATTTATTACCCCCCAGACGGGTGCAATAGTTATTATCGCTTTTACGATATTCACTCTTTTTTTTCTGACTCACTGTTTGAGACGCTATGAATTCTGACGAGGACTATTATACCTTATTTCATATGGTTGTAATAAAGCTTCTAAATGCATTTTAAATGTGACTGCTGTTCAATACCTACCAGGTGTCCAATCCAACAACTGCGCCGTCATGATCGCTCTCATTAGCAACTAGTACATGTTGTAATAATGGCTATTCATTATAAGGCACTTCTCTTTTTTTGTGGACAAGCAGCTGGACACTACTTTGTCTTTTAATTCATCTATTAAAATGCCTTTAGAAGGTTCAACTTCCTCTCCAGGTCTCCATTAGAAAGATCTGCATGATTTCAAGAAGGCTTTTAATGAGTCTTTGAGGAAGGCAAATAAATGGAATAGAGTTAAATGGGTTTATATTTTTCCCTATATGCCACTGTTGACATCACCGCTTCGGATTTTTGCTAGTGAAGGGTTTGGAACTGTGTGCGTTCTTGCAGTGCTGTCAGCCATTCAAAGTTGCCATGATGCAATTTTCCTGACATTTACTGCTCAAAAATGGCCCAAACTCATGATGGCTGCTAGCAGGTCGCAAACATCTTGTGTCAGCCATGAAATTGCAATTCATATGAATGACAATGCCATTTCTCCAGGTATTATTGACCTCTTTAGTGAGGATGTGGTGTTAAAGGATTAGTTCATGTCAGAATTAAAATTTCCTGATAAAATACTCATTCCCATGTCATCCAAGATTGGTTTCTTCAGTCGAAAAGAAATTAAGGTTTTTGAGGAAAACATTCCAGGATTTTTCTCCATATAGTGGACTTCAATGGGGTACAATGGGTTGAAGGTCCAAATTGCAGTTTCACTGCAGCTTCAAAGGGTTCTACATGATCCCAGCCGAGGAACAAGGGTCTTATCTAGCGGGACGATCGACCATTTTCTAAAAAAAATAAAAATTAATATGCTTATTAACCACAAATGCTTGTCTTGCACTAGCTCTGCGTTACGTAATCACGTTGGAAAGTACCTTGGTAGGACGAAAAACTCCATCTCATTTTCTCCTCCAACTTTAAAATTGTAAAGGGAGTTTGTAAAGGGAGTTTGACTTAGTCTTCGCATGTTCGCTTTGTAGACACTGGATTGGTACTTTCGCCTACATCACGCGTGACCTTTCCAATGTGATTACGTAATGCGTGGCGCATCGCGTGATGAGCATTTGTGGTTAAAAAGTATATACATTTTTATATTTTTAAGAAAATTACTGATTGTTTCACTAGATAAGACCCTTATTCCTCGTCTGGGATCGTGTAGCCCTTTGAAGCTGCATTGAAACTGCAATTTGGAGCTTCAACCCGTTGGTAGCTGTTGAAGTCCACTATATGGAGAAAAATCCTGGAATGTTTTCCTCAAAAACCTTAATTTCTTTTCGACTGAAGAAAGAAAGACATCTTGGATGACATGGGGGTGAGTAAATTATCAGGAAATTTTAATTCTGAAGTGAACTAATCCTTTAAGGCCCGTTCACACCAAGAACAATAGGAGGATCACAAACAAAATTTGTCTCAGGGGCCGCTTACACGACACCGTTTTTAACTAAAAACAGAAAACGTTTTATGCGTTTTGGCCATTCATTTACATGACAATGGTGTTTTGGGGGCCTGAAAACACAAACTTTTGAAAATGGGTTTCAAAGTTTTTGAAAACGATATCATTATTGTCTCCTTGACTACAAAAATAAAAATTGTGAAATCGGTGACATCATGCACTTGTGTATTACGTGTTCAGTCTATAGGCGCGTAGTGTTTCTATTCAAAGTGACATTGCCAACTACTTGCCTGGCAGCATAATACAGCGTTTTTAATCATTTTCGTGGATTGTGTGAACAGAGATTGGTTTGAGAACGTTGTCATCTCTCCTTGAAAAACCAAAGGAAAAGCTTTTCCGTTTTTAATACATCGTTGTCGCTGCCAAATCGTGGCCAAAATCGTTCAGTGTGAGCCCGGCTTAAATTAGCGTCCACACCAGCGGACGATATCGTTCTGTTTATTCTAAGTGCGCACTGAGTTTTGTCGTCTGCCACTTTTAATCCTCCAGCACTTTAAAGCAGGATGAATTCTAATTGACTGTCAATGTTTTTATCATTCATCAGCTGAAAACAAATCGTTCTGAAAGTGATTCCAAAGATATCGTTTCACTGTATCATTATTGTTATAGTTGTGGTTTGGATTCTGCTCTTCTTTTATATTTAGAATGATATTTAGAACTATATCTTTATAGTTATCGTTATAGTTATCACCCTTGAGGCGAACAGGCCTTTAGACAGAAGGCCGTTTCTAATTGCACTCAACAAAAAGCTCTCAAGGCTCACTGCGCTTAAGAGCATGTAATCTGTGGATGTGTTTGCAGCCTTCTGAGATTTTTAATATTATTTTATTGACCAGATTTCTCTTTGAGTCAACAGGTGGATCCATAGCACACTAAAAATGTCCATGCACACAGCACTTTTTTGGCTCCCCGAAGCACTTCTCATTTCTGACGTTGTTAGGCTGTAACCACACACATCCAGGGCTCTCGAACATGTGTGGAACTCCATCACAGACTTAATGACTGCCGGTGGTACCACAGTACTGCCCTTCCCTTCTCCGAAATGTCCCACAATAACCCGCTTTAATGGCACAATCTAATTAAAATAATAATAATAATCTTGAACTTTCAGTATGTAGACCTCTAACCTGTGAAATCTAATTAAGTCTCAGTCACAAACAAACAAAAAAAGGCATTACTAATCAATCAGCCAGAAAGAAGATAAATTAGAGGAGGGGCATGCGAGATACAGGGCTGAGAGGGGGAGATAAGCAGAGGTGAAAACAAGCGCAAATGCATTCCGTACAATTCTAAATCACAGCGGCGAACACACACTGAGCAAAAGGTGTGGCCGCTTCTCAATTCATTCATTGTTCATGTCCGTTTTTAACTAATGTAAAGTCTAGTATATTGTGTGACCCCTAATGCAAGGGCACCAAACTTCTCAAAAGAGAGTATTCAAACAATAAAAAGTTTTATTTTAACACTCTAAATGGTAAAAAAGTCTCACGTGTAAGAGTAGTCTGTTCTTTGGGTTTCCTAATGAAATTTTGTTATGAGTTTATTCATACATTTTATGTAAAAGTTGTGGCCTAGTTGTTAGCCGTTCAGATCTTGCAAGTTTAGATATGGTTCATATTTCCCAATCATGTTCTCAGTATTCTTAGAATTTTCTGTCCTCCCTCCACAGTTATATCATTAAATGGCATAATAATAATAATAATAATAATAATAATAATAATAATAATAGTAATAAAAATGTTTTAAAATAAAATATAAATAAAATTATTATTATTGTTGTTGTTACTTTTAATAATGCAATTGTTAAGCTCTGTCATATTTATTTATTTGTTTATTTAATTTTTTATGGACCATTTTATATATATATATATATATAATATATATATGGGTCAATGACGTGACGGGTCATTTTTTTTGTCCAAAGCCCTTAATAATAAAAAAAACAAAGATATGACATCCAAAGTATGTAAGGTAGTACAACTAGATCTCTTATTGAATCCAAAAGGTTTTAATTATATTTTGCACATATTAAAGATTTTGAAGTGTCAAAAGGTCATTTGGTTTAACCGTCCAAAGGCCAATACAGCCATTTCATTTGTGATTAAAATATCTTAAAATGAAATAAAAGTATATATTTTTTTATTCTGGCATGATTTTATAACATCATATTAACATAGTGCAAAATGGTATTAAAATTATGTGTAGAAGTCGTTGCTTTGTTATGAGAAAGAATGTCTGGAAAAATTAATTTCATTGTCATTCGGAGTAACCAATGTAAAGGGACCATTTTGGATCAAGTCATGCGGTCAATATCATGAGACATCATTCAAACACCTGCAAAGGACCACATGGTCATGAAGCAAAATAACTAACTCTCTCTTAACTATTTGAAAAATTCATGTTTTCACTTGCTCATATGCATGTCCCGAAACATCAGGTCATTCGGTATAACCGTTATAAAACACTGAAAATGTTGTAATATTTTAAAAAAACTTGTACTAAATATAAAAGGTTTGATTGTCCTTTTGCTATCTAGCTAGCAAGCTAACTAGCTAGTTAGCTAGATATTAGCATAATAGCATTGTTTGAAAATATCGTCATTCAGTATAACCAAAAGTGTCATTCGGTAAAACCGAAATTTTGGTTAAACCGAATGACTTTTTTGGTGACAAATTTTGTCCATCTTGTAAAAAATGACAAAAGCAGTGTTGATTGATTATAAAAACTGCATAATCTCATTAACACCGAATAAGACACTGAATAAGACTTTTTTTTTTACACTTTTAAAAACCTTACTCGTCAATGACCCATATATAAGAAACTATTATTATTATTATTATTAAAATGGTCTTAAATACATTTTAGAGTTGTTAAGCTCTGTATTATTTATTTGTTCTTGTTTTGTTCATATATTAATAGCTAGTATTATTTTATTTTGCCACTTTTAATGATACCATTGTTGAGCTCAGTAATATTTATTTATTTATTTATTTATTTCATTTTTATGGACCATTTTATTAAATAATAATCATAATAATTATGATTAAAATGGTCTATAATACATACATATAAGCTTTAAATCATCTTTTAGTTTTAGTCCATTTTCTTGGAAGATAATTTATACATTTTATTACCATAAAAAACAGATATATATACATTTAAACATTACTACACACCTCAATGCTTATAAATGTGGACTAAAAGTCACAAAACCTTGATATTTAATGGGGTCTTTAAGCAACATATATTTTTAAATACAGAAATTTTTAGTAATATCATCCATCCATTGTGAAGGCCTCATCGACACGACAGCCAGTGGCACAGTTCCTCAACAAACCGTCCATACCGGCGTGATGAATATGATCCTCAATTGGATGGAACTGGAATAAATACTTTGAATGTTGCGATCCCATGGGACTTATGATAGCTACCTGAATCGTAACAAAGCACTGTTCGCCAGAGGAGAACTGGCCCCCCGACTAAGCCTGGTTTCTCCCAAGGTTTTTTCTCCATTTTAACACCTATTTGCCACCTGTTTGCCACCTGATGTCACCTGTTGGAGTTTGGGTTCCTTGCCGCTGTCGCCTTTGGCTTGCTTAGTTGGGGACACTTGACATTTGATATTCAACAGTGCTTTGCATCTGTCTGCATTGACACCATTTTCTTTAAGAGCTGCTGTGCAGCCAAAATTATATACCAATTATCACTGTAAAGCTGCTTTGACACAATCTGCATTGTAAAAAGCGCTATATAAATAAAGGTGACTTGACTTGACTTAATATCTTCTAGACATATGCAGTGCTCATCCAGAGTGCTAAATTTTCCTCCCAGATTGCTATCAACTCTTGTTTTAGCATCTAACAGAAATCACGGGTCAGGAGATACAGAAAGGCTCTAAACAGATGGGGGATGGTCTGCATATAAATATAGCCAGACACAGCATTCATCTGATTTCAATGATTAGGGTTATAGCTGCAACATCATCATCCCACTGCCAACACCTCCACATACTATCCCTCTCACTCTATTCCAGCCCAGCTCAATATGTTTCATCAATAACGACCACATTACTTCAGTGTCTCTGCCATAATGACGATCACGATCTCTTTGAGATGCTTCATCATGTCCTCAAATGCATTGGCAGTATTAGCGTTGTGGTTCCAATATAGTTATAATGATAAATGGTAAAATGCCACCGGTCTGTTCCTATTTGCTCCCTCTGAATGCATAATAGATCACACTTACAAACACGAATTTATGCAGGCAATGTTCCTTAAGACCTTTAAAGACTTTCACTCCTGAACTTAAAAAGTGTGTAATGGTGAGAATTAGGGCTTTGTTATTATGTCCTTTTGTTGCAATCATATAAAAGTTAACATTAAATACTTGGGAAATTGCGTGTCTTTGTTCAGTGTAGCGAGGAGTCAGGGCTTTTGAACAATAATGGGATTAAAAATGTAGAGGATTTAAGGATAGAGTGAGTTTTGAAACTAAGTTTTGTCAACTCTGCTTTCCCAGTCTCGCTGTGTTTTTCTGTCCCTGAAATCAAATAGGAGAGACCAGGGCTGGTTGTAACACTTTTTATAAATATTTATTAGGGTAGGTATTAGTGTTGTCAAAAGTACTGACTTTGATACCAAGTCAATACTGAAATTTTAAAAATGTGACGCTTTCAGTGCTGTTGAGTGGATTCGTAAACAACCTCTGATTGGCCATTGTGTTCACGCACTCAACAGATATGTCTGTGATTGGCTACAATGATCAACACTTCAAAAACATGTTGTAAATAAACATCAATGATGCTCTTCACCGAGTGCTTGCACAGATACACACGGGAGCGTTTGAAAGCAGGCGTCTGCTTTCAAACACTTCCTTGTGATTTCAAACGCTCCCGTGTGTTGATCATTGTAGCCAATCACAGACATATCTGTTGAGTGCGTGAACACAATGGCCAATCAGAGCTGTTTACGAATCCACTCAACAGCGCTCAAAGCATCACATTTTTAAAATTTCAGTATCAACTTGGTATTAAAGTTGGCACTTTTGACATTAGATTGACAGTATATTGTGTATTTTCTGTACCGACTACCTTATTGTCTCTTAAGTTATGTAGCTGTATAAAATTATAACAATTAAATCGTATGTGACAACTTGCCCCCACCTGACATTTATGAAAAATACCCCTGTCCTAATGTTTGGTTAACATCAACTTTCATTATATTTAAATAAGTATTTATATATTATATAATTTTGGATTATATTATATTAAACCATGTATAATATATAATATTTATTGTAATATAATCGAATAATATATATTCAGTATTTTGTTTGTAATAGCTTTTGTACAATAAAATATAATTGTACAAAGTCAGTAAGATTTTTAAAATGTTTTTGAAAGGAGACAAATGTTCACCATGGCTGCATTTATTTGATAAAAAAAATAAAATAAAAATAGTAATAATATGAAATATTATTACAATTTAAGATAACTATTTGCTATTCAAATAAATTTTAAAATGTAATTTATTCCTGTGATGCAAAGCTGAATTTTCAGCATCATTACTCCACTCTTCAGTGTCACATGATCCTTCAGAAATCATTCTAATATGCTGATTTAGTGCTTAAGAAACATTTCTTATTAACAATGTTGAAAACAGTTGTGCTGCTTAATGATGTTCAAAAGAACCGCATTTATTGGAAATAAAAATGTCTTCACTGTCACTTGATATTTTATATTTATTTTATTTTATTTAAATTTGTATTATTTGTACAATTATATTTTGTTGTCTTACCCAACAGCTATTTTTAAAAAAATATATATATCGTGAAGGATGGAAAAGTACCTAATTTACAACATTTTTGAACTAGCTGTTTGACATCAACCAAACCAGAGAAAATGCACATTTGTATAATTGGACTTTTGACTTCTAGCTACTGTGATATAGCCCTTCTCTGTGTGACAACTAGCCCCGGCCTCCCCTATATCAAAGCTTCAGATCATTTGCTTGTTCTGTCCTCGCCGTGTTTATCTGCCGTGGCTTTCGTGACCTTCCTGCGTGCAGTTTCACAGCCGCTGTCCGCGCTGTCTCATTAGCGCTTCTCATCTTCATTTCTCCCTTCCTTGCCATTACTGTAGCCTAGCACGCTCTCCACTTCTCTATCAGATGCATCTTTCGCTCTCCCCACCGCTTTATCCCCCGCTCTCCCAGCTTCATCCACCTCCAGATACATTATGTAGATTAAACATTGCTCAGCTGTACAGTGGAGTGTCTATGACTGCAGCACTTTGTTTTCCTAAATAATTAACAAGGCCGGTGTGGATTTACTGTCTAATGTAATACTTCCACATCCTTCTGGGGGTGAGATGGGCATCTGGCTCCTCGCTTGCGCCTTGATGGGCCCCTAGAAGGCTCCAATGTGAACTCGGAGCATTAAAATTTAAAGCAGCACATTAGGTATGAGGCCACAGCAGAGGCTTTTCAGTAAACAGAAGGAATTGGGTGGCATTAACCGCAGAATCTGAGGCTAGCTGCCGCAGCCGGCGATAATGCTGCCTGCTCCCTAATGAGGCCTTTGTGGAGGGGGGGAAAAAAGGCCAACTGTAATTTGGCTGCGTTTTTCCTGTGTGTTTTTATACGTGCATCGCCATTTTCTCTCCGAGGTATTGATTTCAACTTTGGCTCCATAATTAGCATCCTTTGGAGCGCCCCAAAGTTGGCATGTAGTTTCCGTTATGTTAATCTGGCCCGATCGCGTGACCCCAACACGTCTGCCAGGACGTTCCCCGCAGGTCACCGCCTGCTAAAAGATGCAACCCGCATCCCAATTAAGTGCTAGCCCGGTTTCATCACGGCAAGAGTTATTTTTTCGTAGGAGCGCTAAATAAACAAACACCCTGGAAAAGGTCCTATTTAATCAGCTTAGCCTCTGCTTT
Organism: Mylopharyngodon piceus; assembly: GCA_039654765.1. NCBI lineage: Eukaryota > Metazoa > Chordata > Actinopteri > Cypriniformes > Xenocyprididae > Mylopharyngodon > Mylopharyngodon piceus. The sequence continues at coordinate 5,761,568 of CM077444.1, read as the reverse complement.
GGTGCGCCTTGACAGGCTGCATCTGGGAAGGAGCCGGGCCTGCCAGGAGTCATTTTCAAGAACCTTCAGTGACGGCCGTAATGACTAACCATCACCTCCCATTCTTCAAATTATCATTGCAGTCACATTCAATAGCAGAAGGTTCAGCCTGTCCCATCAAAATGGCCTTTCAGCCTCAGTGGACTGTGGAAAACCCTGTACATGTCTCTGAAAATGGCACGTTATTGTCATAGGCTTGGAAATCTGGGGGTTTTGTCAAAATGAGGCTCATTTCGGATGTTTAAAATTGAGTTGTGCTACTTTTTTATTATCTTTGTTATGCCAGCCGGGCTTTACGCTTGAATAATGCAAATTGGCATCATGATTCCTCTCTATTTCCATTTAGCAAGATATACACAAATAGCTCTGCGCAGTAATGCTACAGTCACATTGAGGGAACAGAAAGTCCAAATGTCCGCATTTTCTCTTACAAAAAAGTGCCATGGCCTCTTTCCTCTCGCTCGTTTCTCTTTTTTTTTTTTAAAGAGTGTTTTGCTTTGGTCTCACGGTGGCGCCTGAGTGGGTTGAGGAGTCGTATCTGGAAGGATATGAAGTTTTGAAGAGGCACATCGATTCTCTGGCTTCAAAGACATCTTCTGGAGAGCCACAAAGCCATTACTGGGGCTACCTGCTTGCTCTTAATGCAAATAAGGGAACGGGATTGTTAGACCACATCATAGCAGCCTGCTCTTTCAACACACTCTCATCAAAAAGCAATGAGAGTGGATTCAACATCATTATTGAGCATTTGTTTGTGCATGAGGGTGTCCTGTCTGAGCGAGTGTGTCCGTGTTGACGTGAGTGAGCGTATGAGTGGATCAAGGCACAGAAGAGCGTGTGTGTGCTTATGCGCTCGTATTGATGTGTGTGTTGTGGCGACTAGCAGGAACAGGCTCCATATATCAGCTGGTAGCAGAGAGTGCACTAGATCAATGGAGGAACCGTTCTCTTTGAGAGTGTACCGATGATCAGAGGTCTCGTGTGACCCCCTCTTTTCCCCCAGACCGACTATCCAAGAACTTTGCCGGCACCGCTCTCTAATTAGACCCGTTTTCCTCACGCTCGCTAAACACCACTGCTTTTTATTGCAATTAGTTAAGTCATTAACTTGATAACGCCACACTTGATAACGCCTGGGCTGTCTCGGATGGAAATGAGTGCGGTAGAGTGTACCTTTAAAAACGTCAGTTGCATTCTGATGTTAACATGACAGTTCACTTAAAAATGAAACTTCTGTCATCATTTACTCACCCTCATGTCGTTCCAAACCTTTCTTTTTTCTGCAGAACACTGTTTTGCATGAAAAATGCAACCAAATACCATTGGAAAAACGAGCCTCTACTTACATTTTTGTTAAACTCCAAAAACGTACCTATGCATACAATTCAACTGCAGTTCAGCTAAAATGACCACTAGTGGCAATAAAATGCCAACAACTTTTATCACACAAATTATGATTACATGGGCAGATTATTGATTAATAAAGACTTTTTATTTTGCACAATACCATGTTATGACCTTAAAACATTTTAAAAATACCACATGATTTGTAAACTAAGGCCCTGTTTACAATCGGATCACAAGTAGATGAGTGAGACACATTCCCATTTACACCTGGTATTTTAATTCGTCTCTTTTGTCCACTTTCAACCACTTCTGTCCTGATGTCTTTCAGGGGAGAGTCTATGGGCGGGTAAATGTATGGGTTTTTTCAAACGGCCATAATGTTAACGCATTAGGTCAGTAGGCGGAGAGTAGGCGGTCTTTTGTGGCCATTTGAACACATTCGACCACATGAGCATCTACACCACGAAAGCAATCCAGTCGAATGCGTTTTCGACTACCTCTGGAAGTGGTCAAAAATGGACAAGCTCAAAACATTTTGGACCCCATTTACACTTGTATTTAGCGTCGTCCACTTGATCCAATCGACCAACACAAATCTTAATACCAGGTATAAACAGGGCCTAATACATTTTGATGTTTGTACCACATAACCAGCACCATATGTATGACTTTTCTGATGTAGTAAACTTGTTCGGTAACTCACCTGGTCACAATAAAATAGTCACAATAAAAGAGCTTAAAGACTTGCAGAAGCAAGCTAAAATGGCATGGGCTGCATTTCTCAAAAGCATCGTAAGTAGATCAGTGGTCTCTACAATCAACTTAGCTCACAGTGCTTTTGAGAAACACAGCCATGGTTGGTTCAACAAATTTGTTTTTAGGGTAGGGTTTAGTTTATATGCTGTTTTTAAACGCATTAACTCACTAGACATTTCATGTCTGAACTGCTTTGATATGTACAACAACCAACATGATAATACATTGCCAGATTCATGTTCATCTGTTTTGGATAATCTGAACTCACCTTTAGTCCCACTCACTGGACATTTCACTTTGAAAAAGTGTTGCAAAATGTGCAAGAAGCAACGTAATGCCATTTTCCAGATATGTTGTCGTAAATGTTTTTCCAATGAACCTGGGTTGGAAAAACGTTTTTTGTTGTCCATACAATGAAAGTCTACGAGGTCCAATGTTGGTTGGACACTAACATTCTTCAAACATTCTTCTTTTGTGTTTTGCAGGTTATACAGGTTTAGAATGACATGAGAGTGAGTAAATATTTATTTATTTATTTATTTTGTGAACTATCCCTTTAACTTTCACAGACCTCACAGGGTCTTTAGTTATTCCTATGTGCATTAAAAGCATCTGCCTGGCAACAGACCTCGGCTTTGCTCACAAACGACCTAGACAATGGCTGCTAACTGCATGTACAATGGAACATGAGATCATGCAGTCATGCCTGTGTGTGTGGGGTTATGTCTATCCCATGTCTCAATCCACAGTAACTGCCCCCGTGAGACGTGCACAGGTCTACTGGGTTTAGTCTGAAGTAATACTCAATGTTCCTCTCTACGAAGTGAATTACCCACAGGTCAGTGGGGCATCTGAAATCTCCACATGATGAGTCCTGTTCATGATGTCATTTACTTTTCACTAACGGAAGCTGTGATATTTACATTTAAACCTCTTGATGCCTGTAGAACAGATTGTGGACGGGATTGCTTTTCAAATGGCGTATAGATTTTATTGTTTTACTCTTGTCCTAGACCTAGAGTTCCAATCTTAAACTAAGAAAATCTAAATTATTATTATGTTTTTTAACTGTTAATTATTGACTGTTAATTAAAAAAAAAAAGAAACCAATTTTTGTGTGTATGTGTAAAAATTATTTATTTATTTATTTGTACACAAATTACTTCCTTAGTTGTGGTGTCATTTCCACAATAACCAACAATAATTTTGACCCTAATGTTTAAGGGTTATTGTACTTGTTTACCAAGGAGACAACAGTGTCAGTCAAGAACAAGGTGAATATGAAATGAAGAAGATATATTGAAGAATGTTGGTAACCACCAGACAGTTGATGTTAGCCAATGACTTCTATAGTATTTTTTTTCCCCTATTAAGCCTAACCCTAACCGTAACCCTAAACCAACATATCTAATTTTTATTTAAAGTTGAAGTACTAAAATAACTAAAACTAAATAAACGAAAACTGATAAATGGAAATGAATATAGACATAATTAAAAAATGGCAAAAACACAACAAAATTACTAAAAATGTAACTTAAAAAATGTAAAATTAAAATAAAAAAATTTAATTCAACATATTAACACAAACTATAATAGTACTCTCTCTGATGGGTTGTTTTAACCCACGTTTGGGTCGAACATGGAGAAATCAAACTGTTGGGTTTAAAAATGTAATCAAAACATTTAAACCAATGGTTGGGTTTGTCCATGTTTGACCCAACCATGGGTTGAAACAACCCAGCATTTTTTAGTGTATATCAATGGTACTTAAAGGGAAAGTTGACCCAAAAATGATAATTCTGTCATCATTTACTCCCTGTCATGTCGTTCCACACCCGTAAGACCTTTGTTCATCTTCAGAACACAAATGAAGATATTTTGTAATGAAATCTGAGAGCTTTCTGTCCCTCCATAGACAGCTACGCAACTGAAACTTTGACGCTTCAAAAAGTTCATAAAGAGATCGTAAAACTAATCCATATGAATTAAATGGTTTAGTCGAATTTTCTGAAGAGACACAATAATTTTATATGATAAACAGAACGAATTTAGGCTTTTATGTAAGCAATAAGGTACGAGAGGCTGTACTATATCGTGAATTAGTCACGGCTGAAGGGCGTTGTTAAGGGCAACCCCTTCAGCCGTGACTTATTCACGATACAGCACTAGCCTCGAGTACCTTATTGCTTTTATAAAACGGTTACCACACAATACAAATATTAAAGCCAAAAATATGTAACAATGCAACTTTCATGAAGTAAACTCTTACTAAAAGCCTTACTTCCGCCGGAAAAAATAGTCCCTGACCGTGAACAGCAACAGAAGTTACATTATTATGCCATTAGATGGCGGCAAAGACTGTCTTTATGAATGTGTCAGTCAGTAGCGAAGACTTTCACACTGAAAAGTCTGAATTGTTGTGAACACGGAACAAGACACAACTGACAAATGCTTTGACTAGCGACTGTCAGTCACGGGAAAACCCCTTAACTGTTAAAAGGACAAGATATTACATCGGACATTTAAACAGATTTTTTATTATGAACATAGGACAGACCTGAAGGAAAATGCTAAATTTGAATGCAGGTAATAAACTCGCTCACTCGATCTCTTTCTCACAATACTCTTCTACATAATGCAGTAAGCTTCAATGAACAATATCAATTGAGACCAAACAGTTTACGTTGCTAAGAGTGGTTGCTAAGGGTGTTGTGTAGTGATACACAGAACCGTTGGGTGAAGCGGTCATAGCCGTGTTTTATCGTGAATAAAACAGCTATTGACCAATCAGAATCAAGGACAGGAACTAACCGTTTTATAATCACATATAAACATTCATCAACGCACACATCAGATATGGTAAACGGAAGCTCAAGCATGTTCGCTTGATGTGCGAGAACCAATGAGGTTCATTCGTGTGTGTTATTCGGCACGTTTGAGCTTCCGCAAGAGGTTTGTTCTCATGAGTCAAGCAGGTTTGGTTGAGCTTCTGTTTATGTTCGCTGATCAATGTTTATATGTGAATAAAAGCCTAAATTCAATCTGTTCATCATATAAAGTGACCGTGTCTCTTCATAAAATTTGGACTAAACCGCTCAATTCATATAGATTAGTTTCACAATCTCTTTATAACCTTTTTGAAGCGTCAAAGTGGTAGTTGCGTAGACTGTCAATGGAGGGACAGAAAGCTCTCAGATTTCATCAAAAAGATCTTCATTTGTGTTCCGCAGATGAACGAAAGTCTTACAGGTTTGGAACGACATGAGGGTGAGTAATTAATGACAGAATTTTCATTTTTGGGTGAACTAACCCTTTAACACTGGTTCATTTATGCATATTTGACAGCATTATACTATGAATCTGTCAGTCAGTGCTAAGTATAGCCGAGACCCCAGACTCTTGACTTCAGAAGATTTACAGTCTGTCTTATTTAGCTGTATATATTTTCAGACTCATCACAGGTGCTATCACTCATTTCATTCCGCCCCAGTGATCCTCCCCTCTCTCTCTTTCCCCCCCCCCTTTTTCTGTCCCTCTATCAGTGAATACTGGACTTGGTCCACTACCACCAAGTCTGATTCTTCCTCAGCCTTGGGTGAAATAAATCATAAAAAAATTGAATGCATGAATACAAATTGAAGCTGACCCAGGAAGTTGGACTTTTCGATACGCTCGCTGTCTCCCTCACCCTCTTCCTCTCCTGCTCTGTTAGTTTTATCAGCTCTCCTCCAGGTTCTCTGTTCCGGGCCAGTGTGTTCGGTGAGCCGGTCCGGGCGCTGGAGCATTCAGGGCGCAGTGATGATTCCTCACATCCAAGAGAGGCTCGCACTTAATCTTCCTTCCACGGTTGGGATGCGAGCGGCCGTCAGAGGGGAAAAAAGCCCTCACCCTTCTGATCATTGGCAGGGGAAGGCCAGCGTCACCCTGGCAGAGCATCAGGGCTAATCAACAATGTAATGCATGCGGTGACCTCCCTCTAAAAGGCTCCTGTATGCCTCCAAATGAGATTTGTGCGGCGCTGCTAATTATTTTCTTTTCACATTCCCGCTGTAATGCGGCCCCCTTTTACTCTAATCATTTCCTGAAAATGAGCAATTACAGTTTGGGTAAAAATGCGCACAGGAGCACAGGAAACACTCACATAGCAGACAGATATTAATGAAAGCAACCCTGTTCTGTGTTCAATTTGTCTAATGATTAAAAATACATCGAGGCACCTGCATAAATAATTCATGCTTAATGCCGAGTACGCGAGCGCAGAAATGCTTTTCCGTATTACTGCGACAACCTCCGTCATAAAGGGTGGCGTGCGGAGTGATTTTGCAGATCTCCCGAGAGTCCCTGCTGTAATTGTAAATAACATTGTGGTGTCAGTCCGTCTCCGTGAGACATCAGGAGCGCAAATCGCCTTCAACTTCTGTTTGGCAAGCCCACTTGAAGGTTCAGAGAGGTCAGAAAGTGCTTGGAGGACACGACGTGGTTTAGAGCATTTTCCTTTGACGGTCCTGCAACAATATTAGTATAAACCAGTCATAGATGTGGAGTGAAATAATTGGTTGATAGGAATGCTGCTGAAAACTATAACATTAAACGTACTGCTAAAATCTGATTGGTTCATGGAAATGTTCTTCAAGCCCTTTATATAGAACCTTAAAGGGTACTGTCAGGCACTTCATATAGAACATAGATTTTAGGAGTTCCCATCATGGGATCATTTTATGTATTTAGTTTTAATGAAATAATTTTAATTCATTTTTTAATTTTAAGTAAATTTTATCAATTAAAAAGCTCGTAAACATACCTTATCTGTAGAAAAAAAATGCATTCATTTTTACTCAAAAAGAAGCATTTTTGGCATAACTTTTCTTTGAAACTGAGTTAAGAACCCATATGGTTCTATACTGAACCCCACTGAACCTTTTTTGTTTGTGATGCACGATAAATCGGTACCTTATTGGTTATTGGACAATTTTTCTATTGTATTGGTTGATATTGGCTATTAAATTGTGCATGCTGATTGCCTCTGTTTTACATTTAGATTACCTTTGCAGTCATATTTTGTCTAATAATTTAATAACACTGTTAAATGTCTTATCTTTAGCAAATCTCAAAATTTATCAATTTTTCATACTTTACATTATAACGTTGTGGTGCCTATATTAACTTGTAGCGTTTCAAAGATTGATTTTATTATTTAATGTTTTATTTTGAATTTATTTAGACAAAATAGTATAGAATTTTAATATGTGTAATTTATCCATTATTGGCCATTTTGTGAAAAAAATAAAATCTAATGCTAAAATCTGATTGGTTGATAGGAATGTTATAGTTATGACTCCTTTACTGTTAACTATTGGAATGCATAATACTGTATATCGGTACCAAATCAGTCGATATTACTGATATCACTCTCAAAATTAATTTGTTGCATGTAAAATGTTTGATTTTTAGTTTTTAGTGTTTTTTTATAGATTTATTTATTAGACAAAACATATATTTTTAATATCAACCAATTTATCAGTCATTTGCCATAACATGAAAATAATTATTGGAATTTTAGCATGATACATCAGTACTATATCAGCCAATATTAGAGGATTGAGAGATAGAGAGATTTTTTTCCGTTATCACTTCATATTTTACTGTATATTTAATTGTGCATGCGCATTTTCCCTATTTTAACCTTTATATTACATTTGTCATCATCTAACGCACTTAAAATTAAATGTAAATGTCATTGTTAAATGTAATCTTTTGCAAATCTCAAAATAATTTTTTTATACTGTACATTATAATGTTTTGGTGCCTAAATTCACTTGTAGCATATAAAAAATGTTTGATTTTAGTTTTAGTGTTTTTTTATAGCATAGATTTAGTATATAGATTTTTAATAGCAACCATTTGTCTGTTAACTATGGAAGCTTGTTTCTGCCACTGAACAAAAAATAAAAAAGGTAATTGCGACTTTTTATCTCACAATTCTGACTTTTTTTCTCGCAATTGTGAGTTTACATCTCGCAATTCTGACTTTTTTCTCAGAATTGTGAGATATAAACTTGCAATTGCGAGTTATAAAGTCAGAATTATGTGATATAAACTCACAATTGCAAGTTATAGCCAAAATTGCGTGACAAAGTCACAATTGCGTGTTATAGCTAAATATAAAGACTGACTTTTTTCTCAGAATTGCAAGTTATAAAGTCAGAATTGCAAGATATAAACTCAACAAGTCAGTCTTTTTTCCTCAGAATTAGACTTTATAACCTGCCATAGCGAGTTTATCTCACAATTCTGAGAAAAGAAGTCAGAATTGCGAATTTATATCTCGCAGTTGTGAGTTTATAATGCACAATTGTTAGTTTATAACTCGCAATTTTGACTATTTCTCACAACTGTGAGTTTACATCCCACAATTCTGACATAACTCACAATTGTGAGAAAAAAAGACCAAATTTTAAGATGAAAGTCGCAATTACCTTTTTTTATTTTTAATTTAGTGGCGGAAACAAGCTTCCATAGTTAACCATCTTGACATGAGAATAACTGAAATGTTTATATCTGTGCATCCCTACTACAAACCTAATGCTAAAATCTGATTGGTGGATCGGGATGTTCTTCCAGCCCCTAAACCTACAGCTAAAGTCTGATTGGTTTAAATAAATATTGTTCTAGGACCAACAAAGTAGATTGAAATGCATCCAACTTCATTAAAAAGTCTGGGGGTGCAGCCTTCACAGAATCCCAAGCCGAATGCTTTGACTGAATATGATGGACAGGAGTAATATTCAGAGCAGGATCTATGAGATACACAGCGGTGATAACTAAACCATGTCGGTCACTCTGTAAAAAGCTTCTTAATGAATGCAATGAACACATAACCTCTGGGAGAACACAAACACAGACACACCTTCTGGGAAAGTTAAAGCATTTGGCTGTAGAACCACCTAAGCCCTGCGGTGTGCTTGTGTTTTTCGTGTGTTCAGTTTGGTGGAGAGGTGGGGGCTGTATGAAGCCACCTGGATCGCCACATTATCAAACTGTGAGAGAGGCCGTATTAGACCCCTGCAGCGCAAACATCATCCTCAATCCATCGGCGAGGTTTTAATTGTAATGGAAATTAGATTTGCGCGCGCGAGGAGCAGCAGAGTGCTCGCTGGCAGCTGGTACGATGCCATTGTACGATTGTCAGATCTCCTGACAAGTTAATGCACGGTCTCCTCAAAGGCAGCGGCTGCTTCCAGCTGTAGCAGCACAACAGTGTCTTTGGAACAGCGCGGCTGTACGCACTATCAGTAACTGCTGCTTTTGACCCGACCCGTAATAAACCCTCACTTTACTCTCACTCTCCTAATTGACAACATACCGTATAGTCTCACATCTACAGCTGTTGAAGCCGCAGGTACTGTTTTGATTACATTACTGTACTGTAAAATCACAGCTGGAGATTTGTGTCCGTCCAGAGCAACAAAAAATCTGACTTCTGTTTGTAGTCAGCTGCGTAGTAACTGATTATATGTAATCTGGATGACATAATCAGATTCCAAAAATTATATTCTCATTAGATTATATTACATTTTAAAATATTTAATCAGTCTACAGTTACATTTTTTTTGATTACATGATTACTTAATGTGCACAAAATGGCAGTAGATTATTCATAATTTATTGATTCTCACTAATTCTTCTTTTTTATCTTTTAAATTGTCCTTGCTTATATACATATAATATATAGCTGTTGTATATATAGCTGTTGCTTATGTATGTTCAGAAAGTCTTCCAGTTTTGTCAGAGGCCACACAGCATAATAAATAAAATGTTTACTCTTTTTTGATTTATTTTGATTGTTTTTATTTTAAATGTTAAAATTTTATGGTTTAATTAATTATTACCTTTTCATTAAAGGATTAGTTCACTTTAAAATGAAAATTACCCCAAGCTTTACTCACCCTCAAGCCATCCTAGGTGTATATGACTTTTTTCTTTCTGATGAACACAATCGGAGACATATTAATACATATCAATAAATATCCTGACGCATCCAAGCTTTATAATGGCAGTAAATGGGACCAACGACAACGAGTATGAAGCTCAAGAAAGTGCATCCATCCATCATAAACATACTCCACACAGCTTTCGGGGGTTAATAAAGGCCTTCTGAAGCAAAGCGATGCATTTGTGTAAAAAAAAATATCCATATTTAACAAGTTATGAAGTAAAATATCTAGCTTCCGCCAGACCGCCTTCCGTATTCAAATTACGAAAAAAAAACGGAACTGGCGTCGCGTCAGTTAAGCTTTTTCGGTAAGTTGAATAGGGAAGGCGTAGGACGTAGTGTGCTTTTTGAACTGCAAGAGTTTTACACTTTCTTCGTAAGTAGAATACAGAAGGCGGTCTGGCAGAAGCTAGATATTTTACTTCATAACTTGTTAAATATGGATATTTGTTTACACAAACGCATCACTTCGCTTCAGAAGGCCTTTATTAACCCCCCGGAGCCGTGTGGAATATGTTCATGATGGATGGATGTGGATGGAGACACTTTCTTCAGCTTCATACTCGTTGGCCCCATTCACTGCCATTATAAAGCTCGGATGCATCAGGATATTTATTAATATATCTCAGATTATGTTCATCAGAAAGAAGAAAGTCATACTTGCCCTCAAGATGGCTTGAGGGCAAGTAAAGCTTGGGCTAATTTTCATTTGAAAGTGAACCAATCCTTTAATTTTGTTGACAACTCTTTGTATTTTTATATCACTATAGTACGAGATTACCCTATTAAAATCTATGTATATAAACAAGGCTAAAAGTGAGGTCAAAAGTAATCTAAAAGTAATCAAAGTAGTCAGATTACTGTATATTACCTAAAATGTGTAATTATATTGGATTGCGTTACTAACTACAGTACTATATGCATATGCATGGATAATATCTGTTATAAATCCTGTTATAAATCAATAAATAAATACATTTGATCAAAAATGCAGTAAAACAGTTTATATTATATTAAAATGTAATTTATTCCTGTGATGCAAAGCTGAATTTTCAGCATCATTACTCCAGTCTTCAGTGTCACATGATCCTTCAGGAATCATTCTAATATTCTGATTTGCTGCTCAGCTTCTTATTATCATCAATGTAAAAAACAGTTGTGCTGCTTATATTTCAGGAAAAAAAACTTTTTTCAGGAAAATTCAAAAGAACACCATTTATTTGAAATAGAAATCTTTTGTAGCATTATAAATGTTTACTGTAACTTTGAATCAATTTAATGTGCCCTTCTTTCTTACCCCAAACATTTGAACGGTATCAAACATATATCTGTTTATAGTGAATTACAGTGTTTTGTTGCCTGATTTCACTTAAAGGGATAGTTCACACAAAAATGAAAATTGTGTCATCATTTACTCACCCTCAAGTTGTTCCAAAGCTGTATGAATGTGTCTTCTGCTGAACACAAAGGAAGATATTTTGAAGAATGTTTGTAACCAAACAGTTGTGGGGCACCACTGACTTCCATGGTATGGAAAAAATATGTTCAATACATTACTACGCTGCAGTCAAATTGCACACTCACCAAAGCCAGTGCAAACAGTGCAGATAATTAAAAGATCAGGTTGGCAGCTTCACCTACAAGTCTCTGGCCATGTCTGTAAGATGTGATTGTTTCAATATGTGCTGACTGTGTGGTTGGACCTGCATAGCTGCATTAATCTTTAAATAGTCCTGAATGAATTTAGCTTGTTTAATATCTGGCAAGGAGCCCCCCCAACCCCCAACCCATTGGATGAAACCTGAGGAGATGAGACAATGCCGTGGATTAACGTTGACCTTTGTAGTTCTGACATTCACCAATTTTACTTAATTAACGGCAAGCAGCCTGCCCCTGACCTTTTGTCATGCGAGCTGTCATTGGAAACCTTTCTGTTGACTTGAATAGGAATGCTATTTGTTAAAATAATCAGTGGCGGACTGGCCTATACGCAACTCGCCGGGCCTGGCCAGCACAATGGGCCGTGACGATCTTAGAGAGCTTCATTCACACGGCACCGCGGGGACCCACGGTGCTTAAAAATATCACCTTGCCTCATTACCCCTTATTCTCGTCTGTGCATGGGGAGGGATGGAAGACACATTTACCTATGGATTCACATGTGTGATGTCCAGAGAGAACATGGTGGTGTGATCAGAGGTGTCTGATCTCAGTGGGAAGGTGATGATCATGGAATTTGTAGGATTCCTGTCTTCACCTTGTATGGTTTCAGCTCTGTGATGAAGGAAGATAATGAAAATAGATGTTACTGTCAAATACAGTTTGGAAAACTTTCTGTATATCCCAAATTGGAAATCTACCTCAAACTTTTTATTCAGGTCAGATTCTGTCTTCAAATGAAGATTCGCAGTATATTCATTATGATTTTTGCTAAAACATTGCAAGTATTTTAATGCACTTTTTTTGTTGAGTTTCCTGTGATTAGATTTGTTTTGCAATTCCTTCTTATCATGTGACTCACCAGTTTTGAATCAATGAACCAATTCAAATGTTTGATTCATTTGCATCGTCCCACAAGGAATTTTCAATTTATTAAGATGTAAAAATATGTAGATAATTATTTCTGTTTATTACTGTGTATTGTTATATTAGTGTGTACAAATAATTAAATATTTAAATATATAATTAAATTATAATTACAATTAAAATTAATTTTTAAGCCTTTTTCCCCCCTGTGTAGTTCTTTAAATATTTTGAATCTATTTGGCAATAGCTGCTGTTCACATTTTATGCCATTTCAGATGAAATAAAACTTTGGAAGGCACTTGTTCATCTGGTCATATTAATCACAACACCTTTAATATCTCTATTGTCAATAGTATTAATCGTAACTGAAATATTACAATTTTGACATTTCAAATCTTTTGAATCAATGAATCAAAAAAAAAAAAAAAAAGGCCTTCTGAAGCAAAGCGATGCGTTTGTGTAAAAAAATATATCCATATTTAACAAGTTATGAAGTAAAATATCTAGCTTTCGCCAGACCGCTTTCCGTGTTCAAATTACGAAAAAAAACGGAACTGGAGTCGCGTCAGTTAAGCTTTTTCCGTAAGTTGAATAGGGAAGGCGTAGGATGTAGCGTAAGCTTTTTGAACTGCAAGAGTTTTACACTTTCTTCATAAGTAGAATGCAGAAGGCGGTCTGGCAGAAGCTAGATATTTCAAAAAAAAAAAAAAAAAAAAATCAATTCATTTGCATCTTCCCTCAGAAATGTCCCGCAAGGCATTTTTAATCAATTAAAAAGTAAAAAATATGTAGATAATTATTGCTGTTTATTGTAATATTGGTGCATGAAAATAAAATAAATATTTTAATAATTATAATAAATTAATTAATAATTAATCAATATAATAAATATGAAATATAATTTATAATTCATTTAGTGAAAACCAATGTGGAAAACATGCCTTGATTATTTTTATGTGTATTAATTCTTACATATTTTCAATCTAATGGCAATAGCTGTTCGCTTTTTCTTTTTCTTTTTTTTTTGCCATTTCAGAAGAAATAAACAAATGTTTAGAAGTCACTTGTTCGTCTGGCCGTGTTAATCACAACATCTTTAATTTCATTTAATTTATTTTTAATGTACTCCACCTTTATTTTAATATGTCTACTTTGCATGAACTCTCTTTAATGAATGAATCCAGAAGAAGCATCAGAGAACTTGAGTCACATCTCAGCATGAGCCCCTCCTTTTCAAACAGCAAGCCAAATCTTTTTACCCTTACTAATCTGTTTACCTTTACCACTTTCTTTTTTTTTATTATTCTTTTTTATTCCAAGGACAAAAGCTATTGTTTGTACAGAGATTGTATTTTTACATTTTCAATCCCTGCCCAACCAACCCCAAACAAACTGCCTTAGATAATAATTAAACATTAATAGTACAAATGATAATAATAATATATATATATATATATATATATATATATATATTATAATAGTGATACAGCAAAATTAAAATAAATAATAAAATGCAATAGTTAAATGACAATGTTAATATAAAAATAATAATAATAATAAATAGATAGTTGGATACCACAATCTAAGGTGTAACAATGGTGCAACAATAATGTAAAGGTACCAAGCATCAAACACCACGAAACCACCACATAGAGAGGTGTGTGAAAAAGAAAAAGTTACAGTATCACCTTTACCACTTTCAAGGATCAGATGGACATGTGAACTCATGAATTGGCTATATCGTGCAGCTCCACTCACCAGTTGGCCAGTATAACATTTTTAGGAACCGCAACACTGCGTGGTTTGTAAGAATGAAGGTCAGACTCTGATGTAAGCGATCAGAAGTTTTATGTAAGATGCCTAAAGTTATTTTCCTCCAGCCGCCAGAACGAAATGAGGAACAAAATCGCAATTCGCGTCTGTGACAGGTGCAGTTTTACTGAGAGACGGACACTGGCTCTGTGTCTGTAGCGGGGTAATGAAAATAGATTCAGCTCACTCTGCCATGAGATTTCAAGACGTTAGTGTTAAATACAGTTGGAAATCGACATTATTGCCATTGTGAGATGGAAAAGTCCTTTTCTTTTTGTTCTCTCATTTTTCTGGTTTTGTTTTAGCAGGAAAGGCCGAGCTTTACTGGGTAATGTACTGTGTAAGCAAGGGAAATGGCATTGTTGAGGAGAGCTCATGTAACAGTAATATCCTGTCTAAATTGAATTTGGAGTTCAATCAGAGCCATTAGGCCCCACACTGAGAAAGATAGAGACAGATAGTGCCATGCACTCCTTAAATGAGTAATGCTTCCCCTGAACTGAAGCATCAAATTTGCCCTAATATTATTAATGCATAAGCAATGGGGGGAGGGCAGTGTTGGGTGGGTCACAGAACTGTGGACATGTGGAATTACAGCAGACATGTGTTTTTATAAGCCATTGATGACTGTAGAGTGGTTGTACTGTAATGATCCACTCAGCTCCAGCACAATGAACAACTCAAATGTTCATTGAGTAAATCATTTATGAGAGAAGTTTTGTCTGTCTAGGGTATGTGTCTACAACAAATCGGTGTCTTTAAAAGAATCTAAGCAAATGAAGATGCCAAAGTTTGACCAATTAGGATTTTTTTGGTGTTTAGTAAAAGTTTGGCTCAGTTGACAGTATTTGTGGTGTAATGCTGATCACCACATAAATAATTTCAGCTTTTATTAATATAGTCTTTTTTTATCAATTTAATTAAAAAATCCAGAGAGCTTAAAGGCCAAAATATCATATATATATATATATATAATATACACACACACATTCACATTCAACCAAAATTTATTCAGACACCTCGAACATTTCATTCATTAATACAGTTTATTCACTAAAGTTTAAAAAAAATGGTAATAAAATATGACAAGATTTCAGAGTTAAACTGTGTCAGAAAAAAATTTATCTTAATTATGTCAGATAACACTTTAGCAAAACATGGTCAGGTCAAAGTGTCTGAATAATTTTTGGTTCCAATTTTTTTTATCAATTTTACTGGTAGTCCACTGTATGAATAATTTTTGGGTATAATATGTCACAGTTTACTTTATTTTGCTATCCTCACTTACATAAATGAACTATAGTGTCCTGCACCCACTAGTAAAAATATATCAAAAATATCTGAATAATTTTTGGTTTGACTGTATATATATATATATATATATATATATATGTAATATTTTTTTAAAGATATTTTTATAAAGTTATATATAATTTTATTAAAAATATATATAATATATGATATTTATATATATATATATTAAATATATTTTTTAGAAAATTATATATATATATATATATATATATATATATATATATATATATATATACACACAAATATATATATATATATATATATATATATATATATACAGTGCCCTCCACAATTATTGCCACCCTTAGTAAATATGAGCAAAGGCGGCTGTGAAAATAAATCTGCATTGTTTATCCTTTTGATCTTTCATTCAAAAAATTCTTCAAAATTCTTCAAAATTCTAACCTATCATTGAAGTAAAACAATTGAAAATGGGGGGAAAAGCTCATTATGAAATAAATGTTTCTCTCTAGTTCACGCTGGCCACAATTATTGGCACCCAATTATTGCAACGGTCTTTTGCCAAGATAACAGCTCTGAGTTTTCTCCTATAATGCCTGATGAGTTTGGAGAACACCTGACAAGAGATCAGAGACCATTCCTTCATACAGAATCTCTCCAGATCCTTCAGATTCCCAGCTCCATGTTGGTGCTTCTTCTCTTCAGTTCACTCCACTCATTTTCTTTAGGGTTCGGGTCAGGGGACTGGGATGGCCATGGCAGAAGCTTCATTTTGTGCTCAGTGACACATTTTTGGGTTGGTTTTGATGTTTGTTTTGGATCATTGTCCTGATGGAAGATCCAATCACAGCCCATTATAAGATTTCTAGCAGAAGCGGTCAGGTTTTGATTTTTATCTGTTAGTATTTGATAGAATCCATGATACCATGTATCTGAACAAGATGTCCAGGACCTCCAGCAGAAAAATAGGCCCACAACATTAAAGATCCAGCAGTATATTTAACCGTGGACATGGGGTACTTTTTATCCATGTGTGCACCAAACCCATCTGGTGGGTTTGCTGCCAAAAAGCTCTTTTTTTAGTTTCATCTGACCATAGAAGCCGGTCCCTTTTGAAGTTCCAGTCTTGTCTGACAACTGAATATGCTGGAGATTGTTTCTGGATGAGAGCAGAGGATTTTTCTTGAAACCCTCCCGAACAACTTGTGGGGATGTAGGTGCTGTTTGATAATTTTTTTTAGGCTTTCTGAGACTCAAGACTCAACTAATCTCTGCAGTTCTCCAGCTGTGATCCTTGGAGAGCCTTTGTCCACTCAAACTTTCCTCCTCACCGTGCATTAGGGCGATTTAGACACAGTCCTCTTCCAGGCAGATTTGTAACATTTTTAGTTGATTGGAACTTCTTAATTATTGCCCTGATGGTGGAAATGGGGATTTTCAATGCGTTAGCTTTTTTCTTATTGCCATTTTCTATTTTGTGAAGCTCAACAATCTTTTGCTGCACATCAGAACTATATTCTTTGGTTTTTCTCATTGTGATGAATTATTAAGGGAATTTGGCCTTTGTGTTTACACATATTTATACTCCTGTGGAACAGGAAGTCATGGCTGGACAATTTCATGTTCATAATCACCCTGGTGTGCTAAAAAATGTAAATATGAATGGGAATATACTTCAGAGATATTTTACTCATAAGAATTTCTAGGGGTGCCAATAATTGTTGCCAACATGTATTGGAGAAAAACATTTATTTCATAATGTGAGTTTCCTCACACTTTCAATTGTTTTACTTCGATGAAAGGTTAGAATTTTGTGAATTTTTTGAATGAAAGATCAAAAGGATAAACAATGCAGATTTATTTTCACAGCTGCCTTTGCTCATATTTACCAAGGGTGCCAATAATTGTGAGGGGCACTGTATATATATATATATATATATATATATATATATAAACCTTGGGTATCATATATATCAAGTTAATCCAAATTTAGTTTTAACTAAAAATGGGTCTTAAATATCTTCATTTTTTTAATTTATTTTATTTTAATAACTCAAGAATAGTTTTTGACATGAAAATAGCCTGGCATGGTGTTAAACAATGTTTTTTTTTTTTTTTTTTTTTTTTTTTTTTTTTTTTAAAAGATTACATTTTCTAAAATATATAAAGTGTTTCCCTTAATTCTTCAATAAAAACATGTATTATTTGTGCTGCAAATATGTACAGTATACATTTATTTTTGCAGTGGATGAACTTAAAGGTATTAACAGGAGGGTCATACACCTACTGTCAGGTAAAGACGCATCACATTATGACATTATGAACGTATGCAGACAACATGAAGATGATTTTTTCATTTTACTTTTGTAGATTCAAGACAGTGTTTGGCAAACTACATGCTCAGCTCCAGCATGTAAAAATGAAGTTACATCACCTCCCCTCTTTATATTCTAGTATGGACATCATGAGAAAGTTGGCTGTTTTACAGGCTTTACCAGAATTGCGTCATTATGACGACAAAGTTGAAAACTTGGATATCACTTTAAACCGGATTAGTAATCAGTTCTATCACAGTAGCCTCATGTAAACATGTGTAATAGTCAGTTACTCTGTGAAACTAATCAGTCAGCATAACAAATTACTTTCGTGGCTTTTTTTTTTTTTACTTCTCTAACAAGATCAGATGTGAACATAAAGGTTAACTTGAAAGAATAGTACTGCCAAAAATGAAAATTCTGTCATCATTTACTCACCCTAATGTCGATCCAAACCTGTATGACTTTCTTCTATGAAACATAAAATAAGATATTTTGAAGAATGCTGGTAACCAAACCGATTTGTTTTCCAATGAACTTCCATTGTAGCTTTGATCCATATAATGGACAAATGTTAATTTCCACAGAAGAAAGAAACTCGTACAGGTTTGGAACAACATGGGGGTGAGTAAATAATGACAGAATTTTCATTTTTGGGTGGATTATCCCATTTAAACAAATATTGATAGACTAAATGGTAATACTAGATGTAAACTAGCTTTTTGTTTTGACTGCGTTCTAAATAGGTCTAAAAACCGTGACCGGCTTTCTCAAAAAGCACAGCGGGGGTACTGGTAAATAATTTGTGTGCTTTTCATGAATATTAGGAAGGTATTGTATCTTTACATGCATATTGAGGCAATACGTGTGCTATTCTAAACAATACACATTTTGAGACACAGCTGGTCCTCAATTTGTCCTTTATTTTTTTTCTGCACTACTTTATTTCACTTAGGTCATTATTGTGCAGTTTGCTACTACAAGACCAGCTGTCCATTTAAAGCAAAAAATGCACAGAAAAACACTTATTTTCCCCATGCAGTGTTTGTGTTAATGTAAACACGTCTGTTTCTTTCGGGAACGACTCCATAGTGCTGCGAACAAATCGAGCGGTCCCCTCCTCTCCCTAGAAATGGTAACTAGAGTGTGCTAAACTGGGTGTTTCATCCCATTGGCTCATTATCGCGCTGGGTTCATTGCCAATAATAAAGATTTCTTGGGCTGCGAGACTTCTGAATTCAGAGGAAATTACATTGAGCAACAGGGAGTGCATGGCTCTAAATGTTTAATTACGCCAGATAAAAACAAGGAGATCAATCACTGACAGCAACGAGGGCCCTGCGAGGCATCTGCCATTGGGTTATGTTGAGTCCACAGGAATGAAGCAGGAGATACGGCATCAAAGACAATACATGTTGAGATTAACAGATCCTACAACACTCTGAGGAATGAGAAATCACAAGTGAGATCTCCTTAATGTTTCAGTTATTTCTTCTAGACAGCAATAGGAAAAGACCCTAATAATCTTTTTTTGCAGTTGAGATTTTTTTATATTTTAAATGTTTCTTCTAGACACCAATGAGATTTCTTTTTGCTAAATCTAAATTTTGACCCTGAGATAAAGAACCTAATAATTAAAAACAATGTGCTCAAAACTGCCAACCTACACTCAAGAAAAATCCATTGATATAGATATCTTTAATATGAGATCTCAGACCTCAGAAAATGAGATCTCTTGAACATCTCAATTGCTGCTCTTAGACAACAAGATTAAAGATGAAAGAAATTCTACTGCTTCTCAGATTATGATTCTGAGAAAAAGGTCCTAGTATTTTAGCATTGGGGTTTTTTTTTTTTTTTTAGACTTTCAGTAGAAACCTCAACAATGTCTCAAAATGTCCTCAAATTTGTCAGACCATAGTAAAGAGAAATCTATTAATAGATATCTTTATATGATTTCAGATCTCATAAAATGAGATCTCTAATATGATATATCTTAATATCTCAAACAATAATTTTAAATTAGGCCATGTACACACACTGTAAGTTTCAGAAGTTAGGGTTAGGGTTTACGGAACATGACTCACTCTCAAAACTCGATGATTGACAGCTTGGAAACCATAGCAACGTTCTGGCACCTTGTGTGTTCGGGGTCCGTTTTTGTCACCAAATTAATATTACAGCGACAAAATACTTGTTATTTTCAGACATTTTAAACAAAGCAGAGTGGACGGACGCGTTGTGTTTTGTTTATGCTTGTAAAGGCTTCTTCACAGAGCGCGCTCTCGCGGTGTTGCCATGTTCACTTATTTCAAGAGTTTTTGAGCTTGTTGTTTAAGCTCGTCTGATTGAGTTTACGGAGTTATTAAAGTGAGCAGACGCGGGTCACAATATTTTGGTCTTATTTTCAGCATAACGTGTTTCGGTTTATTTCAGTGAGTTTATTATGGGCTTGTTCTTGTTCACTGTTTTTTCTAGAAAGATCTGGCAACACTCAGTGCTCGTGCTACTTTCCCTGTGATTTCTTCACCGCAAATACAGAAGAGAGAAACATATCTGATACATGTTAAAAAAAACGCCATTAACAACTAGTTGTTTAGTTCGGTTCCGTAGGCTACACACTGCATATCATTTCTGTAAATGCGGTTGTCACTACCTGTATTTTTTGGGAGTTGGATTAGTTCACTTTCAAATGAAACTTACTCCAAGCTTTACTCACCCTCAAGCCATCCTAGGTGTATATGACTTTCTTTTTTCTGATGAACACATTTGGAGAGATAGGCCATTAATAAATATCCTGACGCATCCGAGCTTTAAAATGGCTGTAAGCGTTACCAAATATTTTATTTCATAACTTGTTAAATATGGATTTTTTTTTTTTTTTTTTTTTTTTACACAAACGCATCGCTTTGCTTCAGAAGGCCTTTATTAACCCCCCGGAGCCATGTGGAGTACACGTTTATGATGGATGGATGTGGATGGAGACACTTTCTTCAGCTCATACTCGTTTGGTAACGCTTACTGCCATTATAAAGCTCGGATGCGTCAGGATATTTATTAATATTTCTCTGATTGTGTTCATCAGAAAAAACAAAAATGATATACACCTAGGATGGCTTGAGGGTGAGTAAAGCTTGGGGTAATTTTCATTTGAAAGTGAACTAATCCTTTAATACGGTTGTAGAATGCGGTTGTTACTCCCATTTTTTACTGAACTGTGTGTAAACAGAACGCAATTAAGCACTAAAAGGTGACCTGACAACCGAATTTATCTGCAGCGTGTATGTGGCCATATAGAGAGCAAATGGAGACTCTTAGTCTCCTACTTCTCAGAGACTTCATAGTCTAATCGAAGTGTTTCCTCTAGAGTCTGAGTACATCACAACAATGTCACAAACTACGCCAATATTTGCCAAGATGTCTGAAATCAGTTGTCAGATTTCAATATTAATATAAAAATATTTTCTCATCAAACCTGAGGTATTATGTCCACATTATTTTTTTTAGCTCTATACTCCCATTTGCTACTTTTTTAACTTACTTTAGAAGGAACATCTGAAACATACAGTGGTTGATAGTCAGTAAGTCTCTGAACAATAAAACCTTCCTTTGAGTTTATCTTCAGTACAATCATAAACATACTCTGAAAATGACTTCAGAGTAAACTTAATTGCTGCTCATTTCTAGGCCAGATCCTGCATGAAAGCGGTAAAGCAACAGAGATACAACCGACATATGGAGATGATGGAACACTCCCGACTCCAAGACAGCAGAGGAAGATAGAGAGAAGCTCAAAGAGAGCAGGTCTGGGCAGGCAGCGATGGCCATGCGTCAGCGGTGCTCCAGTAAGGGAGGGTGATGTGTGTGTTAGTCTCCTGGGTGCCATGTTTCTGTCACCCCCTGTCTGAGTGAGTCACGACTGGATTCTGGTAAGGACCGTCATACAGCCGTTACCGCACTTCCTCACAGCTTCCATTAAGAACTCACTCACATCTCACCCCAAAAACCAACTCAATTCACCTCAAAATCCAATATCAGGATGATAGAATCTCTCTGACTGAAGACAAAACAAAAGTAAGTGCATTTCAAAAAGGCCACACTATTTTACATTGGTGTCATAAACTGAATAAAAGAACATTTCTTTTGGGAGGCCTTGGATTTTCAGGTGCAGGTGACCTAAGGCTAAATGATATCACATATAGGCAGTTAACACATACTATGTGCCTGGACCTTTTTTAGTTTTTATTATTATTATTATTACCCCCTTTTAGCCATTGTAATGATTTTTTGCCCTCGTAAGTTAATTTTCATTTTAGAAGTACAAAATTTCCACATAATTTTTCCATAATTGGTATAACTGGCTTTCTAAAATATTTGCATTGAGTTTAACTAACTATATACATATACTATATATATATATATATATATATATATATATATATATATATAATTTGTCATATTACTGTACTGCCTAGACTCCATTGGCTCCTGGTTGCTGATTTGCTGACTACATTTATTGGTCCATTAGATGTTTATAGGTCCTTGCTTTTGTGCACAATTTTACTGTGAAGTGATTTATGCGAATCATCCTCAGTACTATTTCTGTTTATGAATATGCGGTGCGTTGTTGACATGTTTCCATCGTACAAACATTGCAACACTGATCGTGTATATGAGTTTGATGACACTGTAGTGCTGAAAGCAGATGGCGGTATTCAAAAGGGCTGTGTGTGTGTGTGTGTGTGTGATTCCACTCGCACTCAGCCCACTCCCTCAGTGTCATGTGCTGCAGAAACCGCCAGAACATTTTGAAAATGTGTCATCGATTTGGCAACGCGGCAACTTCAGTTCACTCTCCACAACTACGTAAATATCGGATCACTCAGGGGTAAACATTAAATGAGTGCCAGATATAATGACACACCAGCAAACCAAGCAGAAAGAATGAGGCAAATTAAAAGAAAACAGAAAAATAAAGAGCGACGAGGATGTTGACAGTTAATTAACTTCTTCTTGGGATGAATCAAAGCCAGTAAATGTACTACATTGGCTTTCATTTCCGCGGGCAGCTTCCTGAGGTAAACACATGCTAAAATGTAGGAAGGAGTTTTCAGTCAGAGCCTTTGAGGAGAAGCTCAGGGCCTCGATTCTGTTCATCTTGTGAAAATGTCACAGCGCCGATGTGGTTTCACACACTTAGATGGGTGACATGTCCAATGATATGATCCTGTAATGGAGCGAAGGCTGCATAGAAATGTCCCACTCATCTGCAAGCCTTTCCACATGAAAAAAGCAGAATGTGAAAAATCTGCTGTAATGTATGATGTTCTGTTAATGTAGTTTCAAAGGCACTCCGGCTCATAAGACTTGGAGATTTTGTTTAAAGTTTATCTACATTCAGACACACATATCCATATAAACAGATACACAAATCTGTATTTATTCAAAAAGACACTGACTACAGATACTTGGCCACACACCTTCATAAATGTGTCTCAAAAACACTTTATATACATTTTAGATACAAAAACTTTTCAATTTTGATTGTAAATGTTGAACTCAAGATTTAGATCTTAACATTTAAGATATATTGAAGGAATAAGACCCTCGAAACCATTGCAACATAGAAATTTTAACATTTTATAACATTGAAATTTAAGTAAACTTGACTTGGCTACTCAAATAAACTTAAATATGATATATATTTTTTTATATTTATACCTAACTATCAGTATTTTTAAGTATAATTTAGTATATTTACCTAATTTTAATAGTTTAATAGTTAAAAAGTATTGAAGTTATATATTTAAAGAAAAAATATTTTACATATATATAATTTATTTTTCATATAATGCATGTAAATGTGTTGTTAGTATTATTATTAATACTTATTTGATTTTTTTAAGGTACATATTACATTCATTACCTGCCTCTGTGGAAGGATCTGATTGGTTAATTACGCACACAGCGGGTAACTACCGCAAGTCATTGCTCCGGTTTTCGACATTTTGTCCAGGTGTCGGATTTATAGGCATTATCCTTCCAGAGCTGTCATGCTTCTGAACGTTTCCTCTTATAGTGCCACATAGAGGTCAATGGTCAATGGACAGAAGACACAAATAAAAAGGAAGCGCTCTGTCTGGTTAAAGCCTTCTGGACATAAATATCCAGTGACAAGCAATAATTTTGCTTTGTCAGTACTGACAGACCAAGACCATGATGAGATTGGTGGAGTCCCTTGACAGCGAGCCATTCACAATTGATATGTGACAGCAACAGAGAGAGAGGGAGGTTTCAAAGCATTTTATGTTCTGCTGTATATCATGCTTTGTGTAATCCTGAGAGCAAGAAAACCCATGTTTCAATCAGATTTTGAGTTGTTGACATCCTCGGCTTTAAAGGGATAATTCACCCAAAAATGCAAAACAATCAAAACAGAGTTCCAAACCTGTGTGATATTCTTTATTCTGTGAATCACAAAAGGAGAAGTTTAGCAGAATGATCACGCTGTTCTTTTGCAGTCACCATGATTTTGCCAAGTTCCTGGATCAACATATGTGACCCGTTCTGGAAAAATGAGTCGCAATGAGCAAATTTTCAAAAAACGAGTTGATTAGTTCTCTATTAAAGAACCTTGAAAATGATGTATGATTTGTTGGAATCAGACAAAAAATCAATGAGCTATACCTGTTTGAAGTCGATATAGTTAATTTTGAGAAAAATCGAGTTCCAAAACAAAATCACCTAGCAACCATACCTTAAAACTCCTGGTAATAACACCAAATTTAGCACACATCAAGTCAAAACCAAATATCTATAGGAAAAATATATATTCAACTCCTCTATATTCTGTGTATGTGTATATCGGGATCGCGCACTGTTTTTGTGCGTCTTTGAGGCGTCGTTGTCCGCACGCTTTGGATGTGTCAGTCAGCAAGTAAGATCGATTTGTTTACATCAGCATGAGTTTGAAAATCACATTTCATTGGTTCAGACTCATGCTATCAAGAATTCGCTGTGAATATTAACAAAGTTGGAATGCTGTGCTTTAAAACGATACCAAACTGGTGCTGAGGGGAAGCGTCAGTCGTCAAGTAGCGAGCAGAGAAAAACAGCATTTTTCATGGACAAAGGAAAGGTACTTCTCTCAGAAAACGTACAAATAAATATACTTTTAGATGTTTAATTGCTATTTGGAACACTGGGATCGCTAGAGGAAGGATTAATGAACTAATTTTTGTGAAAAACTCAAATTCGACCAAAATTGTCATTTTTCACTTGTTTTGCCTGTAGCTCGAAATTAACCTGTGCGCATTACGACTCATTTTGCCAGAACGGGTCACATATTTTGTTGATCCAGGAACAACATTCCTGTCCGAAAAACCCTATTCTAAAACTAAACATACCCATAACTTATCCCTAAAACCAGAGGGAAATGATAGGTGAATAACACTGGTGAATAACTTGGTTGAAAGCTTAAACTTGACATAAACTGTAAAGTTGTCCCTCAAATCTGATTGGTTGATTGAAATGTTGTTCCAGGATCAACAAAGATGTCAACGACATGTTGTACTTGGTGAAATCATGTTCACCGTTCTTTTGCATACAATGAAGTGAGTTGTGGCAACAAAATTAAGCTCCAGAAAATGACAAAATGCACCATAAAAGATATCATATGACTTTAGATTACTAGGAATACAGCAAACAAACCATATGGATAGTGTTATGGCAGATTTTAGGTCATTATTTGGAACTTGACTGCCTCTGGTCATGATTCACTTGTATGGAAAAGAGCAGCGTGAGCATCCTGCCTAACTTCTCCTTTTGTGTTCAGTGGAAGAAAGACATTTGAAAGGGTTTGAGATGACATGAGGGTGAGTAAATAATGAGAGACTGTTCATTTTTGTGTGAACTATCCCTTTAAATGTTCTCTAACACGCTCTGAAACAGTGAAACCCACTAGAGTGGCAGATTTTCCAAACAACCTTTGCTGGTTTTTAATAACCAGAAAATAATTTGCATGAGAGAGCATCCAATTTACATACCTAGTTGCCTTTGTGTGTATATGCATGTGTGTGTGGGGGAGAGAGAGTGTTTAAAAACAGATTTAGTTGGAGGAGCTTAGATTGTAGACTTCATTTTCTCTCTCTCAAGTTTCAGGTTTCACTGGGTTTTATTGGAATGACAAATAATAGTGCTACAAAAGCCGTATAGCAATTTAGACACTCTCTGTCTTTCACGTCTTATTGCATATTTTATGTTCCTTCCTCTATATAATTGTAACTGGCATGTGAACTGTCACATGATCTTGCAGCGTTAATATCAGACAGGTTTAGGTATCGCACACCCTCTCATCAGCATAATGCTCACACTTACGCTTTCCTCCTTGCTGTGTCCCTGGAAGGAAATATTCTAGGTATAGTCAATTTGTGTGTGAAAGAAAGAGCTGATTAAACCCCATAGTAAACACTGATAACATAAACTTATAAACATTGTTGTTATGGTGTTGTTTAATTTGAGTTTCATCTTTGTCAGATGATTCTCCTAAAATTCCATTAGGCACAAATGTGATAATTTTTGCCTATAGAGTATAACAGTATATAATTGTAAAATAAAAATGCATAGCATAGTTTAGATAGTTTAGTCTTGTAAGAATTTGATGAGAAATGTTTGAGTTCATACTGAGATCTGTTTTTTTTTATTGCAGACTTTGGTGTATTGGCAAATTGGAGCACAGATTGAGACATTTTTGAGAACTCTTCTGAGGATAAAATTATTGGGACCTAATATTCAGGAGCTGGGAGAAACAACTGAGATTTTAAGGAGGTTTGTGATTTTCCTTTACTATGCATTTCTGTTGGTTACTAAAGGTTGGCATTACAGCACTGTTGAATTGTGAAGAAAATTGTATTGCTCTTTAACACTTTCCCAGCCATTGCTGGAATTTTCCGGCAATCCATATTTTCACTGTTATACGCTATTACGCATCTTCTGAAAGAGTACAGAATCTGTGATAGAAGCATTGCTTACGCACATGTAAACTTAACGTTATCATCAACATTAAACAGCATATAAATCAAAACTGCCAAACGTTACAGAATGAAATCTTGACTAGAGATTATAGGAGTGTGCAAGCTATGGGGGTGTTGATGTTTTGATCATTGCTCTGAATCCGATCCGGTTGTAATCTTTGACAAGAACGTGATTTTCTCAGCTTTTTGTTCAAAATGTTGCTTTATTTATTATTTTATTTTTTTATTTATTTATATTTTTTTTTACACAAATTAGACTGTTGAGTTGACATACAAGAGTAAAGAGATATAAAATTAAAATATATACAATAGTTCAGATAATTTGGTCTTAAAAGATTTGGGTGAGAAATATTGAGATCTCACTTAAAGGTTA
Source organism: Mylopharyngodon piceus (assembly GCA_039654765.1). Taxonomy (NCBI): domain Eukaryota; kingdom Metazoa; phylum Chordata; class Actinopteri; order Cypriniformes; family Xenocyprididae; genus Mylopharyngodon; species Mylopharyngodon piceus. The sequence continues at coordinate 5,734,100 of CM077444.1, read as the reverse complement.
GTTCACGCAAAAATGAAAATTCTGTCATCATTTACTCACCCTCATGTCAAAACACAAATGAAGATATATTTAATAAAATCTGAGTAATTTCTGTCCCTCCATTGACAGCCTACGCAACTACCACTTTGACACTTCAAAAAGTTCATAAAGAGATCGTAAAACTTATCCACGTGAATTGAGCGGTTTAGTCCAAATTTATCTGAAGAGACACAATCGCTTTATATGATGAACAGATTTAATTTAGGCTTTTGTTCACATATAAACATTCATCAAAGCACACATCAGATATGGTAAACGGAAGCTCAAGCATGTTCGCTTGAAGTGGGAGAACCAATGACGTTCATTCTCGTGTGTTACGCAGCACGTTTAAGCTTCTGTAAGAACCACTGAGGTTTGTTCTTGCACATTAAGCAAGTACGGTTGAGCTTGTTTTTGTTTGTTGATCAATGTTTATATGTGAATAAAAGCCTAAATTCAATCTGTTCATCATATAAAGTGATTATGTCTCTTCAGAAAATTTGGACTAAACCGCTCAATTCATATGGATTAGATTTACAAACTCTTTATGAACTTTTTGAAGCGTCAAAGTAGTAGTTGAGATCTCTTCTGAAACTCCAGAGGATCTCCTAAAATTCCTTTTTGGAGAAATAAAATCACAAATTAGATACAATAAAAGTAAAGAGCCATAAAGTTAATCATGAGTTCATATTAAGATCTCAATAAGTATCAACTTTTAGGTATTAAAAGTTAATATTGGAACTAATAAGACTGCACACTTTGTATATCTGAGCAGTTTCAGACTTCAGTTTCTTCTAAAACTCCAGAGAAGAAGCATGTGTGATTCTAGGGTCTTTTTCTTAGGAGAAAGATCTGCAAATATCTCCATTTAACCTCATAGCTAGGAGAAACATATGACATATTGAAGAGCTTTTGTTTGTTTTTTCTATCTTATGGATCACCAATGCGCCAACACCAAAGAAAAAAGCACAAATCAAATATCAAAAGTCATTGCAACCTCATAAAACGTTTCAAATATAGTGTCAAAGATACTTTTTCCTCCAAATGCGTGCAGGTATACATACGGCAAATTATTCGAACACATCTCTGTGTTGTCGGTATCAGTGTGAGAATGAAAGCATGGTGTTTTAGCTGTCAAACACTGCTGTGTTTTTTTTTTCTTGTTTACTGTTGCACGGTCTGTCAGCCATGGCCTGCGGTACTTCTTTCTTTAATAATATATCTCAGAGTGAGTAATGCCATTTGGATACAGGGAGCTCCGCGCCTGGCCTTTGCTCCCTGCACCTCTCCTCTCTCTATCCCTGGAGTATGTTTCAACCCACGTACGTTTGAAGGAATTCTATTTGCCGGATGCCCGCGCGCTCGTGTGCGCGAGAGCGTGCGCTAGCGTATGTGTGTTTATAAGCTTGTTGAATTGAAATACAGCCAGGCGAGGTGGGGAGGGGTGTTGTTTATTGCAAGGATAGGTGAATATCTCTCTCTTCAGCTCGCACGAGCCACCAGGCAAATAAACTCAGCGCATCAAATTTAAATAAATCATTTTTTCACCCGTACATTCCGGGCAAGGATATTTACAGCAGTGAAACAGCTGCTAATGAACTAATGTGTCCACGCTGGGCGATGAGGGAAAAAATAGTATTCTAATAGCCGGTCATTACATACGTGTTCTAAAACAATCCATGGGGAACATCCTATCACAATGTGTCTTTACCTTCTGTTTATTAGTTTATGGCCTGAAACGAGGGTGAGTTGATCTTAACCATACAGAGAGTGCCAGGGCCCAGAGCGGCTCTTTATTGAAGATGTCAATTAATGTATCTCGTTCTCTTCTGAAAGTCGATTTCAATTACTTCAGCGTGGGCAAACAAAGGGTGTTAGCAGACATGGCCTCTTTCTTCCCCCCATAACACTCTCACCTTAATTGCTACTTTGTGTTAAGAACCGGACGAGGGGAAGCTAAAAAGTAAAAGAGAAAAAACGGATGGATTTTTTCATCGGGTGTACGTCTTTGTGCCGAGCTCATCTGGCCTTGAAGGGGTGAAAACGGAATTAGCCGGGCTTTTGTACTGAATTCTCACCTCTCCATGAGCGAGAGAGAACGAGAGCGCCTCTCCTCCCCCTCTTCCTCCGGCTCTCATCCCTCCATTTCTCCCTTATCACTGAGTTGCTTTGTTTCATGCCTAATGTTGTTTAGATGACTATAGCTTGATAAAGAATTATTTGTTATTCCTGCAGTAATTGCACTGTGTCTCGTCGCAATATGGTCCAGCTGTCTGGGCCTTCCTGTTTGGACCGTGACGGAACGGTCAACAGGGGGCAGTAGACCGCTTTCAATGGCGTGAAATTCAACATGTCTGATTCCTTTGTCTGCTGGTCTGTTAAAAGCCAGTTACCAAAGCTGCTTTCTTTTGCCATTTACCTTGAATATTGAATATCATATTGATATTATTGAAGTGATTTTTATCAAAAGGGAGGAGGTGGAGAATTGTTGCGGGTCTTTATACATACAGTGTGTGTGTGTGTGTATATATATATATATATATATAACATGCAGTTTTTTCAGTAGAGTTGAATGGAAGCAGATAAATCAACTAATCTGATGAATCATTCAACACAGCCTTAATATTAATCACAATTTTTGACCCTTTCTACATGTTTTTCATTATTCATTATATTATTATTATTATTCAAAAATGTGTAGAAAATCTTCCAAAATCAGAATTTTAAGGAATATTTATAGGTATATTTGTAAGGAGTATTTATGTAGAGATCTGTTTATACTATATTATGATGGAAATCGTGTCGTATGGATTGATTATTCTCATCTATCCGGTGGGAATGATCTCAGATAAGAAGAAAGCCTCTTTAAAATCATTTTAGGCCTTTTTAATCGGAAATGTCATGCTCAAAATGTGCATTAAACCTAAAAAAAAATCCATTATTCCCTGTCCTACTGGCATTTTCAACACTTTAAGATGGATACTGACTGTTTTCCACTGTGACAGAAGCACAAATCTAGCCTAATAAATGTCTGTATGTATTCGCAATTAAATAAACAATCTATTATTTCTTTTCTCTGTGCCTACAGTGCCGTGTCAGTCACCATATGCCGGGAGAGAGGAGCAGGGAGTCGTATCACGATGGTAGTTTTTTGGTGTTGTGAGAGGGGGGGAGTCAGAGCCAAGGGCTCACGGTGCATGTAGCACATCAGATCTCCCTCAATTAATCCAACATTAGGTGCCTGGGATCCACGAGTCAGTGCTTTTGGAAAGCATGTGTGGCTCAAATCTAATTATTCTCTCCCTTCCTTTAAGCCGGAGAGGGTGGAGAGATATAGAGAGAGAGAAAGAGAGAGAGAGTGTCCGTCCACGTAGCTATAGGTTTTGTTATGCTGTGATTTCTCTCTCTCCCTCGCTCGCCCGCTCACTCCGAACCCCCTTCTACCCCCACCTCCTCCTCTCTCTCACTCATTCTCCATCTCTCTCTCACATACACACGCGCCAAACACTCTCTCTCTCCTCCTCTGCCTCTCTCTCCCCGTCTGTCTCTCCCTCCCTCAGCTTCACTCGCTCTTGTGCTGTAAGTTCATTTGCTGTGTCAAGCAACAACTGGCTCGGGAGTGGGCAGTGGGTTTTGATCCTTTTGTCAAGCATCCCCCCTGCGAACGTGTACCGCGTCCACCTGCACACCACAGGACTGCCCGCCTGGCTCTCTCTAACATCGCCGTACCGTCCTGGGTTTATCACGATCAGGCATCCCACCTCGCTTAGGCGGGCGGCACGACGAGATGCTGAAGGTTTGACGGGGTAAGTTGCATCCACATGTGGACTCCATCGCTTCTCCTTCTTTTTTCAAAAATATTGATTGTTTTTTGTCAGTGTGATTGGGTGTCGTTTTTTAAATTTTTGTCATTTTTGCCGGTGTGGTCTACACCTCCTGATGCTTGTGTCAAGTGTCTCGTGAAATTACCATATTCATGGGCTCCTTTCAATTAAATTGCAATCAGTGAAGGGTCCAGCTCGAAGTGGTTTTTTTTTTGTTGTTTTTTTTAGTGTAGGGTGGAATAGCGCAGATCACTTGTTTAGAAAGGGAGGAGCGGAGAGAGGTACAGAATACAGATTTGGTCTTGTTTTTTGCTGCTAAACTTAATTATTATTTTTTTTTTAAATAAAAAAGACAGTGAGTGGGTTCTTGTATAAAGAGAGTAGAATAAAAAAAAAAAACTGTAGAACCAATATATATAATTCAAGGGAGAAAAAAGAGATGCTCCCAGAGGAACTTTGGCAAAGACAAACAAACCAAAAAAAGCACAAAATCCATGCATGGAGGCCATTGATTAACTCCTGGAGTTCTGAGGGGATTTGGACCGGGGTCGAGTCCCTGGTTGCTCTGAGTGTTTGTGTGTATGTGTGTGTGTGTAGCTTCAGAAATGGACAGAGAAAGCTAGAGCCCTGGGGCTATAGCATTGGTGGAGTGTGCCCTGCGTCAGGGTGGCTGTGTGTGTGTGTGTGTGTGTGTGAGGTGCGTCTCATGGTTTTGCAGACTGGAGAGCGAGCAGCCGGCTGCTACACTGCCGGTGTGCCCGTACGGTGGCTTTTGTTGCGTTTGTGCTCGAGTCCAGATTCTCCCTCTCTTCTGTCCCTCTCCATCTGCCTCCGTTAGCTTCTCCTCCAGTTTCTTGTGCTGCCTCATCTCTCTCTGTCTCTCTCTTTGAAACGTGTGGATTTCAGCATGAGAGCTGATTGTGTGTTTCTCGTTTTGTGAATGATCGGTATAAAATAGAAAAAAACTATTTGGGCAGGTATGTAGACTTCAATTCAGTAGGTTATTGATTTATCATTGTCATATGTCATTTTTAATTTTTTTTTTTTTTTTTTTTTTTGTGCATGAAATGGAGGAAAATATAAAAACCGTTATGATAATATGATAACATTTATAATATTAAAAATGACTTCTTTTTTTTTTTTTTTTTAGAAAAATCAGTTTTATTTTGTTAAAATTTTGTATTAAATTGAGTAATTTTGATAGACTGATCAAAATATTATTCTGTAAATTAAGAAGAGCTAATTATAAGAAATAATGGGAACTCATGTTATTGTAAATTAAAAATATTAACAAATAAAACAGAATACAATTTTGCATGAAAATTAAATGACCTTAAATAAGGCCTGTTGGCTTATAAAAATTAAATGATCCTATCAGAATTAGTTAAAAAGTGGAAAATGTGTTCATGCAAACCTTTCAAACAGAATAGAAATATTTCAGTTACATTTGTCAGCTGAAATAACATTCTTTATGTTAAAATTGACACCAAAATAAAAAAGCAATTGCTAAATGCACTAAATTATAATATTAGTAACCAAATATTCAGTGTTAATGCATTTTAAAGATAATCTAATTCAGACCTATTTTGTCATAAAATGCACAATTCTCTATGTAACATGATGCATTTATACAAGTTGCAATTTTTTTTCTTCCTCAAAAGAAGCCTTCTCTCATAGACTAATCACACAGTTTAGCCCCCACCCCCCCTTTTTCCCTCCCCCGTCATACTCAAGTGGGGTGTAGAGGGGGGCCGCCATGCTTCATTTGAGTCCGTGTCTCCATATAGAATTCTCCTCACGGTGCTAATGGACTGTTTGGCCAATTTTTTCCCCCGTTTCTATATCATTTAGACAGATGAGATGTGCAGCATGTGATGAAGTAGACCATAGTAGCATTTATATCTCGAGCGTCCCGCTCTATCCTAACCCCGATGGTCTGTGTTTTTAGGTGAACCCACTACAGTGGACTATCGCCATCATCAGAATCATCGCCGTGGCAATGGGAGTCAAGACATGGACGCTCGCCGGAGGACCTCCGCTGGGTCCCTGCATCCCAGGTGAGTTTATGCTGTTGGGGGGGGTGGGTGGATTACCCACAACCCCCTTCCACCACCTCCGCCCCATCCCCCGCTCCTTCATTAAATGCACCTTTCCCCCGAGTGGCCCTGTGAGAGCACAGATTGCTGGGAGGAAATAGCACAAAAAACACTTACCACATATTTCCTCTGAGGCGTTTACTGAACAAAAATGCACTGTTAATTTCTGTTTGCAGACGAGCCGTTGAGGGGCCCTTGCCTTGCGCTACAAAGCGTCTTCAATCAATTGTTTTGAAAAGGCCGCGTTTTCCGAACGGCCGCGGACGATGCCGGCGGTTCTGTTGTTTCTCTCTGTAAAAGACTCTCTTCGGTGACGGGTATTCTTGGGTGGATAATACGGCTCTCGTTGTTATTGCTTAAGAATACGCGTAGTCGAGGAGAGTCATATCGGCGGCGCCTGCAATGGACTAGAGAGAGCGTTGAATCCAGAAGGCCCACCTGCCTGCACACACACACATGCGTTTGCTAACGCCGAGGTTCACGCCCACATCCATTTATTGAGTCAGCGAAGCTGCATTTCCTGTTTGTGTGTGATGCTTGTGCTGTTGATTTATCCGCCTGCTTTTACTAAACATCTTTTCAGCCACCGGAAAGGAAAAACTGGGGTTTTGTTGTGATTTGAGTTCTGCTTTAAAATGCTACGGCGTCCTCACCGAAAGGGGAAGCTGTATATTGTAACGTGCCGGGAGGGGTTGTAGATGCAAATGTGTTCGGTTTGTGCCATATATTCTTTTCTCAGGACCGCACACACTCCACCTTTTTAATGCAAATTGATTTTGAAATGACATTTATCGTGCAGGGTTTCCATATGGAGCTCCGTGAGGGCTGGAGAGAAAAAAAATGGAATGAAATGTCCACGATGCCACTGACAGCTAAATTTATGCGGATTGTAAAGGAACACACTGCAGATAAACAGTTACCACGGCTTTAGATTGACTGCGGCGTGGCTTCCCATGTAGGCACGCGTATATCATGAATATGTATCAGGCGAGCGTATGATGCTGCATTCTAACGTCCATGAAATCCATTTAGGGAACCTAATAGGATCTACTCGACTTATGAAAGCTTACGATCAGATCTGATAAATATACATGAGATTGTTTTATAAAAAAGAATTCTTTTGCTTTTTACATTTATATCTATTTTGCATAAAAACAAATGTATTGCATTTGGACCGGCTGTTGATGTATTGACGTGGACGATTTGTAAATCTGCAAACATTTTAATTTGTTCTCCATTATCATTCAGCACATTTAAGTGATGTATTAGCATTTCAGATAGACTAAAGGCAACAGTCAGCCCGCTCTATCCTTGATCACTCTGTAATTATCATTCTTTCGGCTATGTGTTTAAATGAATAGAGAGAAAAGAGGTGTGGAGGAGGAATATTGTAATGTTTTACCACTAGGGGAACCACACAACTGAAAATCAGAGGAGATTATATCAGTTTTTTAGTCTGTTGCTTAACTTTTTAAGTCATTTTTGATATCATTCTTAAGGGTGCATAGATTCAAAACTAATGGAAATATCGGTTTAGATGAAAATAGTTTTAGATATAACAGGTTTTGGCAGCTTAAAAAGAATGTGTTTTTTATTCTTAGCATGTACACTCAGAATGAATGGAATTTCATTTATTCCTTTATTAATTTATGCTAAACAGTGCCTTAGGAGTGGCAATTGTGAAAAAGGTCACATGCAAACCAACAATTATCTGTTATATTAGAATATTTACCTGTATTTAAGATTAAAATATATATTTTTTACTAAAATATTCTACAGTATATGAACAGAATTTCTCTCTGATATCAATTTTATTGATGCTGTTATCTCGCTGTTTAACTTGCATCTGTCTGCAGTTTATGACGTGATGAAATTATTCAAGCCTCTGCAGTTCATTTTAATTTGCTCTTTATTGAAATTATTTTTATATGCACATCATCTTTGTTCCTCCCCCTCATATTATAAATAAAGCTTGATTTAAGTGAAATTATGATGTATTTGTATATTTTGTCCCTTATAGGTGAAGAATCAGTTTTGAATGTAGGTCATGAACAAATATGCAAGCCAAAAACAAAAAATACATTACAAACATTTTAAAAATATCTGCATGAACACAAACAAACAAATCATGAACAGAAATTTTGAGTTATACTGATGGTTTTAGTTTGCTTCAAAAAGCATGTAGAGATTTATTTATATATAATTAGTGCAGAGCTGGATTCGCCTTGGATTCTTTTGCTTGGTCTATTAACACCATTGAACTCTCTTTATTTGTTGTTGTCTGAGCTTATAGCATTCGACAACTTTTAATTTATTTTATTTATTAGACTCAATGTAGCTCCAAACAACAAAAAACACAATTTCCTCATATTCATTAGAATACGACTGATATGTTTTTGTGACAGGACAATGTCCATCACTCTATATATATATGATTATTCAGCTGTAGAATTAATGTTTCTGTTTATGTCTCTAGACATTTGAATTCACATAGTTGCAAAAAGCCTTAAATTACAGATCAAATTTTTCTCTACAGGAGCTTTAATTAATTTCGGAGGATATGAGATATTGACAAGAAGTGGAGCATGTTTGTCAGTATTTTATTTATTTATTTATTTATTTATTTGGCCCTTTCCAGATATTGTCCACTTTGTCTATTCAAATCGAAACCAAATTATGTAAGCTCTACAAACATTTAAGGTATGAATTATTAATTTATTCACATGACTAAAATCTATATACTAGATTAATTCAGATTATGGAGTATTATTAGTGTTTTGTTTTGTTTTTTCTTTTTGCAATTGATAATTCTTTGACTAATGGATAGTCATTCAACTAATTAGTTTACCTTTCATGGTTGTGTTGGTTGGTATTTACACCCAGCACAAAGGCCTGACCAACAGGGTTATTTTTTTATAAGCTCAGCATTTTTAAGTAAGCTCTTTCATGGGATGTTCCTCATTTTCTTGTGCATGATGTCATGATGCTCTATCATCCCCTGACTTCCTTCAGGACCATAATGCTCTTCTCCACAAATAAGATCAGTGGCATTAATCAATTGAAAATGTGCTGCATTAGCATATGTTACACTCAGTACAGGAAATGGAAGCTACATGGCCAGTCAAAAATTTGGACACACTTAACTGAATTTGTAATTTTCATGGTTTAAAAAACCTTTTATTTAAAGGTTTATGCTTAAATGCTTGAAATTAGTTAAAAACTTGGTTAAGGTATTTATCGGACAAAATTATTTGGCAAAAAAAAAAAAGGGAAACTACAACTACAGCTTTTATTATACTATGCAAAAAAAAAAAAAAAAAAAAAAAAAAAAAAGGATAGAAAAACAAAAAGCCAATAGGAAAAAAAAAAAAGCATACACTGACTACAACATAATCAGTTATTAATATTTTGTTGGTTTCTCTTATTTTTGCATGTGTTCATAATTCTTTGTATGACAGCCTGACCAAAAATTTTGTCTGCACAATTTGGCATGTTTCATTGCGTTATCAATAATAAAACAATTGACTCCAAGCACAACTGTACAATTTGCTTACTGTATGTATGTATATATATATATATATATATATATACATATATTTCTCTCTTTTCATTTTACATGAATTTCCGTGCAAACCCATTATTTTTTTTAATTAACTATTAATGGATAAAGTGGGCCATATAGTGAAGGAAAAGCAGGCAAAAAGTAACTAATGAACTTTGTCAATACTGTTTGAAAAGCATCCCAAGATTGTGAAGTTGGTTGAGCAAATGATTTTTCTTAACATATTTCGATCTCTATATCTCAGTATTTTGATTGCTGTACTTCGAAAATATGAAAAATAATAATAATAAAAAAAAGAGAAGGTGTGTCCAAACTTTTGACTGGTGGTGTTCCTACAATCTCAAAACATTGCAACTTTCAACCTCACTACATCAAAACAGTCCCAAACCTCACAACCTTTCAAACAGTCAACTTTACTACCTCTAAACCTCATAATCTCAGGCCTGTTGCGTCTCACAGCATGTCCATTTCTTACAGAGAGCTGATACAGGCCACTAAGCCTTGTTACTTTAATTACAGTCCTGCTTTGTATTCTTCCATAGGTGTGAGATCGGTTATCATGTGTATCGTTTCAGAGATTAATTTCAGGCGGGAGGTGAAGCACGCTAAGCTAGTGAAGTCTAACCGGCAGATATCTTTAATAAGGTTACACTATGGATGGACTTTAGGTTGGTTTAAATAGCCGCCTATGAAATGTACCCACATCAGTGGCTCGCTGATAGAGGCTTAGCAATCTATTTAAAAACCAATTTATTTCCACAGTATTGGAGCTGGTGCAGATTGAACGCCAGAGTGAGATCCTCCACTTCCAAATTCTCAGTGGACACCTCTCATCCCATTCTGGTGCAATCGCTCTCTCTCTCTTCATCTCCTCCCCTTTATCGCTCCTCTCTTCACAAACTCTGGTGACTTATATTCCTCCAAGAGTGTTCAGTAAAAACCCTTTCGGCCTGAAAAATCCCCAGCAATGTCAAGATCACAGACTATACTAGAAAACACAGTTAAGGGCTTTTACTGACAGTAGGAAATTAAATATTAGACACAAAAGGTGTTCATTTGTCTGTTTTTGAAGTGTGTGCACTGCAAAAATCATTTTTTTAATCAGTATTTTTGTCTTGTTTTATAGTAAAAATATCTTAACATATCCTTAAAACCAGAAAAATGTACTTGATGCAGTATTGTGTATGATATTTTCACTTTGACAAATAGTTTTGTTTTTTAAAATTGTGGATGAATGGACGGACGGACGAATGGACGGGCGGACGGACGGACAGATGGACAGACAGATATATAGATGGATGGATAGATGGATGTATAGACAGATAGACAGACAGATGGATGGATGGATATATAGATAGGCAGATGCAAAAAAAAACTTAATCCAAGAAAAACTATCATTTTATACAATTTTGACTCACAAGTAAATTTACTTCCTTTCAAAATTTTGTGGTCGGTAAGATTTTTTAAAATGTCTCTTAAAGTCTCTTATGCTCACAAAGGCTGCATTTATTTGATCAAAAACACAGTAAAATGAGTAATATTATGCAATGCTGTTACAATTTTAAAAAACTGTTTTCTATTTTAATATATTTTAAAATGTAATATCTTCCTGTGATGCAAAGCTGAATTTTCAGCATCATTACTCCAGTCTTCAGTGTCACATGATCCTTCAGAAATCATTCTAATATGCTGATTTGATGCTCAAGAAACATTTCTTATTATTATCAATGTTGAAATCAGTTGTGCTGCTTAATACATTTTTTCAGGACTTTTTGATGAATATACAGTTCAAAAGAACAGCATTTATTTGAAATAGAAATCTTTTATAACATTATAAATATCTTCAGTGTCTTCAGTGATCAATTTAATGTGTGCTTGCTGAAAGTATTTATTTCAGTTTTGATTTTTCCTGTTTTGGGAATTTACTTTATTGAAATAACATCCTTAAAACAAGTTAAATATTAGATATAAAATATTACTATAAAGACAAAGACCAAAAAAAAAAAAAAAAACCGGAATAATTTTTGCAGTGTGTGTGGTCTGTTCCAGTGGTGAAGAGAGTGATAATTGATTATTTCCCCGTGCCGTTCATTCATCTCCCCTGCTCACATGCAGCTCTGTAAACTGCTGTCTCTCCCCGGACGCACACGTAACGAGGGCCAGGCCTCCTGCTTTCTCTGAGCTATCACCTCAAAGAGAGAGAGAGAGACTATGATTAATCAGATCTTCTAAATGCTGGCTACCCCCCAGAGAGGCCCCTTCAGAGTGAAGCTCTTAGGTCCCCACCTCCCGTAAACGCAGGGCGTTCAATCTTCACGGAGAGCTTCATTGTCAAAAGCAAAGAGAGACAGAGAAAAAAAAAAAAAAAAAAAAAATCACACTTTCATTTTAGGTTCAAGCAGAGCGCAGGAAAGCATCTACTGTCTGCTTGCCTCAGTACAAATTCACAGAGCACTCAGTGTTCAATAACCAGACTCCTGGTCTCACTGTCTGTCAGCGTTAGCAGCGCTAGTGTTTGTTTTGTCTCATGTTTCATTTCATTGTTTTTATGCTTGTTTGTTTGTTTCATTCTGTCTTAAATGAGTGTCTTTGAAAATAATCTGAAGATTTGAAGGTGATTTTAAGAAGCCAAAAGCATTGTCATACATGTGGCATGTAAAAGGACAGAATGAAAAAAACCTTTCCTACATTTTTTTTGTCATAATTATGTTTTTTTATACTCACTGTTGTTGAAATTGTCTAAAGCATATAGATAGATAGATAGATAGATAGATGGATGGATGGATGGATGGATGGATGGAATGAAATATGAAATTTGCAGGACGGAAGGTGGCGCTGTACAGGTTGCGCTGTATCTTTTGAATCACTAAAAAGAATTGACTCATATGAGTTGTTTATTCATGAATGGGACTACACTAGTCACAAGTATGTTAACGGTTTACTAAAAAGAACCGGTTGAAAAGAGTAATTTGAATTGGTTTCATTGCATGTTGTTGATTCACTAAAAAAAAAAAAAATTGGTTGAAGAGAGTGTTCATGAATCAGACTGCACTGTTTGTGCTGTATGATTTTGATTCACTAAAATGAACCAATTTTTAAAAGAGTCATTAGTGAAACTGACTATGGTTGTGCTGTAAGTATTTGATTCACAGAAAAGAACTTTTTTTTTTTCATGAATCAGCTGTATGTTATTGTGCGCAACCCTCGAGAACTATTATTTTGTGATAGGTAACGATTTTATCTTTTCATATTGTATTTGAAATGCACACTCTGGTAAAATATGGATCTTTTTCTGTTGAGCTAAATGCTAGAATACAAAGATAGATCTTGGGGTTTTAAGAATCGCTATTGAGATGAGATCGTTCACGATTGTTCAAAAGATCGTGATTACATATTTTAACTGCAGAGACTATAAATAGTCCAGAATCCTAAATATTTCTTATTCATTCAACATGCTTCTAAATCCTGAATCTTATTATTGTCCAGGCACAGCAGAACATCGCACTTCAGAATAGAGTTTACAGCTACCTCATGTAACATGATATTTCATTGATACATATTTAATGCAAATACAATTGCTTTTGAATAGTCTCTCCACTGTCCCTCTCGCTGCTTGGCTCCTGTACGACCAAAGCCAATAATGCACACTGGTGTGTCATTCACATGCTAAACAGGGGCGTCCAGGCACTTGTCCCCAGACTTACTAATCTATTGAGTCCCAAGACACAACCTTTCCTCCACGCTGACTGAATGTGTGAACAGCACCACCATCTGCAAATACCAATAGGAGAATATCAAGTATTCTTTGAGGCCACATTAGACCCACTTTGAAGGTGAAAGAGAAAGAGGGGCTGGGATTTTTTTCCCTGGTATTTTCAAGGTCCTGCGATAAGCAACTGACTGTGATATCCGGCTGTCTGTCGGAATGATCTTCACTGGACTAGAGGTGTTATTCTGAAAGTCTGTCCTCCATCTGACCCTGCGAGATCTCACTCCGTCTGCACTCGTCCCTTTTATCAGCGCTTTAATCATTATTTTCTGTCGCTTTTATGTTACCGCAGTTCTCAAATAATTAAAGAACTGAATTAATTAGTTATAAATAAATAGTCTAAATAAATAGGAAATAATGAATGGAAAAACAGTCCGCTAATGTGAAAAACACATATTTGGATTTAATTTTTTTTGGAACACCTCTTTTTCCTGGATATTTAGTTTTATATTAACGGACAGACAGACAGACAGATAGACAGACAGATGGATGGATGGATATATACAGTAGATAGGTAAATGGATGGATAGATGGATATATAGATGGATGGATGTATAGATACATGGGTGGATGGATGGATGGATAGACAGGCGGACATGTAGATGTTAGATAGATGGAATAAATAGGAAATAAAGAATGGAAAAACAGTCTGCTAATGTGAAAAACACATATTTGGATTTTTTTTTCTTTTTCGGAACACCTCTTTTTCCTGGATTTTTAGCTTTATATTAATGGACGGACGGACGGATAGATAGATAGATAGATGGATGGATGGATATACAGATGTATGGATATATAGAAGGATGGATGTATGGATAGGTAGATGGATGTATAGATAGATGGATAGATGTGTTTGTTGAGACATATAGACATAATTAAATGAGAGAAAGATAGATAAATTAAACGGATTTAACATCACTTAGATCATCTCGTTTCTCTCTCCGGCTTTAGTATCGTTCCGAGACCACACAGACACACAGCAGAGTGTTTTTTGTGTTCTGGTTCTACTCTACTGACCAGAGACTGTCATTGTGACTCTTAACTTGAATGAACTCTAATGGCAGCTCTCTCTCTCTCTCTCTCTCTCTCACTTCCTTTACCCTGACCCCTTTCTTCTTTCTTCCTTTCTCTCTCTCTCTCTATCTAAATCTTTCTCTATTTCCCTCTGTTTCTCAGCCTAATCTCTGCAAGTCCATGCATGAGTCATGCTGTCTGAACCCACCCCACCCCATCCCTGAGCTGGACAGAGACAGTGGGATGCACTTAATGACGGCCTTGTTTAGTAATTCATTATTGATGATGCCTGTTTTTTTCCAACAGAAGCATTATGGGGGCTGATTTCCCTCTCCTGAAATACCACGTGTCCACACGGCCAATCCCGCATCTGATTGGGTCTGAATTAAATGATCAGCCCTCATTTATAATCAACATGAAATTTAAAATGAACCGATTAACTTGAATAATTGTTCCTTCATGTTCCATGATTATGTTTGACTGTGCATGATTTTTTTCATATTATTCTAAAGAATCATTTGCAATTATTACCCTTTTGTAAATTGAATAAAATTTTTTAGAGTGCATACCATCTTAATTTTTTATTATTCTAAAGAAAAATGTATATTTTTCTCAACATCTAATATCTTTCTCTATCTCAGAAATGTTGTTGTCTTTTCAGCTGACATAACCAAGGCCTTGTGGGCAGGAAAAATGATATTAACCAATAATACCATAGCCTAATGTTCATAATACAATAACCTTTTGTGACCTTTTTGACTTATGATTTTCCCCAAAATTCATAAAACTTCAAACATATAATGTACTGTAGAATAAAAGGTAACAGAAAATATTTAATTGTTTTGGCCGACATATATATGTTCATAAATGGTATGCAATTATAACATATACAATTTAAATTATCCTGATTTATGCTAGTTATTTTATTATTTATGAAAGCTTTAAACAAGATGTTTAAAATAAGCATACAAAATCACTGCTAGAGAAAACACTCATTTGTGTAATTGAACCTATCATTTAATCAAACCTTATAGATGGTGAGATCTCCTCTAAATAAGAAAATAATGTAACATATGCAAAAATGTGCATCAGTGTTCTTTTTTCCATTAAAAGTCATAATCGCAGACGAGCACTCTATCATAATAAGAGCATGACAATCCGACATGCCACTCTCTTCCAGGTTAAACAGCAGCAGATGGAGATTGTCTCTGGCTTCGTTTGTGAGCAGAATTAATTAGCAGTCACAGCAGCTGACACATCAGTTTTACACTGACCTGCAATTAAGAATAACACTTCTTTTTGGAGTGTGTGCATAGAGCGGCCGTTTCATTGGCAACAGCCCGTGCTGCTTGATTTGTAATTAAAGTTTCTTTGGTCTCTGAGGCATTATGGGGGTAAAGTGTAAACCTGAGGAACCCGTGAAGCTCCCAGACAAATTTTCATAACTGATACATTTATTCCACATAATTGCTTTGTTCTGAAACTGAGTGAGCAGTGTTGCTGTATGCTGTCTACATGGGCAGCTGCCTTTTAAGGGGCCGTTCACACAGAACGCATTTTTCCATTCCACTGCGCTACTTTTCCATTATTTTTCAGTGTAAACACGCTAGACACTGGACATCTTTAACCGCCACACTCACGTCTTGTGTCTTTTACAGCGTCTCGCGCATGACACAACATTCTAAAAATGTGCTCAAGTTCAGTTTTTAAAAAGTGTGTTGATAGACCTTGCACTTTTTTTTTCATTCTTGCATCTCGCGTTTTTAACAGCAAAAATGCGTTCTGTGTGAACAGACCCTAAGGCGGCATCCTAACTGAATCAACCTCAAAAATGGACTGATTTGAAAAACTACAGGCAGCAACTCCATGTGGCACACATAAATGCATTCTGGGATTGTGCCATTTACAAGGGAATCGTGAAATTCTACCTTTTGTTGCATTCTGTTCAAAAGTTGGAATTTCCAAGTGCAACAGAATAGCAGTTGCAACTTGGAAACTAGTGTAGAAAAATTTCAAAAAATTTTCAAACAAAACTTCAAAAAATGCATCAGTAAATCATGATGTTGCATGACACCTGTTCAGTAGCCTAAATCATGCACTTTTAGCTTAGTTTCATACACCTCTAAACATAAGGGTTCCAAAAGGGGGTTTTCAGAGTGATGACATAGAAGAACAATTTTTGGTTCCCCAAAGAACCTTACAGTGAACAGTTTCTTTTTTTCTTTTTTCTTAGTGTGAAGAACATTTTAAAGAACCTTTTTTTGTTTTCCACTATAAAGAAGCTTTTGTACAAAAGAAAGGTTCCATGGAGCTATGCATGGATGTTAAAGGTTCTTCATGGAACCATCATTGCAAATAAAGAACCTTTATTTATAAGAGTGTAGCATTGTTTATCCTCAATTTTTTGTTGACAAGCATCAACAAATGTAACATTAGCATTATCATTTTGTGCCTTTTTACATCATCTTCCAATCATCGGTCAATTATTAGGTCTTAAAAGCAACTCAAAATGCTGTCTAGGTATGCAGCTCACTAGGTTTTGGAGCACGGGCTAATGTGACAGCTTTATAAAAGGACAAAGCTTGAATGAAATTCTTCTTTGTGCCTTTTGTCACCCAAACCCCCAGAATGCATTGGGGCAAGAGAGTGCAGCGATAAGTGTAAGGCAGAGATGCATTTGCTCTGCAGCAGTGGCCACGGTGCAGATGTTGCAGGTTATTTCCGTGAAGTTTCATCATGATGCTGGGACACCGAACTCTCTGGTAATCTGCCACTCCTCTCCGGAGTGGTGTTTGCTTTGGCAAGGGAACACTTCTCTGTGCATGAATTAATATTTGTTTGAGAGTGTTAAAATTGTGTTGTATTGATGTTAATTGTGTGGTAATTTGATGTTTGTGCTGATGGGTTTTGAAATCTAATATCTTTTCCATATGGATCTGTTACATTTTAGCCTAAACAGATAAGGTGAATTTTAAACAGGAAATGCTGTTTTTGTGTCCACTTTTTTGCATACAATGTCTTTGTTTCAGTATGTGAACTACAGAGGTCGATAAATTTAAAGAAGTTAATGTGTTAAGTGTCAGGAATGTAGAACAGGCCTAAGCCAGGTTGTACTCACTACAGTCTGTTGATTGTTAATCAGACGCCACACTCTGGGATCCCTGGGGAATTTCCACAATGACACATGATTCCTAAAATAACACATTTACACCCACAATTAGAATTCTGATTGACCTCCACTATAAATATTACAAAATTAAAAGTTTCAGTGTTTGTTTTTCATAATTTGCTAACTACCAGAAAAACAAGCAAACAGCCAATGCAAAAGCAGATGCGAATGTTTGACAAAGCAAGTGTGAGAAGCTACAGTATTTTTACTTTATTATGTACTGAAGTTCATTTTGCTTTTATTTATCTTGAGAAAACATTACCTAAATAAATTCATAATAACTTGGTTTTTACTTCGCTACATTTCATAAAAACGTCACAACAGCGACGTCCGATTCACTAACTAATCATTCTTATTAGCCGATTCTTTCCGATTAACCTGTTTAAGGGCAAGCTCACGCTACAGGACTGAGACTACATGAATCGCCATGGTGCTTGCTGACACTGCACAGCAAGTTTTCTTGTCATCTGTCGTCTTCTTGTCTTAGGCTGGCCACACACGTGAAGATTTTAAGCCAGATTTTGGGCCCGATTTGCAACCCCCAATGTGGGTGGTGTGTGGCCCGATTCGAGGGTCCTTGCAACCGACTTTTTGTCCAAAAAATCCTCAATTGTGTTGTGTCGTTACAATTATTTTACTGCTTCCCAAACATGTTTGACAATTATGACTCTTGATCGGGCTACCTCTGACGTGATAGTCAATAGTCAATGAGAGCAAGAACATTAGTTTTTTGGTTCGTAGAACGTTATTCTAACTTTAATTTAATGTTCTCATAACATTATTCTAACATTCCCAAAACGTTAGTTTTTTGTTCCCAGAATGTTAGTTTTTGGTTCGTAGAACGTTATTCTAACATTAATCTAACTTTCCCATAACGTTATCATAATGTTCCCAAAATGTAAGTTTTTGGTTCCCAGAACATTATTTTTTATGGTTTGTTTTTGGTTAGCCAGGAAAGTTTTCTTAACATTCCCAGAACGTTCGTTTTTTGTTCCCAGAACATTCCCAGAACGTTCGTTTTTTTGTTCCCAGAACGTTAGTTTTTGGTTTGTAGAACGTTATTCTAACGTTCCCAAAACGTTTGATTTTTGTTCCCAGAACGTTAGTTTTTGGTTCATAGAACATTATCCTAACCTTATTCTAAAGTTAATCTAACATTCCCATAACATTATTATAACGTTCCCAAAACGTTAGATTTTGGTTCCCAGAAGGTTAGTTTTTAGTTCGTAGAACATTATTCTAACATTAATCTAACATTCCCATAACGTTATTATAATGTTCCCAAAACGTTAGTTTTTTGTTCCCAGAACGTTAGTTTTTGGTTCGTAGAACGTTATTCTAACGTTCCCACAACGTTATTATAACATTCCCAAAACGTTACTTTTTGGTTCCCAGAACGGTAGTTTTTTTGTTCCCAAAACGTTAGTTTTTGGTTTGTGGAACGTTATTCTAACGTTAGATTTTGGTTCCCAGAAGGTTAGTGTTTGATTCGTAGAACGTTATTCTAACATTAATCTAACATTCCCATAACGTTATTATAACGTTCCCAAAACGTTAGTTTTTTGTTCCCAGAACGTTAGTTTTTGGTTCGTAGAACATTATTCTAACATTAATCTAACATTCCTATAACGTTATTATAATGTTCCCAAAACGTTAGCTTTTTGTTCCCAGAACGTTAGTTTTTGGTTTGTAGAATGTTATTCTATCATTAATCTAACGTTCCCATAACGTTATTATAACGTTCCCAAAACTTTTGTTTTTGGTTCCCAGAACGTTATTTTTGGTTTGTTTTTGGTTAGCCAGGAAAGTTTTCTTAACTTTCCCAGAACATTTGTTTTTGGTTCCCAGAACATTCCCAGAATGTTATTTTTTTGTTTTTGGTTAGCCAGGAAAGTTTTCTTAACGTTCCCAGAACATTAGTTATTTTAACATTCCCATAAACGTTATTATAACGTTCCCAAAACATTTAATTTCGGTTGCCAGAATGTTAGTTTTTATGGTTTGTTT
Source organism: Mylopharyngodon piceus (assembly GCA_039654765.1). NCBI lineage: Eukaryota > Metazoa > Chordata > Actinopteri > Cypriniformes > Xenocyprididae > Mylopharyngodon > Mylopharyngodon piceus. The sequence continues at coordinate 5,714,641 of CM077444.1, read as the reverse complement.
TTGGTTAGCCAAGAAAGTTTTCCTAACATTCCCAGAACGTTAGTTTTTGGTTCCCAGAACATTATTTTTTTAATGTTTGTTTTTGGTTAGCCAGGACAGTTTTCTTAAAGTGCCCCTATTATAAATTTTTGAAAATTACCTTTCATGTAGTGTGTAACATAGCTCTAAGTGAATGAAAACATCCTGCAAATTTTTAAATCTAAAAGTGCACCGTATATAAAGTTATTGTCAAAAGTAAGAGTCGACTCTGAGTCAATTAAACGAGTCGTTTGTAAAACGAATCCCAAGCCGCCCAATAGCATATTGCCCACCCAATTATTGCGCGCGCAGACGCCAGGGAAAATTCATTTTTTCAACAATACCACGGCAGTACAATCTTTTGTTGTGTTCCCGTCATTTTAATGACGACTGCTTCTCAAACCTCGGGGAGTTTAAAGCAGGATTCACAAAACGCTTGGTCTTAAAATATGGATCAATGACCAGTTTATTTGGACCAGCTTGCTCCTCTGAATCTCAACCTGTAAGTATGATTAATAATTGATGTTTATATTTTCTAGCGATCGTTCAAAATTCGTAGTTTTGTATGTTATGTTGTGTAACGTACACCCTAGTCTGTCTCCTGCTAACCGGCTAACTCACGTTTCTGTAGTTCTGCTATTCAGATGTGGGTCCAATATTGTCTAAAAATGTGTCGATTAATGCAGCTTGTCTGTCTTATTACTTGGAGTAATGATCAAGGATGGAGCACGACTTTTGTTTACAAAGTCTAATGCATTATCAGCTATTCACGTTTGTGCTCGGCTAACGTGGGAGTTTACAACATTCATTATTACAGGAGAGTGGAGCTCTATCTGTATTGTAATAGGATGTTAAGATGCTAGTCTGCGCTAACTAGTTGAAGTATTCTCTCTGTAAACAGTAAACACCAATTGTAATGTCAAACAATGATATAGCCATTTTTCTTTGTTAATAGTTATGACGAAAAAGTCTGTGTACACATCTGGCCTAAATGTTTATGTTATGTTAGAGATTTTCAGCTTCGCTTGGCGTTCTGATACAGTTCCCACAGGTGCACCTACATAAAGTATAACAGTGACGCTGCTATCACGTCTTATAATTAACTAAGGTGACACTTACCATATAGAAACGTCCTACTCCAGTCGTGATTGCGAATCAGTTTCTGGCTGATTGACTACTTCAGATGTTTATATAGATCGTCGGACTCGGGCTTGAATTGATACAGTAAAATCGATGCTATCTTTTCTGATACATTGTATACAATGTCTTGCGAATTGATAGCTGTCATTCAGTTATGGCAATGGGCACGTGGTGCGCGCAGTTGACCAATCACAAAGGATTGGGCCATCTGACCAGAGCAGTGTAGGCTCACGGAAAGGAGGGGTTTAGAAAGACTGATTCTTTGAACTGCTTCTAATGTATCGTTTACAAAACATTGAAAACTCAGGTGAAATTAAATGTATATTATGAGAAAACAAAACTTTTTTTTGACCTTACATACATGTAAACCTGTTGTAGGAGACTCCCAAAACAATATTAGGAATAGGAACCTTAAAAAAGGCATAATAGGGGCACTTTCCCAGAACGTTAGTTTTTGGTTTGTAGAACATTATTTCAATGTTAATCTAACGTTCCCATAACGTTATTATAACGTTACCAAAACGTTAGTTTTTGGTTCCCAGAATGTTAGTTTTTTGTTCCCAGAACTTTAGTTCGCAGAACGTTATTCTAATGTTAATTTAATGTTCCAATAATGTTATTCTAAAGTTCCCAAAACGTTAGTTTTTTTGTTTGTAGAACGTTATTCTAACGTTAATCTAACATTCCCATAACATCATTTTAATGTTTCCAGATTGTTAGTTTTTGGTTCCCAGAACATTATTTTGTTAAGGTTTGTTTTTGGTTAGCCAGGAAAGTATTCTTAACGTTGTTATAACGTTAGTTTTTGGTTTGTATAACGCTATTCTAACGTTATTTTAACGTTCCCATAACGTTATTATAACGTTCCCCTAACCTCTTTACTCTGATACAGGCTATCATTACCCGGCAGTAATCATCCAGCACACCCGCCACCCAGGCATAGTAGGCTATAAGCGACATGAAAAATGGTTATGTATGGACGCCTAGTATTATAAAAAAAAAAAAAAAAATCTAGTTTTTATCTATTGTTTAATTATTAAAAATCATCTGAGCACGTCAACCATCATATGTAAGATTAAATTCAGTTTGTTCATTAATATGTAAGATTGGGTACTCAGATTGTATAGGCTACATTTCTTCAGCACCAATGACTACGAAATCTATGGTTTTTAAAATATGAAATTTATTCACAGACTTTAAGAAAAATCAATAAACAATTATTTGACTTAATGTAAGATATCAGTATTCATTTCTTACCGCTGAAATGTAGAATTTGCACAGCGGGACATTCTTTTGGTCCATAAACAAAAACTTCTCGATTAACATCATGTTCTCTTCAGTTAGGCGTGTCAAATCCCTTCGAAATCATATTTACTCTCATAACTATATTCATTTTAAGTAACGTTAATCGTTCAATAAAGAGGTCGATAAACAAATGAGTTTTCAGTCAGCCAGTAAAACGAAATGACCGTTAATTTTTAAATTCTGCGAGCGCGCGGCTCATTGAAGACGTGCTGCGCGTGCTGGAAGCGCGTGCAGATCAGAGGCACGCAGTAAGATATCCACCTTATTCCTACGCCCCATGACGCTTTGCGCGAATTATGGGTGTAACTTCCCTTAAGCTGTAAACAGTCAGTGAAAGGCTCGCTCTATGAACGCAAAAATACGTTTTATTTTTAAACTGGGTACAATGAGATGACATTATTCTACTCACCCTTAAACCAACGAACATTAAAAGGACATTTAAAAGTGTAAAAGCATCAACAAGGTACTTTCAACAGGCCATGAAAAAGCTCGATTCTTTCCACAGCAATAACGGACGGGTTAAATATAACTATAGTGATATATATCTGTATTATGTAATATACGTTGCCTTAATAAAAAATGTTCATGAACTTCAGCATTGCGTGATACTATTTCAAAGTGATTTCCATCATTTTTACAGATAATAAATTGTATGTACCTGTGAAAACAAACCTGGAAAGAGACGTGAGGCTTTGAGGAGAAAAACGAGAGATTTTTCGTGCATTCCAGTGAATTATTAATTGGATATATCGTAAATTATATCGGGAGAACAGACCACAAATGTGCAGTATATGTTGTCCTTTTTCATACTATTACAGCGGTATGCAAAGGGACAAAAGAAAATAATCACGAGGATAGAAGCAGCGACTGAAAAGAGCTCTTGCCATAGATATTCTTGTTATAACATGTTACGTTAAAATACCAAGCGTTACGTTATTCTCATGATGTCTTAAAATAAAACATGAAAGAAAAATTGACAGCTCATTCAGTCAAACTGACGGATAAGCTTTATTTGTAGGGCAACCTTATGATTTGAAAACGATTCGTTTCAGTCTTTTTAAATGGAAGTTCCCCAAACCGGAAGTGGAACCCATAATTCGAAACGCAGTAGGCTAGTCAGGAATAAGGTGGATACGGTTGTTAAGTCTGACGTCACGCGGCAGCGCTTCCGGGTCCAAACGCTCTATCTCATACCACAAGAAAACAACAAATGGTGCTAATATACACACACGATGTGGTGTAATACTACCAAAAAATTATAATCATAACCTTTATCTCCATACCAAAATCTCAGGTGGCCAGACAGTGATTCATCTTTTATAAATCGTTAAAATATTAATGTCTGTGAAGATGTGAGCACGGAGACTGTTGTGTAGACTGTAAAATGTTTAACTTTAAAATGTTAAATGTTTAATATGAATAAATAGCGCTCATAAACGGCCGTCGAGATGCCATTCTCAACTGAAACGAGTCAAGGCTTGGACCCAGAAACGGCGTTCCTTACGTCACGACTTAAGCGGATAGAAACAAACCAATGAATTTATTATTTCTGTTATCACTGCGCTTAAACCCTGACTTAATATTATCATTCAAAACGCGTTTTGATTTATCTAATTTCTATATTTTAGTAAATGCTGTATTAAACGTATTTCAGGGCTCTATCATTACACAAAATCATCTGCGACCTTTTAGTTGTAAAGATAGTTTACATGGTTATAAAAATAACCATTAGGGAACGATCTGTATAAGTTATTTTTAAGTTATTTATAAAAAAAAAAAAAAAAAAAAAAAAAACACCTTGCAACGTGAACGTTATTTTATGGTTACAAAAAAATATATAGGCCTACCATAAAAAGAACGTTCCCCTAACATTAGTATTTGGTTCCCAATAAAATAACCAAATGGGAAGCAAAAACTAACGTTCTGTGTTTGCTGGCCAGACGCTCAAAACACAATCATCTTCATTAAAAGTAATGAGACTAAGGCTACGTTCACACTGCAAGTAAATGTGTCCCAAATCTAATTTTTTTTGCCCACATGTGACTCATATCTGTTTTCCCCATGACAGTGTGAACAGTACAAACCACAAATCTGATCTTTTCAATTCCGATTTGTGCCACTTCCATATGTGGTGCTAAATCCAATTCAGGTCAGATGTTTTGTAATGCGACCGCAGTGTGAAGTCATATTGGAATTCATGCAATTTTTTTTGAGTCACTCGCGATCAACATTCGTCACGATTCTGCACTCATAGTCTATTCAAAGATTTTACATACCAGTGTTATCAAGAAAGTTGCGAAAGGTAGTCAGTAGAAAGGCAGTGATGTGTCAGAACTAATCGCTTACTTTAATGCCCTTCGAGTTTACTTCCGTATGACAACGCGCTGTGTGTGTTGCCAAGTCCGCGATTTTTCCGCAGAATTGGCATACTTTTTCATTACTTTTACACTTTTACGATTTTTACCGGGATACCCCCACAAAACGCAATTGGGCTAGTTTTGGACTAGTTTTGAGAAGCAATTGAGTGGATTTTGTGGTAAAAACCTGGCAACCCTGTTTGTATTGTTCTTTTGCTCATGCAGGTCAGTTCAGAACCATGATCTGTTCTCACTGGAAATCTGATATTTGCGACATTTAAAACAACAATGTGAACAGATATACAAAAAAATCAGATCTGAGCAAAAATCGCAGGCTCGCAGTGTGAATGTAGCCTAAATGATCTTACCAGTGCTGTTGCCGCGCACTCTGCTATCGCGGTCTTTGATTTTGAATTTAGCTGATGATCAATAAAATGCAGCTTGTTGCTTTCGGTGATGTCACGTGTACTCCATTAAATCTGCACATAGTGTGGGAATTGAAGATCGGATTTATATCTGTTTTGCGGAGACACATTTATGTGGCCAAGTGTAAATGGAATCGTTTTGATAAATCAGATAGCTATCTGATCAGTAAAAAACACATGAAGTGACCAGGTGTAAACAGGCCCACTGCTCAGGCTCATATCACGTCAATGAGATCATACTTGATATCACTCAGATCATATTTGATGAGCATCGGCGACCGCAACGAGGACAGATTTGGCCGCGATCTGGTGGTTTTGTCGCAGACCTTGAAAATCTGTCTGCGACTGCAAAATCCAGCCAAAAGTCATGTAGTGTGAACTTGCAATGAGCCAGTCCTAGTCTCCTGTCAACAACTCCTGAATAAAAATGAGCCAGAACCAAGTGCTTTTGCTTTCTGTATCCGCTGTGATGATTTCCCATTGTTTTTTTTGTTTTTTGTTTTTTTTTATGTAAACATGCACTATGGAGTATGGACATCTTGGGTCATTGTGCTGGCGTATTTTGCAGCCAGTGTCTGGCGCATAAACGCCATGTTTTTAGAATGACATGTCAGGTTAAAAGTCAACTTTAAAAAAGCATCTCTCATCTAAATTGTTTGTGAATTAAATCTTTTGTAAAAGGACCAGCTATTTAAGCACATTGTATGTTTGAATGTGTGCGTGTCAAAACTAATGTGCAAATTTTAACACATTTTGTCGCATGTGAGGTCAGTTTTTAAATTATGTGCTTACGCTCTCTCACATTTAATTTCTTTTAATATTTGTTTGCACACAATTATTATGAGTAACTATGATATTGAAAGTTTATTTTTTGGATTAGACAGCTAGAAGCATTTATGTTGAGACACTTGTGTAGAGTATGTCACATACCTTTGAGCTAACCTTAACTCTGCCTTGTTTTTCAGAATTGTTCATGCCGTTGATTTCAAACCGTTATTTGGCTATCTTCAGATTCTCAAACAGCCCAGCAAGAGCTCATGCCTTCCTCCTAAAGACTTTAAGGCTTCCAGCTGTCATTACTTTATCTAAAACCAAGCAATGGACCAATGTGAGCCAAGCCAGCGCTAACCGGTATTTTTGGATGGGAGAAGCTCAAAGTAGCCTCTGAATGACGGTAAACCTTTCCAAAAACACAGAGGATGTTCTTATTTTGTATTGAATCCTAAATCTATTGTTTGATCTAATTATTCTGCCTCTGAGGCCCTTTTATCCAGGCACTGCTGATGAAACCGAAGCGAAAGAGGAGGCAGAGTGTGTCTTCTGGTTGTTTGAGAGATGCTAGGGCATCCATAGCACAGAGAAAGAGATAAAGAGCGAGAGATAGAAAGAGAGAGAATAAAAGAGTACTGAGTGATTCAGTCACGTACAGCCCTGGCATTATCTAGCCAACAATAAAAGATTACATCATATCAGCTGGCATAATTTCTTCAAGGTCTTTTATTGATTCTTTGAATGGTGAGTGCAGTTGTTGAAAGTGTACAAAAGAAAGCCATTGAATTTGTGAGATCACATCAGGATTTTATAGGCACACAGAAATGATTTGACGATTCAGCTTTCATTCGGAGGATGATCAACTTTCATGTGGCTTTGTAACAGGTACACAACACTCCAATTAAGTTTGATTCCTATTTGCATGCAAGATGAGCCAGCGATCCTAAACTGAGAACAAAAATTTGACAAAACACACAAGTGAGAAAATACATTACAGTTTACTGTGATATTCTCATTTGTCACTGTTATAAATTCAAAGTAAAACAAGTATTTTAAATTTTACAAAAATACCTGGAAAGTAAATATAGTAGTCCACTGTGAAGTCTGGGGTGAAATCGGGTGCAATGGCATAAAGGGGGCGCTGTTAAGCATCCTTCTTACATATAGTAAAATGGCAAAAAGGACACCTTAAAGGGATAGTTTACCCAAAAATGAAAATTCTGTCATCATTTACTCACCCTTAAGTCGTTCCAAACCTGTATGGATTTCTTTCTTCTGCTGAACACAGAAGAAGATATTTTGAAGAATATGGGTAACCAAACACTTGATGGGGCCTCATTGACTTCCATTGATTTTGACAGAGTTTTCATTTTTGGGTGAAGTACTTAAAGGGATAGTTCACCCAAAAATGAAAATTTTGTCATTCGGCCGTAGTGTTGCTGTCCCCCTAAAACTTGAGTGAGTGTCCGTGGTTCACTTCAACCCTAAAAGTGCGGTCACTTAAGCAAAATTTCAGGGCAAAAAGGGTCCTTTGTCTATTGTCAGTAGTGTAGCCATATATATAGCCAGGGGTGCACATAACTGGTGCACAGGTGCGCATGCGTGCTAAAAATAAACGATGCGCACTAGAAAACATGGAGGGAAGCGCTTTTGAGTACCAACATTTTTGGGGACCGGTTCACAGGGACATGTTTACTTATTTTTCTCCATCTCTGGTATGATAGCAATCATGATGATAAGTGTGTTCTTTAATTATTAGGGGTGCAACGGATCGCAGTTAATCATAATAGAGTGAAAGTTTATCATTTGGACGTGTTTTGTCTCGCCAATTAACACATTCAAAATGATTTTAAAAGTGGAAGAAGAGGCGAAAATCGGGACTCGTGAACTGTTATCTGTGCCACACCCGAAGCGCGCGCACGCATTTCAGACGGCGCTCGAACACCGAATTGATTCCTCTTTCACGTTCATTTTCGCTTGAACGGACACATACACACAAAATTACGTCAAAATACCTGTCTCGGCAAGTATTCTCTCGGTTATGTCATTAGTGAACAGTTGAGAAAGAAACCGGATGTGTGTCAGTATATTCAGTCCGTGCGCGCATTCCGTCTTAAAGTGACAGCAGCCCATTATTCTTGCTGTTGTCTGTGTCATTAATGTTAATAAAATAAAATAAAAACATCATTATCGTCATCTACCATGTTTGAGAGAAAAGAAGGTGCTCCCAGGTGCTCCCTTGAGAACCAGACCAAAAAAGTTATGTGCGCCCCTGTATATAGCACAGCTAACACAGCAGCAGGGTTGCCAGGTTTTCACAACAAAACCCGCCCAAATGCTACTCAAAACTAGCCCAAAACTAGCCCAATTTCATTTCCGGGGGGTTTCTGGTCGCATTCCGGGGGGGTAAAATCCGCATTTTTGGTGGGGTTCCCCAGGTAAAATTCGAATTCCAGGGGCTAAATATCATGTTATTTGGGGTCGCTTCAACCTGCGGACATAAAAAACAACCCGTGGCAACAGGGTTAAAGTAGCCCAATTCCCACGGACTTGGCAACACTGCATAGAAGTCACTTTCAAACCAAGCAGCTTCCTGTTTGTCATTGCGGCGAATTCACGTGACAAGCTTAAACTCTTTGTGAAATCTGCATGGGGAAATCTTTCGCCCTCACACGAGATCCCCAATTTGACAGATTCCTATTAAAATGAGTGGATTACACAAGCGAAAATTTGCTAAACAACAGTAAATGTAACCGCACCTTAAGAATCAAAACGAAATTCAGTTTTGGACATGGTAAAGTGCATCATTTCTGCTCCACTAGTGGCATCAAAAAGAATTGCAATTACTTTTGGTGCCACCAGTAGCTCATTTCACCATTTCAGGTTTTAAACTGACTGTTGTAAACTGAAATGGCTTATGTAACATGTTAAACCTATCAAAGTCACAGAGTGAGAACGAGGTGGGCGGAGCTACTGAGGGGGTTATTGATCCATTCGGGGGTTTCTGAGTGACTTAGGACATGGGGTCTCACACTCTGGACTGCACAAATCAAGGTAATTGTGATTGGCTCAGGCCAGGGGTCGATGACTGATTACTCCACTGAAGAGCAACATCTGTTCTCTGCCAGTTGCCGACAGATCACTTTGATAACATTTAATTATGCAAAGGGTCACTGGACCAATTAGATTACTGCTCAATTACTCCAGAAAATGGAATTGATAAGAGAGGACAAAAACATTAATGATTTTGCGAGATTGTTGCTATGTGTGGAAAGATTTATTACCCTGTGAGGATGTAAATTTGTATGGGATAGATTTGTCCTCAGGGCACGACAAATTCATGCAAAATACACCAGCAACTGGGGATTAATCTTTCATAACAAACAGAAAAATGGTTTCATATTTTTGAACGTACTTGAATATAAATGTTGGAAATGAATAAACATGATATATGTAAGAAAAACAAGAATGTTTTAGTAGAATCTAATGCTTGAGAACTGTTTGAACTGATTGTGATGAATATTGTACATGAAAAATATTTAACTCCCACGTAAACCCTAACAGAAGCTGAATTTATGAATTTCTTTTTTATGAAGTACTTTATTTCCAAGGTTGCATTCCTGTCTTTTGAGATAACACAAAACCAGAGAAAGCAGCAAGAATACACACACACGCACGCACGCACGCACGCACAAACCTTTTGTGCATCTCAGAAACTACTTGTGTTGTTTCGCTGCACTCAGGATGGATAAAGCATGTGGAAGGGGATGCTGCCCTGGTGGGACAGGAAGTAGAGACGCAGAGGGGAGCAACTTCACCTGCTGATCACCTTCAGCCTGACCAATGGAACTGGCCTCTGATTGGACGTGTCTGATAGCCCATTCAATTGATGGGAACGGGGGAGAGAGAATGGAAGAGGAACCTGATGACAGTTCCCCGCAGAGATGAAACTCCTCAGAAGCGCTCAGAGAGAAGATGACACTTCATACCACATCATTTGATAGGATTCAGAGAGGGTTATGGATCCTGTCACACAGCCAAATGAAGTCGAGGGGAATGCCGCGTCCCTGGGCTCTTCTCTGCCCAACGCCAGCCTGTAAATATCATGCATTATTGATGGGATGAAATTTTCAGTCTTGTTAGTTTTAAAGCTGACAATATGCCATGCAAATTAAATGCGTGATGTTTGATGCCATGTATGGTAAAAGCATATTCTAGATCAAAATGTATGCCGTAATGAATATACAAATGAGATTTCTTTAATATCTCAGTTGCTTCTCATATAAAGTGATTCAATTAAACCCTTATGGAAAAACAACATAAATTTCACATGTGCAAAAACACGTGGTCACGTGTAGAGCGCATACTTTGAAACGTGTGGTGACATGTTGTCCACATGTGAAATTCATGTGATTTAAATGGAGATTTTCTGTTGAAATATCCATCTTCTCAGATTGTTCTCATGAGAAAAACGCCCTATAATCTCACGTCTCCTCTTGAGCTTCAGACACTTATGTTTCTCACTAAATACCTTTTTTGGGGAGAAATATTTGACTTAAAGTTGATATATGAAACAATTCTGAGTAATATGAAATATCTCAATGTTAAAACAACAGTTTAATAATCTTAATAACTGTGATTAACAACCATTGTTATCAGGATTGTGCATGAAATCATGTATATATTATATATATATATATATTTTTTTATTTATTTTTCAATCAAATTTTTTAAACTGATTAGAAAGCGTTTCCCTTTCCAAGTAATAAAGTTAAATTATATATAATTTTAAAGCGAGAACAAGCACATTAAATCAAGGATTATTCTTGACGTGTGAAACGGCCATTGGGGAATTGGATTTGACATGGTCATACATGAAGCAAATCCTATTTGAAGCTAATCTTTTTAAACACACTTCCAAGCCAAAACCTGACAATGTAGTCTCCCACACACTGCGTTCAGAATAATGTTGTTGAGACAATAAAGGATCATGCATTACTCAGCTTATTGTGAATGCTCTTTCATTTACAGAATAAATGACAGCATTTATCCAGCACCACAGCGATTCCCTGTCTGTCTGTCTGTACGTGGACAGAGACATATCTAGATGCACACTCACAGTAAATGTTACTGAGGCCTATTATGAACCATCTAGATTATCATAACATTATATTACCAAGCAGTCTTTCACCTCATGACAAGAAATGGCCCAAGCAGTGAATAATCATCAGTGTAATACTGAGATCTGCTCTCTAGTGCCGATGCCTGTGAAAGTGACAGGCATTATGGGGTTATACAAGTTTGTGCAGCAAAAATATAAACCATATTTGAATTTCCAGCTAAAATAACTATATTGCGAGTATGATTATTCATATTGTGATATTTTTGTTATATCGCCCACTAATAGCTTTAGGTCAAAAACTGTTGCGATGAGTGATGAGACATTCTTTCACAAAGACAAATGACCATTGCTGTGGTCAATTACATTTTACACTGAAATGGATTTTATTGGCTGTAAAAGTTAAATAAAATTGGCTGGAGTGTAATTAGGCTTAATTTAGCTAGCAATATTTACAAAAAGGGAAAAAAAATTTAAAAAAAAAAATTTTTTTTTTGTTTTTTTTTCCCATGGAAAGGTAATTGAGTAATAGTACAAATCTGGGCAGATTCTAGGGTTTCAGTTTGTGCACTTTAAAAAATTATTGTTCATGATTTGTTAACAACATTTTCTTTTGTCAAAACAACTTCAATAATTAATGTGGTTCAGATAACATAATATTTTGAGTTTCTGTTGATTAAATCAACCGCCTTCATTGTATTAACTCAAATTTTTCATTTCAATGAACTCAAAATTTTAAGGCAACAAGGTAACTTATTTTTTTAAGTTAAATCAACAATTATTTTTTACAGTGGCTTCTTCTCGCTAAAGGGATATTTCACAAAAAAATGGAAATAGTCGCTGCGTCCGAAATCTAATACTTCTCTACTATATAGTACGTGAAAAACAGTATGCAAACAGAGTAGTATGTCCGAATTCATAGTATTTGAAAAACAGTAGGCGAAAAGTACCCAGATGACTTATTACTTCTGGCGAGATTCTTAAGTGCGCATACGATACTTTACTATCCCATGAGGCCACAGGAGAGGATTTGTGAATGGAGTTGAAGGGACGTAACTGACGCTGGTAGGTCATGTGACAGTAACAACATGGCGGATATAGTACGTCCGGATTTCATTAATACTACACGCATTTGTACTATATAGAACATACTTTTTCAGTGGTCGTGAAGTAAATTTAAATTCAAAAGTAGTACCTACTCAGACGCGATTTCAGATGCAGCTGTTGTGTTCACCCACATGCCATTCCAAACCTGTATAACTTTCCTTCTTCTGTGAAACACATAACATATTTTGAAAAAAAAAAAAAAAATGAAAGTTTTTTTTTTTTTTTTGCACATACAGTGAAAGTCAATGGGGTCCAAAACAACATTGGACCCCACTGATTTTCACTGCATAGACAAAAACAGTTGAAGAAAGAAAGTCATACAGCTTTGGAATGACATTAAAGGTGACTAAATTATGACAGAATTTTCATTTTTGGGTGAATCTTGCTCTACAAACATCTTTTAAAAATAAACATTAAAATGACATGTTTGTCAGTAGATGTACATATCAGTAACTGAGGCAAATTTGTTTGAATTTTATTTTGTGATTTAACTGAAAATTAAGTTTTTGGGGACCAAAAGCCCGCCTTCTGAAGTATTCAGTTTCAATAGTACCCAAGAACAAATACTTAACTATCACAATTGAGTACAATTATGCAAGTACTTTACATTATTATGTAGCTGTCTGTGGCTGAGGTGATTAATTAATTGCTGACGTGATCTTTAACCATGGCAGAAAAAAAAATAAAATAAAAAAAAATAACAACCACAAACATGGCAGTCCTGTTTAAAATGCCAAGTCACTCTGAACTTGCAGTTAACTGTCTCATTGCTGCAGTATCGACCGCAATAACTGCGCTGCTTTTCAGAGCCACAGTCACAAATTCTAATTATTTGCCAATAAACACACGTATTGTCAAGATAAAAGCCAGAGAACAAAAGATGACTGAGATGATCAATACAAACAACCTTTGTAAAGACAGTCATTTTTTTGCATTATTTTAAACAGCATCTCAAATCGGTGATGTTACTTCACCTTAAAGCAACCTAGATACTTACAGTACAAGGTTAGTCATTAGTGTTACTGTTTTGGTAAATATACCAAGCCTTTAAAAGGTCACTGTAATGAGCTACAGATCAAGATGATCAAATGCTTTGAAGGGCATACATATCAAAAAATGACACAATATTCAATGATTTCTCTCTCTGCAAACATTGAGTCACTGTACAAATGGAGGTTAACATCCTCTGCTGCTTGCATTACAAAGAACTGCATCACCACTGAAACACTATCGGACATGCAGAAGCTTCTGTCACAAGGTGATCAATACAAGATGTGTGTGTTGTACTAGATCTAACAAACAAAGCCTTTACGGATCATCTGCATTTTACAGGTTAGTCCGAGGGATAAAAATACATTTGTGTAAGCAGACTAAACACATGTATTGTATTTAACATGCATACTTAGTGTGAATGCAGATGCTTGTAATTTTCTGACCTTATGATAATATTAAAGGTAACTTTATAGGAAAACAGCTTTGCAGGGGTTCATTCTGGAAACAATTTTATACCAGCCCTGATTATTAAACACTAGGCTATCTTCTAGGTTATCTTTTCAACCTGTAATTTAATATTTTAAGAATGTAAAATGTAATTTAAAGCATGAAAAGAACGTTATACCTATACTATAGGCCACCATGGCCTTTTAATGTGAACAAAAAACCCACTGATTCATTCATAAGGACATGAGGGGGGCATCCAGTGCCACTTAGCAAACACCTTTAAGTTATAACACCCTAGAAACCCCATAGCAACAGGTTAACATCTTATCAACTCAATAGCAACACCCTGGCAGCCACTCACAACACCCAAGGCCCACTTAAATTTGGAAAAAAATTGATAAATAAATCTGAAAAATGGAGAAATATATATATATATTTACCAGTTTGATCTGTCTGTCTATCTATCTATCTCGAAAAAAAAAAAACTGACATAATTTAGAGACATTACTTATTGAAATCATTTAGAGATTAAAATGACCAAATGTATGGGCAGAATATCGGAATCAAAGTTACCCTTGAGTTAACATCTGTTTTGATCGAGACCTGCTAGCAAACACAGTGTCTTCACGCGCCGTGCGTTGTGCAAAAAGTTGGCGTCAAACAAACTTTATCTTTCTGCTGAAAGACCCTTGACAGGTGCCCACCAGCCCCTCACTGAGCTCTAGACATCTATGCGGTTGCTTTAACTGTCAATTCGATGTCGCAGTGGACGATTTTCAGCCATTCTGACTATATACGCGAAAGGATCCTCTAGTTTCCCCAAGAAAGATGACGCATGAACTCGGGAAGTAAACCTGTGCGGCTCGAAAGCGGACTATCGTCGGAATACAAACACTTTTATTGCTCTGGCTTCATTTCATCTTCCTTCGTTTTGATTTGGAGGAAACATGGCTCGAATGTTGAGCAAGGAGCTGCCTGATATCGAGGTAACCTCTCTCATAACAAAAATGAACCCGTAATGTATATTGCCAGTCTGATGTGCGTAAAAATGAGCTGTGATATGAAACAATAATGCTGTACTTGGTGAAAGATGACTTGAGTCATTTCTTAGTTTTAAATCGTCGCATTTTTGTGTGAAAATCCTTAACTTTTTATATATCCTATTTGATTAATGTCCATACGTTCCCTTTATAACAGTATAGTCCTGTGTTTACATTGTTGCTGTTCAGGAAGTATGAAAGTTCAGTCAGTAGTTGGGTGTTTCAGGTCAAAGTTTCTTCTTAAGTCACTTATTTAGTCATATGTCGGTTATTTTGCGTTCTTATATCAGTGTTTCATGAAAATAAACTTTGTACAGTTCAAACTAACAACAACAGACTGTTTTGCTGTGGTCAGTTAACCTTTATGTTACATTCATGCTGTGTGTTTGTGGATGGCTGTGTTGAAATACCAGAGTAGTGCATACTCTGCAGTGTACACTATATTTTGCATACTTTTTAAATAAATGAGTAGGCTATGTGGGATAGTGCAAAGTATGTAACACAAAATATCCAAAATATTTGTGCTACAGTGTTATTTTTTTTAATTATGTTGCATGTTTCATTCAGGAAGTGACAAATTTATTTTTGCATATTGCATTTTTAACATTTTTAATCCACGTTTTACAGTGACCGTTATGTTGTTTTTAAATGGTTGATAAACTGTAGCATGTTGCCACAATCCAAAATTCCCTGTTGATATTGATAACAGTTAAATGTCACAAAACCAAAGCAAAAATATGCTATTTGAAACCCTCATTAATTAAAAAAAATGTATATATTAACTAATTAAAGCAACAAACAATGGCCAATGTAGCCTTCAAGTATTTCTCAATGAAGTAAACTTTGCTGCAAGATTTTCATGTAAAGGTTGAAGGAAACATTTAGAAACAAAGAGGTTTATTGTTAATATAGTGGTTTGATTAATAATAATGACATAACAGACAGAATCAGGTCTATTAGGCTATACATTTACACTTCAAGGCCTAAAGCACATTTCTGAAATTTGACACAAATCTGACATTTTGTTCCAGAAGGCATCAACCCTTCTTTACAGAGTATGCAGGCAAGTATGCACACGAATATACAAAAGTAGTCGCCTGTCAGTCAGTTTAACAAATGTAAATTCTGTGCATACAGAAAGTTCACTTACTGTGCGCAGTATGCATATACTGGAAAAATAATGAGAGTAGTATGCTAGTATGCTGTTTTGAACATAGCCTATGTGGGTGTGTGGAGACTGGTTATGATCAGGAAAGTGTTCTTGGAATGCTGCCATAAAAAAATTCTGTTCCTCTAGTTGAATACAAATGCTGTGTGCTGTGAAAAAGTATTGAAGCGGAATTGTTGGCAATCATTTCAGTGGTATATAGGATTCCTTCTAAAACCATTTTGAAGTGTTTTAATGATATATGCGTGCCTTAAGGGTTGCGCCATAGACAGCTGCATTCATTTGGCATTCAGCTCTCATTTTTGTAAAAGAGTATTGCGATCCAGGAAGCAGCGAACACACTGGAAATAATGGCATGTCCAGATAATCCAATTTCCCAGTTATTATACGGTTAGTTAGGTCTGAGTTGCAGACTGCAATGCTGCATTGCATCTCACAACCATGTGGTTAATAAGCTGTACTAGCCATGTGAGAATCACATGTCAGTTTATACCATTTACTGTTAGCAGGAGGACCTACAGTATAAGAAAGAAAAGCTTTCACTGTATTTCACTGTTACCTGTTCTGGGCCTGTGCTAATGGTTTAGTGAGATTCTCATGATTTTCTACTGACGTTTAGTCAATGTAACTGATGTCTTTTATCTTTCCTTCATCAAGTTGCAATAGGATATCTGACAATGAATGGGACAGAGCTAAAATAGTGAATTTGATTTTATAGAAAAATCCCTAAAGCTTCTGATGTTAAATATCAACTCAGTGTGTGGTTGTATTGTAAGTCAATGTTTATGAGGTTTGGATTTACAAATACATTCTGAAGGCCTGTGTGCCAAGTGATAATGTTTATTGGTGACAAAACATTGGTTATTGGTTAGATTTAAGAATTGGCACAAAGGCTGAACATGACTTGATTAAACATCTAGGAGATTGTAAACTTTTACAGTATATACTATAAATGATTGATAACATATCCCATGAGAATAAGTAGTAGAAGTACTATTACACTGGATGTTTAAATGTTTAAACTGAAATATAAACTAGCCTAACTTTTTAAGATAATCTCTAATTGTCTGATTTGTTCATTAGATAAGTTATATTCAACATGAGCTTTAGATTTAGTGCTTTCGTAGATCATTTGTGATGTTTTCAGGTACGTTGCATGCATTTTATTTAATTGACTGTTAATTAAACATATTAATTTCAATATTTTAATTTAATATATAATTTGATATTTCATGTAGTACCACTTTCACTAAGCTGTTTAACTGGGAGTAAATAAGTTGTTTATTCTTATTTTCTGATTCAGCACTTTATAGGTCGTTCAACATCTGCATGTGTTTAGGCAAACCAATCAGATATGTGTCAGGGTGTTGTTCTCGCTCCACAGGTAAAGCCCCTTTGGTGTAAAATCCAGAGATTTCAGAATATCCTTGCTGCATTTAAGGTGTCTGGTTTAAAACGCTAGTGCAGGGTTTCCAAACTTTTTGTCAGCCGAACCCTTTAGATGTAAAATATTTTCTTGAAGTACCCCCTGTGAATTTAAGGTAATATTTCAATAATTAAATGACACATTCACATGTTAATGTTCTCTGATGTTGGTTAATGGTCATATGATGAGCAAACAGATAAAAATATCTATTTTAGTAAGTTTTGTTTTGTAAATGAAAAGAGTGCTGCTCTTCACTCTGAAACACGCAGCACAACAGACTATATACTTCTTTAATTAAAGGGGTGGTTCACTGTTTTTTTTTCTAGGCTTGATTGTGTTTATGGGGCGCAGTTTAACGTGTCTTAATGCTTCGTTTTTTAAAAAAAGCCGTATTTTTCATATATTTTACCTTTATTCTACACCGCTGTTTCCCTTCTCCTAAAAACGCTCTGTTGAGTTCCTGGTTCTATGAAGCCCCTCCCTCAGAAATACGGCTGAGATTGGTTAGCTGGCCCAGTGTATTGTGATTTGCTGTCCGGAATACGTTGTCACGATTCACGTTGTCCGGAAACGCCAGGCCCCTTACTATCACAGGCAAACGCCGCATGTGCTTCGGTCAAAGTCCAGTCTTTGCTTCGGTGGAAATGTAAATAATGGCGTCAATATTGCCATATCAATTTGAGCCCGAATCAGACCCAGATAGCAGTAATGATGAAGAGGGTCAAGCAGAACCTCTGCAAGCACGGCTTTTAATGGATGTTTATGAATGTTAAGTATTTTTGTTTGTATTTGTGTCAAAGTGTTTAGATATGCTGTCACTTGTAAATGTTGCTGCTGCCCCATAGTGTTCTGAATAAAGCTTTACTGTAGCTGAATACATGACTGAGTAGTAGCATTTTTGTAAACGTATTGTTTAATTTATAGCATGAATGAGCATGTGGGTAAACACAACATAAAAGCTATAATGAAACTTGATAACAGAAACGCCAACAAACACCAACAGAAATTTGCTGGTGTGATTACTGTTGGTTTTTGTTGAAGTATGAAATAGAATTTAGCTAACTGGCTAGCGAAGCCAAACCGCGTTGGTCTTTGTTTACATCCCAGAAACTATATAACTTTATAAAAAAAATAAAACATACTTACAGGTTGGGGCCCATAAACAGCAGCTTCTGCTTTTAAAGTGGGAACTGCTTCATCTTTCAGTAATAGCCTTTGTGCAAATCTAGCATTGAACTCGTGTAGATTCTGGAAGCTGTCTTCCGTAAAATGTGCAGCACAGACAGCTAAATTAGCATTATAATTGTCTAGAACAGAATTAAACATAAATTTTAAACATTGCTCCTGAAGTCCAGCGTCCCTAGGAAGAAGACTTGTATGCACGCGACATGGCCTCGCCCACTTTTTTGCGTGTTCCCGGGGGCAGTGTTTATGTTAATTGCAGGGTTTATGATGTCACCAACCCGGGAAGAAGCTCGTTGTAGTCCAAACCCGTCGTTTTTGTAGGCATTAAACTGCCATAACTTTAAAAGACAATGGGCCGGTTGCATAAACCACTTAGACTAGTCTTAGAAGTTAAAGGGATAGTTCACCCAAAAATGAAAATTTGATGTTTTTCTACTTACCCCCAGGGCATCCAAGATGTAGATGACTTTGTTTCTTCAGTAGAACACAAATGATGATTTTTAACTCCAACCGTTGCGGTCTGTCAGTCGTATAATGCTTGTCAATGGGAACTCCATCTATAAGAGTCAAAAAAACATGCACAGACAAATCCAAATTAAACCCTGCGGCTCGTGATGACACAGTGATGTCCTAAGACACGAAACGATCGGTTTGTGTGAGAAACCGAACAGTATTTATATCATTTTTCACCTCTAAAACACCACTATGTCCAACTGTCTTGTGCATCCGATTGGTGAGGTCTGAAAACGCGTTCTGATGACGGAAGTGATGTCTCGCGCTTATACTTCAATGAGTGCGAGACATCACTTCCGTTGTCAGAGCGCGTTTACTGAAGAAACAAAGTCACCTACATCTTGGATGCCCTGGGAGTAAGCAGATAAACATCAAATTTTCATTTTTAGGTGAACTATCCCTTTAAGACACTATTTTTTTTTTCTTGAAGAGTGGTCCTAATTTTTTAAAGTCCGTTACATGAAAAGGTAGATTGGAAAAATAACATTGATTACCCCTTGGTTAACTGCAAGTTGGTCAAACTAGTTCTTAAGACACAGTCTTAATATAGTGACTGCAAGTTTATGCAACTGGCCCAATATCTCAGTTTGCATTGAACTTTCAGCGCTGTAACTTTGCAGATACTGTTTATGCTCAAGCAGCAACATTACACACTAACTAAAGTTAAAAAAGTGAAATCGCAATGAACCACCCCTTTAAATCTCACAGATAGATTAGGGTTGGGTATTGTTAGAATTTTAGCGATTCTGATTCTGCTTATTGATTCCGATTCTTATCGATTCCCAGTTTCAATTCCAAGAAGTTACAAGAAGTTATGTTAAGGGGGGGGGGGGGGGGTGTATAATGCTATTTCATGCATTCTGACTTATTTACACTGTTAAAGGAACACTCCACTTTTTTTTGAAAATAGGCTCATTTTCAAACTCCCCTAGAGTTAAACAGTTGAGTTTTACCGTTTTCGAATCCATTCAGCCGATCTCCGGGTCTGGCGGTACCACTTTTAGCATAGCTTAGCATAGTTCATTGAATCTGATTAGACCGTTAGCATCTCCTTAAAAAATGACCAAAGAGTTTCGATATTTTTCCTATTTAAAACTTGACTCTTCTGTAGTTACATCGTGTACTAAGACCGACAGAAAATGAAAAGTTGCGATTTTCTAGGCCGATATGGCTAGGAACTATACTCTCATTCCGGTGTAATAATCAAGGAACTTTGCTGCCGTACCATGGGTGCAGCAGGTGCAATGATATTGCGCAGCGTCTCTCACAAATGTCTCCATGGTTGCAAGGCACGCTCCCTGTGCAAGGAGCGGGTCACAGGCGCTGCGCAATATCATTGCTTCTCCCGGAAGAGCGCACGCGCACACGTCGACCAGAGCGAGAGAGCGAGAGCATGCCCATCAACGTGCTTCGTTCGGGTTTACGGAAGTCATTGGCAGCCCTGCACAGGACTTGCTCGAGAAAGATTTGTCACTTTGTTTTTAGACCACGAAATCAACAATGTCACCAAAGAAGTGTGTTTTTGGTTGTGAGGGAAAGATAACCTTGCTTCCCAAAGAACCCAGTGTTCAGTGGAGCTGAGAGATTTGTGCTCACGCATTACATTGATGCACTCTCGATATTTGTTATTAAAATAACCATAGAAACTGATAGTTGCAATCACTTTTTTATTGGTTAAAATGAATGGAGAATATCTTGTGTTTTCCGTGGCTGCTCGAGCCCTCAGGATCTGCGCTTATGGTTTCATAAACAAGGTCCAGTTCTATGCTGGATTTACAGATCATTTGAAACTAAAAGATGTTTGCAAACTCGCCTCTTTTTGATAACTGCTATAGCCCTTTTTTGTTTCTGTCTTGGTATAGTATTTCACAGTATATAGTATGTAGTAGATAGTTGAAGAAGCACTGCAGACTTTCATAATTCTATAGTTGTTAAGAAAATTTAAAGAGCATAGGCGTCATTTACTTTAGCCATGGCCAATTTGCTTCCCTCCATTTTCTGAATTAGCCTATGGCAAGGATGTGTCTAATATAGAGGATATATCTCCAATTGTTGAGTAGAAGTTTTCTTTTTGTTTGTGTGAGTTTTACAGTAATGAGTGACAATCATGCACTAAAATCTTTAGAGTTTAACATTTGTGTGTTTGTGGAGGAAGGTGACAGCGGTAGATCTTGACCTACAAAGTATATCTATTTAAATTCTATTATGCAATATGTAATATGTAAAGTTGTATATACATGTATTTTAATAGTAAAACATTAAATAAACCCTCTTCAGACCTTAAAGGGATAGTTCACCCAAAAAATGAAAATTTTGTCATCATTTACTCACCCTCAAGTTGTTTCAAACCTGTATAAATGTCTTGGTTCTGCTGTACACAAAGGAAGATATTTGGAAGAATGTTTGTAACCAAGCAGATCTCGCCCCCCATTGACTACCATAGTAGGAAAAAAAATACTATGTTAGTCAGTGGGGGGCGAGATCTGCTTGGTCACAAACATTCTTCCAAATATCTTTATTTTTGGGTGAACTATCCCTTTAAGGTTCATTTCAATAGGACCCAATCAATCATTTAACAGCACAGTTTAATGCGTTTTTTGCTCATTGCGTCGGCAGTCTGGTTGATTGTGAACATACTGGTGTTGATTTCACCACGCAAGGTGGAAAATGTTTAGCACTTGCTCTCGTCGTGAAACTCGTCGCATGTTAATATGAGTAAAGATGGCCGTGTCTTCATGCCGGGCGACACTAATGCAACCTTTATGGAGAGCAGAGGAGAGTAAGTCAAGCCCTTCATTAGCATCTTTATTCAGGCCGTAATGACAACACTGACGTGACCTTCGGCTCTTCGCTGCACTTAAGACTGGGACTAAATGACTCCTGTCTGCCATTGAAAATGGCTTTCTAAATCTCATAATAATTGCCATCTCTGGAGCAATTAAATCCTCCATTTTTCTGCAGTTCTGTCAGATGTCTTATTTTAATATCCATCCGCACTTCTGAAAGCGCTAAATGTGGGGCCCTTTTGTGCGCACATGTAGATTAATTAAAATCCTCCTGGACTGCTATTAGAGTTCATTAAAAAACCCACAGCAATACAGCATTTAAACAAAGAGGTATGACTCCGCTGGCAGACCTCTGCGCCTCTGCCGGCCCGCGCTTTCATCAGACGTCTGGAACGCTGACAGGGGATTGCTCCAAAATAAAATGCAAATGAAATTTTATGGAAATAGTTGGCCACTCGAAAAGCTTGCATGTTATTGCAAATCACTGAGGCTGCAAGCGCTCTGCTTTTTAAACATAAGACTGTAGCTGCAAAACATTTCACATCTCCCTCGCTCTGTTTACCCCCTGCACGATGTAGATGGAAATTTTGCATCAGGAATGAATGTTGGATGTTTTGAGTACAATTTGCACCAGTTTACCATGCAGACGCTTCAGCTGCGCCCCTGCTGTGCGAGGTGAGGTCGCCTACAGGCAGACATTAGTCCAAAAATTATGCTTCCGTTATTTTATCAGCTAGTACGTGTGCAACTGGTATTCGCGCCATTTATCAGAACATATGATGAATGGAAATCCTGTTACAAGAGTGTGGCATAAAAATTATTTGCTGCAAAGGTTGCCACAAAGATGCTATATCCCTCCAGAGACATTCTAACACCATGTCCTAACTAGACACGACGCCATGACACGTGATAAAAGGTATCTTTTCCATGTTAATCAGAGTTTTTGTCCTAACAAGCCACTATGGCAACACGCAACAATTCTATTTTAGAAATGGTTTCTATTTTTCTGCGATATTGCGGCTGGAACAACAACACAAAGTATGGCAATGATAATCTCAGGTAATGTTTATGTGCTTTATTTAATGTTAAAAGCATCTAATGTGAGTTTGGATATCATTTTGTGTCTTTGGCTGCGTTTACACTTGGCATTAACATGCGACCTGTATCCGGATGTTGCCCACATACACATTAAAAAGACAAGTGTAAACGCGCTTCTGATCGGAATGTTATCCGATCAGCGTGTCCTGGTCCACAGGTAGTCGTGGACGTATTGTGATCGATCAGATCTCAGTGTAATGTAAACACAATCCAGCCATCGTATCTACACTCAGAGGGCAACGTCATATAAATCCCCGCCCAGTCAGAAAATAATGGGCAGACGCAGTTTTGACAAGAAATGAAACTTATTTGAACTTTACAATAAACGTCAATCTTTAAAACAGTTTATTTAGACTTAATTTGTCATTTAATTGTGCAACATTATTTGAACTAGGCGATCGCCTGTACAATCACAGTCATGAGATCTTAAAGGGTTAGTTCATCCAAAAATGAAAATAATGTCATTTATTACTCACCCTCATGCCGTTCCACACCCGTAAGACCTTCGTTCATCTTCGGAACGCAAATTAAGATATTTTTGTTGAAATCCGATGGCTCAGTGAGGCCTGCATAGCCAGCAATGACATTTCCTCTCTCAAGATCCATTAATGTACTAAAAACATATTTAAATCAGTTCATGTGAGTACAGTGGTTCAATATTAATATTATAAAGCAACGAGAATATTTTTGGTGCGCCAAAAAAACAAAATAACGACTTGTATAGTGATGGCGGATTTCAAAACACTGCTTCAGGAAGCTTCGGAGCGTTATGAATCTTTTGTGTCGAATATATAAGTATGATCGTCGTATATAAGTCATTATTTTGTTTTTTTTGGCGCACCAAAAATGTTCTCGCCGCTTTATAATATTAATATTGAACCATTGTACTCACATGAACTGATTTAAATATGTTTTTAGTACATTAATGGATCTTAAGAGAGGAAATGTCATTGCTGGCTATGCAGGCCTCACTGAGCCATCGGATTTCAACAAAAATATCTTAATTTGTGTTCTGAAGATTAACGAAGGTCTTACGGGTGTGGAACGACATGAGGGTGAGTAATTAATGACATTATTTTCATTTTTGGGTGAACTAACCCTTTAATGAAGAGCTGCACGCTGTTTTGCCAGAAGAATAATCGGAATACACTTTGTATTTTTTAATGTTTTAAATGTTTTTATTGTTTCAGCATGTTTATTAATCTCCAGTTTCTGTCAATATGGTCATTGCACACTATAACCTTAAACCCAGATGATGTGACTTGTTTAACATGATCAACCCAGTTATTTTTGTATGATCAACTCTGGAACTATTCCTTGATTTAAACAACTTAACTTGATCTAAGACGAGATTGCATTGGAAAGTAAAGTGAGTGAATGAAAGCAATGGGACATTGTTTAATTTGTATCATCTTTACTCTTAATCTGGTGTCGTATAGCCTACGCTACCCTTGTATCTAATTAATGCTCTTTAATGTGATGTGTGTTCTTTTATTTCTTTAATACAAAGGTGTTCAGATCCTGCCGTTTTCTACATATTACACATACAATATAAATGCTTGCGCGCTTCTTTCAATCATGAAATGCGTCGGAATAATGACTTTGATCTTTTCTGGGAAACTTTGGCCTGGTTTCACAGACATGGCTTATCCTATCCTAAGTTCAGTTAGTTCAGAGTGTGTATCAAACTGCCAAAGTCACGTGATTTCAGTAAACAAGGCTTCGTTACGTCATAAGTGTATTGAAATTGAAATTTCAACGGTTCACCAGTGGGGGGCGTGTTTGGGACAGTTTGATACACGCTCCGAAGCACTGATTTGAAACAAAAAATTCGTAAAGCTTCGAAGCTTCATGAAGCAGTGTTTTGAAATCGCCCATCACTAGATATTGTTGAATAAAGTCGTTATTTTGTTTTTTTAGTGCACAAAAAGTATTCTCGTTGCTTCATAACATTAAGGTTGAACCACTGTAGTCACATGAACTGTTTTAAATGTCTTTAGTACCTTTCTGGACATCTGAAAATGTTAATTATCTTGCTGGCAATGAAGGCCTCACTGAGCCATCGGATTTTATCAAAAATATCTTAATTTATGTTCCGAAGATGAACGAAGGTCTTATGGGTGTGGAACGACATGAGGGTGAGTAATTAATGACAGAATTTTCATTTTTGGGTAAACTAACCCTTTAAGATATGTCAGTACAAGTTGCAGTTAAAACAGCTCAAACATGCATTTTAGTCTAGGACTAGCTTAAGCCTTGTCTGTGAAACCGGGGGTTAAATTGGTAGATTAAGTCCTACTCTATTTGTGATTAATTGTACTTTTGTTGAATAAATCACAAAAATTCCATGCTGTGTGCCCTGCCATTGATAGAGGCTATAGTGAAAGTTGTTTTACGCTACGAAGCCATTTGAAGTTTCTGTTTTTCAAACGCGCCACAGACCTAATTTAAATATTTTGCGGGAAACAGAAATCCGATCGGTTATCCAGATACAGAGGCCACTTAATGTGAACAAATGTAAACGTGCCGTGTCCTGATTGGCTAATGATCTGATCTGCTTGATCGGATCACGGTGATCACATATTAATGCGAAGTGTAAACGCAGCCTTTTATAGCCGTACTGAAAGCAACAATGGACAATTCATCTCAGATCTTCAAACAAGAATGTTCAAACTGTGAACAGAAAAGTGTATTCTATGACAAAAATTGTTTCAGTAACTCAGTATGTATTTTTAATAATGTTAAAATTGTGTAATATTCATGAATTTGATTATGTACTTATCCATTTCGTTGCAAGTGCTGGGAGCTTGCCGAGAGAGCCCGCCCACGCGCTCTTCTGATTGGCTGTGATTTTTGATTGACTTTATCACGTCTCAAAGTCGTGTCGTGTCTGGTGTGCACAGACAAATTGTTTGTCACTGGAATCTCATCGTTTCATGTCTAGTTAGGACACGGTAAGGCAGGGGTGTCCAAACTCGGTCCTGGAGGGCCACTGTCTTGCCTCAACACACCTGCCTGGAAGTTTCTAGTATGCCTAATAAGACCTTGATTAGTTGGTTATGGTGTGTTTAATTGGGGTTGGAGCTAAACTCTGCAGGACAGTGGCCCTCCAGGAGCAGGGTTGGACACCCCTTGTCTAAAGGGAGGGAAAGAAGTGAATAGATATGGGCCAATGCATGCAACTCTCGTTTTTTAAGTTACTCAAACATAATCTTCACTCAGTTTTGGAGATTTTCAGATTTCTATTTGTATGCGGCCGAGTGAACTGACTTGCCTCAAAAGGACTGTGATTCTACCCTGATGTGTGTCGTATTTTGATTGCCGTCTCTGTTTCAGATGCAGGCAGGCCTGTGTGATGCGTGTTGTTTGGTGCAGTGGTGGATCAGTAATTGCACCTCTGCCAGGGTTGGGTCAGACTGCTCTTGTAATCAATCAGTACAGCAGAGATGGTACGGAGAGGTTTGTCACAGAGCCATCGTCCCTTGAATGCAAGCAGAGAACCTTATGCAAAGCCAGCACTTACCTGGCTGCCCCTCCATCTACAATTCAGCCCACCTCCCCCTCTTCCTCCGATCCCCTGGAGGAGGGCCGTACGTGTTCACCTGATCACATGTGACCCCTCTGTCTGCTGCAATCTCTGTCTGCAAACTCAATCCCCCTCAGTGGAGTTCATCGCCCAGGCTCCCTCAGGCAAGCCGGCTCGTTTACACACCCAAGAAGCATGTGGCATACTCAACCTTTTTTTTTCTTTCCTTTTCCATTCCCCTCTCTCTCTCTCTCTCTCTCTCTCTGTTTCTCCTCCACTGAGAGCAGATAAAGCCTCGGTCATCAAGCCCTGATTCTTTACAGTTCATTTCCCTTCTGTTTCTCTGCTAATTGTTTTTCGAGCCTCAACATGGCCAGGGACCATTTCAAATGCTGCATAATGAGGCTCTGGCGCATATTGGCCATTACCGAATTAAACCGCCTCGCAAGAGGAGTGGACCAGATGTGCCTGGTGCTGCTCTGTGAGTGGCTAAGGATGTTGATTGACAGGCTGAGGGGAGGGTTTAAGGGTTTTTAGGCTGGCAGGTTGGTCTAGCTGGCGCAGAGAGGGAGAGTAAACAATTCAGATGCTATTGACTGGCACCTACAGACGCCCTCTGCAGGACAGATAGGAGAGAAACAAATAGCTTAGACTGCCTTAAAGGAATAGTTCACCTTTAAAAATAAAAATTCTGTCATCATTTACTTGCTCTGTATGATATTTTTTCTTTCATGGGACACAAAAGGAGAAATTTAGAGCATAATTTGAACATTGTTAAAGCGGATAGTGATTTTTAGTGAAGAGCGACTTAAATTTCAGATATCAAATGATTTCAAAAGACTATGATTGCTCCTTTTTGGAGCTTGACAGAATGGATACCATCCATTTTTTATTGTATAGAAAAAACAGCTCACATAATGCTAAATTTCTGCTTCATTGTTGCACAGAAGAAACAAAATCATACAGGGTTAGAACAACATGTGGGCAAGTAAATGATTAAATATTTTTATTTTAGATTGAAATATCTCTGTAACAATGCCTTTTAGGTAAGATACAGAGAGGAAAGAAAACATTTGATTATTTTTGTATCATCCATTCGGTCAAAATCTGTATTTTGTTCAGTCTCACTATTCCCTTGCTGTCCATCCACATTTCCCAGCAAGCAAAGTTTCCAGCCTTCACTACCTCGGCAATGGGGAAGAATTGAGTGATCTGTATGTGTTTTTTGTTTTGTTCTCAGTGGAGAAAGTCAGTCAAACAGGCCTTTCCTTTCACTGCCTGACTCCAGTATCATTTCTGTACTCTGAAGTTGCTGACTTATAATCCATATGATCATTTTTTATGAATTAAAATGTCTTGTTTTGAAAGGTCCAAGGTTATGAGAGTTCCACAGATGTAGACATGCATAACCTGAAGACTCGACCATTTTAAAAATGAGCTAAATCACTCACAGACTCCTTTATTTAACTGAATGGACCCAATCTTCACTCGTTTTATTGACAGAAGTAATACACATGAAGGATAACAGTTCTTTATGGCTTTCCGTGATTAAATCAATATTG
Organism: Mylopharyngodon piceus; assembly: GCA_039654765.1. NCBI lineage: Eukaryota > Metazoa > Chordata > Actinopteri > Cypriniformes > Xenocyprididae > Mylopharyngodon > Mylopharyngodon piceus. Next base: position 5,686,655 of record CM077444.1, on the reverse strand, counting down.
TGCTTAGTAAATGAATGCTGAATGTTAGCATAGATATGATTTGTAGACATATTCTAATGACAGTAAATTAATTAACCAATTAAAAAATGTGTTAAATATGTGTTAAAATGAAGTCTTTCTTGGGAAACAGTGCCATTGGAGCCAAAAAATCAGGATTTTTTAAATTATTATTATTTTTCTGAAAACATTACTTCTCAGATTTAAAGAATTATATTTTTAAAATCACATCATTCTCAGGACATAGTGCCAAAAAGTTGTTTATAACTTCATTTGAAAACATTACTGCTAAACTTTTAAAGAAATCATATTTTCTGTATCAAAACTAGTGCTGTCAAGCGATTAATTGTGATTTATCGCATTCACAATAAAAGTTTGTCTTTACATATAATGTTTTTGTACTGTGTATTTTTATTATGTGTATATATAAATACACACACATGCATGTATATATTTAACAAAAATGTATTATATTTATATGTAAAATATTTATATATAATAAAATTATTGTATATATATATATATATAGACACACACACATGTAAATATTTCTCAAATATATACATGTATGTGTTTATAAATATACACAGTACACACACGTATATTTTTATATATATAATAATATATATATAAAAAAAATATATAATTAATATATATATATATATATATAATTTTTTTTTTTTTTGTGCCAACCCTACTACTATATGTTAAATGTTTTTGGGTGGTTGAATGCTCAATGCAAAGATTAGAAGTTAAAATTGGCCAAGTTGTAAAAACTCTCTTATTTTAAAATTTCTTTTGCACTAAACACTTCTGTCAAATAATATGCTGTTCAGTACATATCAGTGCTACATTGTGGCTACACATATGACACCTAAATGGTATTTCTATATGACATAGTATTATATTATGCATGCACATTGCACTACGGCTCTGTCTCTGCCAGTGATATTTGATAAGTTTTCAAGTGGACTAAATATTTTGTTTCAGTGAAGTACTTCAGCCCAGATGACGATTTGATGTGTTATGCGTATCTGTGTCTCATATACTGTTCCGAATCTTATGGGAGAGCAAATTATATTCAAAGCCTGTGTTTGATACTGCTGATCTTTATTTCGCTAACGGTAGATCAATATGTGGAAATTCCCCTATTGATCCGAACCAAAGACAGAACAGGGTGGCGGCTTGCCAGCTGATGTTTAGTTATTCACCACCTTTTTTAAACTTTAAATCATTTCCTGTTCAAGGGGATTAAGGTGTTATAGAGTTAACTGTTAGCTGCATGTTCGCACCATATATACTAAGAACAGAGCGCCTCATGCATACTGAGGCATTGGAGGTTCTCTGGTGTGCTGCAAGAGGACGGTGAATGTAATTTATTGCACAATATGGTGCTGTTATTGATTAGACAGCAAAAGGGCAGTACCAGCTGCTCTGCTAATAGCCATATAAATGTTTCAAGCATGTGTCACCACCTTGAAACCAGCACTAGAAGAAAAAAATGCAGGCTGCATGCACCATAGGAAATACACCTGGCCAAATTGATGAATAGATGAATATTTTGCCATTCTGTCAGTGTGTTTAAGAAATAGTTTGCACAAAAATGAAAATTCTGTACTTCACTCACCTTCATGTCATTCCAAACCTGTATGACTTTTTTTTTTCTCCCGTGGAACACAAAGATTCATGCTTGTGTGTACATACAATGTAAGTGAATGTTGGCCACAGGTTTTCAAGCCCCAAAAATTACAACAGCACCAAAAACATAGTCCATACGGCTCATCTGAAACCATATGATAGTTTTTTAAATAATACTGAAAAAAGAACCATGGTTTTCACAAATATATTAAGCAGTACAACTGTTTTCAACATTGATAATATTAAGAAATGTTTCTTGAGCAGCAAATCAGCATATTAGAATGATTTCTGAAGGATCATGTGACACTGAAGACTGGAGTAATGATGATGAAAATTCAGCTGTGTATAGAAATAAATTGCATTTTAAAATATATTCAATTTTGTACATATATACAACAATAGGGGTGTCGGGGTTAAATTGCAAACACAATAATCCTCACAAGAATTGTGGACTACTTTCCCATAGACGAGTGAGACCATAGATGTCTCTCGAGCTGTCGCAATCTTTCTTGGCACTCTGTGGCGTGACAGATCGCTGTAGCACTTTAGTTCAATCAGCAGAGCGCACGTGAACTGGTCATCTTCTATAAACATGAATGAACATCCGAAGGTAGGTTGAAAGGTATACAGTACTACTTACTGAAATCCGTATCTTGTCACATGTAATTGATCAATCAGTGTTTTAACCGCGAAAAGGCGTCAATAAAACAGCTTGTAAAAATGTCACATTTACCATCACATTTACCTCAGAAAAGCTGTTCAATGTGCAAAAACTCATTAGTCAGCTACAAAAATGAACTTGGAGAGGAGCATTTTGCTACATATAGGGCCTATGCACTATAGGCTATTGCAAATTCATTGTATTTGTACTTAACATGTGCTTCAATATTGAATGCATAAATCTGTTTTATGACAGCCACCATTTAAATGTTTAGGCCTATATAAAAAACGAGTAGAAACATAATTATGCTATTAAAAATGTATTATAACGTTATTATAAAAACTTCCTTGTGTGTAATTTATATGTAAGAAGCTTACAAATCAATTCATTTTAACCTTTAATATAATGATGTACCAACTGTGGTTCCCTGTATAGTTTATAGATATTTTTTTCTTTGAGAAAATTTGCCATGTAGGCTATTGTACCTTTATAGGCCCCAAATTGATCAATATTGAATCGAAGGTAATCAAATCGAAATCAAATCGCAAGCTTCTGAATTGAAATGGATTCCAATTGTAAAATTTGTGTCAATGCAGCCCTAGTGTCAATATTTATTTATTTTTTTTTAATTGAAGCATATGTTGTCTTTTCCCTTTATTTTCTTGTCAGATTGCACCAGAATGCTTCGTTTAATGTAAAAACAACAACAACAACAACAACAACAAAAAAACTATTCCCCCAGACCCCCCTACAACGATTTACATCGTAAACAGGTCACCTTTTTCACCTCTTTTGACTTTGCAGGTCTGCAAATTTTATACAAATTATTTTTTTATTTATTAATTATTTAAAAAAGTATTTTTTAGAATGTTATGTATGCAGGTTGTGTAAAAGTAATGCTGGTATATTCACTAATGATTATCCACACATACAACAGAAAAAGCTTTTGCCATTGTAGAATTGTTATACTTTGGCTTTTTGTAGAAGCTTCCCGAGTGCATTTGTATTACAGGAAGTAGTTTGCTCCATATGCACTTTGGTGCAGAATACAACCCAGGCATGAGCACCACATTAATTAGCACTTGCAGCTGAGTTTGATTTGCCATTTCCCGTTGTCCATCAAAGAGGCTCCCTATCTGATTTTCTCAGAGGGGCTGCAGTTTGCCTGATGTGGCTGGGCAGTGCTGGTTATTGATCTTCCATCTGTTTGGGCTGCGTGATCAGTGGAGAGTGATAAAAACAGACGCAGCGGCTCCCCCGCGGAACCATCCAAGACATGCAGATGGGCCCGGCGCGGAAAGGGCTGTCAGCGCTGCCATGCTTGCATCTCCGCGCTGCTGCGGCCCTCTCCAACCACAAAGGTCATGTATACGATGGGGGAATGTGGTCGGTTTTTGTTTTAAATATTGTTTGATAACACACTTAGCTCCTGTTTGGCTTTGGATCCTCAAGGACTGCTGAATAACTGCAAAAATCCATGCCTGACTCAGACTGTCTGCGTCTCTGGCATTTATCAGCTGTGCTGCGGCGAGCGTTTTGTCTGGGGAGCGACAAGCCTCCTGGATGTTTGTGCGAGCGAGCGCCCAGTGCTTAGCTTGTACAGTGTTTGTGTTTATACTCTAAATCTGAATGGTGTTTTCCTTCTGAGCCCTAAAGATGCATCTGCTCTCTTGTGGAAGGATGTTTTAAGATGCGAATGCAGCCCTGCAGTGTGTACAGTAGTATTGATTGGGATGCATGAATGCATATTTCATCTCATTGGCGTCTTGACATCACAGAGTCCTTGTGACATTTGGTGAAAGATGGAAAACCTTTAAAAGTATAGTTTACCTAGAAATTAGTCATCCTCAATCCTCATGTCATTCCAAACCTGATTTTCTTTTGTGAAACACAAAAATGAGAAGTTTAGCAGAATGTTCATGCTGTTGTTTTCTGTGCAATTAAAGTAAACTGCTTTGTGTGAGGAACAGGCCTAGAGGAACATTTTTAGACTGTAAGACTGCATCCCTCTATATCAGGGGTGTCCAAACTCGTTCCTGGAGGGCCACTGTCCTGCAGAGTTTAGCTCCAGCTTGCCTCAACACACCTGCTTGGAGGTTTCTAGCTTATAGTAAGACCTTGATTAGTTGGTTCAGGTGTGTTTAATTAGGGTTGGAGCTAAACTCTGCAGGACAGTGGCCCTCCAAGACCAGGATTGGACACCACTGCTCTATATAATATGGTGCTCTCTCTGTCCTAATATCAATGAACACTTTTGGTATGAATGTTGGTTGCCTGTTGTATCAAGTACAGAACATTTAGGAGAACAGGTAGTGTCTTCTCTTTCTAGACCTAAACGTTCTGTAGTAGAGACAGAATAAACATCTGTCAGACATCATTAGTGTTTGCCTTACCCCAGTTGCAGCATACATCTGTTTCTCTTGTACATTTTCCACTTGAGGAGAGAGGGTCAATATCAAGTTGGAAACAAGGATTTAGGCTCAAAATTGCTTCTTTACTTACTATATTTAGTTAAATCTTCCTAAGCTAATTTTAGAAGACAGTGGCTGTTTCTCAATATGCGTTCTTCAGCGATCTTGTGTCCTTGTGTTCTCGCTCGACGTCATCATCAACCGCCGAAGTTCAATTCCAATACGGATGTGTTCTTGATATCGAGGATACATCGAAGGCAGACTTGAGAGAAACGAACCGTTAGAAGACGCTGCGGGCGGTCGACATACGGAAGCCTGTAAGCTTTAAAGGAACACTCCACTTTTTTTGAAAATAGGCTCATTTTCCAACTCCCCTAGAGTTAAACAGTTGAGTTTTACCGTTTTCGAATCCATTCAGCCGATCTCCGGGTCTGGCGGTACCACTTTTAGCATAGCTTAGCATAGTTCATTGAATCTGATTAGACCGTTAGCATCTCGCTCAAAAATGACCAAAGAGTTTCGATATTTTTCCTATTTAAAACTTGACTCTTCTGTAGTTACATCGTGTACTAAGACCGACGGAAAATGAAAAGTTGCGATTTTCTAGGCCGATATGGCTAGGAACTATACTCTCATTCCGGCGTAATAATCAAGGAACTTTGCTGCCGTACCATGGGTGCAGCAGGTGCAATGATATTACGCAGCGTCTCTCACAAATGTCTCCATGGTTGCAAGGCACGCTCCCTGTGCAAGCAGGGGGTCACAGGTGCTGCGTAATATCATTGCGCCTGCTGCACCCATGGTACGGCAGCAAAGTTCCTTGATTATTACGCCGGAATGAGAGTATAGTTCCTAGCCATATCGACCTAGAAAATCGCAACTTTTCATTTTTTCGTCGGTCTTAGTACACAATGTAACTACAGAAGAGTCAAGTTTTAAATAGGAAAAATATCGAAACTCTTTGGTCATTTTTTAAGGAGATGCTAACGGTCTAATCAGATTCAATGAACTATGCTAAGCTATGCTAAAAGTGGTACCGCCAGACCCGGAGATCGGCTGAATGGATTCGAAAACGGTAAAACTCAACTGTTTAATTCTAGGGGAGTTGGAAAATGAGCCTATTTTCAAAAAAAGTGGAGTGTTCCTTTAAACTTCTCGTTCTCACTTAAGAGATTCCCGCTGCAAATACGTGACCGCTCGTGAAAGTAAACATTTGTCTGCTTGTTTTGCTTAATTTTAATAAAGCGATAACCTGAAGAAAGCCTGCAGCATTTTTATTGGCAAAAAGAATCTTAACATTGACAAAGCATATATAACACAGGCTACTCATTTTCATAAATGCACACGGTAAAATAAAGAGAGATAAAATTATATGAAAATAATGTCTATAATAATATGAAAGAAATGTTTTAATAGGTTGTGACATTTGTTTGTACTTATAAGATGCTGGAACAGTCAGTTGAGCAACAAGTTCGCAGCACATCTCAATTCTCACAAGGATGCATTCTGTGTCCTCGCGTCCTTCCGAGTTTGTTCTTTCAAGGTAGCCTGGAAAGACCAGTCTCCACGAGAACGCATGTCCGTTTTTGCGTTCTTGGAATTGAGAAACAGTCAGTATTATTTCTATCATGACAACTGTCGGAAGATTTTAGCATGGTAATGAATATGACAATGTTAATTGATTTGGTCTTGGCGGAATAGGTCTGCTACGCTGCTGTTGATTATTGCTGTGTTGTAGATTATTGCTGCTGCTGCTGTAGAGCAAGTACAGGAATGTTGAGAATGCAGAGATTCACACCTCCGCGACGAAGACGAGAAGAGATTAAAAACTTATCCTGGGTCACAGGTAAGATCCATTGATAAGCCACCTCGAGTGAGCACCGCACAACAAAGCGACCAGATCCAGGCCCGAGCTGAGTGCGATCCAAGCCATGACGCGATTTCAGCACTAAACTTAAAGGAACACTCCACTTTTTTTGAAAATAGGCTCATTTTCCAACTCCCCTAGAGTTAAACAGTTGAGTTTTACCGTTTTCGAATCCATTCAGCCGATCTCCGGGTCTGGCGGTACCACTTTTAGCATAGCTCTAATCTTTTAGAATCTCTAATCCGATTCAATGAACTATGCTAAGCTATGCTAAAAGTGGTACCGCCAGACCTGGAGATCGGCTGAATGGATTCGAAAACGGTAAAACTCAACTGTTTAACTCTAGGGGAATTGGAAAATGAGCCTATTTTCAAAAAAAGTGGAGTGTTCCTTTAACTTAAGTTTAGCCGCAATGCCCCCTCGCTTTCCTCTTCTCCTGCGGCGTTTCCTTCCAGGAAAGTTCCACGGCAGCTGGCTTCCATAGGCCGAGGCGGTCGTCAAAAAGGGAGGGGAGAAGTTTGATTGAAAGAATTTCAAATCAGCGTTTGATGAAACCTCAACAGAGTCCCTTATATTCAAGAGCATTTGACGGTTGTAGACAATCAAGCTAAAAACATTTTGAGTTAAAAGAGAAATAAGAAACCAAATAAACAGGCCAAGCAGCAAACGGCCAGCCATGCACACCGGCGCCATCTTGCTTTTTCGTGAACCGATCAGCTTGTGCCAAGTGGTTAAAGCTGTAAATATCATCAGCTTGTGTTAAGGACCCATCAGCCTGTGCCATCTAGAGTTTCACGACAGAACTAGGCATTTATTTTATTTTAACAACTGCTTATTTTATTTTATGTTTATTTATTTATTTTATTTTGTCTTATTTTATTTTGTCATGTTTGTTTATTTTATGTTGTTGTTTTATTTTGTCTCTGAGACAAAAAAGACAAGACATAAAATAAGACAATAAAATAAAAAAGACATCAAATATAAATATATATAAATAAAACTTCTTCTTCTAAAATAAGTCATTAAAGAAGATAAAATAAAATAGAATGAGGCAAAAAGACATTTTTATTTGTTTTATTTTGTCTTCATTTATTTTATTTTGTCTTCTTTTTGTATCATTTATCTTCTTTAATGTCTTATTTTGTCTTATTTTATGTCTTGTTTGTTTATTTTGTCTTTTTAATTTTATTGTCTCATTTTATTTTATTTGTCTAATTTTGTTTTATTTTGTCTTGTTTGTCTCATTTATTTTATTTTATTTTATTTTGTACTTAATATACTATACTATTATGCTTAATTTATTTTATTTTGTCTTTTCTTTTTTTTTGTCTCATTTTATTTTAGTAATGACTGGCTAAAAAGTAAATTTTAGCAAAGAATAAGTTTTAAAGCTTCTGTGAATTGTTCCAGGGAATAGCATTGACATAATTAATTACATTTATCTGTTATGCAAATGTTCGTAAATGTACTTTTCTAACGTCACTGTTTAATCTCTTCTAATAGCTGTTTGTTTACTGATCGCCTCTGGTTGATCTGATCACTGGAGTTGTTTTGTGCGGAGAACGTTTCTTAATTAATAAAGTAAAGACTTTCCTGTGTCCTGTCCTCCCATTGGGCAGCAGATGCTAATTGTGTTTGAACATTTCTAATCCTTCATACGACCTCAAACAAATGGCATGTTTCTATCGCAGGCCTTGTATTTAGTCCTGCTTATGAACTTGGCGACTGTGCCACAGAACGAACATGGGGGACAAACTGAAATAGTTAGAAATGTGGAGATTAGTCGTTTTTGCGTCGATTACAGTCAAATCCCTTTAGGATTTCTTTTCCGACGAAAGACATTGTTATTAGCTCCCGATTTACCTACAGGCTTGGCCCCAAAGAACATATTAGGTTTCCTTCTGCACACTATATGAAAAAGGATAAGTAATGTTGTCCGTAACACACAATAAAACCCAAAGAGGTGGATTTTTATTGTTTCGGCCTGTATCTCACACTGTGCTTTAACTACATTTTATTAGGTGTGAAATTAAAATATTAATAGGCTGATGTCTGGCTTTAGGAAGAGCGGGACGTTTGTAGAGGCAGTCGAGTCGAGCGCCGCGGGAGAGAGGCGGGTTCCCGAATGTCTGCGAGCCCTTTTAACATCTCATACCTCTGTATGAAATAGACTTTCATCTAGCCTACTGTGAAAATATTAAAAGACGAAGCTTCATGTGTTGTCACATTGCCTGCGGGACACTAATTGAGGTTGGTCGCCGATGTTGTTGGGAAAGGTTGAAAAAAAGAAAGAAAAATATCTCAAAGTGACTGAGGAACTTAAAAAAAGAGAAAGATGCTTTGTGGTGCTTTCAGAACTATTAAGCGGGAAATATGTAAGGAAATGACATCATCAAAAGAGTCTTAAAACAATAAAAGGAATAGAAGCACTTAGTAAATATACATTATATGCTAAACCAACACCGTTTAAATTAATTTTGTTCAAACATGGTATAGGCACATGGTTCTGTATGTATGTATGTATGTATGTATGTATATATATATATATATATATATATAATATAGAGAGAGAGAGAGAGAGAGATAGATAGATAGATAGATAGATAGATATAGATATATAGATGGAACCACAAAAATATTAGGCAGCTTGTTTTCAACATTGATAATAATAAGAAATGTTTCTTGATCATCAAATCAGCATATTAGAATGATTTCTGAAGGATCATGTGACACTGAAGACTGGAGTAATGATGCTGAAAATTCAGCTTTGCATCAATATTATGTAATATTATGCAAAATATGAAATTTTTTAACTGTATTTTTGTTCAAATTATGCAGCCTTGGTAAGCATAAGAGACTTCTTTCAAAAAAATGATACCAAGTACAAACTTTTGAATGGTAGTGTGTATTTTAAAATTATATTGATTATATTTATCACAAATAAATTATTTACATATTTTTTTTATCATTTTAATATTTTCATTTTTTTTATATTTGAAAACAGTGTGCTTTATCTATCTATTCAAATTCAGTTTTTCAAATTATTTTATTATTTCATTTGCCTAACTGTGGGATGTTTAAGATTGCCTAGCAACTTGGTGCATTAATAATTTATATAATTCAACCTTTTACAAAGGATTCAAACTCTGCTCCTCCAATCAAAAAACACAAAGGCTATGCTTTCGTACAGGCATCTGAATGAATGTGTTGAAACGAGACGGAACGTGATTACGGATTGGTTTGGCTGCTAGCCTGCAGGAGCACTTGGTCTCTGGCGCTGAGTGGGTCACTCCTGATTGTAATGGAGAGGTGTGAGCCTGTGTGTTTGTTGTCAGGATGAGAGGGGAGGGGTTGATAACGGCACGGTGCTGGAGAGGGGCACAGAGAGACACTCAGGTTTGATTAAAGGGAAGTGGCCTCAGGTACTCTGAGAGGCTGAACTACACCTGTGATCTACAGGAAAGAGAAAAAAGAGAAAAATCTCATATTTACATTATTGTCTGTCTTATTTTCTCATGTGCCACACACAATTTTGTAACAGCATTTGTTAAAGTTATTGAGTGGATTTTCCTGTACATAGCAGGGAATTCCTGCTTTTATTGTGTTCATATATATTAAACCTGCAGGCATTGTTGGGGAAAGTTACTTTTAAAAGTAATGCATTACAGTATTACGTTACTCCCTAAAAAAGTAACTAATTGCATTACATTGTTACTTTTTATTGAAAGTAATGCATTATGTTACTTTTGCATTACTTTTTGGGGCTGGGCTTGCTTATTGGTTTTTTAATAATAAAATAAAGTTCTATTATTGGCAAATGTAAAGGCCCTTTCACAGCAAAGACATTGGTTAGTAAAGTGAGATTTAAATACATAAAGTATATTTGTGTTATTTAATATTTAATTATTGCAGGTTTGCATAATATTTTGAGTTTGCATTTCACTGATTTGGGTCAATGACGTGACGGGTCATTTTTTTTGTCCAAAGGATTTAATAATAATAATAAAAAACAAAGATATGACATCCAAAGTATGTAAGGTAGTACAACTAGATCACTTTTATTGAATCCAAAAGGTTTTAATTATATTTTGCTACATATAAAAGTATTTTAAAGATTTTGAAGTGTCAGAAGGTCATTCGGTTTAACTGTCCAAAGGCCAACACAGCCATTTCATTTGTGATTAAAATATCTTAAAATGTAATAAATGTATATATTTTTTATTCTGGCATGATTTTATAACATCATATATCAACAAACAAAATGGTATTGTAGAAGCGTAGAAGTCGTTGCTTTGTTATGAGAAAGAGTGTCCGGAAAAATGAATTTTTCGGAGTAAACAGTATATAGGGACCCTTCTGAGTCATGCGGTCAATATCCTGTGACAGGATGTGACATAATTCAGACACCTGCAAAGGACCGTAAAGCAAAGGATGGTCGTAAAGCAAAGAAACTAACTCTCTCTTAACTATTTGAAAAATTCATGTTTTCACTTGCTCATACGCATGTCCCGAAACATCACGTCATTCGGTACAACCGCTATAAAACATGGAAAATGTTGTAATATTTTAAAAACTTGTACTAAATATAAAATGTTTGATTGTCATTTCGTTAGCTAGCTATCAAGCTAACTAGCTAGCTAGCTAGATATCAGCCTGTTAGTATTGTTTGAAAATATCGTCATTCGGTATAACCAAAAGTGTCATTCGGTAAAACCGAAATTTTGGTGACAAATTCTGTCTATCTTGTAAAAAATGACAAAAGCAGTGTTAATTGATTATAAAAATCACATAATCTCATTGTTAACACTTAATAAAACTTCAAAATTAATTACATCTCCATTATGTTTTTTTTTTTACTTTAAAAACCTTAATCGTCAATGACCCATTTGTTCATTTTGCGGAATACTGAATCTGTTTTTGTGCAAGTGAGATAAGTAAATGCCTGCTCACTTTTTGTCTAGAACTACAATAACCATCATGTTTATACAGTGCACACAACACCTCTACACTTACACCCGATTTCTCTCAACATAGAGACAGGAGAGCTGTCAGTCAATAAATGGAAAAACGAAGTAACTTGAGTTACTTATTTGAAAAAGTAACTCAGATATTTTGTTGTAAATTTAAAAGTAATGCGTTACTTTACTAGTTGCTTGAAAAAAGTAATCTGATTACGTAACTAGAGTTACTTGTAATGTGTTACCCCCAACACATATATTTATTTAATTGAATCGCAGCCTTTGTGAATTCACAATAGCAATATGCTATAGTATGTTTTTTTTAAATGGTTTTAATTTATCATGTAGCCTTAGAAAACGGTCTAATAATGCGGTTCATAGATTCTCGTTTGTAGAATGCGCCATTTCCAGTATTTCGGCGGTTATTTGACACGGGCAAATTGCGATCGAGGATTTTTTTTAAAATGGGGTACTCAAATTTAATCGAGGAATCGTGACAGCCCTAGATTCTGCCTTAGCAAACACCACTACCCCCTTAAGATTCTTTAAAATCCTTTCATATACATGGCTGTGTGGGAAGCTGACATTGTCTGAATGGTTGTGCGTGTTTTTGCAGAAGAATTGCGTATTTGAAAGTGAATGAGTTTGAAGGTCAGCTGTCTGCATCTCTCCAGTGTGAAGCGATGCTGCGGCATGTTAGTTTAGGAATGACAAGCATCTGCTAAAACACTCTTGATTTTTTAAAGACAGCCTGTTGGCATGCCTTTTGATTTGTCCTCAGAACTCCCTTAATTGTTCAGCTGTGAAACTTAAAGCGTCCTATTTTCCCAGAGCGCTGGAAATGTCCTTGCCGAGATTCACATTTGTTCAAGTACAAGAATGTGAGTGGGAGTGCTCAGACTCACACACACACAAGCAAAAAGCCGTAGTGTATCGCAAGTTATGCATAATATGAAACTACCTTAGCGTACCTTGACTATTTCTCTCTCTCCATCTATTCAGAGTATCCTGGCCTTGAACCCTCGGGTCCAGACTCATGCTGCACTCCTCTCTACCGCGACGAAGAAAATGGAGAAAAAACACTGGAAAAGAAATGGCGAGAAAGGCTGTGAGGTGCGTCTCCTCCATCACCCTCAACCCTCATCTCTTCACCTGCCCTTACATAGGGCTCTCACTGACCAATCAGCTGTAGAAAAGAGGAACTTAGTGTTGTTTCCAGATTTAGATGGGCTCTTTCCTGGCACTGGACCCATCTGTTAAGCTTTCTTCGGTAGTTGCTTTTTAACCTTTCGTTTGGCCTTGTTGAGAAATCGGCAGCTGTGTTCAGCACTACAACCGCAAAACTCAAGTTGAATTTGCCCACATACACAATCTTAAACTGACACACTTAGAAGGCCTGTGAATAGTGAAAATGCTTTAATATATATATATATATATATATATATTCTTTAAAATAATATTATCAGCAACAATTTGAGTGAAAATACCAAGTACTGCTAATGCTAGTATTGCCATTATCAATACTGATGCCTGTAGAAAGAAAGTTTTTGCAATTTCTGAGTATTAAATGATTAATTAGGCATTTACCATTATATTATCATATTAAATTTGAAAGTCATTATTTATAACATTTAATAGACCTAAGTGGCCAATTATCAGAATTTTTTGTTTATCATTTATTAACACCAACCTTTTAACTTTTAATTTAAATCAATTTAAATAATAAAATTCACATTCAAATGTCACACAAATCCATTATGATAAATGTCAAATTTAGATTTGTTATTTAATGTGAAATAACTCCAGACAAGCAGACTGAGAAATAGTTTCTCTCCTGCTATTTGCTAGTTTTTCCCGTTTCAAAGTTTATGATACATCTTAATTTCTATGCTAAATAAATAATAAAATTGATAGTTAACAAAAGCCTGTTTCCACCTTAAAGTAAAAAAAAATAAAAATAAAAAAGCGATAGTTCACCCAAAAATTAAAATTCTGTCATCATTTACTCACCCTCAAGTTGTACCCATATTTTTCAAAATATCTTCTTTTGTGTTCAGCAGAAGAAAGAAATTCATACAGGTTTGGAACAACTTAAGGGTGAGTAAATGATGACAGAATTTTCATTTTTGGCTGAACTATCCCCTTTAATCAAAATAAAATCACAGTTATGATAAATAAGGTCACAATAAATTTTTTTACTCTCTTTCCATAGATTTCACTGTTTGCGTGACAGATATAGATACTAGCTCGTTGCTTGTTGCGATCGCAGCTGGTAAGAACTAACTAGATTAACATATAAATATATAAAACATCCAAAGCATGCTCTACTGTTACCACAACAGCCACGCAAGAATGCACATTATGAAAACTGAACACCTTCATTTAAGTTTTGCATAGAATATGCTGTATGTATCTTATGTATATGTATCTTGTTCACCTTAATTCTGTAAGCGTGTGTGTATCAAAAAACACTAAAATTAACATAGCAGATAAATACCGGCTCACACGCACACAAGCTCTATTGACTTCCTGGGAGTGAGCAGGTATTTCATCATTAGACAAGAGCGTGTTGGTGAGCTAACACACTCGCTAACACACACGCTCAGACAGTCGCTCAAACGTAATTATCTTACGATTCCAGGCACATGCCATCAAAGTCTCACGAATATCTCCCCAGACCAGCGTGCGACGGGAAGGGTTTGTGTTTTTTGGCAGGTGGCCGCTATGCCTCGTCTGTCCTTTTAAAGGCAACTGAGCCTCCTGCTTGTTTGATGTGGAGACACAACAAGATGGAGGTGTTTTGTAGGGGAGATTATCTACTCCCTGCTGACAGCACTGTTGCTAAGTACAGCTGCCTAATTCATCATTCTAATCAATGGGGATGGATCGCAGGCCTGATTTAATTCATAAAGGCTGTGTGCTATAGATCGAACATATGGCATGTGATTTTAGTCTATCAGGAGTATACATGTGTATCTTTTGCGTGCTACGCTTTTGCAAATATATGCGGTACCTTTTTCAAGACACATCCCTGAAAATAGACGTATATGCTAAGGGATGAAATGGAAGTTTGTGTTGTCCTTTATGTACTGTTAATCAGAATTCACTGCAAAATCAACCTTAATGCTTTCTGCCTGCTTATTTTCTCATGCAATGCATTTCTCACTGTCAATTCACCAATAAATGTCAGAGCTGCAGAGAACGCTGAGTATGTGAAGCTGCTCGTGATTTTCCGTATGGATTGCCTGCCCCAGATTTATCCTCTTCGTAAAGAAAAAGCAATGAACGTTTTAGTGATCCTTAAAATAACTTTTGTAGGCCCCCAAAATCGGCATCATAATTGTCCGAATGCCAGAGGGGCTGTAAACTTAGTTTTTACAGGGAATCCATGAGTGCTGGGTGTCTATAGTTTCCAAATGAGTTCTTGGGAAAATATGGTGGCATGTAGTCAGCCGTTATCTCAGTCCGTCAGGACTCGGGTACCCGGACATTTCCTTCCCCTCCCCCTCAGGGCACCCGTAGCACACTGTCCGTGAGGAGATTTCTCTACACTTCCCTGCAGGCGACGTCTCGTACGGGAATGCGGACGGTTCAAGTCTACGCTATTAGCTGACCGGAGCCTTACCAATATTTGTCTTTCTGCTTCAACAGCACAGGTTGAGGCTGGAGATAATCTACCAAACAAAAAACAAGTCTGAGTTTTGCAGCAGCTGCGGAGATAGAAGTGGAAACACACTTGAAGTGCCCTTGTTTTTTTTTGTTTTTTTTGTTGCAGATAACGCCGCTGTTTACTGATGGTTTTCTTTTAATAATCTGTCTGTACGGTCTAATCCAATTTAATGAGTCTCCAGATTGCATTATGATCCCCAGGTCCTGTGAAGGGCAGGTATATCTGCCAGAAGCAAAAGCTAATGTTTTTTTCCCATCGGTTTTAGGCAAGACAAGGAGGGAGGGAGGGTGTAAAGTAGAAAGAAACAGGCTTTTCAGATTTGAGTTGCCTCAGTAGGTGTGTTTACATGGTATGTATTGTAAATGTACTAGCATTTTTCCATTTAGATGTTATGACTGTGACCCGAAGGTCACAGGTTCAAATCTCAGTACCGGCAGGAAATGTAGGTGGGGGGAGTGAATGAACAGCACTCTCTTCCACTCTCAGTACCCACAACTAAGGTGCCCTTAAGCAAGGCACCTAACCCCCTAATCACTCCCCGGGCACCCCAGCAAATACGGCTGCCCACTGCTCCCGGTGTGTGTGTGTTCACTGTGTGTGTGCACTTAGATGGGTAAAATGCAGAGCGCAAATTCCGAGTATAGGACACCATACTTTGCTACACGTCACGTCACTTCGCATTTCACTACTCGAAATGCTGGCCAATTAGCTTAGAGGCGAATTCACTGCACAGTTGCGGCACTTTTGCCCACAGCATTTCAATGCATGAGGTTTAGGGTGCAAAAAGTTTCAGTCCTCAAAACTTCCTTGTTAGTCCAAAAACAGCTTTTACTGAAACCAAGCTCCCAAAACGACTCGTTTCGGATTTTGCCTCAGTATGATGTCATAGTGCGACAAAAGACCGCCTCTGGATTCAATGCCTACTTCTACTAGGACTGGGACAATACATCAATTCTCGATTCGTGATACAATGATTCTGGATCGATTCTGAGCTTAGTTTTAACAGCACGATCGCTGTCCAGCACTCTTCTTCGTGAGCATTTGAGTGTGAGGTTAAAAACTAGCCTAGAGCGTCACCTGCTGTTGGCGCTCTAGGCTAGTTTTTAACTGCACACTCATATGCCCATGAAGAAGAGTGCTGGAGAGCAATCGTGCGTTCGGCTGAGTCATGTAAGTGGTTAAATATACTTGCACCTCAGCTCAGAATGCTTTTATGGCGCGAGATTAATGTAAACACAGCCTACTGCGAACACCCTTGTAATTCGCTTCAACCTTTTTTGAACTTTATAAATGATTATTTTAGGTTTAAGTGGTGTGTGTAAAGGAACTGGAAGCAAGCAGAGTAACTTACGGGTGTTTCTAAAGCATGTAGTGCCATCTGCTGTTAAAAACTAAGCTCAGAATCGATTTGAGAGAGAATCGCGATTAAAATATCAGAATCGCTTCAGATTCTTTGTATTGCGAATCGAGAATCAATGTATTGTCCCAGCCCTAACTTCTACTTCATTGCCTCTTTAGCCCCATCCACCGATACAAGAGAGATGCAAACACAGGATTACTCGAACAAAAAACATGATAGAGATGTTCTACAGTGACAAGTTGTGGAAAAACGTGAATGAACTTTATTTTAAACAAAGTTTCAGATCACATCAGTAAGACACTGTTCATTTGTTCGCTTCATTTTACCTCAGATTCGTTTTTAAACAAGACACAGTTCGACGCATGCTTTTCAGAGAGACTGAAAACTATATTGGATCTGACAGTAATTTTGCAACACCAAGTGTGAGTAACAGTGTTTTTACTATGTCACTATTGCTTTATCTATATGCAAAACTGTTTCCCAATCATAGCAGTAACTGTTTACTTCCAAGTCTTGAATGCGGCACATCTATCAAAACAGAGTGTTTCAAAGAGAGGGTCAAAAACAGGATAGAAAATAGCCTATTACATATTACTTGTTGAACATTATTAGTGGACCTCCTCAAAGAACACTTAATTTAAAAAAAAAAAAAATGCAGTTCATGACCCCTCTAATGGCATTTTAATTGGTGTGTGTGTATATATATTCTTTTTTTTTTTTTTTTTTTTTTTTTTTTTTTTTAACATGAATTTTCATTGACATTTTTGGGCTGAGGACACACAAATCATTGAATCAGAGTTTTGATTCTGGGGAATTAATTAAATTTTTTTATGTATGTACTGTTTTGGTTGTTATTGATTATTTATTGGCTGGTATTTCATAAAATAATTAAACTTTTTAACTTGTTTCTGTGTATATTTTAGATTTTATTTTTTATCTAGGTCCCATGATGTTAGTGTTTTAATTATTAATTTAGACACAATTGGACATACTTTTAGTTAATGTGTTATGTTGGCCATAACATGGAAATAATTATTGTTTTATCAGTTTAGTCCAGAATTTAAATGGTGGTGCATCCTCAATTGTAAGTATTCAGTTTATAGATCACCCAGCTATCCCCTGAAGCTTTCCACAGAACATCTACACATGGTACAGGTTGAATAGGAAGGCCTTGCGATGCTGTGTGACCATATATATGTGTATTATGACCTTCTTCCTCATAGTGAGCTCTGTTCTCTGTCATTGGCCGGGGCTTTATAGTTGGGACTGCTTCTAGTTTATTAGGCATCAGAGCTAATTGCTTTAATGAGACATGATGAAAGGGAAAGGAGGCAAAGGAAAAAAACTTAATTTGAATCCTTTCTGGAATTCGTTAAGTAATTCAAATTGGCTTTCATAATTCCTGTTCCGCGCCAGGTCACCGCTGAGGTCCAAAGATGGAATGTAAACTGAATATCTTAAATAGATTTTCCTTTATAGCACAATCATCTTGCGTCTTCCTTGAATCTAGTCTCGACCTCATACTCATTAGATGAATAAATTACGGACAAATTACCACAATTTGGGTGCTAACCATTTTTTTCTAAGCGATATTAGGGTTCTTTGAAGCTTTTAAAGTAAGTAATTATGTTTTTACTTAAAAAATCATCCAATGAATTATACTTAGGAAATCTGTTGGAGTCTAAGCTCACACTATCTGTCTCTCTCTCTCTCTCTCTCTCTCTCTCTCTCTCTCTCTCTCTATCATCTGTCTGTCTGTCTGTAAACAATATATATTAAAGCGCTATACAATGTAGGCTATTATTAATAATAATGTTTAAACAGTATTAAAGGTGCTTTTCAAATAAAATGCTATGTTGTTATATCGGTCTATCGTTCCGTCTGTCTATCTGTCTGTTGTTACATCTGTCTGTCTGTCTATCTATCGCTATATGTCTATCTATAGTTTTGATAGATAGGCATAGATAAAATGATAGACAGAATGATAGATAGATAGACAGACAGATGTACGGATGAGCTGTTGCTCCCGGCCTGCTTTCCAGAAGAGGGCGGAGCTTTAACAGCTCGCACTTCGGTTGCTTAACAACAACAAAGCTGGAGAATCTCACGCAGCCAAAATGACGATTGTCAGTAATGGTGTTCAGCCTTACATTGTTCAAACCGGAGTCGGACACTGATGGAGAGACTCAGGAAGAAGTTACAACTTTTAGAATGCAACTGGATGTTTCTGAATGGTTAGTGGATAAATGTATGTAGTTGCTGTGGAGTTGATTCGACTAGCATGTGCCGTCATGTTAATCTTTTGTGCAAATCCAGCGTTGAATTGACCCTCGTTTGTAAAGCAGTCCGGTGTAAAATGATGGCATGGCAATAACACTCTACTACAACAACTCTTCCTCTTCTCTAAAGCAGCTCAACATGGCCTCACCCCCTTTGTTGCGTGTTCTCGGGGGCAGGGTTTATGTAAATTTTAGGGTTAGTGATGTCACTATCCTGGGAAGAAGCTCTTTATAGTCCCTACCAGCCATTTGTTGTAGTCCTTAAACAGAAAAGCCAGCAGGTCTACTTTGGGCTGGTCAAAGTATTACTTTAACACAGGCTTGAGTCTTAAGCAGTGAATTAAAGTGTGTGCATGTGCTCATCTCTAATTACCTTGCACAATTACACGCCACAGATCAACACGGCTATCGATTGCTGCTGTCTGAGCTGATATCGGCCCTACTTCACTGCGCTAGATTGTAAGTTTCGGGTGAGGAAAGGGTGAAGTAATCAATGAGTTTTATCTGCTGGAACATGCATACATCACCGCCTCCAATGCCACCCATCCCATAATGCCACACTTTCCTCCTTTTCCTCACAGGATTTAGCCTCCACTACATGGATTAGAGCACCGCATCCGCCGCCTAATCCATTCAGGCGAAGGGGAGGAGATTACAATGTTGGGGTTTGATGTTAATAGAAACCCTTAATAAGTCCTTTTTTGTGCTTTACATGCTTCTTAATGTATAAAGGAAAACACAAAAGGCTTGTTATGCCCGCTCAGCTGGCTGGGTGTACGGTACCAGCAGCACTGGAACCATCTGAATGGTTTTCAGCTCAGAACGGGCTGCTTTCTGTCATGCTTTTTCATTAATGAGATTTCCATATACAGCTGGTCGTCTTGTCAGTGTCTTTAGGGTCTTTTCTGTCTGAGGGGAGGGAAGACAGTCATTATTGAAACGCTTTTGCTGAGAACTTTTATTGATAGAGATCCCTAAAAAAATCACAGACTTGATGAGGAGCGTGTCATACCACTATACGTAATGAGTCTTATTAATCACACTTATACTGAAGGATTGTTTCTAAATCTCTCGAGGACTGTTAATCTGGTTGTCACATAGTGTGAAGGTTTCTGTGCTCTATTCATACATTAGACAGGCATATATACAGTTCATAAGTTTACTTACCTCTTACAGAATATGCATTAAGAGCCAGGGGGTGTAAAGTTTTTGAATTGGATGATCGGGGTAAATTGTACTTATTTTGTCCTCGGGGAAACATCTTGGGTAGTATCTGAAGGGCAGTGGTAAATGAAAAAAAATATGATCTTTAAACAAAATAAGAAAAATGTACCCCCCTCCCTCAGCTCTTAAAAATGAAAATTCTGTCATGTCGTTCCAAACCCATAAGACCTTCGTTCATCTTTGGAACACAAATTAAGATATTTTTGATGAAATCCAAGAGCTCTCTGACTCCTCCATCGACAGCAATTTAACTACCACTTTCAAGGTCCAGAAAGGTACTAAAGACATTGTTAAAATAACTGCAGTGGTTCAACGAGAGCGACAAGAATACTTTTTGTGGGCAAAAACAAAACAAAAATAACGACTTTATTCAACAATATCTTCTCTTCTGTGTCATTCTCCTACTCTGTTTGAATTCAGCGCTTCCATGTTCTACGTCCGAACGCCGGCTCAGTATTAGTCTCACGTAGCCAGACCTTCAGACTGACGGCAGAAGGTCTGGACTCTATCGCAGTTTTCATTGGCCAAGAGGATGTTTGACTGACATGCAACGCAAAAAAAAAGAAAAAAAAAGACATGTAACGCAACCAATAACAGTTTGTTTTTTTATGTGTTCTTCTTCTACGAGAGGGTTTGGCGTCACGGCATTTGTTTCCAGGCGGACCGTTAAACGCAACACACACGTCTCCCGGACATCCTGTAGAATTCAACCAACCAGATGATGACTACGAAACTCTACCTGACTACCTGAAGCGTTTCCAGATAAGTGTGCCATATGCATCAGATGTTCAGCCAACGGTCCGTGGACATGACGTCTGAGGCTGAGACTAGCTCAGTATTGGCCATCACAGTTCACATGAGCAGCACGACGCGCGCGTGTGATGCTGACTCAGGAGCCGGCCAATAATGAGTCGGCGTTCTGACAGAACCTGGAAGCGCTGGACGTAAACAGCGTAGGAAAATGACACAGAAGAGAAGATATTGTAGAATAAAGTCATTGTGTTTGTTTTGTTTTTGCGCACAAAAAGTATTCTCGTCACTTCATAAAATTAAGGTTGAACCACTGTAGTCACATGAACTGTTTTAAATATGTCTTTAGTACCTTTCTGGACCTTGAAAGTAGTGGTTAAATTGCTGTCAATGGAGGAGTCAGAGAGTTCTGGGATTTCATCACCTTTTTTTGTGGAAACTACTTAATTTTTTCAGGATTCTTTCATAAATAGAAAGTTCCAAAGAACAGCATTTATTTAAAATAGAAATCTTTTGTAACATTATAAATTTGCTGTCACTTTTGATCAATTGGGTGTCCTTTTAAATAATTCTTAAAAAAACAACAAATATCTATCTTATTTTTCAAATGATTCCAGTGGTTTGAACAATATACATAATGTATACAAAATATATACATTTTTATTTATATAATTTTATTATAAATTTTGAATTATTTATTTATATTTATAATTAATACTCTTTTATTCTCTATAGTCAAATTGGGATGTTTTCTTTTTTTTTTTTTTTTTCTTTTTTTTGTATAATTATAGGTTATTTTCATCATGGTATGGCACTAATGGGCTTCTGATCCCAGCAATTTTATTCTGGCTACTCGCCTTCACTTTCAGGCAGAATGTACTCCACCCCTTTAAATTGATTGTCATATATGAATATTTGCTATTCTTTGTCCCTCGTCATTGTCAAGGGAGCTGAAGTTTGATTTTTGCAGTGTAAACCGTATATGTGTGTGCGAGCGCTGTTATTGAGTTATTCAAATCACAGACTTTGGCTTGCAGAGAGAGCGCTCCGAGAATGCAGTGCCCACGCACATTATTTCCCAAATATCTCTGCTTCCCGATGCAATATTTCCTTGTCACCCACAAGCTCAGACAGTGCAATAATTATCAATTTCCATATCATTGTGTTTTTATTGTTTGAGCAACATAAAATAAAACATTTGTTAATGCCACTCAGTTAGACGAGAGCAGCGTGGAAAGATGAGGGAGGGAAATGTAATTAAAAAAAATCTCTGACTTGCACTTTGTCTGTAATCATGTAAATTGAATGTCAGTCAGAATGGCGAGCACGTTCTGTTATTAGATTCTAAACTCCTTGTGCCCGCTGCGTGGCTTGCCAAACACTGAGTTTGCCACCGTCGCTACTGTATGAGACCCAAGCGGGCAGTGCTGACAAACTCAAGTGTTGTTATAGCAGAAATATTAACACTGTTTACGTTTTTGAAGTGATTTATTAGTTGAAAACTGCTTTGAAGCTTAGTTTGTACCTGTGCAATCTAAACATAATATTATATTATTTATTGTAATAATTTTACAAAGTAATTTATGCTGCTTGTTACATTTAGCAAAACTCTGTGTATTTTCTATGCATTTTAGACTCATTTATATAAATAGTTTTTTGTTTCGTTTTATTGTAACATTTTTTTTAAATCTTATTTTTTTAACCAGCTGAGCTGCCTGTCATGCAACTGGAAAATGTACTTAAGTTATAAGTTTAGTTATAATTAGTTATACAGCAAGTCTTGTTTGTCTTAATTACTCCGCAGCACTGCTCTTCACTTTTCTTTTAAAAAAACTTTTCTAACAGATCTAAAGCCCAATTTATCTAGTTTAGTGTTTAACAAACATCCTCTGAATCATTCACTGAATATTATTAATTTGTTGCTGTTAGTCCTGTTGTGTGCTGAGGTTTAAATGCGGGAGAAACCCTGGATTTGTTCCGCTGAGTGGAAAAGCTTCTTCAAGGATTGTGATTGATGTGAGCTGTCAAGTTCTGAGTGGGGACCAACCGTCACCTGAGAGCTGGATAAATAAAAAATTATTCACGGTCAAGTTTGCATGTGAAATTGCATTACATGTTGCTGTAAGTTTTCCCAACCATCATGCATGGCTTGAGCTTGAAGTCAGTTTCCAACTCTACTATCTATCTATCTATCTATCTATCTATCTATCTATCTATCTATCTATCTATCTATCTATCTATCTATCTATCTGTCTATCTGTCTGTCTGTCTCTGTTTGTTGTTCTATATATCGTTCTATCTATCGTTCTTTCTATCTATCGTTCTTTCTGTCAGTCTATCCCTCTATCATTCTTTCTGTTTGTCTATCTATCTATCGTTCTATCGTTCTATCTATTTATCTATTTATCTGTCTGTCTCTATCTATCTATCTATCTATCTATTGTTCTATCTATTGTTCTATCTATCATTATTTCTGTCTGTCTATCCATCTATCTGTCTGTCGTTCTATATATCATTCTATCTATCGTTCTTTCTGTCTATCGTTCTTTCTGTCAGTCTATCCCTCTATCATTCTTTCTGTTTGTCTGTCTATCTATCTAACTATCTATCGTTCTATCGTTCTATCTATCGTTCTGTCTATCTATTTATCTATCTGTCTGTCTGTCTCTATCTGTCTGTCGTTCTATATATCATTCTATCTATCGTTCTTTCTATCTATCGTTCTTTCTGTCAGTCTATCCCTCTATCATTCTTTCTGTTTGTCTGTCTATCTATCTAACTATCTATCGTTCTATCGTTCTATCTATCGTTCTATCTATCTATTTATCTATCTGTCTGTCTGTCTCTGTCTGTCGTTCTATATATCATTCTATCTATCGTTCTTTCTATCTATCGTTCTTTCTGTCAGTCTATCCCTCTATCATTCTTTCTGTTTGTCTGTCTATCTATCTAACTATCTATCGTTCTATCGTTCTATCTATCGTTCTGTCTATCTATTTATCTATCTGTCTGTCTGTCTCTATCTGTCTGTCGTTCTATATATCATTCTATCTATCGTTCTTTCTATCTATCGTTCTTTCTGTCAGTCTATCCCTCTATCATTCTTTCTGTTTGTCTGTCTATCTATCTAACTATCTATCGTTCTATCGTTCTATCTATCGTTCTATCTATCTATTTATCTATCTGTCTGTCTGTCTCTGTCTGTCGTTCTATATATCATTCTATCTATCGTTCTTTCTGTCTATCGTTCTTTCTGTCAGTCTATCCCTCTATCATTCTTTCTGTTTGTCTGTCTATCTATCTAACTATCTATCGTTCTATCGTTCTATCTATCGTTCTGTCTATCTATTTATCTATCTGTCTGTCTGTCTCTATCTGTCTGTCGTTCTATATATCATTCTATCTATCGTTCTTTCTATCTATCGTTCTTTCTGTCAGTCTATCCCTCTATCATTCTTTCTGTTTGTCTGTCTATCTATCTAACTATCTATCGTTCTATCGTTCTATCTATCGTTCTATCTATCTATTTATCTATCTGTCTGTCTGTCTCTGTCTGTCGTTCTATATATCATTCTATCTATCGTTCTTTCTGTCTATCGTTCTTTCTGTCAGTCTATCCCTCTATCATTCTTTCTGTTTGTCTGTCTATCTATCTAACTATCTATCGTTCTATCGTTCTATCTATCGTTCTGTCTATCTATTTATCTATCTGTCTGTCTGTCTCTATCTGTCTGTCGTTCTATATATCATTCTATCTATCGTTCTTTCTATCTATCGTTCTTTCTGTCAGTCTATCCCTCTATCATTCTTTCTGTTTGTCTGTCTATCTATCTAACTATCTATCGTTCTATCGTTCTATCTATCGTTCTATCTATCTATTTATCTATCTGTCTGTCTGTCTCTGTCTGTCGTTCTATATATCATTCTATCTATCGTTCTTTCTATCTATCGTTCTTTCTGTCAGTCTATCCCTCTGTCATTCTTTTTGTTTGTCTGTCTATCTGTCTGTCTGTCTCTTTCTCTATCTATCTATCTATCTATCTATCTATCTATCTATCTGTCTGTCTGTCTGTCTGTCTGTCTGTCTGTGTCTGTTGTTCTATATATCGTTCTATCTATCGTTCTTTCTATCTATCGTTCTTTCTGTCAGTCTATCCCTCTATCATTCTTTCTATCTATCTATCTATCTATCTATCTATCTATCTATCTATCTATCTATCTATCTATCTATCTATCTATCTATCTATCTATCGTTCTATCTATCGTTCTTTCTGTCAGTCTGTCCCTCTATCATTATTTCTGTTTGCCTATCTATCTGTCTATATCTTTCTGTCTGTTGTTCTATCTATCGTTCTTTCTGTCAGTCTATCCCTCTATCATTCTATCTATCTATCTATCTATCTATCTTTGAAAGTAATCAAAGTAATATAGTATCTATATTAAATGTGTATTTCAAATAAAATGCCTTATTATTAGTATTAATAATAATAATGAGTAAACAATTTGTATGAAAGGTACTATTCAAATAAAATGATTTAAATATTGTTGTCATTATTAAAAGTATTAACAATAAAGATTTTTATAATAATAATAATGCATTATTTGAATAAAACCTTTCATGCATAAAATACAACATAACATGCTTCAAAGGTCAGAAAACAGAAAGAAACAACAAATCAAAGCAAAAATAAAAGCCATAATTTAAAAAAAAAACTTGCTCTCAAGCATGATGGCGGATTCCGGGCAGTTGCTGAGGGCAGAGGTCATTATTTGTATTCATGTTTGCATGCTTGTTTGTATGTACATGTGAGTCAGTTTATTATGTGGTCTAAATCTGGAGTACTGGGGAGCGGAAATCTCCTTGTAATTACCTGCTTGTCCGTACCAGCAGTTTTCATTCAAACTCCGCACCTACCTTCAGGGGTCAGGGGCTAGAGAGGGGTCGATTGCCATGACAACTGCAGTCCGAGCCCCAGAACGCTTCGACATTTTGTACCAGCCCAGGAGTTGGCCATGTCACATCTGATGAATCACGCGGCACAGCCCTGGCAGTGCGCTACAATCTGCATGAGAGCGTGGAGGAATCTCGCTGATGATGTTTGAGTGGATTATGTTCAAAGCCTGTGTAACAGCCCCAATCAATGAGATGTACCGCGCACACACGAACATCCAAACAAATAACAGCACCTCCTCTGTCATCTCATTTCTCTCTCTCCCTCTCTCTCTTGCAGAGCTGCGTGAAGCTAGAGAACAATTTTGATGACATCAAACACACGACTCTGAGTGAGCGTGGAGCACTTCGGGAAGCGGTGAGGTAAGACCAGGTCACCATGGCAACAGTCACAGATGTGGCGAGGACCAAAGTACTGGTGGTGGTGGTGGTTGTGGGGGATTGGGGGGAAGTCATTCTTCATTATTTGGGGAACAAATGAGTTTATTGCCACCATTCAGTCAGCCTCTCGAAGGTATTAATTTGTGCGAGGAGAAGACGTCCCTTAGGGCTCCAGATCAGCTATATGGTGACGGAACAAACTGCGCTCGGCTAACCTGTCAATGTTTAATTTGACTCTCTGGAGCACGATATCGGCCGTGGCGTTCATGCTTGTCTCTGTCTTTTTAGTGCAAAGGCAGCACCACTAGTGTAATTGCTCATACTTCTGTACAAACTCCTATTCAACTTTGACACATACTGTAACTCACACCGTTTGTGCAGTCATTTGTGGCACTTGATTGAAGACTTTAGATCATGTGCTAGTGTTTTGTTTTTGATGACTAATTTATTCATTTCTGCCACTTCAACAAAGACTTAAAGGGATAGTTCACCTAAAAATGAAAATTAAATCCCATAATTTACTCACCCTTAAGCCATCCTAGGTGTATATGACTTTCAGTCAAACACAATCTGAGTTATATTAAAAAATATCCTGGCTATGCGTATTTGTTAGAAAAATATCCATATTTATAACTTTATAAACTATAATAACTGGCTTCCGCCGTACGCAAGTCTAGTTCCGGTCGAAGAGTGACCTCTGACCCAACGCAAGACGTATTGACGAACGCACAAGCGCAGAGGATAGAGCAAAACAAAACACCGGTCACGAATTAGAAGTCTAAAATGAGAATTTTTAAAGAGAAATGTCGGAGGAGCTTGAGTTTGTTGCCCTGCCTTATTTGTTTGAACCGCGAGAGGCGTCTACTCTCACCTAAACTAACCTACGTCCTACGCTGGAACTCGACTTTCTCGTGAACGCGCGGACGGATGTTACCGGAAGCTAGTGATTACAGTTTATACATTTATAATTATGGATATTTTTCTGACAAAAATGCATCGCTTCACTTCAGAATGCCTTTATTAACCCCCTGGAGCCGTATGGATTACTTTTATGATGGATGGATGCACTTTTTTTGGGCTTCAAAATCTATTCACTTCCATTATAAAGCTTGGAAGAGCCAGGATATTGTGTTTGGCTGAAAGAATAAAGTCATATACATCTGGGATGGCTTGAGGGTGAGTAAATAATGGGATAATTTTCATTTTTGGGTGAACTATCCCTTTAAGGTAGCGCGGTGGTGATTAGATAACCTGTTTAGTTTTCTGATAATGGGGTTTAATCCTTTGTGACTCTTAAATGAAGACTGTAGGTCATATACTGATGTTTAGTTGACCTCTTGGTTTGTGATGTCTAGTTCTGTCATTTGTAGTGCTTAAAGACTTAAAGGCATCCTTTAGGTGACCCGTTTAGTTACTAAAGACTAGTTCAGTCATTGATGGCACTCAAACAGTTGCATCTTGCGCATGTAGGCAGCTGCAGTATAAAAAAATGCAGAGTTTAACTGCACAGTGGCTGCTAAAAATGACAACAAAGCCAGCAAAAATCGCAGTTCAGTCTCCATGTTATTGTTTACACTGTCGTCAAGGATATGCAGAGTGAACTTGGGCAGCCACGCCATCGTTTTCAAAAGTCTCCGTTTTGGTCCGTTTACGCTAAAACACAACCCCGGTGTTTTCAAACTAAAACGGGCTCTGCAGCGTTTTCAAAAGTCTCAGTTTTTGAGGGTCGAAAATGCCAGAGTAGTGTAAACAACAGGCGTAACCGTAGCAAAAGTTATGCTTTTTTAAAACGAAAACGCACTAGTGTAAACGGGGCTTTTGCTGGTACTTAAAGACTTTAGGTTATACAGTGACATGTAGTTAACCTGTTTAGTTTGTGGTGACTAGTTCAGTCATTTCTGCCACTGAAATAAAAAAAAAAAACTTTAGATAATATGGTGGAATTTAGTTGACCTATTTAGTTTATGATGACTAGTTCAGTCATTTGTGGAGTTTAAACACGGATTATTTAGGTTATATGGTGAAAAATAAATACTTTAGAATGATACGGTGGAATTTTGTTGACTTTGGCCCCGTTTACACTAGTGCGTTCCTCGTCTATACTGGTGTTTCCACAGCGTTTCAGAAACGATCTCCGTCTACACTACACGACTGAAAACGCATGTCACATGATCGTTCATGCACACTGGACATGCTCGTACAAGTGTAAACAGTTGCCTCTTGCGCATGTAGGCAGCTGCAGTATAAAAAAAATGCAGTTTAACTGCACAGTGGCTGCTAAAAATGACAACAAAGCCAGCAAAAATCGCAGTTCAGTCTCCATGTTATTGTTTACACTGTCGTCAAGGATATGCAGAGGGAACGTGGGCAGCCACACCATTGTTTTCAAAAGTCTCCATTTTGGTCCGTTTACACTAAAACAACCCCGGCGTTTTCAAACTAAAACAGGCTCTGCAGCATTTTCGAAAGTCTCCGTTTTCGAGGGTCGAAAACACCGGAGTAGTGTAAACGAAAGGCGTAACCGTAGCAAAAGTTATGCGTTTTAAAACGAAAACGCACTGGTACTTAAAGACTTTAGGTTATACAGTGACATGTAGTTAACCTGTTTAGTTTGTGGTGACTAGTTCAGTCATATAAACTTAAACTTTAGATAAAACTGTGGCATTTAGTTGACCTGTTTATTTTATGATGACTAGTTCAATCATTTGTGGTACTTAAACAATGATTTTAGGTTATATAGTGACATTTTGTTGACCTGTTTAGTTTCTAAATACTAGTTGAGTCATTTCTGCCACTGAAATAAAAAAAAAACTTTAGATAATATGGTGGAATTTAGTTGATATGTTTATTTTGTGATGTCTATTTCAGTCATTCGTGGCACTTAAAAATTTTAGTTTATATGGTGACATTTAGTTGACCTATTTAGTTTGTGATGATTAGTTCAGTCATTTGTGGAGTTTAAACACAGATTATTTAGGTTATATGGTGAGATTTAGTTGACCTGTTTAGTTTCTAAATACTAGTTTAGTCATTTCTACCACTGAAATAAAAACCTTTGAGCTGTTTAGATTATGATGTCTTTTGTGGCACTTAAAGAATTTAGGTCATGTGGCGACGGGAATCTCAAAAACAGTGCAATGACCTCATCGTCGCTAAAATAGCTAAGCAGGTTGTTCATCACCATTCGTTTTTTGGACAGCCTACAACTTCTTTGAATATAAAGTAGCTTCTAAAGTGACTATATTAAAGTCCTGTATATTTAAAAAATAATAAGAGTATTAAATTAATTTCTCATCCACTTTCATCTCACTGATCCACAGTGCAAGAATAGATTTATTGAGGAGTGTGTTGAGATGACAGAATCCGGCGCTCGCAGTGAGCGTTATAAAAATCTCCTCTAATCTGCTTAGCTTCATTAGAAGAGATCGAGGAGGATTACAGTGAACTGCATGTATATGAACATAATTCCTAGCAATATTTAAGCGGCTCATAGATAAATACATCATCAGGGATGCACAAACAGCAACAAAATAGCAATTAATTAAATTCCCTTTATGGAAAATTGTCCGTTAGTTGCCAGGCTTATGAATTATGGCCAGGTTGTGGTAATTGGCTGGATCGATGGCAAAGGTTATGACAGCAAGCATATAAAGGAGCGTGTTCATACATGCAAATGTAAATAGGAAAACATTTACGTCCATGTGCCTCAGCTTTCTTTCCTGCGTGACAATTAGCCCCAGTTCAAGTTTTAACAGTCTCATAGTACTTACTATACTGTTGCTTGCTTCTTATAGTTCAGATTTTTTCATGAAGGATTTGCAGGTGAAATCAAATTGAAGTGTGGTTTTGTCTCATGGGATTTATCTGATATCATGATGTTCACCGTTTGCTGCCCACCTCAGTCCGCCGAAGTAAAAGCGATTTTACCTGCTAATTAACAAGACAAAAACAGAATAGAAGGAGAATATGATTAGAAATGCAAAAAAACGAACAGAGCTTATATCTGACCCTGTGGTAGGCTGGCAGGGTGGCTGAGGTGAGCACAGATTGGTGACGATGGAAAAGGTTCCTTTCCTCAATTACGCCTGTTCCATGGCGCTTAGCGTATAATCACACGGAAATAAGCCTGCGACATGACTTTAATTGAGGAAGTTAACAAGGTTAGCTACACTTTACCAATTTCACGCTGCACAAATCACTCCGCAGACCTTCAGAATTGATATCCATAAACCTTTTGCCCAAAAACAAGTGCAGGAGAATAAATTTAGGCAATCATGTCATTAATCTCCTGATAGAAATGGGAAACTGGCAGAAACTTCTTATGCTCTCCAAGCTAAAGGAAGCATTATAACATAGCTTAACTGTTCCTCTGGAGTGGCACACCTGATGTACTCAATTTTCTTTTGCTGGGGAAAATTAAGGGCCCAATTTAATGTTCAAATTGCAGGTTCCCACACCTTTTGACCACTAGATTTATACTACCATTCAAAACTTTGCTAAATTTATTTGATCAAAAATATAGTAAAAACTGTCATATTGTGAAATATTGTTACAATTTAAAATAACTTCTATTTTAGTATATTTTAAAATGTAATTTATTCCTGTGATGGCAAAGCTAAATTTTCAGCATCATTACTCCGGTCTCCAGTGTCACATGATACTTCAGAAATCAGTCTAATATGCTGATTTGGTGCTTGAGAAACTTTTCCCTGTAATTATCAATGTTGAAAACAGTTGTACTGCTTAATATTTTGTGGAAACACTTTCTTCTAGAATTCTTTGATAAATGGAACTTAAAGTTGTTCCAAACCTGTATGAATTTCTTTCTTCTGCTGAATACAAAAGAAGATATTATGAAGAATGTATGTGTCAAATATTTTTCATACTATGGAAGTCAATGTAGCCCATCAACTGTTTGGTTAATCATATTCTTCTTCTTCAGAAGAAGAAAGAAATTCATACAGGTTTGGAACAACTTGAGGGTGAGTAGGCTACTGTAAATGTTGACAGAATATTCATTTTTGGGTGAACTATCCTTTTAACATTGCACCTAACGGTAATGTTTTTAATATAATTTCAGTTTTTAATAATTTCACATTTAATCTCCAAATACATGTAGAAACAACATATAGACAGTATACTTTAAATATTTGTTTAATGGCATCTTTTCATGAATGAAGGCCAGTATCACCGATACCAATGCTGCTACTGATCTCTATAAAACTGATTTCCCCCCCCCTCAATTTTAGCCATTAATTATAGCCATTCAGCATTACAGTATAATTGAAAGCTATCAATTTTAACATTTATTAGGCTTTAAAATATATAAGTGAACTTAAAACCATCTTCACATAAACCCATTATAATAATTGTCACATTTATCTGTGCCCTTTAATATATCAGGACTCAACAACACTAAGGTTTTTTTTTCTATTGGCCCAGTCAGACCAGTTCAGATTTTTACTTGCCTTGCCAAAATGCACAAAAATGTATTGTTTTTGATGTTTTTGACCCATGTAACCTTTTCAGGTAGATTTTCAGGTAGGTCTATCAATATACAGAAATTGAATAACGTCATCAAACACTTCACAGTCTTCACTGCGTAAATTATAAATTAAATATAGCTTAATCCTTATTAAAGCTACAAAAGTTACTCAGTCAAGAGCAGTGAGTGATTTTATCTTTGTCTTTTGTTCTTTGATTAACATTAATTACAGACAGCAGCAGGTTTATTAGGCTGCTGTCACTTTAAGACCTGACACACCTGACACTTTCTTTTAAGAATTTATTGAACTCATTTAAGAGGGTACTTGACAAAACGGGCATTTTGGCATAATTTTGTGTGTTTTTGTCCATTCAAGCATGAAAGAAAACTCCAGTGCTATACTGGCACGCTGTCTGAAGCGGCTTTCTGTGCGCATGAGTCTTTTGTGTGTCACACAGACAGGAGATCCACAGACAGTGCGGCAGTACCGCTAGCTAAAGGATGATGGGAAGAAAATTAATGCTGCGTTAATTGCATTAAATATCTTTAACGTGTTAAAGTGAAAAAAAAGTAATCGCAAAATTAACGCGTTAATTTTGACAGCTGTAATATATATATATGTGTGTGTGTGTGTGTGTGTGAACGTGTGTATATATATATATATATATATATATATATATATATGTATAGAAGATGGTGGGAAAGATAAAATGGCTTGAGTAGGGGGAAAAAAAGAAATGTACATCTGCTCTGAGTTGAAATTATGTCTGTTTTAGCAAGCTAAATTCATCGCTCACTTATTTCCTTTTCCTGTCAAGATGGCACCTTCCTGCAGAGTGTGTCTGTAAACTCAGAGAGAGAATGAGCGAAAGACACTGTAAGCAAGCACCTGTTAACTAAGCAAGCAAGATGTTTTATTTAAATCCTTTTTCAAGCTCCAGGCACAGATTTCCAGACCCGCTGAGCAACTCCAGGTGGCAAGGGGCGGTAACCCGGGTGCGGCCCGTCTGCAGCTGTGGAGGTGGTCTTGGAGGTCACAGTGAAGGCCAGGGGTACGGTGTCCAGTCGCAGCATTAGTGAAGGGGCTAATGAATGCTCGGCCATGCCTCATGCCTCGCTTCCCGTAGTGCTCCCTATTATTCAAAGCACTCTCCGTCTCTCCAGTGTCTGATCAGTCAGCGGAGCTGCATCCGTACTGTCACGACGCTGAGGGATGGCCACCCGTTCCCTAAATGCAAGCTTATGACTCACACGGATGTAACGGCCGTCATCCGTCTGCGCTCTGATTTGCTCTGATTGTCCACCGGGCTGCACACCGGGCGTCGTTAACCCCTCTGTCACTCCGGAGAGAGTGATGAACTTGGCTGGGGGTAAACATTGGCCTTAAAGCATCTCCACACACATCCAATAGATATATGAATTTCAATTGGATTTCAAATGGTCTGGACCTTGAGAGGACTTTGGGTGACCTTTGTCAATGCACCACTGTAGGGGAGAGTGCTTATATATTCAACCCCCTCGAGCGCAGGGATCAAGGCTGAAGATTCACCTTCAAAATGACATCAGGGCCTTTGCGGTTTCTTTTTTTTTTTTTTACTTTTACTTTTCTGAATAGCTTATAGTGAATTTTTCTTCTGTTAATGCTAAAACTAGTGTCACTACTGTTGTTGCTTATACCTATTACTGTATTTTTCTGCACAAAACTTCAGTGTCACTTAGCACACTCTGTTATGGACATGAATGATACCTCAAATTATGAGGCTTATTGAGGAAAGATGTGCTATTACTTTTCTAAGCAATTAGTCTTACTGTTTTTACTCCGCAAAAGAGGTTAAAAAATCCCATAGACGTACACCGAAAAAGGCCACAAGCCTCCGAATGTGAGGATGGGAGCGTTTGACTCCTTGCAACACCTTAGCAACCACCCAATAACATGCCTAAAAACAGTGTTATTTTAGTATTATTTACAGTCAAACCAAAAATTATTACATTTTTGATATTTTTGATATTTTTTTACTAGTGGGTGCAGGACACTATAGTTCATTTATGTAAGTGAGGATAGCAAAATAAAGTAAAGTGTGACATATTATACCCAAAAATTCTTCATACAGTGGACTACCACTAAAATTGATAAAAATTTGGAACCAAAAATTATTCAGACACTTTGACCTGACCATGTTTTGCTTAAGTGTTATCTGACATAATTAAGATTAATTTTTTCTGACACAGTTTAACTCTGAGATCTTGTCATATTTTATTACCATTTTTTTAAACTATAGTAAATAAAGTGTATTAATGAATGAAATGTTCAAAGTGTCTGAATAAATTTTGGTTTGACTGTATTTACTATTATGGTATTTATTAATATTTTGTATTATCTATATTTTCAGTTTTCATTTAAATATTTACTTTACATTTTAGTAATTTTAAGTGCTTTTAATTTATTTTATTTCAGTTATAGTAAATTTAGTACTTTAAAATCGTGAAAATGTTAAATACACAAAATAAATGTTTCTTTTAAGAATGAGATTATTATTATTATTTTTTTTTTTTAAAGATTTATTTTTGGCGTTTTTGCCTTTATTATGATAGGACAGTGATTAGACAGGAAGCGAAGTGGGAGAGAGAGAGGGGGACGGGATCGGGAAAGGACCACGAGCCGGGACTCGAACTCGGGTCGCCCGAAGCGCTGCCCATAAGGCCATCAGCGCCGACAGAATGAGATTATTTATTGTATTATTTATACCCTTTCAAAAGTGTATCATCTTTTTGGAATGTTACCAGATTTGATATTCGAAATGTAATTTTGATAAATATACAGTAGTTGTAAACATTTTCTTATTAAATTGTTGAAAATGCTGGCATAGTAAGGTAGTGAACAAGTACAGCCATTTGAATAATGCTGGTCCATGTGTTTATTTTATAATTTTATAAAGCAATGGCTTGGTGACACATTAGTGACACATTGAGCTGTAGTGCTCATGCTGGTGATACTACCATCAGCAGCGAAGCAACTGCATAGCAATGTGCTACAAACCTTGACGCAAATGCATAGCAACATGCTAAACACATTCAGAACACCATAGCAATTGTATAGCAACACCCTGGCAACCACCCACATTACACTAGCAACTGCATAGCAACAGGCTAAAAACCACCTAGAACATCCTAGCAATCATATACTAATGCCCTACCAACCACACAGGACAACCTAGCATTGTTACGACCAGTGTTGGGGAAAGTTTACAATATTGCGTTACTCCCTAAAAAAAGTAACTAATTAAGTTACTTAGTTACTTTTTATGGAAAGTAATGCATTACATTACTTTTGCGTTACTTTCACCTGGGCTGGACTTGCTTGTTTGTTTTTTAATAACAACAAAAAAAAGTTTTTGGCAAATGTAAAGACCCTTTCACACCAAAAATGAAATGAATAAGCCTCAGGCTGAAGAAAATGCATATTTACAGCTGTACAGTAGAGGGCGCAGCTCAAACAAACCTTTCAGCTGTGCTGCCATTCTGGATTAAAGAAGAATAGGATACAGGAGAAGGAAGTTCAACACTCTTATTTCTAAATCTAATCTAAATAAATTTTTGATTAGTATGGTTGAATTGGATCATTGAAGGTCAGCAGCAAAGATAAATGTGATAACAAAGTAACTTGCGTAACTTATTTGAAATTACTCAGATATTTTGTTGTAAATTGAAAAAGTAATGAGTTACTTTACTAGTTACTTAAAAAGTAATCTGATTACATAACTCAAGTTACTTGTGATGCGTTACCCCCAACACTTTTGCAAAGAAGTGAAAAATGTAGAAAACCTCTGTTCACATATAGCTTTTTTTGTTTGTTTGTTTTTTAATCGGCCAGATCAATGTTTTATTAACTTGAGATATAAAAATATCCTTAGAGTAGGTCTTTGAAGGCTTAGCTGTTTATCACTGCTATCAAGCATTGCTGAAATGAAGTTAATAATTATAAATATATACCGGATATATGTAGGGAATAATTGATGACGGCCCATTTAATTATTAGAAAAATAAAGATAGCGTCATTTTTATCTTACTGTTTGTTATTTAAATGTCCTTGTGGGTTTTAGTTAATTTGCTGTTGTATGCTGTAAGTAACTTTGAACTAACTGAAATAATTTGGCGAAGTGATATGAAACTGTAATGCGGTCAAAACCTTCCTAGAACTACTTTAGCTGTGCATTTCCTGAAATAATTGAACACTTGTCAATCAATCAGAATCAAGCATTCAACAGTATAACTTTATATTTGTGATTTGTATGTTGACAGATAACTTGATGTTCATAAATACAAACTATGCCGTAGTATCGGAGGAAAGGCCTTCTCTCACCAGACCATCTGAGAGTCTGCTTTAATTGGTTGAAACCACAAGTGTCAAAGCAATTAAGATGACAGGTGAAACCGTGCAGCAGGCATGTACGTTTAACCTTACTCGTCCACTTTGACAGATCCTACGTTCTCCTGCTGTAAATGTTACCATGGTAGCCACACATTTGATTCTGTTTAGCTTTAAATACACCAAAAGGGAAAACAGGATTTCTGAATGATGGTTGCATCCTTGAAAATTGTGTATACGGTTTGTGTTCTTGTCATCTGCATGGGCATTTTTATAGCTAGATTAGCTACAGCTGGATTAGGGAAATTGAACATGTAGAACGTGGTCTACACCTTTTGCTGAAATCACAGCTTTGAGTGATGTGTCAATCAAATGCATATGATCCTTCAGGCTGAGATCTGTGCGTACACACACACACACACACACACACACACACACACAGAGCCATGCAGGTCTCTCACTCTTCATTTTTCAGTGTGCTGTGTTTGCAGCTGTTGGTTATCCCCCTGATCCCAGACAGACCCAGGCCGGGTGGTTTTGACAGTTCTGACGGCCGCTGTCCTAACCCTCAGTGCACAGAGTAATCTCACCTCACCTGGCGCACTCTTCCCACCTGTCCCCAGCCGAGCTGCATTGCTGACATCATTAAACTTGCATCCAGATGCCCGAGCAAACTGACACAGCTGCGTCTATCGGGCAAGACTGATTCAACACTGCATACTCATATGTTCAGCCCAGCTTGTGCCTTGGATGGGAGTTAACATAATGTAAAATAAAGCACTAGAACACAATTCAGAGTAGAACAGATGGTTTTGTGACTTGTAATGACCTCATGATTTGATATGATGTACTGTGATGATGGTTTTTCACTGTATTTCAGATGATTACATTGTAAGGAATTTTAATTCAATTTCAGAAATTTCAGTTCAACTTTGACTCAATTAATGAACTAATTTTATATTATAATTTAATTTAAAAAAGTGCTTTTCAGTAGTGATCTCATTTTTTTCACAAAATCAGTCAAATTAAATATTTTTGTATTTCATGTTGACTTTACTGTAGTATATACTTTAATATTTGTATTAATTTTAAGTTTAGAATTTATGCTGTTTTTATTTTATAGGATAGTACAGAAGAGAACAAAGGGAAGAGGAGGGAAAAGATTGCAAATTGGGTTTGAACCTGTTTAGATTGCAAAGATGTCAAATTGAAAATAGCTCATTATGAGTACTGCAATTAACCACTAGGCCAAAGCTCTGTTAAAAAAGCAACTATTTGAAATTCATCCATCCAGTTTATAATGTACTTTGTCCATCCATCCATCCATCCATCCATCCATCCATCAATCCATCTCACAATTTTGACTTTATAACTCACAATTGCATGTTATAAAGTTTATATCTCACAATTCTGGCTTTATAAGACGCAATTGCGAGTTTATATCTCGCAATTCTGAGAAAAGTCAGAATTGTAAGATATAAAGTCAGAATAGCATGATAAAAACTCGCAATTGCGAGAAAAAAGTCAGAATTGCAACTTTATATCTCGCAATTACTGACTATAACAAGCTATTCTGATTTTATAACTCGCAATTGTGTTTAAATCTCGCAATTCTGAGAAAAAAAGTCAGAAATGTGAGATGAAAACTCACAGTTGCGAGGAAAAAAAGTCAGAATTGTGAGTCGCAATTACCTTTTATTTTTTTATTTAGTGGCGGAAACAAGCTTCCATACATTTGAGCTTGATTATTGTAAAATATTATTATAATGGTACATGCAATTGTCTGACCATATATAAAGCCACAGTATCAACTCTGACAACATAATGTTTAATTAGTTAAAAAATACTGTGTTTTTTCCATTTCCTGAAAAGTAGCGGTTTTGGACATACAGGTTTCCACCCGACAGCGATGACATGCACTACCCAGTATGCCACAGCTCTGGCCTTTTTGTTAATCTTTGTTGATATTTCTTAAACATTAGATTTTATAGCTAGCTGTTGGCTCTCTATGTGCATTTTTTTCTACTCTTGATGCTTTCAGTGCTGCATTCAGCAGGGACTTTTAAATCCTTTGTTGTATTCCTCAAACAACCCCTGATTAAAAGAAGATAAAATTTGCCGCAACCCCAAGATTATGAACAGAATTATTAGTTTCTTCAAGAAAAAGTGAAGAGCTGAATTTATGGCGACAACTAATTCATAAAGGTAAGCAGTCATTAAAATGGCAAATCCTGGGAGGCCCAGGTTTTTATTGAATTGTACTTTTCCATTGTGGGTTCATTTTGGTTGAGATATAATGAAAACAATGAATTGGGAGATTAGCTTACTGCACATTCCAGAACCCCATAATATTCTCATCATGGAAAACATTCAAACGCTAGATTATTACTCAAGTAAAATGATAAGGTAGGAAGCAGAGAGAGAAGAAAGAATAAATCAGCTCGCAGTGGTCCGCTAATCAACAGCTCCTTTCATTTAAACGCACTGGATTATTTTTTTGGGAGGGTAATAAAAAATACGGGAAGCAAAGAAAGGAAAAATTGTGTATGCATTTGATTGCGTTACAGCTCAGAAAAGCCCCAGCACTGTATCTAATGCACTGCACTGCTAGGCAGTCTTTTCCTGAGCGCCGCTCTCAAAGCCCAGCTGAATTGCTGTGACCTAGAGCAATTCTTGAACAAATAAGATTGCCTTCGTGTGTGCATTATTTTCTGTTGACATTTGCTAAGCGCTTGGGCTGCTGGCCAGGGGAGACGGATGGGGGTCTAAAATGTGTCTGGATGTGCCGTGTCTTTAATGTTACCTTGGGAGGAGAAAAAAGACAATGGTATTCCTGTCCACAGCCATAGCGCAGAGCCCCGGCGTGTCAGAGGAGGGAATAGGTTATTTTATTCTCACTCTTTCTCGTTTTCGCCCTCTTTTTTTCCCCCCCCCGAGCTACAGTTTTTGAAAAGAGAGACAAAAACGCTCGGCAATCAACTGAAGGTGCCCCTCTCACAGATTCTCATTTTGATCTGTTGGGTCTCATCTTTATGAATGTGTTTATACGTTTTGACCTGCCGTGGAACAGCTGTTTTCTGGGCCATGTGTGTCAGCTTATCATTTTTTTAGCATTTTATTTTTCCCCCTGAAGTCCACTTATAACATTAGTCAAGGTTTTTCGCACCAAAACATCTTCATTTGGTTTTGCACAACCATTTTCCACCCTCTCTGACCCTTAGAAATAAACAAGCCGGTTTTTGTTGCTGTACCTTGCAGGCTTCTATATGCAAATGACCTCTGTTATGATTGGCTAATCGCAGCGTACTGGCGCATTTCACACTGTTGCTCATTAGGGCAAGCCAAGTTGCAGAATAGTGAATAGGTGTTGATTTCTACATCGACACGTTTGTGATGTCATAACTAGAGGTCGACCAATAATGGTTTTTCAGTGAGAACGGAATATCTGAAGGCCAATATAATGCATATATACTCATACTTTAATGAAATGTAGACAATTGGACATTTAGAAACATGGACTAAAAGCCACAAAACTCCAATTTTTTACAAGACCTTCAAAGAAATTAATATTATTTTATTCTGGTATATACTTCTTTTATTTGAGATGCATTAATTTGGCCAAAAGTGACAGTAAAGACATTGTTAAAAAACTATTTCAAATAAGTGCTGTTCTTTTTAACTTTTTATTCATCAAAGAATCCTGAAAAGAAATGTATCATGGTTTCCACAAAAATATTAGGCAGCACAACTTTTTTATTATTATTATTTAAGCAGCACAACTGTTTTCACATTACTGTAAACCCAATAAGTTAACTCAACTCGAACCATTTGAGGAAACTGATTGCTTTAAACCATTTAAAGGGTTAGTTCACCCAAAAATGAAAATTCTGTCATTAATTACTCACCCTCATGTCGTTCCACACCCGTAAGACCTTCGTTCATCTTCGGAATACAAATTAAGATATTTTTGATGAAATCCGAGGGTATCCGATCCACACATAGGCAGCAACGTCATTGCACTTTTGACGTCCAGAAAGGTAGTTAAAAACATAGTTAAAATACTCAACGTGACTACAGTGGTTCAACCTTAATGTTATGAAGCGATGAGAATATTTTTGTGTGCAAAAACAAAACAAAAATAACAACTTTATTCAACAGTTTGAACCGTTGTCATACGTAGTGAACTAGTAGTGCAGGCTTCCTTGTTTACGTCCGAATGCCGGCTCATTATTGGCCAGATCCTGTGTCAGCATCACATGCATGCGTCGTGCTGCTCACGTGTTCAGCTTCGGCCAATACTGAGTTGGCGTTCGGACATAAACAAGGAAGCCTGCACTGAGTTCACTACATATAACAATGGTTTAAATTGTTGAATAAAGTCATTATTTTTGTTTTGTTTTTGCGCACAAAATGTATTCTCATCGCTTCATAACATTAAGGTTAAACCACTGTAGTCACATTGACTATTTTAACCGCGCTTTCAACTACCTTTCTGGACATCAAAAGGTGCAATGACATTGCTGCCTATGTGTGGATCAGATACCCTTAGATTTCATAAAAAATATCTTAATTTGTGTTCTGAAGATGAACGAAGGTCTTACGGGTGTGGAACGACATGAGGGTGAGTAATTAATGACAGAAATTTCATTTTTGGGTGAACTAACCCTTTAAGTTGAAAAACAAATACATATGAGTATTGTGAACTTATATATATTGAGTCATATTCACTCATAATTTAGTGTTGCTTTAGTCAATCATTTACACCGTGTCTACACCAGACGCGAACGGTGCGACACGACGCGTCAAAAGATAATAGAACCCATTATAATCAGTGATATTGTCTACACTGGATGCAGTGCGGCGCGACAAATTCCCGACAGTAAACGGATTCCCCGTTCTATTTCTGACGTAGTCCAAGTGCTTTGCAACGGTCGGTTTGTCGCGTTCAGTGTAGACAGCTTTTAGCTGTTGCGGTGCGATGCGACGTGAAAAAAGCCGCGTCTGGTGTAGACACAGTGTTAGAGTATAGGTGACTAGAAGATTCTTAGTTCATTCCATTAATTCAAACTAACTGTTTTGAGTTCATTTAATAAATCTAATCAAGTCTACACAACTATATAGCTACTCAAATGATTTGAGGAAACTGATTGCCGTAAATGATTTAAGTTGATTAAACTCAAATTAATAAAGTTGCATAAGACAAGGGAAAAACATTAGTATAAGAAAAGGATGAAATTATTAACAGTATTTACTGAAAAATCATTTATTTCACAAAAGGTTCTCAGGCATAAAACAGAAGTGTGCTGTTCAATATTGCTTATAATAAGAAATATTTCTTGAGCAGCAAATCAGCATATTAGAATGATTTCTGAAGGATCATGTGACACTGAAGACTGGAGTATTGATGCTGAAAATGACATTTTAAAATATATGAAAATATAAAACAGTTGCTATAGTTAAAATGAAAAGTTAAAATTGGTTGCTATGTGTTAAATTACACACATACTAAAAGTTATTACATTTTGATGTTGATTTTAATCAGCAGAATAAATGTCAGTTGGTTACTTTTTTTGGATGATATTTCAACCCTAGTCATATCACTACCATTTATTTGTTTCAATAATTAGTCTGGATTGACTGCGAAAGGAAATGGTTGATTTCGAACTTTAGAGTATATATACATAACATAGAACTATTTTTTTTTTGAAGAGCAAGAATAATCTATTTTCCATGATACATGATCTTTAACACATTTGCGCTAATGTATTCATTGTACAGGAAGCTGAATATGAACCACTGCACCGTTTCATGTTCTACATGCATATTTTGTAAGATACACACAGCGATGATCATAACAGATGATATATCACTGATTTGGAAGAGTGCCTTTTCCTTCACAATAACCAGAGAGGAACGCCAGCGAGAGAAATATTTATGCGAGCGTGGCTTTATGTCTTTCCCGCAGCTGCTCGGTGTCCCCTCTCTGTATTAATCATCTCCGTGCAGATCAGAAGTGCGATAGGCCCGGCATCCTCCGAGATTAGCCTTCATCTCACCGTCAAAGCCCACTCCAGACCCTCTCCCAGGCAAAGACTCCTGCAATATCCCTAATCCTTTAGGCTAAGGATAATTTATGATCAAATAAAGAAAAGCAGGTCAAAACTAATGTCACATTATGATCAGCCAGTCTGGTTTATAAAAGCGGGACTGGGACGGCAGCGCTGTGTGGTCCTCTGTGGCGTCGGTACCTGGCCGCTGCACTACAGTAATTACCCCACTGTCACCCCGGTAAGTGGTATTAATGGC
Organism: Mylopharyngodon piceus; assembly: GCA_039654765.1. Classification (NCBI taxonomy): domain Eukaryota; kingdom Metazoa; phylum Chordata; class Actinopteri; order Cypriniformes; family Xenocyprididae; genus Mylopharyngodon; species Mylopharyngodon piceus. The sequence goes on along the minus strand of CM077444.1, from coordinate 5,644,351 downwards.
AGCCTTGTGCACTCTAGTCCGCGCTGAGCTTAGAGAATTGTGAGACGGGATTATTATGGGCATCCAGCTGCGTGTGAATCTAAACGTGCAGGTGTTACTTGAGTGTTTGTGCTGCTTTTATGGTGTGTTTTGTGCACTTTTTGTGTCACAAGTTGTGCGTTTCACATCGAAGACGACGGGGAGTCTTTTTTTCCCCTCTTGTTTCCGTGTCTCCTTTCCTGCCTCGATTTGCTCTGTTCCCGGTGTGCGTCTCCCCCTCCCCCTTCTGCTCATTGTAAAGGAAAAGCACTCTTCCAAATTACTGATACATCATCTGAAGTCATTAGTGTGGTGAATTTTTAAACAGCTGTGTGTTTGTAAAATGCAAAATAATGATTGTGAGCTACAGTAGCAGCCCTCCCTCCTTTCCCAGCAGCCCCAGTCGGCTGCCTCCTGTCACACGCCATTCACATCCAGGGGCCAAACGTACCACATCCATTCTGATTGGGCATGAATATTTAATTGGGCGGCTCCAAATTATCCTATTTGTCATTCAAAACTGGTGTGTCATCAATATGGCGTCTTTGAGATGTAGTTGCTGGGAGAAAAGTCCTCCGGCACAAAAGCTCGGGATTGATTTCCTCTGGGTGCCGTAGAGTGTTTGTAATTGGCTGGAATGTGCCGTTCCAGTGGGGCGACGACACAAAGTTCTGCTCCGAGTCTCTGTTCTTACTGTAAATAACTTTGCTTTGCATTGCATGTGAGGTAATTCAAGCATAATCTTATTTTCTTACAGATGTTTGAAGTGTGCAGATGCACCCTGTCAGAAAAGCTGCCCGACTAATCTGAACATAAAGGCCTTCATTACTAGTATTGCAAACAAGGTATGTTGCATATCTACAAATTGTGCAAATCTTATTCTTCCAATAAAAAGGTTTAATTTTGTAGTGTTTTATCAAAATGTTGCTTATCAAAACTTGCTCTACCTCTGAAACAACTTTCCTTCACAGACCAGGCCATATGTGCTGTTAGATGTTAAAAAAAACTTGCAGATTTTACTCCATTTTTGTATGAAATGCCGACTGCCAACAGTCCACTTCCCAAAGGATATGTTTTGAATGGCGTTTTGAATGTTAATTTTAATTTGAACAAGTATTAATGACATTTTTTGACACACTAGTTTCTTCCCATTTTGACTTAACAGGAATTGTGGGTGAACATATCAAAAACAGCCAATAGCTTTTAGTTTTTTTTACATTAATTTATTTTAAAATGACCAACAGGCTTTAGTTTTTATTATTATTAATATGTATATATTTATATTTTAAATAGTAATAGCTTTTAGGTTTTTATTTATTTTGTTAATAGCCAATATTTTTTTTTTTTTTAATTAAAGCTGCAGTCCGTAACTTTTTTAAAAGGTTGAAAATGATCCAAAATCAATTTTTGAGCAAATTTTTGAACCAGCCAGTGTTCAAAAATATCTCCTTACCTTAGCCCAATTCACAACAGTAAGCTTGTAATAATGTGTTCTAATCCGAGTGGTACTGGTAGGTTTCTGCGGGAAATTCGAGCATGCCGCCGTTCGTCTTTGCGTCTTTGCGTCATTACGTCACGTCTGTTTACATAAAGAAGGAGTCCCAGCTAGTAGGCTATATCATGTGAGGATGCTGCAGGTGACGGATAATTTATAGCCTTTTCTCACAGCAGCTGGAATAATTGAACTAATCATTTTGATGGCGGATTGTATGGTATGACAAATTAACATTAAAGATTAGACTGTACAGAAATTGAAAATACACGTAGTCACGGAATGCTGATGTTAATATTAACAATTTGAGAGCAAAGTATAACAATAATAATAAATTTCACAGTTTGATGTGATATGAGCTATTCTGCAAATAACTGCAATTGCAGGTTTCAAACAGAGATGGCGACAAAGAGGCAAAACTTACAGACTGCAGCTTTAAATATTTATTTTAATTATTTTTTAAAATAACAATAGACTTTAGATTTGTTTTATTTATTTATTTATATTTTCAATATAGTCAGTAGCCTTTAGTTAACATTATATTGTCTAGCAAAAACACGTTTAGCTACTTTCTATCGCTAGTCGGTCGCAGGTCACATTAGGAATGGGGGACATTGTCATTTTCAAGAGCATTTTATTGGGCAGAAATTCCTATTATACCTCTGCACACAGGATGAGTCATCTGTATTTTCGGTCCATTTTCCAGGAATAGAAAGAGTATTTTAAATGCATATATCTACAAAAAGCTAAAATGTTATAGGAGTGCACTCATATAGTTTGCCTCAAAGCTAACAGACATAGGCTAAAAGCCACAAAACTTTTATTTTCATTTCATCTTTTAGCTTCTAAAAGCCGGATATAGCAAGCCAGCGAGATCAGGGATACATCAGCCCAATAACAAACAGCAAAACAAACAGAAAGGACTATTATCTAACTCATCACATTTCATATATTTCCCTTACGTTGTACAACAGGTTCCTAATATAAGATATGTAACTTTCATATCAAATATATTTCTGTAGAGAAAGGCATTTTTATTATGGTATTAATGTTTACATTTCATATGGTATGAATATGAAATGTCATATTTTTCATACTGCGTTTTTTTTTCCATCTGTAGTGTGCTCTTGGGTTGATTAGATTTTTTTTCAAAGACTCCTGGGATTTGCTACATAAGTCACGTCTTATATATACATGTCTTATTTTATCTCACAAGTTCATTATGTAGTTTGTTTAGGTAATGAAACTCATTACATCCCTATTTTTTTGTATAAGCTTATGTATTTACAGTGCATCTCAACTGATTTTGCTTGAGGATCAAGATTTAACACAGCCAACGGTCAATCTGAACAGTCTTGAATGAGAGTTGTGAATGCAACCTTCATAAAATCTTGACTGTAGGGTTGTGTATCGTTTGAATTTTAGCAATTCTGATTTCGATTCTGCTTATTGATTCCGATCAGCAGCAGCCTAAAGAACACTAACATTTTCCTATGGTTTTAACAAAAATACCACAGCAAAAACAACTCGACTAACTAATATAAATTTCAAACATTATTAAAGACAAGTAAACTGTAGTAGTATATCGCTGTGGGCACTGAATTACGTTCAGGGCCAGATTTACTAAACAGGGCAAATGAGCTTGAGCGCGCAATTTCAAAAAAGTGCCGATGAGAGTGGAAAGTTCTGTGCGTGATCTACTGACGACATGCAAATTAAAGAACACAGACGCAGCCGGATCATTTCCATAATGACCAACGTTCTACCAAGAGCAGAACAAATTATCGTCTGGTTTAAAGGATTAGTACATTAATTACTCCCCCTAATGTCGTTCCAAACCCGTAAGACCTTTGTTCATCTTCGGAACACAAATTAAGGCATTTTGATAAAATCCAAGAGGTTTTTTTACCCTCTATTGAAAGCAACAAAATTACCACATTCAAGGTCCAGAAAAGTAGTAAAAACATCGTTAAAATAGTCGAGCGATGAGAATACTTTTTGTGCGCAAAAGCAAAACAAAAATAACGACTTTATTCCACAAATTCATCTCTCCCCTGTCATTTTGCTAAGCTATTTACGTTTCAGAGCTTCCGTGTTTACGTCCGAACGATGGCTCAGTATTGGGCGGAATTGTTGAAAAAGTTATTATTTTTGTTGTTTTTGCACACAAAAAGTATTCTCGTCGCTTCATAATATTAAGGTTGAACCACTGCAGCCACGTTGACTATTTTAACAATATTTTTACTACTTTTCTGGACCTTGAATGTGGTAATTTTGTTGCTTTCAATAGAGGATAAAAAGAAAAAAACCTCTTGGATTTCATCAAAATATCTTAATTTGTGTTCCAAAGATGAACGAAGGTCTTACAGGTGTTGGACGACATGAGGGTTAGCAATTAATGACATAAATTTCATTGTTGGGTGAACTAACCCTTTAAGACATGCTTTTTTGGGGGCGGTAAATAATGGCGCAAATACTAGTAAATTGACTAGCACAAACCTTAGTAAATCACCTTGCATTATTCATTTAAATACTCTTCTCCCATAAATTTTGCGTCTGAAAGGGAAACTCCTACAAATGCATATGCAATAAGGTCAGCCGCAAAAACAACTCTGTTCATGCCTTTTCAGCTCTAATTTTTCACTGCACGTCTTTACTAAATCTTGACAGTAGTTTTTTAATGCAAAAATAGGGTTTGTGCTGGCTGCAGTTCACTTAATGGCCACCGGTGTCACTAAATAGCCCCTTTTCATGATTAATAATAACAAATAAGGTTGCTTTGAAAAATAAGTGTTACCATTGGTATTTGTCAAGGATGAAAATGGCCTTCAACCTCCACATCTTGGTCAAAAAGCTTTCTCAAAAGTGTTTCAGGAAGGCAGTATTTCTCCACAGTCTGCCAAAAACTCACACATTCTGGCATAAAACACCCCCTTTTCATGATCCAATCAGTTCCTGATGGATTATATTCAATTTGTCTCTGAAATATGTCACTTTATGGAAGTAAAATGGCTTGTGTTTCACTCAGCTTAAGAAACACAAAATTGTTGAATTGGCAGCCTCAGCTGGTCTCCTTATACTAAAAACACACAAGATGTCAGACCTGAGCTCTTCATCAGGATGACAGACATTGCCATTGTAAAAGACATAATTGTGACATCCATTGCCGGTGCAGAACTGCGGTGGTGAACTTTGAGTTATGCTTTTAATAAGAGATCTGCTGTTGGATGCCGTGAATTATTCGCAGGGAATAATGAGTTTTTGTGCTCATTTGTTTGACTTTTGTGGGAGCGTTTTAAAGCTGCACTACAGCGGCTCTTATGGATGCATTGCAACTGTGTATTTGAATATCAGACATTCATTTGAAGCAGGAAAACTGACTTGTACAATCAGCATTTGAATAAAGCCCATGCAAAATATCTTTAATGTGTGTCGCTGGAACAACGCTGCATTTCTGTGCCGTTGTTCTGTCAAGGTTTCCGTCATACCGTGCATTCTGTGAATTTAGTGAGTGCCATTGAGGCGTTCTGGCCTTAATTCAAGGCTGTCTGAAGAAGAGAGATGTTGTCTGCTTTTTTTTTCAGAACTAGACACATGTCAGTCAGGGGGTGATTACTGTCAGAATGGGCTTGTTAGACAAGAGAATGAAGGAAGAGAATGAAAAGAGAGCACTGTGGTACTATCATAAAGTTTTTTTCAATGTTGTATATGAATAGAAGTGTTAAAGGTGAATTTTTTTATTTAAAACTTTCACTAATAGAAATGAATAGTACTTTTGAAAGTGCTTTGGACAGATGTTTAAAAGCATGAAGTCATTTCAGTAGCCTAATAAAAGCTGTTTTATTTTAGATGGAGCAGGTTGGGTGGGCAGATATTGTTGTGATCACATGACCGGCCAAATATTACTCACTTTATTATGGTCGCTGTTGTTTCTTTTGTGTGTGTGTGTGTGTTCTCAGAATAAATTAATCATGGCTGTCTGCAAAAAGGGCTTTTTTGGCAGTATTGCAAGATGCTGCAGCCACGTCGCTGTGTTGGCAAAAAAAAAGTCAAGCTACAGGTTTTATTTTGCTATGCAGAAAATCAAAAAGCTCACAGGAAAAATTGACTACAACATAATAAATTATGGTAACACTTCAGTATAGGGAACACCTATTCACTATTAACTACAAATTTTGCCTCAGTTAACTCCTAATTTACTGCTTATTAATAGTTAATAAGGTAGTTTTTGTAGTATTTAAATTTAGGTATTGGGTAGTATTAAGGGATGTAGAATAAGGTCATGCAGAGTAAGGCATTAATATGTGCTTTATAATTACTAATAAACAACCAATATACTAGTAATATGCATGCTAATAAGCAACTAGTTAATAGTGAGATTTGAACCCTAAAATAAAGTGTTACTTAAAATGTTAATATTTTGTTGGTTCTCTTGTTTGTTTGTTTTTTTCTTATATGACAGCCTGGCCAAAATGATTGTCTTTACAATTTGGCATGTTTCATTGCATTATCACAAATAAAACAACTGATGCATAGTTTGCTAGGTTTTGTAAAAGACATTTTTATGTTGATGTTCACAGAATTATTATGGGGCGGCGCGGACCATTTTGTCAGACAACCCACTAGGTTTGACATGTGGGATGGTGTGTCCCACCTCAGACCTGTGTGTTGGGGGGTGCAACTTGTATGCGTCTGAGGAAGGACCCATCAACATTGGGGGACTGCAGCAGTTTGCCACTGAGGTAAGACTTTTTCCCTATATATATATATATATATACATACAGATATATACGTATATGGGTCAATGATGTGACGGGACATTTTTTTTGTCCAAAGGCCTTAATAATAATAAAAAAACAAAGATATGACATCCAAAGTATGTAAGGTAGTACAACTAGATCTTTTTTATTGAATCCAAAAGGTTTTAATTATATTTTGCACATATAAAGGTATTTTAAAGGTTTTGAGGTGTCAAAAGGTCATTTGGTTTAACCGTCCAAAGGCCAATACAGCCACTTCATTTGTGATTAAAATATCTTAAAATGTGATAAATGTATATATTTTTTATTCTGGCATGATTTTATAACATCATATATCAACATATATGGAAAATGGTATTAAAATTATTTGTAGAAGTCGTTGCTTTGTAATGAGAAAGAATGTCCGGAAAAATTAATTTCATTGATGTCATTCGGAGTAACCAATATAAAGGGACCATTTTGAATCAAGTCATGCGGTCAATATCATGTGACAGGATGTGACATAATTCAGACACCTGCAAAGGACCACATGGTTGTAAAGCAAAGTAACTAACTCTCTTTTAACTATTTGAAAAATTCATGTTTTCACTTGGTCATACGCATGTCCCAAAACATCAGGTCATTCGGTACAATCGCTATAAAACATGGAAAATGTTGTAATATTTTAAAAACTTGTACTAAATATAAAGGATTGATTGTCCTTTTGCTAGATATCAGCATGTTAGCATTGTTTGAAAATATCGTCATTCGGTATAACCAAAAGTGTCATTCGGTAAAACCGAACAAACCGACAAATTTTGTCCATCTTGTAAAAAATGACAAAAGCAGTGTTAATTGATTATAAAAATCACATAAACTCATTGTTAACACTTAATAAAACTTTCTCCATTGAAATCTCCATTGAAATAATTGGGAATCAGGCCATGTTGCATGTTAAATTCAAACCTGCATCGTCCACATGAGCATCATAACTCAACAAGCACTAACCGCTGGGCCACAGCTTTGAAAAGGTATATTTGAGGTTCGTAGGGAGAAAAACATTTCCTTTTCATTCTCTTATTCCCATATTAGGTTTTATTCAAACTGAATTTGTATTATCATTTTTTAGCAGCTCACCTGAGTAAGAAGCCATGTATGCCGTAGGGCAGATGGATTAGATTGCATATGAAGGGAAATTTGCAAAAAAAATGACTGAGTGCTTAAGGGTTCGTATATCTAAAAATTGCTGCATAAGAACTATTCCCTTGTGGTTTAGTAGAGTTAACCTGTTAGAAAAGTGTATATTCTTGTTTCTTTGGTTCCCCTATGCTGTCATGAAGAGCTCATGTGGCGTGCCAGTGTTAATGAAGTCTCTCAGCTCTAGTCGGCAGCAGTATGAACTCATGATGTGTGACACTCTCCACTGCCACAGACGCAATTCGTCTCAGCGGCCCGGCCTTCTGCCACGACAAACATCAGGTTCACCATTGGTGAGCTGGCGCCAGGGAAAAGCGGAATAACACGTCAATCAAGATGAGCTTAAACCAAAGGAAACTGCAGATATTTCATGTCTAAAACACAAGATGATGATTCATACTTCATGTTTAGAGGAAGTGACTTAAAAGGAGTGAGGATGGCGAGGTGCCAGCAAACTAGTTTGCAGTAAACAGATCCGTGAGGAAATTTATAGGAAATCGCGTGGGGCAGGGTCAACGTAAGCATCATTGTAAACTTGAATACATAGAATTTGTTTGGTCACATACATGTTATTTGTTCCTCTGCACAATGAAACATCAGGTGTGTTATTCATTAATTCATTTATATGTTTATGTTTCACTTTGCAGGTGGTACGCAGCGCTGCAGTAACCGCTAATTAAATAGAAATTAAAGTGCGTGGGTTTGATTTGCTCAACTTGACCCACAATTGTGTGTGTGGCTAAGTGGGAGTTTCCTGTATCTGGTAAAGGTCAATACAGTGTTCCAGCCTTGCTAAAATACACAATATAGCAACAGCGAGGACACAAAACACCTGTTAAAATGCACCTTTTGCTCATATAGCTTTATAATAAGAACACACAATATATTCAGTTATCGCACTATATTTTAATTTTTTGTTAACACTTTAGTATAGGGAACACATATAAACTATTAACTACGACTTTTCCCTCAATAAACTCCTAATTTACTGCTTATTAATAGTTAGTAAGGTCGTTGTTAAGTTTAGGTATTGGGTAGGATTAAGAATGTAGAATAAGGTCATGTAGAATAAGGCATTAATATGTGCTTAATAAGTACTAATAAACAGCCAATATTCCAGTAATATGCATGCTAATAAGCAACTAGTTAAAAGACCCTAAAATAAAGTGTTACCAATTTTTTTTATCAGTTACTTTTGGATATAGTGTAAGCCAATATTGTAAATTTAATTTGCCCTATTTTTATATTTAGGTTACCTTTGCCATCATCTACTGCTGACTTCATTAACACCGTTAAATATAATCTTTAGCCAAAGTTGAGGTGAATATAATTTTTTTCGTGCGTTTAAAGGCACAGTATGTAAGATTTTTGGATTCAAATATCCAAAACCCACTAGAACAATAATATATATTTTGTTGACTTGTGTACTTACATTATCCCAAATGTTTCCAAGACTGTTTAAATCCAGGAAATAAGCAATTTTAACCAGGACATGGACCGTGTCCGTGTGTCGCCTATTAATGACATCATACCCGCGTTACCCTCGATTTCCAGTTTTATTTTGTAGAAACCAAGGAAACACCAAAGACGCTTTAATATATTATGTATTTTATTAGACAGATGAGCAACTGTTTGGATACATTCATCAACAGAAAACAAATCATTATTAAATAGCTCAGCACATTTAGTCTTATTGTTTTTTTATTTACCGCGAGTACCATGTTTTACCATGCCTAATATCGATCTAGCTTACTGCAGTGTGCAGCAAGTGTCTCATAGCAGCCGCCGAGCGAACGCACAGAGTAGCATTATAACAACTTTCAACACACAAATGTATCTAATATGATAAAACAGCGCTGTGTTACCCCACATACGCTTGACCGGAAGAAGCGGAAGCGGCGACTGTTGCATAATAAAAGCTCCACTGCTCTTGAGACTTGTGTTGCGCTTGACTCTCATTAGCAATTGCTCCAGCGGCCTCGTTCTGCTCCATACCACAGTAATGTTAATAAATCTTTAATACATTAGCTCATCCATAAATATGATTTCTGCCCGAGTCCTTTCGGATTCTTTTCCACCGGCTGTAGACGTGAAGACAACACCTCCCGTGATTCCGTGAAATCAAGGCGTCATCAAGCTACGCTTTTGTTTTGAATAAGCGACCTCTAGTGGCGAAAAGTTACATATTGTGCCTTTAAATGCATAAATTAAGCATTTAAAATGATTAATTTTAGTGTTTTATTTTAACTTGGAACTTATTTAGACAAAATATTGTTACATTTTAATATTGTCCTTTTACTGGTTATTGACCATAACATTATAATAATCATTGGTTTACCGTTTTAATATTATTTTAAATTTTAATATAGACCAGACATTTGAATCATTGGCCTGTTTTCTAAACAGTGTTTTTTTTTTCTCCCAGTTGTGTAAACATGTTCAAATGAATGCAAACCCGTTTAGTGTGAATAGTGGTTGAAGGTTGCTTCATTATTTAGATACAAAAACTGCATAAATGTTCTGCTTTTATATACCCTTTGTGCCTCTTTAAAGCTTCAGGGTTTCTTCGGAATGTATATAAGCAAGCACACACTACAAATGCAATTTAAAAACATGCCCGCTGACATGAATAAGTTTAGCTGGTTGCATTTCAGTGTTGCCGGAGGGTTTGTTTTTCTTTACCTTAAGCAATTTGTTTGCAATTCTAACAGGTTTTCAGGCGGGCATGTTTCTTAACTGACTGCTAGGAGGGGGAAACCGTAAGCACGACAGTTCATTTCCACCCACCTTTGTAACCCGATCCCACCTGTTCCACACAATCACCACAGGCTAAAAAAAAGTAAGCGCTTTGGCATGTTAAGTTTCATTACTTCATGAAGGATAAGAAGAGCAATTACAAAAGCAGCCTCTCTCTCTTGTGCCACCCACCTCTGCTGTGACTTATTAGACATCTCTGTCTAGGTGGCAGCTCCTCTCTCCTTAAATGTGAGAGGTCAGTCTGGTTATCGAGCTGATAATTAGATAACCTGAGAAAAAGGGGCTATCACAGCCCACCGTCATTCAGCTGCTGCTCCTGCAGTCGGCCTACAATCACAGATAACTTGGTGTCTCTTTTCAATTACAAGGGAAACGCAGTGTTGGCGTCCAAAGGTGGCGGAGCACATTAGCATCTTTAGAGGACTTTGACTAACTCCAGAAGTGATTTATAGGTAATTTATACAACAATTATATGAACTGGTAATATTTTATTGACTTTAATATTGATTGATTTGCATATCAGAGAAAATCTGCTGTTAAAGGGTAAATTCACCCAAAAATGAAAATTCTGTCATTAATTACTCACCCTCATGTTGTTCCAAACCCGTAAGACCTTCGTTCATCTTCGGAACACAAATTAAGATATTTTTGATAAAATCCAATGGCTCAGTGAGGCCTCCATTGACAGCAAGATAATTAACACATTCAGATGCCCAGAAAGGTACTAAAGACATATTTAAAACAGTTCATGTGACTACAGTGGTTCAATCTTAATGCTATGAAGTGACGAGAATACTTTTTGTGCGCCAAAAAACAAAATAATGACTTTATTTAACAATATCTAGTGATAGACGATTTTAAAACACTGCTTCATGAAGCTTCAAAGCTTTACGAATCTTTTGTTTCGAAACAGTGGTTCGGAGCGTGAAAGTCACGTGATTTCAGTAAACGAGGCTTCGTTACGTCATAAGTGTTTCGAAATTTCAATGGTTCACCACTGATTCGAAACAAACCACTGATTCGAAACAAAAGATTCGTAAAGCTTCGAAGCTTCATGAAGCAGTGTTTTGAAATCGCCCATCACTAGATATTGTTGAATAAAGTCTTTATTTTATTTTTTGGCGCACAAAAAGTATTCTCGTCGCTTCATAACATTAAGGTTGAACCACTGTAGTCACATGAACTGTTTTAAATACGTCTTTAGTACCTTTCTGGGCATTTGAAAGTGTTAATTATCTTGCTGTCAATGGAGGCCTCACTGAGCCATCGGATTTTATCAAAAATATCTTAATTTGTGTTCCGAAGATGAACGAAGGTCTTACAGGTGTGGAACGACATGATGGTGAGTAATTAATGACAGAATTTTCATTTTTGGGTGAACTAACCCTTTAAAGTCAATCTGTAAAAACACTAATAGTTTAATAACACTGTTAAATGTAGTCTTTGGCAAATCCCAAAATGTACCCCAGGTACCTTTACCTCCATGAGTTCTGCTCTGCTGCCATGTGACTTTTCAGATGTAGTCTGAAGTCTATCATTCAAATGAAGCCATACTAATCTGTCAAGAGACGAGATTTTGCTTTGAATTGCCACATTGTTTGTTTCATTGAAACCGCAATAATATAAGTCTCTAAACTGCTCTCAGGGATTATTAAAAATGCATTGTCATGTAGCAATTTGGGCTTCACAGTCCATGAAACTCATGAATAACTATATTAATATCACCTATAGTGTTGCCTGTTCAGGCATAATATTGTACTAACAACATACAGCCTTTTACATATGGATCTGGCTAATCTTATTAGAAAGACAAAGCATCAGCCCTCCAATTTTACTACTTGTAATGGATATACCGCCACAGGCTCCTCATTAATGCCTGTTTGGATAACTTGCTCTGTTTTTTATTTATCTGCTAACTATCTTTATGTTGATGTCTTCATGTCTGTTGATGCGTTCAGGACGCTGGTGGAATGAATGAGTTTCAGTAATTCCTTTTTCTTTGTCTTCTCATTTGGTTCCTGTTCTAAGGAGCTGAATGAGTTCTTTGTGTTGCTTTTGTCTTGGCGCCTCTGAGTGGGCTCTCTGCTCTGGATTTTAATAGTGAAGTGATGAATTAAATTGCGGCGTGGTTTATGTATTCATGTGTGTTTTTTTTTTTGTTTTTTTTTTCTCCTCAGGCAAATTAAGAGCATGTCGGACTTTGCATTGGTGTTTGTGTAGGAGCATGACTCCCAAAGCCTGTGGTGTTTCAAAGACAGTTTCTTAATAGAGATAATATCACTTTTTGCCTCTCAATGTGAAAGTGGTGTTTGTCCCAAGCTGGTCACCGGCATGCTGCCTGAGGTCCTGAAGATCTGGTATTCCCATCAGCCTTTGTAACTGGATTGACCAGCAAAACTTGTTCAGTGAGCTTAGATAGATAGCATAGATAGATAGCATAGCATAGATTAGCATAGATTAGCATAGATAGATGGATAGATGATTGATGGATGGATGGATGAATGGATGGATGGATAGATGGATGGATGCCTACTGCCTAAGCAATTCCAAGATTATCTTGGTCAACCATTTTCACCAGAAAGTTGTTTTTCACCAACTGCACTGGCACCAAATCTGAACTAACCAGGATGAACCAGTCTGAAAGATCATGGAAATTCATGCTGGTTTAAACTGGTTCTTTTCAGCAAGTTTGTCATCTTGAATTTGTCTTGAAGTTTTCTGAAGGTTGTGACAGTCAATCAGAATCATACAATTGGTTCCAATTTCCCAAAGGTACAATTACGACCATACATTGCCTTTCTTCTGGTGTGTTTGCAGGTGTTCAAAGAAATGGGTGTTCCTCAGATACGGGATCCCAATCTCTTGCCTCCAGATCAGATTCTTGAGAGCTATCACTCTAAAATAGCTCTGATTGGCTGCGGCCCCTCCAGCATCAGCTGCGCCTCTTTCCTGGCCCGCTTGGGGTACGACGACATCACCATTTTCGAGAAGCAGAGGTTCATTGGAGGACTGAGGTCTGTAATTACTCTGACCCGTGGTTCATACTCAGAATTCTCATCCTGTATCTAAGATGGTCCACTAAAGGGCATTGTTGATCCGGCCAGCCACAATCAATATGGGGCACATTGTAGAAGGTCAGAATAATTAATGAATGGTCTCTGTAATTGGGAATATTCATCTCTCAAATGCCGAGTTGGGATGAGGTTATCAATTACGTGCTGTTGTATCTCCACCGCTGTTTAGTTTAACCAGCATGTCGATTGCATACAGAGGGCCTTGAATATCCAATGCAACTCAAATCCCAGCAGTCTCTGGGAGTAGAAACAAGGCTCTGGGGTTTGTGTTGGCATTTAGACCAGCACAATTGAAGACTAAATAACCTATAACATAAGAAAGAATTCCAGATATGGAACGATCCTTAGCATTGGGTGGAATTTTTTCCTTTTCTTCCTCCAACTTTTCATCTCTTTAGGGACTCCTTCTTATCTCCCTTCCTTTTTTTCTTGTTTCATTTTCCCTCTCTTGATTTTCAGCTCTTCCGAGATCCCGCAATTCCGCTTGCCATACGATGTGGTTCAGTTCGAGGTGGATTTGATGAGAGACCTGGGAGTGAAGGTAATGAAAACCATCACACCTCCCTATCCTACCCCTCCTCCGTGCCCCTGTGCACTCCCAACTGCCCCTTTTGAAGCCGGGAAGGGCGAGAGGTCTCAGGGAGGATCAGCGGTCCAAATGTCAGCTGCATTAATAAAGAACAATTAAAAGTTGCATTAGGGGTGGCAGACAGCGGCAGCCGAGCACCTCGGGGCTACGCGCGTTTGTCTGTTTGTTTCCTGAATGCTTCAGCTACGGGAAAGGGCAATCAATAGTCGTCATCCGGCACACCTGCTCAGGATTCATTTTACACAGGAAATGCTTTTTTTCGCAGTTCGTGAAGAGCGGAGGATGATGGGGAGGGGGGTGAGATGACAGATTTGCATGTTCCCTCAGTACCTATAAACAGACTCAGGGAGAGCGGGAGTGAATGTAATGCTTTGGAGGAGAACAGACACTTTTCCGACCGTCTTTTCCGCTGACACAAGAAAGATTCAGAGACACCCTCCTGTGAAACAGACACGGTTCTACAGGCCTTCAACTGAGTTTCTTTGTTTCTTTTTTTCTTTTCATCTTTCCTTCCTTCTTTCCTAGTTTTAGACTTTGGTCTTTTCCCGCAGACACAAGGAGTCTAGGACCAGGGTTGCCAGCTTTTCACAACAAAACCCGCCCAATTGCTACTCAAAACTTGCCCAAAACTTTGCGTTTCAGGGGGGGTCCCCCGGTAAAAATCACGTTTTTGGCAGGTAAAATCCGCGTTTTTGGCGCATTCCAGGGGCTAAATATCATGTTATGATATTGCGGCATGTGGCAACCTGCAGTATTAAAGTAGCCAAAACCACGGGAAAACTGCGGACTTGGCAACACTGTCTAGGACGCCAAGCTGAAACCTCAAACAGACATGCTTCCTTCCTTACATACGTCCATCCATCCATCCTTCCTTCCTTGTTTTCTTTTCTTCTTTTTATTTTTCTTTACTTTTCTTCTCCTCTATTTCCTTTCCTTTCCTGAACTGAACTGAACTGAACTGAACTGAATCTGAATTTTCTGCAGACAAAAGAAGGATTCAGTGATGCCTTCCTGAGACCTCAAACTGGCATGCTTCCTTCATTCCATCCTCTCTTCTGTCCATCATTCCTTCCTTCCTTTCTTTTCTCTATTTCTTTTTTCTTTCTTTTTTTTTTTACTTTACATTTCTTCTACTTCCATTCCTGTCCTTTACTTTCCTTATTTTCTTTCAGATTGGCTTTTCCTATGTATTTTTCCGTGGACATAAGAATTCAGAGACACCCTCCCGAGACCTCTAACAGACGTGATTTTACAGCCCTTCAAATGAGCTTCCTTCATTATTTCTTTCTTGTTTATTTTCTTGCTTCTTTCTTTCTTGTTTTTTTTTTTTTTTCAGCAGATAGAGATTTTTCCAACTGTCTTTTCCGCTGCCACAAGATGAATTCAGAGATGCCCTCCTGCAATCTCAAACAGCCCCTGTTTTACATGCCTTCAGATGAGCTTTTGGTCTTTTATGGAGCATTTCTGTGTTCTTACTTCTATTGATATGGCTTGTTTGAACTCTATTTCAGATTGTCTGTGACCGAGGACTCGGCCAAGATGGAATGACTCTGCTCTCTCTAAAGGAGGAAGGATACAAAGCCGTGTTCATTGGAATCGGTCAGTTTATATGCATCTTCACACATTGTTTTTTTTTTTTGTGTCTGTTATGTGGACAGACAAGCATGTACACAGAAAAGATGGAGAAAGTCTGTTTTTCTCAGAATCACTGGCGGCTCCCTGACTCCCTGTCCTTGTTAATGGCTGTGGATGATCCACTTGACAATTTCTCCTCCTCTACCAGTAACCCCATTCACATCTCATTTTCCGCCCCACTCCTTGAGCTGCCGCTGTTTCTTGCTGTGCTAACCTAACAGTGCATGGTTGGGCTGCCCACTGCTTCTCAATGGAGGACACCCTGGTTTCTCATCAGATCCCTCTGCCCTGTTCTTTTCCAGCTGAGCCATTCACTGCCATTACATGTTGACCCTCAATGCTCCACAGCATCTTGTAGTATCAGCTGAGTCTCAGGATTGAATCCTGCCCAAACAACAGCAGCAAAATCTCTTCTCTTCTCTTCTTCTTTCTTTCTTTCTTTCTTTCTTTCTTTCTTTCTTTCTTTCTTCCATTACTTTGCTCTTTTTTCTTTTTCATTTATTTGTTCATTCATTTATTTATTCTTACTATGTTCCTCCCTTTTCTTCCATTTTAATGCTTCCTTCCTTCCTTCCTTCCTTCCTTCCTTCCTTCCTTCCTTCCTTCCTTCCTTTCCTTTATCTCCTCCTTTCCTTTGCTTTGTCATTCCCTCCCTTTCCTTCTTTCTTTTGTTTATTAGTTTCTTTTCGCATCCTTATTTTTACATCCTTATTTTTACATCCTGTATTTATTTTCCTTCCTTCCTTCCTTCCTTCCCTTTTCTTTCTTTCTTTCTTTCTTTCTTTCTTTCTTTCTTTCTTTCTTTCTTTCTTTCTTTCTTTCTTTCTTTCTTTTCTTTCTTTTGTTTATTAGCTTCCTTCCTTCCATCCTTCCTTCCTTCCTTCCTTCCTTCCTTCCTTCCTTCTTCCCTTTTCTTTATTTCTTTCCCTCCCTTTCCTTCTTTCTTTTGTTTATTAGCTTCCTTCCTTCCTTCCTTCCTTCCTTCCTTCCTTCCATTTGGTTTATTTCTTTCCCTCCCTTTTCCTTCTTTCTTTTGTTTATTAGTTTCTTTTCTCATCCTTATTTTTTACATCCATATTTTTACATCCTGTATTTATTTTCCTTCCTTCCTTCCTTCCTTCCTTCCTTCCTTCCTTCCTTCCTTCCTTCCTTCCTTCCTTCCTTCCCTTTGCTTTATTTCTTTCCCTCCCTTTCCTTCTTTCTTTTGTTTATTAGTTTCTTTTCTCATCTTTATTTTTACATCCTGTATTTATTTTCCTTCCTTCCTTCCTTCCTTTGTTCATTTATTTGTTCCTTTTTTGCTTCCTTCCCTTTTTCCATTTTATGTGTTTGTTTGTTTGTTTCTTCCTTTCCTTTCTTCTTTCTGGTTCTTACTCTCTATCTTTCTTTCACTGTGTTTACTGACTGTTATCAATATCAGAGGATTATATAAGATGTGACCTTTTGCCATTAGAATCAAATAATGATTATCATATTGGCACTGGCAGTGAGGAGCTTTGCTTTTTATTTTCAAACTGCGTGGCCGTGTGCAGTCTCATCGTTATTATTTTTTCTTTCCTTTTTTTCCCAAAGCCAATGAACAAATAAATTTATTCTTGAAGATGATATCTTCTGGCTATATACAATACCTTGTTGCTCACTAAAATTAATCAAAGAGGCTCTTCTTTACATTGTAAAGCATTTCTAATTATGACTCCTAACCTAAAACTTATATCTGCTGAACTACAATAATCTTATTACTTGAATAATGTAACTTTATATAGAAAGAAATTAAACCATGATTACGCGGCCCCTACATTGATCTTAGGAATTCAAACATTGCCTAAAGCTGTCCATGCGACTGTCTTATTGTACCGACACAATAAGAAAAAGAATTAGTATAATTTATTGTTTCGAAACGCTGAGTCTCTTAATACTGGCATCCTAATTATGAGTCTTTTACGTGGAGCATTTTTGGATTTTTCTACAAAGGGATGTAAAGAAATTTTGACTGTGGGAGAAAATGAAAGCACTGAGTGTTTGCAATTAATTTCTGTAATTTCACACGAGTCCTTTACGGTCTTTTTAAATGTCATCCACTCACATGATTGACATGCTAATTTCTCCCTGGCAATATGCAAAAATATGCAAAGTGGAAGCCAGGTTGAGGAAGTCAGATAAGAGCATTGTTTCTAGGCTATAGGCTTAGGAGTCAGTGGCTCGGGTTCAATGGCTTTAAAGAGTGAATTAACACCTTAACTGCCATGGAGTGATGAGGTCTGCGATCTCTGTCTCTTATTTTCTGGATGTCCCTTTTGATTTCATTGTCACTTTTATGACAACAAGAATGAAACATTATATAGTACATAACACAATCCATTAATGATATAATGTACCCGTAATGCCCTAAAAGCTGTGGAATATTAGTACCAACCACAAAATATTAGTCAAAGTTGGTATATGTGTTATTAAAAGGCATAGCGATCAATAAATGGAACGACATGATTAAAAGATGTACGCTCAGCACTGAGATGAGATGCTTGAAGTTTTTAAAAGCTCCGCAATCAATAGTTGCTACGAGTTGGCGGCAGTGATCGTTGGACGCTAGTCAATATGAGGTTATAATATTACACTGTACAAATAACCCATCATTTGTGCATGCTTCTAAAATACCACCCAAGATGTCAAGAATCTTTTTCTTTTTAAATATGTTACACATTGAATATGTGCTTTATATACATACAAAATTTTAGTGGTGCTTGCTACTATTGCTCATACTTTTAGGGGGTTTTTTTGCACGGTTTATGCTACGGACATAATTAATACCTCAGATTGTGTATTGTTATGTTTATAAGTGATTGAATTTATTATTTTTTGTCGGTGGATGATTAAACAATGAAATAATCCTACAGAATTACATTGAAGAAGGTACCTGAGCCAGAATATCATAGAAACCCTAGCATTGTGGCGGCACTTATTTTTTCTTCATTAAATGTAAAAAATCTCGTTTAACTCTTCACCCTTGTTTTTTCTTAATCGTTATGCAATTCATAAGGGTCAGAGAGGTCAGGGACTGTCGAGAAAGTGCCTCCTGCCAGTGTCGCCCCCTCTTCTCAACATATGCCCATAGATAAGGCCTGATTAACGAGAAGGGTTCTGCTCTCTGGGTGATGTATTATTTTTGATTTTGCATGGTGAAAACGGCCTCGGCTGCGAGAATACCGTATGGAAGCTCAGGGCAGAGATCGTTGCTGAGGAAAATGTGATGCAGCAGGAGACAAATGGAGACGCATTACTTACAAAGAGTGCTTTCACAAACCCTGGCTCTTTTGTTAAAACCCACTTTGTCACGCCATACCGCAAAGTTCTCCGTTCTTCCAGAACTTACTTTTGTATTTTGGTAATGATCAGGAGATTGAGGTGGCAGGTGTTAAGTGAATGTGCGTCTTGGGGAATGTTACTTTTAAAAATGTAACATAACACATTATTTATAACAAATTAACACTGATCATAAACAGTACAGTTTATCAGCGAAATATACAGATATTGGTTCAAGTCAACTATGCCACTGGTCATTTTTTTTTGTTTTCATAATTTTTGGCTCACCAAACTCCTGTTTTAATTAGGACAGCATTTTCAAACCTCGGAAAACACATAAAAGCAGCTTTTTATAATTATTGACTGACATTCATACTAACGAGACTGAAGTACCTGCTCAGAGATATGAGGCACATGTCGGCGTTTTTGGAAGTCTATGTGCAATTTTGAAAGTCAGTTTTTTTTATGTTGTTCATTAGCCATGACACCCTGACAGCTTTAGTTTGTGGAAATGCCGGAATATCATCAGGATATCATTACAGCCATTTAGCGGCTTTCAACATTATGTGTTCGGCATCCCCTAATGAGAATCACTGGTGATTTGCACCAAATGTGTGATACAACACCTTCAGCATTGGAATGTGTATACTATATATATATATACTGTATGTGTGTGTGTGTGTGCGTGTGTGTGTGTGTGGATGTACACAGGATGTATTTGTTAGTGTTAGAAAGTTTGTACGGTATAAAAATCATAATGTTAGTATATAGTCCTCATTAAATACTAGAACCTATAAATATATATATATATATATATATATATATATATAAATACAGTTAAACCAACATTTATTCAGACACCTTGAACATTTCATTCATTATTACAGTTTATTCACTATAGTTTAAAAAAAAATTATAAAATATGACAAGAACTCAGAGTTAAACTGGGTCAGAAAAAAATAATCTTAATTATGTCAGAAAACACTTAAGAAAACATGGTCAGGTCAAAGTGTCTGAATAATTTTTGGTCCCAAATTTTTATCAATTTTACTGGTAGTCCACTGTATGAAGAATTTTTGAATGTATATATATATCGATAGAGATATAGATATTAATATATATTAAATATATATTAAACTGACTTTCTAAATTTATATATATATAATATATATATATATATTTAAAACAATGAAATATAATAATTAATATAGTAATTATAAATATTTATTAAAGAGAAAGTGTTGACTCTAAAATCTGATTGAATGGGCCATATTTGAATATAAATATTAATATGTATAATATACATATACGTATTTGTATACATGTTTGTGTGTGTATACATTAGTCTTATTTTAGTATTATTAATATACTATTATATTTTGGTAATATTTTGAATTAAATTCTATTTTTATATTTTCTGTTTTAATTTTAGTCAAAGTTTTAGTGGTTTTGTTTTTGCCATTTTTATTTTTGTGATTTTTAAAATATGTCTATATATTTTTATTAAATTTTAGTTTATTTAGTTTTAGTTAATTTAGTACTTCAACTAAAAGAAAAAAGAGTAATGTTGTCTTGGCGAGTAGCTGACGTTTCTATGTATTTTATTTTAATTAATTTTATTTCAGCTAATGAAAATGTTTTTATGGTTTTAGTTTTAGTTAACTTTAATAAAGCTGAAATATGTATGTATTTTTGCTGCAATATATCACCATAGTGTGGTACTCTGCTTAGAAATCTGAATTCGGCAGGTTAAAGCCACATAAAGCTTTTCATATAAACCTGTTGTAAAACTAACTCCAGCTGAAATATAGAAGACAGCCATAAGACTGCTCTGTCAAACAGAATCAGCAGCGCGAGCACGGCTCGGAGGAAGACAGGTTGGTTATTGGTGAGCGTCGAAGAGCTAGCGTTTACTCGCAGGCCACACGCTGGCTTGTTTGGTGAAGGTTAACTTTAAAATCGTGGTAATTGCTGTGTTATTGATGTCTACTGGAGATGTGTCTGATGAGAGGTGGGCGTCTAATTATTGTATGATTTAATGACCAGTTTCATTAATAATGAGTTAAACTTTTTAAATCATGCTGTGTGGTTTCACCTCTTTGCCCTTGCCTTTTTAAACCAGACAGAGCGGATGAATCCGAGAACGGTGGGTGGAGAGGTCCTGTCGGGTACCTGGATGATACGCCATGGGGTGCTGTTAAAATCTCCGCAACTCGATTTCCTGTATTTTGTATTTTAACATGATTTTTGCTAAGGGTGTAAAAATGATCCATGCGTTTACTCAAGGCTTGTTTAAATTGAGCAAACGAAGGTGTTGATGCATGTTGTAATGCATTTCCTTGCAATCACATTGACTGTATGCAGCTGATTGGTTCTGACAGCAACACCCCAGTCTTCCATCTCTCAATCACTTAGTGCCTCATTACCACTGTCTTCCGCTTTCTATCTCAGTCACAGTGGATCTCGTGAACTTCTCACGTTACGGTTCTCGCAAATGCTCTGATCTCTGCCAAAGAGTTTTATCTTATTAAGACGCCATCATGCCTCAGAGAGGGCGCAGCTTTTGCTGCATTTAAACCGCAACAAAACACATCTCGTTTGCGTATCTTAGATTTAGATATTACATACAGAAGATTGAGAGATCTTCACAACTCACTTTGTCTGGGCTTTTTTAGAATGGATGATAATTGTGGGTTTTGAGGCATCGGAGGCCTGACGCTGATGTCTAAACATCGCTCCCACTGAAACCACTGAAAGATTACATTATGTGTGATTATGTGTAATGATGTTAATGACACGAGACAGTGGCAGACATTCGGACGGGCATCTGATGCACAATAGACATTAGAGGCAGGAAGAAGTCAACATAGGGAGGAAATAGAAACTGGAATGTGTATCTGCGGATGTGAAATTTCATCTACGTCATTACCTCGGAGACCTATTATTGTGATTTGTTTTCTATCTATCTATCCGTCTTTCTCTCTATCCATCCATCCATGCATCCGTCGTTCTACACTGCCCTCCAAAAGTTTGGAAACACCCCTGGCAAAGTGTGGTTTTGGACGCATAAATCCTTATTATTTTTTGGTGCAAATACATTACAGTAACTTGACATTATCATTGAAGACCAGCAATAATAATTTTCATTTTGATTACATAATAATGGCAATATATACATGTCAAAGTCAGACATGCCCCTTTGCCAGCTGTGATGCCTGGTTACTGGTTTAAACTTGGCCCAGGTTTGTAAAAGATTTTTGGGTCAGCACACCTTAATAGCTTCAACAATTGATTGCCAATTACGTTTAGAATACAATGAACCAATTAGAACCCAGTTTAGGTCAGATAGCTGCTAATGGTGGATATTTTGATGAATCGAAAATTTAAGTTTTTTTCTATGTATAAACTGTTTATATAATAAAATATGTTTTCGTAGTTTGTGTTGTCCCTTATCAGTGCAAAATTATCACAAATTAAAAAGGATTCATGCCAATATTGTCCAAAACCCCACTTTTCTAGGGCGTTTCCAAACTTTTGGAGGGCAGTCTATCTATCTATCTATCTATCTATCTATCTATCTATCTATCTATCTATCTATCTATCTATCTATCCATCTAACCGTCATTCAATCTATCCATCCATCCATCCGTCTCTCCATCTATCCGTTGTTCCATCCATCCATCCATCCATCCATCCATCCATCCATCTATCCGCCTTTCTCTCCATCTATCCGTTGTTCCATCCATCCATCCATCCATCCATCTATCCGCCTTTCTCTCCATCTATCCGTTGTTCCATCCATCTATCTCTCCATCTGTCCATCCATCCATCCATCCATCCATCCATCCATCCATCCGTCTTTCTCTCCATCTATCCGTCATTCTATCCATCCATCCATCCATCCATCTATCCGTCGTTCCATCCATCCATCCATCCATCCATCCACCTTTCTCTCCATCTATCCGTTGTTCCATCCATCTCTCCATCTGTCCATCATCCATCCATCCTTCCATCCATCCATCCATCCATCCATCCATCCATCCGTCCGTCTTTCTCTCCATCTATCCGTCATTCTATCTATCCATCCATCCATCCATCCATCCATCTCTCCATCTATCCGTGGTTCTGTCCATCCATCCATCCATCCATCCATCCATCCATCCATCCATCCATCCATCCATCCATCCATTCATCCATCCATCCATCCATTGTTCTATCTATCTATCTATCTATCTATCTATCTATCTATCTATCTATCTATCTATCATCCATCTCTCCTTCTATCCATCGTTCTATCCATCCATCCATCCATCCGTCTTTCTCTCCATCTATCCGTCATTCTATCTATCCATCCATCTCTCCTTCTATCCATCGTTCTATCCATCCATCCATCCAAATTATATTCTATTTATTCATTTAAATCAATATGAAAAACATTTTCTTTGATGAATTACACTGATGATAGTATTCAATTTTTGAATTCATGTTGACTTTAAGACCGTAAGGTATATTTAGCTAAAGCTCATGTCTCTGATTTGATGCAGGTCTTCCTCAAGCTAACAGACACAAGCTGTTTGATGGCCTCTCCACAGAACAGGGTTTTTACACGTCGAAGGACTTTCTCCCCCTCGTTGCGAAAGCCAGTAAACCAGGTGAACACTCTGAGAAATCTGCCCGTCACACCTGATGATTCAAAGTTTCCTGAAGCAACACATATAAAAACCATCTGAGTCCAAGTTATTTGAATTATATATAAGCTTCTTTGCTAACAAAAAACGTATAGGTTTTTTTTTTTTGTGATATCTATGCTTTGAAGTACCATGACTAGTAATCATTCAGTATCATAATGCATTATATTATAATTATAAACTTTTCAGGGTAGCGTTTCCCAAAAGCATCGTAAGCCTAAGTTGATCGTAGCTCCATTGGTAGCAATGGTTCTACATTCAACTTAGGCTTACGATGCTTTTGGGAAACGCAGCCCTGGATATTGCCATGATATTTTACCCTTATTTCTGAAGATAATCCAATTTGTCCTTGTGTTGGCTTCAGACATGTTATTCTTATTCACTGACATACTTTGTAGAGACCAAAAATGGTGCATGGTATAGTTTGCAATGCCGGATGTAATTGCCATTTCTAAAGGTATATATGAATACTCGAAAAGAACAGAAAAGAAAATGAGAAGGTTTTGTTCCTGCTTCCCAGATTAATGGGGTTTAGACTCATAATGTTGGCATCAGAATCAAATGAAAATGGAAATTTTGGGGAAAGAACCTGATTGAATGAATAAAACCTCAGTAATGAATAAATCGTAATCCAATGTGCCGTTCTACCTCTTACTGTAACTCGCTGCATTAAGGCAGTTGGCAAAGGATTTAATGAAATAGGAACATCTGAATCTTTACAAGCATTTGAGACATCTCAACAAAATGCTGCAGACCTTTAAGCAAATGCTTGAGTTAAAAGTGTTTTTACACATTCAATATGATAATGCCATTAAACTAAAGATGACTGAATTCAGCCTTAAAAAAGGAATTACATTTAGTCTCAAGAAAGATTGTTATTAATGATTTTGAAAAGAATCATAAATAATAACATTTATACATTATATATTATATAATTTGTATTATTATATCAATTTAATTATTATTATTATATTAATTATTCATTTTGTTATATTATTTTATAAAAAAATTGTTTATGAAAGGTAAATAAGGTTAATTTTTTCATGTGGTCTTTAAAGGCTAAATCTGTTGCAGGTCAAGTTTTCAAGATTTTTAACCTCAGAGCTGATCGAATTCTGATGCTGAAATCACTGCGTTCAATATAGGTGCAGCCACCCTTATCACATCTAAAAATAAAAGCAGCACCACGACAGGTGTGGAGTATGAAATTACTGATACGAGGACATTTCCGGGAAAAAAATATGACATCATAAAAAAACAAAGACAATAGGATGAAGTGAACCAGGCTCTCATGGAAGCAGAATAATTTGATAGTGACATGCTGTGAGGCTTCGAGATGCAATTTTACAGCGCTTTACGAACAAGAATCTGCTGAGCCGTTAAGTGAGAATTGTTCTATAGGCAGAAGTCATGTTTTTTTCTTCTCTTTCTCACTCTTTCTTGTTCTCCTGTTCCTCCTCCTCTGATTTCAGGGATGTGTAGTTGTCACTCAGCGCTGCCGGAGCTCCGTGGTACTGTGATCGTTCTGGGCGCTGGAGACACAGCCTTTGACTGCGCTACTTCTGCCCTCCGCTGCGGCGCCCGCCGTGTGTTTGTGGTCTTTAGAAAGGGATTCACCAACATACGAGCTGTTCCTGAGGAGGTGAGGAGAAAGGAAGATAATGTCAGATATATATTTATATTTATTACTTTCATGATGTAGCTCAATTTATTATTTAAATAAATAAAGACAATATAATACATAAGGTAATTATTTTTATTTTATTTTTTATTGTTTTTATTTTATTTTATTTTACAGGTTGATTCAACAGTGTATCATGTTCCAAAGATAGTTAAGAATATAGTTTAGTGTAACCATACACTTTTCTAAAGAACTATAGAAAAGTTAAAGTTCACTGTTGAGTTCTAATTTGACTTAAAATTAGTTTTTAATTCAATTTTTTCTTCTACGACTTGAGAGCAAAAAAAATTACAAATAGGAGAAGACCAAGGAAGCAGAGAGTCAGAAAGTGAGAGAAAGAGAGTCAACATCAGGCAGCAGAGTGAAGCTTATTAATATTTGGTGTGAGAGAAGTGTGAAGCAGAGATTTATGAAGAGCTCTGTGAGAGTGTCCTCTCTCTAGACCACTGACACCGCTCCTAAGCCTTCCACTCTCATTTATTGCAGACATGCCTTTGCTTTCAGGGGGAGATTACTGTCAATTGTCCTACTCACACACAGGGCTCTCTGGTGAGCTATATACCCGCTTCCACACTGGTAATGATGCCAGCCGGCTAAACGTGTCATGATCGGCTCCATTTAGACAAAGCTGTGAAATATGTGCGTCAGATGTACTGAGGGAAGTTATTTTTTTCACCATTATTTTTTTGAGACAAGGCTAGGACAAAGTACCGGCCCATAAAGTTGTCTTTCGATTAAAAAAAAGTATACAAATTTTTTTTATTGCTTTAAGAAGTGCACAAAGTACAAATGCAATGCAAATGTCTGATAATCTAATCATTTTAATCATTTAAAAAAAGAAAAATGTTTTTCAAACAGGTAGCCCCGCCTCCAAACTCACACCATTGGTTGAGCAGCAGAGCTGAGCAAAGCCACATTAGCATTGTTTCCATCCAAAGTTGTAAATTTAAAGGGTCTATATGTACGAATTTTCATGTATTAATCGCTTCTTTATTGCCAATGTGTGAACAGCTTGTAACAAAACCTAAAAAACGTGACTTTTCCCGACTTCTTAGGTTGTCTATGAAAGCTTGTGGACTGATTTTATGCGGGGAAAATCAAAAGGATGTGAAGTTTACGTGCTCCCGAGAGCCTCTCTTCCGTTCTATGACACATGAAACAAATGCTTATACAATGTTCTGGATAAAAAAAATGTTCGAAAGAGCTCTTTTCACTGCAAAAAAAATGCTTTTCTTACTTAGAGTTTTTTGTCTTGTTTCCAGTCCAAATATCTAAAAATTCTTAAATCAAGAAGCATTTTCTAGACAAGTAAAAATTATTGTCTTGTTTTCAGAAAAATAAGCCAAAATTAAGTGAGTTTTTCCATAAAACAAGCAAAATAATCTGCCAGTGGGGTAAGCAAAATCATTTTCGGTTTGAAATAAGATTATTGACTTATTTTTTTTTTTTTTTTCTGAAAACAAGGCAAAATTTTTTACTTGTCTAGAAAATGCTTCTTGATTTAAGAATTTTTAGATTTTTGGACTAGAAACAAGACAACAAATCTAAGTAATAAAAGCATTTTTTGCAGTGTTGGGGTGTGTTTCCCAAAAGCTTTGTAAGCCAACTAACGTTGCAAAATCCATTGAATTGTATTGATAATGAATGAACTTACAACTTGGCTTTGGGAAACTGTCTTGGCTTTCTGAATTCTACATATAGCCCCTTTAACTTTGGAGTATCGCATAAAACATTTGCAAATAAAGCACCGTTTCCATCCCATGTGTTCAAGAGAACAAAATCTTCACTTCCTGGGAAACTGCATCAAAATATCTGTATTAAAAATCAAAGCTACAATTGGGAAAGCCATTGTGGCCCTTTTTCGTACTTCTTAAATTACTTGCACCTCAAAGCATGCAGACGAAACGCAATAAACGCTGTCATGTTCTCTTGCGTTTGAATGTTTGGTGTTTGGGAATTCAATCATGTGAGACACTTCTGGGAGGTCATTATACCAAATCATTTTGATGACAGACTTTGGCTCAGGAATTTCAGAATAACCAAACTAACATTTGAGTTGCTTTGCAATAAAAATTGGTCCACTGGTTAGTCAATATATCCAAACACATCCTCTGTTGAGGCAATGGCCACGTGAGTTTTTTGTTGAGCTTTGATGGATTTATTCGGTAAATGTGTTTCCATCATAGTTTATTGCACGTCTTCTTATCAGATAAAAATAATACCTGCCTCAATTGAGTGCATACCTTTTTTATGCACATTTTTAGAATTTATTCTTTGCATCTTTGCGTTTCTAGTGGGGGTTTTTTATGCGATAACCTTCAATTCGCATAAAAATACGTGGATGCAAACAGCTACTGTCTCATTTACAGTTGTCTCTACACATTAAAGTGAAAATTTAAAGTATTTTAACATCAGAAAAATGACACACTTCACCTTCAAGTCTGATTCACACATTGTTCTTCACGTCGCCCACCACATCAACACAAAGTATGGTGAAGTGCAGTAATTATTCACATCTGTTTACACTCTCCAGTGAAGACGCTCTGCTAATACGGCCGCCATCATCTTCAACTCATTAAAGCTGTTTATAAGCTATATTAAGTTTAAGGCTCCTGTAGGCGTATATAATCAGAACAGAGCGCTCGATTGTGCATTGACGTGAACTGAGTCAATTTATGGAAACATAGTAATAAGAAAATAGAATTGTCACTGCACGACTACATTCCTCCCACCGGCCCCCTCCGCAATGCTGGTGGGCTTCTTTCAGGTGATTCAGCCGCCCTTTTCATCTCTGTTTTTTTGTAATTGGAGAGAAAATCTTCTGTAAACTTTCTGATGTGCTTCCACCAAGCCAAGTCGCACTTGATGTTTTTAACGAGGTACAGCGCTCTCATAATCACGCGCTTCATTATCTCATGGCCGGATAAAAGACGTGACCTTTGCTGTTTGTTGTTATGTGCGCTAACTTCGCACTTGTTCAGTTCTAAGATCAGAAACATACGTATAGGGATAGTACACCTTCATGTAATTCCAAACCGGTTTTTGTCTTTCTGTCTGTTGTGGAACATAAGTCAGTGGTGTCCAATACATATATATTTTATGACTTTTTTTTTTTTCTTTTTTTTTCTTTTTGTGAACATTTAAGTACCGTTCAAAGGTTTTGGGTCAGTAGGATTTATATAAAAGAAAGAAATGCATACTTATATTCAGCAAGGATGCATTAAATTGATCAAAAGGGATAATGAAGACATGTAATGTTACAAAAGATTAAAAAAATTTTTTTTGAACCTTCAGTTCATCAAAGAATATTGAAAAAAACTGTTTTCAACATTGATAATAATAATAAGAAATGTTTCTTTAGTACCAAATTAGCATATAGAATGATTTCTGTAAGATTTCGTGACACTAAGACTGGAGTAATGATGCTGAAAATTCAGCTTTGCCATCACGGGAATAAATTATATTTTAAAATATATTAAAATAGAAAATTATTTTAATTTGTAATAGTATTTCACAGTATTACTATTTTACTGTATTTTTGATCAAATAAATGCAGCCTTGGTGCGCATCTTCTTTCAAAAACATTCAAAAAAATGTTACTGACCCCAACCACTTTTAAATGTTAGCTTTATATATATTTAAATTTTAATAAGATGCACTGTAAACCCGAATAAGTTGGGCTGACTCAAAAAATTTGAGGTAATCAGTTAAATTTTTTGAGTTATTTTTTGAGTCAATTTTTTTGAGTTATGATGTTTCCAATTTTAAGTAAGCAGAACTATCAAGTTTTGAGTTTGTAGTACTCATGCATGTTAATTGCTCCTAACTTGAAGTACTGAGTTAGCTAACTCATACATTTTGATAGCAATTAACATAAAATATTTAGTTAATTAACTTTTTTATTTTGAGTTCTTGCAAATCAAATGAGTTATTTACTTCACTGTAAACCCTAAGAACATACAAAAAATGCCAACTTGCTAGTTTGCTAACAAGTTAACAATAGCATGGTATATAGCTCTTACTGAATGAGTACAGCAACTTAAAGCACGTAACTTAACTGCTCTCAAACTAAGCAGCATGCGGCACTTGCCACCCTGATGGTAACTCTCCAAAACCCACATTAACAGAAACTCTTCTAAATTAGCATAACAAAACATTAATCACTACTAAATCTCCCTTACCATTAATCTTGCACAAAAATAAACATTATATAACACTTAATTTTAGCATTTACTCTCCCTTTCGAGTGTCATGGGCAAAGCATGCTGGGAAATAGAAATCCTAGTCCAGTTTCAGTTAAACTTAAGTTACTCTAAATTAAAAGAAATGAGTTCAGACAACTTAAAACAATGAAACAGTTCAGTTTACTTGAAATATGTCAGTGCTGTGAACTCAAAAGAAAAAGAAAGTGCTAAATACTCATAGCAGTTAATTTAACTGAACTAATTTGTTCAATTTAAGTTTGTCCTACTCAATCCAAGTAAGTATTTTGAGCATACAGTGTGCAGATGTTTGGCCAGCACTGTAAGTGTGCATTTCTCAGGACTCAAGGGGGTGGTTGAGTTACCTTCATTTGAGTTACCTTTTTCATTTGAAACAGTAAGCATTATGAAGAGATAATCATTTCAAACATCATTTCATGCATATTTATTTCATTGTGCAAAATATGTATTCTGAGACATTCTGTGAAAACATTTATCTTTGTGCATGAGTACTTTTTGATTTAGGGCCTTAGTTTATGTGAATTGTAATGTTTATGATGTGTTTAGATGGAGCTGGCCAAGGAGGAGAAATGTGAGTTCCTGCCCTTCCTGTCTCCACGTGAGGTGTTGCTAAAGGGAGGCCGGGTCCATGGAATGGAGTTCTGCCGAACCGAGCAAACCGAGTCGGGACAGTGGGTGGAGGATGAAGATCAGACCATACGACTGAAGGCCGACTATATCATCAGTGCGTTCGGCTCTCTGATGAATGACCCCGCAGGTACTGGATGTTCCTTATTACAGATTAACACAAAATTGTCATTGAAGTCGGCATGAAATGGAAGCTGCGATAGTCTTTTCTTCCCTATTGTGACGTATATCGGGGTATAAGAAAAAATGAAAGACGGGACTTCATTTTGTCCATCGGGAATTGATTGGATTGTTGGATCATTGTGTTTTGCTATTGGTGGATCTCATATGAGTGACAGGTTGTCGCTGCAAGAGGGAGGGGAAGTTATTTTGATTGAAGATTATTATAAGGGCACATGAATAATATTAAAAAAACATAAATCATTTAAAATAAACACTGTTTATTTCATGGTGACTTTAAATGTGATTTATTTTTCCATGTAGAATCCTCCAGAATTTTTACAGTTTAAAAAAGTGTTGCTGCCTGTTCAAAGTGTTTGTAATCGATTACTTATGAGGTTTAATTTTAGTCAGGTTGCTTCCTATGTTGAGAATAGTCACAGACCTGATGTCTCACAGTAAATTTAGTGATTCTAAACCATGTTTGTGGATTGGACTCGGGCTCATTATGCTGTAAGTAAACCCATCAGTGCCCTGAATGGCTGCCATTTCCAAATGGATGAGGCGCATGTTGTTGATGTTGTTTCAGGGATTTATTCATTTGATTTAGGGTGAATTAGCTTGGCTGTCTTGCAGCACCAGTGTTCTCTGATTAAGTAGTGAAGTGTACAAGGGTAAATTTGACCAACTATCCCAGGCCCCTGCTAATCCACTCACTTCTTATCACAGAAAGTCTGGAAATCAACAATCAGTAGTTAAAGTTTGGGTAACACTTTATTTCAATGGTCCACTTTAGACTTTCTACTAACTATAAATAACTTTGCAATTACATGTCACCTAACTCTCATTAGAGTATTAGAAGTAGCCTGTCTGCTTAATATCTGCTAACACTATTTTAATGGTCCCCTGACTATAAGTAACTTTGCAACTACATATCAACTTATTCTACTTACCCTAACCTAATAGTCTACTAAAAGTCTACTAACAGTCTACTTATACTTTAATGAGAGTTAGATGACATGTAGTGGCAAAGTTACTAATAGTTAGTAGAATGTCGAAAGTGGACCATCAAAATAATGTGTAACCAAAGTTTTTATTTTAAACATTATTTCACACTTTGGTGGAAATGGGCTTCCATACCTTTTTTTTTTGCCAAATGTCAACACTTAAAGGCAACACAGAGACTTTAGATTTTAAGATTTTAGAACTTAAGATTTTATGTTTTTGTTTTTGGTGGTAGTGTGGTGATGAATGGCTTTGAATGAGTTTGATGCTGTTACCAAATGGAAATCTTCTTAAAACAGAGTGTGAATGGATTAGCGTTGAGCTCCTGCAGTCAGCCCTCTGGGAGCAAACGCAAGTCATTACCGCACAGTTACAACTCAAAATTATTCCTGGATGGTCTTAGTGACGTGATTACAGGGTGAAGAGGAGAGACTGTGCGTCCATTAGAGTGAGAGTCACCAGCGTCAGAGTCACCATCTTCATTTCAGCCGTATAATTATCTGCTCGCCAAGTCCCTGAACTGTGACCAATAGCAGTGTGTGAAATGCACTGCATTTATTTCGGCCGTTAATTAATGTGCTTGTTTTTTATTTATTTTTTTCTAACAAATTTTAGTGTAATCCCTCTTTTAAACAAGCAATTGTGCTAAATCCAACCTGTTGGTTTCTAGTACTGATAGACATGGTCAGGTACTTGTGATCACAGCATGTCATTCATGTAGTTAAATGAACTCAGTTAACAGTTGATTAATAATATAAATTGTTACAATTCAATCATTTAATTACTGTAATCAGCAGACCTGCTAATTATTGGTGGGCTGTAGTATACAATGTGTTCACGGCTGATGACAGACCAGAACTTTTTCTGACATGATTTTGAAGTCCACTAATTAGATCAGGCTGCTAAAGGGCAGACCCGCTATGATTTTCAATTAGGGTTGCATTAAAAAAACAAGGTGTAATGTCACTGAGAGACTGTAGTGTCCAGACTCCAGAGCTGACTAGAGATGACATAAATTCACGATAATGAGATTCATCCCACCCACGCTATGAGTTTACTCACTGACCAGCCTGCAGTAACTCAACAAATTGTCTAAAACTAAAGTCCGCTGTTTCATCAGCTGCAAACCGTACATGGTATGATAAGATTTTTTAAAAAAGTTTTAAAATAAGTCTCTTATGCTCACCAGTGCAGTAAAATACAGTAAAACTGTAATATTGCGAAATATTTTTGCAATTTAAAATAACTGTTAACTATTTTAATATATTTTCAGCATCATACTCCAGTCTTCAGTCACATAATAATAACATTCTAATATGCCGATTTGCTACTCAAGAAACATTTTTTTTTTAGCATTATAATCAATGTTTAAAGGAGTCCTTGATTATGATTTCACTTTTTTAACTTTAGTTAGTGCGTAATGTTGCTGTTTGAGCATAAACAACATCTGCAAAGTTATGACACTCAAGGTTCAATGCAAAGGAAGATATTTTCGTTTACAGAAATCACTTTTTAAGGCCTACAACAAACGGCTGGTAGGGACTACAACGAGTTTCTTCCTGGGTTGGTGACATCACAAACCCCAAAATTTGCATAAACCCTGCCCCCGAGAACAGACAAAAAAATGGGGTGAGGCCATGTTGGGCTGCTTTAGAGAAGAGGAAGAGTTGTTGTAGTAGAGTGTTGTTACCATGCCGTCATTTTACGCCGGACTACTACACAAACAAGGGTCAATTCAATGCTGGATTTGCACAAAAGATTAACATGACGGCACATGCTAGTCGATGAGTTGAATAAACTCCACAGCAACTACATAAATTTATCCACTAACCATTCAGAAACGTCCAGATGCATTCTAAAAGTTGTAACTTCTTCCTGAGTCTCTCCATCAGTGTCCGACTCTGGTTTGAACAATGTAAGGCTGAACACCGTTACTGACAATCGTCATTTTGGCTGCGTGAGATTCTCCAGCTTTGTTGTTGTTGAGCAACCGAAGCGCGAGCTGTTAAAGCTCTGCCCTCTTCTGGAAAGCGGCCGGGAGCAGCAGCTCATTTGCATTTAAAGGGACACACACAAAAACGGCGTGCTTTTGCTCACACCCAAATAGGGGCAAATTTGACAAGATATTAAATGATCTGTGGGATATTTTGAGCTGAAGCTTCACAGACACATTCTGGGGACACCAGAGACTTATATTACATCTTGTGAAAAGGGGCATTATAGGTCCCCTTTAAAACCGTTGCGTTGCTAAACGTCTTTGTGGAAATCATCATACTTTTTTTTGAAGATTCTTAAGCCGCGTTTCCACCGAAATTACCCAGAACAATTTGTCCCAGGAACTTTTTCCCCCAGACCTATTGCTAGCTGTGTTTCCATAGCGGTCTTAAGTACCGTGAAGATAGTCTGGTGACGTAGGACTGCCCACGACTTTCCAGTTCCCGCTGGATTTCGTCCTCCACATATAAGCTTAATAAAGCCTGAACCTCATCATCAGTCCATCGGTCGTATTTTTTAAACTCCATTGTTGATTCGAATAGCAAACAACTCTTACTACACGCACTGCAACAGACTTTAAAAAACGATGGTTAAAAATAATATGCTGCGTGGAGTCAACCAATCAAAATGCTGCATGAACTCAACCAGTCAGCATGTTCAGCGCCCAAGTCCCACCCCTGAAAGTTCCGGAACTTTAAAAAAGTACTACCTAGCGAGCAGGGACTTTCAGAGGGGGAATTATTTACTCTGATCTTCATTTAGACCCTGGCTCCTGTGGTCGAAACACACCGAGTACCACCCCAAAGTTCCTAGTTCCTGGGGAAAGTTCCTGCGGTCGAAATGCGGCTTTAGATGAATAAAAAGTTCAAAAGAACAGCATTTATTACAAATAGAAATATTTTGCAACATTACTGTATAAATGCCTTTACTGTAATTTTTGATACATTTACTGCATTCTACACTACAAAAAGATATCTAAATCCCAGTAAAATATCTTAATAATAATAATAATCTAAAAACAAGCTAAATACTATACTGAGAAGCAAAATTAACCAAAATGACTTATTTTAAGAAATTATATAATGATTTAAGCTTATTTTTCTAAACCCAAAGGCAGAATTTATTTTTGTCTACAACACTAATTGCAATCAATCAGCATAAATCAATCATCATGTGAAACTTTTCAGTCAAGTGTGCCCAAACATTATAAATGTACATGCTTATTTTCTTTGTAACTATTCATGTTTATACTGTACCTTAGTGTATAATACATTACTATAATTGTATGTTTTAAGGCATTTTACATTTTAATGGTCTAATGATGAATAAAGAATAAAGTGTGGTTGCAATTATTATACTAAAAAACCAACTGATTATAATGCATTAAGATTAGCTTTACAATGAATTATATATAAAAAGTATTATTAAAAATGTATTTATTTAGCAAACATCACATCAATGCAATTATGCCTGGATGGACTTTAACATTTTGCCCCTTTTCGGTCCTATAATTTCTTAATTTTTCCTGCGTGTAATCTGAATTGTTTGTCCTCACCTTGAATTTAGCACCCCTGGTTGTTTCGTAAGTATTATTAGGGCTATTGTACAATGTCTGACCTGCTCACAGCATCTGTGCAACATGTTAAACATCAGGCAATGTCTGCCCTGCAGGAGAGGGTTATCATTATTAGCAATTAGTCTACAAGGTTAATTAAAGCACACCAAATCACCTCTTAGCAGGAGCAGGAAATGGTGTACTTGACCGAAAGCCAGCTATTGTAATTTCGTAAAGAGATTTTGTGGAGGTTAGAGGTAGTTGTGTGTGCGGCTGTCTTTTAGTTAATGTAATCAGACTGTCTTGTTCGTACATGCCTGTGTTCATCTCGATCGCTATTTTTAGTTTATTGTCTTCTTAGTGTACTTTTACATTTCAGATATTGCGTTTTATAACACAAGCAACTGCCTCAGTTCTGTCCACACCACACCTTCACTTAGTTTCGCAAAAAATGCTGAGGGATGGTGTTTTTTTTTCCATCTGTGTTCTTTCATTTAGGAAATATGAATTACTTGCCCACTCAAGTGCCTCGTCAGATTGGTCTGGCCACGGCCGTCGAGGGCTGGTACCAGAACAGCTGACATGGCTAGAAAAGTTGGCTGGTAATCTAGCGGGCCTGCCCACTGGAGCTAACAGATGATTTGATCCCTCGCCACACTTGGCTGTTTTTTCTTTCCATTTTCTTTTTTCCCCCATCTCTTCTTTGTGGGGGAGAGGGGCTGGATTGTGATGGAGTGTTCTGTATCCGGCTCCTGTCACTCCAGCCAAAGCTCCGCCCCCATCCACCCGGTTGGCCGAATATTCAAGCATCAGCATTCCATTAATCACACTCCATCAGTGGTAATGAGGCTGCTTGCTTTCTCCTGCACAAGACTGAACAGCAACTTGCATTTGAGCTTGACAGTCAAACACAGGGCTTTATACACTGAAACACCAGTAAATTAGAACAGATTGAGACTCATTTAAAATCTTGTCATTATTTACTCATCCTCATGGGGTTTCCAAACCCATATGACTTTTATTCTTTTGTAGAACTTAAACAGATGTTTTGCAAAATGTATTGGCTGCTCTTTCAATAAAAGTGAATGAAAGGGACTGTCAAGCTCTAAAAATGACAGAATTACACCATAAAAGTGGTTTATATTCAAGGTCTTCTAAAGTCATATGATTTGAGCTTTGTGTGAGGACTAGACCAATATTTATTTTGTTTTTTATGAAAAATCTGTAGATCTCAAATTTCATTTTGGGAGTGAACCACTGCTGTAGTGCAGTAATTAGTACACTTAATATTAATCATATCAATAGTATATAGCAAGTCTTGATTTGATTTAATAAATTCTGTTAATGTCTCATATATGTTGCCTAGATATTGTTCAGAAACAATAACAATAAAGTTTTTTTTACAGTTCCAGGTTTAAAAATATGTATTTGTCATAAAATAAAATATAAAATAAAATAAAATAAAATATTTTAAAGTGAGCAATTCTTCAAAAAATTCTACTTTTGTGTTCCTTAGCATATAGGTTTAGAACTACATGAAAGTATGGAAGCTTGTTTCCGCCACTAAATACAAAAATAAAAAAGGTATTTGCGACTTTTTTCTCAGAATTGTGAGATTGCATCTTATAAAGTCGCAATTAACTCGCAATTTTGATTTTTTTTCTCAGAATTGCGAGTTTGTATCTCGCTATTCTGACTTTTTTTCTCAAAATTGTTTATAACTCGCAATTTTGACTATAACTCGCAATTCTGACTTTATATCATGCAATTCTGACTTTATAACTCGCAATTCTGAGAAAAAGTCAGAATTGTGAGATATAAACTCACAGTTGCAAGTTATAAAGTCAGAATTGCGTGATATAAACTTGCAATTGCGTCTTATAAAGTCGCAATTAACTTGCAATATTAACTTTTTTTCAGAATTGTTTATAACTCACAATTCTGACTTTATATCACGCAATTCTGACTTTATAACTCACAATTTTGACTTTATATCACACAATTCTGACTTTATATCACACAATTCTGACTTTATAACTCACAATTTTGACTTTATATCACACAATTCTGACTTTATATCACACAATTCTGACTTTACAAACTTTCAGTTCTGACTTTATATCACAATTCTGACTTTATAACTCGCAATTCTGACTTTATAACTCGCAATTCTGAGAAAAAAGTCAGAATTGTGAGA
This sequence comes from Mylopharyngodon piceus, assembly GCA_039654765.1. Taxonomy (NCBI): domain Eukaryota; kingdom Metazoa; phylum Chordata; class Actinopteri; order Cypriniformes; family Xenocyprididae; genus Mylopharyngodon; species Mylopharyngodon piceus. The sequence goes on along the minus strand of CM077444.1, from coordinate 5,607,423 downwards.
CATAAACTCACAATTGCGAGTTATAAAGTCAGAATTGCGTGATATAAACTTGCAATTGCATCTTATAAAGTCGCAATTAACTCGCAATATTGACTTTTTTCTCAATTTTTTATAACTCTCAATTCTGACATTATATCACGCAATTCTGACTTTATAACTCGCAATTGTGAGTTTATATCTCGCAATTCTGACTTTATAACTCGCAGTTGTTAGTTTATATCTCGCAATTCTGACTTTTTTCTCAGAATTGTTTATAACTCGCAATTCTGACTTCATAAATCACAATTCTGACTTTATAACTCGCAATTCTGACTTTATACCATGCAATTCTGACTTTATAACTCGCAATTGCGAGAAAAAAAGTCAGAATTGTGAGATAAAATGTCGCAATTACCTTTTTTGTTTTTTATTTCATGGTGGATTTTTCTGTGAACTATCCCTTTAAATTCTATTTAACCCAGAGCATTCCTTGATTTGATTAACAGAAATGGATAACGGTTTAACTAACTAACTGCTAACCAACTGAAATTTGTGCCATTGCAGCAGAGACCAATGGGAAGTCATTCTGATGGAATAAGCCACTATCCTAGTGTGCTGGTCCACAATCCCCGTCCTCTCCTTTATCCAGTGTGGATTCCTCTGCTTAATGGACCCTTGCAATTTGCATCTGTCAGTGAGGAGAATGCCCATGGGTAGAGTGTGTGTGGGAGAGAGAGAGAGCGAGAGAGAGTTGCTGCTTTACTTAAGAATGATCTCTGAGGGCTATGAGAGGCCTGACACACTCTACTAGCTCTCCAGAGCGGACAGGAGAGAAAGAAAAACAACTCAGTGTTAGCTTCTGTGTGCGTGTGTGTGTGTGTGTTGAAATAGGATAAGTGAGGCTGTTGAAGAGGTCTAGGCAATTGCAGAGAACTCTAGACATTAGAGGGAGATAAAGGGGAAAAATAATAGAGAAGAAGAACAAGAAAAAGTGTTGACGATCAGGATACCAGGCACAGTGTCAAGTAAAGGAGCCAATCTCTCTTCCTCTCTGTCTTTGAACTGACCTGCCAGCCTACTGGAGGATATTACAACTTTGTTCTTAACATCACTTCCTTTCAGCCGGTCTCTTTAATCGCCCGCAAGAAAATCGAAAGCTTAGTTATGAGGAGGAAGAGGAAAACTCAATTTATTGTTACTTAGAAGTATTGGGTGGGCTCTGGTGTTTGGAGTCAAGAATTTCGAAAGTGTTTAATGTTTGGGAAATCTGATTGTTGGTGTGCATTCTTGTTGCTGTCTCTTATTAAAGGGGACATATCACAGAAAACAGGAAATAAAAGATTTCGATAAACAGTCACGGTCACAACGCAAATGTCCTCCTCAGGGCATCATGACTTATTAAAGCTAATATTTAAAAATGCTGGTCCATCAGGAATCATCATGGACACTATATTATAATATAATATAATATAATATAAAAGCGCTTTCCACCTTAAATTAGAGATTTACAATCCCCTTGTTTGTATACATTGACAGTAGACTCACTGACTGTTACAATTTAAAATACATTTATTATATTATATTATATTATATTATATTATATTATATTATATTATATTAACACAAGTTATAATAATTATAACACTGCGCAATAATTAATTTCTACATATACATTTTTACCATTTCAGGTTGTATAAAGTCACATTAATTATAAACTCTTCCATGGATGATGACATTTTGTCATTTGTGATTTAGTAACATTGTCCAATATACAGCTGACTTTTTGACTCAATAAGAGAGAGGAGTTTCATTTGTCCTTAGTAATCCTCATAATGTGCAATAAATCTTGGGCCTCCTGTCCTTAGATCTGTATTTGGAATTTTCTTCATTGATAAATGTAGGACGCAGTCCACGCCGAGCAGCCGTGCCTTCAGAAGATGGATGGTGTGTGTTCAAGAGAGTGGAGGGCTGGTCATTTCAAAATGTAGATCAGTTTGACAGAGTATCTTCCTGCTAACGTTACTAACAGTGAATGAAATGCACCAGGAGATGTTACATTAACCTCGCAAAAAGAAAAAGAAACGCCAGTGGGGGGGAAAAAAAACTGTCGCCATTTGTCTTGTCAGTGACTTCATATTATTTTCTTGCCATTTCCAGTCTATCAGGTTTTTCCTTTTCCTTTTCCGCAGGTCTTTTTCTGTGTTGCCTCTTTCCTCTTATGAATTTACCCTTTCTTTATCAGTTCTCTCTCTCTCTTTCTCTCTGCAGTGATCGAGGCCATGGCTCCCATCAGGTTAAACAGATGGGGGCTTCCTGAGCTGGACCCAGAGAGCATGCAGACTAGTGAGCCGTGGGTGTTCGCTGGGGGCGATGTGGCCGGTCTGGCCAATACCACCGTGGAAGCAGTCAATGATGGGAAACAGGCCTCCTGGCACATACACAGATACTTACAGGTACTTTTCTTTCTTTCTTTCTAGAGTAGTTGAAAAAATAACATTAGATTTTGAACATCAGGAATAAAGTTAAAGGAATAGTCCACCCAAAAATGAAAATTGTCATCCATGTGATGATGTACCAAATCTTTTTTTCTATGGATGTTTTGCACAATATCTGACCTGCTATTTTCCATAAAGTGAAAAAACCCTGCAAAAGCTCCAAAAAACATAAAAGCACTATGGCCTCCATATGACTAATACCCTATAAACCAAGTCTTCAGAAGCCATACGTTTTTGTGTGACGAAAATATGAAAATCTTCGTTTATGATGTAGCTCTTGAATCTCGTTTGCACTTGAGTTCAAATGTGCTGTAATTGGTCACAAGATGCATATAAACCAATGACGTTTGACATTATTGATGTACAATCTGCTGTGAAGCATCTTGAGGCACAATGTTTACATGCAAATAAGATTTGAAAGCTTTTGTTTTCTGTAAAAAAAAAAAAAAAAAAAAAAAAATTTACCCTTTTAGGTGTATGACTTTAATAGGCAAATATGAGATGTATATGTGACCCTGGACCACAAAACACACGGGTATATTTGTAGCAATAGCCAACAATACATTGTATGGGTCAAAATTATTGATTTTCTTTTATGCCAAAAATCATTAGGATATTAAGTAAAGATCATGTTCCATGAAGATATTTTGTAAATGTCCTACTGTAAATATATAAAAAAATATATTTTTGTGAGTGGATATGCATTGCTAAGGACTTCATTTGGACAACTTTAAAGGCGATTTTCTCAATATTTTGATTCTTTTGCACCCTCAGATTCCAGATTTTCAAATAGTTGTATCTCGACCAAATATTGCCCTAACAAACCATACATCAATGAAAAGCTTATTTATTTAGCTTTCAGATGCTGTATAAATCTCAATTTCAAAAAATTTACCCTTATGACTGGTTTTGTGGTCCAGGGTCACATATGAGACTAATTTTTATGGTTCCTTTTTTGTTCTTTTTGGAGTCTGCTGGCCCCGTATGTATGAAAAAGAGCCATGTTTTTGTGTTCCTCATAAAATTAAAAAAAAAACAAAATCATATGGTTTTGGAACGACATGAGGATGAGTAAAAGATGACAATATGTCAAAATAACCCTTTAAGATGAGGTTATACAAGCCACACACATAATAGTTAGGTAATAATTATTGTAAATGCCATTTATAATACTTTGCTGTCCCTGCTGTGAGATGTCATGTCAGCTGCCCAAATGACAATATTTTGAGATCTGGCACCGTAAACACACACCCAAGTTCATTTCCTCGACATATTCACATTTGAAAACACTTGCTTTTGTGCTGATGAGACCGAAACAGATGTTGCCCTGATTATGTCCCGTGTTAAGATCACAAAACCCAATGGAAAAGGAGGATTTGGAGTGCTGATTAATTATGTAGATGAGAGCTTTACATGCGCTCTACAAAGAGTGAGCTGTGACACCGCTGGATACAAAAGCCTCTCAATATGAGTATGTTTATGAGTAATCAGAGCACAATAAGGAATAAATTAGCATTATAGCGGGCGGTAGGACAATGGTCTTCCTGTGGCTTCATGCGGCAGAGCCGCTCGCCGGGGCCACACAGCGAGAACGCTGTTCCGCACAGGATTATTCCGTAAATCTCACCTCAGAGGCACTGGCGATGCGAGCTTGTTCGGCTTAATTAGTTTGCTACTAGCAAAGTAACTGTGGAGAGTGAAGGAGGGAGGTCAGGGAGGGAGAGGGAGCACTTCGGATTGTCCCGTTAGCTGAGCCAGATCAGCCTGGGCTCCTGAGAGGGGCTTATAGAGGCCCCCTGCCTGTCAAACACACACACACACGCAGGCTGAGACCCTGCAGAGACATCAGTGGCTGTGCATGCTGCTAAACCCATCAAACCCATGCACCAATAAAACCATCAGAATCCAGGCAGAAATTAAAGAGCCATGACATGTATTATGTAATTATGGAGATATGTGTGACAAAACACTGACTGTTTGCATGACTATATGACAGTTTACTCATGGGCAGATACAAAAGGAGGCCGTGCATGAGTGAGTTTTTTTGCTTTTTTTCATCTCAGATTACTTTAAATTGACCTTGTTTACTTTATACACATACTTTTCATATTGTGCATAGTCTCAGCCTCAGACGTCACTTCCTCGGACCGTTAGCTGAACGTCTGATGCATAAGACACACAAAATGGGAAACACTGGGAGTTTTAAAGTCATCATCTGATTGTTTGAATATTACAGGATTTCTGGGAGACATGCGTGTCACGTTCTTTAACACTCCACCTGGAAACAAAGCCGCTGCGATGTCAAACCCCCTCATGGAAAAAGAAAGCCGGTGTGTTTACAACCATGACAATAAACGATTGTTGCTGTAAACTTGCACAACGCTCTTGAATGAATAATTTAGTAGATGCACGCCCATAGGCGTAATTTGCGGGTGGGACATATCCTCACGACTTTTTGCCAGGGTCGATATTGTCCCCATCATTTTTTGAAACCTAATACAAATGAAACACCTCCAGTTGACTAGAAGAGTATTAATTTCGTTCGTTTGTTTAATATATGTGATCTAGCACAGGAATGTGTTGTTTTTTTATGTTAAGTGTTCGTTGCCGATGTTGTCAATGGAGGAAGGCATTTTTAGATCATTTTTCTGGGTGTCAGTCATTTTTTTTTAAATATTGATGAAAAATTACCAAAACAAACATTTATAACACACTAATCAGCAATTGTATTCACATATAAGACTACGGACAACTTTAAGACATTGTGTAAAACATATTTTATTTGACCAGAATCATGAAGGCATTGGATATCTGACCTCTACCGTAATAGCATTAAATTCTAAGTAAATGGTCTGTCTAATGTCTCGTTGAGTGCTCTAAGACACCAGGAGTGAAGCTCCTGTAGGTATTTGACCTCCATATGGGGGAATCTCACGGTTAAGTGCAGCTTTTCTCCAGCAGTGGTAGGTCAGCGAGGGGTTAATAGTCTGACCATGTCTGTGGCCAGAGCAAAGCAGAGATAACTGTTTATTTGCTGATGAAATTACCATGTGTAGTGTTCAAGGGAAGGCAACAGATTGCGTTGTTGTTTTTACGGTAATGGACCGCAGCTGAGGGAACGAATAGAGTCATTTGCAGAAAGATTGCAAGACTAATGTAAGAACAGCTCTCAGATCAGCTCAAAACAAGTCCCACCTGAGAGCTCTGTGGTGTGTTCATGTACTTGTCCCTGGGCATTTAATATTATTCATATTTTTATATATGTTTCACATGTTTCTCAATAAAATAAACTAGATTTGTGTTTCCTGAAGGAAATAAAATTGCTTGCAAATAGAAAAATAGTACTGTTAACTTAATTTTTAGCCTTTGGTTGCCTTGCTGTTGCTGACTATCAATGGTCAAATACATGAATAGAATACATGACCAATCACAGTAGAGTGCAACAAAGACCGCCCACATTTTCAGTGACCTTGGTTCCGAAAGTATTTTTACTATTCATTTTTTTCCATAAGGATTTTAAAAAAGTCTTCATCAAGGAGTTATAAGCCATGAACCAAACTAACCAGCTACGAGGTGAATCACAACATTACAAACTTTAAAGGGGACCTGTTATGCCCCTTTTCACAAGATGTAATGTAAGTCTCTGGTGTCCCCAGAATGTGTCTGTGAAGTTTCAGCTCAAAACACCCCACAGATCATTTATTATAGTTTGTCAAATTTGCCCCTATTTGGGTGTAAGCAAAAACACAGCGTTTTTGTATGTGTCCCTTTAAATGCAAATGAGCTGCTGCTCCCGGCCTGCTTTCCAAAAGAGGGTGGAGCTTTAACAGCTCGCGCTTCAGTTGCTCAACAACAACAAAGCTGGAGAATCTCACGCAGCCAAAATGACGATTGTCAGTAACGGTGTTCAGCCTTACATTGTTCAAACCGGAGTCGGACACTGATGGAGAGACTCAGGAAGAAGTTACAACTTTTAGAATGCAACTGGACGTTTCTGAATGGTTAGTGGATAAATGTATGTAGTTGCTGTGGAGTTGATCCAACTCATCAACTAGCATGTGCCGTCATGTTAATCTTTTGTGCAAATCCATTGAATTGCCCCTCGTTTGTGAAGCAGTTCAGCGTAAAATGATGGCATGGTAACAACTACAATCTACTACAACAACTCTTGCTCTTCTGTAAAGCAGCCCAACATGGCCTAAATAGTGTTCTGTGCTCATCTGTGCAGCCAACAACAGAACAGTTAGCATGCTTTGCTCAAACTTTTGCCATGGCGTTAGAACAGGTACACCGCTGTCGCTTGCGAAAACAAAATGGCGGTGCCGTGGGTGGAAACGTGCAAATTAAGGGGCGGTAATATTATAATAAGATCCCCTTCCTACGTCACTAGGGAAGTGAAATCTGAGCGGCTCGTTTTTTCACATGCTCGTTTTTTCAAGAAAGGTTTGGCAAAAAAAAGTTACTGGGTTGTCCTTATTTTACGTTTTCTGGGTTAGTAGATGCACCGGGGACAGATTATAGCACTTAAACATGGAAAAAGTCAGATTTTCTTGATATGTCCCCTTTAATTTTTAACAAAAAGAATTTGAAAATCAGACAAAAAAAAGTGCAAGACTGTGTACTTAACTGTATTATTCTCACAGAATCATGGGTAAGCGCTTTGTAACGACATGAGGGTGAGTGAATGTGACAGAATTTGTGTTGTGCAAATTATTCCGCAAATAATCATATTGTTCATATCTTATCACATTGTGTCATATTGTATCATATCTTAGACGCTAATTACCTCAAGTGCTTCTGAAAAAAGAAAAATCAATAGCATATCATTTGCCAAAGATCTATCTGGTGTACAAAGTGTTTGACAACTACAGCACATCCGTCAGGGCCCGAGTGGGTTCAGGAACGTCCCTCGGCATTAGTTGTTTGTCTCGGGTGTTCCTCTCGCTAGCTTCCTCTCTCTCCCTGTGACGAGGCCTCTCTGTGGAGGATGTGGGCTGTCATGTTCCTGCTCTCATTTTCTCCTCACTTGACACCCCCTCGTTCATTATGCGGCAGTGACATCACCACAAGGGCAATCATACGTGTTTGATAAACGTGAGGCTCATTAGAGAGAGAGCTGATGTATGACTGCTATTTGCTGCTTTTGTGCCATGATGTGAAGAGATAAACAATGCCGCACACAAACATACTCAGCGATCAGCCACACCATTGTAGCTTTAAATGCACGTGTGGCGGACCGTAACGCCAAAGTAACCTTCAGAAACTTGCATTCAGAACGACCGTGAGCTTTCCGCTGGGATTCAGAGCTTTGTCTGTGTGAATGCGGCCAATTTTCCTCCTCACAAAGTAGGAAAATGCCTTTGAAGTCTTACATGTGTGTTGTGATTGTTTGTCATTACAGTCCATCTTCGGGCAGACAGTCAGCGGGCCGCCTCAGCTGCCTCTCTTCTACTCACCCATAGACATGGTGGACATCAGCGTAAAGATGTGCGGCATCACGTTCCCCAATCCGTTCGGACTGGCCAGTGCTCCACCCACCACCAGCGCCGCCATGATCCGCAGGGCCTTCGAGCAGGGTTGGGGTTTCGCCCTCACCAAAACCTTTTCATTGGACAAGGTACTTATCAGGAACAGCACACATAATGCTAACCACCTCTGGGTTTGGACCCCCAGATATGACAATCCCCATTTTATTATTTTATTTTATTTTATTTTATTTTATTTTATTTTATTTTATTTTTTATTTTATTTTATTTTACTTTACTTACTTAGTATTTATTAATATTTTGTATTAGTATTTATTTAAAATTTAGCTTTTTTAAAATTTTTTCATTTTCATTTTCATTTTAATTAATTAGCTTTTTATATGTTTCATTTTAAATTTAAAGGGATAGTTCACCCAAAAATGAAAATTCTGTCATCATTTACTCACCTTTATGTTGTTCCAAACCTGTATGAATATAATTTTGTTTTTCATCTAATATTTTTATTTTATTTTACTTCATCTTTATTTAAATTCGCAAAAACAATTTTTAATAATTTTAGTTAACAATAACAACACTGGTTTAAAAATACTTGGCTCAGGAAATTCAGTTCTTTTCTCATTTATGTTTAATTTAAGTATTGATCTGTGGCATTAAGGTGAACATATAACAGTATTCACTATTTTCATTCCCCTTTTTAGATTCCTTATAATATTTCCATTTGAAACAGGATATTTAATGAGAAAAAAATGTAGGAATGTTTATCAAGTTTTATCAGTGTAAACAGAAGATCAGATCATTTGATCTTGGAAGGATTTGATAAGAAATGTTTGATTTCATGTTGAAATTGCTTTGACTGCAGGCTGCGATGTCTTGACAAATCTAAGCACTGATTTGAGATCTCTTCTGAAACTTTAGAGGAGACGCGTGCGATTACAGGGGCCTCGGCAGAAAATCTTAAAAGCATGATAAAAGCGTTTGCACTCCATTTAATCACGTTTAGAAACAACTGAGATGTCATGAGAGATCTCATTTGTGTTCTTGCTTTCCTTCGTGTTTCATCCAATCTCTCAGGTAGCAATTATAGTATATTTTTTATGAGACTTTCATTAAATTTAATTAAAGAACAGTTAACAGATGAAACTGTCGAGAGAAAGGTGATATGACACCATGACAGATGTTATTCTCACCTCGTCTTTATTCTGTGCTTAAAGCTATTTAAGTGTGATTATGAATTGTTGATTATAAATGTTTCCACTAAAATGAACATGAACTCAAATAGTTTTAATTATTCTTTTCTTTTTCAATGTTAAAGAATCAAACTTATAATTGAAAAAAAAAATACTGTTGCATTATTATATTAACTTTAAATATTTTCTCTCTTTTTTTTTTAGCAACGTCAGTATTAATCATGAACATATGTTTGTTCTGTGTTGGCTGCCTTCCTCTCATTAGCAGCACTAGGGATATTAAAAGAAAATAAATAAATGCTAAAAAAAGATTAAAAATAAAAGACAAGCGCTGAAACTTGTGATAGACATCGCTATAGTAACGCAGCGAGTTCCATATGCTACTGACAGGAGGCAGGAGCGGGGAAGATTGAGTCAAATTGTTTATTCCGACCCATGGTCCTCGGCACTCGGCTGATTTCAGACAGTGGGGGACAGCATGTGAAGTGTGTAAATGATGTTTGCTCCTGCTCTGATGTGTGAGTGAGTGATGTAGCTGTTCCTGTTTTATAGACGCCTGTCACCTGCCTCCATTTCTGCTTTTATAAACTGTGCGCCGGCCCTTCGGAAAAGGTCAGCTTTTTATTTCCAGAGACAAACGGCGGTGGGAGGGAAGAGGCATCTCGAAACGTTACAATAGAAGCTGGAAATTGCGCCGGCATCAGTTTACCTTGGGAGCTCGTGCACCATCTGGATGTTTTGCTTAAGATCGCATTATCTTCCCGCTCTGACAACCTTCTTTCTTGCACTCTAAAAAATTCTGGATTGTTTTTTTTTTAACCCAAATGCTGGGTTCAGTCTGCTGGGTAATTTTATTGGGTTGTTTTTATTATTTTTACCCATGTTCTGGGTCATTCTGAAAATGCTGGGTTATTTTTTTTTTTTTTTTACCCAAATGCTGGGGTCAGCCTGCTGGGTATTTTTATTGGGTTATTTTTTATTATTTTTACCCATGTATTGGGTAGTTTTTCTGTATCTCAGCTGCTGGGTCATTTTTAATGTCAAAAACCCCTACCCTGCGCTGGGTAAATGTAACCCAGTGTTGGGTAGTCTGTGCCAAACCAGTTAAAACTGGAACTTAAAGGGTTAGTTGACCCAAAAATGAAAATTCTGTCATTAATTATTAATTAATACTTTCAGATGCCCAGAAAGATACTAAAGACATATTTTATACAGTTCACGTGACTACAGTGGTTCAACCTTAATGTTATGAAGCGAGGAGAATACTTTTTGTGCGCCAAAACAAAATTTCAAAACACTGCTTCATGAAGCTTCGAAGCTTTACGAATCTTTTATTTCAAATTAGTGGTTTGGAGCGTGTATCAAACTGCTAAAGTCACGCCCCCCAGTGGTGAACCATTGAAATTTCAAAACACTTATGAAATCACGTGACTTTAACAGTTTGATACATGCTCCAAACCACTGATTCGAAAACAAAAGATTCGTGAAGCTTCATGAAGCAGTGTTTTGAAATCGCCCATCACTAGATATTGTTGAATAAAGTCGTTATTTTGTTTTTTTGGCTCACAGAAAGTATTCTCTTCGCTTCATAACATTAAGGTTGAACCACTGTAGTCACATGAACTGTTTTAAATATGTCTTTAGTAGTTTTCTGGGCATCTGAAAGTATTAATTATCTTGCTGGCAATGCAGGCCTCTCTGAGCCATCGGATTTCATCAAAAATATCTTAATTTGTGTTCCGAAGATGAACGAAGGTCTTACGGGTGTGGAACGACATGATGGTGAGTAATTAATGACAGAATTTTCATTTTTGGGTGAACTAACCCTTTAATGGTCATTTTGTTTTCTGTTCTGAGAGAATGCGTTTGACGCTATGTGTTTGACGGGTGCGTTCACACTTGTAGTTCGGTTCGTTTGGTTTGTTTGATCTGGACCAAAAGAAAAAAAAAAGAAAAACATTTAGTCCTGGTCTGATTAGCGTTCAGATTGACAATTTTATCACCGAACCAAAAGATACCAAACCTAAAGGCATAGGGATACGTTCACAACCTGATTGGTCGGATTTTATGACGTATTGCCTATTTTGAGACGGAACTTACCGAACATCTAAAACAATGCTGTGTGCTGAGATAAATGCGCTTGTTGTGTGTGCGTAGCTTGCATATGATGGTATTTTGGCCAGCTGGAAACTCGTGAAGAGCTTATAAAATGTGTAAAGGAGTCAAAACAGCGGCGGGAATCCATCCGTCACACAAACAAACGATCTGCTGCGTGGAGTCGCGCGTCTGATGCCTATGATGGGCAAACTCGCGACTATGATGAGAAAACCGATATGCATGAGGATTCTGTCCTTTTCAAGGTCTCATCTTCCTGTTTTTGGTACGTTTACATGTCTTTGGTCCGTGTTGCGTTCATATATCATTCAAACCACACCAGAGTTCGTTTGGAAGCAGACCGGGACCCATCTTTTCAGCGGTCTCGGTCCGCATGTTTGGTGCGCAGTAGGGTTCGGATGGCAGCGTTCACACGTTCAAATGAACCGCACTAACAGAGCGCTTGCACCAGGGTTCGTTTTAATCGAACTAAACATGACAAGTATGAACACACCCTTAAATACCTGACAGATGAGATGGCACAAGGTAACGCTGTTTTTATGTATCTTTTCAAAATTTAATATATAAGATTGCCATTTAATGAACTGGAACAGCCTACCAGATACCAGTTTTCTTTCCACAGATTCCTATTGGCTGCTGTTTCTGCTCATGTCACGTTTTAAAATTTTTACTAAATGTTGAGTATTTTATGATTGTAAAAGTCTGACTTGCCATTGAATAAAAAATATTGTATATGAACTGTTCCTGTCCTATATGTATAGAGAGATTTTAGAGTGCATTTTTATTATTTAAAATGAAAAACCTTCAATATCAAATTGACTGACCCAGCACTGATTAAAAAACAACCCAGCAAACTGGGTAAAAATAACCCAGCATGTGTTCTGTCCAATATTTACCCACCGCTGGGTTGCCAAATAACCCAAATTGGGTTGTTTTTACCCCAGCCTTTTTTAGAGTGTGCCTGAAAGAGTAAGCAGACGACTGGCGGTCACCCGCAAAGTTGTCTGTGTGAACTTCCTAGCTCGAGTGGATCCCCCGCCCCATTCTCTTCAGAGTCGTGCTTTACTCTTGACATTTGTAGATGCCAGATTGGGCTGTAATATACTGTTGCATGTATCGCCCGCCAGCATATGCTGAAATACCACCTGATATCTCTGTAAACAGAAATCATATTATTCTTTATTGTGTGCTCAGTGGGAGAGATTGTAAGGGGCTTTTCTTTGGGGAAAAAAAGATAAAGAAGTTCTTAATGTCAATATGAATGAACAGCCGCTACGCCGCTATCACCCACCTTAAACACAGGGGATTTCTCTTTTTTTAATATCCTGTGCTTTTTTTTTTTTCATCGGCGGCCCCCCCTATCGCAACATTACCACCGCATGCTATTGATAGAATTTGAGATGCTCAGAGGATTGTCTACGAATATGAGAATCTTCACGCTTCTGGGTCTCATCGTTTGTGCTCGGCATCGCTAATTAGCTCGGTAGCGTGCTAGACCGGTGGAGAACTGCCTAACAAAGCTCTGTGACCGTTAATTAGGATTAATGAACTGTATAGCATATGAAAACGTGTTGTTTTCTTGCTACTCGTTTGAAAAGAGGGCGAAGGATGTTGTCTTCCGCACGACCCGTTGGCCCTACATCCATTTTTCACGAGCGACTTTTTTTTTTTTGAACGCATCACACCAATTACAGGACTGTTAGATATGTGATTGATACATTTGGCCTGTTTCGGACTAATTATGGAATGAGAGAACGATTCGTAGGCTTCCTCCAGGGCCAAGGCCGAGATCCAAAGGCAACTGAGCCCAATTAGCTTTTTGACTGGTCAAGTCTGGTTAAATCACACCTGTAATTGGAGCTAACCTGATTAATGGCAAATGTGCCAGTTTTCCGCCAATCAGCACTCCAGAAGAGGCCTGTAGGTGCTAGTTTTAGCCGTTGGCTTATATACTCGTGCACTAGTCCTTTGTGTCTTTCACGTGAGAAGAATAAGGAATGATTGCTGTTGACCCGCCAGACTTCCGCCCACCACAGAAAGCTCTTAAACTCTTTAACTTTATCTTGTGAAACTTTCTCTGCACATCAGTCTATTCTTGAGCATGCCTTCTCACCTCGGCGTAGGAGGATTTAGTGGGCAAATCTAAATGAACTAAATATGAAGACGTATTAAGACGGATTCTCAACTTTTTAACCGCAGTTAAAACGAAAGAAGTTGCACGGGGAATCTGGCACATTTGCGCGCACACACACACAAACACACACGCACACATTTACTGTACGTCTCAGATCGAGGTTTTTAATTTAATGAGAAATGTAGCTCCATGGTAACACAGATGAAGTGTGATGTGTCCCATCACTCCACCACACACTATGTTCACTTTCTCTCTCTGCATGTACCGAATGGCTTTATATGTCTCTCTGCTAATTAGCGACCGGGATTTAATCAACTGCAGGATTTTTATCAAGAACCGAAAGGTTAAAGGTCATGAACCTCATGCGCACACTCACAATACACACGTACACACCCTCTTAGGGTTTGAGTGTTTAATAGGTAGCGCTGGTAATGTGTAACTCTGTAAATGAGTGTTTCGTGTGGTAAAGGGCTACAGGTCTCAGGGTGGGATAATGAGATATTCTGTCGGTTTTGTTCTCATCAAGCTTGCATCTCACAGCTTAGACTCAGTCTGCTGTGAAATGGACTTGATTTTTATTTATTTACATACAGTATTTGTTTCTTTTCTGATGTGGATCTGCTGTGTATGATCGATTGATTGTAAGGAGAAACAGGTTTAATTGGGTTGGTGTAAAATAAACAAAACTAATTCTGTTTTTGAACAGTCAACATGAACAGCAACTCATTTTATTTTTGTAATGTTATGTATCTCCAGTATAAAACAAATCCGGTATATGTTAATATTAATATCAATATATATACATCAATTTGATTTCACATTGACTTTAAACTATAATTTCATCATATTTTGAAACACTAGATTTTTCCCCCTGCTTGATTAAACCTAGAAAGGTTCATATGAATGTGTTAAATGAAGAAAAAAGAAACATGTCTATTAATTTTCCTGCACTAGTACTAAGGAGAGCTGTTTCAGTTCCTTCAGAGTGCTCGCTGTAGCTGGAGATTGGCACAACCCAGCATGCACTGTATTCAGGCTCATTTCCATTTCACACCAGCAGGAGAGAATTCTGGGATGGGGGTCCCTTGAGAGTATTTGGAAGTGACACAGCCATTTCTGCACTTCCAGCTCTGTGACAGAGTTAAAGCGGAGAGATGGATAGCCTCCCATAGCTGCATGCTGGCCTGCTGTGAAGAGAGAGACAGAGAGAGAGAGAGGCTAGCACAACTCTATTGAAAGTCTATACACACACACACACTTAACATACCTAATTAATGGTGCTTGATAAGGCTGATACCTATATATATAATAAGTGCATGATGGTCATATAATGCAGATATACTGTATGTCATCATATAATTTAACTTGGCAAATAAGATGTAGACAATTTTTTTTTTAAATATTTGAAAACAGAACATGTGTACAGTTACTAGGTAGAATGGCAGATTTATTTATTTTGTTTTTGCTACAATTAATGCAGATAATCTCAAAATGTTCAAATATGGGCTGATACTGTACATTGATCTATCACCATATATGATTTTTCATTTGGCAAAAAAAAAATTATTTTTATTTTTATTTAAATTTTATTTTCAATAATTTTATTAAAATTAAATATAAAAAATTAAATTTTTTCTAGAAAATTTCTTTTAACTCTTTCCCCGCCATTGACTGAATTTTCCGGCAATTCATGTTTTCAATGTTATACAGTAGGGGGCGCTATTAAGCATCTTCTGAAAGAGTAGAGAATCTCCGGATCAAAACACAGGTGAAGAAGAAGCAGAAACAAACAATAGAGTACCTCAGAGATGACGTGTTTTTGTATGCAAAACCCGGAAGCGAGTTAGCATTTTAGGACTTCCGGTTCCATCGCCCTAAAATCTATGGGTTTTTTGAATGGGTTTTGCTAAATCGACTGAAATAAGGTCTCTGAAAAGCCTCTAAATATTTTCACATTTTGATCTATGACATAAAACACACCAGTTATAACCCGCTTGTGATTTTTTTAAACCTTTATTGTGTCTTAAAAACGGCGGTTGCTAACAAGTTGCTACAAGGGACTACTTCCTTTGGTGGGGACTTTAGATGTCATCATGACAAACAGGACATTTGGACAGCATTTCTCATAAAAAAAAGTGGATAAGTATTCATACACAGCGCAGATCATAATCAGCGAGCATGTTTTTAAATAAAGTTGTTTTTTAAATAAAGTTTGAGGAAGTTTGGTGGTGGTGACGTTGATCCGCGACCATGGTGTACTGTAGTCCGTTTATAGCCTACTGTTAGCTTTTTATATCTGACGACTTTATTTAGGCTTCAAAATGTATAAATGTTGTGTTAACTTGTAAAGATTATCTTGATAGACAAAATGTGTAAGTGTCATAACCCTTTGTTAAACGCAGAGCTTATTTTTTGCGATTTTCCAAAAGTCTATGGGAAAAGTGCATAGGCTTTCGATCGAGGGAACCCGTGCGCCGCTAACTTCTGGGTTGGCCTACAAAAACACGTCATCTCTGAGGTACTCTATTGAAGCATTGCTTACACATGTGTAAGCTACAGCATATAAGTCAATAAAGCTACAGCATATATATCATATAAATCTGCCTAACTTTAATGAATGAAATGACTATGCAAGCGTTGATGGACTAGATCTATGTTTTGATCATCGATCTGAATCTGATCCTGACGTAGTCTTTGGCAAAGCTTTTTGCTCAAAATGTTGCTTTTTTTTAATGAAACTTTTGTATATTGTATGTTCAAATATTCATACAACAAAATAGTTTTGTGAAAATTATAAAAAATGCTGGTGCTGGCTGGCAACCTTTTTTTAAAAAAACGCTGGCGGGGAAAGAGTTAACTGGTACGGACCAGGACATGCAGGAAAAAATAGTAGGCTAAATCGTGTGCACGATTTACTAATTTGTTCGCTCTATTTGCTAAATCCTGTGCACGATTTATAAATCGAGGGAACAAAATTCTTCTTTTTATTCCTGCATGTTATATGCGGGTCTTCGTAAATTGGCACAGTTGATGCCGATAATCTCAAAATGGTCAAATATTACCATATGCCACAGATAATTTTATTTTTTTGGCGGGAAAATAAATTTGCGTGATAAACTTAAGACCGAATCTGAAGGAGGGATATGACCCAACTCTCTATCTAGTGACTAAGATGTTATTGATACTTTTGTCTAGGCCAGTAAGCAGTCATCTAGAAACACCCTAGTAACCGCATAGCAACACTTTAGAAACCACTCAGAGCACCTTAGCATCCACATAACAACGTTCTGGCAACATTCAGGAAATGTAAAAAATCTAGTTCAAGCTTCATAATATCTGCTTTCTTTGAGCATGACGCTATTTAATCATGTTCTACATACTAGTTGGTTTGCTAAAGTGGCTGTTGACGAGAGGTTTTTGACCGAGAACTACCTCATGATTGCTTTGTAAAATGTATCATTATTGTCCTCACGCCCCCTGTTTAATCACAGATCGTTGATGAGGCTTCTCTCGTTCTCCCCTCAGGGAAAACATCCCAAAGAAGCTTTTGTAATGCAGAGGAGTCATCTGCGGTGACGGGAGGACAGACCGTCCCCATCTCGCACATGCCTCCCGCTTAACTAACATGTGTCTTTCGACGTACCTGTCTCATCAGCCGTGATTACGCTGTGCCTCTGTGCAGTTGGCGCGCATTAGGGGAGGGGATGAGAAAATAAACAACTAAGGTACTTTTCGACTCTGGAATCAGCATTGGAAAAGTGGGTCTGTCAAAGCAGTCACTACGATCTGAGAGGTGTTGACTAATTGCCTGCTAATTACACAGTAAATTGTCTAATTAAGCTGATGGTTAATTAGGGTAAGCTTGCACAGCAAGTCTTGTGGAAGTCGCTCTCTCTCTCTTTTTTTTCTTTTTCTTTTTTTTATTAACAGAAAGAGAATAAGAGAGTGTGTGGCATGCCCGGGAACCTGGCTGTGTAATTGGTGCGCTGGCAGTGACTGGCGGTTAACATGACACGGAGAGGCGATAGAAGTACAGACTGACAGAATCGGGGTTTGCGGCAAACAGCGCCACTTGTCATTTGTGCAGGGGCCCGGGCCGCGGCCCCCCTCGTTTAGCCAGCAATGCTGTGACAGTCAGCAGCGTTGGCCTCAACCAAACTCATCAGAACCGGTTTCTGCACCTTTTTCTCACCTTACAGAAACCTAGGCCTGCTGCTTTTAGACTAGCATTTGTGTTTTACAGTAGATTTGGTGTTTTTTTCAACCTGGATATAAACAAACTTTAAAGTTATAAAATGAAAAAGATTAAAAAACAAATCAGATTCTGCACTATTTCTGGGACACTATCAAAGCAAATGTGTGACATTGACAAACCATGTACTAAGACATTCTGTAATTCATGTATTATATAATTAATTAAATTTGTAATGATTTTCTAATTTGGAAAAAATGCAAAATTGAATTTTAATTAGTGTTCTCAGATTTTTGGGCACTAATGTAAGTTGGTATTTGGTGGACTAATTACTCTGTTCGCTTATACACTGTAAAACTCAATACGTTCAGAATATTCAAAACTTATTACCTCAAAACATTTAAGTAACTAACTCATTTTTTTTAAGTTATTAGAACTTAAAATTTTTGTGACAAATGGGGCGGGGCTGAGAGCCGTGGAAGCGGAGCAAGGCCAGTGTGGTGCACAGGTGTCTCTCATTAACAATCACGTCACCGGCATCCTTTCACTCCCACAGCTTTCAGCCTCATCCCACTCATCATAACGTTAATTACATACAGTTCATTTACATCAAACATCACATTCAGATCTTGGTTCAATGTTAGATAGCAAATAAGACATGCTATTATAACTATCAAAGAGACTATCATTATATACTTGCATGTATATAATCAAACAACATACAGTATACTGTATGTGGTCTTAAAAGTTTTAGAAAGCCTTAAAAGGTCTTAAAAGCCCATCCTCAACCTAATCACAGGCTCTACTCTTCACCACAATGGTAACCCTACAAAACTAACATAACAGAACCCCCTGTAAATCCCAACATAACACAACATTAAACACTAACTTATGTCTCCCTATGTTAATCTTGTGAAAAAAAACCACACAAAATAACACTTAATTTCAGCATTTATTTATACAGTCTGATGCAAAGCATGCTGGGAATTACAACCCGAATTCCGGAAAAGTTGGGACTTTTTTAAATTTGAATAAAATGAAAACTAAAAGACTTTCAAATCACATGAGCCAACATTTTATTCACAAGAGAACATAGATAACATAAATGTTTAAACGGAGAAATTTATACTTTTATCCACTAAATGAGCTCATTTCAAATTTGGCTCATGTGATTTCAAAGTCCTTTAGTTTTCATTTTATTCAAATTTAAAAAAACGTCCCAACTTTTCCGGAATTCGGGTTGTAATTCCCAGCATGCTTTGCATCAAATCTGCTCTAACTCAACCATATTAAGTTCAGCTTACTACAATGAAATTTGAGTTCACGCAACCTTTTCTATTAAGTACAATGAACTTTCATTATTATTTGAGTGAAACAAACTCATTTAATTTAATTAATTTCACTGTTTGGTTTTACAGTGATAGGCTGATATGTGTAACTAACTAATCAATCCATCCATCCATCCATTCATCCATCCATCATTTTAATTAATTAATTTGTTTTTTACTTTTTACTTCTGTATCAAAGTGTAGGGGAGATTAGAAAGTACTGAGGAAAGAGAAGTGGAATGTGATCAGGGCACTTTGTAGTCTGGATGTGAACTTTTCTTTTCAGATTGATTTTCCAAAGCAAGAGTACACAGAACAGTTCTCTAATTAGCCAACCATCTTAAACCGGCATGTTTAAGCAAATTTATACCTACAGGGTATTTTGACATTTAAGCCACATTTAAATGTATGAATGTCACCTGTAATCTTTAAACAGATGGTGCTGGACTAATTTGGCACCTATTGCAATTACTGCACATGCATACGTTCATAAATTTCAATTGACAAAGTATAATTTAGGCACTTATACTTATACTTATAATTTATAAGTTAAGCACTAGGCCTGGTTTCACAGACAGGGCTTAGATTAAGTCAGGATTAGGCCTTAGTTAAATTAGGACATTTCGCTTTTATAAACGTGCCTTCGAAAAAAAACCCATTGCAACCATTCAGTAGTATCCAACTCTTGGCGATCCGATGGGCCAGCTCTCGTCATACTTTCCGGTCTTCCGCTTTCTTTTTCAGCTGCTCTATACCTAAGCCAGTGTCACTTTTGATGGTGTCGAGCCAACATGTTTTTTGGCGGCCTCTTTTCCTTTTTCCGCTAACCATGCTGAGCATCATTGCGTTTTCTAGTGAAGCCGTTCGCATCACATGGCCAAAGTAGGTGAGCCGCAGTTTGGTAATTTTTTCCTCAAGTGACATCTCTTGTTTGATGCGCTCCAGGACCTCTCTGTTGGAAACCCTCGCTGTCCATGGTATCCTTAGGAGCCTTCTCCAACAGCATAATTCAAAGGCGTCAATCCTTCTACGGTCAGTTTTTTTCAGAGTCCAGCTTTCACATCCATATATTGATATGGGAAATACAATTGACTGGACTAAACTGCATTTGGTTGTGAGATTGAGGTCTTTGCTTCTCCAGATTTGGTGTCATCATTCACTCACCCTCATGTTGTTCCAAATCTATATGAGTTTCTTTCTTCTGTTGAACACAAAAGAAGATATTTTAAAGTATGTTGGTAACCATAAAGGTGACGGCACCCATTGACTTCCATAGTATTTTTTTCCTACTATGGAAGTCAATGGGTGGTGTCAACTGTCTGGCTACCAACATACTTTAAAATAATCTTCTTTTGTTTAACAGAAGAAAGAAACTCATACAGGTTTAAAACAACATGAGGGTGAGTAAATGATGACAGAATTTTCATTTTGGGGTGAACTATCGCTTTAAGATAGCAAGTTGCTTTCAGTTAAAACAGGTCAAACATGCATTTTAACCAGGCATAGATTTGCCAAGAGAGTGTGTTACCACAGCAGCACGCTCTGATTTAATTATATATATATATTTTCTCAGAACCCTATGAACAAGTGCAAATCGAGGATCATGTTGCATGTAAACCGTGCCGTCTCGTCGCTGGCATTTTGTTTGGGGTTATCCTGATAAGAGCCGCCTGAAACGGAGAGACGTGATACACGACAAGACGATTCCCTCAATCTGTCCTGTCATCTAATCAATACAGACGGAGATAGGGACACAGTCACTGTTCAATCACTGCTTCTTCAAGTCAGCCAAGACGCAGTGAGAACTGCCGGCGGATCAATTCACGAAATGTCAAAGGTGAAATCCGCAACTTTTAGAAAAAGACTGCACCGCTTCCGTAACCTCGGTGTAACTGCCACATCTATAGAATAAATGGACAAAGAATCACATTTATCACTTCCTCCGTCAGAGGAAGTCATAGACCAATGCATTCTCTTTAGAAAAAGAAAAAAAAAGAGACCCAAAACCACAAAACAATAAAAAGAAAGGTGTAAAAAAAACTGTAAACAATCATGTTTTGTACGTGAACCTTTGTGTTCCTTCAGTTTAATTTGAATAAATTACGAACCAAGAAATGGTGCAGGAATCAAGTGCAAGTAGTTTACTACTTAGTTTGTATGAAAAAGCAAAACACAATAGAACAATAGCTAGACAGGACTGACATGTAGAACAACAGTCACAGTCCAGTGATTTGTGTTTATTTAACAAGCAAATTAGCTGAGGTGGTGCCGATCGGGGGGGTTTCATCGGGTGTAAAAAAAAAAAAGGAAAAGTCCAATCGCCCAGGCTCATTAGCTTCAGCTACATGTTTACATTTATAAATATACCCGTTTAATTGGGAGATCAAAGCGCCTCTCACTACCTTTTGCATGGCTGAAAGGGCAAATAAGTTGTGCCTCACAGATCTCTTTAGTCTACTAATTTGATCAAACTCATCATGTCTTTTGGCGCTTTACTCCCTATAAAGCATGACATCGGGGTGGATGAGTGTTGCTTCCTGTTTTTTCATGTTTCCGTCGGTGACGGCTGATGATCAATGAGCCGACCGCTCTGGTTTCTGGTCTATTTGAAGTGCAGCCTACTAAATCTTTATGTCAGCAATTTTAACTGCTTCATATACTTTTATTAAGCGTGCAGGATGTGTTTGTTGGGCTGTGTGCTGATAATGTTGAGTTGCTTCATCCGGTACTCAAAGTAGACGTCAGATGATGAGCCTTTAAAAGCG
This sequence comes from Mylopharyngodon piceus, assembly GCA_039654765.1. Taxonomy (NCBI): domain Eukaryota; kingdom Metazoa; phylum Chordata; class Actinopteri; order Cypriniformes; family Xenocyprididae; genus Mylopharyngodon; species Mylopharyngodon piceus. The sequence goes on along the minus strand of CM077444.1, from coordinate 5,585,742 downwards.
TCTGTCAGAGATGTAGCCTCCTCGATTTAGGATTTGTTTTTGCTATTTTTAATGTGACAATAGAGATTGAAATTGTTGTAATAAGCACATAAATGGCATCAGAAAATCTGTGCATTTCATGCTCAATGTATCAGATTGTGTGCCATGCAACTGCTAGGCCATAGCCACAAGGGAAATTTTATGTCGTATTTGACTTTTTTGCTTTAAAAAGTTTGTCTTTAGCTGTTCTCTGTTGACTTTGGAAAGTTTACTTAAGGATTTTTTCATAAGCATTTTTATACTGTTGCACCAAGCGTTTTGTTGAAAAGATCAACGAGATGAACGACCTTGAACATTTTTTTTAGGAGTTATTGAACTAGGAAAATTCATTTTTATATGGTTCTTTAAACCATGTGATATTTGTTTCCCATGTTTAAGAACATTTGTTTGTTCTTAAATGAAATAAATAAATTATAAAAAATAAAGTAAATTATATTATTATTCATTTAATTCAGTATTTTGTTTTATTATACAATTAATTAAATTAATTTTTTAAATTATCAAAATGACTGTAAATCTCAAGGTACTTTATATATTATTATTATATTATATTATATTATATTGTTCATTTAATTAATATTCAGTAATTCATTTTATTATATTTTTTATCTCAAGGTACTTTATATATTATATTATATTATATTATATTATATTATATTATATTATATATTCAGTAATTCATTTTATTATATTTTTATCTCAAGGTACTTTATATTATATTATATTATATTATATTATATTATATTGTTCATTTAATTAATATTCAGTAATTCATTTTATTTTTTTATCTCAAGGTACTTTATATATTATTATATTATATTATATTGTTCATTTAATTAATATTCAGTAATTCATTTTATTATTATTTTTATCTCAAGGTACTTTATATATTATTATATTATATTATATTATATTATTCATTTAATTAATATTCAGTAATTCATTTTATTTTTTTATCTCAAGGTACTTTATATATTATTATATTATATTATATTATATTATATTATATTATATTGTTCATTTAATTAATATTCAGTAATTCATTTTATTATTATTTTTTATCTCAAGGTACTTTATATATTATTATTTTATTATATTATATTCATTTTAATTAATATTCAGTAATTCATTTTATTATTTTTTTTATCTCAAGGCACTTTATATTATATTATATTATATTATATTGTATTGTATTATATTATATTGTTCATTTAATTAATATTTAGTAATTCATTTTATTATTTTTTTATCTCAAGGTACTTTATATATTATTATATTATATTATATTATTCGTTTAATTAATATTCAGTAATTTATTTTATTTTTTTATCTCAAGGTACTTTATTATATTATATTATATTATATTATTCATTTAATTAATATTCAGTAATTCAGTTTATTATTTTTTTATCTCAAGGTGCTTTATTATATTATATTATATTATATTATTCATTTAATTAATATTCAGTAATTCAGTTTATTATTTTTTTATCTCAAGGTACTTTATATATTATTATATTTATTATATTATATTATTCATTTAATTAATATTCAGCAATTCAGTTTATTATTTTTTTATCTCATGGTACTTTATATATTATTATATTATATTATTAATTTAATTAATATTCAGTAATTCATTTTATTATTTTTTTATTTTTATTTATTTATTTATTTATTTATTTAATATATCAAGAGTACTTCAAGTAGATGATGTCGGTCAAACAAGTTCTGTTGGCAGAAAAGTCTCCCATTATAACCCTAGTGCTATAAACATTTAAGATAATGAATCAAAGCCAATGCCGAGACCCTCAATCCAATAACAATTACGTCCAAGTGAATGTTTATCCCTATCGCTGAGGGTGACAAATATATTGCGTGGTCTAATTTCAGACTTGTTTGTTGGCCTGCGTTCATTCGCCGTTCAAGGAGGGAACCCAAGGGCCAGTGCTTGTGACTTCCCTTTTGCACCAGAAAAGTAATTGGTGAATAGAACTAATGGCCAAGCTGACAGACAATATCCCTGTTCATTTATCAAACAGGGTTAATATCCTCCGTTCAGACTTTAATTTATTAAGTCTCTTTCAGGCAAACTGATCTCGTGCACTTCTCTGGATTGCAATCATGTTCAGCAGCGGCCTACAAAACATTTCTCGAATAGTAGCTTTTGGTTTGTTGTTTTAAATTTTGCATTTTTTCTTGTATATGTCTGTTAAGGTGCTGGATTTATTTGTTGTTTTTTTTTCCTTTGAGAGATATTGTGTCCAAAAGCATGTACTATGAAGTCAGTGGGTTTATTGACTGCATGAGATTCAAATCAATTTTTACAAAACCAACATTCATTTTCCATGATTCAGTGAATGTCATGCTTGCCTCTATTCCAGAATTGTTCCTCTGTCTTATTTTAAGCAGCATGAGGCCTTGAAACTTAAAGAGCTTTTTTTTTATTTATTTTTTTTTACCAAAGCTGAATTCTATTCACACGAGTTAGTGGAATGAAAGGCAGTTGTGTCGTATTGTGCCTCCGAGTCCTTTCACTGAAGGGAAGAAAGTTGTCACATGGTTTATCAAGGTTCTGCAAGTACAGATGTGTCTCTGGGACGTTGTCATGGATTCAAGGTTGCTTAGATTTTGAGTGACAGCCATGGAGAGAAGATTACAGCAGCTGCAGAGATCTTTGTCCGAAATCTCGGCAGACATCAATGCGTGTACATTAAACACATATGTAAACACTGACAGAACATGCATGTATGCACATTCAGGCTGAGGTAGCTGACTGCACTCCTTTGAGTTGATGTTTTTATCTTTTTGTCTCTGTTAGAATCAAAATTCCTATACTTCTGTATAATGAAAGGGCGACCAATTGACGTTTAAAGGGATTGTTCGCGTAAAAATGAAATGTACTCGCCGCTATGTCACTTGAAAATTGTATGATGTTATTGTTTCCATAGAACACAAAAGTAGTTTGTTAGCACAATGTCCAGGCTGCTCTTTTACATACAGTGAAAGTGGATGGGGACTACAGCTGTTATGCCCCAATAAAGACAAACAAAAAGTAGTACATATGACTCGTACACTATATTTCAAGTTTTGTAATATGTTAGCTTTGTGTGAGGTAAAATGTCGGCGTTTACACTACCAGCATTTACACTAGTTTGGGGTTGAAAAAAAAAAAAACATGAAAAAAAGTCTCTTTTGATGGCAACAAGACAAGTTATAACCCTAATTAAACTAAACTATACCTGTTCTATGTTCATGCAGCATATATTCTCTGGCTCTGTAGGATCTTACAACAGTTCCCACACGAGCGATTTATAGATTATCATGACAGAATATGCTAATCAATGATTTTAAGATAGTTAACTCCACATCAGCTACATAAATTAATCAACTAACCATTCAGAAATGTCCTGTTGCATTCTACATGTTGTCACTTCTTCTTGAGTCTCTCCATCATTGTCCGACTCCGGTTTGAACATAAAAGGCTGAACAGTTTCTGATATTTTCAGTGAGTCAGCTTGAGGTAATCGGCGCTGCTAACACGAGCTCTTGAAACTCCGCCCTCTTCTTGGGAGCAGCAGCTCATTTGCATTTAAAGGGACACACACAAAAACAGAGTGTTTTTGCTCACCCTCAAAAAGTGACAAATTTAACATGCTATAAAAAAGATCTGTGGGGTATTTTGAGCTGAAACTTCACATACACACTCTGGGGGATTATTTTACATCTTGTAAAAGTGGCATTAAATGACCCCTTTAAATTCCAGTTTTCTAAATTTCAGCCATTTTTGTGTGTTGTTTCACATAAAGAAAGTAACATCATAAATGTTCAGACAATATGAGGGTAAGTAGATGATGGCAACATTTTTATTGTGGGTGAACTCTCATTTTAAGAGGTTCTAACATCCCATGTTCCTCACATTTACAGCAACAACACATTTTAAAAGGATAGTTCACCCAAAAATGACAATTCTGTCATCATTTACTCATTCCAAACCTGAATTACGTTCTTTCTTTTGTCGAACACAAACAAACATATTTTGAAAAAATGTCCCAGTGTTTTTTGTTCATACAATGAATTTCAATGTTGTATGGACCCCATTGTTTTTCAAAATATATTCTTTTGTGTTCCACAGAAGAAAGAAAGTCATACAGGTTTGGAACGACATGAACAAGACAGCTTACACACCAGAACTGCAGCTTCACTTGTTTTCTCCCTCTTTCTCTTATACTTTTCTCTCTATTTTTCTGGTGTATTGGCCTGGGTACACAGGAGAAGTGGTTTGATTTTTCTGTCATGGCTGTTTATAATGATTAATGCCCCGACTTGGGGCCACTCAGTGTAATTATGGCTCTTCAAGATTTTATTATTTTATTTGTCTGCTCTCCATCCTGCAGTGACTCCAAAGGCCCCACAGAAATCAGATACAGGACCAGAGCAAATGTCATCCACAAAAGCATGCACCTTTTCTGTTCTGAGGTCATTTCTAATAGATATTTTCTTTTGGGTAGCAACGGAAGGGTTTATGTGATTTGCTTTGCTTCCTCTGTAGAATCACTTTTCAAAATTCTTCAGACTATAATTATTTGTTGTTTTTAACACATCTATACATCATATAAGTAATATAGCATGCACATCCGTAGTCATTTTGCAGTGTGAAGTTCATTGTTATTCTTTATGTTTGTGTGAGTGTGTACTTGCATACTATAGTTATACAAATGCAGTGAGAGGAGACTAATCTCGCAGATCAATTCTGGTGATGCAGGCTGTCTGGAAAGCAGGTACGATCCATGCAGAATGCTGAGCGTTTCACCCAAATGAGTTTATAATGCATTTAACAAGCAAGACTCGTGTAATTTGCATTAGTAAGGCTTTGTGTTTTGTTTCAAAAAAAGGCTGACACAAGTATTACATGTGTTTCTATGTTAAATACATAAGCTTAGTAATCTAGCTCCCATTAATACACTCAAAAAAGATTTTTTTTTTGCCTCTTGTTTAGTTTAATTAAAATGAGTAATTTTTGAACATTTTGTCATAACTTAATTCCATTGTGTTCATTCCACCTAATATATTTAAAACTGAAGTTTACTTAATTCATTTGTGTTAAAACTACATGAATCATTTTTGTTGACAACTAACTGGGCAGTGGATCTGTAGTTCCTAGCATGCTTTGCAAGGGACTGCATTAGGAGAGTAAAGTGCATAAGGAGTGTTTTTCAGTAAAAGGAAAGACATGTTAGTGTTTAATGTTCAGTTATGTTGAACATTTAAAGGAGTTTGTGGTTACCATTATGCAGAAGAGTGGTGCTTGTTTAGGCTGTGGGCACTCAGTGATCTATACTGATGTCAGTACTGACACCAGTCTTTTCTTATTTGTTCATTACATACACTGTGTATAATGATGAACGGAACTGCTTATTTAAACATAAGAAAATTAAGTACACCTCAGTAAATTAGTAACAAAAAAAAATTAAGTTGGACCAACATAAGAAAATTTAGTTTGACAGAAATGTAATATAGTTAAATTAAACATACTAGAGTAAATTCATTTGACCTAAACCAACTAAATTGTGTTGACCCAACTAAACTGATTTATTTTGTATGGAAGCTTGTTTCCGCCACTGAATAAAAAATAAAAAAGGTAATTGCAACTTTTTGTGAGATAAAAAGTCACAATTACCTTTTTGTGACTTTTTATCTTTTTATCTTTTGACTTTTTAGTTTTGACTTTTTTTCTTACAATTGCGTGATATAAAATTGCAATTTTTTTTCCTTAAAATTGTGAGTTTATATTGCAATTCTGCCTTTATAACAAGCAGTTGCGAGTTTGTATCTTGCAATTCTGACTTTATAACTCGCAATTGAGAGTTTGTATCTCGCAGTTCTGACTTTATAACTTGCAAATCTGACTTTATATCACGCAATTCTGACTTTATATCTCGCAATTCTGACTTTATATCACGCAGTTCTGACTTTATATCACGCAGTTCTGACTTTATATCTCGCAATTCTGACTTTATATCTCGCAATTGAGAGTTTGTATCTTGCAGTTCTGACTTTATATCTCGCAAATCCGACTTTATATCTCGCAGTTCTGACTTTGTCTCGCAATTGAGCTTGTATCTCGCAGTTCTGACTTTATATCTTGCAAATCTGACTTTATATCTCGCAATTCTGACTTTATAACTCGCAATTGAGAGTTTGTATCTTGCAGTTCTGACTTTATATCTCGCAAATCTGACTTTATATCTCGCAGTTCTGACTTTATGTCTCGCAATTGAGAGTTTGTATCTCGCAGTTCTGACTTTATATCTTGCGAATCTGACTTTATATCTCGCAATTCTGACTTTATAACTCGCAATTGAGAGTTTGTATCTTGCAATTCTGACTTTATATCTCGCAATTCTGACTTTATTTAAAAAAGGTAGAATGGTGAGATAAAAAGTCACAATTATCTTTTAAATTGTTTTATTCCGTGGCAGAAACAAGCTTACATACGTTTTAATGAACTAAATAATGTGTAAAAACTTTCTTCAGTTAAATTAAGGGTAAAAAATTGTTTTTTTGTGTGAACAGGGTTCAGAAGTGTGAGACCACAATGAAAATCTGTTTCAAAATCTAATTTAACCCTGGAAATAAAGTTTTAGGTTTTTTAATTAAAGCAAACTTTATGACAAAATAAAGAAGAAATACTTGTAATTCTGTTCTTTTTCAAGTTCACTAATCAAAAATAAGTAATTTTGCTAAATTCAGCATCAGGTTTTACTGACTTTTTTCGCAGTTCATGCAGCTTGAGAATGCATATATACCACTATTCAAAAGTTTTGTCAAAAATGTTTAATGTTTTTGAAAGAAGTCTCTTATGCTCACCAAGACTGCATTTATTTGATCACAAAAACAGTAATATTGTGAAATATTATTAGAATTAAAATGTTCTGTTTTTATATATATATTAAAATGTAATTTATTCCTGTGGTTCAAAGCTGAATTTTAGCATCGTTACTCCAGTCTTCAGTGTCACATGATCCTTCAGAAATCATTCTAATATGCTGATTTGCTGCTCAAGAAAGATTTATTCTTATTATCATTGTTGAAAATGTTGTGTTGCTTAATATTTTTATATAATATTTTTTATATATATAATAGAAAGTTCAAAAGCATTTATCTCAAATGAAAAAGTTTGTCGCTTTTGATCAATTTAATGTATCCTTGCTGGATTTTGCAAGAAATTAATGAACATTTTTGTAAAGAAAAAAAAATACAATTTAAAAAAAAGGCAAAATAGAAGTATTTTCTGAGTGGTTTTAGATTATTGTATTTTTTTTCCTGTACACATTGTTCATTATGTGTTAGATTTATATATTAGAAATCTTTGACCTCCATCTTTCAGATTGTTTTCTTCTGATTGCACCATTAAATGTATCGCCTGTTCGTTCAGTCCAAACTGACGGTAAGGAACTGCGTGCATTTTCCCTGCAGTTTTGATCTTCTGAAATAAGACAATTACTGCGGGATGCTGGATCTGAATAGCGAAGCATTTGATATGGTATTAGTTCAAGCCTGTGGTTTAATGTGCGGGATTATCGGCCATTGAGCAGTATATTCCGCACTTGATCTCCCCTGCGTGTCTAGAGAGGGGGAGCGCTAGAGATAGATGGGAAACAGCAGCGCGCATCTTCCTCGGGATAATGAAACGTGTAAAGAGAAACAGATATTCCGTTGCTGCATCTCAAAGGTGGTTTGTAAAAACGTGAAAATATGCAGATGATCGCAGTAAACGTCAGTGCAGTGGTGAATTATGATCGTGTGCTCATACTTCGAGACTGCATTGCTTAGTCTGTTCGTGTGGCAATGTGAGGTCAGAGTACAGTATATTCTCATTAGTATGTGAAAGCGTGTGGACGCGGGTTGTGATGTTAGCACGAGTGTGTGAGCTCGGCGGCGGTGTAGCCTGCTGCATTTTGATTAGTAGTTCTTGCATGTGTCTGCTTCTGAAAGCCTGTTTGTTGTACAGGAGGATTAGGGGCCTGTTGTGCTGTGATAAAACGTTGTTAGCTCAAAAACACACATGAAATGGTGAGCGAGACAGTCTCTGTAGGAAAAAAAAAAGAAAAGGAAAATGGTCCTCCCTCCATTTCCTCTATAGGTCACAGTTTGCGAATGGTCAACGGACCCCAACAGAAGAGAGTTCTTAGACCTGTGACGTGTCAAAAAAATATTTTGCATGACTTGATTCAGTGGAACAAAAAATGTGCATTTTTGTACATATTTCTGGCTACTCTATTCAATACAGTGAAAGTAAATGAACACACCAGAAGAGTATCATAAAAGTGGTTCACAGAAGTCTAGAATTAGTTTTTTGAGTCGGATCTTTTCAATTAATTACGTGATTCAGTTCACAAAACCGATCTGAAGGATTTGTTCGCTAATTGGACTTATTTGATTCTTTTGAGTTAGGTATTTTCAATGAATCAGTTGATCCAGTTTGCACTATTGGTCTGAATGATTTGTTTACTAATTGGACTGCTTTAATTCATTTGAGTCAGATTTTTTCAATGAGGCGGTTGATCCAATTCAATAAATCAGTCTGAATGATTTGTTCACTATTTGAACTGATTTGATTCTTTTGAGTCAGATCTTTTCAATGGGCCAATTGATCCAGTTCACTAAATCAGTCTGAATGATTTGTTCACTAATTTAACTGATTGGTTCTTTTGAGTCAGATCTTTTCAGTGAGTCATTTGATCCAGCTCACAAAACCAGTCTAAATTATTTGTTCATGAGTAAGACTTCTGTTAATTTGATTAAGATGATTTTCATGATTCTGTTGATCCAGTTCACAAAATCGGTCTGAATGGTGTGTTCTTTAATTGGACTTATTTGATTCTTTTGAGTCAGATCTTTTCAATGGGCCAGTTAATCCCGTTCACTAAATCAGTCTGAATGATTTGTTTACTAAAATCAACTGATTTGGTTCTTTTGAGGCAGATCTTTTCAGTGAGTCAGTTGATCCAGCTCACAAAACCAGTCTAAATGATTTGTTCATGAATAAGACTTTTGTTCATTTGATTCAGATCATTTTCATGATTCTTTTGATCCGGATCACAAAATTGGTCTGAATTATGTGTTCACTAATTGGACTTATTTGATTCTTTTGAGTCAGATCTTTTTAATGGGCCAGTTAATCCTGTTCACTGAATCAGTCTGAATGATTTGTTTACTAATTGAACTGATTTGGTTCTTTTGAGTCAGATCTTTTCAGTGAGTTAGTTGATCCAGCTCACAAAACCAGTCTAAATGATTTGTTCATGAGTAAGACTTTTGTTCATTTGATTCAGATGATTTTCATGATTCTGTTGATCCAGTTCACAAAATCTGTCTGAATGATGTGTTCACTAATTGGACTTATTTGATTCTTTTGAGTCAGATCTATTCAATGGCCCAGTTAATCACATTCACTAAATCAGTCTGAATGATTTGTTCACTAAATTAACTGATTTGGTTCTTTTGAGGCAGATCTTTTCAGTGAGTCAGTTGATCCAGCTCACAAAACCAGTCTAAATGAGTTGTTCATGATTTGTTAGACCTTTGTTCATTCGAGTCAGATCATTTTCATGATTCAGTTGATCCAGTTCACAAAAATTCTAAAGGATTTGTTTAATAATTAACCTGATTTGATTCTTCTGAGTCAGATCTTTTGAATAAATCGATTGATCCAGTTCACAAAATCGGCCTGAATGATTTGTTTAGTAATCAGACTGATTAGGTTCTTTTGAGTCAGATCTTTTGAATAAATCATTTGATTCAGGTCGCAAAATGAAAGATTCATGCACGAAAGTCTTATAGACCACATTTTTGACACTTTTATGATGATTTGCAGTCCTTTTTGGAGCTTGAAAGCCTCAGCCTTTAATTGCATGGAAAAGATTGACTATAAGAATTCTTTAATATTTGTTCTTTAGTTTTTGTCATTTCAATTTTGTTCAAAATTCTAAAACTTTGTTTATTTGCAGGTTAAAATAAAATAAGAAAGAAATAAAATCCTAGATTTTGAATGTGTTCTCAGATATTTGGACCCCACTGTAAGTTGAAACAGAAACCCATATAACGTGTCCATCCCGGGCAGGTTTTATCCCGTCTTCGGCTGGCTGGTGGCAGTCATGCATATTAACACCACGGTTTGTGTGGAGGAATGAATTTACGTCTTATGTCCATCGGCACTCATCTTTGGGAATCCAATTTGCATTGAGATGCATGCTGGGAAGGAGCGAATGGGAAAGGGAGCGTGTGTATGCGTGCGTGTCTTATCTCCCGTCGCTGTGTGCGGCACCTGTTTCAGCATGCCAGACCTCTGTCTTTGGGTAATTTTCATGGTTTCTAGTTGCTTAATATTAAACGTCTTGTTCCACCCTCGCCTGATAATCCAAAGCGCCGGCAGCCAAATGTTCCCTGGTCACGGCTTCATTAAATATAGACTTACAGATTGGCCTCGAGCTCATGGGATGGTTGTCTGAATTCCCAACAGAGTCTTCACTGGAGGGCCGCCACACTTTCATTAAAGAAGAGGTAACGTCTTCATCTTCAACCACAAGTCATGTATGAAAATGTCACTCATAAGACTGAATCGCAGAACCAGACACTTGAATGTTACTGAAGAAAATATCTGCTAACAGAACCTCATCTTGTTATCAATGACGCACTGAAATAAAAAATGTGTTGTGGCTTTTAGTCCATGTATGTATTTTAGCTTTGAGGACATCTGTATGCTAGTGAACCTTCAACATTCATGGAACATTTCCATTGCACAAAAGGTTCTTTATAGTGAAAAAAGGTAAAATGTTCTTCACACAAACTTAAAAATATAGGTTTCAAAAGGGTGTTTTCACAGTGATGCCATAGAAGAACCCTTTTTGGTTCCATATACAGCCTTTCAGTCAACAGTTCTTAAAAGAACCATTTTTTTCTTACTATGAAGAACATTTTTACCATTTAAAGAACCTTTTTGAACCTTTTGTGCAATGGAAAGGTTCCATGGATGTCAAATGTTCTTCACGGAACCATCAATGTCAATAAAGAACCTTTATTTTGTATGAAAAGATTTTCTTTTAAAAACAGTTCACTGAAAGGTTCTTTGGGGATTCCAAATCATCATTCTTCTCTTGCATTACGATATAACTTGTGTGTGTGTGTTTTTTTCTCTCTTTATTTATTGTCTGCCAGGTGAAAATTGGAAGTCTGTTCATACCTTTTCTTAACAAACTGCATGATTTGAGGTGTCACTCATGTCTGCAGCACAAGCTACATGCCCATGTTTCATATTTAAGGTTGGAAGTTTGAAATCCCTAAGCGTATGTATAGGCAATAGTAATGATGATTTAATTACTTGGAAGCATGGCAAATAAATAAACCTATATAAATATTAATTAAAATGCATTAAAAATGCGTAATGAGTAATACAAAAACAAACCACACATTTGGAGCCTGACTTCTAAATCAAATTTATGTTAATTAGATCACATTTTCATTGAAAGTTTCTTGTCTCCCTGGCTTGAAAACTGCTCAAATGTTGTAAAATGAAGTTTGCCTGCCATTATTGTAATTGTTCTGTAAAGGCGTAGGTTCTAATTAGGATATGCAAATCGTCCTCTCACACTGTTAAATTATGATGGATGGTTTATCAGAGTTCAAAGGATTAAGCTGTCACTCCCTTTTGTTTGTTCTGTTGAGTTTATCGGTTCAATTTTCACAGCAAGTGAAGACGACGAAACACGAAATGTAATTTCTTAACCCCTTAGCCTCTTAGCACTGCGGTCTTAGACACATTGGATTAAAACGAGTCCCTCTTTGTCTTTAATTAATGATGCTTGCTAAGGATTAGAACAGACCTCTAACCTTCAGTATTAAACGTCAGCGCGGATCTCGTCCCGCACCGTTTGTGCTCCAGATATGAATGATACCTCAAATCATGCAGCTTGTTGAGGAGTTGTGCTATTACAAAGAGGGTCCTGAGCCATATCTTAAGACCAGAAAATCATAAACTTTAGCGAGCACTCTCAGAAAGAGAGCTCTCTCTTTTACTGTCATAACTTGTTTTCATGACAAATTTATTTCAACATGTTAAATAATTAAGACATTACTAACAGGTAAAGTAAATATAACGAATATATAAGCTAATATAGTGCATATATTTAGTGAAATGCTCCCCTCTAGAGTTCATTTCTCTAGTGAACTAACATGCTGTTGACACTAAATGACTTGCCTGAGGTAAATGTAATGGTACGTGAGATATTCTCAAGCTGTTTTATTGATGTCTTTCTCCAGTTGAAACACTGGTTGAGAGATTACATGCTTATCTAGATTGTCTGTTCTTCTTCTGCGCTTTTTTCTGTTGTGGCAGTTAGCAAACAGTGTTGCATTACCGCGCATGCCCCCCCTTCTGGATTGGAGTGTGAATCGCCTGTGACTGACTGTATTCGTCGTCTAACTGCATGAACTGAACCATGTACAGAAAACGAACCATACATGTACCATTACACCCCTATTAGAAACGCTTTGAACAACTTAGAACGTCAGTGGAGAAAGGCATATAGTTCATCATAACATTGTAATATACATCATATACATAATTCACTCGCTATATTGCTAAATGTACCCGATTTTTCATATCAACAGAAAAATTTACCAGGATAACCTTCTCTTGAGACCCCCCTGCTTCGCGCTTTACACTTCGCAGCATAGTTAATGATATGCTAAAGCCCGCTCCACTTATTGACGGAATTGGTTACAACACATTTGTGACGTAGAGAACAAGCAGTGTTGCCAAGTCCGCGGTTGTCCGCGGAATTGGGCTTTAAAACTGTTGCCGCGGGTTGTTTTACATGTCTGCGGGTTGAAGCGCCCCCAAATGACATGATATTTAGCCCCTGGAAAGCGAACTTTACCAGAGGAGCCCCACCAAAAACGCAGATATTACCCCCCGGAATGCAATTTTTTTACCCCTGAAACTCTATTTTTGAGTAGCAATTGGGTGGGATTTATTGCTAAAACCTGGCAACCCTGAGAACAAGGGTGATTTCATTTCATGCACATGGTTTGTCTTAAAAGCATATTAAAAGCACCACATAGGCATATAAACAACATGAAAACTTGATTTTCACCACAGTGGGTCTTTAAGAAATGTTCTATGAAAGGTTCTTTGTGGAACCAAAAATGGTTCTTCTATGGCATCGCTGTGAAAACCCCCTTTTGGAACATTTATTTTTAAGAGTGTAGCAACTCCATAGCAATGCCCTTGCGACCACCCAAAGCATAGTGTTTGTGGATTTTTAAACAGGCAAACTGTAAATATAAGCTCAGTGTGTCATTTACACATAGGTTTGAAATATAATACAACAGATTTCTTGGCTCAAAATCCAGAAGGTACGTCTACACTGGTGAGAACCTCAATTCATTGGCTTGGTGGAAGCTCATATCGAGGGCCAAAGCCATTAGCCAATAGCGGTTCACACGATGGCACGATCCTCACGACTCTGCCAGCTTCATTAGCCGGGCTTCTAATTTACCGCGTGGACTGATTACTGTCTGGCCAGGATGACCTGTACTCTATATATCCAATCAGTGATGGATATTATAGCAGTTTGGCAGGGAATAATGCCAAGAGATGAATTTTCAACTACAGCTTAATGTAGTACAGAGAACATCTATCATGGCTTGTGGGCATGCTGGCACTTTTGAGAAAAGACAAGCCTCTGCTACATGTATAAAATGTAGTTCGGGAAAGTGTGAGAAAGGGAAGATATTAGTGCGAACTGATGGATGAATGACTTTATTTTGTAATGTAAAAACCCCTTTTTTTGTGGTTCAAGTAGACTTCATTTTCCCTACTGCACGGCACAATTTCAAACGTGTATGATTAAATATGAATTTAGCTCCACTTCAAAGCCCCCTGGGAGAGGGAAGGAGAAATAACACTATTGAATTTGTGTCATGAATTTCTGTAGAATATGGTCATAATTGTCTTCTTTATGTTGTTCTACACAGAAATTATAGCCGCGGAGGATATTTTATAGCAGCAGAGTCTGTTGGGATAGTCGAAGCGAGGCATATTTGTAGGTCTGCCTCTACAGTGTAGGTCTTTTCCCCTAGTACGCTAATTATTAGCCGCTAATGGAGGTGTCCCGAGGTTATGTACCCATGATGGAGTCATTGTGGCCATTAAATCTGAATGGTAACTGCTTAAATCCAAACATTTTCCCTTTTTTTTATTCATGCAGGATTTGGTCACCAATGTGTCTCCACGTATAGTGCGTGGAACCACTTCCGGCCCGCTGTTTGGTCCTGGGCAGGGCTCCTTCCTCAACATTGAGCTGATCAGTGAAAAGACGGCTGCCTACTGGTGCCAGAGCGTCACGGAACTCAAAGCCGACTTTCCCGACAATGTAAGTTGGACACAAGCACCAATCACATGACTTGAACATCTTGAATTGTCAGAATTTTAGGATGTATGTTGCTTTGAATGTGTTTAAAGTGGTGGAATAACACTTCGGCTTAAGGCGCAATGCGTCGTCTGTATCTGTCGTCACTGAACGCGGAATACTGCATGAGGATGAATGACCTCTTCGTGTCCATATTTGATGTTTGATGTGCAATGTTTCCTCTAAGCTGTGCAGTTGTGCAGTTCTGATGTTGCTCCCATGTAGACCAAAAGAAAATCCACACAGAAGACAGGAATGTGTTTGAGCTTGAGAGCTTTTGAATCAGGCCTACATCAACGGGCAGCATTTCAGCTAGAGTCCATCTGCATGTCCACTGATTTTCAGCATGGAACTGAAGCTTTGAGAAAAAAGGAAAACTCCTTTATTTATTTATTATTATTTTTTTAAATAAATTATCTTAGAAATGTAATGTAATAATTGTTGTATATATGTTAGTTTCATACATATTTAAAAAAAAAAAAAAAAAAAAAAAAAACTTATAATATTTTCAACAATAATTTGGATTTAATGACTAAAAGCTTATATCAGTAAAAATATTTTCAAATTTGCATATAGAATTTTTATATATATATATATATATATATATAGAGTCAAACCAAAATTTATTCATACACCTTGAACATTTCATTCATTAATAGTTTATTCACTAAAGTTTAAAAAAATGGTAATAAAATATGACAAGATCTCAGAGTTAAACTGTCAGAAAAAAATAATCTTAATTATGTCAGATAACACTTAAGCAAAACATGGTCAGGTCAAAGTGTGTGAATAATTTTTGGTTCCAAATTTTTATCAATTTTACTGGTAGTCCACTGTATGAAGAATTTTTGGGTATAATATGTCACAGTTTACTTTATTTTGCTATCCTCACTTACATAAATGAACTATAGTGTCCTGCACCCACTAGTAAAAATATATAAAAAATATCAAAAATGTCTGAATAATTTTTGGTTTATACAGTGTATACATATATATATACAGTGTAAGGATTGCCCATTTGATATACCCAAAACAAATTATACCTCATGTTAAACACTGTCTACACAAGAGCCAGCGGCAAATTCCCGAAGGACTGGCCAAGATGAAGCTGTTCTCTGCGGGTACATGAGCGCTGAACGGTCGCTGACAGCCTGGAGCTCGCATCTCCGAAAGCGTCGACACAAATTTTCAAATAGGCGCTATGTTTACATATAAATCGCATATCTGAGGTCTAAACAACTATATTCTCGCCTAAAAAACTCTTAAAACTACATTACATTACAAAAAAACAGTAGTATCTATAAAAATATGGTGGGTTTGCTCGTCCGCCATATGTGTATATATATATATATATATATATATATACACATATATATAATTACTTTATAAAATTAAGCTCTACCAGTGTGGTGTGATAAATAGTGTGTGATAATTTTGTAGCAGGACTTTGTAGATACGTTTTGTAGAATGTCTTGTGAACTGTGAACTTCACATGTTTCTTCTGCTCATGTGACTGAAGGGTCCATCTTGTAGCAAAATATGTTATAAGCCCACCTATAACAAAAATTAGAAGGAACATTCTATTGACAATATAGAACACAGATTCACACGTCAAAAATAGCATCCATGCGTCCGTCAAAATGTCATGTCGTGTGACAATGTTGACAGTCCCAGCTAGTTAGAGATGTGATTTTTATGGAGCCGTGGCTAGTTGGACAAGGTGTAAGAATATAAGAATATTCAGCTTGAATAGCAGAGCAGCTGCTGTTTTATTTCTACATTAATGAACAAAGATGCACATGATATGAACATGTTGAGAAGAGAAAATAGTTATTTCTAATCTCTTCCTCACAATGTATGGGAGGAGGTCTCCATCTTTGGTGAAATCCACATGGGACTCTCTGTGGTAGCTAGTTATTTTCAATTTTTCCTCAGTGGTTTGGCTTTCAAGTCATAAAATTTGAATATGATTTCAATATTCATTTCTCATTGTTCCATTTATTATTCATAGTAATGTGATCCTCATGTTTGTTAATGAAATCCAAATATTTATGATGTGAGCTAGCTCCATCCATAAGTACATTTTTTTTTATTCTGCCATCGTATCGGTACAGCAGGAGCGGCATATGCTTGCTGAAATTACAAAATGACAACTCATTTGTTCACTTCTAAGATTCTTGTATCTGGGTTTCTTTTTGTGCTCAAGAAATATCAAAGGATTAATTGATTTCTGCAGGACATTCTAACGGCAATCATGGGCAGCACTAATGGAAGTGAAGCCCAGCATTCACTGGGGCGGCTTTTGTACTGAGGATGAAAGCAGCTGAGATGTATCGCTTCTTTCTGAAACAAGGTGAAGAGAGAGTAGAGAAAGAGAAGCTCCTTTTAAGGGCCCCGACTGAGCTGAGATATTCTTTCCTGTCGTAGACACCACAGGAAATGGCTTGACAAGCGTATTTCCTGTTAAAACAGGAAGTTGAGCCATGAGTGTAGGATAGATAGATAGATAGATAGATAGATAGATAGATAGATAGATAGATATGAGCATATTTAACTATATACACTTTAAAAGATTTTTTTTTTCCTCTGAAAAAAGTAATGAAATAAATATAACAAATATATATTATATATAAATATATAGAATAGACATTATATTTTATATAGTTTTTTAATATATTTATTTCATTAAAAGTTAATTTCGGTAGCTTTTAAGAGTAATCTAGCATATAGATGGTATTCATCAATATTTTTTTGTCTATATAATTTTTTTTTTTTTTTTTTTTTTTGGTCAATTTAGCTAGCATGTCCACATTGGTAGCAATAGCAATGACACAAAATTAGGTTCACCATGCAGAGACTAAAGAAATAACTGTACTGTAGAGATAGTTTTTCATGAGGACAATATCCAAACATTGTCAGTGTAAGATCAGCATAAAAACCTGGCATGTGCAATGTTTTAATGAAGTCTTCTTCTCACAACACAACTGACACAGAAATGTGATCGGATTTCAAACCACGTATAAAAGTCTTTTGAATCGGGCTGTTGTGTCATGGTTTTTTTCATGTTACTACAAAAACATGAAATGGATTTAAAGGGATAGTTCACCCAAAAAAGTTCACCCAAAAATTTAATTTAGGCTTTTATTCACATATAAACATTGATCAGTGAACATAAACAGAAGCTCAACTGAACCTGCTTGACGCGTGAGAACAAACCAAAGCTCAAATGTGCTGTGTAACACACGAGAATGAACCCCATTGGTTCTCGCATGTCAACCGAACATGCTTGAGCTTCTGTTTACCACAACTGATGTGTGAATTGATGAATGTTTATAAGTGAATAAAAGCCTAAATTCAGTCTGTTCATCATATAAAGTTATTGTGTCTCTTCAGAAAATTTGGACTAAACCGCTCAATTCATATGGATTAGTTTTACGATCTCTTTATGAACTTTTTGAAGCGTCAAAGTGGTAGTTGCGTAGCTGTCAATGAAGGGACAGAAATCACTCAGATTTCATCAAAAAGATCTTCATTTGTGTTCCGAAGATGAACGAAAGTGTTATGGGTTTGGAATGACATGAGGGTGAGTAAATGATGACAGAATTTTCATTTTTGGGTGAACTATCCCTTTAAGTCAAATAGACAAAATGGACACCAGAATTTTCTGAACAGGGCCTAAAAGCCTAAAAGCTGCAGCATGATTTTATGTGTTTGTGCACCTACTGTATAAGTACCTATTGTCACATTAACAAATGCTTTAGATGCCTCTGAGCGTTTTGCTAGTGCAATTATAGTTTCTGCTATTGAATTTGTCAGCGTGAGAGGGAGAGGTCAAGATGGCGAACTTTCAGATTGCTTCGTTCTCATGCATTCGTAACCAACAATCCCTCACACAAACACCCACTGTGCTAAAACGCTCTTTTCCATTCCCGAAAAAGAACCCTCATCAGGATGCTGCAATGGCCAGTGTAGCTCAAAACTGGACAAATTGTGGTTTGCCGTTATCAGCGCTTCCATTTTTTCCCATTATTAGGAAATGGTCACAGCACTGCGTTAGAGAATCGGCGGGAATCATCGCTCCACATGTTCTCATATGGCCTCCGGGTGACTCATCTCCATGGAGACACATTGTTAGAGTGTAAGGTGGGTTCGGAGGCGCTCGCCCGGAGGGAGGTTATTGAGCTTATAACCAGGTAATCCCTGATCTTCCTCAAACCCCGCAGCCTCGGCACCGGTTAATGTGACGTTCCAGCAGGGGGGCTCAGGCTGGATTGGTGTTAATAAACTTAAAACTAGATCCCTCTCCAGCTTCTCAAGGGCCGTTCTGCAATAACATGACGTTAAAGCAAGCAAAGGTCAAGCCCAAATCAAAACAGAATACTCGCGTTGCGTATAATACCCGAAATGAAGCCTGCGGCGTTGATCTCTTCGTCTTCTTTAGGAACCCCGCTGTTGCTCTCCGATGGCCTGAGGTTTATGGTAATATTACCAAACACTATTTCAGGGTGTATCAAATATCACTTATATGTCAGTGTTGTACTGTAAATCTTGGCGGTAAATGTCAGAGTGCTTAACTTTATTTGCCCCCTAAAACTTGGCAATATTTTCTGCTCTTGTGTAGGTGGGCTAAGCTTAGCGCCTAACTGCCTGCTGCTTTTGGGAAAGCGTAATGCCCGAGAGATTTATATCTAGCGGAAATTTGTCCCGGGGGGACAGCACAGCCTCCAAGTTTAATATCCTCCCATGAAATCAGTTTTCTCTGAGTCTCCCCGGACTCCTGTTCTCCTGTTGTTAGCAACAATCTTCTCCGTCCCCCGTGCTGCCCACCTCCACCTCATCAGCCACGGACATCTGATGAGACAACAGTTTAGATGTAATCGCATTGTTGGACCAAGGAACACAAGATAGACTGGTCTTCACTGCGGGTTTTTTTTTTTTTTTTTTTTGCTTTTTTTTTGCAGGGTCCACATCTCTGCAGCTATTAGGCACATAATGGAGTGTGGCCACATATGCGGTTAACACGGTTAGATTTTTCCTGGAAAAAAATCAAGATGAGGGACACAGAGTGCTGAAATGTTGACCTGGTAGCTACTCTTTCCACTAGCAAGTGTAGGCAGAAAGTCCATCTCTGGAGAATTGAAACTGTGGTACGCTCAGTGCCGTTTCAAAAGCTTTTTATGTTCGTGATTACTGAAAACCAGGAGTTGTTTTTGAGAAGCAGACCTTTCGCAACCTGTTTTATGACTGGCTTATTGTGTGTCCGAAGGAAAAAAAACAACAAACAGCGCAGGCTAATCCAGCAAATGCTCTTATCTAACACCCTGCTCTGGGGCTTGATACTGTTTTAATAATGGCAGCGCAACAGTGGATTTGTCCTGGTCTTGTGAATTATAAATATTGATTTTATGACTTTGAGGGTTGAGAAGAAGAAGGCAGCTGCTTTTTAAAGACAAGATAATGGCCTTCAGATCCATTTTATAATGTGACAAAATGGGACCTTGATGGGGAAACCATTTTTACACAATGAAACAGGCCTCTGTTTAAGGCCACAAGGTGAGACAAAGAAAACCTGTTCTTGAATTCTGTCCATGCTGAAATCTCTCTCTGATTCTCTATCTATCTTCTCTCCCCCATAGATTGTCATATCCAGCATAATGTGCAGCTACAACAAAGCTGATTGGACTGTGCTTGCCAAAATGGCAGAGGTGAGTCTTTGTTATGCTAATTTGTGAACACACACAGTTGTGAAATAATAACCTCTTCCCTTAGGGATAATTTGGCTCTTTTGATAACACTGCATGTGTACCCACGCCATCACATACTGTCCTGTACCAAACTGCAAAACCAACATTTAGTGTTATCCAAAAAAAAAAAGCCCTTTATTGAATCGCTGGCAGCTAATCCTGGATCTAAAGTAGGCTACATTTACGGGAAATGCTCTTCGGAAGCAACTAATCTGATGTTGCCAAGAAGCTGAGAGGGATGAGACAGAGGATGCCAAGGAATGAGCCGCTGATGGTTGGATGAGACGGGAAGAGAGATGGAGAGGGGGAAGGAAGGATGGAAGAGAGAAAATTAGAAGACTTCCCAGACCAGACATCATCAGGCCAGTCCATCTGTGAGAATGGAGTTGTCCAGATCCCAGGATGTTGCAGTCAAACTAAAGAGCATCATCCCCAAAATGCTTTTAACTGCAGATGGCCACAACCCCCTGACTGCAATCGCCATCTAAACAATATCAAACCTAAAACAAGATCAACTGCAAACAGTTTCAACTCCAAAAAGGCATCGTCCTCAACTGGCATCAACTCCTAAACTGCATCAATTCCAAATTGCTGTCAACTGTAAACAGCCTCAAATCCAAGATGCCACTGACCTCAACTGATATCATCCTCGAAACGTCATCAATCCCAAAATGCTATCAACTGCAGATGGCCTGAACCCCAAAAAGACATCAACCACAAAATGTTATCAGCTGCAGATGGCCTCAACCCTAAAAAGGCATCAGCTTGTATTGGCATCAACCCCAAAATGCCATCAACTGTAAATGGCCACAACTCCAAAAAGACTTCAACCCCAAAATGTTTTAAAATTCAAACAACATCAACCCCCACCTGCAAACAGCCCCAACTCCACCAAAGCATTAAACTCATTTGTCATAAACGCCAACAAAACGGCATCAAGCCCAAGCACCATCAACCCCAAAACAGCTTCAACTCCAAAAAGAAATCAACTTCAATTGGCATTAACCCCAAACTCCATCAACTCAAAAAGGCTCAGCTCCAAGAAGGCATCAACCTCATTAACCCTGAACTACTATCAACTACAAATGCCCTCAACCTCAAAGCGGCATCGTCCTCAAAAGGTATCAACAACATCAACCTTGAAATACTGTCAACTCCAAATGGCCTCAACCCCAAAACAAATGGACCTCAATTGACACCAACCTCAAACAGCATCAGCTCCAAAATGGCGTCAAAGGCAAAATTAATCAACCCTAAAGGCCTTTGCACACTGAGTCTGCGTTTTTTCATATTCGTGATCCTAAAAATTCGTCACGCATAGAGACCTTGCACACTGAGTCCGATGCGTATTAATGAATCCGTTGCGAAAAAATTCGCAAAACAATACAAAATGGAGTCTTCAAGCAGTGAGCATGATTTAGTTGTCCTCTCTCTTCTTAAAAAGAGAAAAAGAAAGAGGAAATATTGAGTCCATCCAATCCCGAGATTGCGTAGAGAGGAAGAAGAGTTTCACCTCATCAAGGAGCTGCATGATTATCCCGAGCGTTTCAAAGTTTACTTCAGGATGTCAGTAGCTCAGTTTGATGTTTTGCTAGCGATCTGTCAATCTGTCTTTATATTCTGTCTCTTTGTATTCCGCACTTTGTTTGTCATACAGTGCTACTGCTTTGTGCTGTAGACGACGTGGATCAACTTGTCAGATGGCATTCGGGATTTTGGCGTTTGCTTGTACGGTGGCTCTGAATTGTCAAAATGTCTCTCAAAATGCGTGCCACGGATGCGAAAAACGCAGAAAATCGAACCTGATCCGATTTTTTTTATGACGGATGAAAGTTTCTGAGGCAGTGTGTAAACGTGATTGACACAACGTGAGGTCGTATTTATTTTTTAACGTGCGAACATTTCGGATGAGAATTTCGGACTCGGTGTGCAAAGATCTTTAACGTATTAATGCCATTATACCATACAAAGGGTTGTTCACCATTCTGAATTGAATTGAGAATGCTTTTCAATTCCAATTCAGTTCCTGAATTTGAAGCGAATTTGAATCGAGGTCGCAAACACAATGCAGAATTTCAATTCAAATTCTAATGCAAGAAAGTAGAACTGGAACTGGAATTAAAAACAGTTTTTACCAGAAAAATATCATGGCAAATTTTTAATATTGGCTTGACAACACCTTGAAGTTTATTAGCCTAATAGATAGTTTTATGTTTCATCATAACTTTTGTGGATCTGGATGGAAGAACACTTCATTTTCCAGAATGCATTGCTTGTGTTAAATTTGTTTGAATTGCAGTTCTGTAAATTTTAATTCAACTCCCTATGGTGCGTGGCCAATACAAATTCACACTCATAAATTGGAAGGGAGCCAAATCTTCAATTCTGAATTTTGCACAATCCTGACGATACACACCAACACATGTATTTTCTGCAGACATGACACACTCATATATGTCTACACATCACTTATACACACATATGTGGGGATATAAACACAGGCCTTGATACTTTAAGTGGAAATGGAGGGAGACAGTGGAGTGACCCCGGAATTAATCATAGTTGACTTGCAGATCTCAGGCGCTTAATTGTGCAGAGAAAATGGCTGAAAGTAAACAGTCCGCGTGTCAATGTGTTAATTCTGCTATCGATTACATCGACGCGTCGTCCTATCTTCTCTCTCACCTCATTAAACCGGCCTGTCAAACCCACCCAAAACCCTTTTTTACTAACGGCAAAGATGGACATCTGGTATTTTCTGTCTCTCCACCCCCCTCCATATTACTGTCATTATGTATTCGCCTGACATCCCCCGTCACTGGAGCCCAGGTACATTTTGCATATTGTGTATTCATAAGGCAAGCACATGATGTAAAGCATGGTGAGAACATCGCTTCAGGGTAAGGCTGCCATGTCACACCACACTTCACACTTTAAGCTCGAAAAAAAACAACAAAATGAGCACAGGACTGATTTGAAGGTCTTGCTCTTTTACCTATACTGGATGAAAGTGAAAGCATTGATCTGTTGTCAGAGATGAAACGAGAAAAGGATGAGCGGGAGATATGAAGTGGTGAAAGACCGTTTGTCTTTGGACCACGTCTGCCGCCTTGGGTTTTAGTGGTCGGCGAACTCCTCTGTGGTCTGAATGCCTCGTCTTCCTCGCGTCTGCTGTTTAGCTACCTGTGCCAGCAAATATGAAATAAAGGCTCAGTTGCCATGGCAACTCCGTTTTCAAAGAGAATCAACCATTCATTCCCACTTTGAAATCTAAGGGAACACTTAACACTGTTCCTCGCCTAAGGATACTACTTAAAAGTTGTTTTTTTTTTGTTCCTTCTTTCCCTCCTTTGCACACCCATCTCTCTTTCTCTCTGTCTGTCTCTCTGTCTCATCCAGACTCTCTCTCTTTTCCCCTCACAGAAGTGTCAGTCTCAAGTAAACCATTCTACTTGCAGCCGCCACCTCTCCTCAGCTACTTTCCCCTCCATAAAATCGCTGCCTTTGAGAGAAATATTACATCATAACGATGTGCCTGAGGCTATAATTCATAAATGTCAAAGTCTCTCCGTGAGCTGTTCCTATTTTATCCAATTGAAAGTTGGCAGAAGAAAAAGGAACAGTGGATTGCAGATAAATGGCTAAAAGCCGGCCCAATAATAAGTGTGCAGTGTGCGGTTGTTCGTGAGTGGCATAGCTACAGAATCTCTGAATGCGTGAATTTAAACTAATAAAAGCCTCATTGCTGTCACTCAAATGCCAGTTTTTCCAGGCTGCACCTGCTGCATGTGTCTCTTACTCAGAATTTGAAGGTGGTATAACCTAATCCTGTTATCAATCCATCCATCCATCCATCTATCCATCCATCCATCCGTCCATCCATCCATCATCTACCTATATATCTGTCCATCCATCCATCCATCCATTCATCCATCCATCCATCATCTACCTATATATCTGTCCATCCATCCATCATCTACCTATATATCTATCCATCATCCATCCATCCATCATCTACCTATATATCTGTCCTTCCATCCATCATCTACCTATATATCTGTCCATCCATCCATCCATCCATCCATCCATCCATCATCTACCTATATATCTGTCCATCCATCCATCCATCCATCATCCATCCATCCATCCATCCATCCATCCATCCATCATCTACCTATATATCTGTCCATCCATCCATCATCCATCATCTACCTATATATCTGTCCATCCATCCATCCATCATCTACCTATATATCTGTCCGTCCATCCATCCATCAATCCATCCATCCATCCATTCATCTATATATCTGTCCGTCCGTCCATCCATCCATCCATCTACCTATATATCCATCTATCCATCCATCCATCCATCATCTACCTATATATCTGTCCGTCCATCCATCCATCTATATATCTGTCCGTCCGTCCATCCATCCATCCATCCATCCATCTACCTATATATCTGTCCATCTATCCATCCATCCATCCATCTACCTATATATCCATCTGTCCATCCATCCGTCCATCCATCCATCCATCCATCCATCCATCCACCTATATATCCGTCCGTCCGTCCGTCTGTCTATATTTATCTATTGTTCTGTGTCTGTCTGTTGTTCTATCTATCATTCTGTCTGTCTGTTGTTCTGTCTATCATTCTGTCCGTCTGTTGTTCTATCTATCATTCTGTCTGTCTGTTGTTCTGTCTATCATTCTGTCCGTCTGTTGTTCTATCTATCATTCTGTCCATCTGTTGTTCTATCTATCATTCTCTCCGTCTGTTGTTCCATATGTCATTTTATCTCTGTTGTTCTATCTATCATTCTGTCCATCTGTTGTTCTATCTATCATTCTGTCCATCTGTTGTTCTATCTATCATTCTCTCCGTCTGTTGTTCCATATGTCATTTTATCTCTGTTGTTCTATCTATCATTCTGTCCATCTGTTGTTCTATCTATCATTCTGTCTGTCTGTTGTTCTATATATCATTCTATCTGTCTGTTGTTCTGTCTATCATTCTGTCCATCTGTTGTTCTATCTATCATTCTGTCTGTCTGTTGTTCCATGTCATTTTATCTGTCTGTTGTTCTATCTATCATTCTGTCCGTCTGTTGTTCCATATGTCATTTTATCTGTCTGTTGTTCTGTCTATCATTTTGTCCGTCTGTTCCATATATCATTTTATCTATCTGTTCTATCTATCATTCTGTCCGTCTGTTGTTCTATATATCATTCTATCTGTCTGTTGTTCTGTCTATCATTTTGTCCGTCTGTTGTTCCATATATCATTTTATCTATCTGTTCTATCTATCATTCTGTCCGTTCGTTGTTCTTTCATTCTGCCCGTCTGTTCTTCTATAAATCATTCTGTTGTTCTTACTGTAAGGCCTATAAACCTTCAAATGTCACAGATTTGTATTTTTTTCAGAAAGCTTTTGAAGAGGCTTTTTCAAGTCAATATTTAAAGTTTGTCGAATGTGTTGAATTTCAGTTTCAATTCATTTTTATTCCACTCCCTTACACTCAATTCTGCTTCCTGATTGTTATCTCAATTCAAAATCAGTATAATTTCAGTAAGTGAATTGGAATTGCAAAGCCATTCCCAATTCAGTTCTGAATGGTGCACATTCCTGTTTCTAGGAGTAACTTAAAGATGCTGTACGCAATTTAGCTTCCACCATAGCATCTCTTGACTTTTTTACAGAGCCCAGGCATATGTGTTTTCTCAGGACACCTGTTTCAGTGATATCTGTCAGAGAGTAGGGACATTTTATGCATGGTATCCCAAAAAAAAGTTACTTTTAGCATAGTGTCATTCTATGATGACATCCTATGAAAGACTAAGAAACAAATTCAACTAACTTCTGTCATGTGGCTACAAATGAACATTTATGCTAGTCTATTTGCTTAAGTTGGTAGTGAGTACATTTAATGAGACTAGACTGGACATCTATAACATCCGTTTCTCTTTTGTTGCCGTTCCTCTCAACTTTTGAGTGCATATTTTTTCACCAGACACTGTTCCTATTCCACTTCTGCTCCTCTCTAATACCCCCTGAGATCAAACTAGACATTCTGATCCAAGGAGTATGACAGCGATGGGTAATGTTGTCCTTATCAGCTTTAGAGTTGATAATCCTTGTCAAAGACAGCGTCAGGTTTGATCCAGATCTTCTTTTTTGTAGAGCATGCCCTTAAAATTCTCACAAAAAAAGTACTGTGACCGATGATATCAGTTGATAAGATGATATTTTGATATATAACATGGTGCTTTATTGGTCAGAAGATAGATGTGGTCAGAAGATAGATGTGCAAAAGTAATGTGAATTTCTTTCTCTTAATCACCTTTGTTTCTACAGGTTCTACAGGTGTTTGCAACAGGTTTTGAATCAAAAGCTTCTTCCTTGCATTGAATCTAGAGACCAGAATAAAGAGACTTGCCTGTGGACTCTTTTAAATACCTTAGCAACCACATACCAATGCCCTGGCAACCATCCAGACACCTTGGCATTGTGTTTGCGACTTTCTTTCCTAGTTATGAATGCAAAGGCTTTATTTCTCCATGGACAGACACTTGTATTTCACAATTCATACAGCTAGAAAAGAGAGATCTCTGCGCTCCAGAAAACTGCTCTTAGCTGTTTTGTTGTTGTTTTTTGCTTCCTTTGGCTTATTTGAAATCTATTTTAAACCCTTCTCTCTCAGTGCTAAGCCTGCAATATCAAACAGTCGTCTTGCTGGCCTCTCTCTCTGAAAGCAGCTTACCGTGATGAGAGATGATAGCACTTAATTCACTGTGTGCGTGTCACCCCTTTTGTTGGACGGGAGGGCGAAAAGGAAAGCCTGCCCCCTCCTCCTCTACCTCCTCCTCCTCCCATTCCTCTCTCTATAAAGGGCTTAAAAGAAACAGGGTGAAATTAAACATTATTGATAATTGGCTTTGGGATCATGGCACATTGTGTCCATTTTGTACCTGTATTTGGTCCTAATTGACCATGAAATCTAGGGCCTAATCCTGTAAGGGCGGCAGGTTTGTCCCGTTCCCCCGGCTGACAGTGATAAATGGCATCACCCCACCTCATGGTCCTCTGCACTTTGTAAGGCTAAAATGCTTATTCTTTTCCCCCTTTAATGGCTGTCAGTCTGCGGAAAATCATAAATCTACAGATGGAGTCACTGTGGCAGGTTTGTAGAGCTTTTTGTAATTGTTTAAATCCCCCATGTGATGTGGTTTAAAGCCCCCGTGGATCTGTAATTGCCTGTCAAACTCGGCTCGGCTACGCACCCCACCCCGGTCTGCGTGCCGCCCGCTCGTTCGTCTCTCGTGCATCCGTGTGGAACACTTATCACCACTCTCATCTATTTTAGAGCCAATGTCTCAGTCAGCGTTGATTTGCTTCGCTCATTGTTTGCATCTGCTTGAGTCTGATAAACAATAAAATTGTTTGTTTTTTAGTTATATTCTTTATTAGGTTGTGCGTGTGCGTCTTTTGTGTTTGGTTTTGCTGTTGCATGGTGAATAGAATTAGATTGCATGGAAAGATTATTTGAAAGTACATTGTGGAAGAACTGTATATGCGATTAGTTATGCTAGGTACACTTAAAAATAAAGGTTATTTAAAAGAAAAGCATTGTTTGCTGAACCTAAAGTGCATTGAAGAACTTTTTTTTCCCCCACTGTTGGGTGTGTGAGTTGGTTCTTGAAGGATTAGTTAACTTCAGAATTAAAATTTCCTGATAATTTACCCCATGTCATCCAAGATGTTTATGTCTTTCTTTCTTCAGTCGAAAAGAAATTAAGGTTTTAACATTCCAGGATTTTTCTCCATATAGTGGAGGGGGTACAACGAGTTGAAGGTCCAAATTGCAGTTTCAATGCAGCTTCAAAGAGCTCTACACAATCCCAGCCGAGGAATAAGGGTCTTGTCTAATGAAACGATCAACCATTTTCTAAAAAAAATAAAAATTAATATACTTTTGACCGATCATTTCACTAGATAAGACCCTTTGGAGCTGCACTGAAACACTGAATTTAGACCTTCAACCCGTTGTACCCCAGTGAAGTCCACTATATGGAGAAAAATCCTGGAATGTTTTCCTCAAAAACCTTAATTTCTTTTCGATTGAAGAAAGAAAGACATAAACATCTTGGATGAAATGGGGGTGAGTAAATTATCAGGAAATTTTAATTCTGAAGTGAACTAATCCTGAACTAACCCTTCACCCAAAAATGAAAATTTTGTTATCATTTACTCACCCTCAAGTTGTTCCAAACCTGTATGAGTTTCTTTCTTCTGTTGAACACAAAAGAAGACATTTTGAAGAATGTCGGTAACCAGACAGTTGACTTATATGGTTGTTGTTTTTTTCTACTATAGAAGTCAATGGCTACTGTCATACAGGTTTGGAACAACTTGAGGGTAAGTAAATGATGATAAAATTGTCATTTTTTGGGTGAACTATACCTTTAATGTTTCATTATAGTTTTTACAGATTGGTTTGCCGTCCATGAACACAACAAAGCCCTCCTACAGTGGATACATCAGGCCCAGTAGATCATTTTCTAAAGAACCATGTAACTTAAAGGGTAGCTCACCCAAAAATACACAGTCTCATGTCATTCCAAACCTGTATGATTTGCCTTCTTATATACAGATGGAGAATTTTGAACTCTTTTTTTGTCTATGCAATGAAAGTCTATGGGCCCAAATAACCCCAACTCTTAGAAAATAAAAAAAAAATGGGGTGAACTATCCTTTTAAAGTTCTCATATTTCCTGCTTGTTATTCACCAACCATCTGAAACTGAGATGTAGTAATGTGGCACAGTTTCTGTAAAGTACACCAGAACACACTGAATTCTAATTGAATCGTTGAATGCTGAATTTCTACACAATGGAGCACTCCTAACAGGTCTGCAAGATGTGCAAAATACCGTTTTGGGGCCATGTTTGCTGGGTTAGCTAATTTGCGTGATTTCTTCAGTCAACCAGGTGCTAAAATAATGCAGTTTTTGTGTATTTTTCGTGTATGTAGCATAACAGGTTTGCATATGAACATCCACAGCTTGATTGTGATTCAAAGTTGGAAATGCATTGAACTTATACTTAATTAATTTGAGGCTTCTGCATCCATCTCACAGGAGTCTGGCGCTGATGCCCTGGAGCTGAATCTATCATGTCCTCATGGAATGGGGGAGAGGGGAATGGGGCTCGCCTGTGGGCAGGTAAATCCAACATTCAACAGCCACTGTACACAGTCACAGTCAGATACATCATGTACCATTTCTAAAAATTATTATTAGCATTATCCATGTCCAAAAACATGACAAAGCCATTGTACAAATGGTTTGTTTTGTGGGTTTTTTTTTTCTGTCTATAATTGTTGATTATTATGCCAGATGATGTTTGGTACCCTGAGGTATTTGAAGTCTGCTGTCACTCAGCAGGGGGAGAAAGCGTGTAAGGAAACCATGAGCATGAGGCCTGCTGGGAAAGATGTTGCACTCACAGTTTTGTGCATTTTGTGTTTTATTTTATGGATCTAGACCTGTACTGTGGATCTGACAGTACACACATGAATACACATAAATACAAATCTATAATTTCACCTTATTCACCAATATTAAATTAAGTTGAGTGCTAGCACCTTTGTGTGGTACCTATATTTTTTGTATATTTGAGCTGCTTATTGGTCATGTGATGGTTATAATGCTTCTTTAGAAGTCTGCTGCCACACAGCTTGCTAGGTTTTGGAACAGAGCTACTATTCGTAAATGGTGACTTGAAACTCAATTGGGATTTTAATGTGGTTTTGGATTGGAAGCTTGTTTGAGCTTGAGTTCAACTATCATACTGATATGGGCATGAACTGGATGTGTCCAAATATCATTTTAGGTGTGTATGCTGGTCCAAACCTACAACATAAGACCTGCACAGGTCCATATACAATCCTATAAGTTTGTCTCCGTAGATTTTGATGTGATGCAGTTTTTGATTAGGTATAGATTCATGTGCGGTCACACGTGCGTTCCTATGCGTACCGTTCCGAATCAGAGCGCATTTCAGCTCTTATGAATGGCTGATGAGACGCTGTCAACTTTGCCGAACCTGCATCAGTGCGTATCCACTTACCGTAACATTGGTTCTGTCAAAGCATTTTAATAACACTTTTCCATCACATCATATTCAACTGAAGAATTAGCTGAATTTAATAATCCACAAATAATCTCTTTTGCGGTTCGTAAACAATTTTCATTCAAGCACATAACTCCATTATTCGAATCAAATGCAGCGTTCATGTTCTTGGCCCGTTGAGATTAAGGTGGGATTTTTGTTGTTGTTGTTGTTGTTTTTGGGTTTCACACCAGGGCATGGTGCCTATTACAGAGGAAAAAAGCAGCATATTGTTTATAGTTTTGCTTATGATTACACCCTCAGCAACTGTGAAAAGCGGAATAGCATCCTGTCAACTGATGTACTTGATAGAAAAACATTGCATCTCTGCTCCATAGAGAACTTTATTCGTGATATCATAAGCTTTGTTTGGATTTCTGATGCATAGTTGTAAAACAGAATGAAATGCTGTTAAAAGTGAAAACATCTGGTTGTTCCTGTTTCTACATGAAAGATGTGGGGTTTTTTTTTTTAGTCTTCAAATTTTAAAAAGCCTGAAACAGTACCTGTCATGGTCAAGAATGTGACATGAAAACGGTTTTATTTAGATTTTCTGCCATTCCTGCAGAAAAAAACCTGCTTAGACCAATTCAGAGCAGCTTAAATTTTAGTATGGTCTGGTTTCTGATGTCTTGGACCAAGTTTATTAAGATTGTTGTTACCATTGATAAACCAATAAAACCAAAACCAGCATGAAACTTCCCAAGACACATTATACTGCTTGTGTGCTTAATACCAGATCTCCTGAAACTCCTGAAACAGACCAACATTTAATTTATTATTCACTAAAATCTTCCCATCAACCATTAATTTTAATTTTTAATCTGTCCAGAAGAAAGGGAAAAAATGGTTTTGGAATATGGTTGGACTATGTTAACTTTAAGGGTCTCAAATCAGTCAAGAACAGCTTAAATCATAACTGGCTATTTCGTAAGTTAAGTCATACTTTTTATTGTACTTTCAGTACATTCTGCCTGAACATGATCACGCTGTGTTTTTTTTTTTTTCCTTTGGGTGAGGTACACCGACATGATGTTTCCTCATCAAAGTCGTTACACAATCTGGCTGTGAAAGTCTGTCACATGAATTAAGCCCAGAGGTGATGTATGTGACCCTGCGTATTACAATTTCTCTTTGCCCGCACCTCTTCATTCTGTTCACCTGACTATGTGTTATACTACAGGAAATAAACCAGCTTTTCCATCCAAACAAAGACAGAGTTATTTCCCTCCACCGTGGCTGTAAATTCACAGTCATATCCATTCGGTTTGCTGTAGATTTTCCGCTGTAAGACAAAGAGCTAATCAAAGCCCGAGGGCAGGTATCTGCCAAGAGAACTAAAGAGACGCAATATCATTTAATCACTCCGTTTGGCACCTCGTCTACTCTCCTTGCCTGTGGAAAAGAAGAGAAAAAAACATTAATTCAGCATTGTTTCTGACTGCATGAAAAGAGATACAATTTGATTTTAATGGGATGTTAATATTCTCTCTCGATTGCTCTCATTTCGGTTTGTTTTGCTATGAAACGGTCCCTATTTTCTCAAAGCTGTTTAACATTTAACTTGGAGCAGATTAGAGATGTTTTTGTTTACATATGTTAAACATTAATGTTTGTAATTCCAGTTTACTGTTGATTAATGTTTTAAACATTAAGGGGCAAATTCACTATGCACGCAGTATTTTTGAAAAAAAAAAAAAAAAAAAAAAACTTTTTTTTTTTCATGAACCAGTTTAATGCCGGGTTCAGACTACATTATATCAGCCTGATTTTGGCACGATCCTTTAGACGTAATGTTGTGGTGATTTGTAAACTACAATGGGCATTGGGACACTAGAATCGATCGTTTCATCTCGTATAGTGTGTCGTTGTGGACGTCTGCGATGCTTCACAATGTCCCAAAAGAAAGACTAGCATGTTTAGTTTTTTCCGGTCCTCCACAACGGGATCCGGTGTGGTGAGAAATCAAGTCCCCCCCAGGAATCGGGTCTCCTTTAGGACCCTGAGTGATCCCATTGGTTTAACAGACTTTTAATGGGTAGTATTTTATAGCGCCCGATTATAATTCCTGCAAATGTTATGATTTATACAGTTTAAAATGTGTTATAATGACGATTAATGTCTTTTAAATTACATGGTTCATATACTAGTATATAACTGAAGTTATAGGTTGTGAAATCAAGCATTTCTCGTTCTTACTGTTTTTGAGTTAGCTTATGTACTAGCATAGCATATATATATATATATATATATATATATACCCGATTAGCCTCACTGTAAAAAAAAATCCCCATAAAATTGACGGTAAAAAAACGGCAGCTGTGGTTGCCAGAACTTTACCGTAAAAAATATGGTAGCAACGTTAAAAAAAATTCTGTTAAATTTACGGTAAAAAACGTATTTCATTAACGGATATAATGTTAATTTACCAACCTATTAAAATACTAATACCTGCTTTGTACCTTTGTAATACACTGACAAACACCAAACACAGTGGTGATGAGAGTCACATGATGAATCAAAGCTCATCACAAGCAGCTTTTCAACAAGCTGAGAAGGACAATACTAATATATAGGTGCACAGTGTCATTCACACAAACACTGAACACCATCAAGGTAACACACATGAAATTTTAAAAATGCAATAAAGTTATTTCAGTTATTTTTCAACGAAAATACATCAAATGTGAAGTGTCATGCAGGGAATTGTGGGAATGTCAATTTACGTTTTTTCACTGTAAACTATACAATGACTTATTTTTCACTTCCAAAAACTGTAAATTTACAGTCAAATTACATTAAATGTACCGTTAGATCTATTACAGTTATTCTCCATATATAGTACGGAAACTTTCTGTAAACCAATTAACTGTTTTTCACCGCAGCATTTTTACAGTTTTTTACCGTTAAAATCACGGTCATTTTTTACAGTGCTGCTAGCTTAGCTTATATTATATTAGGTATGTTTTTTGCTTCCAGTTTGTTTTATTATGCAATACATAGGCATTCATTTTATATTTCAAGCATGTTGTTTGTGCACTTAATGTAATAAACATCATACAATAGTGAAATAGGTTATAATTAGTCAAGACATCACTATAACAACTTTTGATCAGGCATTACCGCCTAGGTCCTAAAAGGAGACCCGATTCCTGGGGGGGGACTCGATGTCTCGATTTCTGATGTTGACCAATAGGATTACAGAAGCTCTTCCGTACACAGCTTTTAAACATGGTGAAACGAGAGAGAGAGAGACAATGTTTTTGTTGCTAGGTGGAATTATGCAATGGAGGAAAGGTTTATGCAGCTATGATGTTTCCTCGAGTGACTACCACGACAGAGTGAAAAAAGATAAATGCTGGCGAATGATAGCGAGGCCCTTTAGCAACCCAGTGACTACTGGAATTAGCATTAAGCTAACACGCCGCTTTGGTAGTTTGTTTACACTCTTGTTCCCGAAGTCAGTTGCTAGTTCCGCCTTCTCTATGACATCACGCACGTCCTTAAAGATGGTAAGCGATGATTGGTTGGGAAGCAACGTGTAGTCTGACATGTTTTTAGGAGAATTTAGGAGTCAAAATCGCATAATCTGACACAGTGACTTTCATAAAAGACAAAAATATTGTGTAGTCGGAACCCGGCATAACATGTACTAAATGCTCTGAAATAATGCCGTGAACATTAAATGAAAATGAATGAACACCACTGTTCAATGTTCTTTAGAGTCATTGTAGATTGTAGTTTATTCACAAAACTTCATGGTGTTAAATTAACAAACGGAAAACAGAAAAGGGAGTTTAATTTAAAAGCAATGTTATTCACTTTGTCTTGTGATGAAAATATCCTGGTCAGTATTATGTACGGACATGACATGCAGAAATAAAAATCGATATTATGACCACAAATTAAGTTCTGAATCAAGAATTTGTTCCCATGACTTTATTTGTGGCCACATTTTAATTATAGTTAAATCATGGCAACGAGGGAACAATCAATACAACGTGGTGGTACATAATAAAGCGAATTATTATGTTGTGGGAACATATTCTTTATTCTTGATTTGTGTGTGGGGCTCCATAATTTTGTAATGTCATACTAATTAATTTTATTTTACACTAATTTTAATATTTTAATGTATAGGATGCATTTGGGTAAGCTAATTAACCCGTTAGCAAAGCACTTTAGCTTACCAGTTCAGCTCACGCAGATCTAGCGGGTTAATCCTTGAAAGTATTTGAAACAATCAAATTTTTGTATATGTGTATTCTTTATAAAACATTGTCAGCGCATTGCTACAGTAATATGTTGCGGTGTAATTTCTCTCGTTATTTTTGTCGACAGTTTTAATTAAAGTTGTTTTAATTATTGTAATGATATAAATTTTTGTCTTATCTTCGGTATTGTTGACATATTTTAGTCAGTAATTAAACGCTATCTGTGCGCACAAATCATTCTCAGTAATTTGTAATCGCAGGAAAGTGTGAGGGAAAGATCTCAGAGGTCACGGAGTTCTCAATGTTTGACTCAGCATCCTTCGGGATCTCATCTTTTTTTCACCTTCTGCCTTCAACACAGTTCCCCAGTTTCGCAAATTAAAATCGGCTCTCATTCCCAGAGCTATTTTGAGCCTACCAAACAGGGCCGAATGACACCCGACTTCCATCATACCTCCTGCGAGACCCGGCAGCCCTTAACGAGAGTGCCCACCTTCTGTGACCTTGCGCTGTAAAATTAAAATTTCAGGTGTAAAGCTGCTATTATTCCTGCATTCCTCCCAGCATTCCTTCCCTCGGCCCATTTGCCCCCTCTCCTCACAGCCTGAGGGGGCTTCAGGCCTCTTTCCATCTCTCTTTTTCTCTTTCCTTCTCTTCCAGTTGCAAAAGCGCTCCGGTTCCCTGCCCTGCAGTGACTGCACAGAAAATATATAAAGAATCCAGCGCGCCCTCTCCTTTAATTTCATACAAGGCCTCCCCCCCACCCTTAACCACGTGGCCACCTGCCAAATCAGTGCTGCCGGAGTCACCGTGCAATGCACTCAGCCCTTATTGCAGCTCACAAGTCGATTTTCATCTCTGAATGCTCTTCAGCGGTTCTGAAAGCTCTCCTCACCGCTCGCTGCCCCCTCCGTCTGCGAGGCACGCCGCCTTTTTAAAACGCTCACGACTACGGCGGTAGGTCCGCTGCGCTTGCAGGCCCGTGAAAAGCACCTCTGCCAGGCTTGACGCTTACTTTTTTTCCAAGAAGCACGTGTGCTTCCAAGTTAAAAAAATTTACTTTACCGCATTAAAAGATTATAGGGGCGCAATGAAAATTTATCAAATAATGTGTTTTTTCAAATATTGTGGAATGCAAGGAGATATAATGTACACTAGGTTTTTGAATATTTCTGCTTCAAACTGTATTTAATAACTATGTAATTATTTATAGGCCTACTTAAAACTGTATGTGTGTTGTATATACACCAATCAGGCATAACATTATGACCACTGACAGGTGAAGTGAATAACACTGATTATCTCTTCATCACGGCACCTGTTTGTGGGTGGGATATATTAGGCAGCAAGTGAACATTTTGTCCTCAAAGTTGATATGTTTAGAAGCAGGAAATATGGGCAAGCGTAAGGATTTGAAGAGCCAAATTGTGATGGCTAGACGACTGGGTCAGAGCATCTCCAAGTCTGCAGTGGTCAGTATCTATCAAAAGTGGTCCAACGAAGGAACAGTGGTGAACTGGCGACAGGGTCATGGGCGGCCAAGGCTCATTGATGCATGTAGAGAGCGAAGGCTGGCCCATGTAGTCCGATCCAACAGACGAGTTACTGTAGCTTGTTGTGAATAGGGCTGCATAGCCGCAGACCAGTCCACCTATCCACCGCCGAAAGCGCCAACAGTGGGCACAGATCAGGGAGATAAAATAAGCACTCTTGCAACCATCTACAACATATTACAATATAAACAGCATGTAAATATTGTCATAATTAAGCAATCTGTATATCATAATTGTATAGTATTCATTGATTGCGAACTGCTCTGAAACCTCAAACCTCACACAACAGCACTGCGTTTTTATCTTTGAAACATGCAGCGCTCAAATTTTTTATGAAATCATAGCCTTTTAATGTTTAATAGTCCCAATAGGTCATATCGTGATTCCTGTTTTTCCATCCCCCAGTTTGAGGCCTCTTAAAATGATAATTAATATATTTGTTATACCATTTAAAATATTTATTATATTTAAATTTCATAAAACTGACCCTTTTGTGATGATGTGTGATGATGTGTATACTATACTTTGTATTATATTACCTTTGCATCAAATTACAAAAAAACTAGTTAATGTTTCTAATACAGCTGCTATGGGAGTGACAGTAAAATTGACATCTTTCTCTCTACTGACTCTCTTCTATTTTTTTCCTCTTTTTGAAAGTTGTGAAAACACTATTGTGGAGTTTTTCTTTTGCTATTTGAGCAAATGGGAATACAAAAATATATTTAATGTATTCTCTCATTCACCGCTATAAAAGTTTACCCAACTATGACGACTTCTGCTTCTGAGAAAACTGGAAATGTGAAAAGGGTCTGTTAATTTTATTTTTTTATTTTTTTTTTTAATCACTCTTGTGGTCCTCTATTTTTAGTCGCAAATGCGAGTGAAACGCCCGCACTGTCGATCCCTGTCTCCATGTGAAACCGTGCGGTGACGGGTCACAGACTCTCTGCTGAAAGCAGCCCAGCTACACAGGTGCGCTCTCTCTCCATCAAAGCGTGTAATACTGTGTACAGCAAACTGCTTAGAGGGAAAAGCGTCCCTGCTCCAGACTCCCTGGCCCACAGACAGCGGCTCTCACCCCCATCTGGCCTGTAATAAGCTGTCACGGAAAGCCCTCTGAGGGAGCGGCGGTCTCCGGTGCGAGAGCAGAGTTCTTACAGGCAGCATCTGTTTGGTGGCTGGTGTCTGGCTGCGGGCCATGACCCCTGTGCCTCGTACTGAGGCAGGCATAATGCAATTTCTCATGACCCTTTGGGAGGAAGGCCTGTCCAGCTTCCTGTAAGTCTGTTGTTGTTGTTTCCTTCAAATGCTACCACCGTTCAGCTTGTAGAAACCGTTCCCTCAGGATTCAGGGCTCAGTTACGGCTCGACCAGCCACACACCGCTCTGGCATCTCAGAATATATATTGCAGAAAATATTAGTATGAATATTCATAATAATATTGACAATCATGCATTTTTAATAGTAGTTTGAATACACTACTGTTTAAAGGTTTTTAATACTTTTAGTCAGCAAGGATGCATTCAGTTGATCAAAATAATGTTAAAAAGGATTTCTGGATATCACAGTTTCCATAAAAACACTAAAGGGTTAGTTCACCCAAAAATAATGTCATTCATTACTCACCCTGATACGAACCACTGATTCAAAACAAAAGGTTTGTAAAGCTTCGAAGCAGTGTTTTGAAATTGGCCATCACTAGATATTGTTGTAAAGTCGTTATTTTGTTTTTTTTGCACACAAAAAGTATTCTCGTCGCTTTATAGTATTAAGATAGAACTACTGTAGTCACATGAATTGTTTTAAAAATGTCTTTAGTACCTTTCTGGATCTTTGGAGGTTCAGTGACATTGCTGGCAATAGAGGCCTCACTGAGCCATCGGATTTCATCAAAAATATCTTAATTTGTGTTCTGAAGATGAACGAAGGTCTTACGGTTGTAGAACAACATGAAGGTGAGTAATTAATGACATAATTTTCATTTTTGGGTGAACGAACCCTTTAAGCGCCACAACTGTTTTGAAAATGAAGGGCCCTATTTTAGCAATCTAAGCACATGGTCTGAAGCACATGGCGCAGGTGCACTTAGGGTGTGTCCGAATCCACTTTTGCTAGTTTAACGACGAAAAAATGGTCGGCTCGCCAGGCGCATGGTCCAAAAGGGTTGTACCTAGTCTCTTAATGAGTCATGGGTGTGTTTTGGGCGTAACATGCAATAAACCAATTAGAATCTCATCTCCCATTCCCTTTAAAAGCCAGGTGCGCTTGCACTATGCCAGATTCGCTACATGGCGTAATTTGAAAGTGGAAAGACTGAACGCTTCTCCAGACTGGAAATGGATCTGTTCGTGCATGAGGTTAAAGCATTGTAATCCTTTTATTTTTAATATTTAAAAATATTTGTGTGCTGCTGCGCATCACTGTGCGTGTAACAAGCAGAGTGTACACGCATTGTGCACCCATATGCATATTACTAATGTGCCCTTTAAATAACAACTAAAAAAAATTCTGCCATTGACTTTAGACCAGGTTTTTGTTGGTCAATGGTGCAGTTGTTTTCAGTTGCCTCAAAATAGCAATGCGCCAACAATGCACCTGAACACACCTCATTTTCAGACCAGCACGCCCATGGACGAACAGATGGGCGTGAGTACATTTGCTATTTAAACAACGTGGGCGCTGGATGTGAAAATAACTACGTCGGGCTGAAACTAGCAAAAAAACACTTGTGTCACACCTAGCGTCGATTGTGCGGGGTGTATGATAGGGCCCAAAATGTTTCTTGAACACTAAATAAGTCTTTTTTTAAATTGTAACAATATTTCATAATATTATTATTTTTACTGTATTTTTGACCAAATAAATGCAGCCTTGGAGTGCATAAGAGACCTAGGGTACATTTACATGACAACGATGTACTAAAACCGAAAGAGTTTGCCTTTGCGTTTCTTGTACAGGGGGCAATGTTGTCAAAATGATCCCTGTTCACACGGAACCGCGAAAACGACTAAAAAAACGCTGTATTTTGCTGCCAGGCCAGTAGTTGGCGATGTCACTTTGTAAACAAACACTACGCGCCTACTGAACATGTAATACACTTCACCGTTTTCACAAATTAGCGTTTTTGTAGTTGTCGTCTAAATGAATGGCCAAAATGCATGAAATGTTTTCTGATTTTAGTTAAAATTGTGTAGTGTAAACTCCCCCCTTATTTCAAAAACATTAAAATCGACCTCAAACTTTTTAATGGTGGTGTATGTACTTTTGATATTTGATATTTGACATTAGCACATTTTTTTTGTATTGGTATGAATACTAATTTGGTGTTAAAATTAATGTTGAAAGTCATGAATTTTTAATATTAATATGAATGCTTATCAGCTTTGTATTTGGAAGATCGTTGAATTGTCATTTTTTTTATATTCGTACAAACTCGTTCTGTTTAAACTCGGAAGAATGCTGACAATCATGCGATTTGTATTAGTGTGAATACATACGGATAAGAATCTTTTGTGAAAGTACAAATATGTAGGCAAAAAGGTGACAAAGAATTGAAAAAAAAACCCTAATATAAGCACTTTCCCACATAAGATTTCATCTAAAATTTGAACCTAAAATCTGCTTAAAGAAAAGCATTACCCATATATAGTACGTTGCCTCCAAGTTTTTGATGTAACTTTGTAGTCTTTTTATGCTTTTCTCTTTGCTGTGTTGTATTGCCACTTTTGTTCTTACCACTTTTTTCGCCTGGAGTTCAGGATTCACTATATCAACCAATGAATCTCTCCAGCAACCCGTCAGCGCTATCAAACATCTCTCGGGAGCTCAGATATTACCTCTCCCGCTCTGGCAGACTGCTCGGAGTGGACAGGTTGAACCTAACACTCCAGCCTTGTTTATACCCTGTTTAAGTCTTGAATAAATCAGGACAAATTGCTGTGGATGGTGCTCACGGCTGGGTCAAGTGCATAAATCCAATATTTTCATAAAAATAAAAATCTGGGAATGAGTTTATCATCTTAAATGACGTAACCTTTCGCGTTCCTTCTCTTTCAGTGACTTTCGAATACATTTTGAATACTTTTAGGTGCAAATATAACCTGACTTCATGTGTATCTCAGGTAAAATACACACCCAAGGACGCAGCAGATCTCACAATGATTTTTTTTTTTGTTCACTCTTCGGTTTTGTACCACACTGAATCACTCAGCATGCCTTAGAAATGGAAAGGAAATAGTCAGGAGGAGATGTGTTTTTCTGTGGGCTTCTGTATTCTTACAAATCAATTCTGGCTAATGGTTTTAAAAATCAAATGCTAACCTTTTCCTGTGCAGGGAGTGACCTTAGAACTTCGCTTTGCACATACAGCTTGTACATCACACATCTTTATAGAGACGGGCAGACCCATTGCTCAAGGGAATATATGCCAACAGTTATTGGATATGTCAAAACAGAGACCTATTTCCTGTGAAAGAAAAGAGAGACCGAGAAGGACAGGGATGAGAGAGGGAGCTGAGGCTGTACTGAATGAAAGCTTCATGTCGGGTTTACAGTCTTTTAAAGCATCCCGACTGATCTGACATCAGACTTCGCTGTTTGAATTAAACCGTGTCTGTTTTACTTCACAGAGATATAAAGGGTTTAATGCGGTAGTGTGTCTTTATCTGAGGCCTGGAGGAAAGGGACAGAGTGGTGCATCCGCTGCCAAACAGTAACATGAATATAGTGGATGCAAAAAAGAGAGACAACAAAGAATAAAAACAATTATAGAATGTAATATGTATTAAAAATGTAATTTGTTTAGAAAAGAAGTTAATAATTAATATTCTTGTTTAGCTAGGATGCATTAAATTGATCAAAAGTGACAGTAAAGACATTTATAATGTTACAAAATATTTCTACTTCAAATAAATGCTGTTCTTATGAATGTTCATTCATCAAAGAATCCTGAAAAAAAATGTTGCACGGTTTGTACAAAAAAATATTAGGCAGCACAACAGTTTTTAACATAAGAAGAAATAATTCATCAGCATCGAATTAGCATATTAGAATGAATTCTGAAGGATCATGTGACACTGGAGACTGGAGTAATGATGCTGAAAATTCACAGAAATAAATTACATTTTAAAATATATTACAATTAAAAACAGTTCTTTTGTATAATTATATTTTGTATAGTTATTTGTAATATTTCACAATAGTTTTTTTTACTGTTTTTCAAATAAATTCAGCATAAGAGCAGACTTCTTTTAAAAAATGTGTGTATGTATATACATATACACTCTGTGTGTGTGTGTGTGTGTGTGTGTGTGTGTATTATTTTTTTCATACATTTATTTAACAGAATATTATTTATAAAACGGATAGTTCCGGTCCTTAATTCTGATTGGTTGAGCCGCTTTCAAAGCAGTTGTAAATTACAAACATACACCTGTTACCTCATTAAAGTAAAATTTTTTATGGAATAACCATTTTATAAAACAGTAATCACTGTGAAGTCATGGTTTACATTGAATTTCGAACAGCTAAGGGGGTTTTAGGCACTCCGCGTCCAGCAGCCGTGTACTTTAGCTGCTTTAAATTCACTGTAAACCACTGCTTCTTGGGGCTTATTGCTTTATTATACATTTTATAAAGATATTTCAACTTTTCACTTATTTGTTAAACATTTTACTAAATCAATGCCAAAAATTAATGCAGTTTTCACTAGTGGTCTCATACCATTCTTTGTCATTGGTATCTGATGAATAATTTGAATCTTACAAGATATAGCCTTTCATACAGACTGGTGTTAGAGATAATATTCCAGTGATCATCGTATCATCTTAAATGCTTAGATTGTGAAACATTGTCTAAGTTGCAATTGTGATTTTACATTGCTAAAAAGTATTATTGTAAATGTAAATAAGTCGGACAAATGCGATCTTTTCTCTCCTCAAAAGATTCATAAATACCAAACCATCTTCACCTCCCTCTCTCTCTCTCACTCTCTCTCTCTCTCATACAGCATAAGATAATAATTTTTTGGGAATTAGATCTGTTCGCTTGTTCTCTCAGTTTTTGGTCAAACTTAATTCATGTCTCACAGTTGATGAGGACCACTTGTTGAAAGATTTCTTTACAGGGGGGTAGTACTCCTGATATTGAGGATCCTTTTCCCTGTTTAGTTGTTAAACCTTTTCTTGATGAGACTTTAAATTTTTTTTCATGTGATTCTTTGTGCTTGGATTTCTTGTTATGTGTAGGAAAAAAGCTGTATAGAGCCTGTGTTTTAGTGTTTAATAAGAAACTGTTTGATAGAAAATTTGACACACCATGGCGTTCTGTTCTTAAACTGTAAAACCTGAATGGAGATCTTTATATAAACCACCATTATCAAAGAGGATAGGTGATATACAATGGAGAATTCTCCATGGTGCCATTGCTATGAATTCTTTTATTTCGGTGTTGAATCCAGAAGTCAGTCCTGAATGCCCTTTCCGTATGCAAACAGAAACTGTTTTTCATGCTTTTATGTATTGTGCCAGATTAGAACCTTTATTTATGAAGTTAAAAGAATTGTTTTGTAAGTTTAATGAAGATTTTACTATAGAGACCGTCATTTTTGGGTTTTTTAATATTTTCAGAAAAAACTTTTTATCTGTCAACTGTTGAATTTTGTTGTAGGACAAGCTAAATTGGCTATGTATATTAGCCGGAAAAACAAGATTGAACAAAAGTCTAGTGATGATGTTATTGTGTGCTTTTTGTCTTTGATTAAATCGAGAGTGTTGATTGATTTTCAGTTTTATAAAACAATGAAAGATCTTCCCACTTTTGAGCAAATATGGTGCAGTCATGGTGCTTTGTGTGCAGTATGTGAAGGTGATTTGGTTTTTTCTTTAGAATTCTTCATTATTTTTTTCTTTTCTAATGTGTAATTTGTTGAGTGTATGTTTTTTTTAACCCTGTTATAAAGGGTTATAGAATATATGTAATAAAGCTTTTTTCAAAATCTCTCTCTCTCTCTCTCTCTCTCTCTCTCTCTCTCAGTCTTTCTTTCTCACTAAACAGCACAGACTGACAGACCAGGGCAGCTTAATAAAGCATGAATCCTCCTGGAACAGCAGTTCACACTGTTATGATCCCTCTCCCTCTCACACCACCGACTACAGGCTCCCCTCTCCATCTATCACTCGCTTGTATTTCTCTCTCTCTCTCTCTCTCTCTCTCTCTCTCTCTCTCTCTCTCTCTCTCTCTCTCTCTCTCTCTCTCTCCCACACACACACACACACACACATACATACACAGAGAGAGACTTGGGTCTATCAGTCTGCCATTATTTAAAGAGATAGTTCTCCCAAAAATGAAAATTCTGTCATCATTTACTCACCATTATGTTGTTCCAGACCTGTATGAGTTTCTTTCTACTGTTGAACACAAAAGAAGATATTCTGAAGAATGTTGGTAACCAGACAGTTGACGGTAGCCATTGACTTCCATAGTATTTTTTTTTTTCCTACTATGGAAGTCATTGGCTTCCGTCAACTGTCTGGTTACCCACATTCTTTATAATATCTTCTTTTGTGTTCAAAAGAGGAAAGAAACTCATACAGGTTTGGAACAACATAAGGGTGAGTAAATGATGACAGAATTTAACCCTTTAAAGGAATAGTTCACCCAAAAATGTTGATTCTCATCATTTATTCTCTCTTATTTCATTCC
The DNA here is from genome assembly GCA_039654765.1 of Mylopharyngodon piceus. Lineage (NCBI taxonomy): Eukaryota > Metazoa > Chordata > Actinopteri > Cypriniformes > Xenocyprididae > Mylopharyngodon > Mylopharyngodon piceus. The sequence goes on along the minus strand of CM077444.1, from coordinate 5,541,836 downwards.
AAATGAGTTTCTGAAGAAATTCTAACTTTATTAGTCATTTTATTTACTGTGAATGTGGACTCTAGCTTTCAAGATAGGATGCAAAGCACCATAAAAGTATCATTAAAATAGTCAATATTTTTTTAAGCTATAATCAAAGTCTTTTTGATGTTAACTGTTCATTTAGGGTCTGCTGTTTTGTTTTCTCATGCCTCTTTTGTCATTGTTTAAGTTTGCTTGTTGGTTTCATGACCCATTTGATCAGGATCCAGAGCTGGTGCGGAACATCTGTCGGTGGGTTCGGCAGGCTGTCCGTGTCCCGTTCTTTGCCAAGCTCACCCCTAATGTGACCAACATCGTGGACATTGCCAAGGCTGCACAGGAAGGTATTTGGCTGTTTTTATGGTATATTTATACCATTTCAGTGTGATTACAGTGGTAAATTTATTACTTACTTTGATTCATTAACTCCAATAAAAGCTCCAATGATACAATCTGCCTCAGCTTTCCCAGTAAAAGTCAACTACATTTCCCATCATTCTGCAGCACATAATAGAATACATAGATAAACATCAAATAATGTGCATCCTTTGCCCTTTTTGTTTTTACTTATCAAAATGTACATATTAAAGGTACATTGGCAAAAACAGCCTGTTTAATTCTAAAGGTCAGAGAATGATGGAAAATGGTCACATAAAACTAAATTGCACATTTTTGGTGCAAGAAACCTTGACTAATGTTATAAATGGACTTCAGGGAAAAGAAACAGAAGTGTAGAACATGTCCTCAATAAAACTGTTTCCCAGTCCAGACGTTAGAGCTGCCCTAGAAACACGTTCCTCTCCCAACCTCGACTAACAGCCTGACATCTCCTGTACCGAGTTAGAAACTCTACACAAACAGACCCCCAGGTTTTGGGTTCCAGATTTTTTAGGAATTTGGCCTCCCTCCCTCCCCTTCACCATGCCTAATGTCTCTTCCCTGTTGGCGCAGGTGGAGCAGATGGCGTCACAGCCACCAACACGGTTTCAGGGCTGATGGGACTCAAGGCAGACGGCTCTCCCTGGCCTGGCATCGGCCGAGGAAGGCGCACCACATATGGTGGAGTGTCTGGTGAGTGTCACCCACCTCACTGGATCCATTTCTTACTCCTCTGAGGTTTAACGGGTGTGTGGCACAGACAGACTATGTGGGCACATCTACTCCCCCCCCCGTTTAAGGTGTGTAGGAGTGCATATGAATTCATGTGCATGTTTGTTTGTGTGTGTGTACACTGGTCACAAGCTCTAATAGAGCAGACAGATGGAATGGAGGTTGGTGGAGTGCTGAAATCGTAGAACAGCTGATCTGCAGGGCTTTTGCTACAAGATAAAACAGTTTGTGCACTATAATGTGAAATATGGACATCTTGCCAGCATATATTAATACAAGGTTTGGTAGCAGCACGGCTCATTTTCCACTCCATGAGGTGACTATGAGCACATGTGCACTTTCAAACTTTGTGTTTTATTATCTTCAGGCAGGTCATGGCAAATTTGGAAATATAAGCGTGTGGAACTGCATGCATGTATATAATGTAATTATGTATACATAAATATGTACATAAATGTAATGTATGTTTAAGGCTATCAATGTTAATGCGTTCATTTTGCAATAATTTTTTTCCCGTTAAAAATATTTAACACAGCATCCGTTTTCCTGGCATCCTTTGGCTAGTGTTACAGTATATGATCACATTATCATTCATTCAAATGCTTTTAAACCATTCAAGCTTGATAAGATGCAAAAGAAAACTCAAATCGGTACTGACACGCTGTCTGAGAAGCGGCTGTGACACGCACCCGACACGCTGTACAGAAAGCTGCTTCTCAGACAGGGTGCCAGTACCAATTTGAGTTCTCTTTCGAGCTTGAACAGACAAAAACACACAAAATTATGTCTAAATGCCCGTTATTGGAGAGTATCCTCGTAAGCACAGTTGTAAATTAGTTAAAAAGTTTTGGATGTGTGTCAGATCCACGTTGTGCATCAGGTCTTAAAGTGACAGCAGCCTAATATACCTGCTGCTGTCTGTCATTAATGTTAATCAAAGAACAAAAGACAAAGAGAAAATCATAATTATAATTGATTAATTATAAGTGATTAAATATTTGAAATTAAAAATTGTAATATTACATTATAAATATTATAATATTTCATATTTAAAGGATTTGTTCACTTTCAAATGAAAATTACCCCAAGCTTTACTCACCTTCAAGCCATCCTTAGGTGTATATGACTTTCTTCTTTCTGATGAACACAATCGGAGAAATATTAATAAATTCATGAGTATGAGCTGAAGAAAGTGCATCCGTTTACATCCATCCATCATAAACGTGTACTCCACACGGCTCCGGGGGGTTAATAAAGGCCTTCTGAAGCAAAGCGATGCGTTTGTGTAAAAAAAAAATATCCATATATAACAAGTTATGAAGTAAAATATCTAGCTTCCGCCAGTCCGCCTTCCGTATTACTGGCGTTGCGTCAGTTACACTTTTTCCGTAAGTTGAATAGGGAAGGCGTAAGACGTAGCGTAAGCTTTTTGAAATGCAATAGTTTTACACTTTCTTCGTATGTTGAATACAGAAGGCGGTCTAGCGGAAGCTAGATATTTTACTTCATACTTCATATTTTTTTACACAAACCTTTTTTTAACTTCTAGGTTTAAATAAGTTACCATAGTTCTTAATCCCAGATTGAGGTCTGTGACTTTTAGACCTCACTGTATAAAGTCTCCCATCTTCAGCAAAGTACGTACTTTTAGTGTGTAGTATATGAAATGGGATGCAGCTATCGCACTATAATTGCTTTAGTTAGATACTGTTTCCTTTCCATTGCAGTGGTGCATTTTTGTCTGGTTCTGCTGGTGTTTATGGGCACATGAGTCTGGCCAGAACCAGCAAGCTTGTTTAATTTACAGTATAAGGTATTGGAGTTCTTCAGGATGCTCCCAGATAACCTCACCAAAATCTTAGAGAGTTATGGTGTGAATATTTTGTCTTATGAGTGTGTGGCAAGAGCTTTCAGGAGAGCAGATTTTCATCCTCGGTGTTGAGCGTCAACAGAGAGCTTTGAAATGCGGTCCTCTAGTTGCCATGGCATATTGACGTTCTCTGCCGCCGTACGGCTCTCTATGAAGACATTGGACAGATGTGTCTTCAAAAGAATAATGTTTTTCTTTGCCACTCTACAGGGACCATGCTGATGGATTTCACACTGATATCCGTCCACTGACATCTAAAGGATTCTGACTGTGGCGCTTGTGGAGCATTTTCGTTCCATTTATTAGTGGTACTTACTAAGCTAAGATTCACTTATTCTTTACTCTTAAAAATACTGGTATCGATGGTTCCCTGAAGAACTTTTAACATCCATGGAATCTTTCCATTCCATAAAAGGTTCTTTATAGTGGAAAAAGGTTCTTCAGATTATTAAAATCTTCTTCACACAAAGAAAAAATGGTGGTTTTAAGAACTGTTGGTTCTTCTATTGCATCACTTTAAAAAATCCTTTTGGAACCTTTATTTTTTTAAGAGTGTTGCTCGTACTTAGGGTTAGAGATTTGAATGCAAGATTTGTCTAAACTTCGCCCATTGTTTAAAGCCACCGACATTAATGATACCTTAAATTATGCTGGTTGAGGACAGCCAATTTTCAGCATTAAACTTAAAGTCGGAATGGAATGGAAGTCTTGAACAAGAAAAAATGTTGGGCGGGACTGGTTTGCTTGGATGGTTGTGGTTTGCTATTGGTCGATCTTGTGTGAGTGACAGGTTGTCCCACCCTCATGCCAGTAAACATGTCGCTGCAAGATGGAGGGGAAGTTATTTTGATTGAATATTACAAAGGCACATGGAAACGGCCCCATAAAGAGTATCTGAGGCATGAGCTATAGAGGCTCAGCCCCCTTCTGGAAAGGAGGGCGGGGAGCAGCAGCTCATTTGTATTTAAAGATATACACACAAAAACAGCGTGTTTTTGCTTCCCCCAAAATAATAGTAAATGATCTGTGGGGTATTTTGAGCTGAAACTTCAGACATAATCTGGGGACACTTAAAACTCATACTACATCTTATAAAAAGGGGCATAAAAGGTCCCCTTTAAAGTGAGGCGAACAACAGAGTCCGTAGACAAAGTTGCAATAAGATCAACTTTATGCAAATGAGTTGCTTAGTAACTGCATAGCAATGTGACCACTCAGAACACTACATTGCAACACCTTGGCAACAACCTATAGCAAACACCTTCTGAAGAAAATCTGGTTTATTTATTATTGTTCTTTATTTGTTTATCTTTTATATCATGGAAACATGCTGATAACAGTGTGATCAAGTATCAAGTGTCGTGTGTTCACTATAGCATGATGTTTTGTGCCTTAACAAGGCTTATGTTCACACACACACACCGTTCTTCAGGAATATTCTCAGACCAGCGGTGTGTTCATTCCCTTTCTCAATAATTCATGTGGATGCAGTTGCTCTCTGGTTCTCTGTACTGTATCACTGTGCTATTGCTGTGCTGTTGCATAGTTAATGCCTTTTATGAGGCCTTCTTTCATTGTGTATGTGTGTATGTTTGTTTGTTTGTTTGTGTGTATTTGAACAGACTGACAAGGGCCAGAGTCTGTCTTATCTGCTGGCCTCCTCTATCATATCTCTCTCTCTCTCTATTTGTTTCTCGTACAATCCCTGAAAACCTGAAAAAAGTGCATTGGTTTGGATACAGGAATGGGGCTAGCCAAGGTGCAACATTAAAAATTAATCGTGAAACTATTGCAGCAGTATTTTATGTAAGCCGAACTACTCAATGTCATCTTTTCCCCATTTAAGCTGTGGCAGTTTGCAGCTCGGTGACATCCCCCAGGAGCGGAGCCGGCCCCGGCCTGCAAGGGTCTCCCCGGCTCCACCCACCAAACATCCATCACCCTCCGCTCTGCCTGCAGGCCTGCGAGCTGCCAGCGCTGACGCTGCCAACAGCCTGGAAACAAATATACCTATGATGTACTGTTGTTCACCAGGGCTTTAGCCGCAGTGCTTAATTTTAAAGGGGACGCCTCATGGAAAAACTGATTTGCTGTTGTGGAAACAGTCTGAAGTACTATGCAGACAACATTTGTGAATTCAAAACTGCGACTGCGCAGTCATCAGCTCATTACCACGTGATCGCTCACGCAAGGGTTAAAGGGTTAGTTCACCCAAAAATGAAAATAATGTCATTTATTACTCACCCTCATGCCTTTCCACACCCGTAAGACCTTCGTTAATCTTCGGAAAGCAAATTAAGATATTTTTGTTGAAATCCGATGGCTCAGTGAGGCCTGCATAGCCAGCAATGACATTTCCTCTCTCAAGATCCATTAATGTACTAAAAACATATTTAAATCAGTTCATGTGAGTACAGTGGTTCAATATTAATATTATAAAGCGACGAGAATATTTTTGGTGCGCCAAAAAAACAAAATGACGACTTATATAGTGATAGCCGATTTCAAAACACTGCTTTATTAAGCTTCGGAGCGTTATGAATCAGCGTGTCGAATCATGATTTGGATCGTGTGTCAAACCGTCAAACTGCTGAAATCACGTGACTTTGGTGCTCCGAACCGCTGATTCGACACGCTGATTCATAACACTCCGAAGCTTACTGACGCAGTGTTTTGAAATCGGCCATCACTATATAAGTCGTTATTTTGTTTTTTTGGCGCACCAAAAATATTCTCGTCGCTTTATAATATTAATATTGAACCACTGTACTCACATGAACTGATTTAAATATGTTTTTAGTACATTAATAGATCTTGAGAGAGGAAATGTCATTGCTGGCTATGCAGGCCTCACTGAGCCATCGGATTTCAACAAAAATATCTTAATTTGCGTTCCAAAGATTAACGAAGGTCTTACGGGTGTGGAACGGCATGAGGGTGAGTAATAAATGACATTATTTTCATTTTTGGGTGAACTAACCCTTTAAATTGGGATTTTGAGTTGGTTGTGGTGATACTGGTGCTCTAGGAAAGATATGACATGACCTGACTCCCAATGCCCCAAAAAGCATAACTATATACAGTACGTTGAATCCCGCTAACTAATGTTAACAAATGGAACCTTGTATTACCTCGTATATATGGCTATATGGCTAAATAATTAATTGCACAGATTTTTGTAATAATCACAATTAATCACAGATAATATTTAAAATTTGTATAGTCATAAATATTTTTTTCACACTGTATCTCTGAATTAAAACAACATAAAGACAGTATTTTAAATATTTGTGACCCATGCTGGCAAAATGAGTCGGAATGCGCACAGGTTATTTTCGAACTACAGGCAAAACAAATGAAAATGTCAATTTTGGTCGAATTTGAGGTTTTCACAAACATTAGCTCATTAAGCCCTCATCTAGCGATCCAAATGCTCCAAATATCAATTAAAGGGGGGGTATCACACACAGTTTCTGCCAATCTCATGTTAATCTTGAGTACCTATAGAATAGTATAGCATCCTTCATTTCGCCGAAAAGTCTTTAGTTTTATCATATTTATAAAAGATACATACGCTGTACCAAGTCTTTCCGAAAACAGCCGAGTGCCTGGAGGCGTGCCATGTGAGCGGAGCTAAAGAGTGAGGAGCACACGCAGCTTTTGCGTAGCGATCGTCTGCAAGCTATCGATGGTCAGCTAAACAACTGTATTTAAACACACACACAATACACCATCGCATTATCCCTGGATAACTTTTGAATCACTGTAATGAATATAGCGTATAGTGAATGATGAATAACGAATTTATGAATTCACTATGTTCGTGTTGTTTACATTATATGCACTTAGGCGCCTATTGCCAACAAAACAGACATTTGAAGCAGTTTTACTCACCACCTGCGGTTCCGACTCATGACCGGGATCATATCACTGTGACCGCTCCATCTTTCAGTTTTAAACGATCTGTAAATCCAGTGTAGAACTGGGCCTTGTTTATGAAACCATAAGCGCAGATCCTGAGGGCTAGAGCAGCCACGGAAAACACAAGATATTCTCCATTCATTTTAACCAATAAAAACGTGATTGCAACTATCAGTATGGTTATTTTAATAACAAATATCGAGAGTGCATCAATGTAATGCGTGAGCACAAATCTCTCAGCTCCACTGAACACTGGGTTCTTTGGGAAGCAAGGTTATCTTTCCCTCACAATCAAAAACACACTTCTTTGGTGACATTGTTGATTTCGTGGTCTAAAAACAAAGTGACAAATCTTTCTCGAGCAAGTCCTGTGCAGGGCTGCCGATGACTAAACCTGAACGAAGCACGTTGATGGGCGTGCTCTCGCTCTCTCGCTCTGGTTGACGTGTGCGCGCGCGCTCTTCCGGGAGAAGTGCCCGTACAAGGAATTCCGACCTTTCTGATGTCACACAGGCACATACTCAAAAAAAAAGATCCTAAAATTTAAGAGGATTTTTGGCACAGAAATACTCCGTCATACGTCCAACTCGTGTTTTGAAACTTTGGCCACGTTTAGCATGAGAATCTAACTCTTTAACAGTGTAAATAAGTCAGAATGCATGAAATAGCATTATACCCCCCCTTTAAACATCTAAAAGTGTCTTTATTTGTATGTTTTCTGAGAGGAGTACCTTTCCTTTGTCCATGAAAATTGCTGTTTTTCTCTGCTCGCGTCTCGATGACTCGCGCTTCCTCTCATCACAAGTTTGGTATCATTTTAAAGCACAGCATTCCAACTTCGTGAATATTCATAGCGAATTCTCAATGATATGAGTCTGAGCCAATGAAATGTGATTTTCAAACTCATGATGATGTAAACAAAACAATCTTACTCGCGCTGACTGACAGATCCGAAGCGCGCACACAAAGACGCCTCAGACAGCGTGCGATCCAGATATACACATATACAGAGAATTACAGTATTTCAAAATATCTGTCTTGGCGAGTATTCACGCAAACATTATCTGTTATGTCTTAAATAAACGTTTGGTTAACTGTTGGGGGAAAACATCTGATGTGTAACATTATTAGTGGTGTAGCTCATTCATTTTTGTTTGATTCCAAAACAAAAACAAAACAGTTAAATTATGAGAGTATGAGAGAAGGTGGAAATGGTCATGAAAAGCTAAACAACAACTGTTTTTGAGCAAAAAACCCTGACTAGTAGTACAAATATATAATTAAAATAAAGGGAAACAAAATAAGCTCTAAGTATTATGATGAAGTCAGCTTGGTATCATGAGGTAAAATTAGTGCATGTGTGTCTGGGAGAGATAAATTGTTGATGTAAGTTAGCAGAAAGTGATTTTATGTGTAGTTATTTTGTCCTTACCTGCAGCGAAGACCTCAAAGCGTTAGATCAGACTTAAGCTTTAGGATGAAGAGCTGTGGTTCACATGCTGTTATTGAGCTGAATAACAACCTCTTATCTGTGGTGATTGTAGTTATTTAACCCATTTGTGTAAACACACATTGTCCTCGTAGGAAGAGACACATACACAGTTCATACGCGGAGTATCACAGTCTCTCAGAGAATGTGTTTGTGTGTTTACAGCTGATAGTGTTCATATACCTGTGAGATCACAGGCTCTGACTTTTATTTCACAGACATCTCGCCACACTTTTCATGCACAACACAGACACACTCACTCAAAACGCACAAACTAACACTCTCACATTTACATTTAGTTCTCCTCCAAGAACACACTGCTTTTTTTAAGTGCAGTGCTGTATAAATAGACATGGAAAATCCATCTACTTTAAGAAAGCATGTTTCATAAATATATTTTTCTTTGGTCCGACTGAATGAATGGCAAAGACAATTGATGCTTTAGAAATACAAACACTGTACTGAAAACCACCCAAACTAACATAAAATATATTCATCCAAAATTCTTTTCTCTGATTCTCACACAAAACATGGGCCTTGTTATTGTAGTATTTTCTGGTACAGTGGAGTGTATTACAGTACATACAGTACTGTAGCATACAACAGGAATAGTTTCAATATTTATGTTAGCATTTGTATTACTACAGTGTGCTGGTACTTGGATTCATAACTCTTGGTATAGAGTTATAGTTCAACAGACTGCAGTGTAGTTTAGGGTTATTTTTGGTGTTCATACAGTGAGTACAGTGTAAGTTGCTTCATAGCTTTCTAAGCGGCAAGCTACTCATAATGTAAAGTAGTTCAGTATAGTCAAGCTCAAGATCTTAAATTTTATTTTATTGTTTTATTTGATTTAATTTCTTTTTAATTTAGAAGTATGACTTTGATTTTTAGCTTTATTTTATTTTATTTTATTTTATTTTTTATTTATTTTATTTTGGTCCATTTACTTATTGCCGCAGCTCACTTGTGTGTTTTTCTCAACAAATAATCTGATCAAATTTGATTTAATTTCTTTTTAATTTAGAAGTATGACTTTGATTTTATTTCCATAGCTTTTATTTTATTTTATTTTATTTTATTTTATTTTATTTTATTTTATTTTATTATTTTATTTTGGTCCATTTACTTATTGCCGCAGCTCACTTGTGTGTTTTTCTCAACAAATAATCTGATCAAATTTGATTTAATTTCTTTTTAATTTAGAAGTATGACTTTTATTTTATTTTATTTTATTTTATTTTATTTTATTTTATTTTATTTTATTTTATTATTTTATTTTGGTCCGTTTACTTATTGCCGCAGCTCACTTGTGTGTTTTTCTCAACAAATAATCTGATCAAATTTGATTTAATTTCTTTTTAATTTGGAAGTATGACTTTGATTTTTTTTCCCATAGCTTTTATTTTATTTTTATTTTATTTTATTTTGGTCCGTTTACTTATTGCCGCAGCTCACTTGTGTGTTTTTCTCAACAAATAATCTGATCAAATTTGATTTAATTTCTTTTTAATTTAGAAGTATGACTTTGATTTTTTTTTCCATAGCTTTTATTTTATTTTTATTTTATTTTATTTTGGTCTGTTTACTTATTGCCGCAGCTCACTTGTGTGTTTTTCTCAACAAATAATCTGATCAAATTTGATTTAATTTCCTTTTTAATTTAGAAGTATGACTTTGATTTTATTTCCATAGCTTTTATTATTTTATTTTATTTTATTTTATTTTATTTTATTTTATTTTATTTTATTTTATTTTATTTTATTTTGGTCCATTTACCTATTGCCGCAGCTCACTTGTGTGTTTCTCTCAACAAATAATCTGATCAAATTTGATTTAATTTCTTTTTAATTTAGAAGTATGACTTTGATTTTATTTCCATAGCTTTTATTTTATTTTATTTTATTTTAATTTTATTTTGGTTCTTTTACTTATTGCTGCAGCTCACTTGTGTGTTTCTCTCAACAAATATTCATGTCATCATTTATTTAATTAATATGTTTAATTGGAAAGCCTATCTGTATAGTCTAGTATAGTATAGTATAGTATAGTACTGTATTTTATATTCTCACACAGCCACAAAACAAAAAAAGAATTTATGTTGTTGGACTTGAAATGTAAGGCCTCGTTCTATCTTTGGTCCCGCTGACCTACTAAACTAAAGTTATTAAAAAAAAAAAAAAAAACCTCACTTTTTGCAACTCAAATTTTCCATTTAATGGATTTTAGATTCACTGCAGAGTGTCTGTATGTGGCATGTAGCGACTGACAATTAAAAGTGCTCTGGGAGGTTCCTTTCAATAGCTGAGCTGAGCGCTAAGACGTGTGTATGTGTGTGAGTATTGACCTTCCTGAGAGTGCATTAGCACAGTGTCATGGAGTGGGTGAATCAGGGCCCCTTTGAGAGCTGCAGGATGTGGCCATGGATGTGTTTGCATGTCTGCCTACCATTTTCAGAGAGAGAGAGAGAATGTAGCACTCGGTTGTTCCCATGAGAGACCCTCACTGTGTCAGTTATGCCCCTCTACTACGTTTTCACTTCATCCAAAAATGAATACGCTGTCATTGCTTACTCACCCGTAGGCTATGTTGTTCTAAACCTGTATGACTTTCTGTTTTTTGTGGAAATCAAAATATTTTTTAAAGGAGATCCTGCCAACTCATTCCAATATAATGAATAAGTGAATGAGGACTGAATCTATCAAGCTTCAAAATGACAAAAATATGACTTAAATTTGGGTCTGTTTGTCATACTAAATTGTCATGACTTCAGAAGACTGTCATATGGAGTACTTGTATTAAACCATTATGGTGTTTTTTTGTCATTTTGGAGACAGTCTTGATTCACTTTTACTATATTGAAAAGAGTAGATTCTTCAACCAAGTAAATCACATGGATTTAGAAGGGGTATTTTTGTTATTCCTTTAACATTTTATGTATCACTAAGATTTTATTCCTTCAACCCTCAGAGAAAACTCACCTGTGCATCGGTTTCTAACCCCTGGAGCTCCAATCTCACCTCATCTTTTCCCAACATACCCATAATGCCTCATTCTACGTGCCTGTTGTCGTGATTGTCATGCTGAAGGTAACAGAAGCATGATCTTTCCGTAATGACAGTGAGAGAACGCCGCTCGTCTCCTGGCACGTTTGAGCGCTGCGGTCACCCGCGGTACGTTCAGCCACATTACTGTCAAATGCAAAAGCTCGCACTCAGAGTACACACTGTTTTCGTTTACTAGTTAAACAACCCTCCGAGAGTTTCGACACAGATGCGCCGCCGCATAAAGAAGAAAAACAGTCCCAGTTCTGAGTCTGTGGTTCTCGCTCAGGTCATAAATGCATCGTCTATGTGAAGGGCTCTTGGGAAATATGTCGAGTTTGTTTGCTTGTGTTTTTCTTTTTGCTTTTTTTATATTTGCATCTAGCTAGATCAGTGCATTACCTCCTGCTTGGTACGTACGGAGCGGAGGTGATATGGTAAGGATGCAGGGAGCTCTCGGCTGTTTAATTTGCTGCCTGCCGTGTTGGACAGAGCACGGTACAGTAGGTCTGATTAATTAAATTCGCCTCGCTCAGGACGGATTTCTCACCGCTGTCAAGATTTCAATTTTATGTTAAATATTCTCTAAAGGGCAGGCCCTTAAATCTTATGGGCGGGGAGCGGCAGTGGGCTGTGAACATAACCATAGGCTAACTGCTAATGATAAGAACAAGCACCAGAAGAGGCGTCTATAACGCACTCGCTGAATGAGATTGTCAATCACTCCTGAGACCATCGACCCAGTAAAGGACCAAACAGTCAGAAAGAAATGTAGAAACATGAGCTTGAGACTTTGACATTGGCGTGTCAGGATTCAGTGCATAAATAGATGTCTTATTCATCATAGACTAATTAATGTGTTAGGTTAAATGAAGGAGCTTGTATGTAAAGGGTTATAAAATGCAACTAAAGTGAATATATTAAATATAATATATAATAATACATACACTACCATTCAAAAGTGTTGTTTTCCTTATGTGCACCAAGTTTGCATTAAATCAAAAATACAGTAAAAACTGTAACACTTAAATGTGAAATATTACTACAATTTAAAATAACCTTTTCTATTCTTGTTCTATTTTAATGTATTTTAAAATGTAATTTAATTCTTTGATGGCAAAGCTGAATTTTCAGCATCATTACTCCAGTCTTCAGTGTCACATGATCCTTCAGAAATCATTCTAATATGCTGATATGATGCTAAAAAAACTTTCTTATTGTTATCAATGGTGAAAACACCATATTTTTGTGAAAACCATCATACATATTTTTAGGGTTCTTTGATGACTAGAAATCTTGAACAGAATTTATTTAAAATATATATATTTTTGCAGCAATGTAAATGTCCTTACTGTCATTTTTGATCAATTTAATGTGTCCTTGCAGAATGAAAGTATTAATTTCTTTTTTAAAAAAGTCTTACCGACCCCGACCTTTTGAATGGTTGTGTACATTACATATATTATAATACTGTTAAGTCTAAAAGTCTGACACCATATTGAAAATCTGGGTTTCAAAATCTAATTTAAACCTGGAAATAATCATGTTAAAATAAAAGTTTTAGGATATTGAAAACTTTTGAACTCGAAAACATGAACATTTTGCATTATTTCTTTGTCATTAATCAAAAGTGGAGCTTTTTTGGAGCTTTTTTTTAGTCAGTGATCTATAAATATATCTTTTTGATTTATTTATGCAGCGGTGTAAGTGATTTCAGTGCATGCTTCGTCCTCATTTGCATCATAATTGGATTAGTATTAAATAGGTGCGGAATTTAGAACAGGTTACAGTACATGGCTTTGCACATCTAAAAGTAATAATGAGTAATTTAAGTGTTAATTACAGCACATCATCCACCCCCATACCTTACTTTGTGAGCTGGTTTTTATAATTACAAAAACCTGCTTTTGATTAGAGGTAACTGTGTATTAACTTGTACCGTAACTTTTCAGATTTCTGCAACATGATGTTGTTAATATCCAGCTAAATAATAAGGGTTGTGTTCTTATTCTAAGCAACCTGTACAGGGTTTGTAATTCAGGCAAATATCTATTAAACAGAGGCTGTGATGTTATGTAACATTCGTTTCTATTTAATACATTTAATTTCGACCTTATGCATCCCGGTTAGTTGAACAATAACTTATAATCATCTGTCAATTGTGTACATTTAATGGTGAAGCACAATAATAAAACTAAAACAATAATTTAAAAATAAAACAACTGTAAGGGTGATATGGCTTTTATTCAACAGTAATACGAGAATTTAATGTTGGATATCTTACATTTTAGATACAAATTTTGTCTGTTTTTCTGTTTGTTTGTTTTTTCCACCTCTGCTATTTTCAATGTTGGGAAAAGTTACTTTTAAAAGTAATGTGTTACAATATTGTGTTACTCCCTAAAAAAGTAAGTAGTTACATTACATAGTTACTTGTTTATGGAAAGTAATGCGTTACGGTAAGGTATTTTCAATGTTGGGGAAAGTTACTTTTAAAAGTAATGTGTTACAATATTGTGTTACTCCCTAAAAAAGTAACTAGTTACAATACTTAGTTACTTTTTTATGGAACGTAATGTGTTACGGTAAGGTATTTTTTTAATATTGGGGCCAGTTACTTTTAAAAGTAATGTTACAATATTGTGTTACTCCCTAAAAAAGTAACTAGTTACATTACTTAGTTACTTGTTTATGGAAAGTAATGCATTATGGTAAGGTATTTTCAGTGTTGAGGAAAGTTACTTTTAAAAGTAATGTTACAATATTGTGTTACTCCCTAAAAAAGTAACTAGTTACATTACTTAATTACTTGTTTATGGAAAGTAATGCGTTACGGTAGGGTATTTTCAATGTTGGGGAAAGTTACTTTTAAAAGTAATGTTACAATATTGTGTTACTCCCTAAAAAAGTAACTAGTTACATTACTTAATTACTTGTTTATGGAAAGTAATGCGTTACGGTAGGGTATTTTCAATGTTGGGGAAAGTTACTTTTAAAAGTAATGTGTTACAATATTGTGTTACTCCCTAAAAAAGTAACTAGTTACATTACTTATGTTTTTATGGAAAGTAATGGGCTACGTTACTTTTGTACCTTTTTTTCACCTGGCTGAGGCTTGCTATCTTCCAGGCCTTGCAGGTGTTTTTTTTTTTTTTACTGAGAACTTTTTTTTTTTGCAAGTGTTTAACGCAGTAATGCACTTAACAACATATAACATACACCTTCATTTTCTTTTAAAAACACATTGAGAATATTATTATTACAACTCTTTTTATTGATAGTAATGTGTTTTGTTACTTGTGTACTTTTTGTCTGTTCCCGTGTACGCATGAGTGCATGTCTAAGTGACTGTTATGGAAAAGAGAATTTTAATTCAGTTGTTTAAAAATGTTTTAGTAAATTAAACTGAAAAGTAATGTGCACTACTTTTTTTAAAAAAAAAAAAAAAAAGTAACTCAAATATTTATGTGTAAATGTATAAAGTAATGTGTTAAGTTACTCATTACATCAATAAAGTAATCTGATTACTTGTCATGCGTTACGCCCCAACACTGGCCATTATATAAGAGCCAGTGTAACATGAAGGTATGCTTGATTGTTGTGGTTGTAGAGAAGAGTGTACCATGTTTTTTTTTCTTCTTTATCAGCTGCAGGAAGTGCTGTGCTTTGTCATGTTGTAAAAGAAGGCATTTCTGCTGAGATTGTCACACACTTCACAATGTGCAGTGGCCTTAACTGACCACAGACGCACAGCATGCTGACCAGATCTCTGAATTATGCATCAGTCCCTGACCACTAGATAGTACGCAATGATACCAAAAACACTTTCCATAGTGTCACATACAAAAGGCCATGTAGTACGGTTTAAAGAGTGCTCTGTCTTTGCAGGTTCATAAACACATTTTGAATTTTTTTGACTATTTTGCATCATTGTGACCTGCATCAAGGTAAATTCCTTGAGGATCTTGACTTGGGACGTGATGTTTACAGATAATTTGTGTATTTTTTGCAGTTTGCTGTCAGTTTTCAGTGTGTCGGCAGATGTTTTTGAGACTGGTGGAGATGACTTTGTGCCTCTCGCCTTTTTCAGAAGATTCTGGCACGTTACTTTGTTTAATCGGATAATTGTATAAATGTAATGCCATCATTTCATCAAAGAGAAAAGGTGAACTGATGACATTTTCCCAAATGTCAGAGTTATCTTAAGTCTTTTATTACATCACATTTAAACGAGGACACACATTCGCCATCTCCTGATGCTATTATTATAACATGAGATCAGGTATTCATAGAAATTGCTTATTATACTAATGTGACTGTCAGGAAAGACAGTGGATGGGTCCGTCAGGGAGATCAGGTGTGGGCTTTATGTGGCCAAACAAACCAGAATTATAATTTTAAATTAGATTTTTACATTTTATGAATAAGGTTGTTATCTATAACGATAACGATAGGTGGTTACCCTAATTCTCTTTGGCTACATTCACACTGTCAGTTTATGGGATTGACAACCCCATTTACTTACAGGTGTGAATCTCAAAATGCCCGTATTCTCTTACCAGTAGCCACAGCGACAATCAGCAAAGTAATATCAAAGATGGCGACGTCCATAAAACTGAAAAGTCTTATCACTTTTGATAATTTTCAAGAGTCCAATCCAGCCAGGAGAACTTGATTTCAGCAAGTACAACATGTTTCTGGATCAACATTCCAATCAGCTAATCAGATTTGAGGGACAAGTTTACAGTTTATGTCAAGTTTAGGCTTACAACCAGTGTTAGGTGCTTCTACATCAGTGTTATTCACCTATCATTTCCCTACGGATACGTTATGGGTAGGGGTAGAGATAGGGTTAGAACTACATTTTCAGACAGGAATGTTGTTTAAGGATCAACAAAATATGTTGATCCAAGAGCATATCTTAAATCACAGTGACCAGTCAAGCCACAAGTTCATCCATTAAATGTTCATTAACCAACAGCAGCTTTTATATCTGGATGAAGGTTGGAGCATTTAAATTGCTCGTAGAACCCAAAACTGATGGGAGTAGCTCCGAGTAACTGGATTTAAATCTTACAGATGGCACACGGCTCATATCTCTGTCACTGTAAGTTAACAAAACGACACATGAAAACCTGCAACACATGGTTGACACATGTCTCTCTCACACTGTATAATGTGACAGACAACGAGTTGTCCAGTCCAGTTACGTTCACACACTTAAGAACTCAAATACAAGACTGAAAACTATATTCTGTTGCTGTGTGAACGTGGCCTATGATATTCTGATCCTTACACAGCAAAGTAATCATGTTCTTTGTCTAGTTTTCTATTAAAGCGGACATGAAAATCTGACTTTTTCCATGTTTAAGTCCTATAATCGGTTCCCTGGTGTGTCTACCAACCCAGAAAACGTGAAACCTAGTAACCCAGTAACTTTGTTTTGCCAAGCCTTTCTCTGCAAGCATGTAAAAAAACGACCCGCTCAGATTTTGCTTCCCTAGTGACGTAGGAAGGTGATCTTATTATAATATTACCGCCCCTTAATCTGCACGTTTCCACCCACAGCGCCGCCATTTTGTTTTCGCAAGTGAAAACGGTGTACCAGTTCTAACGCCGTGGCAAAAGTTTGAGCAAAGCATGCTAAATGTTCTGTCGTTGACTGCACAGAACATTATTTAGAGTCTCATTAGCTTGGATAGCCTGCTACTTGACCCTGGAAAGCTCAATTGCTAAAAAAAGGAGCGTTTCTGTCTTGGAAAAAATATTAGACCATTCACAGCATTTGATAGCAATCATAAACGTTAGTCTGGTGTGTATGGCTTTGTTTGGCAAACAGGTACACTATGTATAGTGGCCGTCTATATGGGTTTTGCACAAAAGATTAACATGACGGCACATGCTAGTGGATGAGTTGAATCAACTCCACAGCAACTACATAAATTTATCCACTAACCATTCAGAAACGTCCAGTTTCATTCTAAAAGTTGTAACTTGTTCCTGAGTCTCTCCATCAGTGCCCGATTCCGGTTTGAACAATGTAAGGCTGAACACCGTTACTGACAATCGTCATTTTGGCTGCGTGAGATTCTCCAGCTTTGTTGTTGTTGAGCAACCGAAGCGTGAGCTGTTAAAGCTCCGCCCTCTTTTGGAAAGGGGGCCGGGAGCAGCAGCTCATTTGCATTTAAAGGGACACACACAAAAACAGCATGTTTTTTGCTCACACCCAAATAGGGGCAAATTTGACAAGCTATAATAAATGATCTGTGGGGTATTTTGAGCTGAAACTTCACAGACACATTCTGGGGACACCAGAGACTTGCATTACATCTTGTGAAAAGGGGCATAATAGGTCCACTTTAAAAAAATATCTGAACATCCTTAAATCCAGATCAGTTTAATTGCATTTTTTTATTTTATCCATTTTTATTCAAATTATATTCAAAGAATGTATTTTGTTCTGAGAAAATAGATGCAAATTGTTTTTTACCCCTCATTGTATGCATAAAACCAGCCAAATTTTTGGAGTTTTCTGCTTAAAACAAGACAAAACTAATGGTCAATTAATCCTCAAAAACAATCTCTTATGCAATTTTGCTTCTCACATTAATTCATCTAAATTAAAGTTGTTTATTTAGATATTTTTTTACCAGAAAACAAGACAAAAATGCTGCTTAACAAGGATTTTTTTTTTTTTTTTTTGGCTTAGTATCTGTTTACTAAGATGTTCTGAGTGGTTTTTAGTATGTTGCTATGTGGTTGCTAGTGTGTTCTGGATGGTTTCTTACTGGCCTAAAAGAGTCAAAAGAGTC
This sequence comes from Mylopharyngodon piceus, assembly GCA_039654765.1. Taxonomy (NCBI): domain Eukaryota; kingdom Metazoa; phylum Chordata; class Actinopteri; order Cypriniformes; family Xenocyprididae; genus Mylopharyngodon; species Mylopharyngodon piceus. The sequence continues at coordinate 5,523,569 of CM077444.1, read as the reverse complement.
CACTCTTAGTGTATATGATATTCTTCTGTTTCTCTAAAGATTCTTTATGTGATTTATTATATTTTCACCCAGTTTATTGTCCATGTAAAACAAGCTCATTTAAAAATTAAAGTAGCATTCATGTCTATAGTGCAAACGGTGTTTAATACTTAATACTTGGAGTTAGAGGTCTATTCAAATCCCTAACCCAAAGAATGACCGACACTAATAGTGAAGCATCACCAGCCTTAGCAAATTCCATTAATTATGGAAATCTGAATATATAGATATGGAAGACGAATATTTATGGCGAACCCAGTGGAGCTCGTCCGTTCTCTGTGAGCATTACCCATTAGTCATTAACACAGTATGGTAATGATGGGTGTGCGTGTTTGACGTCTCCACCATGCCCTCCAGCTCCTGCTTTTCATCTATATTTTCATCTCTTTCTCCACGACTTCTAATTCCTCTCACTTCTGATTCCACGTTTCAGTTTCATCCACAAAATACAGATTCGTGAAACCGTCTGCAACCTTTTTGTGTCGATAACTTATGTTCTTCTGATACAAACGAACAGCATATTTCCTCAGCTTCAATTACCATTCCCAGCATTCTCTCTGTGTGTGTGTGTGTGTGTGTGTGTGTGTGTACGCTTGAGGGAGTTAGACAGGATGTTCATTATCATACCATAGGTCAGGTCTGTGTGTATTTCCCTAATTGCCTCTCCTTGTACGTGATTTTTTTTTCTCCTATTGCCTTTCTTCTTCTTGTTTGATGATGCCAAATTCCAGGCCTCAGTGTCCTGCCTGATTCCTCCGTACATCCGTCTGTGCTCGGAATTATTCATCGGGATAGCAGGTGTGACGTGCAGCGTTTCAATAAGCGCCTCGGACTGACCAGAGATGAGAAGCTTTCTCGCTCCCCCCTTCATCCCGCAAACACAGACCCTCTAGTGACCTGACGACGGTTTCTGCAAGACTAACCATCACAACACGCCACACAACATGTTTCTACATCATATGGAAACAATGAGGCTTGTTGTTTCCCACTAAGAAACGAGGGTCGTGAAGGAATTTGACACAATCTGTCAATCTTTCTATCCCTCCCCTGCTCCTTTTTAATTTATTTTTTTTGTCCATCAGAGTCTCATAAAAGCATTTTTTTTTTTTTTTCCCCATGTGTTTGTAAACAGCACCGGGGTGACAGGGTTCTACCTGTGGAGAGGCTGCAGTTGTTGAGAGTACCTCATCCATTTCTAATGCAATTAGAGGTGTCAGTATCTCCTCCTGAGAAGCGCTTCCTGCATGGCCACTGAATAAGGTTCCTCCTTCCATTTAAATCCGCTGGATTAGATTTGAGTGTCAGCTGGCAGACCTGCTAAGTGTCCCCTGACTAAGTAGACTGAAATGTGTGTCAGTATATTACATGGCTTTTCAAATACTCTGTTTTTCATTGGCTTGTGCACAGAATGTTGTTGCAGAAGATGGATCGACTGTGTGTACATACTTAAATTAAATTTTTTATTGCGAAGTAACTGTCTCAGATGGTTCTCTGAAAATTCACTAACCCTAACACTTTTAAAGGGTTAGTTCACCCAAAAATGAAAATTCTGTCATTAATTACTCACCCTCATGTCGTTCCACACCCGTAAGACTTTCGTTCATCTTCGGAACACAAATTAAGATATTTTTGATATAAAATCCGATGGCTCAGTGAGACCTGCATTGACAGCAAGATAATTAACACTTTAAAATGCCCAGAAAAGTACTAAAGACATATTTAAAACAGTTCATGTGACTACAGTGGTTCAACCTTAATGTTATGAAGCGACGAGAATACTTTTTGTGAGCCAAAAAAACAAAATAACGACTTTATTCAACAATATCTAGTGATGGGCGATTTCAAAACACTGCTTCATGAAGCTTCGAAGCTTTACGAATCTTTTGTTTCGAATCAGTGGTTCGGAGTGTGTATCAAACTGCCAAAGTCATGCCCCCCAGTGGCGAACCATTGAAATTTCGAAACACTTGACGTAATGAAGTCGTTTACTGAAATCACGTGACTTTCACGCTCCGAACCACTGATTCGAAACTTCAAAGCTTCATGAAGCAGTGTTTTGAAATCGCCCATCACTAGATATTGTTGAATAAAGTCGTTATTTTGTTTTTTTGGCACACAAAAAGTATTTTCGTCACTTCATAACATTAAGGTTGAACCACTGTAGTCACATGAACTGTTTTAATTATGTCTTTAGTAGTTTTTTTGGGCATCTGAAAGTGTTAATTATCTTGCTGGCAATGGAGGCCTCACTGAGCCATCGGATTTTGTCAAAAATATCTTAATTTGTGTTCCGAAGATGAACGAAGGTCTTACGGGTGTGGAACAATATGAGGGTGAGTAATTAATGACAGAATTTTCATTTTTGGGTGAACTAACCCTTTAAGGCCTGTTCATATCAAGGACGATATCTATAACAATAACGATATAGTTCTAAAAATCGTTCTAAATATAAAAGAATATCAGAGTCCACACCGCAACTATAATGATAACGGCACCAAGAAATGATATTGTTGGAATCACTTTCAAAACGATTTTTAACTGCTGATAAATGATCAAAACAATGACAGCCAATCACAATCACAATTTTTTATGAAACTTACCCACATTCACGTGTTGATAAAAAAAATTAATGCATGAAGTTAGAATAAAACTTTTTTTGTTGTTGTTAAAAAAAAAAGGCTTTGTTCCTTCTTTTGATATGTTACATGTTCAGATATTCATTCAAAAAAATTCTGGAGGCCATGAAAATATTGTGAAAATTATCAAAAATGCTGGAGGTAGCTGGCAACTTTTTAAATAAAAAAAAAAATGCTGGTGGGGAAAGAGTTAAAAATGCATTAGTGTATGAAGAAATTAACATGCTAGTATTGTTAATTTTTACTCTGAACCCTAACCTTAACCTTACTGTAAACTGAAAGTAGAAAGAAATGAAAGTAGAAACAAATGAGATATTGTTGTCATATAGTAAGATTATAGAACTATAAAATTAATGTGAATAGATTAATCCAGAACATTTTCTATGTGTAAAACTTGCCACTATGATTTTATAGTGTTTTATGTGTTTGCTATGTGGTTGTGGGCAGTTTTTAGTGTGTTGCTAGGGTGTTCCGAGTGGTTGCTAGGTGATTAAAGTTTAATACTTAAAGATAGATGTTTGTTTAAATCTTTAATCCTAACTAGGAGCAAAAGCAATAGATATTTTGAAAGAATTTAATGAAAAATGTTTGAGATCATATAGAAATCTGACTTTTAATTGCAAATTTTGGTATCTCAGCAAATTTGACCACAGTTTGAGACATTGTTGAGATTTATTAGAAGCTGTAGAGAAGATACATATGTGACCCTGGACCACAAAACCAGTCATAAGTCGCACGGGTATATTTGTAGCAATAGCCAACAATACATTGTATGGGTCAAAATTATCAATTTTTCTTTTATGCCAAAAATAATTAGGATATTAAGTAAAGATCATGTTCCATGAAGATATTTTGTAAATTTCCTACCGTAAATATATCAAAAATGTATTTTTGTGAGTGGATATGCATTGCTAAGGACTTCATTTGGACAACTTTAAAGGCGATTTTCTCAATATTTTGATTTTTTTTTTTGCACCCTCAGATTCCAGATTTGCATATAGTTGTATCTCGGCCAAATATTGTCCTATCCTAACAAACCACACATCAATGGAAAGCTTATTTATTCATCTTTCAGATGATGCATAAATTCAAAAATGGACCCTTATGACTGGTTTTGTGGTCCCGGGTCACATATGAGATTGCTTATATCTTTTTCTCGGGTTAAAAATTTGAGAATTAAGAGACATCAGTAAAAGTCTCCATATTCTTTTCATTTAATCTCATTGCTGCTGTCTAGGGGAAACAACTGAGATGTTAAAAAGAGATCATTTGTGGATTTTTCTTTCCTGCGAGTTTCTTTTTTTTTTTGTGGAAACACACAATATCCCTAATTTATGTCATGTAGGATGAATGTGCATCCTATGTTTGAATATATTTGCTGCTGTTTCACATGTTCTGTAATATACATGGAAATGCCGACATTAACTTTACATGCTTCTTCAGAGAAGATGGGCTGAGACGGTGTTCCTTTAACGCGAGTCCTCTGTATCATTAATAAGGGTCATTTAGCGTGTGGGAGAGAGCGCTGGCCCGCGCTCTTTGTCTTTAGTGACACCAGCGCCAAATGAGGAGAGACAATGTCTCCCACTGATCAATGAGGGGGAAAAAAAGGCTGCCAGTGAAATGAAGTTAAATCTAATGTGATAAACGGCCCCGTCTGTCAGCGGGATCAGATCAGAGGTTTTAATTTTATTCAAGACATTGCGGCTCAGGTAAATAAATAAAGGGTGTAATGTAAGGAGGCGCAGCGCTCCCTAGAGAATTTCAGTCTGAAATTTTAGAGGATGAGACGCCGTTTAACGAAGATAATTTATGTCTGCTGTAGACCTTCCATTTGAGATCTGAGATCTTCACACTGGAAGATCTTTTTTATTTGCCATTTATTTTTTATTTTATTTTATTTTATTTTATTGACATCTAAAAGTTCAAAAATGGTTGCAGAGGGTAATGATAATTTGTTTTTGCATCTGCAGGAAATGCCATCCGGCCCATCGCATTGAGAGCAGTGTCCGCCATAGCGAAAGCTCTGCCTGGTTTTCCCATTCTGGCCACCGGGGGCATCGACTCTGCAGAGTCCGGATTGCAGTTCCTCCATGCTGGAGCCACAGTGTTACAGGTAAGTGATAGAGGGTGCATCCGAAATCGCATACTCTCTGAGTAGGTACTTATTTTGAATAAGTAATTACTTCGCCACCACTAAAAAGTATGTTCTATATAGTATGAATGGACTACATCATATGACCTACCAGCATCAGTTGAGTCGCTTCACTGCCATTCACAAATCCTCTCCCGTGGCCTCATGGGAAAGTAAAGTGTCCATCATATTCAGAATCTCGCCAGAAGTATCAAGTAATGCGGGTACTCTTTGCCTACTCTTTTACGAGGACTGTGAATTCAGACATTCTACTCTTGTCACATACTGTTTTCGTCTACTCTCTCTATCCAAGACAGTGTGAAGTATCAGATCAGGATGTTTTATATTAGCACTTTATTCAAATCTAACAAAAATGCTGTGTGGGGGGCTGAAAAACACATCTCTTATCCCAGACATCAACATAGTGTGGCCCAGATCCGGCCCACATCTGTGGATTACATGCGTACCAGATGTGGGCCGGATCTGGGCCGACACTATGTTGCTGTCAGGGATAGTACCAGTTGGACTTTTTCGCGAAAGCATTCCATGTACTTTTACAAGTCAAATATTATCTAATGATGATTTATATTAATAATACCACCATAGAAGATCAACCAGGACAAAACTGGCTGTTTGTGAAAGGATATACCAATAAAATAATACTGATAAACTGCAGTACTGATAAAAAAAAATGTCTTTTGAATGTAATAAGTAGTTTCAATAATGTCAGTTAAGTTAATTCAAATATTTAAAAAACATAATTGGTGTATTAAAGCAGCAAAGATACATATTGCATGTCTGATTTTTATTTTTAATTGTGTAGTTTTATATGCAAGCTTTTCCTCATTGGCTTCAGCTTTATAGTAGCTTTCATTAACATTAACAAACATTATTACTTTATAAAATACTTAATAGCTCATTAGAACCACAGCGCTGCTCAAACTCATTATCAGAACCTGGAAGAGGTTGCTTTGTTGTGTGACGTCACCATAATTAATAATCTATGCAACTCAAGTCCAAATATGTTTCTAGTTTATGACACAATTTGTCATGGTGTGCATTGTGTTTGTGCATTGATACGCAATTACTTTTAATTGGTATTGTCAGCCCTGCATTTGTCTCAGCTGTATACTAAGTTTTAATTAGAAAACTTTGTTGTAAATGAGATACAGTATAGTTAAGCATAATATTTAGATTGCAGATTGAAAAGTGTTTCTAAACTCTCCACATCATGGCTTGCTTGTGTCTGGGGAGTAATCAAATAGAGAATCTGTATGCAAATTGAATCTCTATCTTTGAATAAATGCATTTACTATTTTTAAAGGTTGATTTAATGTTTCGGTAATGTCTTTCCCTCTCCTACCTGTTCAGTGGGAACACTTGGGATCTGAAGAGCCTTTTTGCATTCAGACATTTGTCCTTTGAGTTAATATGAAAATTTAATTACAGAATAACTTGGGCTCTTGATAGAATCATAATGCTTTCAATTACAGATCCCCCACTTTAAAAAGCCGTAATTTGTATTTCATCTTACACAATATAATGACTATTTGTGATGCTTTTCTTGCTTTAGAGATGTTCCTGCAAGTGATGAAAGAAAATGTGTTTTTGTGTTAATATTTTGGGTTTAGTGGAGGATTAGTGCTGTGAATTGTGGGGTTTGGATCTGGAAGATGAGTTTGTCGAGAACACACGCTGTGACACGCGTCCTTTCAAACACATCAAAGAGTCTGACTGCTGAGAAACTGCATGCAACACACATCTGTGTGCTTCATCAGCACCGAAAACTGATTCTGATTGCTGCTTCCTCTGCAATGTTTTATCCTCAAGGATAAAACCTGCTCAACCGGGCCTGGCTTGGTTTCGTTCCCCACACGCCTGTCGAATTCAGGTCAGGTCTGGGTCAATGGAGAACGAACCACCTTTTGGATAAGGAATGGTGGCGGTTGAAAGAATGCACTGTAATTCGAACTGTTGCAATCAGCGAGACTTGTAGTCAGAACTGAAGGGATTTGGAAGGACTGAATGGGAGAATCAGGCTCTTCAAAAGACACCAAACGTCTCGGTGTAAACACAAACGCTGTAGGCACTCGCGCTATTGTTTCTAAGCAGACACATCGATTCAACGCCACATCAAAACTATTCTCCCGAGAACAAATAATATAATGAAGTCCATTCATATCCTGTATTGATTTCTCTGGGTCGAATAGTGTTGAACCTGTGGAGTTTTGACTTTCCGTGGTTATTGAAGAAAAGATATAGGGTATGTTGGAACCAGAGCCTGATTTATCCCATTAACTAAATGAATTGCGAAACTGTAAAGATAATCGTGTAAAGCTTCGGTGATACCTGCGTTCTTTCGGGTGTAAATTTCTCTAAAAGTCAAGTAAATGTGTGCAAAAAAGACAAATCATTCCATTCAAATGATGCACGGTATCCTGGAGAGCAGCAGATCCTTTATTAAAATCATAACTCAAAGTTCATCGCTGTGGTTCTTCTACATTCTGCACAGACTGTGGATGTCGCAATGATGTCAGATACACCGGCAGTCTTTGTCGCTCTGATAAAGATGTACAAATGTTTTGCAGATTGGCCCAAATCATTTGAGAGAATTGGTTCAAAAGAATGATTCATTTGCAAATTGTACATTGCTTAGATGCAAGATGTATTGATTAAAAAAAAAGATTCAAGTTTAGATCATTTTTTAGTTGCAAATACGTAAAGCTGCCCCCGACTAAAGATTTTTCTAGTCGACTAGTAGTCATTCATTTAAGCCATTAGTCGAGTAATCGCACGTTTATATTATTTTAATTACTTAAATATATACTGGCCTGGCGGGGCGGGGCGGGGCGGGTGTACTAAACCATAAGGGGTCTTTAATATATATATATAGGCGTAATATACATCATATTCCGCGTTCAAGTGCACGCATAAAGCTTCATACGGACTACATAATCAGAGTATTTGTTTTCAGTTTGAATTGGTTCATTTAAAAGTAGACATTTCAAGCTTTCAATAGATATATTTATCATTTCTGTGAAGTAAGTAGCCTATACGCTGAGTTTCGGTTCATTTTTGTGATGCGCTCAAGTTCACGGAGACCAAGACGGCAGAAAGCACACCCTGTTTGTTTTCTTTATTTTACAAAAGCACATTATTTTGTTGTTATTGTGAGTTTACTCAAATAAAAGTAGACAGTTTTGAATGATGTATTACTCTTATCTGTATGACCAAAAATGACAGAGTATTTTAAGTTGTTTCCGCTGTTATCAGGAAAAAATGCAAGTGATCGCGCCGGCGCCTTCATGTCATGCAGTAAGCGTGCTATACTTCAGCTTTCACACTCCACACAAACACTTAGATATGCGCACATTTATCTAGGTTATCATTAGAGCGAGCGGCCATGTAAAGTTGCTACTACTTACATTTTCCAAATGATAAGCCACATTTGAGATCAATGGATGATAGGCGATCGTCTGGATTATTACAAGGAAGCACCGTTAATGATCTGTCCCTCACAGACTGCAAGACTTCGCCTCTTCCTGTGGAGGTTTTTATTTTTCTGTGACTAACTGACTAATAAAATTTTGGTCGACTAAAGGCGGGCGTACATTGTGCGAGTTCAGACACTCTGGAGGTCGTGAGCCATTGCACATGTTGCGAGTCAGTTAACCTGATAATCGTGTCAATGCAGCTGGTACACGGCACGACTGTACTGCACGGCAAGCCGGTGGCAATGTTTAAAAATTATCGTATACACAGAATACACAGTGCATCGCAGTTTGTTGCATATGGGGCTGCATAGCCGCAGACCAGTCAGGGTGCCCATGCTGACCCCTGTCCACTGCCGAAAGCTCCAACAGTGGGCACGTGAGCATCAGAACTGGACCACTGAGCAATGGAAGAAGGTGGCCTGGTCTGATGAATCACGTTTTCTTTATATCACGTCGATGGCCGGGTGCGTGTGCGTCACTTACCTGGGGAACACATGGCACCAGGATGCACTATGGGAAGAAGGCAAGTCGGCGGAGGCAGTGTGATGCTTTGGGCAATATTCTGCTGGGAAACCTTGGGTCCTGCCATCCATGTGGATGTTACTTTGACACGTACCACCTACCTAAGCATTGTTGCAGACCATGTACACCCTTTCATGGAAACGGTATTCCCTTGTGGCCGTGGTCTCTTTCAGCAGGATAATGCGCCCTGCCACAAAGCAAAAATGGTTCAGGAATGGTTTAAGGAGCACGACAACGAGTGTTGACTTGGCCTCCAAATTCCCCAGATCTCAATCCAATCAAGCATCTGTGAGATGTGCTGAACAAACAAGTCCGATCCATGGAGGCCCCACCTCGCAACTTACAGGACTTAAAGGATCTGCTGCTAACATCTTGGTGCCAGATACCACAGCACACCTTCAGGGGTCTAGTGGAGTCCATGCCTTGATGGTCAGGGCTGTTTTGGCAGCAAAAGGGGGACCAACACAATATTAGGAAGATGGTCATAATGTTATGCCTGATCGGTGTGTGTTTGTCTTTAACGATATTGACTTAAAAATGATATTGTGTATATTGAAGAATATTGAGGTCCAAATAACATTGGAGCCAAAAAGCTAGGAGGTTTTTTTTTTTCTTCAAAATATCTTATTTTGTGTTCCTCAGAAGAAAGAAAGTCATGCAGTTTTGGAGCAATATGAGGGTAAGTAAATGATGACAAAATTTCTATGCCTTTAAATGCTTGTTCCTTTTTGTCTTGATTCAAATTACACAGCGTCATTTGACAAACCAGACGAGCTAAAAACCTACATTGCTGATACGTTACCGGGTTTCTGCGAGCATGTACTTTATTCTACCGCAGCTAATGTGATCCCCTTGTCGATCGATACTCTTTAGTTGATTCATTACCAAATACATCACTTTGCAATCACCCTGTTGGGGATCCAGGGCTCCTCATGGTGCCGTATTGACTTTCATGTGTGATTGTGTAAAAGTAACCTACCTGTGTTTAGCGCCTGTTACTTCTCAGGAATAATCCAAAGATCTTGGAATGCTACTAGCTTAACACAGTCAAATGACTTTCATTTACTGAAGCAATGATGTCAAACGTTCACACTCACGGTGTTGTTGTAAAGTATAATGTCTGCTCCTTTAATAAGATTGGGCTGTTATGATAGATTTTCGCCTGTCATAATGAGACAGTAAAATAGCTGCATTTAGTGGCAGCTGTAGGAGATCAGGACAGCGTTTTCATAGGGAGGTCTTTGGGGGCAATGGAGCAATATTTCACTAATGGCAGAGCTGGTTCAATCTTAATGATCCACACTGTAATTTGGGTCCTTCCCGGTGCATGTAAACAGTTGCGAGCTGCAATAAAGAGACCGTCATCAAGTAGTAAAAATGACTTGTAGCCTAGAAAGCATCAGGATTTTGTAATTTCGTTTCAAACTGCTAAATGTTTCCGTAGAGAGGGGTGTAAAACAAAAGATTTGTCTACAACACAAAGCAAGCTTTTAACAAGCAGCCTGGTTAAAGTCTGCCTCAGAAACCACAACGTTTTTACAATGTTGCTTTTTGGTTGCAGTTAGGTTACATTATAGTACAACATTCTAGATGTAAAATCAGGAACATGACATGCTGTTTATGTATAATTATAGATCAACTTTTAGCACATTTTAGTTGCAAATACATCTTATGTACATTGTGAATCTTTTTTATTTTCTTTAAGCAGCCTCAAAACGTCAATATAATGTGTTTTCATAAAAAAACTGCAATGTTTTTGGTACATTTAAGTTAGCTTTAAAATGGCATTTAAAGGAAACGAGATTTTGTCATTTCGTTTCATACTGCTAAATGTTTCTGTAGATATGAAACAAAAGATTATTAACACAAAGTGAGGTTTAACGAGCAGCAAGGTTAGATTCTGCCCCAGAAAGCACAAAACGTTTTTACAATGTTGCTTTTTGGTTGCAGTTAGGTTACATCTAACATTCTAGATGTGAAATATAAAAAATATTGTAACCAGAACATGACGGGCAGTTTATGTATTTGGAAAAAAAAAAATCTGTATAAAAACTGCAAATGGAAGAAAAGTTACATTTTAGGTGCAAATACAAATTTAACTCTATACAACCAAAATATAAATGGTGGATGTTCTGAATAAACAAGATTTTTTAAGCATGATTTTACACTGTAAAACTCAATAAGTTCAGAAAACTCAAAACATTTAAGTAAACTAACTCATTTTTTTAAGTTAGTAGAACTAACATAACAGAACCCCCTGTAAATCCCAACATAAAACAACATTAAACACTAACTTATGTCTCCATATGTTAATCTTGGGCAAAAACACACTTAATTTCAACATTTATTTATACAGTCTGACGCAAAGCCTGGGAATTAGAAATCTGCTGCAACTCAACTCAATCATATTAAGTTCAGCTTACTACAATGAAATTTTGAGTTAACGCAACTTTTTTCTATTAAGTACAGTAAACTTTCATTATTATGTTATTATATTTGAGTGAAACAAACTCATTTTATTTAATTAATTTCACTGTTCGGTTTTACAGTGTACAATGTAAAGAAGACCAGACTACACTGCAATATTTATTTAGGTTTTTAAAATAACAAGCTTTACATCAAAATTAAAAAGCAGTGAAAATACTGTTGTTCATTGACCGAATGTATGTTTATGCCAAAAATACAACAAGGCCATGTTGCAACGTTTATGAAATACACGTTTGGAATTAAATGCGGGTGACTAAATGATGACAGATTTTTCATTTATGGGTGAACTATCCCTTTAAATCCACAGCCGTTTCCAGTTGTGCGACCACACACACACAAAAAAAGAAAGAATGCTTATATCTGTAGAAAAAAAAAGGGTAAAGGTTACATCCACTTGTTAGACACCAAACTAGACTGTATTGACTAAATATAGTCCCCTGGTTCAGTGGCTTGTGAAACGTATTTACTTCCAGTGGCTTCCATAAAGATCCAGTCTTTTACCTGAAGCGCTAGACAAAATATCAGTTGCTCTTATTTTTCCCGGTGCGTTGGTCAATCTGTGCGAATCAAAAAGGACAAGAGCTTCATGCATAGTCATTGTAACATTTGGATGCCAAACCGAATCTCTTTGGGGGGAGATGGTGCACGGCTAAATGCCAGGATTTTATTGCAGGAAATAAAAGAGCAGACAGAAAAAGAGAGAGAGAGAAAGAGAGCAAGATGAGGGTAGAGGGAAATGGAAAGAGCAGGAGCGCTGAATCTAAAAGCATCTGAGATCTCAGAAGGAGTCGAAATCAATGCACCACCACAGTTTTCAGCGCAGATAAAAAGGACCTGCCGTCTCAATTGCCTGGAAACTACTTAGAAATTCTCACTTCAGATTTATTTCAGGACTCAGCCACATTAGCGCTAAATACTCCGGGTCAGGATATCTTTGATGTTCTGCATCAAATGAAAAGCAATAATGGGCAGCGACTCCTGTTCACAGAGCAACAAGCCGGGGATTTTACGGCCCCATCAGACATGGGATCACGCCGTTTAGTCTTGTTTGCAGTTCTTTTCATCATAATGAATCATTTGTTAGCTCAAATCCCGCATTTTTTTCTTTAAATACGCCTGAAAATTGAGGACAAAAATGGTCGTGGCACATACATATCTATTCATAGTTTTTCTTTGATGAACAACCCATCCTTCCTCTGTAGGACGGCTGATCCTCACATACCTGTTAAAACAGAGTCCTATTGACGTCGTCTGCTCTGTTAACTCCAATAATTACAAATCAATTGTTAAACTCTGCGGCAGGCATCAGTGGACTCACGTATTTGTTGATGTTAAATCAAGGTGAAATGACATCGAACCGAATTGGACGTTTGTTTGTGATGTGTAGATACGAACTGTGACATAAACGGGGAGAGAAACAAGTTTTATGTAAATGAGAATTCTAATGAAAACATATCTCCCAGAGATGCACTAGCCAGGGTAAATGCCTCCATTTTCTCAGCGTGAGGTATGCCGTGTGGGATTTAATTTTTAAATATACAAATGACGCAGCACGGCCAATGATCTGCACCCCCTCCCCCTGAGAAAGTCTTTGTTGTGACTGTGAGGTGGAGGGAATAGGGCTGGGAATTGTCAGGAATGTAATGATTCTGGTTCCGATTCCACTTAACGATTTGGGTTCCTTAATGAATCCATTTCCAGCCCCCTCCTTTCTCACAAAACAAAAAAAGGGCTATTTTTGGGACCGTATTGTAAGTATTTCTGTATTAAAGCATATATTTTTTAATAATATATATATATATATATATACACTGCCTATTTATATTAATACATATTTGGATCATTAAAATGTATTCTTTGCAGTACATAAAAAGTATCATTTTTCTTTTTTTTCTTTTCGTTTTTTTTTTTGTTTTTTTTTTCAGCATTTTTAAAACAATCAGATTATGGGAGCATAATATAATGCATGAACTGTTGCACTAACTATTTATTTTGAGTTTATATATACACATATATATATACAGTTGTGGTCAGAATTATTGGCACCCTTGATAAATATGATCAAAGATGACTGTAAAAATAAACTAGCATTGTTTATCCTTTTGATCTTTAAGTCATAAAATTAGCAAAAATCTAACCTTTCACTGAAGGAAAATAATTGAAAGTGGGAGGAAAGTCACATTATGAAATAAATGTTTTTCTCCAAAACACGTTGGCCACAATTATTGGCACCCTTTTATTCAATACTTTTTGCAACCTCCTTTTGCCAAGATAACAGCTCTAAGTCTTCTTCTTTAAGGCAGCCTGATGAGTTTGGAGAACACCTGACAAGATATCAGAGACCATTCCTTCATACAGATTCTCTCCAGATCCTTCAGATTCCCAGCTCTATGTTGGTGGTGCTTCTCTTCAGTTCACTCCACTCATTTTCTTTAGGGTTCAGGTCAGGGGACTGGGATGGCCATGGCAGAAGCTTCATTTTGTGCTCAGTGACACATTTTTGTGTTGGTTTTGATGTTTGTTTTGGATCATTGTCCTGATGGAAGATCCAACCACGGCCCATTATTGGATTTCTAGCAGAAGCGGTCAGGTTTTGATTTTTATCTGTTAGTATTTGATAGAATCCATGATGCCATGTATCTGAACAAGATGTCCAGGACCTCCAGCAGAAAAACAGGCCCACAACATTAAAGATCCAGCAGTATATTTAACCGTGGGCATGGGGTACTTTTTATCCATGTGTGCACCAAACCCATCTGGTGGGTTTGCTGCCAAAAAGCTCTTTTTTTAGTTTCATCTGGCCGTAGAAGCCGTTCCCTTTTGAAGTTCCAGTCTTGTCTGACAACTGAATATGCTGGAGATTGTTTCTGGATGAGAGCAGAGGATTTTTCTTGAAACCCTCCCGAACAACTTGTGGGGATGTAGGTGCTGTTTGATAATTTTTTTTTAGGCTTTCTGAGACTCAAGACTCAACTAATCTATGCAGTTCTCCAGCTGTGATCCTTGGAGAGTCTTTGTCCACTCAAACTTTCCTCCTCACCGTGCATTAGGACGATTTAGACACACGTCCACTTCCAGGCAGATTTGTAACATTTTTAGTTGATTGGAACTTCTTAATTATTGCCCTGATGGTGGAAATGGGGATTTTCAATGCTTTAGCTATTTTCTTACAGCCATTTTCTATTTTGTGAAGCTCAACAATCTTTTGCTGCACATCAGAATTATATTCTTTGGTTTTACTCATTGTGATGAATGATTACGGGAATTTGGCCTTTGTGTTTACACGTTTATACTCCTGTGGAACAGGAAGTCATGGCTGGACAATTTCATGTTCATGATCACCCTGATGTGCTTAAAAAATGTGTGTGTGTGTGTGTGTGTGTATTTAATATATATATATATAAACTCAAAATAAATGCATATGTATGTATTTAATATATATATGAGCAATATCACACTCGTAGCCGCTGTGATTACCTATGGCCTCGTGCCTACGAATGAATCACAGCCGTGCTGATATACAGCCATATCGCACGGCTACGAATATATATTTATTTATTTTAAATACACACACATACACATATATAATATATATATGTGTATGTGTGTGTGTGTGTGTGTGTATTTAATATATATATATATATATATATATATATATATACCGCACGAACTGCATGAACTGCTTTCATATTGTTCCTGCGAAGCATTGTATTGTAATACCTATTTTATATAATTGAAATGTTTTTTTGTTTTTTGCAACACAGAAAGTATGTTGTTGTTTTGTTTGTTTTGTCGTGCTGTAGTTTCAGTAGCATTGCAGGAAACTCTTTCTTATAGTATTTTAGTGCGCTTTTTCATCTGCATTGATGGAGGACTGCAGACCTTCAAGAACTGTTAAAGGAATGAAAATCAATCCAAAAATTTAACTGGTTATGAATAAGAACCTTTTATCAAACTAAATCCTAGAAGCGGTAAATCAGATACAAGCTCAGAGAGAGTCGAGATCCAAAGGTCTACGTGTCGAGTCAGGAACCAGCTGTGAGCGTTTGCGAAGCGACTGAATGCTAATCCTGTGAAAGAAGGCAGTTCTCGGGCCGACTCTGGCTGATGTCAGATCGGCGATAGCGCCAGGAGATAAGCGTGTCTTATCTGCTTCCTTAAGACGCGGTGTGACTGCCATCTGAAGTGCCGTAGACACTTGCACAAAGCCAGGCTTCAAGCGCTCCGCGCATATCACAGTCTCTGAGCTACAGAAGTGTAACAGAGTCAATGGAAAGGGCTCCGGCGCGTGCTGACGTGCGGTTGATGAGTGAGCATAAGCTCTGCGTTATCGGCCTCGTCTGTGCCCCGCCGGTAATGAGAGAATGAATTAGATTTCTCTTAAGGTCAATTGTATTCTGCATTTCAGACCATGTGCGTTGTAGTACTGCTTTGATTCAGCATGCTGACGTTTGTCTTTTGAAGCTTCTTTTGAAGGATGGCACATGTTTTAATGACCTTCATTTCTCTCTCTCCCTGGATGTGCATGTGTGCATATATTTATTTTGCATGGGTTTGTTAGTGTGCATGCAGCCTGGTGGTTAATGGTGTCACCTGGTATCTGAAAGATTGTAGGTTTGAACCCTACAAACCTTACATTTTTACAAAAACTTGGCCTTTATTTACTAATTCACTCAAGTAAATTCATACTGACAAGCACAATTATGAATAAAAAGTATCATAAATGAAAAGTGACAATTGGTCACATTGCAAACCAGAAGATGTTTCATATACTGTAAATTGATTTTCATTATACTGTATGCAAAAAGCGGTCAGTACATGCAACATGTCTCCAAACATGTTTTCTAAAACACATTTATATATATATTTTTTTCATTATTTTGTTTTGTTTTATATTTACAAAAAAGGAGTTTATTTTATTTGTTTGCTTGTTTGTATGTTTACTTTATTTTTTACTGCTGCAAACCTGAATATGTCTTGTGTAGTTTGATTTTCATTATATGCAAAAGAGTGGCTAGTACATGCAACATTTCTTCTTTTGTGTTCCAAAATTTTGATGGTATCAAAAAGATCTGCGGAAATAATGAGTCTCAAAACATGTTTTCTAAAACATTTTATTTTATTTATTTCATTTTATTTAATTTTTTTTATTTAATTTCATTTTTCATTTAATTTCATTTTTTTTATTTAATTTTATTTTAATTTATTTATTTAATTTTATTTAATTTTATTTCATTTATTTATTTCATTTGAATTTAGTTTAGTTTTATTTATTTATTTTATTTTATTAAATACATTTTTTATATTTTATTTTATTTAATTGAATTGTTTTATTTATTTTTTATTTTATTATTTTGTTTTATTTTTAAATTTTTAAATATATTTATTACAAATATTTATTTGTTGATCTTTTTTACTTTACATTTATTTTTTGCTATTTACTTAGCTATTTACAGAGACGTGAATTCTCAGGACACCTCATATTTGCTGGTTGTAGGGATATTTTATATGTTATATTAAAAAATATATGCTTACAGCAGCTTTAAGATGGTGCCATTCTGTCGTGATGTTGCGTGTATGTGGAGGTGTATTGTGATTTTTATTTTAGACATTTTGCCATTTTATTTATAGCATAATAGTAGAGAGAGGACAGGAATGTTATAGGAAATGGGAAATGCTGCAAGTCAGATTTAAACTTGCATTGCCCATATGTTCACTAATTACTAGACCACAGCTCCGACCTGAACCGTTATTAAAGAAACTGGCTTGTGTCTTCACAAAGGTGTGCAGTGCGATACAAAACCAGGACTTCACTGTGATTGAGGACTACTGCACTGGTCTGAAAGCCCTGCTCTACCTGAAAAGCATTGAGGAGCTCCAGGACTGGGACGGCCAGTCGCCTCCTACGGCCCGCCATCAGAAGGGAAAGCCTGTGCCTGTGCTGGAGGAAGTCAAAGGAAGGGTGAGAGACTTCACAGCTTTATTAAAACACCCTTTCACTGATGATTACCCCTCCCCAACTTACTTCCTCTCACCTTGTTTTCCTTATTACAGTTCTCTGACATGCCATTAAGGAGCTAAACGCAATTCCCATAATTCTACAGCTTTAGGAACAAGTGCTCATTAATGCAGCATTAGCGTTAAACCCGTGGACTTGCATCCATCCATTTACTTGTTGTTAGTCGTAAAATTCCACATAATAACAGCGCTGTCCAATACACAAAGTGCCCGCTTGCACTTCTGCAATCTCAAAGGTGAAAGAACATTATAGTGCAGCGCTTAGTCGTTATGGTCCTGTTTTACTGTTTCTTCTGCTAAAACGAAGCACTTGGACCAAATTGAGCAGTTTTAACCTCGGTAAGGTTAAAGTACGCACAAGGTCTTGCAGATGGATCGAATTTTTCCAAGTTTGAATCACCAAAAGGGCTTTGACTTCCAGGAGAAAATAATTGGTTTACTTTATATCGCAACTTTTATTCCTCGCACACAGCATTTACATAGCAGCAACAACATAATATAGAATCAGAAAATGAGATTTGACAAAGGCAGCTGTTCACGCGTTTAATGGTTTGTACTTCACGTGTACGTTCAGCCCTCGGTAATCTCCCTCATTATTTGTGCACAAGGAATATAAGGCGGCATGTAAATGAGCAAAACTTCAGTAAACTCCTTTCAAAGCAGCGAATTAAAGGCCTTTATCAGATCACAGCCTTTCTGCTAATACACCAGCCGAGGGAAAAGCTTTGAAGCCCGCCTAGTGTTTTCTAACACGCTAGCTGCGACTTCTCAGCTTCTGACTGCAAGGCGGCTCAGCGCAATAGTTTAAATGCTAATGCCAAATGAGCGTCAGGGAATGAAGGAATAAAACGAAAGAGAAGCAGGCTGATAAGTGTAAGTCATTTCCATGTCGACAGGACATTAGTGCTGGAATTGTGGCAACAATAACTGAGGTGCTAGGAAAGCCGAGGGAAGATGTGGAGTGTTGTGTAGAAACATCACAACGGTTCATGTGTCCCCAGGCAGCGTAGAACTGCATTCAAGGTTCCTGCTCAAAAGAAGGAAAAGTCACTCACCGCACGGGTCACGGGGATGTACGCTTGACAGGCGGTCTTTTGTAAACCGAGAGAAGAAGAAAAATCAATGAACATTAGACCATGTGAGCATTGTACTTCACGTCTGCTATTGTACAGCTCAGGCAAGCTACTTCTCTGTCAGATGGATATATAAGAAAAATAGATTTGCATTTCTTAAGGGAAATAACCGGTGCTTGCAAGGGGAGATGTGATAAAGACTAATCACATGTATTATGACATCATTGCTGGCAGGCATAAGCATGGTTTTAAGTCAAAGTTTTGTTTCATTTAGAATATGTAGTTTTTTATCTTCATTAAAATAGGGTGTTTTATCAGAAATGTATTTCTGATTTACACTATTTAAGTATTATAAGTTAGAGGTCAGTAGGATGTTTAAGATATGCATTAAATTGATCAAAAATGACAGTAAACACATTTATACACATTGCATTTAAACTGTTCATACATTTATAATGTTATTCAAATAAATGCTGTCAAAAATCCTGAAAAAATATCACATTTTCCACAAAAAATATTAGGCAGCACAACAGTTATCAACAGTGATAATAAGTAGGGGTGTGACATGATCTTGCGAGATTGAAATGTGACGAATTTCTCGTCAAGGTGAAAAGTTGTCTCATGATATTACCATAACGGGAAATTAGGATAGAATATGCCACCGCTACATTTACATTACACCTCCTCTGTCGTTTATAGAAATAAAAACCATTTAATTCAGTTGGATAATGGTCGCTTCACTTCAATCCCATCCAGCACGAGCTTCAGAGTCGTACATAGTGCAGCAGGAATCAGAGTTCACTTCATCATGTGACGAGAGTAAGTGACAAGATGACTGACGAGACCACGGCGGAGGAGAGCGTGGCAGAGCCTAAGCGTCTGACAAATGTCTTATCTTGTAGAATGCGTGCTCAGCTCCGCCGCTCCCTATTCAGAGTACGCGCGATCGCGAAATCAAAAGCGAAAGTAAAACGCGAGCGTGCGTTCAAACGCGATTTCGATACCCCGCATTTACTTGAAAATGATTTTTAAAGCATTAGAGGTGCAAAATCCATCCATTGTTGACTTCATTCCACCATTCGACCCTGTTCAAACCAAAGATAAAAGATCACAGAGGTTGACTATTACTATCATTCTGTTTTTAAAGGATAGATTATATTTTTAAACCATTTTATTGCGTATTTTAACATACTTTTTCCTACACTTTCCTAAAGTGTTAAATTCACTACCATATTTTCAATTAATCTGGTATTTTTCAGTGTATGTACATTTTTTAATGGAGAATCTTTCTCCAATGCTGCTGTATTATGATGATTATCACGTATTTATTTATTTATTTATTTCATTTTAGCTTATATTTTTCCAGAAAAGCTCATACTTGGTTTGCATTATTTTTATAGGTTCAAAGTTAATCGACTGCTAGCTAACATATAGCAGGTCCAAGGTTTATCCCCACAAAGTAAGAAATATCATTACCATCACATGTAGTATATCTATCTGAACCATTTCAGTCACTGTATTCAATATGTGTTTGTACACCAATATAACAATAAATAAACTAAGGTTTGAAAAACATACTTGGAAGCATCTGGTTTAAAACAAACAGGTATTTATCTTATAATAGGATAGTAACACTGTATAAGCTTGGCTCTGTGACACACACACACATACACACACACACACAGGCTCCATCTGTTCCACTTTCTCCCCTAACCAGGGCGTTGTGTCGCCCCTGACAGTGTGAGGCAAGACAACCTTGCTGAAGGCTTCATTACCATTATAGTCCTGCCAGGCAACACTGAGCTGCACAGGCAGCCAGACCGCTGTTTACAAGTGTTAATACCCCCACGGTCCGGCCTAGCTGAGAGAAAGTGGATCAGATGTCCAGCAGACACACAAACAGGCAACAGTTTCAGTGTTGCACTGCCTAAGCGCAGCGTTTTAGAAATGGCAGCGGAAGCCCAACCGCTCATCCCCTGAGAGAACGACACTTGCTGCCTCGGCGAGAGGAAAAAAACAAACTTGTCTTTCGCTGAATGCTCCCTTAGGCTCCGTTTTATCAACCACAGCGACTTCTGTGCTCTTGTCTTCTTTCTTTCACGTTGTGGAGTGATCAAGCTGCCTTTTTTATTCTTTGAGGCTAACAAATTTTCTCATACAACTCGCTGTCCTCCATCACCCTTTCTTATCTCTTCTGTCTTCAGTTTGGCACTGTTTTTCTTTGTCTTCCTTCCTCCCTTGGTTTCTTTCTGTCTCTCAAGCGTCATATAAACCGTGTCCAGGCTGGTGCTCGGCTGCTCACTCTTCTCGGTCTCATCGAACTTGCCGCAGGTGAGCTGTCAGTCAAAGGAGGGGCTGTCTAAAAGCACTGACAGGTAATATTAGTCTGGAGCCCTTCCCTGGCTGACACAACACCTTCTTGTATCCCAGATTAATATACAGAGACAACTATAGGGCTTTTCACACTGTGCTTAACCCCGGGTTATCGTCATTCTAAACGTCGCTTTTAACCCCGGGTAAAGGAACGTTTCACACTTGTAATTTAGAAGCGGGTTTAGCACCGCTTTTCACCCGGGTTATGAAACCCTGCTCTGGAGCAGAGTTTGCACCGCTTTTGCAGTGTTAACCCCACATTGTAGTGCCAAACTTGTACGGTGTGAAATGATGCGGTGTTAGATTGTTGCATCTAGACGCTTAGCAGCTAGATGTGCAGCGTTAGAGCTTATGTAATCAGGTCGCGTGCTGCGTTTATCCAATCAGTGACGCTGACACCGCAAATATGCAAATAAGAACTTTAACCCAGGGTTTAGGAATGTACAAAGTGAAACAGTTTAGGAATACCCAGGATTAATTGTTAACCCTGGGTAAATTATGAGCCATGTGAAACGTGAAGCAAGATAACCCAGGGTTAACTATTTCAACACTTAACCCCGGGGTTACTGTTGTTCTAATGTTTCACACTTGTAATTTAGAAGCGGGGTTAGCACCGCTTTTTGCCCGGGGTTATAAAACCCTTCTCCAGTGCAGGGTTAGCACCGCTTTTGTGGTGTTAACCCCACATTGCGGTGCCAAACTTGTACAGTGTGAAACGATGCGGTGTTAGAATGTTACAGCTAGAAACAGAAAACCAATCGTGCACTCATATTTGCGTGATTTGGACAGTCACGGAAACACTGCGCAATGTATATAAACAGGAAATTCAGCATTTGAGAGGAAAAAAGTCAAATGCTGACAGAAACCACGACAATTTTAGTGAAGAAGAGACCGTTTCATTCTTACCTTTATAGTCCGAAATGTCCATTCAGTATAAACTCGATCGTACAGTTGGGAATACGAGGATTTTATGTAAACTGCTCACGTGCTGCGTTCATCCAATCAATGACACTGACACCGCAAATATGCAAATAAGAACGTTAACCCAGGGTTTAGGAATGTACAGTGTGAAATGTCATCTTATGAATACCCAGGATTAACTGTTAACCCTGGGTAAATTATGAGCAGTGTGAAAAGTGGGGCAAGATAACCCAGGATTCTGTTTACCTGGGGTTTAGAATGACCCAGGGTTAACTATTTCAAGTGTAAAAAGCCCTTATAAGTATCCCATTTGTTGCTTGATTTCCCTGAAAGAGGTTAACACTGTTTGAACATCCCAACCACCTCAACCCAGCAATATTAGCTCAACCAGTGGCATGAGTTTAGGGTGAGACTACCTGTTTGACCTTACCAATGACAAACAGAGTGTTTGGGAAACCTGTTTGAACACATTCATTGTTTTTGCAATTCTGTTTGGTGATGTTAGTGGCACAGAAATCATACACTTTATCTTTAAAAGCCTTTTCCCCCCAAAAGCATCCCTTCTACCCGCTCAATCGCAATCATGTTTATTTTAGGTTACATATGGGGTCATTTGTGCGTAGAGATGTGAACGGGCCTGTGGAGAACAGTTTAGAGCTTTGCTTTAGTGCACATTAGATATGAAGGGACTCAGCCGGCCGCTGTCCTGTTCGCCTGGCCAGAGTGAAGATGTACTGTTATTGCTGAGCGATTGTCCGACTGCTCAATTGGGTCTTTCATTAGCCTTCTCTCATATCTGACCCACGAGACAATGGCCAATCGCAATGCATAACACGCTGCTAGCATCGTTCCGGGAAGCTTTAGTGCCGCAAAAGTGTGATGGGCTAAAAGCAAGGGTTTGACAAGAAATTACCATTGAATGAATGTATGGCCATTACATATAAATCAACTTTAAATCTGCAGAAAAATCCAGATATAGTAAAAAGTGTATTAAATGATTGCTCTGAGTTATGAGTTGAAATAAAATAATAGTTATTATTACGTTTTCTTGTTAAATGTGAAGTGTCATTTCTGAGCCACTAGCACCACCAAATTTAAAGGGGTACTTCACCACTGGCAAAATGGCTTTCAATAAAACTTGTCAGAAAAAAAAGCAAAAACATTTTTGAAATCGGTGCTACCTGACTATAGAAAACAAAGAAAAAAGGCTGTTGTCTTCCATTTTGCCAAATAGGTAGGAAAACTTCAACACCCATAATGCCCTAGGTTGCCATCTAACATGCCGTCCACTCGTTTTGCGTCATCCAGCAGACTTTTGCTGACAAATAAATGTGAATTTCTCTTTCCAGGTAACACATAGAGTGAGTAAACATTAGGGCTTTTCACACTGCGCTTAACCCCGGGTTATCGTCGTTCTAAACACCGCTTGTAACCCCTGGTAAAGGAACGTTTCACACTTGTAATTTAGAAGCGGGGTTAGCACCGCTTTTTACTCAGGGTTATGAAACCCTTCTCCGGAGCAGGTTTAGCACCGCTTTTTTTCGCATTGCAGTGCCAAACTTGTGCAGTGTGAAACGACGCGGTGTTAGAATTATGACTAGATGCTTAGCAACGGCTATCCAATAGCGTGCATCATATGCATGTGCTTGACAGTCACAGCAACACTGCGCATTGTATATAAATAGTAAATTCGGTGTTTGAGAGGAAAAATGCTGACTGAAAGTGCGACAATTTGAGTGAAGAGACCTTTTCATTCTTACCTTTATAGTCCGAAATGTCCATTCAGTATAAGCTCGATAGTACAGTCAGCAATACAAGGATGCACAGTGCTAAGCTATGTAAACATGTTGCGTGCTGCGTTTACCCAATCAATGACACTGACATCGCAAATAAGAACGGTAACCCATGGTTTAGGAATTTACATTGTGAAACGTCAGTTTATGAATACCCAAGATTAATTGTTAACCCCAGGTAAGTTATGAGCAGTGTGAAATGTGAAGCAAGATAACCCAGGATTCTGTTTACCCGGGGTTTAGAATGACCCAGGGTTAACTATTAAAGCCCTATTGTTAATTTACATATACTACCAATATTGAACAATAGAAAGCGGGTTGAAAATCGGTGAAGTTACACCTTAATTATAAAAAATAATATGCTTTTCAAACAGGTTTCCATTAATTTTTATTAACTTTATTTTTATATTTTCAGTTTTAAATTTAGTTTAAGCAATAGTGTCTTTGTCATTTGTATTAGTTTTTGTTTTTTAAATATTTTATAGAGTAAATTAAATATTTCTAAATATATTCTATAATTTATAGTTATTTTTTATTTTAGTTTTATTTTTAGTAATTTTACTAATTTAACTTATTTCTTTCAGTTAGTTCCCAAGGCATCATTTTTAATTTAAGTTTTTTTTTTTGTTTGTTTGTTTTTCCTGCTGTATCAGTAGCCAGTGAGCTCACTGCTCAACTTTCAAATACTTGGCATCATTTTTTTTTTTTTTTTAAGTTTAAGTTTTTCATGTAATATTTTCATCTTTATTTCAATGACCAAAAATAATTTGTATTTTAAGTTAATAATAACAACACTGATTTTAACATCTAAAAAATGTTAATTGTAATTATTTACAATTAACATTTTGTCATCTCTTACGGCAGCGTAAGAGATGACAGTTGTTTCAGTGATTGTCTCCTGTTTGTAATATTGTGTTCTGTGTAAACAATAAGTTGAATCAAGCAGCCCGTCTGTCGCATAAATGAATTCTTGCTCAGCTGATGTGTGCTATGTGTTGTTTACAAATTTGAGGGGATGGTACAAGTGAGAAAATGTGTGTGCGCTATAAAAAAAAACAATGCTTCCAATTAGGAGTGTCTGTGTGATAGCCGAAGACACAGACATGCAGCACGTGGGGTGGTGGACGCCACCCTGTACTTTTCATTAAACCAGACACAGCTCGATGACTTTTCAGTAGCGGGCCACTAAATTATTACAAAACAAATAAGCGAGGATGATGCACAGCATGCTATGAGTTTCAAGACGAAAGCTTCCCCTTAATGAGCTTAGGAGAATGTCTTCCTCCCTTCGAGTCGCACCTAGGGCCAGGGTCTTAACTTTTCGCTGTCTCCCAGGGCCTCCCTTCTCTCACTGCGGTTTATGCTGGTTCACCCGATAGCTTCTCGCAGTGTCATGAAGAAGTAGGAACGAGATGACGGAAAAACATTGTGGTTGTGAAAAGACTTTGCGCTGTCCTGGGTTCAAATTAATGAGGGTTGAACGCTCTTGAGATAAATTTAGGTTTTCATATTTAATTATAGCCTGCTGCAGTGGTTGAGTGTGGATAAATCACACGATTATTATGCTTCAGGGTTGTTTATAGCATTCTTTATGGCTTTTATTTTTGACTCATGAGTTGATATCTTTTCTTAATGGCACAATGAGCAGTTGAAAGAGCAATAAGACTTAATAGTTGGATCGTATGGAAGCGCTCGGCTGAGAAACGACTCCTGGCTTTGCTTTGAACCTGCGTCGCTCTTTCATGTAGGTAGCCTTGTCATCGCCTGTCTTTGAGTTTTTCACCTTCAGACTTGTTGCTTGACACCCTCTCGCTGTACCAGAAGAAATCAGAAGAGCGAAAGATTAACATCTTTTGATCAGCAATCTCACTGACATCGACTCCGACATTAAATGAATGTTTTATTTTGTATATGTGACGAAAAACGATATTCAAATGCACAGCCTAACTCGCTTGCCAAGAAATGTCATCTCTTGGCTTCACATGAACTCTAATGTGGAATATCTTTAGATCTGATTGTAGTTTGATCTGTAATGCGATTATGTGATGCATGTTTCCCTGGTTCGGTTTCAAGCTCTACAGGGATAGTTCATGTAAAAAATGAACATTCTGTCATCATTTATTCATCCTCATGTTCATACTTCTTCAGAAAGCAAAAGAAGATACTTTGAAAAATGTTTCAACTGTTTTTGTCTGTACAGTGAAAGTCAGTGGGGTCCAAAGCAACACTGGAAAAATATTGAGGTTTTTGAGGAAAACATTCCAGGATTTTTCTCCATATTGTGGACTTCACTGGGGTACAACGGGTTGAAGGTCCAAATTGCAGTTTCAGTGCAGCTTTAAAGGGCTCTACACGATCCCAGACGAGGAATAAAGGTCTTTTCTAGCAAAGCAATCAGCCATTTTCTAAAAAAAATACAAATTTATATACTTTTTAACCATAAATGCTCATCTTGCACTAGTTCTGCGATACACATTACGTAATCATGCTGAAAAGGTCACGTGTGATGTAGGCGGAAGTACCGCGGTAGAGCGAAAAACTCTGCTCGTTCGCTTTGTAAACACTTGCTTGGTACTTCTAAGCAAGTGAACGATAGTGTAAGTTCCTCGCAGTCTTTGTCTTTAGTGTTGTTCTGTGTGTGTGTGAAGTTAAATGAGTTTGAGTCCTCATTGGTGTGTTCACACAGCTGCAGTTTCATGTCCCATCATTACATCTGTTCGTCCCGCTCACCTGCTATTCACAAACAGTCGCGTGGAGCTGCTCCATGGCTCCGTCCTCAGCAGGCTGAAGACAAACTGCCTGCCAGCGTGCTCGTAATATCCCCTCCTGCATCCAGGGGCAGCAGCATGTGGAATCTTTTCATTCCAAACTGCCTTGATTATAATCTAGGGAAATCACAGCAAACAGGTATTTCTCCACTTAAGAACACAACAGGGAAGCGGGCTCAGCCTTCCCCTTGTTCACTGGAGCCACCGGCCCTCACACACTCTGGGCCAGCTGCATGTGACGGTAATGCAGGGATTTGGTGGAGCACACATCAGATTGAAAGAAAGAACCAGGAGGGTTGTCGAGCATTGAAGGTGTTAATTTTGCATGTGCATGGATTCTTTTATACTATTATTCTGGATTGGAGCTCAGGAGAGGCCAAAGATGCCCTATTGCTTTTGATTCAAATCGACATTTCTATAATTGTATATCAAAACGTTGACATTTAATCAGTTAGTTTGGCTTTTTTTTTCTATGAATCATTTTACTTGTACTGTAATATATTCAAATATGGTGATTAGGGGACATGATGTCTGTTCAATATATGCAGATTATGTAAGTCCATATTTCTATGATATCTCCCCTATAGGAAAATCCATCTAAAAACAGCTTAATAGCTGGTTTTCATGGTTTATTGCTGGCCCAACATTGTCTTTTATGGTTATTAGCTGGTCCAAGGTGGTCTTAAAGATGGTGAATGTGGTTCAAATATGGAACATCATCTTATATATATATATATATATATATATTTATAGGTGATAGGTCCTTAACTCAATCTGCTTGCTATCACATTGTTCTCTATAGGGCACAGCTGATTGGTTCCTGCTGTATCAGTAGCCAATGAGCTCACTGCTCAACTTTCAAATACTTGGTCAGCGTTTGCTGTAGCAGTTTGCAGCGCGCTTTCAGAAACCCTCCACCTTCCCCAGCTCCACCTGTGTAGATCTGCTACGGGAAATCCGTGTATGCTATTGTACAGCAGTAGCATGTCATACTTGCTCACAGCAGCGTGTCGTGTATGTATTGGCAGTAGCAAGTCCCGTACTTGATCTGCAGCAGCGGCGTAGTAGATTTATTCCGCCAAGACCATATTAATATCATATCATATAATAATGTCATATTAGTTGTGATGACAGAAATATATATATAAAGTTACCTTGTGTTTTTTTCATGGTTTCATATCAAGTAAATTTATTTATTTATTTGTCTAAGCCTAAAGGCCCGTTCACACCAAGAACGATAACTATAAAGATAACGATAAAGATATAGTTCTAAAAATCATTCTAAATATAAAAGTCCACACCACAGCTATAGCGATAACGATATAGAGAATCTATATTGTTGTGATCACTTTCAGAACGATTTTTTTCCAGCTGTTGAATGATAAAACACTGACAGCCAATCAGAATCCATTCTAATTTAAGGGCTCGCACATTTAAAATGGCAGACGACATTGCGGAGAAGTTAATCACCGAGGTCCAGAAAAAGCCACCACTGTTTGACAAGTCTAAACCCCCTTTTCAAGGATACTTTAAAGAAAATGGATATATGGAAAACAATTATTAACAAGTATTAACGAAGAGATCATTATGCCAGGCTAGCAAACAGCATAACATAAAATTACCTCAGCTATCCAAAGCTTGTTTCAACATCATTGTCTTGCTTCCTTTGAAGTTGCAGCGAAAGAGACTAGGCGTTTTTATTCCACTATATTGACTTCGTCACTGTTAGATTAGATCGATTACACTAGCTATTCACTCGAAACGTAGCATGCTGAGGACATCTGCTAGTAAAGCTGTGTAAATGCAACAAGAACAGCAAAAACACGTTGTACACACTTTGAAACCTCAGCGCGTGAGCTTACAATAAACAGACCGTTATTGTTTGTTGGTGTGAATGCAAATATAGTTATCATTATAGTTATCTTTATAGTTATCGGGCCTTAAGTCAGTTAGTGGGAGCTGTTTAGTTTTATCTCCAGTAAAATTTAAAGTTTCATACTTCATAAAAATGATGCCTTGCAAATGTAACATTTCCGCATTTATTTTACAGTATTTAATATTCCTGTATTTAATGAAAAGATTTCTCCATATGCATCCATAGAGGTTTGGGCTAAGCCCTGAATATCCACTGACATAGAGCTGCCAAATGTGTAGGAATCCTATGGATAGAGCTGGAAGACCAGCAAAAATTCAACTACCATGTTCCAGAAAGCTGCTAAGAACTGTATTTTTTAGCATGGTGAGAATTGGCTTGGAGAATTAAATAAGTGAAGCCGCCCAGGTTCTATAAGAGAAGCTCACTGAGAGAGTGTGAAGTGGCCGAGATCATGTTTCCTGTCGACACACTCCTGCTGAATCCATCAACGGGAAAATCTTCCACCCACAATTCCGAGCGAGCCAGCAATCCCTGTTCGCCGCCACGGTAATGTCTTAAGCCTGAATGGCAAATGAATATTTTTGCAAATATATTGCATGATTTTACAGTACAGGGCCTTCAAAAGATACAAAAGTGCTAAACCAAGGACAATAATCTCTCAGAAATCATTCTGCGTGACCTACATCAGTTTTCATTTTACTTTTTATGCACAAGCGATTTTGACAACGCGCACAGCTGCTTCTGGGACTGCGAATGTAATATCGATCGTACGTGCTTGCCAATAAGTTTTCTTTCTTTTAACATTAAAACACTGCCTCGTGCAAAACGCCACAAACCTGAAGTCTCACCTCCGTGTGGAATGAAAGCGGTTAAGCCCGGAGCAGATTAGACTCCAGACCGCTGTATGTTGACAGAAGGGATCTCATTAATTTTCAAGGATGAAAAAGAGTAGCCACTCCTCAAAAGGGAGCAGCGTGTGTCTTTAATGCCTTTGTTTTCCTCTCTTGTGAGTGTGTGTACTTCTCTGATGGTCTAATGAGGGATGCAGCGCTGATGCTTTGGCACACATGGCATCTGAAGCCCAGTGAATCAGTAATCACTAGTAAGCGTAAATACCGGTCTCCTTGGTGAGAGCATCTTAAAGGAGAACACATGGCACTGCATGAAAGGAAGAGCGTGCTTCACAATTCAACGTAATTGAGTTTGACAGGAAATATAATTGGTTACCTCAAAGAAAACTCAACTAAATCACCAAATGATATCAGGCATCTGTTTTTGGAGAGCATATAGTGTAACAAATGTCCAGAGATGAACGTGGGACACAAAGTATCCCACTAGTTAGTTATGTTTTTACCTGATTAACATAATTCCTTTAGTGAATTGGATGGTAGAACCCAATAAATAATACTAAAATAATACTGGTTCTTGGGGTAAAGTATTTTACTATTAGGCCTATAGTATTTATTAGGGATGTACCGATGTATCAGCCAATAATCGGTATCAGCCGATAAAACCAATTATTTTCACTATTGGCCGATTATTTAAAAACAGCTGATGATCAGGGCCGATTATATCCTGTCAATCAAAAGGAGGCGGGAAAACTACCTTATGTGTAACTGAATTGTTTCATTTTTTATTTGAGTGTAATTATTAGCCTATATCTATAAATGAATAACAGTTGAATGTAATCGTTTGGGTTCTGTTGTTAATTTTAACCTCTAATATTATAGTAAAGTACCAAATGAAAGGTGTAACTGTATGGTTTACTGTATGGTTTACAGCATTAATTTGGGGAGATTTTTTTCCCTCAAGAAAATCAAATCGGTATCGGCAGATATCATTCTGAATAATCGGATATCGGCGGAAAAAAGTTAGTATCGTGCATCTCTAGTGTTTATTAATATTTTGAATTAGGTTTTATTTTTATATTTTCAGTTTTCATTTTTCATTTAATTTTGTATTTTGTTTTAATTTTTTAAATATTTATATTAACTTAACATTTCAGTTAGTTGCCAACCCAGCATTTTTATTTTTACATTTTTTTCTAGATTTTTAAATGTTACGTTTTTCATCTAATATTCATGTTTTATTTTATTTTATTCCAGCTTTAATTCAATTACCCGAAACAATTTTAGTTTTAGTTAAAGGGTTAGATCACCCAAAAATGAATTGTCAAAAAATTAATGACAAAAATGTCATTAATTACTCACCATCATGTCTTTCCACACCCGTAAGACCTTCGTTCATCTTCGGAACACAAATTAAGATATTTTTGATAAAATCCAAAGGCTCAGTGAGGCCTCCATTGCCAGCAAGATAATTAACACTTTCAGATGCCCAGAAAGCTACTAAAAACATATTTAAAACAGTTCATGTAACTACAGTGGTTCAACCTTAATATTATGAAGTGACGAGAATACTTTTTGTGTGCCAGAAAAACAAAATAACGACTTTATTCAGCAACATCTAGTGATGGGCGATTTCAAAACACTGCTTCATGAAGCTTTACGAATCTTTTGTTTCGATTCAGTGGTTCGGAGCGTGAATCAAACTGCGGAAGTCAGGTGATTTCAGTAAACGAGGCTTCTTACGTCATAAGTGTTTCGAAACGTTACGAAATTTCAATGGTTCACCACTGGGGGGCGATGATCTCTGTGAACGCATGAATCAAGTCTATAGGTTTTACCCGATCTCTGATCAGTTTTATACATTTGTGGACATTTTAATTAGACTTAATTAGACATTAGTAGGCCTATAATTAAAAAGAATAATAGTAATCTCTTATTGGCTCAGCTAAACAGGCCAATAAGAGACTATTCATAGTTTTCATGTGACGTCACACCCTTAAAGGAACGCCCACCTGGAGGGCAAAACAAAGCTTTCCTCAATTGCCCGCCAGTCATTTTTACCAGGTTTGTAGTAAGATCTAATGTAGTAAGACAGTGATATTAAAAGACCAAATTCAATATACACCTTATTGATTATGCATACTTTGTACAGGCAAACAAATGAACACAGAATATTAATGCAACACGAGGTTTCTCGTTAAGCATTTTTTCCATCGAAAACCATTATAAAGAAAATGCGTTGCGTTCATATTCTGGGCTCATCTGCTCGCCTGTATATAGTATGCATCATCAAAAAGGGTTAAACTGAATTTGATCTTTTAATATCACTGTTTTAGTACATTAAGGCACTTTAAGGGTGAGTTGCACTCATAGGTTGCACTAAGGATTTTTTAGCCTGGCGTCGGTTCACCCTCCGCCTGTGCTGCTTGATCAGCCCTTTAATTCTAACGGTCTTTCTGCGTTTAAAATCTGTGTTTAAAATTAAGTGGTGCAACACAACTCGATTTACAATAAAACCCAGATCCTTGATTAGCGTTAAACTTTGCTTAATTTAATCCTTATTGGTGCAACCCACCCTAGTGTTTTTCACGTTAGCTTTTTAAAAAATCGCCCCGCTGTTTTTAGTGATTGAAATAACTGCAGGTGCTGTATAAAACTTGCATCTTGTTCACATATTTTGGTTTTTAAGATGGAAAATTGACAGGCTTGTGCTGCAGTTACATGGCTGTTTTGCCCTCCAGGGCTCCGTGACAGTCACGTGACTGAAAATTATGAATTAACTACTATTATTCTTTCGTTTACTGAAATCACGTGACTTTGGCACTGAGCAATCGGATTTTATCAAAAATATCTTAATTTGTGTTCTGAAGATGAACGAAGGGTGTGGAACGACATGAGGGTGAGCAATTAATGACAGAATTTTCATTTTTGGGTGAACTAACAGGGTGAACAACTAACAATAACAAAAACGGCTGAGATGTTACAATTCGGCTACAATTCATTGTGTTTGTTTCTTGTTCCCCATAGAGTCTGCCCAGTTTTGGCCCGTACCTGCAGGAAAAGAAGGAGTTGATTGCGAACCACAAAAAGAAACTGAAAGACTACAGTGACGACACTGTTTCCACTGAAGGAACGAGAGTTTACACTCCCAAGGGTCCCGTGCCAAGAGTTAAAGTGGGTTTGCTTAAAATATACACTTGCTTGTGTATCGTTGAAGCTCAGAAACATTTTCCAACCTCAAGACCTTTGACCTTTGGTCTGAAGTTCCCATATGTTTGTGTTTTTGTGCTCAGGATGTGATAGCCAAAGCTCTGAAACACATCGGTGCCTATCAAGAGCTAAACATTCAGGAGCAAGTGCAGGCTCTGATCGATCCGGAGATGTGCATTAACTGTGGGAAGTGTTACATGACCTGTAACGATGCTGGATACCAGGTGCGCACCTCCCTCCGTCCACCCACCCACACAGAAACACACACATACTGCCTGTTTGTTCCCACACAAAGTGATAGCTCCAGCCTCTGGCTGTAAAATTACAGCTCCTGGCCCTTCCAGGGCTCCAAGACTTCAGCTAGTAGGTTTATAAACTGATAAAGAACCATGTCCTGCTCTCAGCAACTAGCACTTTTTCATCTCTAGCTAACAGAATGAGGTTTTCATTTGCAAAAACAATGAAAATATGCCATAGAATGGGCAAAAATGTGGCCTAGCATGCTTAACATTCTCTATGACTTCACATAATATACTGAAGTCAATACTTAAACCAACATAACTATAAATACCAAACTAAAATAATTTGTTACATTTATATAGCACTTTTCTCGGCACTCAAAGCGCTTTACATATGGAAGGGGGAATCTCCTCGACCACCACTAATGTGAAGCATCCACCTGTATGATGCAACGGCAGCCATATTGCGTCAGAATGCCCACCACACACCAGCTTATTGGTGGAAAGGAGATGAAGTGAAGAAATCCAATCAGTATATATGGGGATGATTAGGAGGCCATGATGATGGATAGAGGCCAATGGGCAAATTTGGCCAGGATGCCAGGGATACACCCCTACTTTTTTTCCACAAGGAAATCCTGGGATTTTTAATGACCGCAGAGAGTCAGGACCTCACTTTAACTTCTCATCTGAAGGATGCGTTTTTGTTTTTTTGACAGTATAGTGTCCCCATCACTATACTGGGGCGTTAGGACCCACACAGACCACAGGGTGAGCGCCCCCTGCTGGCCTCACTAACACCTCTTCCAGCAGCAACCTAGTTTTCCCAGGAGGTCTCCCATCCAGGTACTGACCAGGCTCAACCCTGCTTAGCTTAAGTGGGCGACCAGTCTTGGGCTACAGGGTGATATCTGCTGGCGAAACCAATATACCTATATTTATGGCATCACTAATGTCTACCCTGACATAAAAAGATGCATAAAAAGTGTCAAAAAAGCCATTAAAAAACAAAAAAACAAGTGCTGCTATGGCGCCTCTTACTGGCAGGCTAAAGATGGCTCATTAGCGCACATGATTTTCCCTTTAGAGACTCTAATGAATATTAGCGCTGAAAACGGTGATGTCCCCTTGTGCTTCAGCCTGCAGAAGTACGGCAAGTGGGATGGCTCTGACAGTTTTATTAAAGTATTCATCTCACCCTCTCCTGTTAAATAAATGTCCCTTGCAATTTATCATAAGGGTATTGATGAAGTAGAGTGCGGGTTTTATCAAAGCAGTAATTGTTCACAGTGACGCTCATTGTCTGTGAGTGGATCTCTAAGAGGAATTACACATTATTAATGCTTTCTAATATAGAGGAGCATTCGTCAACATAATGTGTCACGATCAAATAGGTGGCCCATCAAGCAATACAAAACAGCACTCTGACGTGCTAGCAGCAATCCGGTTATGTTTGAAAAGGTGCCCGTACTCGATTTCACCTGCCAAAATAATGTCTAATCTTCCTGTCGTACAAACACAATATTTTACTGATTGTTTTAACAGTTAAGATTGATGGGCGTTCCTTCCTCTGCTCCGTAGTGTATTCACGTTTCACCACAATATTGAGCAAAAATTAATAAAAAGTTATATGTTACATAAAGGAAATGAAGCCTATATTAAGCCTATTTAAGATTTGTTGTATTGTGGCAATATTTCATGACAACTACACAAATTCTCATTACTGTCTGTAATCTACTTTTCAGGGTAATTAACTTTGAGTTTTTTTGTTTGTTTGTTTTTTTTTAAAGAAAGAAAGAAATCTAATATCACGTCACGTTTTCATTACTTTAATATAGTTTTTGTACTGTATTTCAGTTGTTGTTGTTGTTGTTGTTATTAATCATCATCATCATCATTTTTAAACCAGCTGGAAAAAAATTAAAAGGCAGATACTATAAATATTATCATTATGTATAAATTTTTCAGAATTTCAGAATTTTGTCATATTATATTTTATTATATTATATTATATATTGTTTTGTACTGTATTACAGTAAAAATTAATTACAAATAATTAAAAATTAAAATAAATAATAAAAATTTATTTTTTAAAAAATAATTACATTTATTATTGTTGTTGCTGTTATTATTATTATTATTATTATTATTAATCATCATCATTTTTAAACCAGCTTAAAAAGTTAAAAAGCAGATATTACAAATATTATCACAATGTAAAAATACTTTACAGTTTTGTCTATTATATTATATTGTTGTTTTTTTACTGTATTGCAGTAAAAATAATATTGAAATAATTACATTTATTACTATTATTATTATTATTATTATTATTAATCATCATCATCATCATCATCATTTTTAAACCAGCTGGTAAAAAATTAAAAGGCAGATACTACAAATATTATCATTATGTATAAATTCTTCAGAATTTTGTCATATTATATTATGTTATATTATATTATATTATATATTGTTTTGTACTGTATTACAGTAAAAATTAATTACAAATAATTAAAAATTAAAATGAAAAATAATAACATTTATTATTGTTGTTGCTGTATTATTATTAATCATTATCATTTTTAAACCAGCTTAAAAAATTAAAAAAGCAGATATTACAAATATTATAACAATGTATAAATACTTTAAGTATATATATAAATATATATAAATATAAATATATATTTGTATTTTGTATTGTAGGCCTAATATCAATATTATATGTAATACTATGTATATCAATGTGCATAAATTTAATAGATTAAAAGGCAGATTCTAAAAATACTGCCATGATGTATAAATGCGATTTAAATGATATTTCATTGTTTTTTTGTTTGTTTGTTTTTTGTTTGTTTTTTTTTTCAATACAATAATGAGAATTTAACCCTAAAACCCTGAAATGACAAATATTTTTTCTTATTTTGATTTTGGGAAATGTGTGAAATATGACCCACATGACATGTTCTTGACAGGTTTCACACATCTGTGTCGTTCTGTGTATGGACAGCACACAGGCTTTGTTGCATTTGTATTGTGTGACGTCCAGCCGTAGCAGGTTGTCGCCCCTGGTGAGGATATAATGATTCTAATGTCTCTGTGTCTGGCAGGCCATTGTGTTTGACCCCGAGACTCATCTCCCCGCGATTCAGGACAGCTGCACCGGCTGCACTCTCTGCCTCAGCGTCTGCCCCATCATCGACTGCATCAAGATGGTTGCCAGGACAACGCCTTACGTGCCAAAGCGAGGCCTCCCTCAAGTCGTGGAGCCTGTGTGCTGAGAGAAATCCGAGACCAAAAAGATAAAAATGTCTACATCACAGCATCGAATTTACCTTGTAATTGCAGTGTGAAGAATTAACTTTGTTGTGGGGTGGGGAGGGGGAGCAAATAATTAGATTTAAAAAAAATAATAATTGCCTTATTTTCAGGAGCCAATTATCTAGAAATAATCTTAGGGGGTGTAAAGCGTGGTGTTATTTTGAAACAATAGCAAGGCAATTTGTCGAGGTGAGGTTCCTGTCTCTCTTTCTCTGAGGGCTGATGGGAATGAATCTGAGCAGTGGGAATAATGGCTGTTTATGCAGATGTGGGAAGACTGTGCTCTGCCTGAACGCTGTATCCTTTAACAAGAGCCACGATGATGGATCGTCCACTACATCCACAACAGAATGCAATCACATATACAAGAGGTGGTGATGGGAAATGAGGAAATGAATGGATTTTAATTGAATGGTGGATGGTTTGGCACGGAATCACACTCAGTGTTGTTTTCCAAAACATATTATGATTCGAAAACATTTGTTTGATGTTATATATGCTATATTGTATCCAAAAAGCCTGCATACCTCTAAAACTAAACACAAAGTATT
The DNA here is from genome assembly GCA_039654765.1 of Mylopharyngodon piceus. NCBI lineage: Eukaryota > Metazoa > Chordata > Actinopteri > Cypriniformes > Xenocyprididae > Mylopharyngodon > Mylopharyngodon piceus. Next base: position 5,487,266 of record CM077444.1, on the reverse strand, counting down.
AGTTAACCACTTTTATTTCTAATTGACATTAATGTCCCTTTAACCCTTAATAACAAATGTGGCTGATTTTGATTGCATTAGCCATCTGGATAGGGTCATTTAGAGAGCCGGTCTACCCTAGAAATATACTGAACATTTAAGTAAAGGTCATCTATGACTATTTCCAGACATTAGAGATGAAGACTAGCTGTTATTCATCTTGGACCCAAAAGGTCAAGTCTGACCACCTCTATCTCAACAAATACAGGGCCCGTCCGTACTGCACATACAAGCACCTCGCTTGCTCCCTACAGACGATCAAACATGGTGATGGCTGGTCAGGATAGCTGTGCACTGGGTCAATACTGGGTCATATTTCAGCTCAAAATCAAAAGAAAACAGAGGACATCATAGCCCTTTACATTATAACACTATTTTAATGACAGTTAAGGCTAAAATTCTCATTGCAACAATGTGAAAAAAATCAGTAACTCAGTTATACAATCATCAATACATTATTTGTTTTTTTTAAAGCAACAGTAATTAAATGTAATACAAATACTACCATTATTTACAAATTATACTATACATTATATTTTTAATATTAAAGTAATGAGAATTATGAGGAAAATATGGTTAAATGTCTCAGGTCATACTTTACCCCAATGAATAAATAAATAGATTATTAAATTATATATATATATATGTGTGTGTGTGTGTGTGTGTGTGTGTGTATAGTGCTGTCAAATCGATTAATCGTGATTAATCGCATCTAACATAAAAGTTTGTAAATATACAGTATGTATATACACACACACACATATACACATTATATTTACAAACTTTTGTTAGATGCGATTAATCGATTTGACAGCACTATATATACATATGTATATTATATATTAGTGCTGTCAAATCAATCGCATCTAACAAAAATCTGTAAATATGTGTGTGTGTGTGTGTATATATATATATATATACTGTATATTTACAAACTTATGTTAGATGCGATTAATCACAATTAATCGAATTGACAACAGTAATATTATATAATCTAATATAATCATGATTAAATGCATCTAACGTAAAAGTTTGTAAATATATATATATACTGTATATTTACAAACTTATGTTAGATGAGATTCATTGCGATTAATCGATTTGACAACACTATATATATATATATATATATATACATTATTAATTTTTATATATATATATATAGTGCTATCAAATCGATTAATAGGGATTAATCGCATCTAACATAAAAGTTTGTAAATATACAGTATGTATACACACACACACACACACACATATATATATATATATACATACACACATTATATTTACAAACTTTTGTTAGATGCGATTAATCACGATTCATTGCGATTAATCGATTTGACAACACTATATATACACTATATATATATATATATATATATATCGGGTTAAAGTGTGACAAAAAAAAATAACATTCAGATTCTTACATTGATTTATCTGAATATGTTTCATACCACTGATCTAATTATCTCATTTTTTTTTTTTGCCTAATAATGTATACTTATCTGTAAGCCTACTTACGTATTGTAATATGTACTTATCTGTAATTGCACACTTATGGACTTGCATATTAATAAAAAGCCTTGTTGTCAATCTTATTTGACTAGCACTGTTAAGTAATTCCCTTATGTACTGTATTAATACTATAATAACGGCTTGGGTTAATGAGGGCAATCTGCAGATCGGCAACACGCGAAAAACATTTGAAGGAGACTGGAATAATTGAGGTCTCATGCGTTCACCTACGAGGGTGAGAGTTCATATTTGTTATGTAGATGTCACGTAGTCTGTGTTGTTTACAGACGGATGGAAGCCAAACGCTGCCGGCTGGTTTGATTAGTCGCCGGGCAGATCAGAGTCTGCCAATAAATCGGGTTCCACTCTGAAAGCGGGCTCCGAGTCTCGGCTTCAGGGGTTACAGGTTAGTGTAAATGTTTACTTCCTCATTGGCTGGCTGGTGAGATAATTAGAATGACATTTTGCATGGTCGGAGTGCAGGATGCATGGCGCACCCCCCTTCTCCGCTTGTGTCGTAGCGCACATCATTAAAAATCAACATGGCATCAATCTCGCACCAGTGGTGTGAACTCGAGGCCAGTGCAAACGATCATCAGTGCCGTATTAAGCCGGCGGCAGCGTGTGGGGGTGTGCTGACGTGTCTCCTTTGCAGAGATGACGAGGGTGCTGGCCTTAACGCTCACTTCAGCAGCCAGACATTTCTAAAAAGTCCTTTCTGCTTGTTAAAGTACACACTGAACAACAGCATAATTGTGCTTGTCGCAAACAAATGTATTAATTAATGCATTCTGCCGACTACGCGAGGAAGCGTAGCTACGTGGAAACGCAGCCAACTTATCAGGATTCACAGGCAGCCACAGAAATGTAGTTTGAAGTGTTCAGGTGAATGGAATATTAAACAATTTGAGATTAAAATCTTCTTTGATTGATTGTACCTCCATTAATGTTAATGATGTTCTGAAAAACATTGCACTTCTGTTCAGGTCACAGCTGTATCCACTCTTTGGCGAGTGAGGGTCACGCAGCTTGAGCATGGCTAACCGTGAGGTTTTTGTCATGCATGTTTTCCAATTAGCTTTGGCTTTAATTTCAATCCATTGTCTAATGTCTGGATTTGAGCCAAGAGCCAGAGTGGAATTTAAATGATGATCCACAAGACTGCTTCACATTTCAACATTTAAAAGACTCGTGCAATGCCTGTGTGTGTCAGTGTTCTGTATTTACATGCACTTTTCTCTAAAAATCTATGTTAGTCGAGGTCTTTATTCAGTTCTCCATGACCCTTTGATCATCTGAGCTTTCGAATTAAATGTTTGAAATCAAAAGAAAACATACAAAATTTTAGTTGACTACATAACATTATTTTACAGTTAAAGACACAATATGTAAGATTTTTAGATTAAAATATCCAAAAACCACTAGAACAATGTTATAAATTTTGTTGACTTGCGTACTTACATTATCCCAAATGTTTCCAACAATGTTTAAATCCAGAGAAATCAGCTATTTTAACCAGGACACGGAGCGTGTCATTCCGTCTCCTGTCAATGATGTCATATCCGCGCTACCTTCGATTTCCAGTTTTACTAATATCGATCTTGATTACTGCAAAGTGCAACAAGTCTCTCATAGCAGCCACTGAGCGAACGAATAGAGTAACATTATAACATAACTTTCAACACACTCAAATATATTTAATCAAGCATTCTGCGTTAGTTCAGGCAGGCCTCGTAGTCAAGCTCCGCTGATTCGCAAATTCCAACCCCACCCATATCAGCTGATCCGATTTCTATGGACTCAATTGGCAACTCTAAAATAAGGCGCATTACTTAAACGCAGCTTCCGTCTCTCTGCTTGCTTGGCTGCTTCCACTTCACGCTGCTTGCAACCCACCTCCTCCCCCAGCTCCTCCTTAAACTTGTGTTTAACTTAATCAGTGTCATTCTGTTGTCATTGATGCATGCTCTGTTCTCAATAGGGGGATTTTGTGCTGCTCTCCCAGTTAAAAAATGGGAGGTTGTCCCCAGAAGCTGCTGCTGTTCCCGGTCTTAGCTTTCATGGAGCTCATGAAAAGGACAGGGAATTTAGAACAGAGCCATACCGCCAAATGTAACTTTAGCAAAATATGCCAATAAAAAATTGACTAAAACGTTTGTGTCTTGTAATTTTTGACCTAAGTGGTCCTGACTGAAGTATGATTGTTTGAACCATATAAAACAGCGCTGCATTACCCCACATACGCAACGAAAAGAGTGGAAGCAGCCGACTGCAGCATAAACATAATAAAAGCTCCACTGGACTCGAGATCGGTGTGTATCTCAGGTGTCTTTCATTAGCATTTGCTATAGCGGCCTCATTCCGCTCCCACGGCTCTCGACCCGTCCTGCTTCATACCACTGTAATGTTAATAAAACTTTAATACGTTTGCTCATCCATGAACGATTTCTGCCAGAGTTCGTCGGATTCCTTTCCATCAGCTGTGGATGTGAAGACGACAACTCCCATGATTCCACGCTCATTCACGGCATCATCAAGCTACGCCTTTGTTTTGAATAAACAACCTCTAGTGGCGAAAATTACATATTGTGCCTTTAAACCCAAAATTCTCATTACAATAATGTGATTTTACTATAAAACAGTAACTCAATAATTGGCATCAATAACTTGCAGCATTAAAGGATTATTCACTTCAGAATTAAAATTTCCTGATAATTTACTCACCCCCATGTCATCCAAGATGTTTATGTCTTTCTTTCTTCAGTCGAAAAGAAATTAAGGTTTTTGTGGAAAACATTCCAGGATTTTTCTCCATATAGTGGACTTCAATGGGGACCAACGGGTTGAAGGTCCAAATTGCGGTTTCAGTGCAACTTCAAAGGGCTCTACACGATCCCAGCCGAGGAATAAGGGTCTTATCTAGTGAAACGATCAGTCATTTTCTAAAAAAAAACAAATAAAAATTTATATACGTTTTAACCGCAAATGCTCGTCGTGCGCCACACATTACGTAATCACATTGGAAAGGTCACGCATGATGTTGGCGGAAGTACTGCGGTAGGGCGAAAAACTCTCATTTTCTCCTTCAACTTCAAAATCGTCCGACATCGTTGTTTTACCTTTTTTTGTAAAGGCCGTTTGACTTGGTCTTTGCACGTTCACTTTGTAAACACTGGATCGGTACTTCTGCCTACGTCATCACGTGACCTTTCTAACATGATTTGTCATTCGTGGCACATCGCAGAGCAGTGCAAGACGAGCATTTGTGGTTAAAATGTATGTACATTTTTTTGTTTTGTTTTGTTTTGTTTTTTTTAGAAAATAACCGATCGTTTCGCTAGACAAGACCCTTATTCCTCGGCTGGGATCGTGTAGAGCCCTTTGAAGCTGTACTGAAACTTTGAAACAATTTGGACCTTCAACCCGTTGGTCCCCATTGAAGTCCGCTATATGGAGAAAAATCCTGGAATGTTTTCCTCAAAAACCTTAATTTCTTTTCAACTGAAGAAAGAAAGACATAAACATCTTGGATGACATGGGGGTGAGTAAATTATCAGGAAATTTTAATTCTGAAGTGAACTAATCCTTTAATTAAGTGTAATATAAGTACTACCATTATTTAAAAATAATATTATATATTAATATCTTTTCATATTAAAGTAATGAGAATTACAGGGAAATATGCTTAATTGTCAAGAAAATATCGCAACTGAAAATATCTCAGGTTATACTTTACCCTAATAAATCAATAAATAGATATTTGACCATTTAACATCTGAACCTACGTATTAAAGGTGTCATTCAAATATGAACAATTCTACCATTTACTCACCCTCATGTCATTCCAAACCTGTATGACTTTCTTTCTTCTGCGAAACACAAAAGAAGAATCTTTCAAAGAACTTGGTAACCAACCAGTTTTGGGTACCATTGAAAAAGACTTTTCTCAAAATAGCTTCTTTTATGTTCCAAAGAAGAAAGTCAGTCATACAGGTTTGAAATGAAATACAGAATTTCCATTTTTTTTTAAATGACCTATTTATGTTTCTAATAATAATTAATAATTCCTTACATTTATATAGCGCTTTTCTGGGTACTCAAAGCGCTTTACATATAGAAGGGGGAATCTCCTCAACCACCACCAATGTGCAGCATCCACCTGGATGATGCGACGGCAGCCATATTGCTCCAGAACGCCCACCACACACCAGCTTATTGGTGGAGAGGAGACAGAGTGATGAAGCCAATCAGTATATGGGGATGATTAGGAGGCCATGATGGACAGAGGCCAATGGGCAAATTTGGCCAGGATGCCGGGGTTACACCCCTACTCTGTTCGAAAGACATCCTGGGATTTTTAACGACCACAGAGAGTCAGGACCTCGGTTTAACGTCTCATCCGAAGGACGGTGCTTTTTGACAGTATAGTGTCCCCATCACTATACTGGGGCGTTAGGACCCACACAGACCACAGGGTGAGCGCCCCCTGCTGGCCTCACTAACACCTCTTCCAGCAGCAACCTAGTTTTCCCAGGAGGTCCCCCATCCAGGTACTGACCAGGCTCAGCCCTGCTTAGCTTCAGTGGGCGACCAGTCATGGGCTACAGGGTGATATGGCTGCTGTTTCTGTACCTTTAAGACAAACAAACAATATGATTTACAGACTGTAGTAATTCACACTTTTGTTCATCAACAAGTTGCTGAATGCTGTGGCCATATGTCACATGTACGGTCATATGTTAATTTTCTTAGGTGATGTCAACACCATAATGATCTAAATGACCCATTTTCGCAGCTTAGGCTCTATAAATGTTCAGGGTGGACTGATTTTCTACTATATTTAATTAAAAAAATCACCTATTTACCATTTTCTTCACTTCTTTAGCATTCCTGTGTAGCTCAAACAGTAGAGCATGATGCTAGCAACGTCTGGGTCATGGGTTTGATTCCTAGGGAATGCAAGAACTGATAAAATGCATACTTTGAATGCAGTGTAAGTTGCTACGGATAAAAGCATCTACCGAATGCATTGATATAAATGGAAATGCATTTCATCCCTAAAGCAACAAGTTCTGTATGTTAAAGAAGTATAAATTCAGCATTTTTGTATTCTCTGTCAGTGGACATTTTGGCAAGAGTGAGGTCTGGTGTTACTGTGGGATCTTGTGCGACGGACTGAAACTTCTGTGGCAGAAGTCATTTATCATGACAGCTGTAATAAACAGAAACATTAGCTCAGAGCTTTGTATTTGTTCCCAACCGTCGTTCGATACAATATCTCGCCTCTGTCTTTACTGAGCAGGAATGATGTGTGCTGAGAAATCGTGGTGTCTGACATTTGGAACTTCCAGGCTAAAAAGTGACAAATGAATTAGAGTTCCCAGCACCTTCTCTTTAATGGATGCGAGCCGGCCTCACATCTCCCCTAAATCTAAAAACAGCCACGTATCACGTCATCAACAAGAAAGAGAGCTGCCAGAGTCTGGAGCTTTGCGCCCATACCGACAGGACTTGAATGCTGAGGTTATGAAGACTCACAACATGCTGGCGGGTCGTATTGTTGTCTGGGCCGTTTTTCTGTTCGTGACACTTAGCCTAACAGCTGGTTTGGTGTGCTATTGTTGTAGCCAGTTGGCTGTTGTGTGGCGTTTGCACACTGCAGTCAGAACGGGAGTTTGACATGCATTGTGAAGCTTCTTTGTGGTGCCGTGCTTGTGCATGAAGAGTGGGGTATGAGATTGAGAATGCATTTCTAGCTATGCTTCAAAAGGACACGGTCCCCAGAACATTGATAGTAATAGATTATCCACTGTACTGTGTAATAATCAATTTGATTTCTGGTGTGTGTGAGTCTGTGTGAACAGAAGCGATCTCATCTTCCTATCAAAGGCAGAAGAGAGAGGGAGTGAACGGCCCAGGGTATAAACTGCGTTTTATAAGTGTGACGGCAGTCCTCTCTAAAGACAAAGAATTTTACAAACAAAAACATCTACAATATCATCAATAAAAACAATATCTATCCATTTGTTTGTCTTTCTGTCTATCTTGCTGTTTGTCAGTCTGTTTTTGTGAATTTATGTCTGTCTATATCTATATGTTTCTCTATCTCTGTTTTTCTATCTATCTATCTATCTATCTATCTATCTATGTTTTTCTATCTATCTATCTATCTATCTATCTATCTATCTATCTGTCTGTCTGTCTATTTCTCTGTCTTTTTATCTCGCTGTTTGTCTGTATCTATATCTGTCTATATATTTGTCTATCTATCTATCTATCTATCTATCTATCTATCTATCTATCTATCTATCTATCTATCTGTCTGTCTGTCTGTCTGTCTGTCTGTCTGTCTGTCTGTCTGTCTGTCTGTCTGTCTGTCTGTCCGTCCGTCTATCTATCTATCTGTCTGTCTGTTTCTGTCTGTCTTTCTTTCTATCTATCTCACTGTTTGTCTATATCTGTCTATCTCTGTCTATATATCTATCTATATCCATCTGTCTGTCTGTCTATCTATCTATTTATCTGTCTGTCTATCTATCTGTCTGTCTATCCGTCTATCTATCTGTCCGTCCGTCTATCTGTCTGTCCGTCCGTCCGTCCGTCCGTCCGTCTATCTCTCTATCTATCTGTCTATCTGTCTGTCTATCTATCTATCTATCTATTTGTCTGTCTGTCTGTCTTTTTATCTCGTTGTTTCTGTCTATATCTGTCTATCTCTGTCTATATATCTGTCTATCTATCCATCTGTCTGTCTTTCTGTCTATTTGTCTTTCTCTGTCTATATCTTATGTCTCTCTATCTCTGTTTTTCTATCTATCCATCTTTCTATCTCTATTGTCTGTCATTCTTTTTATCTCGCTGTTTGTCTGTCTACATCTATCTCTGTCAATATATCTGTCTATCTATCCATCTGTCTGTCTTTCTGTTTGTCTGTTTCTCTGTCTATATCTCTCTGTTTTTCTATCTATCTATCTATCTATCTATCTATCTATCTATCTATCTGTCTGTCTGTCTGTTTCTCTGTCTTTCTTATTTATTTTTGTTTGTGTGTCTGTATCTATCTATATCTGTCTATCTCTGTCTATATATCTGTCTATCTATCCGTCTGTCTGTCTTTCTGTCTATCTCGCTGTCTGTCTGTCTGTCTGTCTATTTATCTTTCTTTCTGTCTCTGTCTATCTATTCATCTCTTTGTCTATATCTAACTCTGTCTGTCTATCGAGCCGAATTTGTGAATGGCAGTAATTCACTTTCTGTGGAATTCTGTGGCTACAGAATCTAAGTGGGCCGGCTTATTAGTAGATGTTCAATGGGTCCTGATACATGGACAGCTTTTCAAGCATCCTGGCTTGAATCTAAGAAAATATATTTTGGAAATTAAGTATATTTGAGCATCTCTGTCAATCAGCAGTCACTTAAATAGTTTAATAATGAATTTTTCCCATAAACCTGATTTTTTACTTGTGCGTGTGCATGTTTTGGAAGTTTTGAGTGTGTGTGTGTACTTGACTGGTTATGTAAGTCCATTGAGTGTGTCTGTGTGTGTCTGTTTGTGTTTGAGGACACTCTGATACCAGAGCTTAACAGGTAAAGGTCACTGAGATAAGATGGAAATACCAGTGAACAGAGCCTAAGGAGGAAGGACAGGATGGTATTTGGTCTTGCTGATTCAGGACTTGATCTCATCATGTGTTTCTCACTGTGAACTTTGTGCGTCATACCAGTGAGTTTCAACAGAGGGCGCTACACGAATCCACTCACACAGACAGATGGACACAGCTAGACTAATTCATCATTCTGTTATACAAGTGTTGCAAGTTTTTAGCACTTTTTCTAAACTGCTACTTTAATATCTGGGTCCAGTGAAATGCTTAAGTGTTTAAATTAATCACAGATACAGGCGTTTTCACACTCTGGTAATGAGGGAGACAGAGGTAGTCTGGAGAAAGTGCTAAATATCCTGACTGGTGTGTGAATGTGGGAATTTCATTTTCTCTGTATGTTATAGGTAAAGTCAGTCAGGTTTTTAGAAACCTTTTGAAATATTGAAGAGCGGTATTTTGATACATTGAGCTCTGGTGCTCATGTTGGTGACTCAAGTTTGAATCTGAAGACATTTCCCAGTTCATTTCACCCAGAATGTTTAATTTGGGGTGCACTGTTCCGTTAAAATAGGCAAAAATGACAAAAATATAATTTCAAAACAAAACCATATAAATCTAGATTGGTAGCATAAGCTAAGTCACTGTTTGATCTTTCGATTCTGACATTTGTTTGCTAACTGTTTGAGTTGGTGTGCAACAAAGCTACACAAGCAAAGCTACACAATTCCCCGACTTCCTTCTTTCTCCATATCAAATTCTAAGATGGAAGTTGTTCTGTCCCTTGGAGAGTCCTTGCATTGAGCTCCACTTTACAGAAATTGGCCTCTGCGCCATCAAAGCCCAGCCGAGGACTGCAGGCGGCGGGTGACATTTTGATTGAGATATTTTGCCTCTGATAACATGCAAATTCCAGCGCGGCGACATGAACTGAGCCGACAGACTTTATTTTTACTCTCCCTCCCTTTCGCTCTTTCTTGCCGCTCTGTTACTCGACGTGTGATGCTATCTATTACATTATGGCATCTGTATGCATTCAGTGACTGCGGCGGCGTTTTAATAAAGGCACATCACTTTCTGTCCTGTGGGCTGGTCTCAGTGCGTAATCAAACCTCGCAGACTTGCATGGAAACAGCACTGTCAGTCATTTCATCAAATAAACACACTGTATATATTCATATGTTTCCTCTCTGCATATGAATGCACTGCTGTCTGTGAGGGATTTCGTAATTATTTAAATTTGCAGTGGCTTATTGCATGTACTAGATTCACTTGTATTGAGAAACTGACATGTTCCAAAGCAGGTGTCCACACACGCTGTGTCCATCTCTGTCATTTTCAAGTATCTTGTTATCAAGCCTGAAGTATTTTGACTCCAGAATCCTCATATTTCTTAAAAAGTCCTTTCACTCTTTTTTGTAAGCATCACATTTATAGTCCATAACTCTGCAAAATATCAATGACTTCCCTTCTAAAATGTAGGATTGGGTTTTTTCTTACATTTTTTGCAGTGAAGGCTGTTCAACGACGCAGTGTTGTATGCAATCACAGAATTCATTAAGAACCATGAAAAATAAATCAGCCAAAATGGTCAGTCAATAGAAATACTCTTTTAAATGTACATATATTTCATTCCAAACTGGAAAGCATTACAAATAGTGTCATGTAATCACAATTATTTCACCCAACATCTGTGTGCTATGCATTTTTATGCTTTGTTAAAGTATCACGCTGTTAGCTTAGCATATTGCTAATGTTGAACTCTATTTGAATCAACCGTAATCAACAGTTTTGCTGGCTATGGATGATTCCAAATTCATCACTTGTGAGGTTCTATTTTGGTAAGGATGTTGCCTCAAGAGCCATTCACACATACAGCAATTTTGTCGCCAAGTGGTTATTGACCAAAGTTGGCATTCCTAATGCTAATGTTAATTGTTGACTGCATAACTAGCCATAGCTGCTGAAAATGTGATCAGTAATACAAAAGATTGCTGGTAAAAATACATTGTATTAAAGAAATCAGTTCTTGCTTGCCTTTAAAAAATATGGAGGGGAAACATTTGTATTTAACTTACAGCAGTGCATAAGGCATCATTTTATGAACAAGATGAACAATGCATGTATCAAACTCGTTCAAAATGTGGACAATTTCTAACACCATTTTCCAATATCTTTTTTTTTTTACAGTGAAATCTCTCACAGTAACATTAACTACTGTCACCCCCCTTTTTAAGCATAGACATGGAAATGCACTATCCAGACTTAAATGGTTGTAATTCATGAATGCTTTGGAATACAGACAGTTTGGTGGTTGGTGTCTTTTTAAAGAAGACACCGAAGTGAACGCAAATGTACTGTACTAAACATTTTCATTTTATTTTATACAAAATATATATTTTACAAGATAATTTTGGAAGTTGATATCACAAAAATTGAAGTTCCTATGCGATTTTGTTTAGGCGCTATATCAAAAATAGCCACCGGGTGACACCCACATTCCATTTAATTTTTTTGATGCATTCTCCTGTCACAAATAAATACATTTCTGTCACAATATCACTTCTATCACAAAACAGTCACCAAATATGGAACCTTGAGTTTCAGACCTTTCTGACCATATGTTTTTTCAAGATTAGAAAAAAAAATTTGATTTATGAAATAGTTAAAATACATTTTGTAATATGAAACATGACACCGTCCACTAGGGGGAGGGGCCCTCTAAAATGTTTTAAAGATTTCAAAACGGTTTTCACAGGATGAATTTTGAGTTTTTAAGCTTTCGAATGATACCTAATTTATGATAATTAAGTATGTCATAGGAAAAAAATAGGCAATAAATAAAGAGCGCCAAGCGTCCCGCTAGCGGGAGTGACAGTTAAGGGGTTAAACACATACCTCGGGTCTTTATCAACCCGGGTCATCATTTACTACCCTCCTCCTCATTCTTTTTTTAAAGTTAGACATCAATCTTCTTAGTATTCCTCAATCTATTCATTATAAACAATATAACAAGATTATAAAATTATAAAAGACTGTTTTCTAATTAATTAAAAAAAACAAAAAACGTATAGGGTCGCTAGCGACCCGAAGTATGTAATAGTGTAAGTGTATTTATTCAGTGCAACAATAATTGAATCTTTGATGACTTAATAAGTGCAGTTTACATTGATTCCTCAAGGGGGCAATGTCTGATACACAATTATGATGTGATGTTTCACTTATAATTGCAGGGTGCAGGCATAAAACAAAAGAATACACAAGTATCATCAGCAAAACTTGAAATGGCTCTGCGATTTACTGCAGAGCAAGTACTGAACGAACTCAAATATCAGTCACTGTCGCTTGATGGTGGATCTGGTGAAGAAGCTGTCAGTGATCAAAATAATGATTTTGAAGACGTTGAAAGTAATAGTTTTGAGAATATGGTTGAGATTTTGAATATGAGCCAGATGGGGAAATGAGCTCTGACAATGACGGTGATGATAGTAAATACCATCTGCTCAAATCAAACCTTAACAAGTTTCGAAAGGTAATGAAATATGCTTTATTTTATACTTTTGTAATTGTTATTAAAATATCAGGAGAGTTTTATACTATTGCGTCAGTGTTAGGGCCCGTCCACACAGAGACGAGTTTAGCTGTATATGCAAAAATTGGCGTAAAATCTGGCGTTTCATCCAGACGGATCCAGCGTTTTCAGAAGGTGAAACCGCTATTTTTTGAAACCGGGCCCCAGAGTGGATAAATCTAAAAACGACGCCCTTGCGTTTTCGTGTGTACTGCCAATCCGTATATTTTGTGAAACGATGATGTCATCACACCACGTGTCGACCCTAGTCAGTCACCGCTAACAGCACAAAACAGCAACAACAACAATAGCGGACTACATGCTTGTGTTCGTGCTGCAGAAGCTACTGAGCCTATTAGCTTTACTAAAATAAAGCTTTATTTCTAAGCTTTACTAAAGTTTGTATACAGCGTGCAAGGTTTATGCACATGCTCCAAGTCTTCTCCGTTTTTAGTGTATCTCTGTGGCAGAATTACAGCGCCACATACTGATCTGGCATGTATACTACATCGTTTTGAGTCGGTTTCAGTGGTTTCATGTGTACGCGGATGTTTCTTGAGAGGAGGGGAAAAAAAGATTGGATAGGGAAAGCTCTGGCTTCGTGTGGATGTAGCCTTAGATATAGATCTGGGTCACTAAAGACCCGAAAATGTAATAATGATTGGCAAACCATTCATGCATTGAAGGGTTAACTCTTGAAAATAACATCCAGCTGTTTAGTCGCTGCATAAACCGTACACCCTTTAGAAGGCAGCTGCCTATGTAGGCAGTATTATTGCTAGGTTTAGAAACAGAACCATTAACTATTAACAAAAATGTTTAAAAAACATCAGGATTGCGCTTGAGAAAAAGACAGCTTGTCATTGGCTCCTTTTGCATCTCTCAATCGATTTTTCTTTGCAATCTTAAGCATTCAAAGGAAGTAAAGCTGTTCGAACGTCTCAGAACACGCTTGTGCCAGTAGGAGATCCTGTTTTTGTTTTGAACTTCTTCCTTTCTGCTCTTCTGACACGGACGTCACGAGGCAGGAGAAGCAGGGAGGTTGGGGGTTGCGCCACCTTGGTCCATCAGTGTAATTGTTTTGTGGGCTGAAGGATATTTTTAGCCCACCAAAGGTTGGTCCCTTTTGTTATCTCACAAAGGCTCGACAACCCCGCTCACAGTCATGTCTCTTTGAAGGAACAGCGCTGTTGAGAATTGCCTCGGCACCATGTCCCGTGTTCTCCTGTGTGGCAAGGCTTTGATCAGAGTGAATCTTTTGGTCCTAACATCTCTTTAAAGCCATGTAAGGTCTACTGCAGATTTGCCACAGACGTCTCCTGAATGCTGCTGCACTTGTCTTGTCGAGTATTTGTAATTGCTTTTCTGGCAAGTCTCTCCACTCCCTCGGTTTTGTGGTTCTTAACTTTCTTGCCATGTTGATGCCCTCACGGGATCGGCACACAGTATGGTGTGTGTTCCCTTTAGCCTGACGCTCCTCGCTGTATTGTCAGAGCATCTAAACATTGTAAGTGTAAGACAACCACCAGAAGAGTTATCAAATGTGGTTTGGATATCTGGTTTTTGGGTAAATGAATAACAATGTATTAGTTGATTCAACTATTTTCCTTTCAATCCAATGGCAATATTTTATAACATCAAGGTTAGTATTGATACTAATATTGATAACTGTTAAATAGAACATTTTTGCAATATAGCCCTTTGACATTGTTTCCGACAGGCATAATTTTTAGCATTTAGTCCTTCTCAGCAAATAATCCGTGATCTCATGAGAATACGTGTGTATTTTTACGCAAATTGTGGTTCTACCACACGTACATTTACTTACGTTTTCATACACACAAAAACGTACAACATTGACGTATTTATAGCACTAAAACGTTAAAATACTTACGTATTAACAGCAATAAAACGTAAATCATGTAACGTAAAGTGTGAATGTATATGAATTCCCATGTATTTGTATTAAAATCGTGGCATTAATATTTTAAATCTGTTGTATGTATTCAATTGTCATATCAATACATGTTTTTAGTCGCATTTTTTAATACAGTTTACTCATCTACTTAATATGAAATAACATTTCTGTTCGTGACTTGTAATATTTTGTCTGTTTGCTGTGCGACACAGAAGGCGTTTTCTCCTATGAAGCGACTGCAATATAAAAAATAAGATACACCAAAGCACAACATAAATTCACAAATCACATCAATTTTATTTGTTCGCTGTATTCCAAATCTTTAGAATCCATGTTTGTAAGGAACAGATCCAAATGTAGCCCTTTATCCGGCGATCTCTCAGCAGCGACCGTCACAGTCAAAGCCCGCGCTCGTTATTATGATTCAAATTTGAAAGTTGCGCCCTCGAGAACCTTTACTGCATGGTTTACGGCACTGATATCGAACGCTCATTGGTTCTCACCTGCTTCGTCACAGATTGCGACATGCCGTGTTTCAGTGGATTGACATTTGAAATCAGTGCGCGCGCGCCTTCACGCAGAGAAGTCGGATTCATATTTTCATGGATTAATAAATTAAATTCTGTTCTGTACCCTATAAAAAAAACTATTACCGCCAGAGAGTACTGCGACTGCAACTCATCATCATTTGAACTACTTTTGGTACCACTTTTGACATTTTCGCAATAAATAAATTATTGTGATTAGCCTACTCTTGTTTGTCTCTTATTCTTTAATTTATAACAGTATAGTTTTAAGAAATGGTTATGGGTAGGTTTAGGGGTAGGTGTAGGATTAGCGGCTCAAAATAACGTTTTAATGTTATATTTTTACTAAAATTGTCATTTTTCTACACATTTCTGTCCATTATGTTTTATTCTTATAACATTCTGTATAAAATGGGTATGTTTAGCTTCGGGATGGGGTTTAGGGATCTTACATTTATCTACAAAACGATAAAAGGGAAATTATACACATATCTTTGACATGAAAGGTTCGTAAATATTTTACGTTTTTTCGCTGTAAAAACGTAAGTATTTTTTCGTTTTAGTGCTATAAATACGTCAATATTGCATGTTTTAGCACCTTTCTAAATGTACAAAAATGTACGTTTCGTGTCTTTGAAAGTTACGTATTAATACCTACGTATTCACAATGAGACCAGGCTGAATAATCAGACTTCTGTTTTTGCATTTACTGACAACAATTATTGAACATGATCAATCCTTTAACAGCTTTTTATTTGAAAGAAAATATTTCAAATACATGTATTATAAATGTAAGAGTCTGGATTTATAAATACATGTTGGGTCTATGTTGTTTGTTTTAAAACAGTGCATTATAATAAGTCCAGATGATGTTTCTGCGTGGATAACATTATTCGCTCACTGTTTGAATGAGTGCTGTGACTGAACACTGACTGCTTGTCATTCAGCATTTCTGTTCATGTTCAGATGAGCGGAAGAAGAAATAGTTCTGCTTTTCTACACAACTATTTGCTAACAGTCCATGTTTTCCACTTCAAGGCCTATGATACACATTCATTTTCTTGTTAAATAAAGTCACTTGTCACTAAGCACTTTTCAATATTTTATGTGAGAGACCGATCCTCACGATACAACATTAATATAGTATAAATAGAATAATATAGTTACCTTTTAAGATCATTTGAATGCTTTATCAGAATTTATTAAATATATTCAGTACTTTTTCATGAGAAGAAATTACACAGTACAAATATATTTCCAACATTGATTGCATTTGTCAGCATTTAGTGAATGTTACGAATCATTATGTTCCAAAATAGTGATCTGCTTTGCTGTCTGTAAAAAATGATTTTTCAAAGATTATTGGAGTACATTTTACAAGAAAATGCTATTTCTGTCTTTCTACTTCAAAATTCAATGTGTTACTTGCTGATTCTTTGTAATTGTGAAATTTACTAGTAATTTCCGAGTCAAAATTGTTTATACATGAATTTTCTTTTGTGTACTACATATGCAGTTACCTCAAATTCAAACTCTCTTTATTGCCAAAGGTATACAGGAATTGCATTCTAACTAAGATGAAACCTGAAGTGACTGAACAATAGGCACCAACATTGCACGCAACGCAGGAAATTCAAGTTTGAAGTTACAGTACAGTAGCATTTTGCTAAGGTAGTACTATAGTGACAATTCATCACTAAGCATAAAACAGCACACACAAATTATGGGTAAAATAGTCTATTTTTGATTGGACTGAACTATTTTTATTGATGGTATCAGTACTAAGGGTTAGTTCACCCAAAAATGAAAATTCTGTCATCATTTACTCACCCTCATGTCCTTCCAAACCCGTAAGACTTTCGTTCATCTTCTAAACACAAATGAAGATATTTTTAATGAAATCTAAACGCTTTCTGTCCCTCCTTTGACAGCTACACAACTACCACTTTGACGCTTCAAAAAGTTCATAAAGAGATCGTAAAACTAATCCATATGAATTGAGCGGTTTAGTCCAAATTTTCTGAAGAGACACAATCGCTTTATATGATGAACAGATTGAATATAGGCTTATATTCACGTTAACTTTCATCATCGCACACATCAGTTATGGTAAATTGAAGCTCAAGCATGTTCACTTGACGTGCGAGAACCAATGAGGTTCATTCTCGTGTTACACAGCAAGTTTGAGCTTCAGCAAAAACCAATGAGGTTCGTTCTCGCACGTCAAGCAAGTACGGTTGAGCTTCTGTTTATGTTCGCTGATCTATGTTTAAATTTGATCTGTTCATCATATAAAGTGATGGTTTCTCTTCAGAAAATTTGGACTAAACCGCTCGATTCATATGGATTATTTTTACGATCTCTTTATGAACTTTTTGAAGAGTCAAAGTGGTAGTTGCGTAGCTGTCTATGGAGGGACAGAAATCTCTCAGATTTTAATATGCTTACTAGGTTTTGGAATATTGCTTATACACTTTACTGGCATCTGTGGTTCTATGAAGAACCTTTAAAATCCATTTGCACAAAAGGTTCTTCACACTTGAAAAAATTGTTGTTTTAAGAACCGTTCACTGAAAAGTTCTTTGGAGAACCCAAATTAGTTATGTATGCACATTTATAAACAAAATGGATCTAAATCACTCTTCATTTATAGAGAAGGGCATTTAGCTCTCCTGCAGAAGACATCTGGCATTGGAAGGTTGTCAGTGGCATCCTATATTCCGCAATTTAATTTTGCCAGTTTGCCAGTGGGCCCTGCTCGGAAACGTGCCCGGTGCCACCATGCCTCATAAGAGCTGGCATCAGCCGTCCCTGTCAAGGGTTTGGCACCACGCTCCATTAAAATGCTTTTGGAATTTCCCACATTTTGGCAATTGCCTTGTTTTTTTTCCCGAAGAGAGTGGCCAGGCCAAGGGAATACTGTTTGGAGTGACACCGGAGCGCAATCGGGTTTCCACACCCCTCCCACCTCAGTCTCGAGTCGACCCTTTAGGGAAGAAGCAGGAATGGAGGATTGTTTCAGGAGAAAGGGTGGTTTAGCCGCTAATATCTTAGCAAACCCTAAAAGACATCAATTAATGGTTGCGCAAAGCCCTGGCGCTCTGGTGTCCGCGCGTTGAGGCCTGCGGGGCGGAGCGGGCAGCCTTTTAGAGCGCTAGAGAAAGCAGATGTCTCTAAAGTGGTCCCCGGACGGACACGTTGATAAATGCTAATGGAAGTGATTACCTCAGACAGCAAATGGACCTTTTTGACAGAGTATCGGCAGAGGCCGAAACAAGCTTATGGGTGCAGTTTGGGTCGGCTGGGAGTGGAGGGGTGGATGGATATAGATTAGACTTTATTGTTAGCCTCAGGTGGACCTTTCCAATAGAGTGCAAGAAAGAGCGATGTTAAATGTGAGAGTGGATCCATGTTGTTAGATTCAATCTATATTTGTAAGTATTTCCCTGATAATTTAAGCAACTAATTATACTATATGAGGGAAAAAGACATCATTAAATCATACATTTATTGAATGATTATGTTCTTGACTTTTTTATCTAAACTTCACTGATTCATTTAGATTTGTATGGTCACAAATGTTTTGTTTTATTTTATTTTGAAGTAAAAAGTCAAATTGAAACTCTTAGGGTTAGATGACCCCATCACCATATTGTTGCTGATTTTATTTTATTTTGATTTGATTTGATGTTATGCTGGAGTTTTCATCATTTAATGTAATAATTATTATAATTCATGGAGTTATTAAAAATATTAGCTATAATTCATAGACTGATATAGTGCAATTCAGATGTATTTGTTTCTACACTGTAAAAAATTATTTTCATGATTTTTTTATCATAACATTTTTCTTTTGTCAAAGCAACTTCAATAATGAATGTGGTTCAGATAACACAATATTTTGAGTTTCTGTTGATTAAACCAATCACCTTCATTGTATTAACTCAAATTTTTAATTTCAATGAACTCAAAATTTAACTTACTTTTTTAATATAAACCAACAATTCTTTTTTATAGTGTATTTACATAAAATATTTGACTGAATATTTTACATTAGATACAAAAATAAAATACAATACAATAAATAAAAATGATATCAGATGTGTTTTACATATTCTGCAAATATCAGATGACATTTGCTTAGACAGAAGTTTCCCCCGAGGGGCTTCTGACCTCAGGTTTACTAGGGTAAGAAGACCCCCTTTCATGATTTTCAATTAAATTTAAGGGCTCTTTTGACTCTTTGGGCCAGTAAGCAGCAACCACCCTGGCATTGTGGAGGCAACTAGCACAGACAAAGATCTAGTTATACTTTCATTATCTTGTGCAGTTTTATTTAGTAACTCCAGGACCTCGACAGCTTGGCTAAAGCAAAAGAGTGTCTGTTCTTGCAGACAGTCCATGTAAAAGATAAATGAGACGTGTACCATTACAGATCAGTGCAAGACACATCGCAGGGAGGAACGCAATGTTGTGTGGACCGATGGAGACGGTCTCCGCTGTGCATTCAATGACCCTCAAACTTGGAGCACGTACTAACTCCAGTGATCCCGTCTGCACCGCTGGATGCATCGAGAGAGACACAGGGAGCTGTATCCGTAACCTATAGGAGGTGAAAAATACTCTCGGGATTATCCTCCCTACCCTGTGTGCAAACAACCCTGAGCCCGGAGTCGCTCGGCAGGGGCTCCCAGAATCCCGGAGTATCATAGATCTCTAGATCTCTGGAGCAAACTGAATATATGCCAGTTCCACTCTGGCTCTTTCTGCTGGAAACAATCAATACTTGTACAGAATTCAACAATTCCTTATGTCTGCAGCAGTTGCTTTCCTCTGTTTTTTGGGGGGTTTTTTAACAGAGTTTGGAGTCTTGGTCTACAGATCAGGGCTCAACAGTAAGGGTGTTTTTGGTTTTCTTCAATTGCAAAAATGGTCTTATGTAATGGATCCTAGTTTGGCTGTTTAGCATGAGCTGTTATCCCCTGCTGGTGGATGTTGTGACTGCACCATTCAGACAAAAAGCATCTTTATTTTCATTGATGACCATTCAAAAGTAGTAATAAATTCTCATTGCAAGCAACAAGTATTTGTCATATTATTGTAGATGTCTTTTATTTTTTGGAGAAAAAAAGCATGAAATGACCCAGGGTTATTATAGTTAAAGTATTAGTTCACTTTAAAATTAAAATTACCCCAAGATTTACTCACCCTCAAGCCATCCTAGGTGTATTTGACTTCTTCTTTCTGATGAACACAATCGAAGTTATATTAATAAATATCCTGACGCGTCCAAGCTTTATAATGGCAGTGAACGGAATCAACGAGTTTGAAGCTCAAGAAAGTGCATCCATCCATCATAAACGTACTTCACACGGCTCTGGGGGTTATTAAAGATCTTCTGAAGCAAAGCAATGCGTTTGTGTAAGAAAAATATCCATATTTAACAAGTTATAATGTTCGTAATATTACTGGCTTCCGCCAGACGCTAGATAACGCCTCGCACACTTCAAAACACTTACGCTACGTCCTACGCCTTCCGTATTCAACTTACGAAAAAAAGCATAACTAACTTTTTCACAAGCTGAATACTATAGTAGTATATCTCAATGATACAAAAATAACACTCAACCTTATACTATTCTTTGTCATGAGGAATTGCTTAAATGTCGTTATCTAAAAGCACACAATGAATGTGGATGCAGCCACTATAAAGAATCTTTATTATTATGTATTACTAAAGTATCAACCTGTTTAGCATTTACTTTTGTTTTTGACATAGTAAGTGAGAAAATATGTCTCTTTAGGGAAAAAGACAATCAATAAGACACATCTCATATCTCTAATATTCACTGTAATCTAAACATCCCTAAACATCCTATCCATTGATCCAGTTATAGACATGACTTATTATTCTTCTGACAAATAAACACACACAGGAGAATATAAAGCTCTTGGAGATGTACTGTCCCCTATCCAGTGAGGCTTTAAATAGACTCAGTCATGCCCCAGTGATTTACCAGAGATCTGGTACTTGTGTGCAAGGAGTTTTAATATACCTGGAGAAAGATAACATATACTGTACACAAACTCAATGATGCCATCTTTGCTTCATGTTTAGTTGGTTATGGAAATATTTTCACCACAAATGCCATGTGACAGACCACAAATTACAGCTTATTTCACAATTTTATGTCAAAATCACATTTTTATGATTTATATCTAGCTTGCAAAAAGTTTAATTTTGTCAGGATCCTACTTTTGAATAGCCATCTTTTTGCTTGCATAATGATGTAGTTAGCAGCACATGCTTACAAATGAAGCTAACCAGTCAAATGGGGACATTGTGTGTGTGCTGCAGTACATGCAATATACAAGTTCCTTATCTCAACCTAAGAAGCCACTGTGATATATTGTTTGTGTTCCCTAGTGCCGTGAGAAACTTCAGTGTGCAGGACATTCAGCTTGTGCTGGCTCAGTAATGCATCCTTTAGGGAGATTAGATCAGTAAAAGTGACCTCAGCTCCTGCATTGATGTCATTTCCAGTGCTGACTGAGTCCATAGAGGGAAGCCAAGTCTCATCGGCCATATGTCATCGTGCCAATAATCTGTTCATTAAATGAATCACTTTGCAGGAATCATGAACATAATCACCTATTAGCTGCAGCGTTGAAGATGTACCCTTATAAATGTGACCTGTGTATGGGGGGAAACATTAAACACTTCAAATGAAACATTTTGTGGGTTAAAGGATTAGTTAACTTCTGAATGAAAATTTCCTGATAATTTACTCACCCCCATGTCATCCAAGATGATAATGTCTTTCTTTCTTCAGTCAAAAAGAAATTAAGGTTTTTGAGGAAAACATACCAGGATTCTTCTCCATATAGTGGACTTCAATGGGGTTCACTAGGTTGAAGGTCCAAATTGCAGTTTCAATGCAGCTTCAAAGGACTCTACACGATCCCAGATGAGGAATAAGGGTCTTATCTAGCGAAACGGTCGTCATTTTCTAAAAATAATAAAAATTTATATACTTTTTAACAACAAATGTTCATCTTGCACTGCTCTGCAATGCGGCACGCATTACGTTGAAAAGTCACGCGTGAAGTACCGCATTAGGGCAAAAAACTTCTCCTCCAACTTCAAAATCATCTTTTTTTTTTTTTTTTTTTTTTTGTAAAGGGTGTTTACCTTAATCTTTGCACGTTCGGTTTTTAGACACTGGATCGGTACTTCCGCCTACGTCACGCGTGACCTTTGTAACGTCATGCGTGTGGATCGCAGAGCAATGCAAGATGAGCATTTGTGGTTAAAAAGTATATAGTTTTTTTTTTTTTTTTTAAATGACCGATTGTTTTGCTAGATAAGACCCTTATTCCTCGTCTGGGATCATGTAGAGCCCTTTGAAGCTGCATTGAAACTGCAATTTGGACCTTCAGCCTGTTGGTCCCCAATGAAGTCTACTATATGGTGAAAAATACTGGAATGTTTTCCTCAAAAACCTTAATTTCTTTTCGACTGAAGAAAGAAAGACATTAACATCTTGGATGACATGGGGGTGAGTAAATTATCAGGAAATTTTCATTCAGAAGTGAACTAATCCTTTAAGATATGCAAATGTGAACAGTGAAAACACAACCCCTAATATATATATATTGATGGTTCCAGTTCAGTTCCATTTCAGTAATGTGAACTGGAAATAAAGGTCCCAAAAATATTTTCTTTTATTGACAGTTATTAAGCCAGTAATACCATGATTCTGATGTATACCATGGTACTCTTTGATTGTCCTATTCACATGCAATGGTAGGTACCATACTTCAAATACCATTGTATAGTCTAAAAATATTATTATATTGTTTTCCCTGGTATAGTTTTATGTTAATACATTGAACTTTATCGTAAGGGAAGGATTGTTCCTGAGATCAACTTTTGTTTATGTGTTGCTGTCAAATATAGGGTGAATAAAATATGAATCAGTGACCTCAATATTCCAGACCACATTATGCATTATCTAAAAGGCGTGATTTTGAAGAAACAAAAACAAACTCTTGCTCTCCTGCCAAGAGCAAACAGACGGCATGATGTGATGTCTGCATATTTAGAGTTAGAAGCTTTACTCATATATGGTAATAGGGTGTTAAGTCTGACTGTTGTCTGTCTCAGAGGTTTAACTTGAGCAACAAGAGTAGTGCTTCTGCTTTCTGCTGCCGGGACTAAAGTCAAACAGATGAGAAAAGAAAATTCACAGCTTTGTGACCGGACCCTATTGACCCTTGGTAAATTGCGGTGCTGAAAGGGTTTTAGTTATGCACCTACAGGATTCCTCTCTGCTTGTGTTCAGACATGTAACTCTGCAGAGAAAGCTTAAGGTTGTGTGATTTGTATTTTTGGTGCCCACTCATAACAGAAATCTGTAGAGGTTTTCCTCCTGGCCCTGCTGTATGATTAAACAGGACACAGAGATGGGAAAGATGCAGAAGGTTTTAAACTAATGTCTGGAGGGGATTTGAGCAAGAATTAGTTTTAAGACTCTAAATTTACAGAACTACCTACGTGAATTGCCTCTTTAAAAAGAACAAAGAGGTTATTGAATTACGCCACACAAGCAGAAGAAAGTTCTCGTTGCACATTGACATCAGCTAATTAACACTGAAGGGCACTGTGGGAAGTGGAAACTTTACATCCAACTGTTATAATTCATCATAGTAGAAACTTATCAACTGCGCATTAATGGCAAGTGATAATTTATATGTAATTGATATATATATATGTAATATATATATATATTGTTGTGGCAAAATCAAAACTGACTCTTACTGCATAAGAGACAAACTTGTTCAAAATGTCTTTCAAAGGTTTTATTTCTTGCAAGAAAGGTCAGACAGTCATACAGAAGCACAAAAGCACTGCAGAGTGTGAGACCCAGAATAAAGTCTCCCACTCTCTTTTATATCTTGGCCTTCAAGGCTGAAAGCCCTGTTCTCTTCCCATATTTAGGCACGTGACTTACACAGTATTTTCCACCTGTCACGTGACACTCACATCCCCAGCTATACAAAACCCATACATTTGACACACATATATGGTCTTTGTTCGGGCCCTGGCAGAGAGCCAGAAATAAATACCTAAATACAGCCTTCTACGTGACTCAAAGAGTGCATACTCAAACACTTCTAAAAGAAAATTATGTAACCACAAGCATATAAGGATAATCATATGAAATTACTCAAAATTTCTTCCACAATATATACACACACACACTGCCCGGCCAAAAAAATAGTCGCTGTTTGGATTTTGGCAAATTCTTAAGAGTCTATGTTTGGATCATTATTGCTGTGATTATTATGTTTCTAGCATGTTATCTGTTTGGCAACTGTTCTTTTAACCCTAAATTGATGGAGTGTGTAGCTTTTCATTTCTTAAACAACCATATAGGAAGACACATTATGTCCATATTCCAGGATGACAACGTCAAGATTCATCAGGCTCAAATTGTGAAAGAATGGTTGGGAGGGAGCATGAAGAATCATTTTCACATGAATTGGCACCTCTGAGTCCAGACCTGAAAGTCTTTGGGATGTGCTGGAGGAGACTTTACAGAGTGCTCACCTCTTGCATTGTCAATACAAGATCTTGACCAAAAATTGATGCACCTCTTGATGGAAATAACATCACATCATCTCAAAAACTGCTTGCCTATCTCACAAATAAATATATTTCAAAACATCAACAAAATCTCACATGAACTGTCCCATTAATGCTGTCTCTTATGCTCAAATAGCGTTAAAAAGCCTATTTTTCAGGCTAGACCAGCCAGTGCACATGACGTAACGACACTACCAAAGTCAAAAGGCGATTGGCTGTTGTATTTAGAAGGTGGGACGTATTCCGCCATATTGCGCTTTGCAGTTTCTCCCATCATAAGTAATAGGAGTGCACCATCTTTGTATATCTATAGTCTTTGGTGAAACTGAATATTTAGTGAGGAATTTTAGTTAATGGAAATTGGCTGAATCATGAAAAATTGCTGTTGCATAACAGAATGGAGCAGTTCAATTAATTTCAATTCACATTTATTTGTATAGAGCTTTTCACAATACATAAAAGCAGCTTTACAGAAAATGCATGTCAACATTACAATTTAGAGAAATCTGTTATCAGAGGTGACTGTGTCCAAACTGTAATTTCAGAAATGTACATATGGGTCAATGACGTGACGGGTCATTTTTTTGTCCAAAGGCCTTAATAATAATAAAAAACAAAGATATGACATCCAAAGTATGTAAGGTAGTACAACTAGATCTCTTTTATTGAATCCAAAAGGTTTTAATTATATTTTGCTACATATAAAGGTATTTTAAAGATTTTGAAGTGTCAAAAGGTCATTCGGTTTAACCGTCCAAAGGCCAATACAGCCATTTAATTTGCTATTAAAATATCTTAAAATGTAATAAATGTATATATTTTTTATTCTGGCATGATTTTATAACATCATATATCAACACAGTGCAAAATGGTATTAAAATTATGTGTAGAAGTCGTTGCTTTGTTATGAGAAAGAATGTCCGGAAAAATGAATTTCATTGATGTCATTCGGAGTAACCAATATAAAGGGATCATTTTGGATCAAGTCATGCGTTCAATATGATGTTACAGGATGTGACATCATTCAAAAACCTGCAAAGGACCATATGGTTATGAAGCAAAGTAACTAACTCTCTTTTAACTATTTGAAAAATTCATGTTTTCACTTGCTCATACGCATGACCCGAAACATCAGGTCATTTGGTACAACCGCTATAAAACATGGAAAATATCGTAATATTTTAAAAACTTGTACTAAATTTAATATGTTTGATTGTCCTTTTGCTAGCTAGCTAGCTAGATATCAGCCTGTTAGCATTGTTTGAAAATATCATCATACGGTATAACCAAAAGTGTCATTCAGTAAAACCGAAATTTTGGTTAAACCGAATGACTTTTTTGGTGACAAATTTTGTCCATCTTGTAAAAAATTACAAAAGCAGTGTTAATTGATTATAAAAACCACATAATCTCATTGTTAACGCTTAATAAAACTTCAAAATTAATTATATCTCCATTAGGTTTTTTACACTTTTAAAAACCTTCGTCAATGACCCATATACAAATCACACAGTTAGCTAACAATGTCTTATTTTAAGCAATGTATTCATTTAAGGCAGAAACAATGAGCTAATGAATACTAATGAATACATTTTAACAATGATTAGGATATTTAGCAAAATTACAGAATAAAGATACAGCATTACAGAAGCAGAAGACCACGGGCCTCATTTATAAAATGTGTGTACACACAGATTTGATCTCGGAGTGTGCGTACACTAAAATCCATGCCAACGTTCAGATTTATAAAAACGGTCTTTGACATGGAAAAGTGCTTAGCGTCACATCAGGTCTTCCTTGTGGCAGTCGGAGTACTGCAGGTATTTGGACATCTAAGCAGCAATAATAATAATAAAACCATGTTAGCATAATCACACAGCATTAAAGTTCAATTATTTAGTATGCATGCTTTGGTTCGACTATAGGCTATAAATCTATAGGCTGTAAATCTATAGGCTATAAAATAGCCTATAATGCAGAAATAGATTTCACATCTGGAAGAGAGGCGTACGCACGTTTTTTTATGCGTACATTCGTTTTCTCTGAATCACATGTACGCACATTTGAGAAATGATCTTAGGTCAAATGTAGGATGGTTTCTACATATTTTATAAATGAGGCACCAGGAACATGAGTTCCACAAGTAACTTTAATAAAAAATTACATTTATTTTTTAAGCTACTGCTAAACCAAACCTGACCAGAATTTTATTTGATATTTCTGATTGCCTTTCCCCTTCATTCTTCATGTCGCTCTTGACAACAGTGAATCTGATAATGTCCTAAACTTGAGCTAGAACTATCAATGTCAAGGGACAAGATGGAGGGAGACCTTAAAAATGAGCTCAACCCTTGATACGGACATGATTCTGGGACAGGCCTTGGGCGAAAATCAACCCGGTGAAAAATAATAGTCTGCAATAATCTTCATGTTAGCTTAGCTTACGATTTTAATTGGAGTACATAAACTATTGCAAATATTAAATAAATAAATAGCTAATCATTTCCATCACAAGCCTAACTAAGTTATGTGTTTGCATACAAAAACACAGCCCCCCTCTGAATCTCTGCGAAAGTATTTAAATGTGTGTGGGGAGGGGGAATTTGCATATAGATAAAAGCTAGTTTAATATCGCAAATTACCTTTTTATACAGCAATCTTGCAGAGTTTGCTTTAATGTCTGCATAAATGGCTCTTTGTGATTTCGTGAACCTGGCGAAACGGGAGGACGGCTGAGGTAGGGTGGAGGGGTTGAAGGAAGAAAATGAAGATATCACAGCAAAGGGTTTCCTATTCAATGTGCATCTCCCTGTAATTAAGAGATTATTTACACATGCACACTCCTGTCGTTCTCTCCCTGAGCATCTCATTAGTGCTCTGACCTCTCCACCTGCTTCCTCTCTGACCACGGGAAAGGAGGGGAGGGGGGCGGCGGGAGATGGAGGAAGATAGCGATATGGGGCGCGTGGAGGTGGAGGCAAACCCTGCGGCTGAGGCCTTCTCGAAACATTAGCATGCGCGACGTCACCGCCCTTCTCAGCGTAGCGTGTCGGGTTGAAGATGGCCAAGACCCCGCTGTGCCACAGAAACATCCTCTATATGTATAGACATTAGCCGATGGGCCGGTGCTTACAAAGAGGGCAGAGTGTGTCTGCTCCGAAATGGGAGGACAAACGATAAGAGTGCCACTGACTAAGTGGGGATCTAATTGCAGGCTTAAGGGGAGTGATTACAAGATTTTCACCTTTTGCAGTGGAAATACGCGCATTAACTCAGACACTTGATGGCCTGGAGTCAGAAGCTTGAGATGACGATCAAAACTGTCTCAGAGGACATAGATGAGCTTCACTTAGAGTCTACACTGATGGAGAGGCAGATATCAGTTCATTAAGGTGTGACACAAGGACTTTGACTTACAAATGGACTCATTCATGAAACTGGCCTAATTTCTGTGCAAATAGTTTGTAAAAGATTTTTTTTTTTTCTGTAATTACAGCTATAATTATGCTGTTGACCCTTTCCTTTTAACCCACCCATGCCACTAAACCTGTCCCTATTCCACCTCAGTAGCAGAAAGCGTTTTGCAATACATCAACACAATAAGTGCATTGTACTTAGGGTTTGACATTAACTTTTTTGCTCACCAGCCACTGTGGCTAGTGGTTTTTCAAAGTTACTAGCCACTCAGCATTTTCACTGGCCACAATTTTGACATTGATACCATGGGGGGAAACTGACATATAGATATTTTTAATATTATCTCATAATTTGGCAGCGGGTATATTAGGCTGCTGTCACTTTAAGACCTGACACATGGATCCATTATACTGTTACACATGCGTTTTCTTTCTCAACTGTTCAAGTACAGTTAAAACATAACTCTCCAAGACCAGCATTTTGACATTATTTTGTGTGTATTTGACTGTTTAAGCGCAATAAGCAGCAAAAAAGGACTCAATTTAGTACTGAGAGGCAGCTTTAAATGTGTGCGCACTGAGTGTGAGCACAAAATCGGTGGGAATGAGAAAAAATTATGCACAATATGACGCCAAAATTCAAGCCCTGTAACACTAACAATAATGATCCGGAGCAATTGAAACTAGTGAGTGAGGGGAGGCGGGTTTGTGTGTCAACTCAATGTCGGAGAAATGAGAGTGAGAAAGCGCAGCTGGTATCATGTGTCTATTCTGCGGAAAATGAGTATTGATACATATCAGTATCAATATGTATCGAAAAATCGACTGCACTTAGTTTATTATTTCAGATGCCTTTTTAAAAGACTACAATTGAAAAATGTAGATGTATATTTATATATATATATATATATATATTATAAACCCACAAAAATTGCTAGTAGGAGTGACTGCATTACACACCACTGCTGAAATCCACCCGCATTTGGCACATGTTAATGCCAAAAACTGATTGTACTTATTTTATTATGCAAGCAGGCCTACATAATAGTTAAACACACCTAATATAAAGTGTGACAGAATATTCTTTGTTGCATCAATTTAATTTGTTGAATTGAATGCATCAAATTACATAGAATGTTGGTGCATTGAATGCACCCAGACAGCAACATAGTGTGGCCCAGATCCGGCCCACATCTGGTACATGTGGATTACACGCAGACCAGATGTGGGCCGGATCTGGGCCGACACCATGTTGCTGTCAGGGCACCAATTTATGTAAGAATGTTTGTTGGTGCACTGAACGCAACAATTTGTATATGAATGGTTTTTGTTTCATTGAATATGTACGGAAAATGTACATCCAGCCGGTTGTTATCTCAGAATAAACCCCGACAGAGTGATCAGGACCCTGACACAAAGCGGAGGGCTCTTGCATCAGCCTGAAGGGGTTTATTCTGAGATAACAACCAGCTAGATGTACATTATCCTGCTTATTACACGGCTACTTGCCACATAAGTAAATAATTAGACATGAAATATTGATCCGAGTCGAAATATTTTATTAGCTCTTTAAACACAAAGCTTTTGCGGAGAGAGCAGTTGCTAGCGCGGCAAGTTCAAACTAGATGGACATTTAAGGGATACGGTACAGTCACACCACTTATTAAACGGCATTTCGCCATATAAATAATTATGGGGATAAGAGATACTGATCTGAGATGAAACTGTTTGTCATCTTATAATCCAACAGTGTACAAAACAATAGTCGCAAAATGGCAGCATCTGCGTTTGTATGAAACAAGAGAGAGCAAGTCCACGATACTGAATGACATAGTTAAATAACTGTACACAAAATATTGATTTGACTGTGTTTTAATATTTTATTAGCTCACCAAACGCAAAACTTACACAAGGAAAAAACGTTCCTAGCAAGCGTATAGCACTACTGACTTCAGTAACCCAGATGAGCCTGTGTTATCTGTTTTTAGCGGTTGTTATCGGGGGAATAACATACTGCTGGATGGTGCGATTGACCAATCAGAGCCGTGTAATAAGACAATTTACACAATGTATATATATATATATGAATTTTTTCTTGTTGCATTAAATACCCGCCTTTTAAGTTGCCAGCCAACGCCAGCATTTTTTATCATTTTCACAAAACTTTCATGGCCCCAAGAAAATTTTGTTGTATGAATATCTGAACATGCAATATATTAAAAAGAAAGAACAGAGCCTCTGCTTTTAAACAAACAAACAAAAAAAATCTAGCTTAATGCATTCTTTTTTATCAACACCTGAATGCGGGTAAGTTTCGTTAAAAAAAAGCAACATTTTGAACAAAAAGCTAAGACAATCACATCCAGATCGGATTCAGAGCGATGATCAAAAAATAGATCAAGTAGATCGAATCCATCAACACCACCAAAACTCATGCAGACGTTGCCTCTTCATGGGCCGATTTTCATTCAGTAACATTAGGCGGTCATTTTGATTTATATGCTGTTTAATTTTGATGATCGCATTATTTTACGTGGGTAAGCAATGCTTCTATCACTTGTTTCTGCTTCTTCACTTAATTTTGGATCCAGAGATTCTGTACGCTTTCAGAAGATGCGTAATAGCGCCCCTAGTGATAACAATGAAAACATGGATTGCTGGAAAATTCCATCAATGGTGGGAAAAGAGTTAATTGAATGCACCAATTTATGTAAAAAAATGTTTGTTGGTGCATTGAATGCAACAAGTTACAACAACTATATGGATATTTTTGTTGCGCTGAATACAATTTATACAGTTTTGTCGCACTGAATATAATTTACCTGAGAATATTTGTCACATGCAATACAACAATTTAATTGAATGACATTTTATTCAATTTTTGTGGCACTGAATGTGGTTTTTTGTAAACAATATTGAATACAATAATTGAAATGATTACTATATGTTAGAATACAATATGCAACCCTGGACCACAAAACCAGTCATAAGTCGCACGGGTATATTTGTAGCAATAGCCAACAATACATTGTATGGGTCAAAATTATCGATTTTTCTTTTATGCCAAAAATCATTAGGATATTAAGTAAAGATCATGTTCCATGAAGATATTTTGTAAATTTCCTACCGTAAATATATCAAAAAGTGAGTGGATATGCATTGCTAAGGACTTCATTTGGACAACTTTAAAGGTGATTTTCTCAATATTTAGATTTTTTTTTTTTTTTTTTTTTTTTGCACCCTCAAATTCCAGATTTTCAAATAGTTGTATCTCGGCCAAATATTGTCCTATCCTAACAAACCATACATCAGTGGAAAGATTATTTATTCAGATGTATAAATCTCAATTTCAAAAAAATGACCCTTATGACTGGTCCAGGGTCACATGTTTATGTTAGCAGGGAAATATTGGTGTTAGAAACAATTTAGACAGAAATTCATTCAATGAAACTAATCATTACGTACCTAAACACAGAGTATATTCAATAAGCTTGCTATTTTTAGTCTCTACTAAATCATTAAACAGAACACAGAATGCTGGACAATCTATAGGCTATACAATAATCTGCTGGGTTGCTGAGGAAAGTGTTTTTGAAAAAGCACTGAAATCCCCCTGCACCACACAAAGCTCCTCATCTGACTCCAGGCAAATGCAGAACAAACAGAAGCTAAACAGACGTAATTGTCCAGATATTGGCACATGACAATCCCACAGTCCCACTAGGCCGAGTAAGTAACATCTTGAAGTAACCATAGCATAAAAAGACAAGCATGTCTGCCGAAGAGAGAAAAACCCCACATACAATCTAAATCGATACTGTCATTATCAGAGGACCCAAGCTGAATTAGATGTCACACCACCAGGGGCAACAGGGTTGACGCACGCTTAGATTATGAGAGCAGGTGATGTATTGAGATGGCCTGGCCCTTTAACAGCAGACTTGCCTGACTGCAGCGATTATAGATTAGCAGTTAGACTCGCACAGATGATCAAGCAGTGAACTTAGTAAATGGAATACAATATCACAACAGCAGGCACTCAACTGTATCTCCATTAAAAGGAAGGCAAACTGAGTTCTGCTGCAACTACGACGAGAGCCACAATACATTTACACAACAAAAAATTACTCAATCAGTTAAACAAAAAGAGTGATCAGGGGAGAAGGTTAAAAATAAGTTTGAATGGTTTTGACTTTTTAAATGGAAGAAAAATAACATTTTACAGGTAAACATTCATTAACTGTTTTGATTTCGTCAATGACAATTGTCAATTGTGTCTACTGTGTATATTTATTATGTATATGTATACAACATTATATTGCAACTTACATCTGACATATACGTACAAGTGAACTTGATCAAGTCAAATGCTAGTCAGAATGTGTTGTGAATACTTACTTTCCTTAACGACACACTAAAACATGGACAAAAATGTAAAAAAAATCCATAAGTTATGAAGTAAAATATCTAGCTTCCACCAGACCACCTTCGTATTCAATTTACGAAGAAAGTGTAAACTGGCGTCGCGTCAGTTAAGTTTTTTCCGAAAGTTGAATAGAGAACGCGTAGGATGTAGCGTTAGCTTTTTAAACTCCGAGAGTTTTACACTTTCTTCGTAAGTTGTATACGGAAGTTGGTCTGGTGGAAGCTAGATATTTTACTTCATAACTTGTTAAATATGGATATTTTTTTACACAAACGCATCGCTTCGCTTCAGAAGGACTTCATTAATCAGTGGTATATTTCAGGTATGTGTTTAGCACTGAAAAGAACCTAGAAAAACGTTATCAAAAAGTGAGCAAAACTGCTAACCGACACGTAACTTTGTTCTACATTAAGACATCAGGTGTAAATCTCCTCACCAAAGGTTTTATTCCAGGCAAGAAGGGTTTATATGGAAAACAAAAGGCTGGTGGAGAAGAACACCTCCCTCCCCCTGTGCCAGCGTAATGGCGGGTGGATACAGATGTCTGGAGCACATGATTCACGCTCCAGACGAGGTATTGATTTGGTCTGGGTCCCTGCTCTGATTTATTGTGTCATTTTTGTTTATAAAGGTAGATCGAGAACACGAGTGTTTCGATTTAAGTGTGCAAAATAAAAGCAGCGTGGAGCAACGCTGCCGTCTGGCCTGTGATGAATTGCAGCATCCGGAACCCAACTTTGAAAAAGGCTAGAGGATTGTCTTCATCAGACAAGGCAAGACAGGACGTCCATCACAGTACGAACATCCAACAGAGACTCAATAACGGCACAGAGTGAGAAAGCGGCGAAATGAAGGAATGCTGAAGGGGGAGAAACCCTTGTTTTAGGCAAAGAAAAGAAACTTTTGGGCCCATGTGAATAGTGGTTTTAGACACACAGCCTTCAGACTTGAAGGAGACTATGAAATATTGAATGAAAATATACATTTTCACATTAAGGTTTTATTGCATGCGATGCTGGTTTGTTTTTCAAATCCGGTCTTTTGCATCAGCATGATGCCAAGAAACTCTCTTATATAACTGTTCATGTGGAAAGGGATTGTTGCGGAAGGAGAGGACAGAAAATTGGAAATTTTGCCTCTGCTTAGGTCCATTATGATATCTCACCCAGAGATTTCATAATGATGCACAATAAAGCATAAGCAATGGAGCGTTACTGTGTTTTTACTCATATGGGTCATTGACAAATAAGGTTTTTAAAAGTGTAAAAAAAACAATGGAGATATAATTCATTTTGAAGTTTTAAGTGTTAACAATGAAATTGTGGTTTTTATAATCAATTATCACTGCTTTTATCATTTTTTACAAGATGGACAAAATTTGTCACCAAAACTTCATTCGGCTTAACCAATATTTCGGTTTTACCGAATGACACTTTTGGTTATACCGAATGACGATATTTTCAAACAATGCTAACAGGCTGCTAACTAGCTACCAAAAGGACAATCAAACATTTTATATTTAGTACAAGTTTTTTAAATATTACAACATTTTCTATGTTTTATAGCGGTTGTACCGAATGACCTGATGTTTCGGGACATGTGTATGAGCAAGTGAAAACATGAATTTTTCAAATAGTTAAAAGAGAGTTAGTTACTTTGCTTCACCATGTGGTCATTTGCAGGTGTCTGAATGATGTCACATCCTGTCACATGTCAATGTCAATATCATGTGACAGGATAGGAGTAACCTTTATACTGGTTACTCCGAATGACATCAGTGAAATTCATTTTTCCGGACATTTTTTCTCATAACAAAGCAACGGCTTCTACACATAATTTTAATACCACTTTGCACTATGTTGATAATGATGTTATAAAATCATGCCAGAATAAAAAAAAAATATATATACATTGATTACATTTTAAGATATTTTAATCACAAATGAAATGGCTGTATTGGCCTGTGGACAGTTAAACCGAATTACCTTTTGAGACTTCAAAACCTTTAAAATACCTTTATATGTCCATATATACCTTTATACCAAAATATAATTAAAACCTTTTGGATTCAACAAAAGAGATCTAACTGTACTACCTTACATACTTTGGATGCCATATGTTTATTATTATTATTATTATTAAGGCCTTTGGACAAAAAAAATGACCCGTCACGTCATTGACCCATATATTCATGTACAAGCTGTGTCCGAAATCATTCAATCAATCACTATTCACTATATACTCTTGTTTTCACAGTGATGCCATAGAAGAACCATTTTTGGTTCCACGAAGTGTACGGTTTTTAAAGGGTTAGTTCACCCAAAAATGAAATTTCTGTCATTAAGTACCCTTGTGTCGTTCCAAAACTGTAAGACCTTCGTTCATCTTCAGAACACAAATTGAATGATGATTCATTCAAGGTCCAGAAAAGTATTAAAGACATTGTTAAAATAGTCAAACGTGACTACTTAAGCAAATAGAATACTTTTTGTGCGCAAAAACAAAATACTGAGCTGGCATTCGGACGTAAACACTGATGTGCTGAACTGCGTTCACTGCGTCAACTGCAGACGTCTGACAAGGTAGAGAAGAAATTGTTGAATAAAGTCATTTTTGTTTTCTTTTTGCGCGCAAAAAGTATTCTCGTCGCTTCATAACATTAAGGTGTACCACTGCAGTCATGTTGACTATTTCTATTTCTAACAATGTCTTTAGTACCTTTCTGGACCTTGAAAGACGGCAATTACGTTGCTTTCTATGGGGGATAAAAATAAAAAAACAAAAACTTGGATTTCATCAAAAATATCTTAATTTACGTTTCGAAGATGAACGAGGGTCTTGCAGGTTTGGAACGACATGAGGGTGAGTAATTAATGACAGAAATTTCATTTTTGGGTGAACTAACCCTTTAATAGTACCATTTTTTTCTTAGTGTGAAGGACATTTTAATAATCTGAAGAACCTTTTTCCACTATAAAAAACCTTTTGTGCAGTGGAAAGATTCCATGGATGTTAAAGGTTCTTCATGGAAGCATAGATGCCAATAAAGAACCTTTTATTTTTATTTTTGTAGCAAACACCACATTGTTCACTACACGAAGAAAGAATGAGTGAAAATGAGTGAATTTGAACACTACTGCACATTATGCATGACATCACATCTTGAATGGTGAGAAACTTAAAAAATGGATCTGGAACAAATCTTCAAAATTCCATCTTCAGATCCGGCTTGTAAAAGATTTCATGCACTTCAGACTACAACAGACAAAAGATCTTTTGAACACTTGGTCAACCACTCAATATCACAATTGAGGTAGTTATGAATTGCTCGGTTTTACAGGAATAATATTCTAGAAAATAACTATTTGAAAAACTTTTATCTGAAAATGAAGGTTGTTAAAAAGGTGCATGCAAAATTACGGGTTAAAATAAATACGTCAAATTCAGACCACTTTGAAAGACAAAAGATCATGTGATTGCTGAGAACTTCACAGTAAGGATCATTGTTTTTAATAGTGGAAGGGCAGGAGCACATTGAACATGTGATACAGAATCAAGTGTCAACTGAAGGGATCAACTAAAAGGCAAAGCAATAATCCTGGAAGGATGGATTGGTCACAAGCGAAAAGGATTTACAGGGTGGGAAATGTTTTTAACACTAACGTATCCAAACAAATATTTTTGCCCAAATCTGTTTTGCCAAAACCACTGACACTTCAAACTTCCTGAAGTTTTTCCCACCCTGAAAGAGAACAAGATGTCAGAACCATAAAAGTAGTGAACAAACAGGAGTGAGGGGCAGAAGAGAGACAGAGAGAGAGAGTGAATGCAGAACTACACAAGTGTTTATTAAGCATGCTACGGATAAAAGCAGAAAATAGGAAGGAAAAAGAGAAATCAAAACACATAACCAAGTCAACCTTCCCGCTTTTGTTAGAAAAAAATCTTTTAATTGTGCCACATCCAAACTATGCCGAATAATACATTCCTACAGATGTTTAAAAAAATACACAAGGATTATTTTGTCCCTCTAAAAAAAAAAAAAAAAAAATTCATAGTGTGGATTGCCAATCAATATTATTCTCATTCTCGCCTGTTCATGGGTCTCCTCTCTTCTGAAAAGTGAAGTAAACTGCTCAATCTTGGAGTAAATTAAGACTATAGGCACATAAACTTTGGTCCCTTCTACCGTAGTTGTCTTTCCCAATCACACAAAGAAGTGATTTCCAATCCATGCAACACTAGGAATAATGATTTCCCTTCAAATAATGTGAGGTTTGGTTGGATTGGTGAGTTAAGAGTGGGCCTAACATCTCAGTGACAAACACTAGAGAATCACAGATTTATTTACAATTCTTAAATCAAAACATCACAGCCATTAAGAATTGAACAAACATAAAATGCGCAAAAAAAAAAGGAAAACATTTCAAAGGCTTTTACACACTATACAGATCGGACACAAGGATTTTTTTTTCTTAACAAAACTTAGTGTAATATCTCACGCTCTGAGGACTGCCTGTGTTTGAGAAAATGAAGTATGAAAAGATTTATGTAAGTTTTGTAAGGCACATTCTTTTCTGCTTATTATAAGAGGTTCAGCCTTTACACTACGACACCCTTCCGCCACTCAAAAGTATATGAGTCAGAAGCGCCGGTAAGAGGGAAACGGGGTAAGAAAAATGTCCTTGAAAACAGTCACAATATTTCTTTCTTTCAACATCTTGAGGAATGAAACTTGGGTAAAGAAACTCAAAATTGTGGTCCCCAGTGTATTTGAACAGTCAACAGGAAACACTAGAAAAGAAGACCTGGGTTCCTTTAGATGGTTGATTTGGAGAAGGAGACCTTCAGGTGGTGGTTATTACCCATGTTGTAATTGTGGAGGTCGATCAGGCATTGAATAGCTTCTTCAATGGTTGTCATCTGAATTAGGGCCATTTTATGATCTCTGAAGAGAAAAAGCCCAGCAAAAACGGTCACACGAGTGAAAGAAAAGGCAGATGATGAGGAGCTAAATGGTGACATACTTACTGGAAAAACTTGAAAGCTTTCACAGTGCCACCGGAATTGGAGAACAGGACTCTGAGGTCTTCTTCAGTTATGTCTTGCCTTGAAAACATGACAGAAAAATGACTTAGCTCTGCGACGTCTGACATAAAGATTGACAAGTGCCGAAAAGCACTTTTACTCACGGGATGTTTGACAGATGCAGCGTGGCAGAAGGAGGGAAGATGTTCTGGAAGTTCTTGGAGCCAGGCTTTTTGAAACGATGCAGTGGTGAGTTTGTGAAGTCTTTGGTGAGACCCTGGTCATCTAAACCATCTCTCGGTAACTGAACGGTCTGATGTTTCGACATCGTAACACGAATGATCTTTGAATACATCTTCTGACCGTTTAGATGGCTCATAGCTGAGGGTACAACCAACCAAAGAGAAATGATAAAAGAGTTAGAGAATCATAACATAATGTGCAGACAAAGTCCACTACCATTTGTGGTCAATAAGATTTTTTTTAATGTTTGTGAAATATTATTACAATTTAAAATAACTTTTCTATTTTAATATATATATATATATATATATATATTTTTTATATATATATATATATATATATATATATTTTAATGCAATTTATTCCAGTGATAGATAAACTGGATTTTCAGCAGCCATTACTCCAATCTTCAGTGTCACAGCCCCAAACTTTTGAATAGTAGTATACATTAAAAACCCCACCAAATGTCTAAGGGTCATTGACGATTAAGGTTTTTAAAAGTGTAAAAAAACAAAACAATGGAGATATAATTAATTTTGAAGTTTTATTAAGTGTTAACAATGAGATTATGTGGTTTTATAGTCAAACACTGTTTTTGTCATTTTTTACACCAAAAAAGTCATTCGGTTTAACCAAAATTTCGGTTTTACCGAATGACACTTTTGTTTATACCGAATGACGATATTTTCAAACAATGCTAACAGGCTGATATCTTAAGGACAATCAATCATTTTATATTTAATACAAATTTTTAAAATAATACAACATTTTCCATGTTTTATAGTGGTTGTACCGAATGACCTGATGTTTCGGGACATGCGTATGAGCAAGTGAAAACATGAATTTTTCAAATAGTTAAGAGAGAGTTAGTTACTTTGCTTCATGACCACATGGCCCTTTGCAGGTGTCTGAATGATGTCACATCCTGTCACATAATATTGACTGCATGATCAAAAATGGTCCCTTTATATTGGTTACTCCGAATGACATCAATGAAATTCATTTCTCCGGACATTCTTTCTCATAACAAAGCAACGACTTCTACACATAATTTAATACCATTTTGCACTATGTTGATATATGATGTTACAAAATCATGCCAGAATAAAAAATATATACATTTATTACATTTTAAGATATTTTAATCACAAATGAAATGTCTGTATTGGCCTTTGGACGGTTAAACCGAAAGATCTTTTGACACTTCAAAATCTTTAAAATGTAGCAAAATATAATTAAAACCTTTTGGATTCAATAAAAGAGATCTAGTTGTACTACCTTACATACTTTGGATGTCATATCTTTGTTTTTTATTATTATTATGGCCTTTGGACAAAAAAAATGACCCGTCACGTCATTGACCCATAAACATAGTACTATACATTCTTAAAAGCATCCACAAACATTTAACTTCTGGAATGTGAGTGAAATTCAGAGGTAAATAATGTGGGCGGGACCTGATTTCATCCATCAGAATTTGATTGTTTTTCAGATGTTTTTATTATTGGTTAACATTAATGAGCCCGCACTGCCTTGGGAAAAAAGTTGTTTAAGAGGCAGCGAAAGCTATTAGATTTTGATGAAATCCTTTTTATTTTGAATGAATCTTGTCCAAAAAAACAAGGACATTTATTCTGAATGAAAAAATAATCTATTTTGATTTGACTTCATCTTTAAAGCCTGAATGGAACTCAATTGGATTTGACTGGAGTGTAAACTTAGCCGTGACAATAACTGTTGTGCTGTTAAGGATGTTTCAGTATGCATCTTACCAAGCTGAGCCTGGTTCATATCAGCCATCTGTATCAGTGCGCTGTCTTTCTTATTAAAAAGAATCTTCACACGCTGCACGTCCCCATAAACTCCTGCAAACACAGCAGCCAGCAGCCAGAGAAGAAGCAAGAGAGGGAGGAAAAAGTGAGGAGTGAGACACAGAGAGTGGAAAGACAGAACGACAGACTCAAAGAACGTTCATCGAAATGGAGAAAACAAATCACAACCTGACAGAAGACTCTGATATATATACACCCTCAAATTCTAAATAAATTAAGAACTAAGATGGGACATAAAAACTGCGCAAACTTAACCAAAGATCACATGCACTGAAACAAATTATATACTTCAAAAGACTGAAAAAAAAAAAAAAAATAGAGCAAAAGACTTTTACTCTAAAAGCCAATTAATGGTAATGGTTTAAAGTCAACATGAAATGGCATTTACGATCCATTTTTACTTCCATAATGTATTTCCAAGAACATTCAACGAGAAAAAAAAAATTATGTAGGGCTGGATTTGAATCCATTCCGAATTGATTAATAACGTAAGGAGGACGTTCTATGCTAGAACAGAGTCTGTGAGTTTTCAGTCGATTGTGAAGAACTACACAATCAAAATTAACCCAAAAATGAAAATTCTGTCATTTACTTACCCTTAAGCTGTTCCAAACCTGTATGAATGTCTTTCTTCTGCTGAACACAAAAGTTTGAAGAATATGGGTAACCAAAGAGTTAATGGGCTCCACTGACTTCCATAGTATTTTTTTCCACACTATGGAAGTCAATGGGGCCCATCAACTTTTCTGTTACCCATATTCTTCAAAATATCTTCTTTTGTGTTCAACAGAAGAATGTATAGAGGTTTGGAACAACTTGAGGGCGAGTAAAAGATGACAGAATTGTCATTTTTGGGTGAACTATTCCTTTAAAGCAGCAATAACTATTGGTAAAATTTTAGAGAAGTTCCATCAACAATGAATAAATAGCTATTTGAATATTGGTCACCAAATATATCAAACCAAAAACAGGTTTTGATCAATATTCAGCTCTTTAACATTGAGCTTACAGATAAAGTTAGACATTAATTCTTTGTTGACCAAGTGCAATATAAAGTCTATAAGCAAAAAAAAAAAGATATTAGAAATTGCATATGGGTTATCAGACACATAAAATCTATCTATAATCAATGGTAAATATCTACAAAAAAGTGTATTATTGATGTCAATTGGGTCAATTTTCATTTCATGTTGACTTTAAATAAAAGAACTAAAAGCACATGAACAATAATAAGAATAACAGAAATCAAACCAAAAAAATGTAGAGCTAATGAGAACATACCGAAGAGGGTAAACAGACTGTGGGGCGTAACCATCTTTAGAAGGAGAGAGGAGCAAGCGGACAGAGAGAAGAGTCGAGGAAGAGCGGAGATGAACAGATCATCCATAACGGAGGGTGGTTTCCGCAGAATGGTGAAGTGGTCATGGATCATGGTTCAGGGCGGTTAATTGGGGGTCCGAAGTTTTGTTCAAGCAAAAAAAAAGCATGAACAACGAGGTGTGGTCAAGGCGTGGCAAGAAGAAGGGACCAAAAAGAAAAGAAAAAAAAAAAAACAGGATATGAGGGGAAAAAAGAAAGAGAGACAGAGGGGGAGAGAGACAGGATGGAAGAGAGGGACAAAATCAAAATGGAGAAAAGAAGGGGAAGCAAATGCAGAATATAAATAAAGGGGGGACAAAAAATATAATACAGGTCAGTACACAGGAAATGCAGGAGTTTGGTCAGAGAATGGCTGCTTTATGCATTTTTACATTATATAAGCAAATAATTGTGCCAAATGTAGTTACCCAGTACTAGGGTAAGGATACATTATTCCAAAAAATAAAGAGGAGAATCTGATAATGATAACAATGATCTGAATACCGGCAGAGTTATGAAGTTTTAAAGATGCATGCAGGAGATTGAAGATCAGGAAAAGCCAAAAGCGTCACAGATTCAAGCATTTGGTTCACAGAGTTTTACCCGGTTCTTTGTGATTGCCATGCTTGTGTGGACATGAAAACCACCTTTTAAAGTTATGGTGTGAACAGACAAAGTCACAATTGACCACAGCAATACGTGCAGTCTGACGTTTAAAGAACACAAATATTTGTTGATTTTATCAGATGAGCAGAGGGGTAATGCCACGTCCATGGTTCACTAGCTTTCACAGAGTGAGAGACGGAGAGTTTATACAGAAAAGAGAGAGAATGAGACTCTATGTGGAACTTAAGGTACAACCGAGAAAGTTGTCAAACCATACAGAGACAAGCACTAACGGATTCAGATAATAAAATTAATGAGTTTGTTGTTATTATAATAAACAAGTGGGTTTAAGAAAGACATGAAACTCACAAAGAAATGCCTAGATCATATTTAACCCCAAAATTAAAAGTAGAAAATATGAAATTAAGCCTTTATTTAAAAGAAAAAAGAAATTAAAATTAAGCCGTTATTTTTTTTCCCCCCTAATAGTCACTAATATATAACCCCTAATATTCGACTAACTGTTAGTCAGCGAGAAGAGGCTTAGTCGACCAAAATTTTATTACTCGTTAACCTAGATAAATGTGGGCTATTCAAGTGTTTTTGTGGAGTGTGAAAGCTGAATAGTAGCGCACTTACTGCATGACAGCTAAAATGGAGGCGCCGGTGTGATCACTTGCACTTTAAAATACTCATTTTAAAATGACTCAATGTCATTCTTGGTCATACAGATAAGAGTAATACACCTTTTGAATCTGTGAAGAGTCTACTTTTATTTGTGTGCTTTCTGCTGTCTCTC
The DNA here is from genome assembly GCA_039654765.1 of Mylopharyngodon piceus. Classification (NCBI taxonomy): domain Eukaryota; kingdom Metazoa; phylum Chordata; class Actinopteri; order Cypriniformes; family Xenocyprididae; genus Mylopharyngodon; species Mylopharyngodon piceus. Next base: position 5,444,737 of record CM077444.1, on the reverse strand, counting down.
TTTGTGAATTTCAGCACGCCAAAAAAGAACCGAAACTCCATGTAAACTTGCCTCACAGACATGAAAAATATATGTATACAAAGCGAAATGTATACTTTTAAATGAACCAATTGAAATGGAAAACAAATATTCTTAGGTTATGTAATCTGTATGAAACGTGCATATCGGCGCATCGACTACTGCGGAGATGATGAGTCAGCATTGTCGACTTCATCACTGCAGCCGAAAACATAGAAAACATTATTGATAAATTATTCAAATGTTTAGACAGTCTCCTTGTTGTTTTTCACGACAAAAATTCATAATCATTGCTTCTGCCGGTGCGCTGCTGCAAGCTTTATGCGTGCGCTTGAGCACTGATTAAGGTACGTAGGTATTAAAAGGCTCTTCATTATCATTTATATGGTTTGTTAATAAACGTGCGACCAGAACATTTTTAGTCGAGGGCAGCCCTAATTATATTAATATATATATATATATATATATATATATATATATAATATATAAAACCAATTACATATATATTTAAAAGATTTTTTGATTTAAAAATTAAAAACTTTTTTATTTTTGGGTTTAAATATGACCAGGGAATTTCAGTTAAGTTTTGGTTAACTTTTTGTATGCTTTACAAGTACAGAGTTAATGGACAAGGCAAAATGAGGCTATCTTATCATTTATAAGTGAAGGAAGTGGCACTTTCTGAGTCCAAACATATACCATGGCATGAGAAACAGAAAAATGTAAATGTGAGGGAGAAGCTGAGATGTAATAGTACACTGACCTCTTCGTTTAGATTGCTAACGAGCAGCACTCCGCTGGCCCCCGTGTGCCCGGACAGAGCGACTCTTCCAGCTGCAGCCGCAGCAGCAGCGGCCGCACTCAACGGGCTCAGAGCACCTGGAAACACACAGGTAGGTATAAACAGGCATTCTAGACCAGAAGTTATATTACATACATGAACATAGCACAAAACTGCAAAATTTGTAGAGTAATGCTAGGTAATAGGTAATCATTTGGCCAACTTTACCTATAGAGAAAAGTTTAAGAAAGTGGCATAGCCATCATCCCATGTCTGTTTAAGCTGTGACAGCCAATAAAAGCTGAATTACACACAGGTAAAACATATTACTCCTTTATCCTGATGTGAAAGGGACCAGGTTAAGACCATGTGGGATTTTAAAACCTAATAATTTTAAGCCTAATATCAATAAAATACCTGCTTGATTACGTGGCAGGGGAAATGTCAAATTGCATTTTAAATTAAGAGGCCTTATGAGCAGATCTCTGAGAAAAGGTCACTCAAGCACTCAGAGACACAGGCCTACATGACATTTTACAGTACTTAAGAGCACATTCCAATTATATTCAGTCTTTCATAAACACAGCTTTCTATTTTCATTTTCACACTATTCAGACAGAGTTAAATCAATGACGCTGATTGAAATACTGTCCTTATTCAGCGGCGCTCAGAATCAATCACGTCTTAAATGGATGATGGTTTTGGTGACAAACAGTGTTTAGAATTAAACAGACAACCAATGATCATTTTTTCAACGAGTAAACAGCAGATAAATAGTCTTGCTGTTTTTTAAGCATCTCGTGCCATGAGAGTCACATTTTTAAGATGTTGCGTCTAGCTTAAAACAAGTTCCTTTAAAAAAACATCCTTGAGTAAACACTCCAGTGTGTTTAGCATAGCTCTGGACTGAATGTCACTGCTAAGAGTGTTCATGCAAATTTAATACTGAAAATAATTTATTTTTAATGACAATCGGCTATATTAACAGTTCTTGAATGTCTATATTTTTCATGTCAATGCAGACAGAAAATGTGCAAAAATAGTGTTTTCCTTTCATACAGGTTTGCAAAGAGTGTGCGCAAAGGCATGTGAATGAAGACAATAAACATTGGATGACATACAAAATGGATAGTAAAAAAAAGAGGCAAGTACCTGGGATCTTACCGAGCAGGGAACTGGAGTCTTTACTCAGGGCAGAGACCATAGAGGTATCCAGAGAAGGCTGCCCATCTCCAGCAGGAAGCTCCGGTCTGGTGTAGTCCCTGCTCTTATCGTTATTGTATTTCACATTCAGGTTGACGAGTTTTGAGTAGTCTATCCGAAGGGTACAGCAGGAATTGTATATGTTCTGACCATCTAGAGCCTAGAAGAAAACAGAAAAAGATAGAAAAAAGAGCAAGGTGGAGAGAGAGACAGAGAGAAAGAATGTGTCGTCTTCGTAGAGCACTAAAAACGTGCTTTTCACATGAACTTCCGCTGAGAGCAAACCCACCCCTTTAGCTTGCTGCGCATTGGTTGGATCGTTGAACTGCAACAGGGCCTGAAACTGATTGTTCTTGGTGAATGTGATGATTTTCATGACGGTGCCAAACTTTGAGAAGATCTAGTGACAGAGAAAGCAGAGCATTGAGGGGAGCTATCAACAGAGGGAAAAAGACATTACAAAAAAAAAAAAAAAAAAAAAACAGAATTAACACACACAGCATCAACAGGACATCAACTTGTCACCAACATAATCTGTCACTAAGAGGCTGAACCAAACTGTGGCTTCCCTACCTGCTGCAGCACATCCAGGGTGACGGGGTAAAACATGTTATCAATGATTATTCTCAGTACTGGACTGGAAGGCGCACCGCCACCGACGCTAGAATTGGACCCTGATGTGGGAGTACCACCTGACTGGAGATCAGACACAAGGCATGATTCAATAACTTGTCATAAAAAGTTTGGTCCTCATTGCAACTCATTCTGGCCAAGAACTGCCCATTTAGACAGGAAGAAACCTTATGAATTACATGTAAAGTGACCAACAACAGATTGTTTTGTTACTTGCCATTACTGTTATTTTTAATTAAATACCACAACAATAGACAAACAGTCAAACCTTTGGGGTCAGTTTAATTTTTTTTTTTTTTAATTTTTAATTAACTTATATTCAGCAAAGATGCATTAAATTGATTAAAAGTGACAGTCCAAATTAGCGCTGTTGGATTTAAAGATCAATTATGTTCTGATTGGTTGTCGTCTGAAGTATTTTGACTTGAGGATAAGTTAAGTACTTTGTTACCTGGTTTGAATTGTCAGTCTTGAGTTCTTTGTGATTAGAATACTGTATGTAGACAGGCATGCTACGGACATGAGGCGTCACAGCTGAGTAATAATTGACCATTGTCATGGCAGCTTCCTCTGTGCTGAGCTCCAGAAATGCCTAAAGACAAAGATGATTTCAGTGAAGAGGTAAGATGAACTCGAAACCGTTAGTCAGACTGGAAATAGCAAATCTCTCTCAAGAACCAACTCTGACAAAAGTGAAATTGAAAACATTTCAGCTGGCCACACACCTGGTTTTTGCCTTTCAGTGTGAGGATATTGGTGACCTTTCCAAAAGGAAGCCCCAGGGCAATGATCTCTGTTTCCGAGACATCGTTGGGTAACTTTCTGATGTGGAGAACGCGGGATGGTGGGGCATCGCCGACTCTGTCTTCAACTCGAAGTTTTTTGCTGTCACTGCCGTTGGATGTCGTATCTGCGTTGGCCAGAAAGAGGACATTATACAGGGAACAAAGAGCAAAACAAATAAATAAAACATACCTAGATCATAGATGGAAAAGACCATTTACAGCCAAAACAGGCAATTTACTAAGGAAATTTATGTTTTAAAGCTTTTTAACAGTTATCGAGTTTGAACCATAAACTAATTCGCGAAAGTAGGTTTTTGAATAATCTCCAATATTTAACAAATGACAGCGGTGGTCCTAGAGGCAAAGTTGCTCAGAATGAGGAGTTCTACTATATGGTATGAATGTTGAGGGCATGTGCAAAAAAACGTGTGATATACAATCCTTTACGCACGTGAAAAACACGAAGTCGCCCCCCGGTGGTCAATTTCTTTCAAATTTCTCACAGGCCTCTAGGGCTGTGGGTCAAACAGGCCCAGCGAGTTTCGTTCCGATCGGCCTCCGTTAACCTTGTCTGGCAGCCACTCGAACTTCATTGGCTGACAGCGGCTGTTTTTCGAGATACACAAATGTCCTCGTAGACAATCACGGCACCTTGGACAAAGACACCGCATGTCAATCAGACTTGACTGTTGCGTAGCTATAGCCGTTTTTGTGTTTTTTTTGTTTTTTTTTCATTTTAAGTGCCACCAAGCGGCCAGTCGCCACGTCCTTTTTCACGCGACCACAGACCGAGCCCATACAGAGATGTACCGAGTTTTGTGAAATTATCTCATTCCGTTCAAGAAGGATAGCCGTTTTAGTAAAAGTGGCCACGCCCACTTTGAACATTTTGGCGTCCCGTCACGGACGTGAACTGAAATTTCGACTTTTTTTGAGAATTACTGACAATCAGACTCAAAAGAATCTTTCAGCACTGGTTTGGTTCCGATCAGGCGAAAAAACCTAGGACTAGTTCGCAAAAGTAGTTATTTCGAAAAATCCAAAATACCTGAAAATTCTGCCAGGGTCTGAGATGCACAGGGGTTTGTTCGTCTTGAGCCAAGGATTCCAACAATATAAGACACTTGAGCCTGCAACTAACGGTTTAGGAGTTATGAGCCATTACGTACTTTTGATCGCTGTAGCGCCACCATCAGGCTGATTGGGGCGAGCCTTGGTGACATTGTAGACTGGGTGGGTACTACCATCCCTCAAAGTTTCAAGTCTCTGCAACTTACGGTTTGGTCTGCCCGATCACTTTTAGGGGAGAATGCTGATCCTTGGAAATTCTAACAATTACAATAGGGTTTCAGTGCTACGTGCTACCCTTAAAAATCGTTATGCCAACATCAGGATAAAAAAGTAAAATGCTGATTTAAACACCGAACATAATGTCTGAACTGTACTTGAAGTTTCTCTTCTATTACACTTCACACACTTTCAATTGAAATTCTTCACAGAAGGAACCCGAGAAAGAAAATATTCCCTTAATCGTGTAAAGTCTTTCCTCTACTGAATAGGATACTGAAAACTATTGTTGGAGAAGATGTAATAAGATGCAGAGCGCACATAATCGCAATTCCGATCACATGCTTTTAAGCGTGGGTGCCCACCTACAGGAGATCGTAAGGTTATTCCCAGATAGGATCATCTCAGATCAGATATCCCACTGAAACATCTGTTATAATTTGATTGTTTTAATGCTGTTCATGGTCGAGAAAACGGCATATTTTTGGGAAGAGGAAAGTCAGGGAAACTTACCGCTGATACTACTCAGCCCAGAACTGGGGCTGTTATACATGCCGCCGGACAGCAGCTCATCTGATCCTCTCTGCGGAGACACACAAAGAGAAAGATAAAATCCCGCCCTCCAATAAAGACATTCTCCCTTCACAATCCCCTCAACCAAACAATGAAATACAGCTCTCTGCGGACAGCTTAAGGAATCACGGCACATAAAACACACGTCCAGGCGCTCCTGCCTTTCTGCCTTATTTTTCTAGATTGTTGCTTTAATCTTGTTGAGTCTAAGATGTCAGACACTGTCATCTCATCCTGAGCTGCCCACGTTCCCAAAGGGCCCCGACGCGATCGGGCCGCCGCTTGAAGTGCAGCTAAAAGTGAAGGATGGGATGGCAGGCAAATAACGAACCGGCGCAAAACCAAACTTCCTAATAGGATCATCTCAGGTTTGTGCCTCCCAAAAATTCCACCGAATTGTTCTTTATGGACGTGGCTTTTACGGCGCCAATAAACTCGCCGCCACGTCTGCCTTCTGGGCATCGACACTACAAACAATCAAGGGAATGGTGAAGTTTCACATCGAAATGACAGAAAGCAGAAGAATGCATTAAGAGATGGCAAGGTCTTAACAGACAAGCCTCAGCATCAAAACTGATTAGAAAGGAAGGAGAGAAAAAAACATAACTTTAAAGCAATAAGATCAAAATGCTTCTTTTTCCACCTGCTTTCCCAGAAAGACTGGTTAACATTGTTTTCCGGGGAGGAAAATTCTGTTGTTGGCAAACAAACCGAGTTAAAAGGCCTGTGTTCAGAAGGCATCTCTGAGAAAGAACAAGTTCTTCTCTAACTATCTCGGACATAAACTGCCCCCATTCAATTACTACCAGCCTAATTTTATGAAAAGCGGAGATGGAGACCTGTAACAGGCCTGTATCTAATATATAAGGGACAATTCTACATTTCCGCACAACACTTTTCTTTCAGCGACAAAGAATCAGCCACATAATATCCAATAATGCACTTAAATGGCTTGGCAATTCTTTGTCCATTCAAAAACAAATTATGTTTGCATCACCCTAGGCTTCTTTGTCTTTTTTCTTGTGGCTTTGACGCCACACGATACGCAAATAAGTTTAAAAAAAGAGAGAGACAAATTACGCCCCTGACAGCAATACTAAAAAAGCATATATTATATTTTTGAATGGGGTGAGAGTGAAATTGGTGCATATTCTACCCTATAGCTTACAAATCAGACAGGACATCAACAATTAAAGACAAAACTGCATATAAAAATCACACTAACATATATATACTGTATGTAATGTCTGATGTCAGCATTGAAATAAGGCCCCAGCCGACACCACCCTATTTCAGGGGTAATTATTATTAATCTACCTCCAAAAAATGTTTGCGAGGGAATGGCGAATATCTTAAATGTGAGAACAGGATGGTAGAAGACTAATATGCAAGTTTGTGGACTTGAAATGTACTGATTGTAGATTCTATCCTGGCTGTTTATGCCAAGTTTACCATAATTAGCTGAATAAGAGTGAGATGACAGCATCACTGGTTATCTCAGAGTAGGTCTTACTACTAAATAAATACAAATTTTTCAGATATTGCCATCCAAACAAAGGAAATTTAAGGTAGCCACTGGCTTCCATTGTAGGAAAAATAAACTATGGAAGTCAATGGCTACGGTCAACTGTCTGGTTACCAACATTCTTCAAAATATCTTCTTTTGTGTTCAAACAGAAGAAAGAAACTAACAGAATTTTCATTTTTGGGTGAACTATCCCTTTAAGGGTGGTTGGATTCCATACAACATGAATGGAAGAGGGAAAAATTTTAAACATTTGTACATTTTAATGTTGTACAAAGCCTTAAAATAAGATTTTACAACTAATACAACTAGTTGTATGACAATTAATTGCATGCCAATTTTATAATCATGACAGCCCTATTATTAAATGTTTTATTATTTTAAAAAAAATGCCCTACTTTGCTATGCAACAGTGGTAGAGGAAACTCCAGCACTGCTCTGGTATCCATGGGGTCAAATTTCTGTTGTGGTTTCCACTTGATCTCACCAGTGCAACAAACAAACATCTATTAAAAACTAAATTCCACAACATTATGGTCATATTCATAGTAGTGTTGTACTGTTTCCTTTGTCAGGTGGCTTTTGCACTGCAAAATCCCTAATGAAGTTACTTATCCATCTATGTATCCATCCATCAGCCAGACTACATAACTGCACAAAGGATACTGAAAACAGTGTTTACCTTTACACCAACTGCGACATCACCAATGCTGTTGACAGAAAGTGAGATTTGATCAGACAGATATTAAACACCAGTAATTTACATGCAAGTTCTGGACTGAAAAAGAGAGAGGGGGCTAGAAATCCTTTAATCTGAATCTTTTCAAATCCCCTCCATTATTAAATGACACAACAAATTAAGCTGATGAACATTTCATCATTTCATCACTTTATCCCACTCATCTTCCAACAGGCCAGGAAATGTTGAAAAATGCTGCCTAGGTAGGCAGCTCACTAGGTTTCAGGACTATAAGGTTCAAAAAAGTTTTGTTTAGATATAGCAAAATACATTTTGAGAGTAAAATACTCAAAAATGCTGTCTAGGTAAGCAGGTCACTAGGTTATGAGGGAAAGAAAAAAAAAAGCGCAACTAGGTAGGCAGATTACATGTTTTTGGTACCATGATGTCCAAAATGTAGTCTAGGTAGGTAGGTTACTAGGTTTTGGGACTGTAATGTCCAGAATGCAGTCTAGGTAGCAACCAGTTCACTAGGTTTTGACACACAGACCTAGAGAGTACAGACATGGGCTAGTTGGTTGAACATAACTAGTCAATCAAAATTTTTTCGCTTTAAATGCAACTCAAGAAATGTTATAACCACTAATAAGAGGTTGACTGATTTTATTAGTTTAATAAAATATTATTTGCAGGTATAAAAACTAACGTGAGGCTAACAAAAGAAACATAATTACAACCTAAATAAACCCATAATGAGGTCCACTGGGAAATTAAATCACATTTTAGCACATTAATATATTAATTACAAATCAAATTAGTAAAAAGACTTGTTTAATTAAACTCCTGTTTAATTTTGTGTGGACAACATGAGCAAACAAACAGCTAGTGATGCTAACCTGCTAACGCATGCTTGCTGTTTTTGACTCATTTTTGTTGTTTACTAATTTGAGTTCTTGCGGATTTTATCTATTGACATGTTGTATAAGACAATACAACCGTTACAGTGAGATTATAAATGTACAACTGTCTTTAGTGTTTAAGTACATCGTTAGCGTGTTAGCAGCGTTAGCATTTCAATAAGTGTGAATACACTCTTCTAATTCACATTTAAATGATTATTTTATATACATATGAATGAAGAGCGTTTTTAATGCTCACCCGTCCATTTCTGGTGATCTGTGTAAAAAAATAAACCCGCTGAAGAGTGAGTGTGTGTGTTATTCCTCCTCACTGGCTTTAGTCACACAAACACACACACACACACACCAGTGACAAAATGGAGGCGGAAACTGAGACACGAGGAAACACACATACACACACCTACTGTAAACACACAATACATATGAGACACACATACACACCTACTGTAAACTCAAAAGACCGTTTACTGTAAGTCTGTAATATATAAAATAATGCAGGTAGCCTAATATTAAGCACAAACACACCTAGGCTACTGTAAATACTGTAAAATAATCTTTTATTGTAAACACGTGAGACTACTAGGGGCTTCTCAGGAGAAACTGCAGAATCATGAGACCTATAAGCAAAGGACTCCATAACTTTCCATTTAATTCCATTGCTGTCTAGGAGAAAAAGTGTAGATTGCTGTTTTGCTAGAAGAATACTGAGAGATCTCATTTGCCATATATATATATATATATATATATATATAATAATTAATTTATGTCAGAGATAAGTCATGAATTCTAAACCTACACCATTCATTAAATACATTATATGAAAGTTTTATAATCCACCTTTAGTAAACATGCAAAACTAATTTTTGTCAGTACAATTATTATTTAGTTTTAGTTGATATCACTTTTGTTTTCATAAAATAATATTAAGAACATAAATGTAGAGTGAATTACCTAGTTTAATTAAACTGATTATGCATAACGCTATTAACGCTCAACAAGTCAGTCAAAACCGCTGTAGCAGGCGGCTAGATATCATTGACTGTGACAGACTTACATAATGGTATTTTGGCTCCTTGCTTGACGCCCCAGGTGAAATTAAAGTCTAACAGCTTATCTTAAAGAACCTGGGATTTAATTAAAAATGACATTTCCCAAAACACTTGGGTCTAGTTTTGTTCTGAGGCTGCCATGTTGGAATTAGATTCCAGGATCCCTCTGAGCAAATCCTGAATTCTGAGGAAATATGAAAACCGTCAGCTGATCACCAAATCTCAAACGTTTATCATTTGGTTCTTGGCACACAACAGCCTGACGGTTCTTGACACCAAGTCCCAGCTGCCATAAAACCAACAACATTCCTTTTAGCAGAATCAAGCAAATAGGAAATGATTCCCTACACATTGATAGGTGTCCTTTTTTCCCACCATTTTTGGTTGCTTTATTTATTTATTTTTTACCTAAATAGCCATGCAATGTGACGAATGAATTTTAAATGTAAATATTCCATATATTTGCTCAATTAAATTTAAGTCATGAGCATGCATTACAGTTAAAATACTAAAATAAGAATAAAGAAAATTAATAAAAAAGGACAAAATTTGTGTTTAAAATAATTTTAGATAGTCTCTTCACACTGTAAAAAAAAAATGTTGCTGCCTTAAATTTTTAAGTACAATCAACTTGGATGTTTAAGTCATTTCAATTTAAATGACATTAAACTGACTTTAAAAAATGAGTTTAATCTTGTAAAACAAAAAAAAAAAGTTGAAAATTGCTTAACTTATTTTGATGAGTTAAAGCAATGTAAAAACATGTTGTCATAACTTTTTTAGAGTGTACCGTTAACTAAAATTAATAAAGAAATTGTTAATTGAAATAAAGTTTAAATAAAATAAAATATAAATATTAGATGAAAAACCTAAACCAAACAAAAATTAGAAATGTTGTCTTGGCAATAAGTTTAAATTGAAGCACTAAAATTAAAAGCTTCCAAAAAAATTACTAAAACTAAAATAAAAATAAATTTAAAAATGTAAAAAAAAAAAAGAAAGAAAAAGAAAAGAAAAGACAAAAGCACATAAAATGACTAAAAATTAATGATTAAAAACTAATATTAAAACAAAAATTGAAAATATAAAAATTAAATGAATTATTAATTAATAAAAACTATAATAGTATAAATAATACTAAAATATTTGCTTTATACTAGTTGTCAAATCGATTAATCGTGATTAATCGCATCTAACAAAAGTTTGTAAACGTGTGTGTGTGTGTGTATATATATATATATATATATTTACATTTACATTTAGTCATTTAGCAGACGCTTTTCTCCAAAGCGACTTACAAATGAGAATAGTAGAAGCAATCAAATCAACATGAGTACAACAGTATGTAAGTGCCATGTCAAGTCACAGTTTCATCAGTAAAGTGCTCGTAGCAAGTTTTTTTTTTTTTTTTTTTTTTTAAATATACACGCAAATAGATGGAGAAAGAGAATAGAAAATTGAAAAAAGAAAAGTAAAATATAAATAAAAAGTGCTAATATTACTGGGTCAAGTGTTGACGAAAAAGATATGTCTTTAGCAGTTTTTTGAAAATGGCTAAAGACTCAGCTGCTCGGATAGAGCGTGGTAGGTCATTCCACCAACCAGGAACAGACCAGGAGAAGGTCTGTGAGAGTGATTTTGTGCCCCTTTGGGATGGCACCACTAAAATAAAAATAAATTTAAAAATGTAAAAAAAAAAAAGAAAAAAGCACATAAAATTACTAAAAATTAATGATTAAAAACTAATATTAAAACAAAATTGAAAATATAAAAATTAAATTATTAATTAATAAAAACTATAATAGTATAAATACTAAAATATTTGCTTTATATATATCACATAAATATATATGCGTGTATATATACATATACACACACACACACATATATTTACAAACTTTTATGTTAGATGCAATTAATCACGATTAATCGATCTGACAGCACTATACACAATAAAAAAGGCAAAATTTGTGTTTAAGATAATTTTAGATGGAGTATAGTATGTCACACTTTATTTTCCAGTGTGCCCAGTAATCCGTCTGAGGCATAACAGAGCTTTTTCAACAAATGTGCCACTGTCATGTTTTGTCAGCCATGATGTCATTCTTCTGATATCATCATGGGACTGATGTAGTGATATCACTGTATGTGACCCAAGTGTTGTGAAATGTGCTCTGAACTGACAGTCTCGGGTCAAGATACACACACACATTGTCGACTATATGTTAGCAGTCTTATCCTATCCGGTACATCCTTTTAGTTACCTTACATTGCGGTGAAAGCTGACCAAGATGTGGAATTCACCTCAAAATTAACTAATTACATCGTAAGGTGCTCAGAAAGCGTTTGTTAGATAATTATAATATACATTTTGGACAAGCAAATTCTGTATGAAACTTCAATCATATGACCAACCTGTAGAGAATAATGACTGACAGGTTTATAGATTCATAGATTTAATAGACCTTTTTGACCGTTCTCCACATGACTGCTACCTTGGTCCATTCTACGTTAATGGCAGCTTGATGCCTGCCATTTTCTTTAATTACCAAAGCAGCACTGCTTCTGAAATATTAAAACCTTGCATTGATTTCCATTTTTCTACATACGTGTTCTTGCGTCTCACCTGCTTCCAGAATGCAGGCCTGCCATCTCGGTCCAGCTGTGCCAAATCAATGTCTTGATGGCTGCAAAACCCGCTAAAGTTCCAATTTAGCACTCTATTGAAAATCTTGCAGCCGTCTTTTGGAAAGGCCAAACTCATCCCCATGGCTCTGTTTGTGTGTTCGATCATATTGTGTGTTTCTTATAAAGCATTCTGATGAAAATGGTTTTTTGAGTGCATTGCACCAGGCATAGAATTGAACACCATGCAGTGACTACTATTACCTAGTGTGGGTATTTTCCACCAGAGTTTACCTTTTAAATGTTCTCTTGAGGGTGTATGTGTTAGAGAAATGTAGAATGTTTCATGCTTTTAATACATTTGTACTTAAAGGATACAATATTCATAAAAGCTCTTTATTTACACCATAGCTCAGTGTGGTCCAAATCTGATTTTTGGAGACATTTTTTTGGGTGACAGCAAAAAAATGTGAACAGCAAAAACCATAGTAAATCAGACATTTTTAATTCCAATCTGGGCCATTATCATATATGGTAACAAACTGATTATGTAGTGGCTCAGCTGCTAAATGCCTAGAAGTTAGACCTTATTAATATATGGAGCATCTTATATGTTAATACATGGATGGATGGGTGGGTGGGTGGGTGGATGGATGGATAAGTGGAAGGATGGGTGGGTGGATGGGTGGGTGGATGGGTTGGTGGATGGATGGATGGGTGGATGGATGGGTGGGTGGGTGTTTTGGTGGGTGGGTGGATGGATGGATGGATGGGTGGACGGGATGGGTGGACGGGATGGGTGGGTGGGTTGGTGGATGGATGGATAAGTGGATGGGTGGGTGGATGGATGGATGGATGGATGGATGGGTGGATGGATGGATAAGTGGATGGGTGGGTGGGTGGATTGGTGGGTGGGTTGGTGGATGGATGGATAAGTGGGTGGATGGGAGGGTGATGGATGGATGGATGGATGGATGGATGGATGGATGGATGGATGGATGGGTGGATGGGTGGATGGATGGACGGGATGGATGGATGGTGGATGGATGGGTGGATGGATAAGTGGATGGATGGATGGATGGATGGATGGAAGGATGGATGGATGGATGGATGGATGGATGGATGGGTGGGTGGATGGATGGATGGATGGATGGACGGGATGGATGGATGGTGGATGGATAAGTGGATGGATGGATGGATGGAAGGATGGGTGGGTGGGATGGAGGGATGGATGGATGGATGGGTGGGCTGGTGGGTTGGTGGGTGGATGGATGGATGAATGAATGGATGGGTGGGTTGGTGGATGGATGGGTGGATGGATGGATGGATGGATGGATGGAAGGATGGGTGGGTGGATGGATGGATGGATGGATGGATGGATGGATGGGTGGGTGGGTGGGTTGGTGGATGGATGGATAAGTGGATGGATGGATGGAAGGATGGGTGGGTGGATGGGTTGGTGGATGGATGGGTGGATGGATGGATGGATGGATGGATGGATGGACGGGATGGATGGATGGTGGATGGATGGTGGATGGATAAGTGGATGGATAAGTGGATGGATGGATGGATGGATGGAAGGATGGGTGGGTGGATGGGTTGGTGGATGGATGGATGGGTGGGCGGGATGGAAGGATGGACGGATGGATGGGTGGGCTGGTGGGTGGGTGGGTGGATGGATGGATGGATGGATGAATGAATGGATGGGTGGGTTGGTGGATGGATGGATAAGTGGATGGATGGATGGAAGGATGGGTGGGAGCTGTGTGGGAGATGCACAGCATGGCTAACATGGGCTATTGGGAAACATGCATGTTGATATCTACATAAACAGAACGTATAGCAACCTTGCTGATGGTCCAAATTATAATCAGTAATCAAAAGTCCAGAAATATGAATGCTTTCATCATAATGTTTAGTGTAGCTGTGCAATATTGATAAACTGACCTTACATAAATATCTTCCTGTTCAAGCCAAGATGTTGCTTTGCAATTAAAGCAGCCGTGTGTCTGTACAACATAAATTAAGAAAATGGAAATGTTGCAAATTGAGGAAAATAAACAGCATTAAAGATCCCACACAAAATATACCATAATTTCAGCAGTGAGAAGCTTATCAGAGGAAATTTCTTTGTTCTGTTGAACACAAAGGAAGATATTTTGAAAAGAGTTTGTAACCAGGCTGCTTTGGGGCACCATTAACTTCCATAGTAGAAAAAATACTATGGAAGTCAATGGTGCCCCAGAACTGTTCAGTTTCCCACATTCTTCAAAATATCTTCCTTTGTGTTCAACAGAACAAAGAAATTTATACAGGTTTGGAACAACTTGAGGGTGAGTAAATGATGACAGAATTTTCATTTTTGGTGAACTATCCCTTTAAAGTGCCAGTGTTGCAAATGAGACTATTGTGTTGGTCTGAAGGACATGCTCACAGTTTTCAGTTTTCACATCACTGATAAATTCATCTGTGTGGAAACAACATCAACATTGAGTGTTATATTTAAGAAACTGACACATTTATATATTTTCCCGTTTTATTTGAAGACATTACATTTTTGGAAGAGGACAAATATGAATACTGCTGTCTTGCTAGTTGTTTGCAAGTGGTATGAGGGGGAGGGAGATCAAAAAGCATCAAAATTTTCCCAGAAGACAAAGACTGTAATTTAATTTTTTAAACAAGTAAATAAATTAAAAAAAAAATAGGAACTATATGATCTATATTTAAAAGGATAGACTTAAACATTTAAACTTTTAAAGTCTTTAAAGCAGTGTACTGTTGCAAAGAGTGTCTCTGTGTCCGAAATTGCGTACTATGTAGGTACTACATTTGAATTTGAATTGACTTCATGATTGTTAAAAAAGTATTCTCTGTATAGTATGAATATGGGTAGTATGAAAGAAATTTGGATGTACAACATCCGCCATGTTGTTACTGTCGTGTGACTACCAGTGTCAGTTGCGTCGCTTCACTTCCATTCACAAAATCCCCTCCCGTGGCCTCATGGGATAGTAAAGTGTCCATCGAATACGCACTTCAGAATAAGTAGGTCATCCGGGGACATTTCACTTACTGGTTTTTGAATACTGTGTATTCAGACATACTACTCTTTTGGCATACTGTTTGTCGCATACTATATAGTAGAGAAGTATTTGATTTCGGACGCAGTGTGTGTTTTTTTTCCTTTTTTATTACCCATGAAGCTCAGACAAGGGAATGTTGGAGGGAAATAGAATTGGGTCCATTTTTCTAAATTTGATCCAATTTGAATGATTCTCAAGTCTCCCGTTTACACGCTCGTTCAGTTCCATGCAGAACCCAGACCTGGACACTTCCTCTGTAATATAATCGTGTTTTCTCCCAATGTGGCCCACATAATATTGGCACAGCTGTAGCTCTAGGATGCCTTATGATTATGAAAATGGGATGAAACGGAGAACAGCAAGCTGCCTTGTGTCTCTTGCGGTCTATCACCTTCATGGGAGACACGCTGAGACCAGCATCAGCCACTAAACCCAGGCCGGTGCTTCCTGGTGTTATTGTTCTCAACCATTACCTTACCCTCCATGTTGTCGTTTATTGTCTTTATAAGCCATTTGCCTGTGGTGAAAAGCCCAGTGAGTAGAACAGCCTGTGTGAATTTCACAGCTGATGAGTCTCGCGATGAGACGAACAAGTTGCCAGCGTTAACTCGCTCTCAGCCTTTTGAGGGGTAAACACAGAGCAGAGTGTTGATGAGCTTCTAGTAAGGTTAAAAGGTTAATAAACAGATCCATTTGTTGTGGTAATCCAATGTGGTCGAGAGCAGGTTTAACTGGTTAGCAGTTAGCCCCTGCTGGAAGATGCTGTAAAAAAGCCTGCAAGAAACATATAAATACAAAAGATTTCATTAGATTAAAGTACAGTAGATGTTTTACCAGGCATTATTAGTTTTAGAAGGCTCATAAAGTGTGAAATGCACTCAAAAAATGAAAGGACTTACTTCACCAGGGCTGCATGTGCCAGTCAAGCAATTGCAATTTAGATGAATGGAAACAGATGGGAAAGTAGTAGCAGCACGTCACATGTGAAGCTGACATGTCACTGACAGGAAATTAGATGTATCCAAAGCACGTAGGAGTGAAGCTCAGCAGAGAGACAGAAAGCCCAGCGAGTGGATCCAAACAACATGGACGATAGATGAGGCCAGTGACCCGTCAAGACCTCACTAAACTCAGCAATCAAAGATGAACCAGCGCTACAAAAGCTCTCATCACCGCTACCCAGAGCTCTCACAACACTCATTTCTGTCCACCAGGTTCCACCATTTTCATCATAATTTAAAAATGGACTCCTTTCAATTCATGAATTGGAATTCACAGGATTTGAACATAGTCACACAAATTCTTGCAACAAAAACAAATAATTACACTAATTGTGCCTATTTGAATATTTAGAATACAGCTGATCGTAAATATTTCTCTAAAAATTTTGAAAAACAGCTTTTTGTATTTTGTATCAATTCAGTAACAACTGAAAAAAAAATGTTAATTAATCAATAAACATGATGCATACAATTTATTTATTTCATATATTTATAGTTTTTAATTTATTTTATATAAATGCATAGATATAAATTAAATACAAAATTGTATAGGTGGCATTTCAAACATTAATTATTAATATCTTTTAATGTAAATATCCCATATGTTTCGTATATGATGACGTTTCCATACAAAAAAAGGTTTCTTTGAATTTATATGAATTCTGAATCCTGCATTTAAAAGGCAATTCAATTCAGTTTTTAATGGCACACAAACATTTTTATAGATAGCTAGACTGAAAGAAATATTTCCCATCAGAATGTAATACAGAGCATTTCTCTTGTTGAGGTCACATTATTTACACATGTTTACACAGTATTTGCATAGAAGCTAAGAGGCATAAAGCATGTTTTGTCTCAGATGACACTATTCATGGCTTCTGGGCTTCTCAGTGTCTCACGGCTTTCAGTTCAGAGATAGATGATAGATAGATAAATAAATGTGCTTTATTGATCCAGGGAAATTCAGAAAAATCATTGTGTGCAGAACATTGGGTCTGTGGAGTTTAATGTTTGCACTTTCACCTATGGGGCATTGCTGCCAAGGGCAGGGTGGTGTTAAAAGTCAAAGGTCAATTATTGTTTCTGTGGGTTAGGCGCGCGCAGACATACACACACACACAAAAACACAGAGGCAGCTGGGGGGGGGGGGGGAGTTATTTCACACTGTGTGCAAAGTAAGAAAATGAAAAATATGGGGGAAAAAACTGTTAAGTTGAGCTGTAGCTAGCAATATTTTATTGTGCTTCTCTTCTTTGCAAGGATGATCAGGGATTAGATCAATTGCTAATATTTAGGCACATCTAAATACCACTTAAAGGGTAGTTCACCCTAAAATGAAAATTATGTCATCATTTATTCACTCCCAAGATGTTCCAAATCCATAAAACTTCCATTCATCTTCAAAACAAATTAAGATACTTTTAATGAAATCTGCAAGATTTCTGTCCCCCCACTAAGGGTGTAACGGTACATGTATTCGTCCCGAACCGTCATGGTATGGACGTCACGGTTCGGTGCATACAGTCAGACGACGAATACAGTCAGTCACAGGAAATCCGCACTCCAATCCAGAAAGGGGCACGCGCGGTAATGCAACGCTGTTTGCTAACCGCCACAACAGGAAAAAGTGCAGAAGAAGAAGAACAGACGATCTATGTATAGATATGTTTACATGTAATCTCTCAACCAGTGTTTCAACCGTGGAAAGACATCAATAGCTTGAGAATAATATCTCACGTAGCATTACATTTACCTCAGGCAAGTCATTTAGTGTCCACAGCATGTTAGTTCACTAGAGAAATGAATTTTGCCAAGTAAGACATGTCTGGTCAGCATATTTTGTTGATCCTGGAACAACATTCCTGTCTGAAAATTTTGTCCTAACCCTATTTCTATTCCTATCCCTAATAACTTATCCCTAAAAACAGAAGGAAATAATAGCACAATAGGTAAATAACACTGATGTAGAAGCACCTAACCCTGGTTGTAAGGCTAAACTTGACATAAACTGTAAACTTGTCCTTTAAATCTGATTGGTTGTTTGGAATGTTGTTCCAGGATCAATAAATATGTTGATCCAGGAACATGTTGTACTTGGTCAAAATCACAGTCACCCAATGGGTCGAACTGAAATTTCTCAGATTTCATTAAAAATATCATAATTTGTGTTTTGATGACTGTCCCTTTAACATCTGCTTCTAATACATTTAAACGGTTTAATTGTCAACCTGTTTCTATAAAATAAGACTTGATAAAGATATAAAAATGACTTCAGAAGGTTTTGTAGTTCTCCTTCCTTATGACGTAAAGTCTTTTTCCATTTCCCGGCACAAAACAAACAACTACTGCTCAACAACTTATGCATTTACATGTCAGCTTTATTGTTGTGAAGTGTTCCTTTGATGGTGTAATGGCTGCAGACAGAGTCTGAGGTAATTTGACATTGCTGGATTCCTCAGACTTTCTTTCCTTCAAGAATTGTTCTGTTGTGACAGCAATATAATTTCACCACAAGGTAACCAATTCAGTCCGCATTTTAAATCAACAATTCCTCTTTAATCTGAGTGGGAAAGACATGTGGTTTAAACGATTAGAGTGATCTGCATATATGGTCAATGTGCCTCTAAAATCATTATGGCTCCAATTCAACAGGCATATTTTATCTAAAGTGACTAACAGTCCTCAAATTGGGTACTGCTGCTGATGCATCCAGGGTTAAATGTTTTGCTCATAGACACAATGATAAAGCTAAATCATTCAGCTAAAGCTAGCACTCAGATCATTTTCTTCTAAATGTTTTCATCCTTATTGCCAGTTCATAATCTTCACCCCAGAGGATGATTTTATTGCTTTAAAGTTGCTCCTTTATAGCTCACAGCTGGAGTTCTCCATAATTTTTTTAAGCATCAACTTTATATCCGATGTTTTTACCTAGTACACTGCAAAAAATTACCTTCTTCCTCAGTATTTTTATCTTGTTTTCCAGTACAAATATCCAATCATTCTTAAATCAAGAGATGTTTACTTGAGAAGCAAAATGACACAAGGTATAAAGTTTTTTTTTTTTTTTCAAAATTTAGTGAGTTTTTGCTTAAAAAAAAAAAAACTGGGGTACGAAAAAAAAAAATTTTCTGACCCCATTAGCAGATATTTTTTCTTGATTTAAGCATAATATCTTATGCTTAAATCTAATATCTTAAGCCATTTTGATTCTCAAGTAACTGTATCTTGATTTAGGAATGTTTAGATATTTGTACTAGAAAACAAGACAAAAAATACAGAGGAAGAAAATAATATTTTGCTGTAGGGCTGGGTAAAAATATTCATTTTCTGAAAACTGTAATCATCATTTGAATGATCTCAATATTGATTCTTAAAATACCAAGTGTTTCCTAAACTGCTTCATATTTTACCCACATTTACAAACTGAATTGACTGTCATGAAATAACAGCAAGAACACATCTTCACAGTCGCAGTTGTCCTCAACGACTGCGCGCAATAACGTACAGTGTGTCGAGCGTGACTAGTGTGGTCTGATTCACAAACAAATGGATCTTATGAACAAATGGCTCTTATCAACTAGATTTCTTTTTAGTGAATCAAAAACATTCAGCACAAGCAGCATGTGATTCACGAAGAAACGAATGATTATTTTTAATGAATCAAAAACATACAACGCAAACAGTGTAGTCTGATTCATGAACAAGCGATTATTTTAAACCAGTCCTTTTAATGAATGATTCACAAAGTAAGGAGTTACCATTTGAATCAGTACATTATACATTACAGATTACAGCTTCGAAGCTTTACGAATCTTATGTTTCGAATCAGTGGTTCGGAGCGTGTATCAAACTGCCAAAGTCACACCCCCCAGTGGTAAACCATTGAAATTTCAAAACTCTTATGACGTAACAAAGCCTCGTTTACTGAAATCACGTGACTTTGGCAGTTTGATATACGCTCTGAACCACTGATTCGAAACAAAAGATTCGTAAAGCTTCGAAGCTTCATGAAGTAGTGTTTTGAAACCGCCCATCACTAGATATTGTCGAATAAAGTCGTTATTTAACTTTTTTGGCGCACAAAAAGTATTCTCGTCGCTTCATAACATTAAGGTTGAACCACTGTAGTCACATGAACTGTTTTAAATACGTCTTTAGTAGCTTTCTGGTCATATGAAAGTGTTAATTATCTTGCTGTCAATGGAGGCCTCACTGAGCCATCGGATTTTATCAAAAATATCTTAATTTGTGTTCCGAAGATGAACGAAGGTCTTACGGGTTTGGAACGATATGAGGGTGCGTAATTAATGACAGAATTTTTATTTTTGGGTGAACTAACCCTTTAAGGACCTATTAGCCTGTGCCATCTAGAGTTTCATGACAGAACTGTGTATTTCTCTACAAATGAGATAATGAGTCGTAATAGGGATGAACACAACCAATCAGATTTGATGGCATAATGTGCATTAAAAGGATGTGACTGTTGTTTTTACACTGCTTAAAATTCATCTAAGGACCACTGTGCAGTTGAATTCTCCACAGGCTATTTAAGTGACTCACGTCATTACAATACGGAAAAGAGGAGAGAGAGAATAAAAACGTCCTACTGATTAATGTGCAGGAAAAAAATAAAACAAGAAGTGCAGCATCTTCCATTGAGAAGCAATGAAAGAATCTGTTTCCTGTCAATATTTTGTTTTTACTCAATAAATAATGAGCACTAGGCCTTGTCCTTTTCAAACATTGAGGTGCAGGACTGGAAAAGACAACTTATGACACAGTCTTCAGTGGCAGTGTGCAGTATGTGATGATGTTTATACACTGCAGTGCTTCTTCCTTCAGACGACAGACTGCTGGAACCAGAAGTCAGCGCTGTGTTTCACAATTCTGTCCGGCTCCACAGAAGCCTGTGATTAATCAAACATCCATCTCGGCTTGGAAGAGCCGAGACACTTTAATCATTCCACATACTTGTGTGTTTAGCTGTAATAATTTGACTCTATCATGCTAGGACAGTTCCTGCGGTGATTTATGGGCGGCTCTCGACTGCCAGTAGACACACAGGAATAAAGCTTTCTCTCACTGCATTTTCCTCTATCTCAACTCACGGCTCATCATTTTTATTCATTCAACAGGAAAATAAACACTCTGTGTCCAAATATGTGCACACTACATTGTATGCAAAAAGCAGTATGTTAAATGAGATCATCACCTGACGATCTACTGAGGGTCTGAAGTGTGCAACCAGTGGGCATTTGAGAAATGTAAGCCGAGCGGATGCATTGGGCCAGATTGAGTCACAGATTGACCTACAACAGAAATGATTGAGAGGAGTTTGTGTTTTTGATGACAGATGAAATAAACGAATAAATGGACAATTAAGCAATTCTCAATGTCTTAATTAATCAAATGCCGTCCATGTTTGAACCGAAGTCCATTCCTCCGGTAAAACATAAAGACTCTTCTGTATATAACAGGATGGTTCTTTATTCAGCGTGATTAGAAAAAGATTAATTTCTGTGCTCTTATGCAGTGCTGTTCTTTGATTAATTAAGCTTGAAACCCAAAGGGGTTGAAAAATGTGAGACGCAACTGGCTGACAGTTCCACCTGAGTTCTCACTTTTACGACATGCTTGTCACATTATTATATAGTAGAATGCTTAGTACTGTCATCACATTCATACTTTTAATGTTAATAATTTGTACTTGTTAATTGTACAAATTAATAAGTGTACAAATAATTTGTACTTTCCTATTATTCAACTATCCTTTCCATTAAAATTTATTATATTTTATTAGAAATATTTACATTTATGGGCCGTAACCACCATAGACATTGAGGGGGACAATTCCCCACCAATAATTAGAAACGGCCAATTGCCCCCCCCCCAATATTTGATATTATTGATGCTGCTCTGCACCACTCTGTTTGTTGTTAGGATAACAAAAAAAGTTTTAAAAGTTACATTTTTAGGCTGGTCTGCCCAGTGCTCATCACTGTCAGAATGAGTGAGCTGGACAATCAAATCAAAGAAGGCGGGATTTACTGTTCACAGAAGACAAGTGCGAATTCCAATGTGACGCTTTCATTTTAGCAGTGCAAGAGTACGTGGTAAATAATTAGCTAAACATTTAATATTTGACGTCTGTTTTCCGATTGAAATATTCAGGGACCGACAGTATAATATCCAGTGACTCAACATTTTTAGGAAATTTTACATTTTGAATTGAAAACATGTTATTATTTGATTAATATGATATGATTAATGTAATTCATAACATAATGTGATGAGACAAGAAACGTTTTGTGTTTCTGACATATTAGACATACAAATAAGAGGGAATATATATTTTTTTTAACTTACCCAATAACACCCCCCTTAAAAGCCTTGAGTACCTTATTGCTTTTATAAAACGGTTACCACACAATACAAATATTAAAGCCAGAAATATGTATCAGTGCAACAACTTTCATGAAGTAAACTTTCACTAAAAGCCTTTCTTCTGCCGGAAAAAATAGTCCCTGACCGTAAACAGCAACAGAAGGTACATTATTACGGCATTAGATGGCGGCAAAGACTGTCTTTATGAGTGTGTCAGTCAGTAGTGAAGACTTTTATATTGAAAAGACTGAATTGTTGTAAACACGGAACAAGACGTAACTGACAAATGCTTTGACTAGCGACTGTCAGTCACGGGAAAACCCCTTAACTGTTAAAAGGACAAGATATTACATCAGACATTTAAACAGATTTTTTATTATGAACATAGGACTGACCTGAAGGAAAATGCTAAATCTGAATGCAGGTAATAAACTCGCTCACTCGATCTCTTTCTCACAATACTCTTCTACATAATACAGGAAGTTTCAATGAACAATATCAATTGAGAACATACAGTTTACATTGCTAAGAGTGGTTGCTAAGGGTGTTGTGTAGTGATACACAGAACCGTTGGGTGAATAAAACACAGCTATTAACCAATCAGAATCAAGGACAGGAACTAACCGTTTTATAAATAAATAAATAAATAAATATATAACGTATTATATTATATATTAAACATTAATAAATAATACAAATAAATGCAAATATTTATAATAAAATATAAATAAAATAATAATATATATTTATTAAAGCACAAATAAATGCAATTTCATTGAAAAACAATGACATTAAAAAAAACTGACTGGCTAATTTTTGATGCTCATTTATCTACAAGTGAATGTGGATGTTCATTTGCATGTGCTTGTAAAATCTCTACACACACATTATTAATGATGTGATGTAAATGAAGCCTTAAAATCAAATTCATTCTGACAAGCCTTTGCAAACGCCTGCTGCAGTCTGACACAATTATTCCATCTGTAACACGAACAAGACATTAGCTGTAGCCATCCAGGCCTTTAAAGTAAAATAAAATAAAATAAAATAAAATAAAATAAAATAAAAATTACTGTAACCATTTTATTGACAATACTGGTTTCCTTTTTTACTGGCTGGTTTTTGATGCTCATTTATATACAAATGAATGTAGAGGTGCATGCATATGTGCTTATAAAATATACACACTATAAATTATGTGATGCAAATGAAGCCCTAAAATCAAATTCATTCTGACAAGTCTTTGCAAATCCCTGCTGCAGTCTGACACAATTATCCCGAAGTAGCTCCAACAAGATAATGGCAGCGGCCGTTCGGGCCTCAGGAGTGAGAATGTGATTAAACAGAGGTTGTTCTCCCTGTAGCTTTAGGGGGTTGAATATACTGCCTGCCGAATAAACAAATGCTTAGTTTAACTGAGTGGCCTTTAACAGAAGAGCTTCCTGGTTTACGATTTGGCTGTTGGAAATGTCACGGTAAAACTGTGGTGTCTGCTCTTGTTTATCTGACCATCTTGAGACGCTCAGCACTGAAGCAGGTTTGCTGGCCCTGTGCTTTACGGGCTAGTTATGGGTTGGCCTTTCTGTTCCCGAGCTGCGCTGCAATTTCTCGCACGCTGACTTTTAAAAGCACATGACGGATAGCTTTGTTGCCGCTGCCCCCAAAATACGCTGGAAAACGTATCGCTCAAAAGTTTTCTGTATTAAGCAAATAGGCTGCTAAAGCATAAAATGGATTGCAGGGGCTCTGCAGACCTCCCAGTGAACCCGAGCCCTGCTGCTACAGATTTAAATTATGCCACACATCAACGTGAAGCGGGCTTCTCTCTCCGCTGCATCTGTCTGAGAGCGGTCTGGAAACAACAGCAGATCAGGCTGCAGACAAGACGGTCGGGACAGCTTCATTCAAATGTTGTTTTGAAGTTGTTAACCTTTTAAGAGGGCTATGGGAGAATTTTCTGTCTTTTATATTTCAGATTCAATGAGACCAAGTCTGTGTGCGCCACACTGTGAGGCATTAAGTGGAGAAGAAACGCTGTTTTATTACCAGCCTAATAGTTTGTCTGTCAACTTGTAAAAGGCAGCAAGCGCAACTTTCTGTTATGTGTAGATGCAGATTGCCACTGAAATGACAGAAGTTCAACAACATGAATGTAAACCCACTGAACATTAAACCAAATGGTGTATTTTAAATGAATCTGAAACATAAAACATGATGTTGTGCCCTCGAAATAAACATTGTTCCATAATAGCCTACTGAGTTTAACCTTAGAGACAATATGAAATATAACAGAGAAAATATGCATTTAACTTCCACACTCTAAAAAGTAATTCAGGGGACCTGTTACCACAGGTTGCAAGTTAAGAATTCTAATTTATTGTTTTAATTAAACCTTTTAAGTTGCAAACATTATTTTGTAGAGTTCTGTTGACATAATGTTGATCATTACATCAACTTAATATCGTCTGTAATTTAAACTCAAATTTCTGCGTTAATTGGCTTTTTGAAAAAATTAGGTTGTAGTAACTTAATGAAATTGTCTTCGGAAATTAGGCAGTGGATTTCTAGTTCCCAGTAGACTGGATAAGGAAAATAAATGTTGAAATTAAGTGTTTATTTGTTTTAGTGAAGGGAAAGACCTGTTAGTGTTTAATGCTGTTATGTTTGACATTTAAAAGAGTTTCTGTAATGTTGAAGTTTTTGTGGTTACCTTTGTGCTGAAGAGTAGATACATGAAGGTAAACACTACATTGACTCTATAAGCAATGACTGTGCTAATGCCAGTGACAAGTAATATCTTACTTGTTCATTAAATATACATGTTAAATAAGTTATGTTAGCATGTGCTATGATAGCTGTTGATTTGAACTGAAATAGATAAGAATAATTGGTTCCAGGTCTACAACTCTGTTAGTTGGAGCGACTTAATTTTTTTTAGTAATCAACTTAAAAAAAAATTGTTTATGCTACAAATTATTAAGATCCTCTAACTCAGTGCAGCTTGTTGGTTGAACGTAAATACACTTAAAGTTGTCATAACTCAAAAAAAAAAGCCAACACTATTTTTTTAGAGTGCATAACATGATGAATTTCTGAGTAAAATAGAATATTCGGTGGGAAATAAATTAGGATGGAATTGATTTTATCTATTAGCATTTAACTGGATCCCATCTTTAATCTACTGAAAGTCTGTTTCCACTTCAGAGTAAAAAAAAAAAAAAAAAAAAAAAAAAAAGTAAATTAAGCTAGTTGTGACTCACCAGAGTTATTAAACTAAAACTAAAACCATAAAAAAAAAAAAAAACATTTTTATACTTAAAATAAAAATAAACTATAATAAAGTAAAACATAAAAAAAAACATTTTATTTCAGCCAGTTGCCAAGGCCACATTTCTCATGTGTACTAAAATAACTAAAGCTGAAATTAAAATTAATTAGAACGATACAGTATATATATATATATATATATATATATATTTGTTTCTCTCAGTTACCTGTTTTCCTTTGTTCCATTTTTCTGCTCTTCATTTGTTACCATAGTTTTTGATTAATCAGTTTTCACCTGTTCGTCATTGAGTTATTTACCCTGTGTATTTAACTCCCTCATTTCATTCAGTTCTTTGTCTGGTATTGTTCCTGTGTTTGTTCTGTGCATACTAGTTTGCTTCATTTAATAAACAACACCTTTATTTTGATCTACTTCATTTATCTTCTTCACCCTTGGACTAAAATGTGACAATATAATGTCATACTTTGAAAATATAGTCACAATATGGGATATGTGAAGTCACTATCATTATTATTATTATTAGTAGTAGTAGTAGTAGTAGTAGTAGTATTTTTATTACCATTTACTCAAGGTGGAAAAAGGCCTGCACAGCCTTGGTTAAAAATATGAAAAGGAAAATATATTTTAGAAGCATGGTTATAATATATTGATTAAAAAAACATTTACGAAAGCAACGATTTGTTTAATTAGAAAAGTGTGCACAGAAGAACAGGAGCCTTTCGCCTATTAAAGTTTATAGATTGCATTTTTTTTTTCTATGCTAAAATACTTAAATATTGCAAAATAAGGTTGTCACTTTAAGAGTTAAGAGCCTCTGTTCAGTCGTTCATTCATTAATCGAGTGATCAGATCCAGAACACGTCGCAACACTACAACCACAACAAATCGAAGATGAGCCGCCTTTGAGAGCATCATCTCAAGGGTGCGACAACATCTGTGTGATTTATATGCATGAGGTGGGAAGGAACAGGAAATGGGTGTTGTCCATCTCATTTGATGCCCATTGATTCACCAGAGGGCAAAATCACTTTCTCTGTGAATATGACCTGAAAAACGCAAGTCAATAAGTGCTCATAATAGCAGCACTTCTCTGCTCGCTTTAATCAGCTACTACACAGTAAAAAAAAAAAAAAAAAGAAAATGTAGAGCAACACAAAATAAAGAGCATGTTGTTTTTAGCATTCACAATCAAAAAAAGACTCAATCATCAGCGTAAATGAAGCCATTTCTCAGCCTGCATGTGGCCCTCAATCTACAGCAACTGAATATTCAGACTTAGCTGCGCTTTACTCAGTGATTTAAATGTGTTTGTCTTCCTCTTAAAAATAAAAATTCTGTGATCACTTTCTCAACTTCATCTTTTTCCAAACCTGTATGACTTTCTTTCTTCTGTGGAACACAAAAGATAACATTAAGGGCCGTTCACAAATAACGTTAACTATAAAGCTTTAGTAATCATTCTAATTTTATAAGAATAGGAAAGTCCACACCACAGCTTTACCGACAATGGTACACAGAGGAACAATATCATTGGAATCAATTTCAGAACGTTTTTTTTTTTTTTTTCTCCTAGCTAATGAATGATAAAAACTTTAACAGCCAATTAGAGTTTGAGCACTTAAAGCAGCAGATCTTTCTTGGTGTGACTCCAAGATTGTTCTGGGTGTGAATGGGACTTTGAATATTCATGCTACTCTTTTCCAGTACTGGGGGTAATGCATTACAGGTAACGCAAGGAATCAGATTACTTTTTCAAGTAACTAGCAAAGTAATGCATTACTTTTAAATTTACAACAAAATACTTTTCAAATAAGTAATGCAAGTTACTTTGTTTTCACATTTATTGATTGACAGCTCTCCTGTCCCCATGTTGAGCGAAATCAGGAGTAATGCAGAGGCATTGTGTAAACATGATGGTTATTCTAGACTAAATGTCAGTATACATTTACTCATTTACTTCTCCTGCATCCTATTCTTCTGTATTCCAGAATGGCAGCACAGCTGAAAGGTTTGTTTGAGCTGCGCCCTCTACTGTACAGGCATGAATTTGCATTTCCTTCAGCCTGAGGCTTATTCATTTCACTGTTGGGGTGAAAGGGCCTTTACATTTGCCAAAAAATAGTTTTGCCAAAACCTTTTTGTTGTTATAAAAACAAACAAACAAACAAACAAACAAACAGCCCAGATGAGAAAAAGTAACGCAATTAGTTACTTTTTAGGGAGTAACGCAATATTGTAATGCATTACTTTTAAAAGTAACTTTCCCAACACTGCTCTTTTCTATACAATGATAGTAAATTCATATATAGTGAAAGTGGTTCATATGATCTAAAATATGACGACTCCTTTTAGAGAAATAAAATAGAATGGAACATATATAATTTAATGTACGTATAAAGACCCATTTTGTGAGAAAAATATTAAGCATTATATTATAAAGAAAACAAGTTGACAAAAAAACACAGCAAATCATTAAAAATGCATCTAAAAAATATCTAATTATGCAAGTAAATAATTATGATTTAAAATAAAAGTAATATCAAATTTGTAAGATATTATGTTAAACATAATTAATATTTGAAGTTAACATGGTAACTCTGAAAACTCTCAAATTCTCAAGAAATTTTTTAGAAAATTCTCAAATTTTCTGCAGACACCCCTTGTGGCCCTTCTGGGGGTCCCGGGACCCTAATCTAAAACCCCTGGTATGGGATTTGTTTTTTTGTTTTTTTTGCTTTTTGTCATAGGTAGCATCAACAAGCGTCTGTCCACACAATAAAGAAAAAAAGTAGCTCAGATTCTTCTTAATATCTATATTCCACAGAACAAAGAAAGTCATACAGGTTTGGAGCAACACGAGTAAATGATGACAGAATTTTTTGTACAAACTATTCCTTTGATTCATTTCAAGTGGAGCTGCACGATTAATCGTAAAAAGATCGCGATCTCGATTCAAGCACCCACACGATCCTACTTTATTAATGACAACGATTCTCCCGCGTCTTTGACAAAATCACACCGGAACGTTCAAATCTGTGTTCGTTCCAAAAAGAGCCGTTTTGAATCACACATTAGTTATTTCTGTGTTACAAATATTCACATTATCACAGAAGTACTGAGATATAAGTTTTAAGTTAGTATTTAACACCGATGTCTACGATAGCGATCAAAATAGAGCAAACTACCTTTTGAAACGAACTTGGCACGTCAAATAACGGTTGTATCAATTACATCTAATTCCACTAGGTGGCGACAACTGACTGTTAAAAAATGTATTTGTCATTGAATCGTTCATTCAAAAGATTCGTTCAAAAACACTGATTCATCCAGCAATGAAACAAGTATTTATTAATGAGTCATTGAATTCATTCAAAGCCATTTTTTAAATAATTCATTCAAACATTTTCCAGCAATTAGAGTCAGCAATTTATATTTTGTCAGAACCTCTAGTAAATTAGGCTACATGTTATTTTGTTTGGTTGTATATTCAGAATCGTGGGAGAATCGTGATCTCTATTTGAAACCAAAAAATCGTGATTCTCATTTTATCCAGAATCGTGCAGCTCTAATTTCAAGGGTAGCGAAGTGACTTTAATTTTACGCATACAGTCTCTGAAAAGCTCCCCTACAGTCCAGCCAAAGCAGTAATTTTTCACACAATTTTTCTGGCTATTTAGATGTTTGTGGCTCTGTGGGAATGGAGGTTGCTTTCACACACTCTCTCTCAGTGGCCCAGCTGTTATCTCACAACCATGGGGATAGAAGAAGTATTCTCTCTCTCTCCTTCTCTCTCTCTCTCTCTGTGTGCCTCTGGCAACAGTAAACTCACCTTCTCTTCATGAAATGCTGCTTCTGTGTTTGAGAGGCTGTGGAATTGCTCAGGGGAGCAGCACAGGACTGCAGCACTGCCACCACAACTTTACAGCCCCATTTTTCACCCTTGCAGAAATAAATGAAGAATCAGAACATTGCGCATGTTATAAAAATGAAAGGAATGGAAAAAGATTTCCAAGTCATTCACACTCTAAAGCAGGGAGACAGAGAGTGAGTGAGTGCCTGGGTGAAACTGTCCTCCAGGTAAGTAGTGAAAACAAAGTCGGCTACATGTCCTGAAGTCCAGTGGTGTACTACAATTATTAGAGGCTCCGCCCTCAAGCAATGATGTCATCCACAAGTGTTTGCATCTGGGATGAAATGGGGTGGTGCAGGAATGATGTCAAAACCCTGAAGACTAATTTACCACTGGTTCCCTCAAGATTTTCACCATAGGTTTTTAAAGGGTTAGTTCACCCAAAAATGAAAATTCTGTCATTAATTACTCACCCTCATGTTGTTCCAAACCCGTAAGACCTTCGTTCATCTTCAGAACACAAATTAAGATATTTTTCATGAAATCCGAGAGCTCTCTGACTCCTCCATAGGCAGCAATTTAACCACCACTTTCAAGGTCCAGAAAGGTACTAAAGACATCTTTAAAATAGTCCACATGACCGCAGTGGTTCAAACTTAATTTTATGAAGCAACAAGAATACTTTTTGTGCGCAAAAACAAAACCCGACTCATTATTGGCCGGCTCTTGCGGCAGCATCACACGCATGCGTCGTGCTGCTCACATGAACAGCGTCAGCCAATAATGAGCCGGCGTTCTGACGTAGAACCTGGAAGTGCTGAATGTAAACAGTGTAGGAGAATGACATAGAAGAGAAGATATTGTTGAATAAAGTCATTATTTTTGTTTTTCCCGCACAAAAAGTATTCTCGCCGCTTCGTAAAATTAAGGTTGAACCACTGCAGTCACATCGACTATTTTAACGATGTCTTTAGTACCTTTCAGGACCTTGAAAGTGGAGGTTAAATTGCTGTCTATGAAGGAGTCAGAGAGCTCTCGGATTTTAATTTATGTTCCGAAGATGACCGAAGGTCTTGCGGGTTTGGAACAACATGAGGCTGAGTAATTAATGACAGAATTCTTCAGAAACCACAAATCGTCTATCTGCAAAATCTACAGTGGGTCAGAGGGGAAATTTCAGTTTTAAACCCCTCAGGAAACTTCTATAAGGAGAAAATGTCATTAATGAAAGGAAAGTGGTTTAATAATGGAATGGACTCAATTAAAGTACTTTACAATGGTGCTTCGTCATGTCAATCAGCGCACGTTGTTTCAGGCCGCTTTGTATGCAAATCATTAATCAATATTCAAGCATATGATACACTGTTTCTTGCTATTGTAATACATATGTAAATACATGTGTATCTCCATCAATTCCCTAACTAAAATTGCTCTATTATCAAATAATACTGAATAATTGGCTCATAATGCCGTTGGCCTGCGGGGGTGTCCCGTGCGCCAGTGCTAAGGGCCTTGAGTTTTGATGAGAAGTCGAGATCTTCCAACTACAGGGCAAGAATTATTATACCCCTCGCTAACTTTACCAAGGAAACTGAGATAAGATGTTTGTATTTGGGCCAAAACACAGCTGGCATCTTAAAATGCCTCCTTAGCCAAAATCAGTTTCAAAAATGCAAAAAACTAATACTTTTTTCCCCAAGAAATTATCATGCTGGACAGATGCAGCCATAACCCTGAGGCTTCTGTTTATTTTAATTTAAAAAAAAAAAAAAAAAAAAACTTTATAAAAGTTATCTGATTCCACTGGTGTAAGAACAAATTTTTGTGTGGTGCATGAGCTCAATTACCCATCATCATCTCTGGGCTGTGACTGGATGAATCTTAAAAAACCTGAACATATCTGGGTTATTTCACCCTAAAAGAAATAAATTATATTTTGCATAAAATAAATTATGCATTCCATATAATAAATTTAAAAAATATATATTTTAAGCTAAATAAAATCAAATTTTAGGACAATTAAGCACTTTTTAATTTTGAAAAAAATCCTAAAAATGGGTTTCATTTTCTATATGTTGGGTGAATGTGTCCTGGACATGTTTTCATGATATTTACCCAATTGGTTCTCCTGTCTGGTTTTGTAACTTTCCCTCTGCTGCACATCGCCTTAGGAACCAGGAGCAGCACAGACATATGACATCACAATGGTTCAGCGTGCAACACAGGGCCACCAATCAACATGAGAGATGGGCCAGGAGACAGAGCACTCTGGGAAAGGAGAAGGTGCGGGCGAGAGGGTGCAGGTTGGTTGGTTCCTGTGTGAGCGTGTGGTGTATCTTGCTCCTGTGTGTGGGTTGAATCAGCTGCAAAGGCCTGTCATGAATTCTGTTTTCCTCCCACTGTCTGTCTGTTGTAACACACTCCACACATTTTTGCCTCGTCGTCTTACCACGTTAAAGACTTGTTTATTTCTTTCCTAAGGCACCAGGTTTTAGCTAGTCAACAGGAAGGTCAAGCTGATGAGATTTCCTATCTTAAAACATCTTCACTAGCTGATTTTAATTTACAACATGACCAGTGCACTGTGAGATGCTTTCAAATTAATTTGTGGACTGCAAAGATATCTGATGTGAAATATATTTGTAATTATTATTTTTTTTTTATTATTATTATTTTTGGCCAGACCATACTCCACCAATCACAACACTATAAATAAATAAACTAAAAAGTAAAATTAATTTATATATTATTAATGTTAATTATTGCATATATAAAATATTCATAAACATGTAAATATTTATATATTTTGTTAGATATTTCTTGATATATTTATTTAATATATACATTTTCTTATTTAATTATTATTTTTTTTTAATGTATATATATATATACATTATATATATACATAATGTGTGTGTGTGTGTATATATATATATATATATATATATATACACACACACACACACACACACATACATACACACAAATATGTATTGTATTAATTATTTTGTTTTTTATGTATGTGTATATATATATAAAAGATACATAATTTTTAATGTATATATATATATTTTATATATTATTGTATTTATATATGAAATATTCATAAATAAATATAAATGTGTAAATAAATATTTACATTTTGTTAGATATTTCTTGATATATTTATTTAATATATCATTTAATTAATTAATTATATATATAAATAATTTTTAATGTATTTATATATACAAATATTTATTTTATTAATTATTTTATTTGTTATGTATATATAAATGATACATAAGTTTTTTAATGTGTATATATATATATATATAATTTATTTTTTATATTATATATATTTATATAAAATATATTCATAAATATAAACGTGTTAATAAATATTTACATTTAAAATATTTCTTAATATATTTAATATATTCATTTTTATTTAATTATATATATAAATAATTTGTCATGTATTTATATATAAAAATACTTATTTTTATTAATTATTATATATATATATATATATGAATATAACGTTTACACATATGTATACATATATGAATAATGTAAATAGAGAGAGTACAGAGTGATACAAGACTTGAATACATTTTGTGAAATAAAAATATGGACTCATGAATATCTATTCATTTTTTGAGCGCTATTGAGTGACAATGACGCAAACCAGGCTGGACATGATCTGGATCACCTGACAAGATCTGAAACAGACTATACACATATTACAAACATTCATTTTTACATTTTCAATAGTCTTGCAATGAAATATTGGCCACTATAAATATAATCCAATATTCAAAATCTATCCAATTTACCTGAAAAATCAATGATACATTGCATAGAGGATTACTACGGGGCTTCTTTTAATGTTAGCAAAGCATGTTATCGGTGTTACTCTTCAAACAAAGAGAGGGAGTGTGAGGAAAGGGTAGAAAAAAGAAAAACACATATAGAGAATCAGTGTCATTGACCTTAAATCACTCTCTGGTGTCTCCAGGGAAAGGCCTTTATAAACTAATGGATGAATTGCCTCATTTTTTCACCACGGCACAATTAAGTTGCCTGAAGCGCAGCGTGGCTTTTCCAGCAAGAGCCCCTTTATAGCTCTGAATATGAGGGAGACTTGATTTATTCCGCAGAAAATGTGTGGAATATGAAACGCTTTAGTTGCCGACAGAAAAGGAATAAATATTAATTGTCTCTCATTAAAACGGCGATGTGAGAGATTGTTGTCGTGGAGATGACAGTAATATTTATCATGAACATAAAGATATGATTACGGTCATGCTAACTGACGTAGCCTTGAGTGATGGCTTAAAAGCGCTGAATGCTTCGAGTTCAGATTGTTCTGAAGAACTAAAACCTTTTTTCTGTCTGTCAATGACGATTCTCAGTGCGCTTTGTATTGCATATTAGCAGTGGAATCGTTTGAAGCATAACACACATTAGCCTGCATGCTAACCCACGTATGTATTAGCTGTGGCTGCATGTGTGTCCCTGCTGTAAAAGAAACAGCTTAAACCAGTCGTAGCTATAGGCACCAGAACAGTTTCTACTGCTCTCAGTTGTTTGTCTACTTGATCTACGTTGCTTGTCTAGTCTGCTGGTTTTAGGCACAGAACAACATCAAAAGTTAAGGCCATCTTGGAATTTATACTGGTGCAAACTAAAATTTTTTCTCCATGGCCAACCACCTACGCACTGAGATCATCCATTACCAGATGGAGGAGAATATTTGGGGACTTCAGTGCATGAACAGGGTTAGAATTTACAGTTTAATAGTGGATTTAAATAAACACTTTAAAGAGATCATATTATGCCTATTTACAAAGTCTTGTTTTTGTTTTTGGGGTCTACAAGAATAGGTTTTCATGCTTGAATGTAAAAAAAAAAAAAAAAGAACATTATTTTTTCACATATTTTACAATGTTGCAGCACCTCTCTTCCCAGTCTATCAGTAACACTCTGTTTAGTTCTTGTCTCTGAAGCCCCTCCTTCCGGAAAGCAGGGCTGCGTTCCACTCCAAATTTTTATGTCCTTCGCTCGCTAACTTCCCTCCGTCTCGTGGACTCGGATGTGCGTCATTGCTTACGTTGCACGAGTGCCCACTACTGGCGAAACTCGTGCATAAGGTAAAATTACACAAATGAGAAAAAAAATACCAATAGTATAAACTTTGACCGTGAACATAATGTAGCTACAAGTATAATGCGATTAAATCTCAACATAATTAATATATTATGCACCATTATGCAATTAATTCTCAAAATAATGAATATATCATACAGTTCAGTTAAGCGCGATCTGCTGTGACATCACAATCAAGATGAATTGTGGGATATAGAGCTGCTTGAAGTGTACATCGGAGTAGACTTTTCTTACTTAGATTTTTCGTCTCGTTTCAAACCGAAAAACAAGATTATTTTGCTTACCCCATTGGCAGATTATTTTGCTTGTTTTAAGCAAAAACTCACTTAATTTTGACTTATTTTTTCTGAAAACAAGACAATAATTTTTACTTGTCTAGAAAATGCTTCTTGATTTAAGAATTTTTAGATATTTGGACTGGAAACAAGCATTTTTTGCTGTGAACGCACTTCAAAATGGCGGCAGTGATTCCCCCGAAGGGAAGTGCTTAGGGAAGTTTGCGAGTGCATGTCTAAAATTGGAGTGGAACGCACCCCAAGTGTGCTGCACACATCCTGAAAAGTGAAGCCAAAACATTTCAATCGCCCCCTGGTGGCTGGCTGCAGTATAGTTCATAAACCCCGCCCTCTCCATGTAATCAAATGGGACGTGAACCAAACTAAAATATCCAATTACACTTCAAATAAATTTTTTTCCAAAGATGGTTTCTGTCATTTTAGGTAGTTCTCATCATGCAGACGTATGTCCAAGTGTTAATTTTTCCAATAGGTTAGGGTTTTTTTTATGAAAAAGGGGTGTAACGTCATGATTTACAGCTGTGTTAGCAATTGAGTGTGGGCGGGACCTTAATACAGCAGCTCCACCTCAGGAAAACTACAGTACTGCGCAGACTTGGGCTCCAAACAACATAATCCGTAAGAACCATTTCTGGGATATTTGGCTTCATTTTTCTACAGTGAAAGAAGTGGAGACGCGTCATCCATCTTGTATTTACAGTCTATGGCTCTGACTGTTCGGCTGGACCAGTGTGCTGTGATTGGTCAACCGCTTCTAGCGTATTTGGGAAATGTCACGCCCCTTACCATAACCGCAAGTTTCAACATACTACTCAACCAAGCCTCACCCACTTTTGTTGCATATGCCTTCAGTGGGAATTATTTAAATGAGGATTATTGTGACGTGTACGTTCCCGGACATAAGTCCTACACTTCTGACATTTATGGTGAACATCACATGACACAATATACTCTAAAGTCTGCTGCTTATCTAACCATACAACACCATCTCCAAATCAGATCAGATGAAACAAAAACCCACTTATTGAAAATGAAACCAAACAACAAAGCAAATTCATTTCATTAATGCTAGAATGTCTCGGCTGAAACGAATTGACCCTTCGCAAAGACCCGCCCCCCTTAGTTACTGTTGCTTTGTCCGACAAGCCATGGCGCTGTCACGCCACACAGAGTGAAAAATACATCGCGGAGCAAAGAGGACACTGACAACACGTCGACAGACAAGACAGAGCAGGTTACTTATGATATTAAACAAAGTCCCAGCTTTCAAACTGTGTAATTTTTTAAGAAATTCGAACAATAAAAACCGTTTTGTGGCTCTTTAATGTGTCGTGACAGATTGCTGTAGCGCCTCAGCTCAAGCGGCTCGTGAACCGATCATCAAATATAGATTTATAGCATCAAATAAACATGAATGAACATGAGAAGAAATGTTGTTTCAAATGCGGAAAGACGTCAATACACACCATTTTTCAAGTTCAAGTCCACCGAGGTTAATCTTCTAACTCCTGACTGCTTTGTCGGACAAAATGGCGGATTCGGCGTTATGATTGGTTAGATCGCTTGTCAATCAAACTCTCGGTGAAGGGTCAATTGTGACGGATGTTTTAGTCATGAAAAGGAAACCAAAAAGACCCTTTATGATTGACACAATCCTCATTTGTACATGTAAAACCACCCAAATCCAATACATACAGATAAGGAAAGAGACACAATTACGGAAAGCCACAGTGGCGTGAACGCCGATTTAATATTCCCCCTTAAATAACAACTTCCGCCTATGAGGAATGGCTATTTGCACAAGCAGAATAAAGCATCATTAAGACAGAGGTCAGGCGATGCTGTTCGTTCCTCCACAACATAACAAGTACGCAGCAACACAGCTCAGAAAATACTTAATGAACCATAAATAGTGATCTAAAGAAGCTGTCTCGTGACGTACGGCGTGTTGCTCTCTGCAATGCGGCTGTGGGCTGTTTGCGTCTTGCCAAGGGTCACGCGGAAATCTGATGGTCTTTTGTTTTCTCTTCGTCTTCCTTTTCACCTCTTCTGTTTGTTTGTTTATTTGCTTTCTCTTTTCTAGTTCCCAATATATTCTCTCTCTTGCTTGTTTTTGCTTTTAATATAATAGAAATATGACGTCTTTTTGGTTCTAAAAAGCACAAGGCTGCCCGCCTTCACATTTTAGTCTGATTCCGCCAATTGTTTAATGTAAAAAAAATCCATTTTTCCATGAACAAATCCCTCAGAGATGCATCAGCAAATAGAACCCCAAGGCCACATTCGAAGCCAGCAGCATTAACTGATGGTCTTATTAGCGTTTACAGCCCTCTGTCGTTCTCAGAAGTGCCATGACAACATGTGTACGTCCTAATGGGCATCTGTATCTTTCTATGATTGCTCCCAGTGACTGCCAATCAGCTGAAACTCAGCAAGAGCCTTAATAAGTACAGCGGGCTATTTACCAAGCACCGGGAGCGGAGTGACGGATGGGTCATAAACGCGTACCTTTCGGATCCATCATATGGAGATTTTCGTTTGATCGCATGAGGGCTGCCTTTATTTGCTCTCCGAAGAACTATGGGGCATAAGTGTCAGGTCTGAGATGAGATCCACAGAAGATACGGATGGAGATGGAGCGTGTTTGAAGGCTTTTTTGCACCACACGTGTGTGTGTTTTCTAAAAGGGAGAGAAAAGCGAAACACCGTCTTTGTGTGTGTTTGTCGCGCCTTGAGCGAATCTCCTCTGGGCCTGTCATGGAGTTCCTCCGGCAGAACACACAGTTGGTCCTGTGAGCTGCACTATTGATTTGAAAATTACTGGCCTGCATAGTCACACCATCTGTTCTGTTTACTGCAAATGCCAAGCAACATTTCCACAGCGGGGAGGAAAAGCTCTCGTTCTTTACGTATCTTACGAGCATGCTTGTCTGTTCGCGGTGAAAAGTGGACAAACAAGCCAAGTGGACAAAGCAAACACGCATATATTGAAGGGGTCTGGGGTTGTTTGCTTTTATATTAAAGATCTGTGATGCCAATTTTATTGCATAACAATACAAAAAAAGCTGTTCTCCGATTTGCTTTGGATATAAATGCCTGCCAAACGCATAAATGTAAATGCATTTTGATTATTTGAGCATAATGTTTTTTAGAGGGTCCTTTCAGTGTTTGGACACACAAAACCACAATGTTTTTGCACATAATACACACACAGAAAGGGTGAATAAGGCCACACATTCACATGATCTCACTAAAAAGTGACTGTGCTGTAAAATGGGCTTATTAGTAGGGATGCATAACATATTAAGATTTTTGAGGGGATTTTGGAAGCAAATAATATCTGATTTGGCTTATTTTTTCTTGCTTGATTTCGCTTTTAATATGATAAAAAATAAAATATTTTTGGTTCAAAAAAGCACAAGGATGTCCACTTTCACGGTATAGTATCCAATTGTTTAAAAAAAAAAAAAAAAAAAAAAAAATATATATATATATGGGTCATTGACAAATAAGGCATTTAAAAGTATAAAAAAAACCATAATGGAGATATAATTAATTTTGACGTTTTATTAAGTGTTAAAAATGAGATTATGTGGTTTTTATAATCAATTAACACTGCTTTTGTCATTTTTTACAATATGGACAAAATTTGTCACCAAAAAAGTCATTTGGTTTAACCAAAATTTCGGTTTTACCGAATGACACTTTTGGTTATACTCGATGATATTTTCAAACAATGCTGCTAACAGGCTGATATCTAGTTAGCTAGCTAGCAAAAGGACAATCAAACATTTTATATTTAGTACAAGTTTTTAAAATATTTCAATATTTTCCATGTTTTATAGCGGTTGTACCGAATGACCTGATGTTTCGGGACATGCGTATGAGCAAGTGAAAACATGAATTTTTCAAATAGTTAAAAGAGATTACTAAAATAGTTACTTTGCCTCACGGCCATGTGGCCTTTGCAGGTGTCTGAATGATGTCACATCCTGTCACATGATATTGACCGCATGACTTGATCCAAAATGGTCCCTTTATATTGGTTACTTCGAATGACATCAATGAAATTCATTTTTCCGGACATTCTCATAACAAAGCAACGACTTCTACACATAATTTTAATACCATTTTGCACTATGTTGATATATGATGTTATAAAATCATGCCAGAATAAAAAATATATACATTTGTTACATTTTAAGATATTTTAATCACAAATGAAATGGCTGTATTGGCCTTTGGACGGTTAAACCGAATGACCTTTTGACACTTCAAAATCTTTAAAATACCTTTATATGCAGCAAAATAATAAAAACCTTTTGTATTCAATAAAAGAGATCTAGTTGTACCTTACATACTTTGGATGTCATTTCTTCGGTTTTTTTTTTATTATTATTAAGGCCTTTGGACAAAAAAATGACCCATCACGTCATTGACCCATATATTAATCTATTATATATATATATATATATATATATATATATTAATCAGCAAATAG
This sequence comes from Mylopharyngodon piceus, assembly GCA_039654765.1. Taxonomy (NCBI): domain Eukaryota; kingdom Metazoa; phylum Chordata; class Actinopteri; order Cypriniformes; family Xenocyprididae; genus Mylopharyngodon; species Mylopharyngodon piceus. The sequence goes on along the minus strand of CM077444.1, from coordinate 5,405,098 downwards.
AAAAAGGGTAAAAAAAAAAAAAAAAAAGATTAAAAATGGCTCACATTCACATAAGGTCACTAAAGTGTGTGCAAATGTGGCAATTTGTTGGGATACCTGAAATATTAATGTTTTTTGATGGGATTTTGGCATATTTTTTTTAATTCAAACTCAATTTCAATTCATTTTTATTAATTAGGATTTTTTTCATAAGGTAAAATAATTTGATGAATGTAAAAAATTCAGATTGAGATGTTTTTTAAACAGAAGACATACTGTACATTGATAATATTGGTCAACATTGGTACATCCTTACTAATTAGGACCCGAGCACCGATGGTGTGAGGACTCTATTGTAATTGCTCAGTCAATTATTCTTCTCCGAAATGAATTGCATATTTGAGGGCCTAAACATGCTTGAAAACTCATGAAACTTTGCACACGCGATTTCAATTAAGTGCCCTTCGTGCTACGTTTCACGTACAGTTATGAAATTCAGGAGACAGATGTAACAGCCCAATACCTACAAAAAAGTCCTTGAGTGCAAAATCTGAAAACCCAACAGGAAGTGAGATATTTTGAATTTTCTCTGCAAAATTTTTGCAGTTTTTGCCATTTCCAGACGTCGTACTTTAACGAACATCATATTTGGTCAGCCTAATCTAAAGGCCTTTGTGACATTAAATTGCGAAGATCTTGAGTTTTCGTTGAAGGGCGTGTCCGTGGCGGCCTGACAAAATTCGATGTTTCGCCATGAAACAGGAAGTTGTTGAACTTGGGCATACAATGTCCTATCTGCCCCAAACTTCACATGTTTTATAAGAGTCCTGGCCTGAAGACATCTATAATATTCAGTTACAGTCATAGCGCCACCTGTGGGCAACAGGAAATGACATGTTTTACACTGTGATTATCTCCTCATAGAGATTTAACCAGATCAACATCATATATGGTCAGTCTAATCTTAAGGCCTTTGTGATGTTAACTTGCGAAGATCTTAAGTTTTCGCTGAAGGGCGTGTCTGTGGCGGCCTGACAAAGTCTGATGTTTCGCCATGAAACAGGAAGCTGTTGTAACTCAGGCATACAATGTCTGATCTGCCCCAAACTTCACATGTGTGATAAGAGTCCTGGCCTAAAGACATCTATATACTAATATTCAGTTAGTCACACCTGCTGACAACAGGAAATGGCATGTTTTGCACTATAATTCACTCCCAGAAACACATTTAAAAATGCCATGAAGTACCAAACATGCTAGAAACACGTTAAATCATGCAACACTTGGCTAAGTGCTAAATTATGCGATTAACGCCAAGAAACAGCAAGTTGTTGTAACTCAGGCAAACAATGTGCGATCTGCTCCAAACTTCAAGTTTGATAATAGTCCTGGCCTGAAGACATCTACATGGCAATATTCAGTAATAGTCAAAGCGCCACCTGTTGGCAGCAGGAAGTGTGGCACATCGAAATGCCATATTTCTCCTGTATTTACTCGATTACATGCATATCAACCACTATTCACTGTTTTTCTAAGGCCACCGGGTGGTGGTGGCCCCAGGTGCAAGGGCCCTCTCATCACTGCTTGCAGCTTTAATTATGTTTTGTAATTGTTATGTATGTTCTGTAAACAGCAGAACATGCTATTCTCGAGTATTTTAATTAATTTATTAATTAAATATAAGTATTAATTTTCCAGTTATAATTTATAAAATTCCTTAAAAATGTATGCAACACTGCCTAAGATAATATTATGACTAGTTTTCAGAGACTGTATCTTTTATTTAAGTTTCTGGTAGTTTTAGATATAAACAAAAACATTTAAAAAAATAAAATAAATAAAATCCTAACATCTCATGCAGTGTTCGTTCTCAAGTAAATCAATCTTGTTTTATCGATTATTAGATAATTTTAACGGAAAACCAAAAACTAAGTTTTTTTACAGTGTAAAGACCAACATTGTCTTAAATCACGTTATTTACACAGTTAGGCCACAAGAAAGTTCATGTTCTCTATGCAGCACACACTCTTGACCGTGTGTTATGCAAATATGTTGTGTGTGTGTGTGTGTGTGTGTTTGTGGACGTGTGTGTCGTCTCTGTCACTCTCTCTCTCCTCGTGCCCCCTCCTCCTTTCAGCAGCAGGCTGGCTTGTTATCCGCTGGCGTGAGGCGGAGTGTGACAGCGTGATAATCCGTGCAGATATGTGCCGCTGACCCCGAGATGTTCCTGCCTGCTGAGAATACTGGGGGAACTCGGCCGTCTCCCACTCTCTCTCTCTCTGCCCCTCTTTTTCTTCTGCTACAAATATTCCAGCGGACATATGCTTCCCCAGTTCACTGCAGAGCTTATGGTGTTTGTTAGTCCGACACATCCAGGCTCAGGGTGTGTGAAAGTGATTTGATCTTCCGCTCTGGAAGCTTCATTACCTGGGTCACAGTCTGACTCTGCGGCTGCGAGGTGTGATGCTGGATCTCCGGCAGGTGTGTGAAGAACCAGAGCGTCATTGACACCAGGCCTCACTGACTTCATCTGACACAAACAGGAACTGCTCCTGTCCTGAGAAACGTGCATCCATGCAACAAATCTGAAGACGAACAAGGAAAATTATTTCAGTCCCACTGTCTTTCTGTATTAGTTGTACAAGATGGAATTGTACATGATCCAAAATTATCATTCATCACGTAACCTTTATTTAGATGGCGTTTTATACAATACAAAGTGTTTCAAAGCAGCTTTACAATGATAAACAGGTAAATAATAATTCAATAATGCAAACAGAATTCAATTCTGCTGTAAAGCAGCTCTAAAAAGACAATAGTAAACAGTCATTATTCAGTTGAAATCAGTTCTGTGTTGATTCAGTTTGTTTCAATGTGTAAAGTTCATTAATTATTAGTTCAATTCATCTCTAAATCAGCTCTGGAGAAAACAGTGATGTCATCATCCGCTCATTTCACTTCTCATTCAATACTGTCAGTGAATTTATGGTCATTAGTAGTGGCCAAGCTGGTCAATACAGTTTATTGGTGGGAATATTAGCTAGTAGACCTGGTTGGGGCCTGGTAGACCAGCTTAGTCGAGCTGGTTAAAGATAAAACACCATAAATGAATAAGGAAACATGTTCCAAATCCATCTTAAACTGATATGAGATGTTTTTCCCACCAAATCAGTGTTTAATCACTACAACACATAATAAAAACCAATAATAATATACCATTAACCAAATGTGCATATTATTGTCAGCGTTGTAATTAGATATTCAACACATTTAACACAAAATAATTTAAACTCAGTGTGAAATCAAACCCTTATATTCATTTTCTCATCCTTACAAAAACAACAAATTATCAAAAATATATACCCCTGGATAAAAACATGCTAATATCGTCACTTTCTGGACACTAACATGATGGTAGTAATATTTAAAAACCATGTCATATGAATATGACAATAAAATAGTAGGCTACCATGTGTATTTTGGACACCAATATGATAAGTACTTTATAGCACCATTTAAATACCATGATATATGAATATTGTAATCCTAAACAGTAACAGTACGCTACTATATAAATAATCAAAGTATCATGGTGTTACCATCTGGTACCATAAGTGAACCATGGTACCGCCATAGTACTTTTTTTTTTTTAATAGTGCCAACAGCCCAGCATCACATTTCACACATTTCTCTAAAACATGGGCTGAAACTGGCATAAAACACTCCCAAAGACACAAACACTCCTCTCCAGAAGAAAGACATATCCAGAGCTCCCTCTTATGGCCACCAGCTGTGTCGAGCAGCAGGTTAAATAAATCCCCTCCCATCCGCTCGTGAAAAGAATGAGAAAGAGGAATGAAAATCCCCCCTCGCTCCAGCCCCGCTGAAATGCCAGACATCCAGAGAGAGGCTGCGCGAGCACCTGAGATCCACATTACAGTACCTTCACAGACTGCAGGCCTTACCCAACATCTGTCCACTAATCACACACAGATGACAGTAATGTTAATTAAAGTTAATGTAATCAAACTCCATCCATATGGCCTTGTCCCTGATTAGTAAGAAATGCTTTTTTTATCCTGCTGTAACTTGTTAGATTAGCGCCACGCTTCATCACAATGATGTCTGGAACCAAACAACGCACAATGCGCCATATTGAAAGACTTTTGAAGATTAAAGTAAAAACACGCACAACAACAAACTGTGAGCACATTTAATAAGAGTTGTGAAATTAATAACTGTGAGCATATTTAAGGCCTATATGCAGCTCAATGTAGTATTCTTACTATTTTAGATGCAACATTATTATACATATACGGGTCAATTTTTTTTTTGTCCAAAGGCCTTAATAATAATAAAAAACAAAGATATGACATTCAAAGTATGTAAGGTAGTACAACTAGATCTCTTTTATTGAATTCAAAAGGTTTTAATTATATTTTGCTACATATAAAGGTATTTTAAAGATTTTGAAGATTTTGATTCGGTTTAACCGTCCAAAGGCCAATACAGACATTTCATTTGTGATTAAAATATCTTAAAATGTAATAAATGTATATATTTTTTATTCTGGCATGATTTTATAACATCATATATCAACATAGTGCAAAATGGTATAAAAATTATGTGTTGAAGTCGTTGCTTTGTTATGAGAAAGAATGTCCGGAAAAATGAATTTCATTGATGTCATTCGGAGTAACCAATATAAAGGGACCATTTTGGATCAAGTCATGCGGTCAATATTATGTGACAGGATGTGACATCATTCAGACACCTGCAAAGGACCACATGGTCGTAAAGCAAAGAAACTAACTCTCTCTTAACTATTTGAAAAATTCATGTTTTCACTTGCTCATACGCATGTCCCCAAACATCAGGTCATTCGGTACAACTGCTATAAAACATGGAAAATGTTGAAATATTTTAAAAACTTGTACTAAATATAAAATGTTTGATTGTCCTTTTGCTAGCTAGCTAGCAAGATAACCAACTAGCTAGCTAGATATCAGCCTGTTAGCATTGTTTGAAAATATCGTCATTCGGTATAACCAAAAGTGTAATTCGGTAAAACCGAAATTTTGGTTAAACCGAATATACAAGATCTTGAAATGTTGTACGCCAGACTTGAATTTGTGTTACCCACACTGAAACCAATGTTCAATGTGTCACATGTGCTAAATTCATAGGATACCATGACAAAATGAAAAAAGTAAATTGTTATTTCATTTGCATTTTATATTCATAACAGTAAATGTGTAATTTTTTCAGTTCCATATTGGAATAGTGGTTTTGCAGTATATTTTACAGTATACAGTACATCATGTGGATTATTATTTTAAAAAAGGATGTTTTATTAAAACATGTAAAAGATACATTCAGCAGAGTTTTGGAGCTGGAAATATAGATTTCTTTTACACTACACATCAACTTAGGCTTTCCACAACACAAAGCGACAACCAGTGTGGATTACACACGGCCTACGGGTTACAAGCTCCCGATCGCCTACTCTGAGAGGGTTTGCCAGGATTTCTGCAAGGACGCCCACTCTCTGACTACAGAAAATATTGTGCATAACCGTGTAAATGAAAACTGAAATCAGTGAAATGCAATTACGGCTAGAGAGAAACAAATAAACACATCCTGTGTGGCACGTGTGTTAAAAGCAGTCGAGCAGGGAGATTTATGACACGGCTGGTGAATTAGAGCAGCCTCGAACCAGTGGCCTGTTGAATCGACCATCCATTTATTGGCCATAGAGAAATGAGCCCCTGCTCCCCCGAGCTGTCAGTAAATTTAGGACCTCACTGGGATTGTAAAAGACTGCGTTGCTTGTCAGTGTGTCATTAGGCTATTATGAGCCTTTTTCAGTCAGAGAGTTTAAGATGTCTTCTCTTACATGAGACCTATATTGATCGAAATTATGTTGAATGAAATTCAAAAGGGGTTGGTAAGACATTTTGATGTTTTTAAAAGAAGTCTATTATTCTCACGAGGTTGCATTTATTTGATAAATAAACGTAATATTATGAAATATTACTACAATTTAAAGGTCCAGTGTGTAATATTTAGGAGGATCTATTGACAGAAATGCAATATATTATACATAATGTTTTTAGTGGTGTATAAAGTCCTTACATAATGAACCGTTATGTTTTTATTACCTTAGAATGAGCCATTTCTATCTACATACACCGCAGGTCCCCTTACATGGAAGTCGCCATTTTGCGCCGGCCATGTTTCTACAGTAGCCCTAAATGGACAAACCGCTCTACAGAGCTGACAAAACTAGGCCTACATTTTTAGCATTACTCCAGCCTTCAGTGTCACATGATCCACATGAATATGATCCACATGAATAATAATTATTTGCGGCTCAAGAAACAATTCTTACTATTATCAATATTAATAATAGTTGTTCTGCTTAATATTTTTTGTTGAAACCATAATATTTTTTTTCTGGATTCTCTGGTGAATAGAAAGTTCAAAAGAACAGCATTTATTCGAAACAGAAAAATGTTTTAACATTATAAATGTCTTTACTGTCACTTTTGAACAATTGAATGTCGTTGCTGAGTGAAAGTATTAATTTCTTTGAGCAGTAGTGTATATATACACAGTAGTGTATATATAATTACATATATATATTATTTTTGTTGTGTTAAAATACTTGCTTCCGATTACTTTCAATTCCAACTATGAAATTTTAAAGCTGAACCAATAAGTGTAAACACTGTTGCTCTGTTGTGCTTTCAAACCAACCCAACATAGCAACATTAGTTCAACCAATAGTGTGAGTTTGGGGGTGGGACTATCTGTTTGGCTGACCAACAGCAGAAAGGAGGCGTGTTCTATTTGAAAACAAGGGCAGAAACAGCTTTAATGTTGGATTCCAATTACATTATTTTCTAATTACATTACTCTTTATTTAATCCTAAGTATTTCCATTTTACTTAACCTTTTCTTTTCCCTTTTCGCTTTCTTCTGTTGCATTTTCTTATTTAAATGCCTAATGGTTAAGGCAAAAGAATGCATAGATTAGAGTAGCCTACATCTGGGTCAGGTCCTTGCATTTGCGTGCTGACAAGATGAGTGACAGATGATTGACTTCTGCAATTGATGTTCATTCCGTTATTGCCACGTGGCTGAGCCCTCAGCTGGGTTAATAATGCCTTCAGTCCAATCAATAGATGGGAAGATATTACTAAACAAACATCTCTGTTTACCAAGGAACAGTAAAACAATCACCGCAATTTGATTTTTCGGTCATTACTGCAAATGTTCTTGTCTCTGCCGCTCGCCGACGGTAATGTGGAGATTTAGAGTAATTGGAATCGATGAGCACGTTGTTGCACACAGAGTCTGTGCTCAATAGCTTCTCTCAACAGACTAGATGCACACGTACCGGCGTGCTACAGATTATGAGATTGCGCAATCGGCGCAAACCACCATGTTCGGTAAAGAGCAATTAAACAAAGCAAATGTTTTATATGCTTCCCATTGGCCTAGTAAAGTAAAGTAGGTCATCTAAACTTTTCAAACAAAATGTATTATTTCTGAAATGTATTTGGCTCAAGACTGTCATCTCCAATGACCCTTAGCACTGCATCAAGATGGAAAAAAGGAACGAGAAGAAAAAAACGTTTTTCCACTCAGTCGTCCTGGTGTCTAACGTGCTGGGTGCACTGATGAGCTAATAAAACCGACCAAAGTTTTGGACCATTTCTGAAGATGATTGTGTGTCTGTAGATGAGGCTTGGTGCGAGTGTGACACTAAGATGCCCCGGCTCATTAGGGGGTGGCTTCTCTACCCACCTCCCCCTGCAAGAGGTGGGGGCCGCCTCTATGCCCAGGCCCCCATCATCTACGACTCCCTTTTGTTTCTTAATGTTCAAAATCGATTAAGAGATGATCTGGCCCGGCAGCTAATTAAAAAGGAGCAGGTGCCAGAGTGTAAACAGCCGTGGCGCCAGGAGCTGACATAGAGCGGCACAATTATTCATCCCAAACGCTCAGACCTCATAAAGGCGAAAAGGCGCAAAGACAGACTAATGGAGACTGACTCACCCTCTAACACACTCACATTCTTCCTAAGAGTCTGGAGCAGTGTGAGGCAAGACACCTTAAAAGACAGTGACGAGACTGAGGGAAACACATACGCCTCTTTAGGTCATTCCTACTATCCTACAATACATTATCATGTTCTCATCATATATATTATACATAAAACAGGGGTGTAACAATACATCGGGCCAGCAATGCATCGCCACAAAACTTTATCTGTTGCACGTGTTTTAAAGAGGACCTATAATGCCCCTTTTACAAGATGTAATATAAGTCTGTGAAGTTTCAGCTCAAAATACCTCACAGATCATTTATTATAGCTTGTCAAATTTGCCCCTATTTTGTGTGTTTCCCTTTAAATGCAAATGAGCTGCTGCTCCCGGCCCCCTTTCCAGAAGAGGGCGGAGCTTTAACAGCTCACATTTGGTTGCTCAACAACAACAAAGCTGGAGAATCTCACGCAGCCAAAATGATGATAATCAGTAACAGTGTTCAGTGTAAAATGCCATTTAACAGTGTAAAATGATGGCAACACTCTACTACAACTCTTCCTCTTCTCTAAAGCAGCCCAACATGGCCTCACCCCCTTTTTTGTGTGTTCTCGGGGGCAGGGTTTATGTAAATTTTAGGGTTTGTAATGTCACCAACCTAGGAAGAAGCTCATTGTAGTCCCTACCAGCCGTTTGTTGTAGACCTTAAACAGAATTCTATAAAAGAATATCTCCCTTTGCATTGAACTTTGAGCGTCGTAACTTTGCAGACGTTTATGCTCAAACAGCAACATTACACACTAACTAAAGTTACTTTACGCTTGAGGTATTTTCAGAGAAATGTTCATGTTACATATTTTGGTTGCATTTGTGAGTTTATTAAAAATGTAACTGGTAGTGTAAAAATAAGCACATAATATCATAATATCAATATATCAGTGGATATACCTCTGATTCAAATAGAATCGTGATTGTATCGCTGATTTTTTTGAGGTATCGGCAAATATCGCATCACTGGCTATTAGAATCGATATCAGATCTTATCATGATAAACTGTCCGATTTACACCCCTTTTATTAAATATCTTAAAATGATAGTTTACCTAAAAAAGAAAATTCTGATTTACTCACCATTCATGCCATTTCAAATCTCTATGACTTTCTTTCTTCAGTGGAACACAAAACAAGATATGTTGTTAAAAATGCTTTTGTCCATGCTGAAATAAAAGTCACTTCATAATACTTTCTTCCAGGTGTTTTTTTTATTGGTTTCTGTAAACTTTTTTATTTATTTATTTATTTTTTTAAACAAAACATGTTCCTAATTTATTGGAAATTTTGCTGTAATTGAAAATCGATTCCTCAATGCAGGGTCATAGAAATGATCTAAAAAGTGGGCAGGGCACATTATCATCAGCATGTCTCATGAATATTAATTAGGCAAGGTGTTATCCAATAGTCCTTCTGAAAAACAGGTGAGGGTTACACTTTATTTTACAGTGCCGTAGTTACATTGTAATTACTCAAATAAGTACTAAGTACTATTAATTAACTACATGTACTTACTATAGAGTTACAGTTAGGGTTAGGGTTAGTTACTTGTAATTATGCATAATTTACTGTTATTACTATAGTAAGTACATGTAGTAACGTAACTACGGCACTAAAATAAAGTGTTACCGTCCTTTTATAGAAATACTTCAGTTAGAAGGTAATCATTGATTTTTATAAAATTATAGTTCAAATGGTAATGCATAACAGGAATGAACAACAGCACTTTGGAAACGTGAGTTTGGCCTGTTCTTCATATTGTCTCCATCTCATTATGGCGGAGTTATAATAAGAAACAATGCTACCACGCTGGGCCGGCACATGTCACTGTGTTACCAGAGCTATCTCCATCTTATTGACAGACAAGGGAAGGGACATGAAATTTCATTAAAGTGTAACATAGCAGAACATAAATCAGTGCCTTTGAAAACACACATGAGAGTAATAGACAATGGAATAACTCTCTTTGACATGTGAGTTCACAGCCGCACTGGGGATACTGGGGGATTTCAACGGAGCCATCAAAGAGAGTCATCCAAGATTTGTGGCCTTTCATGTGTCCCTATGGCAGCCACAGCGCTAACCGTGAAATTTAAACGGGTTACTGTATGGAGCCTCAGAGTCACTTTAAATTAAGGGTTCTGTAAGGATGAATCTGTCAGAAAGGAAAGTGTGTCGATACTGTAGGGATGTGTATGATAAATCCTTTCACTTGGCTATTCAGTCTCTGTGTGACCTGTACTCATAGAAACCATTAAGCACACCGAGCTTATAAAATTCATACAGAGTTGAAGAATCAGCCATGGTTTTCTGAGACCACGGTAAATGGTTCTTAATGGCAATCTGAAACCATTTACGGCTCGGCTCGAAGGCCAACGCATGCTGTGCGGTGGTTTGCTGAAGGACAAACTTTGGAAAATGCTTTTCGAGAAATCTAACAATGTCACTAAGCTCTTGTAATGCACAAGGACAGGTTCATGCACTCAGAAATTTGTCCAGTCTTTACACTCACAGTGGCTTTTCATTGGATAATTAATTTTGAAGTTTTATTAAGTGTTAAAAATGAGATTGTGATTTTTATAATCAATTAACACTGCTTTTGTCATTTTTTACAAGATGGACAAAATTTGTCACCAAAAAAGTAATTCAGTTTAACCAAAATTTCAGTTTTACCGAATGACACTTTTGGTTATACCGAATGACGATATGTTCAAACAATGCTAACAGGCTGATATCTAGCTAGCTAGCTAGTTAGCTTGCTAGCTAGCTAGCTAACAAAAGGAGAACCAAACATTTTATATTTAGTACAAGTTTTTAAAATATTACAACATTTTCCATGTTTTATAGCGGTTGAACCGAATGACCTGATGTTTCGGGACATGCGTATGAGCAAGTGAAAACATGAATTTTTCACATAGTTAAAAGAGAGTTAGTTGGTTTGCTTCACGACCATGTGGTCCTTTGCAGGTATTTGAATGATGTCACATCCTATGACATCCTATGTCACCGAATGACATCAATGAAACAAATTTTTCCGGACATTCTTTCTCATAACAAAGCAACAACTTCTACACATAATTTTAATACCATTTTGCACTATGTTGATATATGATGTTATAAAATCATGCTAGAATAAAAAATTTATACATTCATTACATTTTAAGATATTTTAATCACAAATGAAGTGGCTGTATTGGCCTTTGGACAGTTAAACCGAATGACCTTTTGATACTTCAAAATCTTTAAAATACCTTTATATGTAGCAAAATATAATTAAAACCATTTGGATTAAATAAAAGAGATCTAGCTGTACTACCTTACATACGTTGGATGTCATATATTTGTTTTTTATTATTATTACGGCCTTTAGACAAAAAAATTACGTTTATTATATATATATATTATTCCTAAAGAAAAACTCTGTACCTGTTCATCAATAATAATTGGAGAGGAAACTTAGTTTTATAAAACTACTGCACTTCCAAGTTTAATCAGTGCAGTTTGGGAGATTTGGGGGTTTTGGATGGCTAAAATTCCCTTTACCTCATGAAAAGTTCACTGGTCAAATTGCCTCTAAACTGTATCACATTATTTCCACCGGTATAGTCGTAAATCTGACCTTTATAACAGTGACAATTAAAAATGCATCAAAGCCTGAGAGGGTGGCTCCTGCGCTGACGGTTCACCCACATAGAGACAGAGAAAGAGAGAGTCTGGCTGGAACTCGCAGAACGGCACCACAGGGGGTCACAGAGAATGAAAAAATTTCTTCACACACGGTGGCGCAGGGTTCTCTGCTGACTCGGTTTTGTCTTTCTCCATTACCGACTGTTTGAAGTAGATAAAACAGTCAGTGTGTAATGGTGGCCCGGCCGACCTGCGTGGCGGCTCCTCTGTCTCTGGCAGTTCCTCAGATGGGATTGTGGGTAGGAGTGGGATAAATGGTGGGTGACTGCTGGCGAGGTGGAATGGTGGATGATATGAGGCTTTAAAAAAAGAACATGTAACCTTTGATTGTGCTTCCGGCGGATACGCACGCGTGCCAGTATCGTCACGTGCATCTCTGCCAAAGCCTCTCCGGCAGGTCAGATTAGAATGATAATTGACCCAGTGAATCACAAAACCCTTTATCTGAGACGCAGTTGGAGCTCTCCTCAGATCCAGGTGCATCAAATCCTATCTCAGTGATCTGACGATCACAACCACTGCTATCTCTTGCTCTATATTACACAATCACACACGTAGAGGAATCTACAAAACTAAAAAAAAAAAAAGAAAAAAAAAAAGATCCAGTATTGACAACAATGCTGTTCAGATTAATTTCACTTAAAATGTAAAAACATCAAGTCACAGTTTTCTCTCTTGTGTTGACATATTTCCTGTTGAAACAGGAAGATGGTATGAGACAATACTTTTCAGTTATATGGATTGCCAAGTACTGTAACTAGGGATGTGACAGTGAGGAAAATTTCCCACCGGTTAATTGACATGTGACAATACCGGTACTGCCGGAGGGTGGGATGTTGGAGTTTTTCCCTCTTTTGCACCTCGCTTTTAAATCACTAATTCAAAAGCGAAAGTAAAATGTGCATGGGCATTCATAACGGTGCGGAGCTTTGTTTTCAAATTAGCGCCAATTCGGGGGTGGCAATTGCTTGAGTGGTGGGTTAATTATTATTCTTCTTAATGAAAAACACAACAACTAGAAAAACACAACTAATCCTTTGCAGGTTCCCTATTGGCATATCTTCAGCCATCGTCTTGTCAGTCAGCTCCTCACTCTCATGATAAATGAAATCTGAATCCTGCTGCTGATCTGTGCTGCGACTCTCATTCAGCTCATGCTGCATTGAGCAGACACATTCACTGACTGAACTAAATGATTTTTATTACTATAAAAAAAAACTAAAAAACGACAGTAGGGGCAAGTGATGTAACCGGTGTTGAGGCTGAACACCGGTAAAACCGTCTATCGCAGCAAGCAAGCAAGTAACCTGCCTAATTTCGTAAATGAATTATGTGACAGAAAATGCATTGTTATCTCTCACTTTATGGAGGAGATTTGCATTTTGTTAAAGAAAGTAGTTTTGTGGATCACAAAATGCATTTTTCCACTAAATGGTTTTTGAACAATCCATTTCTTGATTCACAAGATCTTGATTGATTTCGTCTACTGGAATTAGGACTGTGAATTTGCTCTGATTTGTTTCCATTCTGATTCACAAAGTTGATTTGATTTGATTCACTTCAAATTTGATTTGAGTCTATGCCAGGAACTAGGAATGGGTATCCCACTGATTTCCCAATTCAGTTCAATTCTGATTCAATTTGTTTCAAATAGGATTTGTTTTGAAGCCAGGAACTACTGTTGGGTATCAACACAAATTTCGAGAATTGTTTCATTTCAGATTCACAAGGTTCACAAGATTGATTCACTTCAATTCTGATTTGATCTGATTCAAAAAGGTTCACAAGATTGATTCAAATCAATGCTGCTTTATTTTGAGTCTATTAAATAATTTCTTTTCCTGTGATGACATATTTCCATGGTGAAACAGGAAGTTGATATGGAGTGTCAGTGTAACCTGACAAATTTTTATGTGACAAAATACATTGTTATTTCATAACAAAAACACAGCTATACTTTAATGCATTTCTCATTTTGTGGAGGACATTTGTATTTTGTTTACAAAAGTATAGTTTTTGTGAATCACGAAATGCATTTTATCCACTAAATGGTTTTTAAACGTTCCATTTCATGATTTAGCATGTCACAAGATGCATTTGTCCATGAAATAATTATTCTGTAAATTCTATTATGTATTTTGTCCACATATTGTGTGATTCCCTTTCATGAACAAAATACATCTAATTGACAGAGTCTAGGTCACATTTTATGCCAAAATTAGTAAAAAATTATATTTTATAATTTGCATAAAGAAAATTAAGCTTATTTTAGGTCCATTAAGGTTGTTTTTGACATTGTGACAATTTTTCATAGTAATTAAACACAATCACCCCCTCCAAATTGTGCCTGGATGTTTTACTTGTGAGGGTTTTTTTAAACTGCTCTTCTATGAGAGATTAACATTTCAATTGTCTGTGTGTGTTGAATATGAATATTAACAGTCATATTTTCATATCGCTCATGATAATCACACATTTACATAAATATTATGGCACTGCCAAACCAGTCAAACATGCACGTAGTCTCCTACAGATAGCCGTGTGTTTGTGTGTGTATGTGTGTGTGTATGTATGTATATGTATATGTATATATATAAGTCAGAAAGATTGTACCTGACCTCTGTGACCTCTCCAAATACTTAGAAATGGTACAGCCATTACATGCTCAAAAACTTCACTGGTGGATGTCAAACCTGACAAAAAATGAATACCATGTTGTCAGTCGCAAAGTTTCCACAGATCTGTTAATAGTCTGTTATGAGATGCCCTGTGGCTGTGATAGTCCTCTGGGCATCTCTGTTGTTTGGCGTGGCCTCTTTCTTCCCATCATTCCTCGCCAAAGCAGTTCACACAAAAGAGTGAGTGCCAAGAGCAGTGATTCGGACCACAGACTGTTCGGCAAAATACTGGCCTGGCCTGAGTGTGTCATACACACACCTCTCTTTGGCCCGCCAGTTTCAGTCTGTCACAAAGCAGTACTACATGATTTCCCATGATTCCATCCTGATTCACATGATCTTGATTGATTCATTTTGATTCATCGGCTGGAATTAAGACTGTGAATTGGCACAGATTTCCTTATTTGATTCCATTTTGATTCACAAGGTCTTTTAATTCAATCCAGTTTATTTAAAATTTGATTTTTTTTTTTTTGATGCCATGAACTAGTGTTGGGTATCAACATTGATTTAAAAAAAAAAAAAAAAAAAAAAAAAAAAAAAAAACGCTCAGTTTCTGATTCACAAGATTTAGTCAATCCCGTTTTGATTTGATTCGTTTCACAGGACTGATTCAATTCAACGTCGATCTTTTTGCAAGAAACTACACTGTAAAAATGCGCTATATCTACTCAAAATTTTGGCAACAGATTACAAGCAATATTATTAATTAAATTCAACAAATAGAATTGAGTTAGAATTAATCAAATTAATTCCTTAAATGTCAACCATTTAAAACGAGTAAAATTTAAGTACAATTTAAACAAAAACATCTGAATTACAGGCAGACGTAAAAGATGAATTAAGAAATCTTTATTTTTTATTGCCAACTTAGAAGACACCTGATGATAACAAGCAGAATCACTGAAGGAAAGAGAAACACAAGAATTACCAGAGGTTTAGATGTTGATGTTGATTTTATTGAAAATGTTTGGTCACCATTATGGTGATCAGTGTTTTGTTTAGTTGGGCAGTTTGACTCTTTGCTTTTTATGTCAGTTTGGGGTTTTTGTAATGGTGTTTGCTAATTTTACACATTTTAAATGGTTGGCTTTTAAGGAATTAATTTGATTAATTCTAACTCAATTCTTATATGTTGAATTTAATTAATAATATTGCTTGTAATCTGTTGCCACAATTTTATTGAGAAGATAGAGTGTATGACTTTTTACAGTGTAGGACTGGATATCATGATTCCATTCAATTGCAATTCACAATGTTTTGATTTGATTAATTTCAAGATCTTGATGCTATTAGTTTCTAATTCTGATTAAAATAGTTGCCAGGAAATAGGGCTGGGTATCAAATTCACAAGTTTTTGATTGCTTCAATAAAATCTGAAAGATTTGGTTTGATTTGATATTAAGTTACTAGTTTCCATAGTAAGCTGCTATCACAATCTCCAAAAACTCAAGTATTCCTACAAAAGCTTGTTTCCACCTGAAGACATACAGAAATAGGTACATTTTCTCTCCAGCACAACCACCAGCCGCCCTCTGTCCTTCTCTAGTGCCAAATGGACTGTGAGCGATTGAATAAAGACCAGGGTCTTAATTGAGCCCATTCGTCTAGACTCCTATAGCCATTCTTTTCTGTCTAATTACCTGTGTGTGTGTGTGTGTGTGCAGTTGGCTGGATTACACCTCCTCTGATGAGAATCTTATGAGACAATACACAATCCACCAATAGCTCTGAGTGGACAGTTCCTTTCCTAGAATTCTCCTGAACACATACTGCAGTATAAATTTGCCTGAATTGAATCAAGCATGTTTACTGTGATGGAGAGCTGTCTTGACTGATCTTGCTTTTGTCATTTCAATCAGAAATACAGTAAAATATATTTGTTTTTATGCTTATATTTTTTTATGTTTTACTAGATGCAAACTGTATAGTTCCCGTCTGCAAAGTAATTACTTAAAGTATTAGTTCACTTTCAAATGAAAATTAGCCCAAGCTTTACTCACCCTCAAGCCATCCTAGGTGTATATGACTCTCTTCTTTCTGATGGAAAAATAAATAAATAAATAAATAAATAAATAACCAGAGAAATATAATGGCAGTGAATGGGGGTCACTAGTATGAGCTGAAGAAAGTGCTTCCATCCACATCCATCCATCATAAATATGTGCTCCACACGGCTCCGGGGGGTTAATAAAGGCCTTCTGAAGCGAAACGATGCGTTTGTGTAAAAAAATATCCATATTTACAAGTTATGAAGTCAAATATCGAGCTTCCACCAGACCGCCTTCCGTATTCAACGTACGAAGAAAGTGTAAAACTCTTGCAGTTCAAAAAGCACACTACGTTTTATGCCTTCCCTATTCAACTTACGGAAAAAGTGTAACTGACGCGACGCCAGTTTACATTTTCTTCGTAACTTGAATACGGAAGGCAGTCTGGCGGAAGCTCGATAATTGACTTCATAGCTTGTTTAATATTTTTTATATTATATATATATATATATATATATATATATATATAGCCTACATATAATTTAAATTATATTATATTATAGATGTGAACCACAGGCAGTGTGAGCCACTCTCTCTCTCTCTCGCCTTCGTGTCTGAGTGTGACTACAGCGAGGTCATTATGACACAATGAGTCAGACAGATATGAAGTCTACAGTGTGACATGTTTGCCCCCTGCGCTCATAACTTCACTTAAATATGGGGTATAAGACTTTACATCACCACAACACACTGTAATATTGTGTCAAAAGGGTTGAAATGTGTTTAGTGGGCCACTATGTGTCATACGTAAAACATTCAGTAGATAATACATCACAGGAGTCATGGAAATATAGAAAAAAATAGAAAAGGATTCAGACTCACTTTTATTGGATCAGAATAAATGGGACGGTAGAACGCTGATCTAACCGTTACCTGTATCTTTCCACTTCAAGAAACCGCTGAGCGCCATGACAGAATTTCTTACAGTCGCCATCAATAACTCACTTTGCGTGTACATCTCAATGCATTTAACAAGCTGTCAGGCCCGTGTGTACTCGAGTGGAATAACTAGATGGTCAGAAACAGCTTACCAGTAATTACGCTGGCTAAGGTATAATTTCTTTGCGCACTCATTTTGGTTTCTGAAGAGGGAAGGAGTGATAAAAGTGAATTGTGGGAGGTATTTCCAGGTGGTCTCAGGTGTGGACACATTAGTCCAAGCTCACTTTGCCACGTTAATAACCAGATTTATAGGCCACAGAGGAAAATGAACAGCATGGAGCTCAGAGGAGACAGCACCTCCTACACATGGTCTGGATAAACCCTCCCTAAAGCCAGGGATCTGATCTCTCACAGGAAAGAGGGTTTAGGCAGAGCCAGAGATTCTCAACCCGTCCAGCTTGCCTGACCCATCACCCCCTCTGTTTAATTTGAGGATTATCCGAAAAAAGCGCTTTATTACTCAGGACGGATGTGATCTTAAAACAGTGGGGTGACAGAAATACCACCAGACAAACACAGGAGAAAATGTTAAAATATACAGTCAGAAGTACAAAGAGGTAACATTTATTGCTCTGTGTTATATTAGGAGAGTTAACCGAGTTCTCAGTTATGTTTGATTTAAAGTTGAAGTGTGGCACTATCAAAACCTTGCCCTGTTGAACATCCCAACACATCACCATTGGCTCAACCAATCACATGTTTGGGGCAGGGCTATCTGTTTGGCTGACCAATGGCAGTGGGGTCAGGAAACCTGTTTAAAAACAGTCATTACTTTCTGGTGGCACTAGTTTCACAGAAATTACATTTACACTTCACTTTTAAGACTCAAACATTAAATTCTGCAGGGAAAATTACAAAATAATTGTTAATATATTAGAACTATAAAATGAATGAATGTTACATCATAAGTGTTTCGAGATTTCAATGGTTCACGTGACTTTGGCAGTTTGATACGCGCTCCGAACCACTGATTCGAAACAAAAGATTCGTAAAGCTTCGAAGCTTCATGAAGCAGTGTTTTGAAATCGGCCATCACTAGATATTGTTGAATAAAGTCGTTTTTTTTTTTGTTTTTTTTTGGCGCACAAAAAGTATTCTCATCGCTTCATAACATTAAGGTTGAACCACTGTAGTCACATGAACTGTTTTAAATGTAACTTTAGTACCTTTCTGGGCGTTTGAAAGTGTTAATTATCTTGCTGTCAATGCAGGCCTCACTGAGCCATCGGATTTTATCAAAAATATCTTAATTTGTGTTCTGAAGATGAACGAAGGTCTTACAGGTGTGGAATGACATGAGGGTGAGTAATTAATGACAGAATTTTCATTTTTGGGTGAACTAACTCTTTAAAAAAGTAAGTTACCTGGTTGCCTTAAAATTTTGAGTTCATTGAAATTAAAAATTTGAGTTAATACATTGAAGGTGATTGGTTTAATCAACAGAAACTCAAAATATTATGTTTCTGAACCACATTCATTATTTAAGTTGATTTGACAAAAGAAAAAAATGTTGTGATAAATTATCAACAAATAAGTTTTTTACAGTGTAAAAGAAATAATTCTAGATATCTAATTTGGGATTTGTCTTTCCTACAGGTAATGACAATGTACATCGCCTGTGTCGCATCAGCTGCTGAATTCTGAGCAGAACCCAAAGCTGTTTGGTGTTATGCATCTCCAGAAAACAATTTAAATGTATGAAGGCTAATGCACTAATATCAATTATAGATGGAGTATTCCAATTTCCAGGCTGTTGGTGTCAATGAGCTTTGCATTCTTTTATCTTTGCTCATTAACCGTCAGTGTGAGATAACTATTATTTTTCATTAAAAAGGAAAGTTGAGTATGTTATTTGTCTCATCCCTCTCCAGGTCTTGATATAGTGTTCAGTCAGGTGTAACAAGCGTGCTGTGGGGATGTTTGTGAGTACGGCTCTACTGGAGCAAATGGATGATTAGTATTTGTCAATCTATCATTACAAAAGAGATGTAGTTGTAGTTCTAAAATCTGATTGGATCAACCATTTAGTGTAAAACAGCCGATGACCACACATCAATTAAATTTCATAATAATGCGCCAAATTGCTATGTTGCTTAGCAACTGTACAGCTGGACTAAATTGCTTGCTGAAAAATATATTTTATTAATGAATAAAACAGGTGAAAAAAAATCCTACAGACTTACACCTAAGCAGCAGTGTTGCCAAGTCTGTGGTTTTCACGTGGAATTGGACTACACTGTTGCCACGGGTTGTTTTTTTATTCCGCGGGTTGAAGCTACCCCCCGCTCCCGAACGCTAGTTTTGGTTGTGATTGGACTGGTTTTGTTACGTAAACCTGGCAACCCTGCTAAGGAGGGGCCACATATAGAGACCAGAATATCATAGAGATTTGAGAGTGGGCAGTTTTGGGCCAGTATAAGCAACCAATCAGAGCACCCTAGCAACCTCCTAGCAACACCATAGCAAGTAGCCAGAACACCCTAGCAACTATACAGCAACATGCTAAAAACACAACACCGTACCATTGTGGCAGCAAACACACATATATATATACTAGGGCTGGGACAATACATCGAATCTCGATTTGCGATACAAAGAATCTGGAGCGATTCTGATATTTTCCGATGTATCGCGATTCTCTCTCGAATCGATTCTGAGCTTAGTTTTTAACAGCAAATGGCACTACTATACGTGCTTTAGAAACACTCGTACACTGCCTGCTTCCAGTTCCTTTACACACACAACTTAAACCTAAAATAATCATTCATAAAGTTCGAAAAGTTTGAAGCGAATTACAAATCTCGTGTCATAAAAGCATTATGAGCCGAGGTGCAAGTATATTTAACCACTTACATGACTCAGCCAAACGTACGAGTGCTGTCCAGCAGTCTTCTTCGTGTGCATTTGAGAGTGTGCGGTTAGAAAGCACATCTAGAGCGCCATCTGCTGTTAAAACTAAGTTCAGAATTGGTTCAAGAGAGAAAATATCAGGATCGATCCAGATTCATTGTATCGATACTCTAATATATATTAGAACAAATGTACATTAGAAAACTATGTAATCCACGACTACTTGACTAGTGGAAGAACTAACTGACTAGTCTCCCTAACAAATAGCTGGACTTTTCTTTTCATTTTTAAGCACATTGAGCAAAAATGTAAGTCTAATAAAACACTGCAGCTTGTTTTAATAACTCCTCTTTTCCCCCAACTGACATTTACCACGCTAGGCTAAATGAGGTGAGTAATATTTTATGAACACAGCTTCCTTTATAGAAAGATATGGCAGAGGTGGTATAGTTTAACCTTAGTGTGCAGCGTATATCTGTCTCTCTCACAAACCCACAATCCTCGGAGGCATACAAAAGACAGCACTCTGGGTCCAGACCCCAGTCTGAATTCAGAATAAACGATTCTGGTCATTCCTCAGCGGAGTCTCCCTTTAATCGAGGTCTCTGTGGATGTCTTTCCATGCAGTGAACAGCACAAAAAGAACCGTGCTCAGGCAAAGTTCCACAAGTCATGTCCGAAATTGTCTCCTGCTTTCCCGCTTTGCTTTTGATGTATATTTAAAGTGCTAGAATAAAATTTTTGGAGGCAACCGGCCACATTGATTTTCAGATGTGGGGACAAACACACCGAAATTAGATGTCAAAGTCCAGATGCCGATGTTTAAAGTGAAATGTGGCTGCTTGTGTTCCCAACCAGGCTGTGAGAGGGCAGGTCCATTTATTGAGAAAAGAGTCGCAATCGGACCATCTTTCATCTATGTAGAGAACGTTGCATGAATTTCATTATGTGTAACCTAACAATATCCTAAATCACATAATTCTAATGAACCTAGCATTGTAATTTGGTCTTTGTAGCATTCCAGATTCACACCGCATCACAGCATCACACCAATGCTGTCAAATTTCAGCATTTGAAAGGAAAAATATCAAGCAAGAGTTCAAATGCTAATGATTCTATGCTTATGAGCTTATGAGAAAGGGGGGACGCAATCTCGCTACATGTCAGAATGCTGCCCACGAGGTTATCGGATCCAACCCAGATTAATGTTTAATAACGTTTATTTTTCACAGTATAGATAGATAGATAGATAGATAGATAGATACAAGTACTCATTGACAAAATGAAGTTTAATATCTACCAGAAGTGCAATTATTATAGCCGATAGCCTCGTGGGCAGCATCCCGACATGTAGCGCGATTGCGTCCACCTTTCTCCCACTTTGCTTACTGTCTATTCTATACTATCCTATCGCAACACAGTAAATGGTACAGTTGTCAAAAGTACCAACATTTTAAAAACCGAAATTTTAAAAATGTGACGCTTTGAGCGCTGTTGAGCAGATTCGTAAACACCTCTGATTGGCCATTGTGTTCACGCGCTCATCGGATATGTCTGTGATTTGCTACAATGATCAAGTATCTGTGTAAGCGCTCGGTGAAGAGCGTCATTGATGACTATTTACAACGTTTTTGAAGCGTTGATCATTGAAGCCAATCACAGACATATCTGATGAGCTTGTGAACACAATGGCCAATCAGAGGTGTTTACGAATCCGCTCAACAGCGCTCAAAGAAAAATTTCAGTACCGGCGTGGTACCGAAGTCGGTACATTTGACAACTGTAGTAATTGGTTCTTTAAACATGTCAATATAAAGCTGATTTTATGGTTTCATTTTATGAAGGCAGTTTCTTTAAATAGGAACATAATATTTGGAGGTGTGTGGCATCAAAAATTTAAAAAACTCCCTAGTGATATTCAATGAAGGTCAAAACAAATGAGGAGAAGGTTTTGAAAAATAGTACAGAATTTCCTCCTCAATTTGACTAAGTCTATGCAAGAAAAAAAACGCAATGTTTGATTCGTGCCGTATTAAAATGACAAAGTATGTGCAACATCCATGTAAAATGTAAAATGCTATGTAAAATGAAAGTTCAAGTTCTTATTTTGAGAAACAAAAATGGTGCATGATTATCACTTGAGACTGGGCTCTTTAAACTTGGACCAGTAAGAAACACCAAGAACACACTAACAACCTAGCAACCACACAGAACATGCCAACATGCCAAAAACAACTCAAAATACACAGTAAATCACTCGGCTAGTCTCATGAACTAGACTTCAGAAAAAAGACAGCTATCTTAATAGAAACTAAATATTTTCCAGATCATATTTTACACATTTTTGTTTTCACAATATAAATGGGTGATTATACATGAACATATAAAGGTGCATTAATATTTTAATTTTAGGAAGGCAGTTCATCAAAATGGGAACATCATATTTGGGAGTGTTTGGCATAAAAAATTTTTTTAAAAAAATGAAATGGAACTTTACATCAGTATTTTATCAGTTAATTCCCTGGGAATCAAATTCATTACTTTGAATTCATGAATATCACTTGAGGTTGGGCTCTTTAAACTGGGACCATCAGGAATTCACCCAGAACACCTTAAAAACCCCATGCACAGAAAATCGCTCAGCTAGACTCACAAACCAATCCACAGACTTCGGTTGTGCTCTGAAGTCTTAAGTCAGTTTGAATAGTAGCAGCGCTGTTATTGAGTTCCTCTTTCCTGTCCAGTTCTTTCAAACGCCCTCATTCTCAAGGTATTTACTCCACCACAACAGACAGATTGATTTCAAATATGCCTCATGGTTTGTGCCTGACGTTCAATGCGTGCAAGGAGCAATTCTAATTGACAACATCAAACTTTGAGCACCGAATTGATTATATTGAGATTGTTTAGCAGGGGGCTGAATGACCTCTGAAAATAAAGAAAGAAATGTATTCGCTTTTGAATCTTACATACAGTATAATCTGATGGATTTGCCTGGGTGGCGTAAGAATGATATTTTATTAGGTGAAACACACATAAATATCATTCTCATGATTTCTAAATTATGTTAATAAAAATATATATATAAATAATTAGGCCCTATATTATGAAATAAATAAAAAATACACATTTCCCAGATGTTTTTTATTTTTGGCATTTTTGCCTTTATTGCGATAGGATAGTATAGAGTAGACAGGAAGTGAAGTGGGAGAGAGGGGAATGGGAGCTGGAAGTCGCCCGAAACGCAAACCGCGCTATATGTTGGAGCGCTGCCCACGAGGCTATCGGCTCTAGCCCAGATTAACGTTTAATAACATTAAAGGGTTAGTTCACCCAAAAATGAAATTTCTGTCACTAATTACTCACCCTCATGTCGTTCCAAACCCTCAAGACCTTTGTTCATCTTAAGAACACCATTTAAGATATTTCTGATGAAATCCAAGAAGGTTTTTATCTCCCTTAGAAAGCAATGAAATTACCACATTCAAGGTCCACAGAAGTAGTAAAGACATCGTTGAAATAGTCAACGTGACTACAGTGGTTCAACCTTAATGTTATGAAGCGACGAGAAGCGACTGCGTTCACTACGTCAACTGCATATAACAACAGTTCAAATTGTTAAATAAAGTTGTTATTTTTGTTTTGTTTTTGCGCACAAAAAGTATTCTCGTCACTTCATAACATTAAGGTTGAACCACTGTAGTCACGTCGACTATTTTAACGATGTCTTTACTACTTCTGTGGACCTTGAATGTGGTAATTTCGTTGCTTTCTATGGGAGATAAAAAAAAAAAAAAAAACTCTCTTGGATTTCATCAAAAATATCTTAATTTGTGTTCTGAAGATGAACGAAGGTCATACGGGTTTGGAATGACATGAGGGTGAGTAATTAATGACAAATTTCATTTTTGGGTGAACTAACCCTTTAATTGTTCACAGTATAAATGAGTCTTTAAACATGACAATATAAAGCTGCGTTTATAGTTTCATTTTAGGAAGGCAGTTCCTTGAAATAGGAACAGTATATCTGGAGGCGTGTAGCATCAAAAAGTTTTTAAAAACTCCCTAGTTGCGATATTCAATGAAGGTCAAAACAAATGAGGAGAAGGTTTTGAAAAATAGTAGGCAATTTCCTCCTCAATTTGACTATGGTTATGCAAGAATAAAACCTTGAAATGTTTGATTCGTGCCGTATTAAAAATCACAAAGTATGTGCAACATCCTTAGGGAAAACTAGTATGGTCCAAATAGGGATTTTATCTGCCAATCAAGAAAAAAAAAAAAAAAAAAAAGTTATGTATTTACAGTGCTTTCAGGAATGACATCACTGTAGAAGTGAAGGAGAGCTTGGTAAATCTCCCAGGATGCAGTTCAACCCCACGTGAGCTGCTAGCAGTGAGTTCAAGTGAAAAAGGTCTACAAGAGCTGAAATTCCAGGCCCTCCTCACCCCTCTGAGTTCTCCACCCCTCTCTTTCCTTTCAGAACTAATTGCTGTAATTAATTTGCATGACCTACAGTCAATCCAAGTTCTTGTTATCCCCTGGTCAGGTTATTAGCGAGGTGTGAAATGAATTTACAGCTCTCAGTGGAGGTGAGAGCACAGCAGCATCAGCTCAGCCTGAGACGTGTCACTGCATGGCAGCGAATCGGTAACTGTACCGCAATGACAACTGAGACAAAAGAGCAGTTTAGCAGGTATGCGGAAAAAAAGGATCCTGCAATCTGATTGGTTGTTCGCGGTACCTGAACGCATACTGCATGTAGAAAACTAATAATATATAATATGATCACCATTATAAGAGCAGACTTTAGTCAGATACTATTATTTTTAATTTTTTATTTTTTGAAAAGTGCATTTAAATGTTAGGGGCTTGTTCAAATCCCTAACTATGAGTTTGAGTAACAGCTTTCTTTTCCAATTCAGACAAATTAAGTTCCATAACTTTTCCATTAACTTTCCAGTCAGTTTAATTCAGAACATTTTGTGAACTCACAAGAACATTTTAGCTGATGAAGAACAATATTTAACTTATGAAATTATGTAAACCACTCTTCCACTCAATCTGACAGATCCTTTTGATTCAGACTATTTTGTAAACCGATTCATTGAAAAATACTTCCTACTCTTTCTGACAAATGCATGACTTTTCCAGGCATTTCTGATTACAGGATAAGGATTATAAAAAATAATTTCGATTCAGATCAATCAGACGAACAATTCACAAGAGCAATATCTACACTGTAAAAAAGAATTGTTGGTTTAACTTAAAAAAGGTAAGTTACCTGGTTACCTTAAAATTTTGAGTTCACTGAAATTAAAAATTTGAGTTAATACTATGAAGGTAATTGGTATAATCAACAGAAACTCAAAATATTATGTTATCTGAACCCCATTAATTATCTAAGTTGATATGACAAAAGAAAAAATGCTGTCATAACAAATCATGAAAATATTTTTTTTTACAGTGTAGATGATTCAATATTTTAGAGCAGAGCATAACTAAAATGTATTTTCACAGCAGAAATCAAATTTCAATGCTTTTCTAGGCCTGATAAACCATTTTAATATTCCACGATATTTCCATGGCCATGGAACCCATCAATTATATCTTTAACTAAAGACTATTAAAATCCATTCACTTAATCTTAAACCATTTTTCTATTAATCAATATGTCAAAATGACATTTTTTTTACTAATTAAATTTATAATTACATTTTTTATTAATTATTTCATACTGCTTAGGGCAGGTTGTAACAAAAGCCCATCTGTTCTGCAGAGGATCTAAGTGGCGTCATTTACAAATAGTCCCTAATGTCATGTTCAAATATTACTCTGCCTAGTTTTTTGTATAGCTATATCAGTTTATTTTTGCAAAACCAAACAATAGAGGATTCTTCTACCTGGCTCTCTCAAAGAGGTTACATCTCAACGGTCTCTGAAGAGGGGTGGCATCACCATGGGACGTGCCAGAACAGCTTGGCGGTGTTTGCTCAGTGCTGGCTGTGGATAGCCAGAGGAGGAGATGCAGATAACAGGGGTTGCCAGCATAACTAGTGACCTTTTCAAACACCCCACAGGAGGCAATGCTGGTACCATTCGCCACATTTCTCGATCTCTGAAGCCCTGTACGCCTTGGCACTTTTCGGACCCCTACTGCTTGCCACAATCAAAGCTGCCAGTGAAGGTCAATCAGGAGGAACCCCAGCATCATTCCTTACCATGACGCTGATCTGTCAGTGTTACATGGCACAATATATCAGTGATTGATTATATATGATTCTGTGCCAAGGCCAAACTACTACTTGATTTCTGTCAACATTTCTTTTTCTGTCATTTTAATCATTTGAGAGAGAAGCGCATGCACCTATTTTGGACACCTCAAGATAAGACAAGAACAAAAAAAAAATTCATTTTTAATAAATCAAGCAGATTTGCAACTCAAAACCAGTTTCCACCACAGAG
The DNA here is from genome assembly GCA_039654765.1 of Mylopharyngodon piceus. Taxonomy (NCBI): domain Eukaryota; kingdom Metazoa; phylum Chordata; class Actinopteri; order Cypriniformes; family Xenocyprididae; genus Mylopharyngodon; species Mylopharyngodon piceus. The sequence goes on along the minus strand of CM077444.1, from coordinate 5,378,345 downwards.
TTTAAAATAATAAAATGAATTAGTTTGTTGCAATTATGAGAAATAAAAGCATATAAAGTCACAGTTGAGAAAAGTAAAATGCAATTACAGGAAATAAAGTTATGAAAATTATGAAAAATAAGTTAATTGTGACAAAGAGCCTACACTAAAAAAGGTTCAATGAATGGAGTTCAATATAACCCTAGGGTTCTTGACTCAATTTTAAAGAACGCTTTATGCCAAAAAGGTTCTATATAAGAAGAAATGGCTTAAATTATTGAATAATACTTTCATGTTTAACAGTTTATTTCCTTTTTTTCTAGTGATAAAGTACGTTTACGAACTACTTAATTCATGACATGTACTTAAAATTATAAATGAATTAAAAGAAAATCAACTACATAATAGGAAACCCTAAAAGGTTATATATACTGAAGCACCTGACAGAATCCTTTAAAGTTATATAAGGTTTTATTTCAGACCTGTAGATCATTTGCTTTGTTCAGAAACAGGGACTTAATTTGTTACAATGCAGCATTTTCTTCTTGATTCGGTTCGCTTACAAAAGGCACATTTCAAAGTGTATCAAAATGTGTTTATGCAAGTCACATGTGAGTAAAACTGTGCTCTTTTTGGTTAGAGATTCCTCTGCGTCATCCATCAAGATGGATTGACAAGTTCGCTCCGTGATTCATCTTAAGGGGCTGTTTAAACGACCGGTTTTCAACTAAAAACTGAAAAATTTTTATGCTTTTTGGCCATTCATTTGCAAGGCAAAGACGTTTTGGGGGCCTGAAAAAAAGCAAAGTTTTGAACACTGTTTTCAAAGTGCAAGTTTTTGAAAGCGATACTGTTATTGTCCGTGTAAACTACAAAAATTTGTGAAAACGGTGACGTCATGCGCATGCGTGTTAAATCTATATGCGCTTAGTTTTTCTTTACAAAGTGACATCGCCAACTACTGGCCTGGCATGTATAATACAGCGTTTTTAATCGTTTTCTCGGATCCATGTGAACGGGGATCAGCTTGGTTCATTGGTTCGGATTGCTTTCGCACCTCATCGAACCGCCCCAGAGGTTGGTTTCAATCGTTGATGAATGTACATTGTGAATAAAAGCCTAAATTCAATCTGTTCATCATATAAAGTGATTGCGTCTCTTCAGAAAATTTGGCCTAAACTGCTCAATTCATATGGATTAGTTTTACGATCTCTTTATGAACTTTTTGAAGCATCAAAGTGGTAGTTGCATAGCTGTCTATGGAGGAACAGAAAGCTCTTAGATTTCATTAAAAAGATCTTTGTTTGTGTTCCGAAGATGAACGAAAGTCTTACGGGTTTGGAACAACATGAGGGTGAGTAACGACAGAATTTTCATTTTTGGGTGAACTAACCCTTTAAGAGTGCATAAAGTCGCAGTTCTGAGAGTTATGAAAAATAAAGTCAGAAATAAAGTTTACAAACACACACGGATAGTTTTGTCTAGTGTAGTCTAAATCACAATCTAAATTGTCTCAAAAATCTGAGAAAACACACACGGATATTTAGTTTTTTATAAATCTAAATCAAAACCGTGTGTCTCAAATATCTGAGAAGGTACAAACATACAGACATTTTTATATATATATATATATATATCAAAATCTACATTTTCTCAAAAAATTGAGAAGGTCTAAAAGAGCAAGGATATTCATGGTTGAAGAGGAAACAGTGACACCTGCAGTCATAACAGAACAAAGCTATTTAATATCAAACAGTGCATGTTCAAATTTCTCTTAATTCAAATTTCTCTCTCCCTGACAAAAGTCAGTGTGAATACTAAAACTACCAACCCTTCTCAGCACTGATCATGAGATGAGATGTGATTGGCTGATGCTGGAGACGGTCCTTTTATAGGCTGCGTGACTTGTCTCTTTAGAGGGTGTTTTGGGGCAACGTACTTGAGTGCTTGTGTAAGAGTCACCGTTCAGTGTGGATTTGAGAGCAGGTCGACTCTTTCCAGCCCTCAAACAAAGCATAGTGGGTGTCCTGACCTGCCCATAGCCCCTACCTTTCAAAGGGGCAGTTGGGAATGTAGGTCTATTCCTCCCGTGGAGCATCTGACAGGTTCATGGTGGTTCAGTTCACAGCGTTCCCGATTGATCCATGTCACAACATGAGAGCCGGTACGAGTGTGCAAAAGCACAAGAACAAGTCATGCAGGGGAGATGTGAGCAGAAGACACGGCAAGCTGAAGTGTGTGTGTTTGAACATCCCTTAAAATGAACAAATTTTAAAAAATGACCCTATTTGCTTTCTTAATATACGTTTCTGGTCTTATTGTAAATATTGTGCATATTATGTTTGGTTTGATTAAAATGAACCCTGTTTCAATTGCTCTGTTAATGAGGTTAATTTGATAAGAGTCAGTCAGTTAGGAAAAATCACATTGATCACTGTATGAAGCCGTTTACACAACACCGTTTTCAACTAAAAATGTAAAACTTTTTATGCGTTTTGGCCATTCATTTACACGACAACAACGTTTTGGGGGCCTGAAAACACAAACTTTTGAAATTGGGTTTCAAAGTGCAAGTTTTTGAAAACAATACCGTTATCGTCTCTGAGTAAACTACAAAAAAGGTGACGTAATGCACATGGGTACTATGGGTTCAGTCTACAGGCACGTAGTGTTTCTTTACAAAGTGACGTCGCCAACTACTGGCCTGGCAGCATAATACAGCATTTTTGGTCATTTTCGCAGATGCGCGTGAACGGGAATCATTTTGAAAACGTTGCCTGTACGTGAAAAAAAGCAAAGGAAAAACTTTTCCATTTTTAGTACATTGTTGTTGTGTAAACGTATCAGCAGATTCAAGGTTTAATCTGCAGTCAAATTTACTGTTGTTCGGTGAATTTTCACAGGCGGAATCCAGTCATTTCAATACAAATTTACAAAATCAAGGGCAAAACATTTCCCCGTGCAGATTTTGCAACAAATTCAAGTTGGTCATGCGGATCCGTGTTGAAACATCGCATTTTAGTACAGTGTTCCATCCATATCAGCAGACAAATGTGGATCTAATAATATTTTTTAAAATAATGGAACTTGGCTAAAAATATTTTAACCACTACAACACTACACACTTTCACCTTTAAGCCATACCTTTGCATGTCTTTTAGTTTAGGTTGTGCTCATTTGTTCTCAAAACCATTCGAGCAGACAAAAAAAAAAAATCCCACACATTAAATCTCAGGTCAATACTTGTAATAGGCAAATATGTGTTTCCGTTAGCAAAGAGGAGTTTCCTATAGTGTTCTATTGCGGTCTATAGGCACATTACACACACACTTACCCTCACATCCTAAAGCTTTTGTTATGCATATTAGGGCCATTATGTAGTTGTGAAAAATGTGCAATGAGGGAAGGCAGGAAGTCCAGAGAGCTCAGAGGTATTAATATTCTTCCAGCATCAAGATATTTCCCTGGAGGGCCCCCTTTAGGCCACACTGTTATTACCATGTCGCTCCATTATCTCCAGCTGTATTTGATATTAAGACAATAATGGAGACAGTGGGATTACCGGCAGACGACAGGAAAGTGTAAAAGCGATTCGGAGAGACGCGGTGTGAAGGTGGGGGGGGGTTGGTTGGAAGGGACGGAAACATGATGGGATCTGTACAAGGGCCTCATCAGATAAAAAAAAAAAAAAAAAACTCAAAATAAGATCTTTGACCTCGAGCTGATTTTTTTCCTTTTCTTTTTCGTAAATGAACGCCACTACCTAATCTGAACATCTTAACCCCCTTGGCCAACAAATTTAAGCCGTTAAGCTTAAGCGAGGTGAGAAGGTGATTTTTAGAAATGTGAAACGAGAAAGAGAACCTTGAGGCTCTTGATAAACAATGATGAATCAAGCGCATCACCAACATACTCTCATGGCAATCGTAACTATTTTAAGTTTTGGCGAGTTGATCACTAATTCGTAGGCCAACGTTCTGGCTCCGCACCACTGATGGTTAGGTTTAGGGGTGGGATTGGGGTGGACCTTCATTAGTATTCATTATTTATACTATTAAAGTTTTTATTAATATTTTGAATTAACTTTTATTATTTATATTTTTGGTTTTCATCTTAATTTTAGCTTATTTTTTTTTTTTTTTCTTTAATAATACTATTTAGGTTTATTTTTATTTCAGTTTTATTTCAACTAGTAGCCAAGGTAACATTTATTTTCATTTAGTTTATTCATTTTTTTCATCCAATATTTATATAATTTATTTTAGCTTTATTTCAATTGACTAGTTTTAGTTAACGAAAATAACCCTGACTTTCATGCTTTTTTTTTTTCTAAAAAATTTATGTTTTCATATGAATCACATTGTACAACTTTGAAATCGTCAGCTCATAGAATAGTTGTTTTCTCATGATATTGTGTTGGTGTCGCTGGATAACTTCATGCAATTTATGATTTTTCACTAGATGATATAATCACCATATGTGGTGATTAATTCAGAAAATAATACATAATATGACTTACATTATTATGACTCTATGGCAAGACTTCTAAAGTCATAAAGTCATATACAGCTTTGTAAAATTAAAAATAAAATATAAATTATAAAATAAAAGCATTTTGAGGGGTGAAAAATTGCAAATATTTTCATATTTATTAATACTTAAATATTAATAAATATCATCACCAATATACATGCTTTTTACTAAATAAGGTTTTTAAAATTTCCTCCACACTGACCTCTTTTATTATAGGTGTCCTACTGAAATGAGATAGAAACAGCTGGATCCCATCATCACTGCAAATTAACCCTTTCCTTCAGTGCTCAACAACTTGAACAGGTCCAAAATAACCTGGCCGTTCAAACTCTTAACCTCCTTTCCAGCTTCTGTCCAATGCTCATCAAAAGCTAATTGTGGCAGTAGAGTCAGGCGGGCCAATCCTAATAGCAACAGCAGCGGTGCGGTGCAGGCGTGTTTCGGGCTCTGCTCAGGACATGGAGGAAGGGAACGGGAAAGATCAGGCCTGTTAACGGGAGCTTCCAGCTTCAGACACTCTCGCTAGGAGTAAATCAAGGCCTAATGAGATAAAATGCCCATGCTCAAGGTTGTTTTTCCAGTAAAGTATGGAACAGCCTGTTTTTTCAGTAATTTGCCTCTAACCTGACCACCTCCTGCTCACCCATGAACACCATCCGGTTGTTTTTCCACATGAAACTGAATAAAACTATCATAAACACATGGTAAGCACACACAACGAAATGTCTTTAACCTGTTGGCTACTTTCCGTAAGTGAATTTTACACCAATACCATTGTGAAATGTTTCTTTTACTATTTTTACTATAGCAAAAGAACTATACATAAACTATATATGTATATATACACACACACACACAACGCTCAGGCATAACTTAACATGTCAAAGTAACATCCACATAGATGGCAGGACCCAAGGTTTCCCAGCAAAACATTGCCCAAAGCATCACATTGCCTCCGCCGGCTTGCCTTCTTCCCATAGTGTTTCCCATAGTGTTCCCCAGGTAAGCGACACACACGTACCCGGCCATCCACGTGATATAAAAGAAAGACCAGGCCTCCTTCTTCCATTGCTCAGTGGTCCAGTTCTGATGCTCACGTGCCCACTGTTGGCGCTTTCGGCAGTGGACAGGGGTCAGCATGGGCACCCTGACTGGTCTGCAGCTATGCTGCCCCATATGCAACTAACTGCGACGCACTGTGTATTCTGACACCTTTCTATCAGAACCAGCATTAACTTCTTGAGCAATTTGAGCTACAGTAGCTCGTCTGTTGGATCAGACCACACGGGCCAGCCTTCGCTCCCCACGTGCATCAATGAGCCTTGGCCGCCCACAATACATTTTGCATACATTTTATTCTGGGAGGTATAATGAAAGTAGCAACTTTAGCTTTGGTTGAACTTAATATTGTATTGTTGTTTAATGCGTATTTTAATTTTTTGCACAAAACTTATAAACAATGAAACATGAAATTATTAATTAATTAATGATTTTTTTAACAAGGTTTATTGAAACAATCTGATTCACAAAAAAATGAATTTTGCCAGTGGTGCTGTTTAAAAGCAGCATTGTGATGATGTAATTTCAAGAATTTCCAGCATATTACAGTCTTTGTGCCAAATGCATTGACAGTGTATGTTTAACATAGGGCCTAAATCACACATTGTTTTATTCTAAGCAAAAACAATACTTGAATATTTGTGAAGGAGCTCCCAGACAAAAGCAGAGATGTGCTTGTCTCTGTGTGTGGCTCCATCTGACTGCCATTTACATCAAAAGAAAGCTTTTCATATTTGGCAAGGCACTTACAAAAATGTTAATGCATGTTGCCATGGAGATCTTAAAGGGCCACAACATCAGGCCAGAAATCCAAGGCACAGAAATAAACAAAGAAAAGGCTTTGAAATAATGGACATCAGAAATGTATCGAAATCACAGTCATTTGCATCCTTTTTATTCTTGCGGCATAATACAAAGTCAAAATAATGTGGCTTATAAAATCATGAGCTCAGCATTGACAGAGTGAAAGCAATTCAGGGTGCCAAGGTCGATGTTTCAAATCAAATCAAAGACCCAACAATGTGCACTCTCCACCTGACCTGTCTGTATAAAACACAGGGGTACAGCCCACAGCTTTTAGTTAGGTCAATTGGCTTCCTAAGTGTACTGGACTCTCTCACAAATGGCACATCACAGGGGAATCTTTTACTCTACAAGGAATGCTGCAAAGCGAGTGGCTGTCTGTGACTTCCATTAAGAGCATTAGGCCCCTGTCGCCAACCAACCCATCTTACAACTTCCAAGTGCTATGACGATATCAACGCAGAACCGCAATTTCCTCTGCGGGACATTAACCGAGGCAGAGATTAGCAGGAGTCCACCGGTCCACTTTTGCCAGGGTGACGGTAACACATTTTCCATCTGAACAGATAAACAAGAGCATCTCGAAAAACACTCTGACTGCATCTGTTCTGAAGTCAGCTTCTCAAACTAACTATAAAAACTACTAATCAGTTTTAGGGGAAGTTTCTTTTAAAAGTAATGCATTACAATATTGCGTTACTCCATTAAAAAAAAGTAACTAATTGCGTTACGTAGTTACTTTTTATGGAAAGTAATGTGTTACGTTACTTCTTCCCTCACATGGGCTGGGGTTGCTTGTTTTTTAATAACAAAAAAAGTTATATTTTTGGCAAAAGTAAAGTCCCTTTCACACCAAAAGTGAAATAAATAAGCCTCAGGCTGAAGGAACTGCAAATTTATGCCTGTACAGTAGAAGGCGATGCTTATGTTACTTTCGTTACTTGATAAAAGTAATCTGATTATGTAACTCACGTGACTTTTAATGCGTTACCCCAACACTGCTACTAATAATTTTACGTAGTCAAGCTAGAGTCAAAACAATTCCTTCTTTAAAAAAATAAATAAATAAATAAAAAAGTAGTTAGGCACACTAAAAACCCACTTTAAATGTATAATTATCATTTGATATAATTTATTTTATTTGAATCACAGCAGAATTCATCTGGCATTAAACCTAAACACACATTTATACTAAATGCAACAAATAAAATAGAAACATCTTAATTAAATATAAAAAGTCAAATACAGTGATATTTAGACTATACAGTTCAAAAGTTTGGGGTCTGCAAGATTTTTTAATGTTTGTTTTAAGTCTCTCATGCTCACCACGGCTACATTTATTTGATGAAAAATGTTGTAAAACAGTAAAATTGTGAAATATTATTACAATTTAACTATTTTAATACATTTTAAAATGTAATATATTTCTGTGATGGCAAAGCTGAACGTTCAGGAGCCATTACTCCAGTCACATGATCCTTCAGAAATCATTCTAATATGCTGATTTGCTGCTCAAGAAACATTTCTTATTATTATCAATGTTTAAAACAGCTGTGCTGTTTAATATTTTTGTGGAAACCATGATACGATTTATTCATGATTCTTTCATGAACAGGAAGTTTAAAAGAACAGCATTTATTTAAAATAGAAATCAATTGTAACATTATAAAAGTCTTTACTGTCGCTAAACTAAATAGTTTGCTATACAAAATGATGAGCAGAAACATTGTTTAATCGTTTTTCATACTGGTTCATTTACACTAAAATATACTGAGTAAGGGAGAAATTTTAGAAGAGCATGTCTATTTGCTTGGCTATTAATGTTGTTAATTTTACATTTGTGGTATTTGCCTTTGCAAAACGCCATAGAGTGTTGTGGATTGGTGACAGTGTTGCCAAGTCTGTGGTTTTCCCAGGGAACTGGGCTACTTTTACACCATTGCCGCAGGTTGAAGCATTTTTAACCTTCCCGGAATGCGATTGGGCTAGTTTTGGCGGCGATTGGACAGGGTTTGAATAGCAATTTGGCTGGTTTTGTTACACAAACCTGGCAACCCTCATTGATGACATGGGGCCCTATCATACATCCGGTGCAATGCAACGCCAGGTGCGATGCAAGTGTTTTTTGCTAGTTTCAGCCCAACACAGTTATCATTTTCACGTCCAGTGCCCACGTTGTTTAAATAGCAAATGCACTCGTGCCCATCTGTTCGCCCATGGGCATGCTGGTCTGAAAACGAGGTGTGTTCAGGCGCATTGTTGGCGCATTGCTATTTTGAGGCAACTGAAAACGACTGCGCCATTGACCAACAAAAACCTGCCAAAGTCACGCCTCCCAGTGGTGAACTGGAATTTCGAACTGGGATTTCTTGAAATTTCGAAACACTTACGATGTAACAAAGCCTCATTTACTGAAATCACGTGACTTTGGCAGTTTGATACGCGCTCTAAACCACTGATTCGAAACAAAAGATTCGTAAAGCTTCGAAGCTTCATGAAGCAGTGTTTTGAAATCGCCCATCACTAGATATTGTTGAATAAAGTCATTATTTTGTTTTTTTTGGTGCACAAAAAGTATTCTTGTCGCTTCATAACATTAAGGTTGAACCACTGTAGTCACATGAACTGCTTTAAATACGTCTTTAGTACCTTTCTGGGCATTGAAAGTGTTAATTGTTTTGCTGGCAATGCAGGCCTCTCTGAGCCATTGGATTTTATCAAAAATATCTTAATTTGTGTTCCGAAGATGAACGAAGGTCTTACGGGTGTGGAACGACATGAGGGTGAGTAATTAATGACTGAATTTTCATTTTTGGGTGAACTAACCCTTTAAAGCATACATCTGCTGAATGTACTGACAAGCATTTATGGTAAACTTGTATGTCATGCATTGAAATATATTTGGAAATACACATTTGTAATGATTAAGTTGCAGTTCTGGTCCTTACATATTGTTGCCTGTTTTTATCATACACTAGGTGAAAATCATAAGCTGTTTGTGCTCCGTACATGAATGATACCTCAAATTGTGCGGCTTGTTAAATATAATTATTTTTAAATTATATTTTGCATAAAGAAAAAAAGAGTGTGTTGCTTTTTGCATGTGCCATCATTTTCTATGTGGACAGACAGGTTGTGATAGGAAAGTCAGATTCTCACATGTGTATGTGGTTTCATTTAAGAGGAGTGTGTCTGAAGGACTTGACTAAAAACCAGAAGCAGCGGCCCACATTGTGCGGTACAACTGAAGCCTCTTTAAAGTTGGTTGAAGAGGGGGCAGCTTTTTTAAGAGGAAGTAACAGGTGTAATTTCCTTAGACAATTGTCCACCTGTTCGGTGTGTTCAAAAATTTCCAACAGAATGTTAGAACAATGACATCAAATTTCAGTCGATACTTAGCTGCTAATTGGATATTTGGCAGACTCGAACAAAAAAGCTATAATTACAACAGCTTGTCTCTGTGGCACCAGCAAAAGTGCTCATATTTGCAGTTTTAATTATACTCAGTAATTATCGCTACAATGTCATGTTCGTCACACAGTTTATTGATAAATTTCTGTCATCGTTGCTGGGGAGTAACTGACTCAAAGTAGCACTACTACGAACTTAACAGCATTTCCCAGTAGCATGAAACAATACAATAGCTCAGCTGTTTTCAAAACAGAGTTGCTTTTCCACTATCAAACTACTTTTTAACTAAGTAACATGACAGAAAGTAACATTGCTGTGTTGTATGTCACTTTGTGTTGTTTAAGATCTCTCAAGTTTTATAAAAAGGCCATATAATGTCAAGGAATTTTGTCTGATAACAGTGAATGATTTCAAGACTGAGCAAATCTTGGTTTACATTTTATTTTCTTTATTTTTTAATTTCTTTTTCAGCTGTGAAAAGAGAGTTATTCCTCTGAGATGTGTTGTGGTGCTCCTGTGTGAGCGTTTCACAGCTCTGGACATGGCACATCACACCGAAAAAAATGTATCCGTTCCCGTCTGCCACAAAACATCCTCAGCCTGATTTTGAGCCACTGCTTGGCATCCTGCATGATCACGACGAGGCAGATATTTTTGTCAGACGAGCAGCAGGAGGATCTGGACTGACCGGGACAGATCGGACCCCCTCCCCGGTCGGCTCTGCGGAAAAAGCCCCACTGCGTGACATTAGACACAGAGCAGGTGGGGCCACGGATGGCTGGGGGCCAGGAAGATGACTCTCAGAGTAATTAATGGTGAGGGTTTTATTCCGAGCTCCCAGCAGTCAGCGGGCTGAGACCTTTTTGGGAATTACAGAGCTGTCATGGCAAGGCACTCACACCAGCACAGCAAATATCACTGAGTCCTGAATCAACACAAGCTGCCGGGAGGAGAAACAGTTTGCGTTTAACCTTCCCTTCGCCTCTGTGTCCAGTGAAGATGAGGGCCACTGTGGCCACATTTACAGCAGAGCACCTATCTGGCCTTCGTCATGAACCCGACAGGGTAAACAGAATCACGGTAAAATTGGAATTAATAATGTAGACGCTAATGTGTTTATTCAGGTCAGATTATCGTTTCAATAAAATATGGACAGGCCAGAGAGCCGTCGGGAATGTCCACAAGTGGGACAAAGCAAACATCATGGAGGAGCTGAGGGAAAACCTGTTCATTACACACCTTTAACCTCGTTTTCCCACTGCACATCTCCCTCATCACCATCCGTAATTAAGCAGAAAGCATGAAGGAAGGGTATGACAGTGTGATGCTACACAAAATGACAGACTGGTTGCTTTGTTTCCAGCTGAATCATACAAATCATACAACATGTCAAAAATATTCACACTAAAATATTTTTCTATTATTATTTTGAAATTATTTTTTGCATAAAATTATATATTATAAATACTTTATATATAAATATAATATTTTTTGTTAAATATATACATGCATGTGTGTGTATTTATATATACATAACCAATATAGACAGTAAACACACAAACATTTATTTTGGATTAATCGGTTGACAGCACTAAAATATATATATTATACATTATACATACATACACACAGTCAAACCAAAATTTCTTCAGACACCTTGAACATTTCATTCATTATTACAGTTTATTCACTATAGTTTTAAAAAAATTGTAATAAAACATGACAAGATCTCAGAGTTAAACCGTGTCAGAAAAAAATTAATCTTAATTATGTCAGATAATACTTAAGCAAAACATGGTCAGGTCAAAGTGTCCCAATAATTTTTGGTTCCAAATTTTTATCAATTTTACTGGTAGTCCACTGTATGAAGAATTTTTGGGTATAATGTGTCACAGTTTACTTTATTTTGCTATCCTCACTTACATCAGTGAACTATAGTGTCCTGCACCCTCTAGTAAAAATATATCAAAAATATCAAAAATGTCTGAATAATTTTTGGTTTGACTGTATATAAAGGATATTATTTAAATATTTTATGTACATTATATATACATATATATTTTTGTAGTGCGTCAATGATAATGCTGATTATTATTTTAATTCTATTATTATAATTTAGTTAATTGTCAAAATAGTCAATGCAAAAAAAAATCTAAATAGTCCTAAAAACAGCTTAAACTTAGGCTAAAATATGATTTGGACATGTTCTTGACAGGTTTAATGAAATACACCCTTCTATTTTTGACGTTGCTACATAGCCCCGCCCACAGTGAAATCTCATTGGTCCAAAATCCTCCTCCACATAGCTGTATATATGCTTGCCTTGAACTTGTCTTGTCACTATGTTAACTGTTCGCTGATTATCCCATTATTGCTAAATGACCTTTGTTCAGTGAAACACATTCTCTGAACCTGAAAACAATATTTTTCTGAAAGGATTCATCTCCCAAGCTGTATTTAGTCTCTCTCTTTGAGCATGTGAAAAATGCAGTCTTTTACTTTCCCATTGAGCAGAACGGGTAAATTAAGAGTGTGCTGTATCAACGCAAGGAGACAGCTCTCCAATAGACAACAGACATTGATATGTTGCCAGGGAGACTCTTCCTGGTCCAAGCAAATAAAAGAGGAGGAGGAGACGGCAAAGAAAAAAACGACTTACAAATAGGTCCCCCCTTCTCTCTCTCTCTCTCTCTCTCTCTCTCTCTCTCTCTCTCTCTTTCGCTCTCTCCGCCAGTGAGAAAATTGAGAATTTGTTAAAAGGTCGCAGTGGATCAAAGTCATGTTGCAGCAGGCTACCTGCCAAGCTACTGGAGTGCTAACACTTGGCAGACCAGAAAGAGAAAGAATGTGCCATCTGCACCCGGATCAGTGAACATTAGGGAGCAGGCCTAAAAATGGAGCTGGCCTGAGGATAAAGCACTGCTACCAATCATTGTCATATTACAACCCCTCCTCACCAGCCCCCACCCAGCCAAAATGCCCCCCTGACTAATCTCCCTCCAGCAAACTGCCAAACAATCCTTGATAACCTGCCTAGTCACCATGAAAATAAAGATGCATAGGGTTAAGACAGATCTTACATGTTAGCTGGACGTTTCTGGGGTTTTTTTTGTTTTTTTTACATTGAGCACATTTTTCTGCAAGACTAAGGCCCTGTTTACACCTGGGGGTTAGTTCACCCAAAAATGAAATTCTGTCATTAGTTACTCACCCTCATGTCGTTCCAAACCTGTTAAGACTTTTGTTCATCTTCGGAACACAAATGAGGATCTTTTTGATGAAATCTGAGAGATTTCTGTCCCTCCATAGACAGCTACGCAATTACCACTTTGACGTTTTGAAAAGTTCATAAAGAGATCGTAAAACTAATCCATATAAATCGGGCAGTTTCGTCCAAATTTTCTGAAAGGACTTGATATGAGAAACAGACTGAATTTAGGCTTATATTCACATATAAACATTCATCACCTCACACAGTTGTGGTAAACAGAAGCTCAAGCAAGTTTGCTTGACGCGTGTGAGAACTGAGGTTGACCAATGAGGTTCATTCTCGTGTGTTACGCAGCATGTTTGAGCTTCTGCAAGAGGTTTGTTCTTGCGCATCAAGCAGTTTCGGTTGAGCTTCTGTTCATGTTCGCTGATCAATGTTTATATGTGAATAAAAGCCTCTTCAGAAAATTTGGACTAAACCACTCAATTCATATGGATTAGTTTTACGATCTCTTTATGAACTTTTGGAAGCATTAAAGTGTCAGTTGCATAGCTGTCTATGGAGGAACAGAAATCTCTCAGATTTCATCAAAAAGATCTTCGTTTGTGTTCCGAAGATGAACAAAAGTCTTACGGGTTTGGAACGACATGAGGGTGAGTAAATAATGACAAAATTTTCATTTTTGGGTGAACTATCCCTTGAAGATGCATTTTGGTTGATCGGATCACAAGTGGACGACACTCAGGTGTAAACGAGGTCTAAAACGTTTCGAGCTTGTTCACTTTCGACCACTTCCAGAGGTAGTCGAAAACGCATTCGACCGGATTGCTTTCGTAATGTAGATGCTCATGTGGTCGAATGTGTTCGAACAGCCACAAAAATTTGCCTGCTCTCCGCCTACAAATGCGTAAACATCATGGGAAGTGCGCTAGCCAGACAGGATTTAAACTTTGTCGTCTGGAGACCAAAGTTTGGTTTGAAGACGAAAAACGTACCAAGCACAATGTTCTCTCACCATTCCTGATTTCTAACACGCATTCACAGCGTTTGGTGTGGTCTGGCGGCTGTCAGAGCAGAAACAAAAGCCGTTGCTCTCCATATGTTTTTCCATCATCTCTGGGGGCATTCATATGTAAATTGCAGTTAATTTTGTCCATTAGATCGAAAGATCTGAAAAAACCCTTACATTTACCCGCCCATAGATCCTTACCTTGAATAAATCAGAACAGAAGTGGTTGAAAGTGGACAAAAGAGACAGATTAAAATACCAGTTGTAAACGGGAATGTGTCTCCCTCGTCTACTTGTGATCTGATCGACCAAAACGCATCGAAACAGATGGCATCATTTGTATAGAATGACCTTGTAGAATTCTTCAATCCGACTAGCCTCTCTTTCCTTCTATGTTTCTTAATGCACTTCCTGGAATATCTAACATTCCCAGTTCTGAATTGAGATCCTAGAGACCGACCAATTCATTGGTCAATGGTTTTATTGTAGTCTCTATTCTCTTTCTGACTCTAATCCTCCACCCTGTTATTCAAACATGAATCAATGCATTTCTTTACTATTAAAAGAGTGTTCACTCCACTTTTCTGTGAGCTACGGCTCAGGGTTTTTTTTCTGGCTTTCCACTTCCTGTTAAACACCACAAAGTTCTGATGAGGTTAAGCCTGGAGTCAGGTGGAATTGCGTCTATCTGCGAGCTGAAGACTGCCGAGCAGTGTTGGAACTGAAGTCCGGCGTACAGGAGAGCTCACACTGGTCGGTACAGATTAGCGGTAAGAGAGATACAAAGAGGCCTGCAACAGAGAGATACAGGAGAAGAGAGAGCAAGCTGGGTTTTTTCCTCATCCTCTACCTATAATGGAGTTGTGGCTGCAGAGAGAGGAACGACAGATCTCTCATGTGAATGAGTTGCAATGCTCAGAAAGTCAGTGACAGGACTGGTGCAGTATGGGAAATCTGGTAAATGTTACTCTGGAAGACCCGTATCACTATAAATATTACTCATACTTAAGGTTAGTGATTTGAATAAACCTCTAACCTAAAGTATTAAACTTCTAAATGATCAGATTTACAAGTTCTTACCATCATAAATCTTGAATGTTTTGGAGCACAGGGATAGTTCACCCAAAAATGAAAATTATCCCATGATTTACTCACCCTCAAGCCATCCTAGGTGTATATGATGATCTTCTTTCAGACGAACACAATCGCAGATATATTTAAGCCCAAAAAAATTCATCCATCCATTAAAAAAATAATCCATACGGCTCCAGGGGGTTAATAAAGGCCTTTTGAAGGAAAGCGATGCATTTTTGTAAGAAAAATATCCATATTATATACATTATATTTACAACAATTTGGCTTTATTATCAAAAGTCTAAACCTAATGAGTAAAGTAAATGTTTTTCTCTCTCTTTGAAGTCCAAGTCTTGTGAGAAACATCATCATTGCCATCTCCATTTTTTTAAAAAAAGTGTGATTTTCAAAGGTTTTGATCCGACATCAAGCCTTCTAATTTACAGATGGACCAGTCTAGCACTTGCTTCATGCGGTGGCACTTAGGATAATAGACAGTGAAGATCAGACGGTTTTAATAAAGCAGAAGATATGTAGAGGAGCTGTGGTAAATTGGTTCCGGAACAATCTAACACTATAGCTGGCGATGACATCGGCCTGTGAGGTTCAGGACATACCTTGAGAGAGCAATTAGATCGAGTTAAGGAGGGATTCTTCACTAAAGTTCTGGGTGATGGTTCAGTTGCTTGGATAACGTGGAGTGTGTGTGGATGAAACTTTTAAACCATCCACAACTGACAATGAATTTGTGGAATTAATCTTAACGCAACTTAAATTACTACTCGTGAGGACTCCTGTCACCGGGAGATTTACATCAGGTGAGTTAAAGCACTGGGGAATTTTGTTCTTAACCTAAACAGATCAATTATTTCAATGCATTTCCTCGATTTTCTGTCTCTATAGAGTGCTGCACTGAAGATATGAGTCACGAACGGGGAAAAATCTAACTTATCATTATATCAGCCATAACATAACGGCTCAGTATTGACAAATCCGATTTTTCCTCCATTTGAGTGGGCAGTCGTGTTAAGATTCTGTCATTTGATTTAGCAACAAGCAAGAGGTCACTGTCAATCTGAAGCTCTTCAACAAACTCTATCTGGAAATCTAATCCGCAGTCCAGCCTGGCCGATCGATGGCCTCCAAACCAATGAGAGCAGCCGAATCTGCTGCACTCCCACTCTTATCAGCGGAGTCGAGCACTGTCTCTGTCAGCCATGGCTTCATTTACCTGAATAGCAAGAGATGGACTACGTGATGGACAAGGAGAACTGACAAATAAACACATCTGGATAAGAAGTGAATCTCAGAATTTGATATCAAGTCGGTACTGAAATTGAAAAATGTGACGCTTTGAGCGCTGTTGAGCGGATTCGCCACCTCTGATTGGCCATTGTGTTCACGCACTCAACAGATATGTCTGTGATTGGCTACAATGATCAATGCACTTGAGCATTTAAAAGCACACGGAAGTGTTTGAAAGTTTTTTAAAAGTGAGAGTGCTTGAAAGCAGGCGTCTATCAGCAGACCGGTGTTTACGAATCCTCTCAACAGCGCTCAAAGCGTCACATTTTTAAAATTTCAGTACCAAAGTCGGTACTTTTGACAACACTAGTAGTTAGTATTTTAGTAAAGAAATGAATACTGCAAGGATGCATTAAATTGATCAAGATCAAGACTTAGATGCAAAAGTGTTTTTTTGGGTTTTTTTTTTTTCTTTTCTTTCAAATAAATGCTGTTCGTCGGCGCCGATAGCCTAGTGGTTAGTGCGACGACCCGAGTTCGATTCCCGTCTCGAGGTCCTTTGCCGATCCTGCCCCCCCTCTCTCTGCCCAATGCCTTCCTGTCCGCTCTCTACTGTCCTCTCAGAATAAAGGCATAAAAAGCCCATAAAATATAACTTAAAATAAATAAATAAATAAATGCTGTTCTTTTCAATTCATCAAAATATCCAGTAAAAAAAAAAAATTGCATCACGGTTTCCACAAAAACTATTTAGCAGCACAACTGCTTTTAAAATTGATAATAATAAGAAATGTTTCTTGAGAAGCAAATCAGTATATTACAATGATTTCTGAAGTATGACTGCTGAAAAATCAGCTTTGCTAGCCTATCACATGAATAAATTATATTTTAAAATATATGAAAATAGAAAACAGTTATTTTAAACTGTAATACTATTTCACAATATTACAATTTTAACTGTATTTTTGAAATAATAAATGCAGCCTTGGTGGTATCCATTTATTATTTTAATTAAATAAAATATTATTTAAATATTTTATCATTTCTATACTGATCATTGCAATGAATTCTAGAATTATCTTCTCTGGATACAAGATTTATGATTTAGAAACGGTCTAAATTTTCATTGTAAAAAAGAAAAGAAAAAACAAGAAAAGCACAATGTGAATGTAACTTTCTGGTGTCCAGGTCCAATTTTTTAATTGCTTGAAAGCCAAACAATTCATCCAGAAAATGGGAAAAATATACCTGAATTAATTAAAAATTAATTTTGGTGTGGAATTAAATATTTTTTGTGAAATGTGCTATAGTATAACTTTAGTATTATTAGGCATATCAAACTCCTGCAAATATAACTGCATAAAGCATCACGATATTACCATCAGTACCATAGTACCTCCTCTCTACTTTATGCTATGGTTTATAATTCAATTTTGTTAGTATATCATGCTGTGAAACGGTCTTAAAGGTGCATTTGGAACACATAAAAAAAAAAAAAAAAAATCTAAACCCTGATAAGGAAGCCCAGAAATGCTATTCATTAGCCAGTAGTTACTGTGAGCTAATAAGAAAGCTCACAGTGCTCGTGTTAAATAACATGCACCTCATTAGCAACTACATTAAACCACCATTCAACAGTCCAGCCTTTGTTCTCCATTCATTTCTATGGCCAAAGCATCTCACTGTTATTCAGCGCTGTGTTTGAAAGAGCTGATACACAACATTAGCATGCAGGCCGAGCAGGTCAATTTGTTAGCATGACAGAGATGTAATGATGAAATGCAATTCTTTAAAAGTCGGACTATTTGGATTCATCATTTTTAGCGGTGGGTATAAAGGGCTGAGAGCGGCCAAGTGGAGACTCGGGGGCAGTAATTGGATGATGCTGCAAGCGCATGCAGACGCTGCAGTGTTACAGTTCAATAGGAAACCTGTTATAATTACTTGTACGTATCAGAGCCGGCATGGATGTAAATACAAGGCTGAGAGACAGAAGGATAAATTGGCCCCTGGTGTAAATAAAGCAGGATTCTGCGGATTCCTCATCTGAGAGATGCGGTATAATGATCTGGGGACAGTATGATAAAAGATGCTGGGATGTTAAAAGATACATTTCAGTTCATCTTTTAATGTGCTTATATTTACCTCATTCGTTCAGCCAGGTGTGGACTAATGACTGTATTATTTGTTAGAAATGCTGCTACGATCACAAAAAGTTTAAAGGAGTGGTTCACTCAAAAAGTAATTTATTCATTTGGTCATTTAATTTGATCATTTACTCGTTTATAAATTCACTCTAATGCAGTTCCAAACTGGGTTTTTTTCTTCCTGTGGAAAACAAAAGAAAATACAGTAACACTTTCAATGATCCACTTTAGACATTATATTAACTATAAGCAACTTTGTAACTACATGTCAACTAACTCTCATTAGAGTATTAGTATAGACTGTCTGCTATATCTGCTAATACTTTATTTTGATGCTCCCCAACAGACAATCTACTAACTAGAAGTAACTTTGCAAGTACATGTCAACTTGGTCTACTTACCCAAACCCTACCACCAAACCTAAGGGTGTGTGCACACCAAAAGCGAATTTAATTATTTGAGCGAGTAGATTACATACAAAGCCGATGCAAAGACGCGAATAGATGCTAATTTGTGCTGGGTGACGCGAATTGGGCGATGTGATTACCGTGGACACGCGATATTCGCCTCAATCGTGTCTTCCGAGCAAGTTGAAAAATCTCGAGCGAGCGGGAAATTCGCACGACGCCTTGTTGCGCAAGCCAATCAGCGAAGAGCTTATTGACACGTCCGGTCTGGTTGTATCAGAAAACGGAGGAGAGCATTATTGTAGCCGTCTGCGGGCACCCTGAAATTTGACACAACTTCTTATTCATACAGAGACCAGACAAAAAAGGAGATAGCTTGGAGAAAAGGAAGTTGGACTACCTGGTAAGTGATGAAAATATGTGTCTGTTACTTGATTCTAGCTATGAGTTTTACATTACTATGAACGCATCAACATGGTTGATGATGGAAAAATGGCAGAAAGAAATGTTGTTGTTGTTGTTGATGATGTGCGTGAAGACACTCCTCATCGCGTGGTTTTTATTCGCACGAGTGACACGAAAAACAAGAAATCCCACAAGTCATCTAGAGCGAGTAACGCGATGCGAATATTTGTTTCGCTTTTGGTGTGCACACACCAGAACAGTCTACTACAGTCTACTAATACTCTAATGAGACTTAGTTGGCATGTAGTTGCAAAGATGCTTAATAGTTAGTAGAATGTTTAAAGTGGACCACTGAGATAAAGTGTCACGAAAATACTTAAAAAAAAATAATAATAAATTGTCTATACATTGTTGATACAGAGCCCCACACATGACACACGGACAAAAATATACATGTTGTGGCCACAAAAAAAAGAATTTATTCCCTCGTTTTAGTAAAGCGTGGCCACGTGTTACTAATTTTTTCCTTCGTTTTGATTTAGTAAAATGAGGGAATGAATTCTTAATTCGTGGCCACAATTTACTAAAATGAGGGAATGAGACCAAAAAAAAAAAAAAAAAGGTAGCACTTTAGTATGGGAACAATTCTCACTTTTAAGTTGGCTTATTAGCTTGCATATTGGCTGTTTATTAGTACTTATAAAGCACATATTAATGCTTTATTCTGCATGACCATATTCTACATCCCTTAATCCTACCCCATACCTAAACTTTAAAGCTACAGCAAGTACCCTACTAACTATTATTAAATAAATTAAGAGTTTATTGTGGCAAAAGTCGTTGTTAGTGAATATGTGTTCCCCATACCAAAGGGTTACCAAATTTTCTTTTGTGTTAATGGGGTCCAGTGTTGTTTTAACTATTCTTTTGTTCCGTAGAAGAAAGAAATTCATACAAGCTTGGAATGACATGAAGCTTGAGAAAATGACAGAATTTTCATTTTTGGGTGAACTATCCCTTTGAGGACCTTTTTGACGAAATGTACGTCTTTGTGCAGTTAACTGATCAGCGAGCACATTTTGAAGAGGCAGAGTGAATTATGGGTTGCCCTCTCAAACACCTGCTCCACCAACAGCACGTTTGCAACCATCATTGTTTCTTCAAATCGAGCAGTCAACGGCCGCCATTTTAAGAGCAATATGAACCCACTACCCCCTTTCTGCATGCATGCTAAATCATCACCGTGCAAGAGTCAGCCTGAAATCCTGATGTTATATCGCTCAGTAAAGTTACTGGCTGCAATGATTTACAGAAACAATCACCAGCACTTCTATTCCTCCCATCAGCGCGAGGAGGCCGCCATATGCTGTGGAGATGAGACGGTTTAAAAAATCCCATCTTGATGAGGAAACAGATTTTGAGAGAAATGGTACAGCTCTTCTCACAGATGCGCCACTTGTTCCAGACAGGGGAGTGGAATCCTCCACGTTTAGCCCACTCAACCGAACTTAGTAGGCTGATATTAAAACATAAACCTCTGCTGGCTCACATTAAAAACACATTTCTGATAGTAAATTAGGTAAGAGATAATGTAAGGGTGATATTTTATTTCCCTGACAGGGTTTATTTTTCTCACTAAATAAATAAATAAATATGTTCAGATAAAATATATTGATTTGAGTTGATCATAAAATATCATATATTGAGTTAATATAAAATATTTTATCATTTTAAATAATATAATTTTATCTGAATATTATCTTAAAGCTTCTGTTAAAAAAAGGTCAATTACAATGTGAAAGTGAGATATTTTCAAGCTTATATATAACAAGTTTCTTCCTAGGTGACATCACAAACCATAAAATTTACATAAACCCTGCCCCCGGGAACATGCAACAAAGGGGGTGAGGCCATGTTGAGCTGCTTTAGAGAAGAGGAAGAGTTGTAGTAGTAGAGTGTTGTTGCCATGCTGTCATTTTACACCGGACTGCTTTACAAATGAGGGTCAATTCAACGCTGGATTTGCACAAAAGATTAACATGATGGCACATGAGTTGAATCAACTCCACAGCATCTACATAAATTTATTCACTAACCATTCAGAAATGTCCAGATGCATTCTATAAGTTGTAACTTCTTCCTGAGTCTCTCCATCAGTGTCCGACTCCGGTTTGAACAATGTAAGGCTGAACACTGTTACTGACAATCGTCATTTTGGCTGCGTGAGATTCTCCAGCTTTGTTGTTGTTGAGCAACCGAAGTGTGAGCTGTTAAAGCTCCGCCCTCTTTTGGAAAGCGGGTGGGAGCAGCAGCTCATTTGCATTTAAAGGGACACACACAAAAACGGCGTGTTTTTGCTCAAACCCAAATAGGGGCAAATTTGACAAGCTATAATAAATGATCTGTGGGGTATTTTGAGCTGAAACTTCACAGACACGTAAAAGGATGCATTAAATTGATTAATAAGTTGTTTTTTTACCCCAAACTTTTGACTGGTAGTATATCATTGTTTCCACAAAATTATTAGGCAGCACAGCTGTTTTCAACATTATAATAAAAAAAGTTTTATTTTTATATTAGAATGAGATATACTATGTCTCATTCATTAGACACGACGCGAATTCATCAATAATTAAAATTAAAAGGTAATATGTATCTCAATGCTATAAATCAGTGTGGACTGTCTATAAAACTAGCACATCTGCACAGGGTAATTTATAAACAGTATCAAGGCGAAGAATTCAAAGCGACGTGACTAGAAGTGTAGCTGATTAATATTCATGAGCTCAGTCTTACTCTATGTCGAGAAGTCACAACCATCTTTAGCCCATCTTCTATAAAACTTTTCTGGTTCCAGACATCTTTTAAAAGTACCATGTGGGATATTGGCAGCTCCTGGGCCAGCCAGAGGTTGCAGGATGTGGGTGAGAATGAGAGATTTAGCTGTAATTACAGAAGGAAGTAAATCACTGGAGATCACTAGGGCAAAGTGTGAGACTGATGCAATCAAATGCCTCAGGCAAATATACCTCCAGCCGTCCTGGGCCACAGTAAACATACACACACAAACGGCTGATAAGAAAGATGAACCGCGGCCACCTAAAGATGAGCATCTGGCTCTCAGCTTTATCCTGCACCCTAATAAACCTATACAGGTTGTAATCCTGCACAAACAGTCTTCTCGACCATCAGCTGGAGGACATTGATTCATTCAGTGCAGGCCAGATTTGGAAAGATCCCAGTAAACTTGATGGATCACTTGGAAATATTGCACAGTTCATGAGGAGAGCAGAGCAAAACATTAAAAAAAAAATAGTAAAAATTCTGTTTCTCACCCTAATAAGTTCCAAACTTGTATAACTTTCTTTCTTGTCTAGAATGTCCAATGAGTTGTTTAACGATGGTGACTGTGTCTATAAAGTTAAAAAAAAATATGACATATTAGCACAATAAAGATATCTGTAAGAACCATAAGTTAATCATTTCTTTATATACAGTAGATGTGAATCTAATAATTGTGAAAAAATGTATATTTAAAACATTTAACTAAATATTATATTTAAATATTTGACTCAAACTTGTTGACTTTCTTTCTTGAGAAAACTTTGAAACTGACGCTCCAATAACATTGCTTAATGATGGTGATGTAATTTCCTGCAATGACTATTAGTTTTTTGACCATGTAACATTTTTGTTTTCCAGTTAATTTCGTTAATTAGTGTTCTTAAAAGAACTATTGGATTATCGGATGTTATTCAAGTTCAAGCTCGCGTCATGTAGGTGCAAAGACACATTAAACATTTAACGGATTCATTTCTCATTCAAAGTCATCTGAAGCCAAACAGAAGGAACAGAATGAAATCTATTATTATTTGCTGGGAATCTTATGCTCACCATAATTCAAATATGATGTTTCTCATCATTAATGCCACATTTGAAATGAATGAGATTTGAGAACTGGGCGGAGGGGAAGATTTTTAACAAAAAACTACTTAAATTGATTCTGTTCCTTGAACAACAATATTGTATGACTTCAGCAGACTTGGAACATAGTGCATGAATAATATGGACTACTTTTATAGCACTTTGAGCTTTTCAAAATGTGCAAAAAATACAGGGCCCTCCAAAAGTTTGGAAATGCCCTAGTAGTCAAAGTGGGGTTTCAGACTATATCAGCATTAATTTCTTGAAATGCATTAAAGTAACTTGCAATTATCATTGATATACAATATACACATTTGACAGTCAGACAGATATATATATTGTATAAACAGCTATAGTATTTTTCTGTTCAACTTTTTATTTCGTTTATTTTTAATATATTTTTGTTATTTTTCCTTATCAATACAACATCATCACACAATGACAAGGATTTATGCTGATATTGTTCAAAAAAAACTTATATTAACATATTTCAAAAAAAAAAATCAAGTGATTCTAATGAAAATAATTAGCATTTAATAACTTAAACGTGCACTATGTAACGTTTGGCCCTCTAGCGGTTAAAAAACAAAACTGCATGTACTTTGCGGAAGAACATTTTTATTTGTGCTTCGGCTCTGCGTGAACATGAATATAGTTATTCTGCCGCTGCTCATAAAACATTCACTAATAGGCTTTAGAGATATAAGCAGTTTAGATGGGAAAAGATCGCAAGCTGACTAGATGAAGTCGTTAATACCCATTAAAAGTCACTATACGTCCTTGAAAATAAATTCCAGCACAGCACTACAACACCCATAATGAAATGACCCTTCACAGCAGATAATGCTTTACAATAAACTCCGTTAGAGAGCTACATATGACAATTTATCTCTTATAAAATACCTTACTCACCTGTTGAGTAATAAAAACGCCATCTCCGCGTCGCTTTTGCAGCATTTCAAATCCCTCAGTTCTCGCCATCTCCGAAAAGCCAGTGTTGATTCTGGTTTTATTATGAGCTCTGACGTGTTTTCTTTTTGCCAGCAGACTCTCTTCTGTTCAGCGTTTGTTTAAAACGGGTGGTACCCCAGAGGTTGGGGATTTTACATGCTCCATGTCAAATTTTCGCGCTTGTTGTGACAACTAACCTATGCCACTCCCAAACCATACACGCCTCAAAGTAACCGGCACAACTTTTCTTGATTTACGGATATGATGAAACACGCACTGGCGAGTGATGTTGACGTATGTACGCAATTTCCCGCGAAAACCATCCCGCCCCGTCTAAAATATACACTTAAAGGAACACTCCACTTTTTTTGAAAATAGGCTTCCAACTCCCCTAGAGTTAAACAGTTGAGTTTTACCGTTTTCGAATCCATTCAGCCGATCTCCGGGTCTGGCGGTACCACTTTTAGCATAGCTTAGCATAGTTCATTGAATCTGATTAGACCGTTAGCATCTCGCTCAAAAATGACCAAAGATTTTCAATATTTTTCCTATTTAAAACTTGACTCTTCTGTAGTTACATCGTGTACTAAGACCGACGGAAAATGAAAAGTTGGGATTTTCTAGGCCGATATGGCTAGGAACTATACTCTCATTCCGGCGTAATAATCAAGGAACTTTGCTGCCGTACCATGGGTGCAGCAGGCGCAATGATATTACGCAGTGCCTGTGACCCCCTGCTTGCACAGGGAGCGTGCCTTGCAACCATGGAAACATTTGTGAGAGACGCATTGCGCCTGCTGCACCCATGGTACGGCAGCAAAGTTCCTTGATTATTACGCCGGAATGACAGTATAGTTCCTAGCCATATCGGCCTAGAAAATCGCAACTTTTCATTTTCCGTCGGTCTTAGTACACGATGTAACTACAGAAGAGTCAAGTTTTAAATAGGAAAAATATCGAAACTCTTTGGTCATTTTTGAGCGAGATGCTAACGGTCTAATCAGATTCAATGAACTATGCTAAGCTATGCTAAAAGTGGTACCGCCAGACCCGGAGATCGGCTGAATGGATTCGAAAACGGTAAAACTCAACTGTTTAACTCTAGGGGAGTTGGAAAATGAGCCTATTTTCAAAAAAAGTGGAGTGTTCCTTCAAGTTACAATAGGTGATACAATGGTGAATCAGGGTAAGAAAAAAATACGTTTTGAAAGAAGAATTGATGTACTGACTCATTATTTAAATTTTGTTAATTAGGGACAAAAAAGTTTAACAGATAAGACCAATAATTTAACAAAATTGACATTTGATTAGGCCTATATGATATTGAAGTTGTGCAAAAATATTTTACTTTTGTAATATTTTATTGTTTTAATAACTTAAAAAGTCGAACAAGTTTATGCTTATTTTCAGACTAAAATGAACTTGGAGCCTTGCAAGATGACAAGTTTCAACTAATAATTAGTAAAAGTCACGTGAACATTTCTGATGATTTGGCTCCTAATTGACGGCTCACATTTTTCTAGGACTTCATTAAAGTAAATGAGAGTTTTTGCCGGTATGATTTAAACCTCAGACAGACCTCGCCGCCTTTCGATAACGCGACGTGTGAAGGCTCTGCTCTCAGGATATCACTCCTCTTTCTCCTGACAGTGTCATTATCCGAGTGCTTCTGTTTGATGGCTCCCAATAAGACCCTTTCAAAGACTCCTGGGTAGTTGTAGTAGTGCAGCATTTAATGAACAATGTTGCTAACAGGATGTGTGAAGGCAGTTGTAAGAGGGGGAAGGGACGGCGAAAAGGTATGGCTGTAATTACCTACTTGCTGTTTGTCTCGATGGGCACTGTGTAAAGACGACAGCCAGCAGCGACAAATACTATACAACTTTTGTTGTAAAATCTTGCAGGGCTGTACATATTTTTTTGTTGGGTATAAATAATTGAGCACTTGTATGACTCTAAAAAAATTTAAGTACCCACTCTCTTTCTAAAGTGCTCTTTGTGTGCTCAGTATGCATTTTCACGGCTGTTTGTCTGTGCTTTTAGTTTTTGCACAGAATGCGGTTTAGGGACAAAAGATGCTATACTAAAATCAGACTAGATAAGGAGATGATATCTTTTCAAGTGTCTTTTTTTGTAAGAGAAGTGCTTCAATTGCTGATTGTGAAATACTGTTATTTCTAATGGAGACTTTCATGTTTTACACAGCACGAGAGGATCAGCACAGCAGGGGTCCCGTTAGTGCCATTGAGTGTTTGTATCTCTTAAACTGTCCTGCAACCATCTCAAGAAAATGTCATTATTTCTATATTCTGGTGATACTCCACTGCTTTAATACCAAATGAAAAGTATCTGTAGAAGGCAAAAGGCTGATTAACTCATTACAAAGCTGAATGTATAATTAATGCACAATTATGCAAATTTTATTACATTTTCCTGTCCCTCCCCACAAAAAATTAAATACATTTTATTGAGACTTTAATTATTTACAAGAGCAAAGATTGTTTCACACAATATAGTCAGAGAAATCTGTGTTTTGCACTGATCTGAATCAGCGAATTTTTGCTGCAATTAAACAATCAAGTTCTTCTATACATACAAATTCATATTTTATTGTAGTTGAGGTATAAAATCATACAATTTTCATTAGTGGTGCTTGCTAAGGCAAGCATCACTATTACTATTGCTCAACAATGGCGTATGAGACTTTACCTCTCACAATTGGACTTCATATTTCCCAGTTTTTCCCCAGCTTGACTTTGTTTTTGTAATCACAGCTTATCTTCTTATTTTAAATTTTACCTCACAATTCTCTGGGGTTTTTTTACTCTAAAGCAGAAACAGACTTCTGTACATTTGACCTTTGACTAGTAAGCAACCATTCAGAACACCTTAGCAACACCCAAGCAACAGCATAGCAATGTCCTAGAAACCATTTAGAACACCTTAGCAATGCCCTGGAAACTACCCACAACACCCTAGCTACCACATAACATCCTAGAAACCATTTAGAACACTTCAGAAATGCCCTAGAAACCAATCACAACACCCTAGCTACCACAAAGTAACATCCTAGAAACCATTTAGAACACCTTAGCAATGCCCTGGAAATCACATAACATCCTATAAACCATTTAGAACACCTTAGCAATGCCCTGAAAACCACCCACAACACCCTAGCTACCACATAGCATCCTATAAACCATTTAGAACACCTTAGCAATGCCCTGGAAACCACCCACAACACCCTAGCTACCACATAACATCCTATAAACCATTTAGAACACCTTAGTAATGCCCTGGAAACCACCCACAACACCCTATACCACATAACATCCTAGAAACCATTTAGAACACTTCAGCAATGCCCTAGAAACCACCCACAACACCCTAGCTACCACATAACATCCTATAAACCATTTAGAACACCTTAGCAATGCCCTGGAAACCACCCACAACACCCTATACCACATAACATCCTAGAAACCATTTAGAACACTTCAGCAATGCCCTAGAAAACAACCACAACACCCTAGCTACCACATAACATCCTATAAACCATTTAGAACACCTTAGCAATGCCCTGGAAACCACCCACAACACCATATACCACATAACATCCTAGAAACCATTTAGAACACTTCAGCAATGCCCTAGAAACCACCCACAACACCCTAGCTACCACATAACATCCTATAAACCATTTAGAACACCTTAGCAATGCCCTGGAAACCACCCACAACACCCTATACCACATAACATCCTATAAACCATTTAGAACACTTCAGCAATGCCCTAGAAAACAACCACAACACCCTAGCTACCACATAACATCCTATAAACCATTTAGAACACCTTAGCAATGCCCTGGAAACCACCCACAACACCCTAGCTACCACATAACATCCTAGAAACCATTTAGAACACTTCAGCAATGCCCTAGAAACCACCCACAACACCCTAGCTACCACATAACATCCTATAAACCATTTAGAACACCTTAGCAATGCCCTGGAAACCACCCACAACACCCTATACCACATAACATCCTATAAACCATTTAGAACACTTCAGCAATGCCCTAGAAACCACCCACAACACCCTAGCTACCACATAACATCCTATAAACCATTTAGAACACCTTAGCAATGCCCTGGAAACCACCCACAACACCATATACCACATAACATCCTAGAAACCATTTAGAACACTTCAGCAATGCCCTAGAAACCACCCACAACACCCTAGCTACCACATAACATCCTATAAACCATTTAGAACACCTTAGCAATGCCCTGGAAACCACCCACAACACCCTATACCACATAACATCCTATAAACCATTTAGAACACTTCAGCAATGCCCTAGAAAACAACCACAACACCCTAGCTACCACATAACATCCTATAAACCATTTAGAACACCTTAGCAATGCCCTGGAAACCACCCACAACACCATATACCACATAACATCCTAGAAACCATTTAGAACACTTCAGCAATGCCCTAGAAACCACCCACAACACCCTAGCTACCACATAACATCCTATAAACCATTTAGAACACCTTAGCAATGCCCTGGAAACCACCCACAACACCCTATACCACATAACATCCTATAAACCATTTAGAACACTTCAGCAATGCCCTAGAAAACAACCACAACACCCTAGCTACCACATAACATCCTATAAACCATTTAGAACACCTTAGCAATGCCCTGGAAACCACCCACAACACCCTATACCACATAACATCCTAGAAACCATTTAGAACACTTCAGCAATGCCCTAGAAACCACCCACAACACCCTAGCTACCACATAACATCCTATAAACCATTTAGAACATCTTTGGAATCCACCTTATTTTGCAACACAGAAGTGAGCTATTTTCTGTGAATTTGTGAACACTTCTGTTTCATTAGTCGCTATATAGGTAAATAACAATTAAAAAAAAAAAAAAAAAAAATGCAGTAAATGGTAAAATAATTTGCGCTTCAAACCAGTGTGTTTGATGTTAATAAACTGAAATAATATGATAACAAATAACAGTTTGCAATATCAAGCAGCATAATGGACAGCTTTAGTACATCTTAAATAACTGGAAGGGGATGAGACCGGAAGCCTCGACACATTCATGTTACAATGGCCACGTCCGCTCTTACATGAAAATAAGGTGAATACCCTAGCAACATCATAGCAATGCGTTTTAAAAGCACTCAGATCACCTTAGCAACACCCTAGCAACAGCATAGAAACATGCTAGAAACCATTTAGAACACCATTACAACACCCAAGCAACAGCATAGCAACATGCTAGAAACCACTCAGAACACCTTAGCAACTACATAGTAACATCAGCTTAGCAATGCCCTGGAAACCACCTACAACATCCTAGCATTGTGGTGGCAAGTTTTGCATGGGCAAACACCACTCACATTTTTTTTTAGAAAATTTAAAAAAATTATTTTTAAAATCTTCAATAGTGACTTTTCCTCCATCCACCTCCAACTGTTTTCTATCTATCTGTATTTGCCAGCAGAGTTAAATAGACTATGATAAATGTGCTGTTATGAGATTTTAATTATTTAAGGCTTAATATCAGACTGCTGATTATCTCTGAATTTATTTGCATCACTTCTGATGAACTCGAGTGTGAGTGAATTCAGAGAGATCTTAAAGCGCTCTTTGTCGGGAGGATCTCATGAGAGGAGCGATCCGCTATACCCTGTTTCCCAAATCTCACTCCTCGCCTACGGCCTGGTCAGGAAGCCCTGCATAATCCCAAACCTTGTGCCCGATTCCATTTATCTATTCCGTTTGATGATGCTAATGACGAGAGGGGTCGTGACCTTTGCAGCTGATGTGGCGCTTCAGACCTGGAGGCAACAGCAGCTGCCGTTTGTGGCCCCTTGAATGTTCCAGCTCAAAACAGAACCATGTTACTATGCCGATTAAGTTACTGGAGTATTTAAAGGGGCAGTTCACCCCCAAATGAAAATTGTCATCATTCACTCACCCTCATGTTGTTCCAAACCCATCTGTTTTTTTGTTTTGTTTGTTTGTTTTTTTTGACATTTTTTGGACAGCTTGGACATTTCCCTATAATTCCTTTTGGTCAAACTACCCCTTTAAAGAGTTATTTGAGTTTTTTATGATTGCTAAGGTTCTGGATTTCAAGGTATTTTGCTGCTGTCCAGGCTCACACTGTGCTGGATGAAGTGTCAGTGCAGGCTCGATTGGTTTTGGGAAGGAGGATGATTTTTGCTGCGAGTCATTTATTTAGCAGCAGTGATCTGAAACGAGTCTTGTCGAGGTGGTTCATCCTGACAGAGGAAAAACAAACCATAGTTTAAACCTTTAAAATGGATGACAGTGTTTAAGTGGCCTACTTCTGCAAATAAAAGTCATAATGTCATAAAAGACAACCAAGAAACGCATATTCCAATACTGAAACTTCATAAAGCAAGCTTGGAACCTTTCCTAAAGACTTTACATTCAGAAAACACACATTTACAAATGTCAGTGCAGCATTTCTAAAACATTAACCCCCAGTTCACAGACTAAAATGCATGTTTGAGCTGTTTTAACTAAAAGCAACTTGCACTGACATATCTTAAAATATGTCAGTGCCATTGATTTGTCTCAAGATGCACACCAGAATTTTTTTTCTAAAGCATTTTTATAAAATCTACCTAAATATTGTAATTGAACTAAGGCCTAATCTTGCCTTAATCTAAGCCCTGTTTGTGAAACCAGGCCTACCTTTGTTAAAACTTTTTTTGTTTGTCAGTTAAATAGTGTTTGACAGTGGAAAACAAAGTACAATTATAAGCATACAGCCATTACACTTTAAAACAAAACAAAAAAAACTTGGTTACTTATTTCAAAACGTCCTAATAAAACCTCAAAAAGAACCAATAATTGACTGTTTCAATTAACTTTTTTAATGTTAGATTCAGTCAACCTTTAATTACATGCTGTAATTAAAGTTGGATTTATTTATTTATTGCATTTATATGAAAATAGACACCACAAAAATGGAAAAAATCAACACAGGAGCTGAAGAATGATGAGTTTAATGTTTCCTTCTAAATTAAGCTGCTTGGCGGGGGACAAAAAAAAAAAACACTCTTGACAACAAAAACCAGAAGCCAAGTGTGTTCTGTGAAAACTTCAGGGATACCAGAAATCACCATGACAACAGGATTAGATTAGAGTGAGTTAATGTGATCTGTGATCTGATTAGTTTAGATAATATCTGATTAGATGTGATTAAAACAGATGAGATTACAATTGCATTAGATTTTGACACTGCACCATTGCACTAGTTGACTTTGCTCCTGATGAAGGGTAGACAATTTAAAAACAATGGAATTACATGAAATAAAATCAGTCCTAATCGGTGGAAGGCACACATTCCTCCGGAATCAGTAATTGCATTAATTGGTAATTAAAGGATGTGCGAGAATTTTCATATCACTTCTTTATTCTTGCGTGTTTTAACATATCGGTAGACGGTTTAGAGCGTAATTTAATTTACTGCTGCATATGTAGTAAATTATATTTCTGA
This sequence comes from Mylopharyngodon piceus, assembly GCA_039654765.1. NCBI lineage: Eukaryota > Metazoa > Chordata > Actinopteri > Cypriniformes > Xenocyprididae > Mylopharyngodon > Mylopharyngodon piceus. Next base: position 5,346,614 of record CM077444.1, on the reverse strand, counting down.
ATTTATTGAAAATCAGCATTAACTAACTTACAGTTGTGAGGAAGTGCTCTGGATTCTACCCTCTTTTTCGCATACAGGTTTTTTTTTAGTTTTTTTTTATTCCAATCACCCGAGCAGCAAATGACATTTGAGCAATTGAGCCAAAGAAAAATGCCATAACAATGCTGATTGGCTGATGGCACCACAAAAACACTTTAATAAAAGGTCTAAAAGTGTTAAAGTCCTTTAATAGCAAATCCCCAAAACTGTTATGTCAAAGACAGTGCACATACCTGTACACACACACATACATACATATATATACAAAAGTTTTGGGACGCCTGCCTTTACGTGCACATGAACTTTAATATGGAGTTGGCCCACCCTTTGCAGCTATAACAGCCTCAACTCTTCTGGGAATGCTTTCCACAAGGTTTAGGAGTGTGTTTATGGGAATTTTTGACCATTTTTATAGAAGCGCATTTGTGAGGTCAGGCAGTGATGTTGGGCAAGAAGGCCTGGCTCGCAGTCTCCGCTCTAATTCATCCCAAAGGTGTTCTATCGGGTTGAGGTCAGGACTCTGTGCAGGCCAGTCAAGTTCCTCCACACCAAACTCGCTCATCCATGGACCTTGCTGGTGCGCAGTCATGTTGGAACAGGAAGGGGCCATCCCCAAACTGTTCCCACAAAGTTGGGAGCATGAAATTGTCCAAAATGTCTTGGTATGCTGAAGCATTAAGAGTTCCTTTCACTGGAACTAAGGGGCCAAGCCCAACCCCTGAAAAACAACCCCACACCATAATCCCCCCTCCACCATACTTTACACTAGGCACAATGCAGTCAGGCAAGTACCGTTCTCCTGGCAACCGCCAAACCCAGACTCGTCCATCGGATTGCCAGACAGAGAAGTGTGATTCATCACTCCAGAGAACACGTCTGCACTGCTCTAGAGTCCAGTGGCGGCGTGCTTTACACCACTGCTTCCGACGCTTTGTATTGCATTTGGTGATGTAAGGCTTGGATGCAGCTGCTCGGCCATGGAAACCCATTCCATGAAGCTCTCTACGCACTGTTCTTGAGCTAATCTGAAGGCCACACAAAGTTTGGAGGTCTGTAGCTATTGACTCTGCAGAAAGTTGGCGACTTCTGCGCACTGTGCGCCTCAGCATGCGCTGACCCCGCTCTGTGATTTTTACGTGGCCTTCCACTTCGTGGCTGAGTTGCTGTTGTTCCCAATTGCTTCCACTTTGTTGTGATACCACTAACAGTTGACCGTGGAATATTTAGTAGTGAGGAAATTTCATGAATTTACTTATTGCACAGGTGGCAACCTATCACGGTACCACGTTTGAATTCACTGAGCTCCTGAGAGCGACCCATTCTTTCACAAATGTTTGCAGAAGCAGTCTGCATGCCTAGGTGCTTCATTTTATACACCTGTGGCCATGGAAGTGATTGGAACACCTGAATTCAATGATTTGGAGGGGTGTCCCAATACTTTTGGCAATATAGTGTATATATCTCAGTAAATATATACGTGTGGAAACACAGCGGCGGCATCTGAAATCGCATACCTCTCTACTACATACTAGGCGAAAAACAGTATGTGACAAAAGAAGTATGTCCGAATTCACAGTATTCATAAAAGAGTAGGCAAAAAATACCTGGATGACCTAGTACTTCTGGTGAGATACTGAAGTGTACACTTTACTATCCCATGAGGCTACAGGAGAGGATTTGTGAATGGCAGTGAAGCGATGCAACTGACTCTGGTAGGTCACATGATAATGACAACATGGCGGATGTAGTATGTCCAGATTACATTCATACTACAGACATTCATACTAAAGCGATTTCCCTACAATATAGTATGTGAAAAACATTACGCCAAAAGAGTATTATGTCTGAATACATAGTATTAAAAAAAAAAAATCCCCAGATGACCTACTATTTCCGCCGAGGTTCTGAAGTGCGCATTCGATGGACACTTTACTATCCCATGAGGCCATGGGAGAGGATTTATGAATGGAGGTGAAGTGACGCAACTGATGCTGGTAGGTCACATGATAATGACAACATGGCGTATGTAATACGTCCAATGTTGTGAGAAATCGAGTCCCCCCCCAGGAATCAAGTCTCCTTTAGGACCCCGAGTGATCACATTGGTTCAACAGACTTTTAGTGGGTAGTATTTTTAGCGCCTGATTATAAGTCCTGTAAAATCACGTTATGATTTATCATTTAAAATGCGTTATAATGACCATTAATGTCTTTTAAATTACATGGTTCAAATACTAGTATATAACTGAAGCTATAGTTGTGAAATCAAGCATTTCTTGTTCTGTTTTTTGGTTAGCTTATGTACTAGCATAGCATACATCTACCCGATTAGCCTGCTAGCCTTGCTTATATTATATTAGGTATGTTTTTTGCTTCCAATATCTGTTTCCATTTTGTTTTATGCAATACATTGGCATTCATTTTTTATTTCAAGCATGTTGTTTGTGCACTTTCTATAAACATCATACAATAGTGAAATTATAATTAGTCAAGACATCACTATAACAACTTTTGATTAGGCATTACCGCCTGGGTCCTAAAGGAGACCCGATTCTTCGGAGGGGACTCGATTTCTCATGACACTGGATTACATTTTTACACACATTTATACTATATAGCGTACTTTTTTAACGATCGCCAAGTAGGTTCAAATTCAAATGTAGTACCTACTTAGTACGCGATTTCAGACGCACTGATGGACTATATTTAGAGCTGCACTATGCTGTACTGAAGTCCCTCTGATATTTTGTATATATAAAAGGACTGAACTTTGCTCGGAGGCCTGTGCGCCATTTCTTTTGTTTCCATCTCATTACCCACACAACACACTCTTTCAGAAAGATTATTCTCCTTTTCAAAAAAGCATTCAAATCAAACGCGCCCCTTCACCAGAACCAGGCATGTCTTCCACAGGAAGAATTTCACAGCAGACGTGTCGACCTGAATTCAAACGGATGGCTCACGCCCGTGAGAAGCAAACTACATATTACAGTCTGAGCACATCTACCGGGCATGTTCAGCCGAAGTCATTACAATTACGGCACACTTCAACGCCTCTGTAAAGAGCTGGATATCCACTTTCCGTGGGTCACTTGAAGTTGCGTCGTCCCCCCTTTCACGCTCAGGTAGGCAGGGGGATAATCTGCATCCGTGACAGAGCTCACCTGCATATGTTAACATGCACAAAATTACACCGCACTCATTCAAGTAGGACAGCAATTGGACAGTGTCACGTTTCACCGAGCGAGACATCCCGATTTCACGACGCAACTTCAACTGAGGTGTTAACAGATAAAGCAATTGTTTGAATATTACAGGCTTAATGTGGTGAAATCTTCAAGGTTTGGACGCTCCTGTAAATAAATGTTGGCAATGTTAAGAATGAGTGTGTGGGAAATAGAGGAAACTCCTCTGCCAGAAGTGGGACCGACAGAAGTGTGATATTTGTAAAAATCGCATCGGCTTTGCCAAACGCCTGTGAAATTAAATCCAGTTTAACAGATCACGTTGCCTTTCAGCTCATTGTCTAGATAGATGTGACAAATTTATCACAATTAGGAGGTGGTGGTGCAACCCTGTAATTCAGTTCGTCACAGTTCTCCCTTCAGAATGGGCGTAAAATGTCGACAATGAAGTAGGAGACACAATGCGACTCAGTACAGAGCGCAGGAGTTATGGAAGTACACATTCATTACTAGAAAAATCTTCAATAAAGGACTTTAATGAATCAGTCCAACCAGCTCAAAGATTTGATTCAAAGCAAACAGTATCTGACAACTGAAAAAAAGACAAAAATTTTATACTTAACCCTGTAAAGCCTGACATATGAATTCTAGTCCTTTTTTTTTAATGGAGCCGTTTAATGAACCTTTAGACAAAGTATAAAAGAAAATCAGAGGGGGGAAAAAAAGTTATACAGTAGTAATTTCTCACTAGAAATGTTGGTCAAAAAGCATACATTTACACACCAACTGACCAAAAACCGCAACTTTCAGACACCATCTTTCTTATTCTAACTCAACTGTCACTGAATGGAATGCATAGGATTGTGGGATATCAAAGGCAGCAAAGGATATCTATGCTGCCTTCAAAAATCGATCAGAGGAAGGTATCTCAGGACACAGGAAGTGAAGCTAACATTGGATTCGGATGGCCTTGATGCTTTCCTACCTTGGAATGCATCCTGTTTCAGATGCAGCCAGCATGAAGAAGATCTTACGGATCTATGAATGAACCGCTCATTTTAAAATCTTCCCGGTCTACTGACATTTGTTATGACCTCCTCTTCAAAAATTACAACGCCCATGATAACTTTAGTTAACGCTACAGTAAATCCACTTCACCAGCTAATTAGCTTTCGACAGAGATGCCGTAGAAATATACAGAGCTACCACAAAAAACGAAATTTCAAACACAAAATTCTAAAGATGGCTGTGCACTTGTTTCTCTGGCGCATAAGGTCTATAAGTTTTTCATGTTATGATTTTCAGGCTATGAATTTTCCAGCAGGGATATTAAATATTTATTCACTTATGTAGCTAGCAATCATTAGTTAACATTATAACATTCAAAATTAACTAACATTAAGTAGAAGCTATTAGCTGATCTAAGATGGTCATTGGCCCAAGTGGGACCAAACTGGTCATCTCTTTCAAGTTGCTAAAAACCAGTTTAGAAACTAGCTATGTTCCAAAAAACAGATACCAGCTGAATTTTTTAGCATGCATGTTATTTTGCTACTTAGCTATCATTAGCTAACATCTTGCAACAACATTAAAAATGAAAAAAACATTAAGCTAGTTAGGATATCTAGACATAGCATTCCTTCTTAACTAAGCTAATATTATCTTGCTAGCCTGTAAAAACTCACCAATGAACAGTGACTGTTCATCTATCATTAGCTAACATCTTGCAACAACATTAAGCTAGTTAGGATATCTAGACATAGCATTCCTTCTTAACTAAGCTAATATTATCTTGCTAGCCTGTAACTCACCAATGGGCAATGAATAACTTTGTCTATCATTAGCTAACATCTTGCAACAACATTAAAAAATGAAAAAAACATTAAGCTAGTTAGGATATCTTGACACAGCATTCCTTCTTAACTAAGCTAATATTATCTTGCTAGCTTTCACTAGCCTGTAAAAACTCACCAATGGGGCTGTAGCAGTTCTCAAGTTAATAGTGACTCCACTGGATTTAACTTCAGGATTGTGGGTAGTGTATAATTCACTGGAAATTCAACAATTAAACAATTTATTTAAAAAAAAAATAAAATAAAATAAAATCATATTGGCGCATAGCTCTTATGAAATGCATGGCGGGAAATGAAATGCATTTTCTTATGAAAACCCTGGAGCTCTTTACAGGTCTGTCTGAAAGGTTTATACGTGACATTTTCTCTATAGACATTTTGAATGCCATTTTTACTCTCAAAACCAAGCATTTTTTTCCTCAGGACTTAATTCAGATAAAGCTCTAGCTACGTATCTGCTCTCAACAAATGGCCGAACGCATGAATGTAAGACAAGGTGATATCAAAACTGGCCCTCATTAAAACAGGCGGACAGTACTACCGCATGCTGACTAGACGTGTAGAACAAACATGTCTATTAGCAGGAAAGGAGGGTGGTGGCACCCTGCCAGGTCTAAATTGCTGCCTGAAAGTGTCTCCTTGCCATATGGGTTTTCCTGTAGTGCTGAATGAGACCCAGCACAGGTTAAGATGTGTCAGATTTAACTGGGGATTAATTGGTACTGGGAATGGACTGGGCCATCTGTGCTATCAGTCTGTTCATCTCCCCTCCACCTCCTTACGATCTCGGGGGCCCCCTCCATGAACGCCCGTTCACTATAGTGCTCTGAATGGAGCACTGTGTGTGTGTGTGCTCGCCAGTAATAGACTGCTGAAAATCTTGAAATTGATTAGCTGGTATAATCTTTCTTGTGTATGCATTTCACTCTCTCTCTCTCTCTTGCTCTCTTTCTCTTTGCAACTGCCTCTGTAAAAAAACATTATGGAAAGTGGCCCTGACATTTTCTCCTGACAGTGTAAAAATCAACTCTGTCACTTCCTTATGTAAAGAACGCCAGAGCTGAACGGATGGGCTCTGAATGTGAATATTCAAAAGGCTTCCTCCCGCACACATCTTTTATTGCATCATTTTATTGCATATTTATTTTAAAGTTTTATTGAATCACTTGAGTCATTCAGACCAGAGGTTACATTACCATTAATGACAGACTAGGCTGTAAAATATATATAATTTTAATAATATAAAGAAGTTTATAAATCAGTTTTTGATTAATACACTCTCTGAGTCGGACATTAGGGTGCTAGAGTGTTCTGGGTGGTTTCCAAGGTGTAACTAGGGTGTGTTTTGTGATTGGTTGCTAGATACAGAGTCTCTGTGCCCACCTAGTCTCTGTGATATTCTGGTTCCTAGATACTGCTTGAGTCACCATGATTTTGCTAAGTAAGGCATGTTCCTGGATCAGCATATTTTGTTTATCCTGGAACAAAATTCCTGTCCGAAAATTTAGTCCTAACCTTACCCATAACTTATCACTAAATTCAGAGGGAAATTATCGGTAAATAACACTGATGTAGAAGCACCTAACCCTGGTTGTAAGCCTAAACTTGACAAACTGTAAAGTTGTCCCTCAAATCTGATTGGTTGATTGGAATGTTGCTCCAGGATCAACAAATATGTTCCAGGAACATGTTGCACTTGGTGAAATCATGTTCATACAGCTTGGGACCCCCCTTCAATGTAAATCTATAGGATTTTCCACCTTTTTTTATCATCTGCCAGATGAAAATTGTAAATCTGACCACTTATAATAATGATAGCTTTAGGAAACCTCTTGTCAACATGCATAATTGGGTCATTAACCTCAAGTATCAGCAATAGACCCTTTTCACATGACGTCACACAGCTTCCGTTTGGACTCGAAGCAGTGGATCCTCACTTCCGTTAACATAGTGGAATACTAGCGCCGCTCGAATGAAGTGCACCCAATAGTTGTACATATGCCACAAATGTGGTTAGAGGATGACTGTAGTCGTCTAATCTCATGTAAATTCAAGGCGAGGTGTTTGGCAGATCTCAAACGAACTTACCGATCGGCGAGATTTGCTGCTTGAGGTTGTCGGAGGAGTTGAATACGGAGCACTGAAGCCGTCCACTTTCTACTGCCTGTAGTAACTTGCAAACTTTGCTGTCTTTATTGCAGATGAAGCTGTTTATATGTATTTGTCAGTATTTGTGAAATAAACGCACGTTTCCGACATTTACGTGCAGAAAAAAAAAAACTTTTCATTCAATGCTTAATTATTTCAGTGCCTGTATGTACAATGAAGATCAACATAAGCTTATTCTTTTTAGTCTATTTTTTCAGTTTTATTTCGATAAATATGACATACATAATAATAAAAATTGTGTTTAATATAATACTATTTCTACATGAAGACTGTTAATGTTGTAAAAACTGACTCCTGTACATGGCATTTTTACCATAGTAAAAAAACATCGTCGTCATTCATCTCTTTATTGCAGAACAAGACTGTCGCATACAAAAATATACAGAGGATTTACAACAGTACTCATTGTTATAGCAGCATTAAATGAATTAAATTATTTCTCCAGGGAATAACATTAAATGAACACATACTTCCGTTTTGTATTTTCAATACACTTCTTACAAATTATACAATCTTAATATATTGCACCAGTTCAGTTTAAACTGGTATGATGTAAAATGATCTAAAATCTTCACACCATTAATTCTTCGGAGTATTATATGTGGATGTGCTACTTTCAGGTGTCCATTACTCGTAAATAAATCTCACAAGAACAATACCGTTATCATAGCCTACCAATTTCTAAAAATAAAGATTTGTTTTTAAAGACAATATTCTTGTTATTCCAAATAGGCTAACAGATTTGTGTGGACACACAATCATTGTGATAAAACTCTGACAGCAATTCAAGGACACAACATTGCTAAAGTTTCTGATCGCGGAAACCCTAAGCAAGGCATTTACAGAAAGGAAATAATAAATAACGTTACCAAAAGAACCCGACTGTGTAAATTCTTGACATAAACAGTTCGCATTTAAAGTTATTAAAGCATTTTCCCGAGAAGTCGCCGGCGCGAAGGTAAGACGGAACAACAGATCCACTGCTTTGTGGATAGGCGGAAGTTAACTGACGTCATTGTGAAAAGGGCCTATAGTAGTAGTTAACATTGTATGAAATATGTTTAATTGAATGCACAAACTATTGATCTGCTAATAATTATGTAATGTTTGCTAATCACTTAAGTTATAGCTCGCATATGAATTCATGATCAACAGCCTTTCTGCCTGAACATGAGTTAGATTAAAGCAGACCTTAACACATGTACACTCTCATTAATAGGCCATGTAAGTTATGTATGCTTTGAAATTCTTGTTGATTTGTAAATTATTCTTAAAAAACAGCCTTGATGGGCAGCCTCGTTATCTAATGATATGAGTTTATGCAGCATCCAGGCTCTCTGAATACATTAGCCGCTGGAGTACGATCTGTGGTCCGCTCTAAATACAGGCAGACTGCTGAAATGCTCGTAGGCTCTGGAGAGGTACACAAATTAAATAAATTCAGATCATAATCAAGAATAGCCACCCACAGTCTCTGGTGAAGATAGTAATTCACCTTAAAACTCTAAGATGGGAAAAACCGTCCACCGAGCACAGCGCAACACAGCGAGATTTTCTAAATGATAATATGAGTGATTGTATAATTTAGTGTTTATCGTCTTATGCCAGAACCGTCCTTAACCTAATAACCAGCAGAGAATTCATCCAAAGGCTCAGGGCTGTACAATCCAAAAGAAACAGCAAAATGTATTTATATTATACTGAATAAATCAAAATAAGTCCATTTGAACCGAAAAGGGGGGCATTACTGTCTGCTCATTTTAATAAACAATTTTTGGCTCATGAAAGAGACAAATGAGTCCATGAGGGTTACTTGTGCATCTGGATCTGTGTGGAAGAAACAGAACCTCAAATGTCATCCTCAACTGCATTTTTAAAACACGAGATTGTGCAAGTTCTTCAGGTAAGCATTTATTTATTTTTTTTTTTTGCATATTTAATCCACTTCTGTGAAAAATGTTTTAATTTTGAGCAGTCTGATTAAATACTGGGGCTACATCCATAATCACATACTTCACTATAGTAGGCGAAAGACAATATGTGGCAAAACTAGTATGTCCGAATTTACACTTATACTCATAAAAGAGTAGGCAAACAGCACCCGGATGACCTATTTCCAGCGAGATTCTGAAGTGCGCATACTATGGACACTTTAGTATCCCATGAGACCGCGGGAGAGGATTTGTGAATGGCAGTGAAGCGACGCAACTGACGCTGGTAGGTCACATGATAATCACAACATGGCGAATATAGTACACAAAAATAAGTACCTGTTCAAAATAAGTACCTACTCAAGAGAGTATCACTTCCAGTTCATTGGTCACACTGGAATGGAATTCAAATGCATTGCATTGTGGGATAGATTCTTCCATGCAGTGGCTGAATCCGGAATAGCATGCTAGCATACTACGTACTACTTCAACCATAAAAAGATATATGGCAGAAATAGTATACACACTTTGCTCAGTGCACTAAATATTGCAACAATAGTAAGAATAGGCTAGTATGCTACTTCTAACAAAGAAACAAAAAGTAGCCTAAACCCTAACGCTCAAAATACTTAATTGGTTTGAAACTTAAACAAATTAGTTCAGTTAAATTAACTGTTATGAGTATTTAGAATTTTATTTTTCTTTTGAGTTCACAGCATTGATATATTTCAAGTAAACTGAACTGTTTCATTGTTTTGAGTTGCCTGAACTCATTTCTTTTAATTTAGACTAACTTAAGTTTAACTGAAACTGGGCTGGGATTTTTATTTCCTAGCATGCTTTGCCCATGGCACTTGAAAGGGAGAGTAAATGCTAAAATTAAGTGTTATATAATGTTTTTTTGTGCAAGATTAATGGTAAGGGAGATTTAGTAGTGATTAATGTTTTGTTATGCTAATTTAGAAAAGTTTCTGTTAATGAGTTTTTGGAGAGTTACCATCAGGGTGACAAGTGCCGCATGCTGCTTAGTTTGAGAGCAGTTAAGTTACGTGCTTTAAGTTGCTGTACTCATTCAGTAAGAGCTATATACCATGCTATTGTTAACATGTTAGCAAATTGGCATTTTCTGAATTAGTTTGTAATAGCTAGCAAAATATTTACCTTGAGATAACCTGATAATTTTAAGTTAAATGTATAAATTAGTGTACTCAAATATTTCAGGTTAAGAACAATAAAAATGTATGAGTACAAAATAAAAATCTTATTTAACTTAAACTCTCATTCAACTTTTTAAAATTCTTACAACTTATTGGGGTTTACAGTGAAGTAAATAACTCATTTGATTTGCAAGAACTCAAAATAAAAAAGTTAATTCATCTTTTTTTAATTGCTATCAAAATGTATGAGTTAATTAAACTTGAAGTACCGAGTTAGCAAACATTAACAAGAGCAATTAACATGCATGAGTACTACAAACTCAAAACTTGATAGTTCTGCTCACTTAAAATTGGGAACATCATAACTCAAAAAAATGTGATATAACTGATTACTTCAAATTTTTTGAGTTAGCCCAACTTATTCGGGTTTACAGTGTGCCCTTCTCCATAAATAAACCTTTTTGTAAGCAACATACAAACTGCAAAAATTTCCTTATACTATTGTAGATGTTTTGCCAGTATTAAGTATTTTTAGACCACCCTTCACAGCATGCAACAGACTTGTTTTGCCCCTTTTTTCTGCAAGGAGTTCCAATTACAAGTCATTTATGGCTCAGGTTATGTTTATTGTCTTATACTGTATTGTCTCTACACAAAAAGCTAACTTCACCTTTAGTGTACTGCTTTTTCTCTTTTCACCATCTTACTCTCTTTTTTTTGTTCCTTTTCAAAGTCATCTGCTCCCAAGGGTTTAAAGATCACAGTTATTGAACCTACAGCTGAAGACCAAATGTCTCAAAGTCATTTTGAGTGGGAAAATTTCATCCGCCACTCAAGATTGTCATGTGTAGGGTTATATGATTACAGCTATTAAAATCTATGCAACACAGTTTCCCCGAATCCCTCCTACCCACACAGTTCATGGGCAGGTCTCGGAGATAACCACCGAGAATTAGATTGCAAATGTGGAAGCAAGGTAAAGAATATATGTTTTACTGGCTTAAAGGGATATTTCAGCCAGAAATGGAAATCCTGTCATCCTTTACTCAATCTCATATCATTTTAAAACTATATGATTTTAATTTGTCTGCAGAACACAAATATTAAAGAAAGAAGTTTAGAAAGACTAAAGAATGTTTTGAGTGCTCTTTTGCATACAATTATTTTGTGTACAATAAAAGCTGTTGAGCTCAGAAAAATAACAAAAAAGAAGAATAACAGTTTAATAAATGTATTCCAACAACACTATATTCCATATTCCTCATACAATGGCTTTCTGGGGAGGAACTGAATGGAATTTAAGTGATTGTTCAATGTAAATCTCATTTACATACACTATCATTAAAAAAAAAATCTGGGGCACCTATTATGCCCCTTTTCACAAGATGTAATATAAGTCTCTGGTGTCCCCAGAATGTGTCTGAGAAGTTTCAGCTCAAAATACCCCACAGATCATTTATTATAGCAGGTCAAATTTGCCCCTATTTGGGTGTGAGCAAAAACATGCCGGTTTTGTGCGTCCCTTTAAATGCAAATGAGCTGCTGCTCCCTGCCCCCTTTCCAAGAGAAGGCAGAGCTTTATCAGCTTGCGCTTCGGTTGCTCAACAACAACAAGGCTGGAGAATCTCACGCAGCCAAAATAACGACTGTCAGTAACAGTGTTCAACCTTACGTTGTTCAAACCGGAGTCGGACACTGATGGAGAGACTCAGGAAGAAGTTACAACTTTTAGAACGCAACAGGACGTTTCTGAATGGTTAGTGGATAAATGTGCTGGCTTCTGCAAATAAACATAGCGTTTTTAATGTCTTGTCTTTACAGAAAACGTACAGTTTTTCAAGACAATCACCTTTTACACTGCTCTTTACAAACGTGTGGTTATAAAGTATATAAACAAGGTTTAAAATAGCCGACAGACATATGTGACAATTTGATTTCATGGTGACTTTAAAACAATGATCAAGTAAGCTCCCTCAGCTCCCTGACGCTCTCCTCTCTAAGTGGCTTCACCGTGGACGTGTTTACCCAGAGGATTGCTTTGTCTGTGCTAATAGATGCTGTGTTCTAAGTAGATGACCAGCCCAGTGTGTCATGTCCTACTGGCTGCCCATGAGCTTTCTAATCCAGGGAAATGTGGGGGTCTGGCCTGATCTCTATTCAACGTGGCACGCCAAAGGTCGCTTTCGTACAAGCCGCCCATGTGAGCTTTCAGAAACAGCTTACGATGCTTCGGAAAGGAAATTGAAAAAGTGCTGTAATCCTCCCACCCCTCTGTGCCCAAACACACTTACGCCAACATACACACACTTGTGATGGTAAAAAACCGAAACACACCTCTCAAACACACAGCTAAGAGCTTGATTATACGAGGGTCTAATCCCTTCCCAAATGTCCACCCTGCTGTCACCTTTGGAGTCCGAAGTTTGAAATTGTTCGAAGATCTCTTGCTGGTCGCCACCTGCGCTCCAGGAGGGCGCGCTTCCTGTTTACCATTTCCCGATCCTCTGTATCCTTTGTCTTTCTCTCTCTTTAGTAATCAGAAGACTGTACTCCAGACAGACTGTTGGCGGTTGATGCCAGCTCATGCTCGCCAGGCCCAGGGTACCGTCTCAAACGCTAATCCATGTGGATGTACCTATTTACCCCCTCCTCAGCGAGCGAAGCCTCCCCACCTGCCATAATAAACTCTGACAAATTACATTTGTTAAGAATTCAAACAGCTCATTCCACCCTGGTGACGGGTTGAGCCAGCTTTCGTCTCGCTCTAATGACACCAGACTCCTTCACAAGGGAACTTGCACTAAAACACAACAAATTACAATGTGACATAAAATCATTTCTAACAGGGCTGTTTTGTTCCACTCTTAAAGGTGAGCATGAGGGTAATAAGATTCATCAAGACACTATCGCTCTGTTTCAAAACTTAGAGAGCTGTCTAGTGCTAATATGGGCAAGATGCCTTATCAAGCATTCACAATGAGAGTGTTTTTATCACTAGAGGTCACCAGGTCACTGTAGGGTTGCCTACAGCTGGATGTGGTGCTACTTTGGTATTATTCATATACATATATAAGCTGAGAAAATCACTTTTTTTCAAAAAAGATCACATTGGATCGGATTCAGAACAACGATCAAAACATATATAGTTAGTAGACCACATCCATCAATACTCCTAAAGCTTGCACAGTCATCATCTCTTCCTGGGTTCGACAGTTCATTTGGTAACATTAGGCAGTTTTGATTTATATGCTGTTTAATGTTTTATGATCACGTTATAGTTTACGTGTGCGTAAGCAATGCTTCTATCACTTGTTTCTGCTTCTTCTTCGCTTGTGTTTTGATCCGGAGACTGTTTAGTCTTTCAGAAGATGCATAATAGCGCCCCCTACCGTATCACAGTGAAAACATGGATCGCCGGAAAATTCGAGTTTGAGGTCTCTGCAGAACAAAAGTGGGCGTTTTTTAAATTTGTGGCCGTTTTCAAACTGGTAGGTGTTTCTAAATCATGCAATGAATGTGTTTCTAAATCATGCAATGAAAATGATGCCTCTTACCTGAATCCCAGCCCTAAACACAACCGTCTCTGTTACGTAACCAAAATCAGGTAACGCGGTCGAAAAAGCCCCTCCATTATGGCCTCGCCCACCGATCTGGTAACTTCCATTACTGTCCTGAAGAGACCTATACTTGGAAAATTCCATCAGTGGCAGGGAAAGGGTTAATAAAAATGAGCTTATTAGTTTTAATGATAATAACACTGGGCGCATGACCTAACACTATTGGTGGACTGCGTTTCTTGCCGTAGTTTTCGAAAATCTGATCAAAAATACATTACTTGTACAAATAAGATTTCATTTTATTTTGACATGGAATGAGCTTCCTTGCTGCTAAAAATGAACATTATTGATAGACATGCTCAAAAAAAAGGTTTAACAAGTTTGTCAAATTTTCCATTTAAATGATCTAAAATGCCTGAAACAAGATGAATTTACGTGAGAAGAAACACTGCATAAGATATTGAGATTCTTTTCAGATGGTCTTAAAGACAATTGTATTTTTTAGTCACTCATCTTAAGTAGAAAGAAGGAACAAGATGAAATTTAAGCTGTAAATCTCATTCACATAGTATATTCAAATGATCAAATGATTCTCTAATAGTGCTGTCGCTGCTTTCCATTCAGAGTCATGTGGGATGTTTCCAACTTCAAACTATAAAGGTGTTCCATAGCCTGACAATCTATGATGACATCTATGGAAACAAAATGGGAATGTTAGCTTTGCAGGTGTTGGATTGTTCAGGAAGAAGTCTCCTAGAAACTAAATTAGAGGATAAACAATGCTATTGTATGTGATGCTAGCATTTGTTCTGCAGGTGTATGATTAGAAACAGAGTATCATTTACTTTACACACCTGTAGTGTTTTATTGCACCTTTCCAAGTGGGGAGTTGCAAAATCCAACTTTCTAAGGTAAATGGATAAAAAAATACACTTCTGTCCAAATGTTTGGGGTCCGATTATTTATTTATTTAGTTATTTAGTTAGTAAGTTAGTTAGTTAGATAATTAAAGAAATTAATACTTTTATTCAGCAATTTGGATGCATTAAATAGATCAAAAGTGACATTTATAATGTTTTATAATCGGAATAAATGACATTTTAAAATAAAAAACTGTTATTTTAATTTGTGATAAATTGCAAATGACTGTTTTACTGTATTTTTGATCAAATAAATGCAGCCTTTAAGCATTAGAGACTTCTTTCAAAAACATTAACATTTTCACTGACCTCAAACTTTTGAATGATAGTGTATATATGAAGCAATACAAAGAATTTATATATTTATAACCAGAATTTTTGCATTTGGCTAAAAAGACATAATATGCTACCTTAATGATTCTTGTAGTATCTTAGAAGACAGTATAATCATGCTGCCCACTATTTGGAACAGCTTCAAATGCCTTGAAATGGTGTCTAGGTAGGCAGCACACTAGGTTTTAGAACTAGGTTTAGGTTTTATATTTTTTATAAATGAATTAGTGTCATTATGCAATGAAAAAAAGAAGAAAAAAAGCTAAGAATACATTTCCTCTCCAAGTCCATCAGCAAAACATTTATGCAAATAACTGCACTCTGAGATATCGACTAATAACAGACGGCAACAGACGTTACTAAATCTGTGTGTATCAGAGTTTGGGAGGGTTTTTCTCGACTAAGAACCAGAAACCAGATCCAGCAGAGATGTGTTATCCTTTGCGCATTTAACGATGTGTGTTCAAAAAAAACAAGCTTGTTACTTAGATTATTGCAAAAGTGTAAAAAAATGGTCTGAGAGGCCGCAGAGGCGCCCAACACAGGGATAATGAAAGCTCTTGCAATCTGTTAGATACGCTCACACACATGCTACTACTCTACATTAAAATGTGGGTACTGCATAGATCATGCAGCAATTCAGAGGCTATGCTGGAACAAATTGCTAACTTCACACCAACACGGCAAAGAGAGAGTGACTGCATCAGAGAGAGATCTAATGCTTTGGAGGGTTTGCTTATTATAGGCTTAGACCTGTAACTCATGTTGGATTCATATCAGAGCTGAGATATATCCGTTTTCCCCCAAAAAATTATTGTCTGGACAATAGCTATGTTTCTATCCAAAGCTTCTAATTTAACTTATGTGCAAAACTGGAGTATTGCATAAAACATTCGCAAATAAAGCAGCGTTTCCATCCCATGTGTTCAAGAGAACAAAATCGTCACTTCCTGACGATAGTAAGAAAGGGGCAGGGTTTAAGCAGACTAAGTGATTGGAGAAGTCTGGAATGCATCACCAGAGAGAAGACATTATATCTGAAGATCGAGTTATAACACACACACACACACACACACGCGTGCGGGAAAAAAAAAAAAAAATTACAATAAGATCACTAACTTGCATTTAGATTATAGATAGGGTGAATTTACGTTTTTTTTGTCAGCGGCATTTCTGTGGGGGAAATATGTGAAACAGTTCAGTATTGGGCACCTGCATTGGCAAACTGTAGGTGGAAAAGTGCATAAGAGGTTGATGCTGTCAGGCAATGTGTGTGAGAGAGAGAGAGCAGCTTTCTGATTGGTTGAGTCTGCACACATAGTGAAATGAAGCCTCTCTGATTGGTTTGTCATTGATTGTTTCAGTGGCCTTCTGTCCCCTGATGCATGACGGGAGGGCACTGACCCTTCTGACAGACATCATCTATCAGTATTAGCGAGCAAAGGGCAGGATGAACCCAACCAGGAGCTCGGGTGAACGACGTTATGTCAAACCAAACAACTCACACTCTCACACACACATTTGAGTTTCCAAAAGGTGCCGAGAGCCTTAAAACACAGATGTTGAATTCTCTCTAATGCTTAAAGGGATAGTTCACCCAAAAATGAAAACTCTGTCATCATTTACTCACCCTCATGACTCACCCTTCCAAACCTTTATGACTTTCTTTTCTTTCTTTTCTTTCTGTGGAACACAAAAGAAGATATTTGATCGACTATAGAGTAAAACATTATTACAACGCTTCCACGCTCTATTACTTACCACGCTTACCAGCCAAACCTTTTCCTCTTTATGAACCTTAGTAAGTCCAGCTGGCTCTTTTTCTGACTTCTACATCTCTAAACCGTTTTTCTGCTCACTTGCACTCTCTCGCAGATCTGTTCAGCGCCTCTACTCGTCTTTCCCCTCTGAGCTGAACGGCCCCGCCTGATCTCAGCTGCACGCTCTGGGAATTACAGGGTCAAGATTTCTGGCCGAAATGCAATAGACCCAGGGCTGAGCTTGGCCATGCAAGGGCACGGTGCCAAACAAACAGAGGCCACTGCATGTGTCAGCCAAGAAACAGAGAAAGAGCAATGCAGCGAGAGAAAACACCACAATACATTTCAAAAGCCAAGAAAGATGTATGCTGTAGCAAAACCTGAAAAAGCAAAGAGCACTTAAAGGGATAGTTCACCCAAAAATGAAAATTCTGTCATTATTTACTCACCCTCATGTCGTTCCAGACTTCCGTTCATATTCAGAACACAAATGAAGATATTTTTAATAAAATCTGAGTGATTTCTGTCCCTCCATTGACAGTCTACGCAACTACCATTTTGACACTTCAAAAAGTTCATAAAGAGATTGTAAAACGAATCCATGTGAATCGCGCGGTTTAGTCCAACTTTCCTGAAGAGACACATTTGCTTTATATGATGAACAGATTTAATTTAGACTTTTATTCACATATAAACATTCATCAAAGAGAGGGGCGTGACAAGATGGCGCTGACGACGCACGTAGCCTATTGTAAGTTTCTCTGTATAGGCCATTACTTTGGCCATTACTCCTTCAAAATGCTTTTAGACGGATTACCTACTTTGTTTAAGTACTTATCCATTGGAACGCTTGAACACTCTTAAGTGAAATTCAACTTTTTAACCTTAAAAGAGAGAGAAAAAACATTGATCAAAGCACACATTAGTTGCGCATGTTTCCTTGACGCGTACGAGAACCAATGAGGTTCGTTCTCGTGCGTTATGCAGCAGTTTGAGCTTCCTCAAGAGCCAATGAGGTTTGTTCTCGCGCGTCTGGCAGGTTGCGTGAACTATAGTTAATAGAGGGACAGAAATCTATCAAATTTCATAAAAAATATCTTCATTTGTGTTCCGAAGATGAACGAAAGTCTTACGGGTTGGTTTGTAACAACATGAGGGAGAATAAATGATGACAGAATTTTCTTTTTTTTTTTTTCTTTTTTTTTGGTGAAATAACCCGAAACACAATCGAATCGAATCGAATCGAAGAAATTGAACCTTTTATGAAGTGTAGTTGATAAGAGTAAAAATGAAAAGCCAAAGCAAAAGATACAAATAAAGAAATGCGTATTTGAAAAGCTTAATCAAATTGCTAATGACAGCTCGGTTAATTCGCTGACAGAAGACGCCATCACTTCATGCAAGAGTGGAGGAAGGCAGAAATAAACATTTCTACAGGCTTATACACAGTCTGACAGTAAGTGTTATTTAAAGAAGTCCAATTAAGCATAATTCAGTGCATAATGTGTCTATCTACTCTCATTAATTTGAGTTTATATTTAAAGGGACTTGTGATCAGATGTGACATACAATCACCCACGCAGAGAGAAAGCAGTCACTTTGTTAAAGGGCAACGGTGTCCTCTTGTGGCGGATAAGCAACACTACAGCTCAAAGAAACGTGTTGCATCGTGCATAAAATGTCCTGAACATGCATTATTCAAAAATTGTTTTAGAAGATTTTCACATAAAAGTGCCAAAAAGAGTAGAAAACATAGTTTTATCCATCATTTTCGAGGATGAAATGCAACCTGACAATGGCATATGTCTAATTTGACTAACTTCTAAGACAGATGAGTGTGGCAAAATACTGTAGTGTTTGATTTGACACATGACCTTTGACGTCAACAACAAAAAAATATTGCAGCCATTTCGAAAATCTTCCAAAATATCCAGCGTCATTAAGCAAATGCAGGTGTTTGTCTCATTACAACCTGCTTCCACTGAGTGAATACAAGACATCTGCACACCTTTGATACATTATTCATGAGTGCATGAGGGTGCATGCTAATGAGCTACTGTAATCTGGCTGTTTTTGTAATTAAGAAACCATAATGATAATTTGACAAGGGCAGGGGACTGACTTGTAAGCGCACAAAACTGCAGGACACAGCCAGTATAAAAACACTGTGAGACCCCAAACTCCACAGAAATACTTAATAATACACTGTCAAATATTTCTGTATTATTCACGAAATGCCTTTAAAAATACATACATTTGTGAAATTAAATTTGTAAACCCTCCAAATTGCACCTAGAAGAAATGCATACTTTGCATAAGCAATGCTTTTTAAAGCATCATTCAGTCTATGCAGGCAGGCCAAGGCAATTCAGCACCATCACATTCTCTCTGGAAGCAAATTTGCTTTTTAAACCATTTTTTACTGGCACTTGAAAAAATGTTTTTCTTGTTACTTATTGAATGACTCCAAAAGTATTTGCACACTTAAAATGTATGAATGTCATTGCATTGGACAATATCAAACCACATTTTTTATTTTCAATTTATTATTTTTTTTATTTGAATTAATTTGTGTGTCATTTATTTTAAAGAAAGATAGCACAAGCCCATTATAAAAACTACTTCTACTAAAATAGTCACTAAAAAAGTTGGTTAAAACCATTGAAAGTGAAAGTCAAGCATTATTTGTTTGCAGCGGTGTTATTTTAGCATAATTGAGATTACTGTATATTTGATTAATAGTTTGAATAAGTTTTTATTTTTATATTTTCTGTTTTCATTCTTGTTTAAGTTAGTATTTTGTGTTTTTGTCATTTGTAATAGTTTTTTTACTAGGCTATATCTAAATAGTTTTAGTACATCAAGTTAAACTAAATGAAAATGAAATGTTTTCTTGACAACTAGCTAAAATAAAATGAGTTATTTTTTAATCTTGTAACAAAAAATATCAGTAACAAAAAATGTTTTTATGGCTTTAGTTTTAAAGGGTTAGTTCACCCAAAAATGAAAATAATGTTATTAATTACTCACCCTCATGTCGTTCTACACCCATAAGACCTTCATTCATCTTCCGAACACAAATTAAGATATTTTTGATGAAATCCGATGGCTCAGTGAGGCCTCCATTGCCAGCAATGTTACTGCACCTCTCAAGATCCATAAAGGTACTAAAAACATATTTGAAACAGTTCATGTGAGTTCAGTGGTTCTATCTTAATATTATAAAGCGATAAGAATACTTTTTGTGTGCCAAAAAAACAAAATAACGACTTTTCAACTATTCTCTATATGGGCCGAGTTCAAAACTCTGCTTCAGAGCTTTATGAATCGAATCAGTGAATCAGAGCACCAAAGTGACGTGATTTCAGCAGTTTAGCTGTTTGATAGGAGATCCGAATCACTGATTCGAAGCAAAAGATTCATAAAGCTCAGAAGCTTCATGAAGCAGTGTTTTGAAATTGGCCCATATATAGATAGTTGAAAATTCTGTTCTGAAAATTTTGTTTTTTTAGCGCACAAAAAGTATTCTTATCGCTTTATAATATTAAGATAGAACCACTGAAGTCACATGAACTGTTTGAAATATGTTTTTAGTACCTTTATGGATCTTGAGAGGTGCAGTAACATTGCTGGCAATGGAGGCCTCACTGAGCCATCTGATTTTATCAAAAATATCTTAATTTGTGTTCTGAAGATGAACGAAGGTCTTAGGGGTGTAGAACGACATGAGGGTGAGTAATAAATGACATTATTTTCATTTTTGGGTGAACTAACCCTTTAAGAGTCTATAACTTTTGGCGCTCTAGCGGTTGATACACAGAACTGCATGCGTCTTGCAGAAGAACATTGTAGCCGGATCTACTTCTCTCTGTTTATGTCATAACGAGTTACACAGATACTGTGCTACTCTACAGAGATACGACCCGAACCAGTCTAAAATCGTCCGAATATAAACACTTATTATAGGTGTATCGTAGTGATTCAGGATAAGACAAAAGCACGATTTGGAAAATAGATTCATGATGTACTCGCTCATTATATAGTTTTAGTAAATTTTGAACACAAAAAAAGTTACGGACAACAGGTTAACTAACCATGGTTGGTTTGCTGTTTTTATTTAGCTATTGTTACCTAATGCAATGACATTGATACATTTGAGCCATGATTAAGGTGTCCAAATACTTCTGAGGTCATTTTGAGGATATTACAGCAGAAATCCAGATGATTACTTTTTCTCACAACTGTTTAAAATACTTTATTCATTATATGTTTTTAAATGAGATTAAAAGCTAATAACGTAATTAATGAAGCCATGCAGAGAGCAGAGAATGTGAACTGAGATGTAAACAAAATACTAACTTTAAAAACCATAATCACTACCCTTTCACCTCCAGCATGTAAAAACACTTAATAAAGCATGTTAATAACCCACCCACACCATTTTAAAGGCCATCCATTTACAGTCATTTCACAGAGAACAGCATAAACTTACACTTTAAAGTTAGTTTTCATTCTACTTTAATGCAGTGCTAAGAAAGTGAGTTGAACCTTCGTTTTGAGTTTAAAATCTTTCTGGGAAGACAAACATCCAGCGCACATCCCAGAATCCCACCTACTGACGTGCCGCAGGGCGTCCGTTCATGTACTGTATCGTCTGATTACAGTAATCTCCCCACAGCCTCTGTCTCTCACACACACTGTTATTATTTAAGACCTGCGGAGATAATAGCAGCCGTGCTCGGAAATGGCTATGTGTACATCTTTCCTCCCGGGGGCCACTGGGGCTCCTAACCTGAGGGAGCAGGAGTGTCTTTCCTCCTCTCTATTGTGCTGTTTGTCTTCGGTGGTATATCTCTCTGTCTATCTGACTGGGTCCCCGTTGAATAGGGTCAGAGGTTCCTTCAGCCGTTACCATTTATCATAGCCACAGAGCTGATCTCTGGGAAGTGGGGGGAGGGGTGTCAATCTCGCATTTCCTTTTCCTGAGAAAACACCGGCTGCTCGTCCCCTCTCGTGGCCCCCAAAATCCAGTCCAATCCAGCAGGTCAGGAGCGGATTTATCCCGCTAATGAATCCAACCTGAGCCCGCAAACACAGGTAGCCTCACAGGTCACCAGCCAGTAATTGGATAAAAGATCATCATCAAAAGCTATTACCACTCATGGCCAGTTAGGAGCACCATGGTCGGCCATTACAATGAGACGGGTATAATTAATCCACCGTGCTCTTCAGACACCCAAAAGAGCTCATTTTAATTCAACATCAAGAATTAATTCAACTAAAACACGCTGGAAGCTGAAAAAAGAAGGATGTGTGCGATTAGACGTATGGTCATGTGGAGATCTATGGAAAAGAAACTTTATTGGAGGGTTTTTAAAATGGCATTTCTTTTCTTTCTCCACACTTTACACTGGAAAATGCAATTATGTTTGCAATATATATATAAAGTGGGGTCATAAACTCTGAGACTACACTGAAAATAATTAAAATTAAAAAATTTTAGGATTTAGGGAAAAATGTAAACAAAAACATTATAAAGAAATAAATAATTATGACAAATCAAATAGAAAAAGAAAAAAAAATAATATATATATATTAAATACATAAAAAAGGAATACTGTATACAGTGTGGCCATACAGACAGTGACCTGAAAATAATTTGAACACACACACACACACACACACACACACACAGTGGAGTCCATTATGTGTGAGACTACAATAATTTAAATGTATTAAAAATGACTGTTTAAAAAAAAATGTAACAAACATTAGGAAGAAATAAAAATAATAATAATAATAATTTATGTTATTCTTGACATGTAAGTCATTAATATAAATCTCTTTGGCGAGTTTATGAGAGTTCATGAGAGAAGAGCTGATGTCCGATTTGTGAATGAATGATTCTTTTGAGTCAAATCTTTTCAGTGAATCATTGATTCAGTTCACACAACGGCTGCATCCGAAATTGCATTCTTCCCTACTATATAGTAGGCGAAAAAACAGTACTCATGAAAGAGTAGCAAAAAGTACAAGGATGACCTAGTACTTCAGGCGAGATCATGAAGTGTGCATATGATGGACGCTTTCCTATCCCATGAGGCCACAGAAAAAGATTTGTGAATGGCGGTGAAGCGACACAACTGACGATGGTAGGTCACATGATAATGACAACATGGCGAATGTAGTACGTCCGGATTACATTCATACTACAAACACAATACTTTTTTAGCGGTCGTGAAGTAATTACTCATTCATAATAAGTACCTACTCAAGAAAGTATGCGATTTCGGACGCAGCCAACCTGTCTGAATGATTCGTTCACTAATCGGACTGATTCTATTGTCGAATTCAACTCACTGACTCGATCCATTTGCCACAGTTATAAGACGTGAAATATGCTGTGCAATTCATATGGACTAATTTAATAGCGCTTTAATATGCTAAACTCTAACCTTAATGACATAAGAGTGAGTAAATGACAGAATTTTAATTTTTGAGTGCACTATTCCTTTAAGTCCAGTGACAGGCTGTGCGGTGTCCAAATGAAATAAATAACTATAACAATCATAAAGCTCGTCTCATTTTCAGAAACATTCACTCACACAAAATCATGAAGCAGTGGGTCTCCGAATGTCTGGTTACATTTGATTACTTCAACAACTAATCTAAGAAATAATTAGTGTAGGTGAGGAGTATGTTGAGCAAAGCCAATCAGACGGGATGAACATCCATCCGATCGTGATGGGACAGAAAATGAGGTCACGATGGCGCAAACAATCGAAACAATTATTCTACAGCTGCTGATATTCTATCGTTTCTGACCGCGATAAGAAGCCCCACATGAGGGAGAGTGTATTGATCTGGGCGGAGGGTGGGATGTCTGATCATTGCAGTGGTCATTATGCATGGGCTGGTTTCCCCCCTGCACTTATTAAGCTGCTTCGTTTTCTACCTGTTTTCATCAGAGCTCATTAAAAAACAATGCAGAAGGCCTGCCTATCTCAGCGTGCTGGTTGACTGCACTATAAAAGTCAAGAACTCATCACTTCCAGTGCTGTGATAAGCCCACGGCACAAATTGAAACCGGTTTGATTAGGCCTTGTGGAAGGCTCTCTCTCTCTCTCCCTCTCTTTTTCCAGTGGGCTGAGTATCAGATCTCCCCTGAGGGTCGTCTGAGATGGATCCATGCCAATCCTTTGGCCACAAACTAGTCGGGTCCTTTCAGAACATGACCTGTGGTGCACACACAAACTAACAGTGTGAGGTCCAGTTGTGGCGCCTAATGTATTCAAAAGCCCTCTGGCGGTGTGC
Source organism: Mylopharyngodon piceus (assembly GCA_039654765.1). Classification (NCBI taxonomy): domain Eukaryota; kingdom Metazoa; phylum Chordata; class Actinopteri; order Cypriniformes; family Xenocyprididae; genus Mylopharyngodon; species Mylopharyngodon piceus. Next base: position 5,322,396 of record CM077444.1, on the reverse strand, counting down.
TGTGTGCATAAATTATCTGAGGTGAGGAAGTCAGACTGGATGTTGAATGTTTTCTGCAGCCTAAGGGCTGCTCGGACTGACTTGATGTTGTAAACGCCTTAAAGACCTCCCTAACTTTCTCGTGTCAAGGATAAATTTCTCTTTTCTAATTCTAGGCTCTCACTTTTCCTTGTTGCATGGCACTGCACGTATTTGGCTAGAGGAAACTGCCAATTTTTTAAGCACCATAAACATTGTTTTGCTACACACTTCAAATACAAGATGTAAACAGATGAAATAGGTCAATTCACAAGGACCCCAAAACTTTGCTCTAAGCTGGCCAATATGCACCTCCTTATTGTAAATGCCTAATTTAACACTATTGACAAAGTATTTGTCCTTTTTACAGTTAAGGGAATTTTCCATAACAGCACTAAAACAACGTCCTTTGTTTACAAAAGTCCCTTTCAATTTAAAAGTCTCTTGCGACTGACTCATTCACTCGTAAAGTTTGTCGCTATCTAATGGCGTATTAATATAACTTTCACTCAATTCATATTATGCACTAATGGACCCTTTCTCAATACCAAATTCAACATATTTATATAAAATATTTATTGAACAACAATAGCCATTATAAATGACAACAGGAAATAAACAATTATACAATTCAGTCAAACATACACAAGCAGTGCTCTACAGCATGCAAGTTAAGTATCGCCTTAATATTAAATTATTAAATTTAACATAGCCCAATTCGATTTGCTCAGGAACAAGTAATAGATTAATAATACCAAAGTTTGCCCATTTTATGTACCCAAAATGAATTATATCTCATGTTTAACCACTATAAGAGACAGCGTCAAATCCCCGAAGCACTGGCTGAGATGAAGCTGTTCTCGGCGGGTACACGAGCACTGAACGGCCACTGACAGCCTGGAGCTCACATCTCCGAAAATGTCTAAGCAAATTGTAAAATAGGCGCTATGATTAAATATGAGTCACATATTTCAGGTCTAAACAACTACATTCTCGCCTAAAAAACTACAGTTTGTACACATACTATTAACTTCCAGCACAACTACACAATATGTTTATAAAATCTTACATTTTAATAATATTTAAATAAAGGGTGAAGATGTTGATTTTTTTTTAGGCCGGACATCAATTTTGGACACTAATATATACAGTTTATTAAGTTTTTAGCTGTTGATCTGTTTCCTTTTAATCTGCTTTGGAACAATTTAAATAAGATCTTAGCTCTAAGTAAATTAGAATTGAATAAATTATACCTAGTTTTATATTGTTTAAATCAGCAGAGAGACTATTTAGGATTTATTGTTATTTTGACGAAGCATTATTACTTTTGCAAGGTATTATGGCTGCCAACTTGAAAATGTACAATTAATTTTCCTGAAATAAGCATTGCTTATTTAATTTCATACGATATTTTGACTACTGAAACCTTTACTGAGAAATGTAATCGAAAAGCCCTGATGTATAATATAACTGCAAAACAAAATGAATGATGTATGCAGAATAAACTCATGCTGATTGTACAAAATGGTGGTGGGGTGTCATAAAATTGTCTCCATGGTTACCACATTTTACTTTCAAATAAAACTCTTAAGTGCAGTAAAGCTTCCTGTGGGACTCTTGTCTTCCTGTTGCAGGTCCCAGACTGACAGCCCTTAAACACTCTGCATGCATTCATTTAGTTTTAGCATAATACTATTTTCTTTATTATTATCATGTAGAAGAGCACAATTACCTATTCCAGTGTGTGTGTGTGTGTTTTTACTGATGTGTGTTTACAGTAAAGTGTGTGGGAGAAGTGGTCCGGATGCAAATCATGCATGGGATTTGCATTTAAAACAGCTGCTGATAAACAAGCAATTTCACTTAAACTGGAGAGAAGACACTAACATACATGGATTCACTGCCACAGCTTTTCTCACTGCTCCAGATAGGGCATTTACTGTACATATTTTGTATAAATATGCAGTGACCCCAAAACCAATTTAGACACTTGTGCCACTTAAAAATGTATGAATGTCTGCATTATATAACATGAAAGTGTGCTTACACTATCCTAAATGCCACATGGATTTATATAATTCAATGACATTTATACATTTTTAAGTGAGGCCTAAAGATTTAATAGCCTACAAATATGCCGGTTTCACAGACAGTGCTTAAGCTAGTCCCACACTAAAATGCATGTTTGAGCTGTTTTAACTGAAAGCAACATGCACTGACATATCTTAAAATATTAAGATATTATAATTTTTTTTCCTAAAGCACGTTTATAAAAGATACTTAAATGCCCTAAATTGAACTAAGACCAGGCCTTAGAGATGAATCAACAGCATTTTTGGCTTAATGTTACCACAATAAATAAATTAATAAAATTAAAATAATAATTTTGACTCTGTTTTTTAACAAAATGAGGGCAAAAACCATGTCAAAATGTCATTAGCCATCACATTCTCATAATAATTGTCCCATATTGCACAAGTCCAAACAAAAATTTGTCAGGTTTTTTTCTCTCAGCAAATGGTTTGTGAAAGTGCTTTACCTTCAGTGTTTGAAAGTCCAGATTTAATTTTTTTTTTTTTTTTTTTTTTAAAAGCGAAATATTACTGCAATTTAAAATAACTAATCTATTTTAATATATTTAAAAATTTAATTTATTCCTGTGATGCAAAGCTGAATATTCAGTAGCCATTACTCCAGTCTTTAGAGTCACATGACCCTTCAGAAATACCAATTTTGAAGAGTTGTGCTGCTTAATATTTTTGTGGAAAATGAGAGATAATTTTTTAGTATTCCTTAATGAAAATAAAGTTCAAAAAAACAGCATAGGCAATTAAAATAGAAGTAAATATTTGGAGGATTTGGAGAAATGTAAAGATTATTTCTGCATTAATTCTTACATTAAATCTCATAAATTATTTGAGCTATAAATCTATTTAATGTCATGGCAGCAATATTGTACATTTGGGTCCAATTTTTTCATACTAAAATCATGTTAACATCTTGTGGCAATACTATTGAAACAGTGAGTAATTAAATATTTGCAGATTGACCCAATTCACATCCATTGGAAGTGCTGCACTGTAACCCAGATTTCAGCTTTTTTAAAGAAAAGAAAATAATTTTTTTGTGGTAATCAATATTAAGCCACAAATTATGTTGACTGAGCTTACTGAAGAAGTGCATTCATCTTCAACTGGACACTCGGTAACAAATTTTAGACAAGTTCGTCATAACTTAGCCAACAAGTGGGACTGAATCGGCAACACAAGCTTTTCCATCATCAGCATTTACAATCAATACAATAGCAAAAACATCAGCCAACATCTGAACGTCCATGTCAGGACCACCACCGCTAGCTAGAAACTTTCCAACTGTTACTCCTTCCCATAATTAATGTTACAGTTCTGCAATCTAGACAAAGCCTGGTTATTGTACTTGGCACAGCTGGGCATCTTTTGGTATGTAAATGAAACAGACTGGAAGGATTGCAGGGGGTTTGAATCCCCCCGCCAGACTCTCGACTGCCACGGGCTGTTTGTATATCTGTTCTGTGCACTACAAGGGGCTTTTCTGGTTCCCTGCCAAACAGAAGCCCTGACAAAAAACCAAATACAAACATACAGCATCTTTGTCGCCACACATACATTATTCAAAAGACCAGGGCGGCAAAACGAACGCAATAGCCCCTAAAAATATAGCGTCTAAAAACGCTGGACTGCTGAGAGATCAGTCACAGATAAAACTGCTTTTAAAACTCAGATTCCATGTAAAGCACAGACTCGACGGGGAGGTGGAAACTTACCCCAGAGAATGAGGTTATTCTGGGCCGCGAGTGAAGATTTCTTTCCCACACCCACTCACAGATATGAGGAACCTCTACTTTTCCTCTAGGTGCTTCAAAAAAGCTCTCACAGGATTGACTTCATCACCTTTAGGGTAAATATACTGTTAAACATCAAGTGACGTCATCTGAAGCTGCTGTTTTTGTTTCTGTCTTTATTTTACTTTGGACAACGGATTTAAGGAGGTCTATAATAATACCTAATGGGTGCAAAAGCACAACTAACTAACAGTACAGCTGGGAAACAATATTTTGTGTTCATTGACCTTCTTAATATAATTCTAAATTATCACATATACATTTTTATCCAGTCTAGATTAGAAGCCTGCAGTTCTAGAAGGCTTTGGCAAATCTAACTAGAAATGCTCATTGTAACATCATGCTAACCCCAAAACAAACTTAAAAATGAATGAGCCATTGTAATATTAAACTCTCAGTGTGCAATATTGGACTACAGAAAACCAAAAGGGTCAAAATTAAGGGCTTTCACATACACAAACTTAAATACACTAAATGTTAGTAGTTATAGTAAATTTACTTGGTTCGGTTAGTAGTTTAGCTACAAGTGAACTAAGTAAATTTTAAAGGGATAGTTCACCCAAAAATAAAAATTCTGTCATCATTTACTCACCCTCAAGTTGTTCCAAACCTGTATAAATTTCTTTCTTCTGTGAAACACAAAAGAAGATATTTTGAAGAATGTCAGTAATCAAACAGTTGATGGGCCCCATTGACTTCCATAGTTTTTTTTTTTTCTTCATACTATTTAAGTCAGTGTGGTCCATCAACTGTTTGGTTACCCATTTATTCTCAATATATTCTTTTGTGTCCAAGAGAAGAAAGAAATTCATACAGGTTTGGAACAACCTGAGAGTGAGTAAATGATGACAGAATTTTTATTTTTGGGTGAACTATCACTTTAAGGTTTGTTTCAATGGCTGATATGATTTCATACTAATGCCTATTGGATTGAAAATCACACAGAAGCAAATGTTTTCGATCACCCATGGTATTGTAAAAACAGCCTATTCCACAGATGAATGTCAAAATACTAAGAGGGCTACTGGTGCACCTTTAAAATGGACACCCTATTTAGTCTGCAAGTGCTAAGATGACTGACCGAAATTTCAGTGAACTCCACAAACAAACCAATGGTTCATGACTATTTCATAGGAAGCTAAAAAAAAAAAAAAAAAACATGTTAAATTTAATTTTTCACTGGATATGATGATTGTAAAACAAAGGCTTAGGTGACTGGAAATGATCACTATCAATCACCATCACCGATGAACAATAATGAAAGAAATGACATTTTCTGAGCAAAGGGCACCACCTGCTGGAGTGATCTGGAAAGTGGCAAAAGTAAAGAGCTGACAGCCAAGCAAAACTGGGAAACGTGTACTTGAATACTGTTGATTTACTTTTTGAATTGTAATTTGGTACAGGTCAGATTTAAAAACAAAAGATGTGGGTTACAAATTGTATTTAATTAGAGAAATTGTTTTCAGAAACACTCACTCAAAGAGAACACAGTCAGCAACACATTAGCATCCACACACAAACAATAATGAAGCAGTTTGCTCAAAATAAATAAACCCAAAACAGCGGGTATGAGACATTACAACATTTTAAAACTGAACCTGACAGCGGGATGAATATGGAAGAGCTGAACAAGGGCTTTTAATAAAAAAGCCACAATTTCATATGGTTTATCAGATCAATTACATTCATTAGCAAAGACCACCAAACCGTTTCGCCAAACTAAAAAATGCTAACAGCTGCCAGTCGCTCTACACATGAACTAAAACACTCAATAATCAGCCTTTGAAAGGATATGCTTAACCTGTGAGTAAGATCAGATGGCGAGCTTTCAATTTCATAACCATCACTCAAAAAGTAGAAGAGATGCTTGCCGATGATGAATTCAGAACCTTGTCAGCAGAAAAAAAAAACACTGACTCATTTTGCTCTCCAACAGAGAACCTGTAAGTTCCTCAATGTGCAATAATTTGCAAGGATTCATGTTAAAGTCAGAACCAGTCTCACAGCATGTAGAACCCAGATTCTAGTATATTGGTACCAATGTCTTATAGTGGTGCAGAAATTATAAAACTGTGTTAGGACGGATTCTACGATGTCCAGCGCCACCAGGCCACCCTCATCCGATCCCAGACGGCCCCCATAGAATCGATGGCCGGACGCACATCCAGGATGGAGAACTGGTAGGTGTCTTTATCGATGTCCCCGTCGTAGTAGTCAATGACATAGCGGACTTCCTTTCCACACCGATCTACGATCCAATCGTGTCGGTCGAAAGGCAATTCATATCTACAGAGAATGTAAGCAGAGATAAATCAAGCACTCTGCAGTGTTTTAAACACAAAAAGAGAAGGATCCTATGGGATTGACTTTTATATCTCACCCCATCCAGTGACGTATTCTGGCTCTGGGTGAAAACTCTTTGGCTTTTCCCCCGAATCTCTTCAGAGATGGACCGCATGGACACTCGCTGCCAAAAAACAAAAGTGTTTAAAACTAACAGTAATCTAGGGCACTATGCTCATTCTTGCATACTTGGCAGTTTGTAAAAACAAAGCAGATCACACTGCCAGTGACCATCAAATGACAAACAGAAGGAGACTAACACGATATTATCACCTCGTTTATCTGGCAGCAACAGGGCTGCAGAGGTGATGATGCAGCTTTTATGTGATTAAAATGTGTTTGGCATCACAAGTTATTTTATTATTTCTGCTAACAATATAAAAACTGCATTGGAACACATTGTAGTACAGCACAAAGTCTGTTAAAGGCTGCATTTATTTAATCAAAACTACTGCATTCATTTGATTTAAAACAAGTTCTTTAGTAAAAACACTAATATATTGAAACTTGTTTCCACCACTAAATAAAAAATATAAGATAATTGCGACTTTTTATCTCACAATTCTGACTTTTTTTCCTCACAATTCTTATTTTTCTCGCAATTTGCGAGTTATAAAAACCAATTCTGAGGAAAAAAAGACTGACTTTCATCAGAATTGCGAGTTTATATCTCGCAATTCTGACTTTATAACACAATTCTGACTTTAAAACTCACAAATGTGTTTATATATCACAATTCAGACTTTATAACACAATTCTGACTTTAAAACTCACAAATGTGTTTATATATCACAATTCAAACTTTATAACACGCAATTGCGACTTTATATCTCGCAATTCTGACTTTATAACACAATTCTGACTTTATAACTCACAAATGTGAGTTTATATCTCACAATTCTGAATCTATAACTCGCAACTGTGACTTTATATCTTACAATTCTGACTTTATAACTCACAATTGCTAGTTTATATCATGCAATTCTGACTTTGTAACACGCAATTGCGACTATATCACGCAATTCTGACTATAACTCAATTCTTACTTTATAACTCACAATTCTTACTTTATAACTCGCAATTGCGAGTTTATATCACGCAATTCTGAGAAAAAAAGTCAGAACTGTGAGATAAAAGTAGCAATTATACCTTTTTTTATTTTTTATTCAGTGGCGGAAATAAGCTTCCATACTAATATTTTTAAATATTATTACAATTTAAAATAACTTTTCTATGGAAGCTTGATTGCATCATGGAATAAAAAAGATAATTGCGACTTTACCTCACAATTCTGACAATTTTTCCTTGCAAAAAAAGTTTATATCTCAGAATTGTGAGACATAAACCCTTACAATTGCGAGTTTAAATCTCACAATTAGGACTTTTTTTTTCTCAGAATTGAGAGTTTATATCTCACAGTTCAAACTTTATTTCTCGTAATTCCGAGTTTATTTTCTCAGAATTGTGAGATATACACTTGAAATTGTGAGTTATAAACTCCAAATTGTGAGATATAAAACTCATAATTGCAAGGAAAAAAGTCTGAATTGTGTGATAAAAAGTCGTAATTACCTTTTTTGTTTTCTACTCCGTGCCGCAAACAAGCTTCCATAGTTTTCTATTTTAATACATTTTGAAATGTAATTTATTACATAATACAGCATTGTTCTCTGAATCATACAGTAAAGTGATTTCAGTCACTGATCGTGTAAAAATAAGAGTTGTGTTGCAGTCACCTTGCATGAAGGGCTTCCCACTTCAGGATTTCCTGCCAGGCTTGATCGTTGTTACGATTGTGGATCCGGATTATATTGGACATGTCTTCGGGAGCAAGACTGTCATCCTTCCAGCGCCACCTAGCAAAACAACAAATAGCAATTAGCTATTTACAGTAATTCATGACAAAAAAGACTTTCTTTTTTTTAATTTTCTTTCCTTAATGTGCAAAACATAAGCATATCTTGTCTGTAAAGTATCTAAAATAATAGCTCTGTACCAAAACTTAGTGTGCTGCCTACCTAGGCAGCATTTTAAGGAATCATAGGCACACTCCTGACATTGAGGCTGTTCCAAAAACAGTAAGCAAAGAATTACAGGCTTCCAAAAACAGTAAGCAAAAAAAGGCTTCTGATAATTCAGCTTTGCATCACAGGAATAAATTACATTTTAAAATATAATAAAATAGAAAACAGTTATTTTAAATTGGAATAATATTTCACAATATTGCAGTTTTTACTGTATTTTGATCAAATAAATGCAGCCTTGTGTGATAATCTTATATAAACATAAGAGATCTTACTAGCTCATGCAAAACCATTGTCTCTTTCTTGACATTGGAGAATAATGTACAATTTTTTCTATCTGGGTACTCTAGTTACAGCACTCACAGACTTCCTGAAACTAAGCCACATGACATATCAGCTCTCCGAAACATGAACAGGATGTATTCTGGTTGTAAAACATGAATTTAGGAATCTTTATACAAACGTATACTTTGTACATAATACAGCACGCCGAAACTCACCCCTTCCGCAGCATGGCATTCCAGAACATCTGTTCTGAAGGATAGACCCAGTTCTGTTCTGTGCCTGCTCGTGGGATTTTAGACTCCTCTCTTTTCATGGACAAAGGGAATGGCTGGTCCGGGGCGGGCACCTGATTTGGAGGGGGCATCTGTGGTACACATAAAAGCAACATTAACACACATAAGCCAAAAACAAAAATCACATCATCTTATTCAGGGAGGTGCCCAGCTCACCATATTTGTGGGATCAATGGCTCCTTCAGAAGCTTTCATGGGACATTCGACAAACTCATAAGCTCTCTCCTGGTGTGCCGGGCTGGCCGGAGGCGTCTGAGCCTGATGCATCGGGCACTCAGGAGGCGGAGAGCCTGGGTTTATATTGCACATTACGAATTATTACATGCAATCCGCTGATCAGCTCATGATAACAGATGGAGTATGACTCACTTTTAGGGGACTCTTGATGCATGGGACACCCAGGGGGCGGGGACACCCCACTAAAATGAGGTGCTGACATCGCAGACTCTGCCCGGATATTGGGGGCAAGACTGGATACGGATGCACCCATGATGAACACCAGTGCTGAAGAAATGAAGAGATCAAGGACATTAAAATGGAGATCAAGCACACCCTGTTGCATCATTACTTGTGTTATGTAGCCCAAAATCTATATCACATGACTTAAAATATATGAAAACATATTGCTGAATGATGTCAATGGAGTAGTTAAAACGCTGTTTATTCATCCTCAAGTTGTTCCAAACCTGTATGAGTTTCTTTCTTCTGTTGAACACAAAAGAAGATATTTTAAAGTATGTTGGTAAACAGACAGTTGACAGCACCTATTGACTTCCATAGTATTTTTTTTCCCTACTATGGAAGTCAATGGCTACCGTCAACTTTATGGTTACCAACATTCTTCAACAGAAGAAAGAGGTTTGGAACAGCTTGAGGGTGAGTAAACGATGACAAAATTTTAATTTTTGGGTGAACTATCCCTTTAAGTCTAATTTGTGGGGTTTTAATATGTGCAAATTTAAATGTGGTGTGTTGTGTTTAGTTATGAAAAGAAGTGACATTTGGAATAACTTGTGTCATGTGAGACAGTTTGATGTGCCATATTTGAATATAGGCAAAATATCTATTCCTCATACAAAGCTATCATAATGTTTTAGATGACTTGGAATATACGGCACAAATGGTATGAACTATTGTTATGGTGCTTTTTGTGGTAATTTTTTGGAGCATGTCACCATTCAATTTCATTGTTTGTAAAATAACATCGTAAATATTCTGTCATACACATTCAGAACAATATTACAGTGTTGTTTAAGGTTACACATTTCACTATTAACTTTAAGAGTCAACTGGGCAAACACACTATATCGTCAGTGAGAGTACATCTAAAAAAAAAAAAAAAAAAAAAAATCAGACTTCTACCAATCCCAAAATGTAAGAGTTACAAAAAAAGTTACATAACATCACCCATACAGCCATGTAAAACACTGAACACCAAATCACATATTCCACTACAAACTCCATCATAACGTAACCAGCTTTTTAAATATCTTCACATAATAATCTCGATCACTGAAGAGCTACAGATATGAGAGCATAACTCACCTTTATGTGTCTCTTATATGAGGATCGGACGCTCTGCAATGTCAACGTGCACCGCTACTTCCGCTACATCCAGCATGCACTGCGTGCGGGGCGGGACGAAGGCGTAGCTCATAAATATTAATTAGATACATGAATATTGTCCATGATGTGCTTTTCTGAGAAGAAATCATTTCCCCCCGGTTTCACAGACAGTGCTTAAGCTAGTCCCAGACTAAAATGCATGTTTGAGCTGTTTTAACTGAAAGCAACTTGCACTGACATATCTTAAAATATGTCAGAGCCATTGTTTTGTCTCAAATGCACACCAGTAATGTTTTTTTTCTTCTAGGGTACGTTTATAAAAACTACTTAAATGTCCTAATTGAACTAACTAGCCTAAGCCCTGTCTGTGAAACCAGGCCATTATTTGCCTATTTAAGTTAGGACTTTGTGTTATTATAACATTTTTTTTTTTTTTTTCATGGAATATTATTTAAATTACAGTACTAACATTAATTAATAACAAGAATTATGCAGAATCTTTAAATGTAATATCTGTTCTGTGTACCATGATTCAGTTGAAATAATAATAAATTAAGGCAAGACTGGTGAATAGGGTAAAAAAAAAATAACTAATAAATATCACCATTCTTCCCTAGTTGATTAAGAATTGCAAACATTTTTTGTATTACAAGTTTTCTTAAATGTTTAAATATGCAAATGAGTCATTATCTAATTAAATACGCACTAATTTGCATACATTAAGCCAGAAAAACACGTTTTCACCATTTTTTAGGAATAAATTGTATAAATCAGGCACATTATATATGAACAAACCCCTCTGTAAGCACCTTCAGAATACAGATGGGAATAAAACTAAATTTTGGTCTATGTACGCGTTACTGAAGTGGAGCTTTCAGCAGGAATTTTGAGAAAACGCCCTTTAAAGATATGTACTGTAATTAAAATCTACAGATGCAAATAGATCGTGTATTTTGGATATCTGAAACAACACTATGAAAAGCCAAAAAGCCCAAAATCTCAAAATTGACAGATACATATGTGTTTTTGCCTGTAGTGTCTCACTTAATGAAATGTTAAATAGGTAAGACATACAAACCACCACATCTGAAGAAGGGACATACCAAATGATTATGGATCAAAATGAGCATATTGCTTTATTGAGGCAAATGGCATAACGTAAGTGACAAATTAATGTGAAAGAATAAACATGTTCAAAAATAACTGCTGTGTCATTCCTCAGAAACATGCACTTTCCTTCAGTATGTGGGAACATGATCCCTGTGGCCACTGTAAGAACATATGTAAACATTTACATGGCAACAACTTCCTGTGACATTATTGTATGGTATGCATCAATAATAAAAACACATACAGCCATGATATTGTGCATCTCCACATTTCATAAACCAAACATTAACGCTGAACACTGAAGGTTTATTTGGACCTTTAAGCGTTGAAAGGATTTCCCAAAAATCATCAGAAGTGGAAAAGTACAATTCAATATTGTCTTGGCAAAACAACAAAACAAACAAAAAAAAATCTATAACTGCCCACAGATTCATAGATCAATGCTGCTTTGGAAATGACCTACAACATGAGGTTTTGAAAAAGAAAAAAAAAACAAAAGAAAAAAAAAAAAACTCTTCCCTTGTTTCATATTATACTTAAACAGTGTGTTATAATGCATGTCTGTAGGCCAAACTGGGGTTTTCTGCAAAATTATACTGAGACTGTTGGTGTGTCACCACTTACTTACTTAAGATTAAGAACAGACTCCAAACAGCCATTCTTACTTCTGACCTTTGGTTGTAACATTAGCAAGAACTAAAAACATAAAACAATCAAAGCGATACTCATTCATCCTTTACATGACCATACAATGACCCATGTGGTACAAAATGACACTAGAAGAAGTAAATAAAAGATGTTTATTGAACAAAACAAAAAGGCATTTTAAGTGATTGAATGCAAAGGCAAAAATCACAACATGGATTCCTGTATAACTTGTGCCAATAAAAGACAATTCTTCATAGGTCTGTCTCTCAGAATAACGCATTTCAAAATTCAAGTACTAAGTTCAATAAAAACAGAGCCTATTTAAAATTGTTTCCACGCAAATCGATGAAGTTGTCTTCCATAAATCAGTAAAACTACTCATGCACTCACATCTGTGCCGCCACTGAATGCATGTGTGTACAGCATGAATATTCTACACTAAATTTGTCTTACATAGTGACAATGAATTCATAAAAGTATCTCTGTATTGTGAAATCTCTCATATGCTGTATATCTACTCAGATACATTGACGACTTTTATATCTTTCCGTTAAAAAATAATAAATATGTCGTACAAACATTATCATGCCTTTCCCAGTGTAAAACTGGTTCAATAAATTAGATACGATGCAGGAAAACTATTCGACACCGGCGTCGAGAACTCCTCGAACATTCACGAGCTACACAAATTGAATTTCCTTTTAAAACCATTTCCAAATCATAAATCGATCATTTAAGTTCAGTATTGATTGGATACACGAACGTAATTAAAATAATTATCGTATGTTCAATAAAATTTCTATGTACAACGCAAACATTCAGAGAACAACATTGCCGCATGCAATTAACTGTACAGTGCGAACAAATCGTGACATCTGTTTCGTGGAAACACAACGGAATCCGAACGGAATCTGGAGCGAGTGTAAACCGATTTCATTCTTAAAACAGTTACGCGTTAATGCAATTGCAATGAGAAGAGTTTACTGCTCGTATCTTCTATACATATAAAATATTTTTTGGCTATTTAACCCACATTTGACCACATCGACAGAAGTCGGATCTCAACGTTCCATCAGATAAAATATCTAATACATCGCAAGTACAGCATGACGGTGGATTTTCCAAGAGATTCGTCTCGAGTACACTGATCCTGATCGCTGATTTTCCTCGTTTAGTGCAGTGCAGTTGTGTGGATGAATCTTTCACAGTCAGTATTCGCGGCTTTGAAGTAAACGTGAACATCAGGTGACTCACTGACCGCTTGGCCCCTTTGCACAGTACAGTGATTGAGAGCGACGAACTGAACTTTGATGAATAAATAATGTGGTTTACCTGCCCACAGTTTAAAATCAAAACCACCCTCAGGTGTTTACTGTAGAAACAAACAGTAAAATACAGTTCAGCCGGTGGTCTTGTACAGTTGTACAGTTTTTAAAACAAACACAAAATAAAAGTGGGCGGCCAGTCTTTTCTGGTGTACTAGATCTCATTTTGTCAGAGTTTCGGGTCTTAACTCTGTGAAATATTGCTCTGGGGGTGGTTTTCATTCTCTACCGGGTCACTATCACGCAATAGTGTCCACTCCCTTGAAGATCTTCAATATGACAACAACCCTGCTTGTGAGCAAATTCGAACGTCCTTTAAGCCAGTTCCTTTCGCTCAATCGGTTTTTCCATTCTCCTGGCTCTCAGGTTTGGACCTCCGGCTGGAACGCAAGACTTTGTAGCAGCCGCGGGCGATTTTATGCATCCACATGACGTTCATGATGTCCAGACAGATGCTGGAGAAGATCCAAGCGCTGCGGCCGCCGAAGGAGACCCTGTAGAAGGCCTCTGTACCGTACACGGAGCACATTCGGGTGTAGTATACTGGCATGACAGCGATCCGCACCAGGAAAAACACAGCCGCCATCAGTACCCCATTAGCCATGTTGGGCTTGGAGACTTTGGGGTAACCTAACACTTCAAAGAACCAGCTGGAAAACACAGGCGAGCAAAGTGACATGCTGTAAACTAATATGCTAACACAATTTCTTATTAAAGACAGCATGAAATGGCATTTGAAACATTTAATTAGGGATGTCCCGAACAATTTTGTGTCCCCGATCTGATCCGAGTCAATGAATATTGAGTATCTGCCGATACTGGGTCCCGATCCGATACTTGTATTTTTCTAGTGCTTGGTGCAAACTTCAAGTACAGGACTCCAGACTAACATTTGAGAGCAGTGGCATCGGTGCCACTAAGTTCTACAGATGATAGAGCCAGCACCTGATTTGGTAGCACTGAGGAGAAGTGATTGTGGGGAGATTGGAGAGGGGAGATTGTGTGATATTACATGTTTATTTCTTGGAAATTCACATTTGACAGTAAAGCACTGAGCTTGAGTTGAGATGCAGATAAAAATTAACAACAACCTAATTTTTTATAGGGAAACTGGTAAATATTGTAAATGTTCTTCTATAGCATTGTTCCATCTATAGCATTATACAGAACTGACCGATAGCTTCAGTGATTATAAAAGGAGCACTCTTTGCTTACTTTTTTTCTGTTTTTCATGAGACTTCGTGACTTTTCCTACTTTCTTCCTACATACTTCAGTACAAAAAGTGTCAAACTTAGACAAAAATTGATTTCTTGTTGATTTGATATTTTATAATAGGGATTTCTTAATATCTAAATATAAATTTAAAAGCAAAATGTGTGAAAAAAATATTAGGGAGTGGAAATGGCTAATAGGCCAATGAGTGCTCTTCTGCCACCATTTACTGGTTATAATGGTAATTTCATGTTTTTTTATTTTTAAACAAAAGTGTTTGTTGCCAAATGTTAGTTTTCCTACTTCTTGAAACTTTTGGGGACCATCTTTGATAGATGAACAAATGTTTTTGGTCATCACATAAAAAAAAAGCTATATAATATTTAGAGCTTTGAAGTGCTGGAAAAAGTGTCAAACACTTGAAAGTTCTTAAAAAGTGCTTGAATTTCACTCTCAAACCCTGAAATGAATAATGTAAAAACATTTGACTATTTGTTACACAATACCATGGTTACAGTTAGTGTTACTACGTTAAATCCATGGCCAATGTTGGTGATTTGTGGACTGAAAAGCCTTCTATAACTTGTTTATTCATGGCACAATGTTTCTCCTGGTTTCAACGCCAGCGCTGTTTAATCTGATATTGAAAGTTTGTCACTAGATATTGGTCCGAGCTGATGAATTGTCCGCACTGTGCAGCTCAAACGAGTAGCATGATTTTGTTCCGCTTTCGTTTCGTTTGCCGTTTGATGTTTCTCATATGCAGCAGAAATGTCAGCTCTTATCAGTTGGTGGTGGCACCAGTGCAACCTCTAACAAAATTTAGTCGCAAAAAAAGTCGCAAAATTGTCACAAAAAAGTTAAAATCAATCCAATGTATACAGGGCCGTGCAAAGTGTTTCTCAGGGACAGGGGCTAAAATGTAAAAAAAAAAAAAAAACAATATATAACAATTATAACCGATCCTTGAGATCGGCTCGGGACATCCCTACATTTAATGTCTGTAAAGCAACATATTTTTTGAGGGAAATAGAGCATTTGGGGACAGATTTACTAATCGGCAAGTTACTGTGCAGCTGCAATCTAATAAAAGTGGGAACAGAACGTTCTGTGAGTGATCTACTGATGATGTCATGTCAGGTGCAAAATCGGTTAAGACATGCTTTTTTGGGTGGTAAATAATGCCGCAATTACCACTAGATTGACTAACGCAAATCTTAGTGAATCATCTTGCATGATTCATTTAAATACTCTCGGCCCATAAATTTAGTGGTCTGACAGGGAAACTCCTACAAATGCATATGCAATTAGGTCTGCCGCAAAAATAACTACATCCACGTCTTTTCATCATTAATTTCACATCTTGAACTTTGATCAGCCAAATACCTACCGTTGGTTTACACACGGTGTGGAAAACTCTGCAAGCAGACGGAAGTTAGCAAAATAAGGCAACATTCCTTGACCCTGGAAACACAAGGTGAAGAACAAACAACAATGACACAGACACAAGTTACACAGAAAGACACAGCCTCATGAATCAGCTCTAATAGTGCCAATATCTCCCGCTGTCAGGTAAACGCAGTAATTGCTTGGGTGCTGAGTTATGATACTTCAGTCTGACAGACATAAAAAATAAAAGTAGAAAACAGAAAAGAGGTTGAATGGATACTGTTATTCTATTAATACAGGATGTATTTTTTTTTTAGATCAAATAATGCCCTTTAGTATTTACTGTCTATATTAAGCTTGTTATTTTTGAATATGTAGTGCTGATAAATTACTTGCATTGTGAGTTAAAAAAAAAAAAAAAAGCAGAATTTACGATAATTAGAGTGATTATGTGTTGCATTTATGATTTATTATAAGTCATACATCATGAACAAATATCTATTTTCCATAAATAAATAAATATTCTGGCTTTAATAGTGCAGTCAAACTGAGCCAAACAAGTTTTTTGTTGATATCACTGATCTTTGCCATTTTGAAGTCACTGTAGTACCATAATTACTGTAAAATGTTAACAGAAACAAGATCTAACAAATGAAAATTATGAAATTAAAAACCAAAACTGTGTTGTCAATAATAACAGTCAGCATTTCAAATAAGCCACATATTGTCAGGCACATACAGTCTGAGTCCAAATGTCTGAGACCACCCTTTTATTTTGATTTCTTCACTATAAATTAAATTAGATAATATTATTGAAACAAATATACTACATATATATATATATATATTAAAATATAATTTAATATAAAAATGTACATAATGTGACATCATGCGCATGCGTATTACGTGTTCAGTCTATAGGCGTGTAGTGTTTCTTTACAAAGTGACGTCGCCAACTACTGGCCTGGCAGCATAATACAGCGTTTTTAGTAGTTTTCGCAGATCCGTATGAATGGGGATCGTTCTACATGTAAACGTACCCTTAAAGGGATAGTTCACCAAAAAATTAAAATTGTATCATCATTTACTCACCATCAAGTTGTTCTAAACCTGTATGAATTTCCATCTTCAGCTGAACACAAAAGAAGATATTTTGAAAAAAACTATTTTTGGTCCCCATTGACTATTGAAGTCAATTGGGACCAGTAACTTCTTTTGTGCTCCGCACAAGTAATAAATTAATACAGGTTTGGAACAACATGAGAGTGAGTAAATGATGACAGAATTTTCATTTTTGGGTGAACTAATAAAATCCCAGATTTTCAATTGGTCTCAGACTTTTAGATCCCACTGTATCAGTGCAGCAATGGTCAGCCATGCATGTTTTGTTCATTAAAGCCTTTTATAGCCTTTCCTTGAGTCTGTGCCAATGAAATGTTCCTCTCAAAACATTATCATTCCTACAGCAAGAGGATGAACATTTTTGCATCTCGGTATCACACTCACCTTGAGCGCTGCAATTAAAACACACATTAGCATACTTACTGCAAAATGGACCGTATAATATCAAGGATAAAATAAATAAATAATAATCAGGTTGGCTAGCAGATGCATGCTGGTACCCCTAGGTACTGGTAAGTCCATACTGTAACTGGGCTTCAGTAACTGCTCAGAGTTCCATAACAGCAGAACAGCAGACAAGACAGGAGAGAGTCCATCTAGATCAGCCAAGCCTAGCCCTCAACTCTTAATCCGACTAACAGTGACACTGGTAGTTTTTGCATGAAGGGTTTTGCTGGTCAGTGGAAGTGAGGCTGCGTTATTCAAGAAGTCATGTTAGGTGGGACAGAGACAGACTGACAGACAGATTCTTGGAAAAAAAAGGTGCAGAAAAAATGCAAAAAGAACGAACGACACAGAAGCAGCAACAACACTTAAGACTCGTTGGACATGCACTATGAGGAACAAATCGCACGACACACTGACAAATTAATTCAATTGTACTTTACATAAAAAAAAGAAATAAAAAAAAGTAGAGATAGACTGTTAAGGTTACGTGCCAGCACTAAATATAGCGAAACGCTTTGTTCTTAATTTGAAGCACAATTATTAAACGCTGAAAAGATTGATGGGGTTTATTATGCTTTAACGTTCTAAAAATAAGGCGAATGTTATATAATTTAGTTTGGGAAGTATGTAATAACAAAAAGACACTAAAAGTTCACTAATAGCATTTCTAAACACAGGAAACAATAACAACGAATGACATTTCGAACGACAGACTTAATTACTCAGTGAGACCCAACAGAGACTTCCAGCTCCATGTTAAATTACATCTATTATCTTGTAATAATAATTTAGAAAAAGGCTTGAAAAGGCAGTCATAAAAGTGACCAGTGACAGTATGGTCTACATCCTGACAACAAAATGCACGTTCAGGTTTTGAGGCGATCCTCAAAGCTGCATGAAATCAAGGTAACTGTAAGGTATATAAGCAACAATAAAGCCATGAATATCATCAGTCGCTGCCCCAGATGCATATTTAGGATTTTTTTTTTTTTTTTGTGCCGCTGATTTTTTAGAAATGTACACACTAAGAACAAATTAAGCCACAAGAAATCATTTGTCATGGTCATTTTACATAACGGGTGCCTTTTGGGTCCCTGTTTTGTAATATATCAGACAGTAATATATCAAGGCAGATAGTGGAATTATAGCTGATCATAAGTAACAATATGTTACAGTATATATTTTTTTAACTATTCATGCATTACTACACACAATGTGCAAGCATGAACAAGAAAAACATATTAGTTATGAAGTTTATATATTAACGACTTGAACAAATAAAAGCTTATGCCAACTTCAAGATTTATTTTAATAGCTTATGGCAATGTATTAATGTATTATAAAAAAAATGTAAATGTACTAAACACACTACATTTTATATAATTATATATATATATAGTATTTTCTAATGTTTACTGTATTTCTAAGTGGTCTTAAAATGATTATTTATAAAGTAAACAAAATTTTATATATATATATATATTATAGCATAGTGAAGTTGGAAATCTTCATTAATTATAAAAGGGAACATTTTGTCACATCACGTCAACCCTGTTACCTTGCTGAAATTAGTCAAACTTTGCAAATAGTCAAACTAAAAATTATTCTGACATTTTTTATATTTTTTATATATTTTTACTAGTGGGTGCAGAACACTATAGTTCATTTATGTAAGTGAGGATAGCAAAATAAAGTAAACTGTGACATATTATACCCAAAAATTCTTCATACAGTGGACTACCAGTAAAATTGATAAAAATATGGAACCAAAAAATATTCAGACACTTTGACCTGACCATGTTTTTCTTCAGTGTTCTCTGATATAATTAAGATTATTTTTTTCTGACAGTTTAACTCTGAGATCTTGTCATATTTTATTACCATTTTAAACTATAGTGAATAAACTGTATTAATGAATGAAATGTTCAAGGTGTCTGAATAAATTTTGGTTTGACTGTACATTACTATATATTAATTTAGCTTGAAAAGGCACAAGGCAATTTATTAATATTTCAAGACATGTTTTTCCTCATATACTGTTAAAAATATTACAAACTCTGACATTTTTAAAACAAAAAAGGCACCCGTTGCAAACAAAATACATAAAATCACCCATGCCAAACAACTGAGCATCAACTGATGCAGTTTTAGGTGTTTTGTTCTTTTTCTTTCTTATCAGATTTCTTTAAAATTTCTAGCAAAAGTCACAAGTAACAACTTGTGCAACATGTAAACTAAATGCTTAATTATTTAGAATTCAGTTGAGGACCAGATCAACCTGTTATTCTGCAAAACCTTCTCATAGCGTGAGTGTGGATCATAGAGCATCTCGACACAGCCCAACAAACAAGCGCTTTCTCACTGTTACTCATCCTGCAGTTGAGACGTGGATGTTAGTTTTCAGAAGAGAGAGGAAGATCGGCTCAAAGCAGGGGAAGGTATCAGAGCATGCACACAGGAAACCCTCCAACGGCACCACAGGAGCAGCGAGCATCAACACATGCACACAATCCGGTGCAGTCTGGGCCAAGACCCGGGCCACAACTGACCGTTAGAGTTGCTGAGGGGAGTCAGTGAGGTAGAGCAGGAGTTGAAGAGGAGAAAATGGACTTCTGCATAACCGTCAATGAGCATTCCATGCAAAAAATACCATCATCATCATCATCATCGCCATAATCAGCTACAGAACCTGGTGACCTAGAGGGTAACCGTACAACTGAACCAAGAGTGAACAGTAGTGGCCTCAGTGGGTGGTGTAGTCTAGTGGTTAAAGATCTGGGCTGGTAAATGCAAACATTTGGAAACCATTTTTAACAATAAACAAAGGATGTACTAAATAGGGATGAGCAAAAAATACAAGTTTCTTAGAAACTGTTTACATGAAGATGTGTTATTGTGCTCAAAACTAGACAGAGCACAACAGAATGAGACAGAATGCATAACCTAAGATGCATAAACATTTTTAGAGTTGGACTTTTTTTAAAGAAAATTTAAAGACATCAGTCTGAATGTGTTTGTATAGACCAATTTGGAGCAGACGTCACAGTTACGCCACTTGCAGCTCCGCGCGCATAGTGGTGGCAGAAAAATAGCGGTAACAAGCGGAGGAAAATAGGCAAAATCCACAGAATAAGAAGAATTTTTTTTTGATGTTCCATTTGGATGTCAGAATTGTACGGAGCCCCGTACATGACATACTAGAAAAAAGCAAATAGTGCGCACGATTTACTAATTCGTTCCCAATTTGCTAAATCGTGCACACAATTTACTAATTTGTTCCCTCGATTTACTAAATCGTGCGCACTACTTACCATTTTGTTCCCTCGATTTACTAAATCGTGCGCACTATTTACTATTTTGTTCCCTCGATTTACTAAATTGTGCGCACTATTTACCATTTCGTTCCCACGATTTACTAAATCGTGCGCACTATTTACTATTTTGTTCTCTCGATTTACTAAATCGTGCGCACTATTTACTATTTCGTTCCCTCGATTTACTAAATCATGCGCACTATTTACCATTTCGTTCCCTCGATTTACTAAATCATGTGCAAGATTTACTATTTCATTCCCTCGATTTACGAAATCGTGCACACTATTTAATAATTTGTTCCCAATTTGCTAAATAGTGCGCACGATTTACTAATTCATTCCCTCGATTTACTAAATCGTGCGCACTATTTACCATTTCGTTCCCTCGATTTACTAAATCGTGCACTATTTAATAATTTGTTCCCAATTTGCTAAATCGTGCGCACTATTTACCATTTCGTTCCCTCGATTTACTAAATCGTGCGCACTATTTACTATTTTGTTCCCTTGATTTGCTAAATCGTGCACACTATTTACCATTTAGTTCCCTTGATTTACTAAATTGTGCAGACAAATTAGTAAATAGTGCACACGATTTAGTAAATCGAGGGAACGAAATGGTAAATAGTTTTACTATTACTATTTTGTTCCCTCAATTTACTAAATCATGTACACGATTTACTATTTTGTTCCCTCGATTTATAAATCGTGCAAGTAATTTAGCAAATCGAAGGAACGAATTAGTAAATCGTGCACATATTTAGCCTACTATTTTTTTCCTGCATGTCATGTGTGGGGCTCCGTAGAATCGGAATGCAAAAAATATACTCTTCATTTTTATAGAATACTGTCGTTGAAAAGACGTCTTTTGAAGCTAAACACAGATGTTTATGTTGCAAGTCAGACTGGACTGATGAAACCTGCAATGATTAGTCTACTATTAAAGCATGAATTTGATATAAACCGTAAGTCTACATAATATTCACATATGCAGATCATAGGGGACATACATACATAGCCATACAGTTACAGCATGAAATAATATTTAAACCTATAACATTTTACATAGATAACTTTTAAACATAGCCTATAACATTTTTATCTCACAATTCTGACTCTTTTTCTTGCATTTGCGTGTTTATATCTCCCAGTTCGGACTTTATAACTCACAATTGTAAGTTTTTAAATCACAATTCTGAGGGGGAAAAAAGCCAGAATTGCGGGATATAAACTCACAAATCTGAGGAAAAAAGACAAAATAACGAGTATATCTCACAATTATGTTTTTCCTTCTAAACTCAGATTTGCAAGAAAAAAGTGCAAATTGTGAGATATATTTTTTTTATTCTCTTATTCCGTGGCTTCCACAGATTGCTACTGCAGAACTGTCATTTTTGGCCACCATGTAGGCCCTGCCCACAAAAATGTCATCGGTGTTTGCAAACACAAAATAGGTCTATGTAACGCCGGTGCTTTAAAAAATTTTCCAAAACAGTTGTAGTGTGCAAACTAATAAATGATAAATAAAAAAAAACTCAAACAAATTAACTAGTTAGTTAGTTGGATTGCTCATCCCTAATATTAACTTTTTTTTTTTTTTTTAACAAATGAGAACTTTGCATACATTAGTTAACAAGGCCCTTATTTCTTCAGAGAAGGTCACAGGCCCCATATGGGGGCAAATTTTGTTATAAATATCCAAAGAATTTCACTAAACCAGAATGACAGGATGCGGTTCTTTGTACAATAACTCCTGGACTTTTAAGTAATATAAATAATGTACCCATCACAATGATACAAGATTCTGTTGTGGTTTATATTGCCATAATGACTGACTGACAGTTCATTATCCTACTTATTACACTGCTACTTGCATGCATAAATAAATAAATGCATAAATAAATAAATACATAAATACTGATTTGAGTTTAAATTGTGTGGGAAAAAGACAGACCACAGATCGTAATGACAGACATGAAACTAGATATTGGTGGCCTGGTCATTATTACAAAAATATTTGCTGCAATTTGCCTGCGGTGCCGCAGAAATGACCAATCAGAAGTATTCCAGAAAGCCAGCAGCTAACATTCACTTTAACAATGTTGGAGGAGTGCTCTGAATGCTCAAAATGTGTAACACGCATGGCTACAGTACATTTAAAAAAGACGACACGTGAATAGTGATTGAAATGACACAAATGGGATAAATCCTTCTGAGGAAAATGACTTCCAACTTCTGACCACCGTGAGAATTCTGTTCATTATGTTCCTCTGTTTATAGTTTAGCGCTATGTCAGAAGTGAACACTCGTGCCGTGGAGTGTCGGCGAGGGAACACAGAGCTTTCAGCACCAGCTGCACACCTGACACTACCACTGCTCACTCTTGGTTGTCTCTTTCCCATCTTGCCTGCATGTTCTGTTATGGGACAACAGGGAACTCACCAGTACATAGTAGTAAGCATACAATGCTGCCAGGTGGTGGATTACAAAAAACTTGTCTCCTATTGCTCTCCAATAGTAAAATATAAGCAGCAGATCTGAAAAACACACAGAAAAAAAAAGGCGAGAAGAGTCAGAACTACATTAAGCAATATGAATTTGACAGTTTATGAATATGAACACTGCCACGAAAGTGACTTAGATACAAATAATAATATGGCCACATCTCACAAGGACACATTTATTTAGGGACTTTTGCAGCACCAAAATTTTTCTCTGTGGTCATTTGAACCTTGTTTCAGATGATTCCATAAAGCCTCTGCCAACATCGGATGACTTTGACTTTGTGTGAGGCTATAGCCGCGTTTCCACCGAAGGAACTAGGGACTTTGGGGTGGTACTCGGTGTGTTTCGACCAAAGGAACCAGGGTCTAAATGAAGTTCCAGGTAAAAAAATTTCCCCCTCAGAAAGTCCCTGCTCACGAGGTAGTACTTTTTCAAAGTTCAGGAACTTTCGGTGGTGGGATCTGGGCGCTGAACATGCCGATTGGTTGAGTTCACGCAGCATTTTGATTGGTTGACTCCACGCAGCATATTATTTCAACTACCATTTTTAAAAGTCTGTTGCAGTGCGTGCAGTAGGAGTTGTTTGCTATTTGAATCAACAATGGAGTTTAAAAAATACGACCGATGGACCGACGTTGAGGTTCAGGCTTTATTAAGCTTATATGCAGAGGACGAAATCCAGCGGGAACTGGAAAGTCGCACGCAGTCCTACGTCACCGCACTAATCTTCACGGTACTTTAGACCGCAATGGACCGCAATTGTTCCGGGTAATTTCGGTGGAAATGAGGCTTATGTTATTTGGTTGATTATTTGATTGATAGAAAATTTTAGATATCAATTTATATGCCTCTTACCCAGCATTACTATCATAAGAATATAAACATTTTCATAAACTGAAATAAAATAAATATAAAAATAAAAACTGAGACTAGAGTAAAATACATTACAATAAAAGGTATCATTTGAAATTACAAACATTGGTAACACTTCACAATAATGTCTTTTGTTTTGCCCAATTTGTTAACATTAATGCATTAGCAACATGAAGAATGAACAACATATTTCTTGCAGATTTATTAAGATCTTAATCTTAGTTGATGTTAGTTAATAAAAATACAATTGTTAATTGTTAAAAATCAGAAATCTGCCGCAAGCTCTCACCAGATATGAGGTAGCCTGTAGTAATGCTCACGTTTATCTTCACCAGAGTAGGATCTCCCCTGTTGTGGTAAAGATGAGAACAAGGCACTGAGATTACTGCAAGACCATGTTACAACAGTTACTGACAGCGGCCTGCTAGTCTGTAAAGAGCAGCGCTTTCCCAGCATGCCCTGCATGCAGTGTGACGGGTCAGTCTTGACGGCAGAGCGCTCACCATACGGGGTCCTGATTGACGGCCTCATCGAAGAACAGGATGTAGAGGCAGAAAAGGCCGACCAACAGAGCGTGGAGCGTGGACACAGTCCTGCAGAGACACGCAAGGGAAAGGTTTTAATCACACATGACAGCTGTGTTTATAGTGGTCTGCTTCTCCCACAGAACAATGTCAAGTTGAACCAATCGAAATGGAGCAATTGACTGCTGTCAATCAACCAGACGCTGTGTGCCCTACATCTAAAGATCTCCTCCAGCTGGCTGTTCTCTTGACAGCCCGCTGAAATGAGCACATTATCGCTTCCCAGTTTCTTTCTGCATACACAGACATTAGTCATTTTGAGTGACAGCTTACAACCTGCTCTCCACAGTGTAATCTCCTGATAAGACATTTAGCAGGGAAATGTTTGAAGCGCCACTGCGAATCCACTGGCTAAATTCAGCATACTGTCTGTTAAGAACGGCTATTATAGTTTAACATTATTGTAACTGTATGTATAATTGTACTGTAGTGTGATTCCTAAACAAATGACTCAGTTCTTGTCAGTGAATCAAAAACTTACAGTGCGACCAGTTGCCTAAATGATTCCTAAAAGAATGAGTGAGTCACTTCTTTTTAATGACTCAGAACCACATAGTGCGACCAGCATAGTTTAATTCCTAAACGAATGACTCTTATGAGCCAGTTCTTTTTAGAGAATCAAAAACAGAGCACATGCAATGAGTCTTTTTAGTGATTCAAAACAATACGGTGCAACCAGTGTGATCTGATTCCTGAACAAATGACTATTACAGAATGAGCTGGTTCATAGTGCAACTAGTTGTCTAAATGACTCCTGAACAAATGAGTATTTTGAGTCAGTCCTTTTTGGTGACTCTTATGAACTGGTTCTTTTTAGTGAATCAAAACAATACAGTGCAACTGGATATCTAAATGATTCCTGAACAAAAGAGTCTTTTGAGTCAGTTCTTCTTAGTGAATCAGAACCACACAGTGTGAACAGAGTAATCTGATTCCTAATTAAATGACTCTTATGAGTGAATCAAAAACATTAAGTGCAACCACTTATATCTAAATTATTCCTGAATGAATGTCTTGATTCAGTTATTTTTAGTGGATCAAAAACACACAGAGCAACCAGGTTCATCCAATTCCTAAACAAATGACTTCTGAGTTTTTTTTTTGTTTTTTGTTTTTTAGTATATCAAAAACATAGTGCGACCAGTTGTCTAAATGATTCCTAAACAAATAAGTTCTTTGAGCTGGATCTTAATAGTAAACCAAACACATACAGTGCAACTAGTTATGTTTAAAAGATTCCCAAATCCCTAAACAAATGACTCTTATGAGCCAGTTCTTCTCAGTGAATCAAACCAGTTGTGTCTAAATAATTCCTGAACTAATGAATCTTTTGAGTCAGTTCTTTTTAGTGACTCAGAACCACACAGTTTGAACAGCATAGTCCAATTCCTAAACGAATGACTCTTATGATGTGGTTCTTTTTAGAGAATCAAAAACATTCAGTGCATACATTGAGTCTTTTGAGTCAGTTTATTTAAATGAATCAGAACTGCACAGTGCAACCAGGCTAGTATGATTCCTAAACAAATGACTCTTATAAGCCGATTCATTTTAGTGAATCAAACGCATACAGCTATTTTGTACTTAAGAAACACTTAACATCTAAAACAAAGCACAACAAGCATGCTTCGTTACCTTGAGTTCCACTCGATCTTCTGTTTGTGGGTGAGTTTGAGGAAGCCAGGGCTGATTCTGGACGACGCCCAGGGGCTCACGCTGTGAAAGAGCCACTGGAAGGTGCAAAAACTCACCACCGAGATGAGCAGGATCAGCTGGCTGAAGGGGTCCATGGCCACCCGACCCCACTGCAAGAAAAAAAGCAGAGGAGATGACTGAATTTGCTTTACAGAAAGACATGAACATCAATGTCCCGTTGAGATCACACAACGGAAAACTAAGTAAAGTAAATGTTTAACAGACATGCCCTCTGCCATTACTGGGTTAGTGTGGAGAAACAAATGAGGTGATATAAAGCCCAAGTCTCTATCTAAAGTTCATAAAACTAAAACATCCTCTTGAACATTTTATTTAAATCATCATTGGTTGATATTAATGCTGCCAGGTGTGACGTAAGAGTTTGTTGACCATTCCAAAAGACTGTCCAAAATCTCAGATATGTTACACATCCTGGTTACGCAACTGCTCTGAAAGTCAACAGCTGGCTTCTGTTGTAGTAAATAAATAACAATACGTACGTATTCCTTGATGGTAGTACTGTATATACACATCATACCAAGCTTGGATCTAAATGTCAACCTTCTCCTAAAGGTGAAATAATTCGTCTGAAGTTTTAAAAAAAAAAAACAGTTCCTCTTTCAGTCTGGCTCATTGTGCACCAGAAAAACAAGTCTGTCCCCTTTGAAGCACACAGTAAGGAAGCAGTGATCCATAATGATAAACCTTCGGCCAAAATAATCACAGCATTCCAGCTGGGTTTAGCGGTAGCAAATCAGCACAAAGAGCAAAAGACAGACATTGCATTCATGCTCACCTGAGCTTTTCTCACTTCCTGTAACAAGTGGCTTTACTTTCCATATATGGTCGTTCATTAGGGAAAAAAGCCACAGGGTTAATGTTCAAATGGTCAGCTGGACTAAATCTAGTTAGAGGCTAGGCCATTTTTAGCATTTTAAGTACTTGAGCAAGGCTTCTTTTTTTTTACTTTTGAAAAAAAATAATAATAATTTGCAAACAAGCATTTAATTCACTGAAATATTAAATAATCGGCACAACCACATGGTTATTAAAATAACATCAATATCAATTTTTTAAAAAATAAAATAAACACACACAGAGATGTATATAGGCTATATATTTTTAGTGAATCAGAACCACACAGTTTGACTAGAGTAATCTGATTCCTTATCAAATGACTCTTGAGGCGTTTCTTTGTGGGTGAATCAAAAACATACAGTGCATCCACTTATGCCTAAATGATTCCTGAACGAATGTGTCTTTTGATTCAGTTTTTTTTAGTGAATTAAAACCACACAGAGCAACCAGTGTCATCCTATTGCTAAACAAATTACTTATGAGTGGCTATTTTTAGTGAATCAAGACAGTGCGACCAGTTGCCTAAAATGATTCCTGAACAAATGAGTCATTTGAGTCGGATCTTTTTAGTGAACCAAACACATACAGTGCAACCGGTTATGTCTAAATGATTCCAACACGTGCGCGTTTAACGTCACTGCCTGGAAAAATGAAATTTGCTAATTCAATCAATCTATCAATCTATCTATCTATCATTTTTAAATACATTTACTCAGACAATCAAATATATTTATATAACAGTATATTTACACAACACTGATTCAAAATTTTTACCAAAAAAAAATAAATAAATAAATAATTGAAAAACTGTTATATACTAATTATATACTAATATCACTATGTTATATACTAATATCAATTATATACTGTTATATACTAATATCACTATATCAGTACATAAAAAACACAAGTACGTCCTTGAAAACTGAAAATTAAAAAAAAACACATGGAAGAAGCATCGTTTTACAAGACATCTTCCACTGGCCATCTAAATGCTCTTAACATTTCCAGCTGATCTACTTTCATGACCTCTGGCACATAATGGCTAATGGAAAACATGAATCGCACTCTTACCTAAGGCTACAAGTGTTGAAAGGACGATAGAAAAATACAAAACATGAACCCTTTGCACTGAGAGTGTAGTGAAAAGAGACTGACACAGATTTGAAAACCATGAAATTGGAGTTTTGTGGCTTTTAGACCATGTTTACTCGCTTTGAGGTTATCTACACTGTAGAGTACTAAGTTGCCAATATAAACCTTTAGCAGAGATACACATCTAAAATGTACATTCTTTCCAATAATAATGACTCATCTTGTTCACAGGGGTGTTTAATTAAAAGTTAGCCAATCATTCCTATCCTGACATGCCTTAACTTGCTCATTATTGCTACAACAAACAGTACCCAATTCCACTGCCCCAAATAAGGGTATTCCAATGACCCACTAGCAAACTGCAGGTTTCCCTACAAAAGTCTTCCTTTGATTGGTAGTTCCACCCCAAACTAATGCCATTGGTTGTGCCTACATGTCTATGTTGTGTTAGTGGGGACACTTAAAGGCAACCAAAATATATAACATGAACATTTCTCTGAATTGCACACCCTGTACCCCAATTGGTACATCCACAACAAAAGAATACACTTTAGTTTTTTTAAATAATAAAGAGGGAAAAAAATGGGGGAAAAAAATCATGTCACACATGAGATCAGTAATGATGACAGCTAATGACATGACAACAGTCAAGAAAGTCTTGTGTGCTAAAATGTGCAATGTGTAAAATCTAGTGCAAATCCTCATTAGGAAACAACAAAAATGAGGTACACCAGTTGTAGAAAAAATGCATTCATTTAGAAAAAGAAAAAGAAAAACTACTAGCATATCGCAATATGGGGCATGTGCAGACACGCATATAAATCTTTTCTACAGATAACCAAAATAAATACAATATGACACAAATTAAATAAACTGTGCTTTTCATGTTTTCAGGCATGTCTAACAAGTTTTCAGGTACAGAAATTGAATAAAGCAATCAAATGTAAAATAACACTGCATACTGTAGTCTGTATAAATTCAATATAGATGAATCCTCATTAAAGTTAGAAAAGTTACTCAGTCAAGACTCAAGAGCAGTGAGTGATTTTCTCTTTGTCTTTTGTTGTTTGATTAACCTTAATGACACAAAGGGCAGCAGTTTTTTTTAGGCTACTGTCACTTTAAGAGTGAATGCACGGATCCAATATACTGATACACGTTTTATTTCTCAACTGTTTACGTTCACTTAAGACATAACGGACTATGTTTACTAGGGATGGGCATTTTTCAAAAATATTGTTTTAGAATATTTGGGCTCATAAAAATATGAATATTCGACTTTTAAAATGACCTTTAACAAGAAAGACGTTATTTTTCAATCAAGTATTTGTCACCATTTCTGAAGAAGCTTACGATTAGGCAATATACACAATAGGGCTGGAACAAGGGCTGACTCAGCCGAACGCACGAGCGCTCTCCAGCATTCTTCTTTGTGAGCATTTGAGTGTGCACTTAAAAACAAGCCTAGAGCACCATCTGCTGTTAAAACTAAGCTCAGAATCGATTTGAGAGATAAAATATCAGAATCGATCCAGAATCATTGTATCGACAATCGATGTATTGTCCCAGCCCTAATACACAACAAGCTTACATTACATATATTGAGGGGGGGTTTTTTTAGCAGAAAAAAAAAGCCTTTAAGCTCAAGCAGAGCGAATGGGAAAAAACGCTAATAAAGCAGACTGCACTAATTAGACTAGCGTGCTTGGGATTTTATCATGGATTCACAACATTTACGGCCAGCAAATCAACATCTAGTAAAATCTGAACAGTATTTTTATTTTTTGAATATTAATTACAGGCCAAATATTCAACCGTTCATGCACACCCCTAATGTTTACGAGGATACTCGCCAAGACTGGAATTTTAACAGCGCACGAGTACAGAATTGAGTTCTCTTTCATGGCTTTTTGCGCTTTAGAGCTTAAATTAGCAAGACTTAGCCTAAAACACGTGCAACTGATAAAATTTTGTGACGATTCAGCACTGGCTTGACCGGGACAGTGACAGTTCCGTCAGCTGGTCGGTCGATATCAGTTTATAAAAATAAGAATCGATTAAAACTGAGAAAGCAATATTTTTTACCCAACCCTAATTGTAACCATACAAAAGCCAGCTGAAAACTGGCGAAGTTATCCTTTAACTGCATAATAAGCATTTAAGAGGATATAAACAATTGAGTTGATACAGTAAGCCATTTCAGAACGTGGTCAAACAAATAGCTAGTTTATATACAAAATATAATAAATAGTTAATGGTTAATAAGTGGTTAAACTTGAGACTGTGACATCAGCACATCTCCTCATGGGGTGATGGGAGTCAAAAACATGCTGTAACTAAATTTAGATGTTCTTTATGTTGCAATAGGTTCCATGCGCACATGTTCACCCACTCAGGAGGAGGAGTGGGGGTTAGTGTATTTAAAGTCACTATACAGGTTCATGCTGGTTGTGAAAGGCATGCAGGCATCTAAAGAGGTCACGAAGCAATGTATAGCAATGGCTGTAACACAACAGGAAGTTCAGCCATTCTCACAGTTGCAGTCACACGTGTGATTGTACGTTTTCTGCTGTGTGTAAATGCATCTCAGTCATGAAAAAAAAAAAAAAAAAAACCCAACTGTAAAAACTTTCAGTGGCAGAAAAGACAGATTGAGTAGATTAACAGGCTTTCCATTCTGATGTACAGGTTTATCATGTGCGTGATGGATCACAGCATTGATAGAGCTGCATTGCTGGCATGCTTTAGTGCATTGAGTAAATGCATCATATATTAAGTAGAGAAGCAGTGCCGCCTTATGAATGAAAGATTAGCTGAGCAAAGCAAGGCTCATAGAGCAGCAGGATGGATGGATAGCTAAATTGATGCTTTAATAAACACATGAGGAAACTGCAGTGCAAAAACAAAAATCTACAAAATACACATATGAATCAAAATCTGCTAAGGGTTAATAATGGAACAGTGAAAGTGATTTTTCACTATTATTTACAACAGGATCTGCATTTTTAATGGTTATAAGAGACAATAAAAATAACTTCAAAACCACACCTTTCCTGGTAATAAAAAAAAAAAAAAAAAAACTTGATACTTTTAAGTACAAGCTGTTTAAAGTGATATTCATGGATCATTTTTAAAATGATAATCATAGTCATGATTCAAAAAACTCATGATATTTATAAAATTATGTTTTTGTCATTTTTATACACACAAACTCTCTCTCTTTTCTCAGCTCTCAAAACTGAAAGTAAACCCAAATAAGGAAGAGCAGAATAAAAGACCCCATTGGAAAGTTTTTTAGAAGTCTGAAACACATTGTTTGATGAAAAATGTCAAACACTTCGAGAAAATCTGTGCTGCATTTAATATTTTCAATAGATAAAGATAAACTTAATGGTTTTATAGTCGCAAACCTGAACAAAATGCTTCCCTTCATACTGACATACATCTTCAGTGCAGACTCCACAATATATTTAAATGTTAGATTTTGTCCTTTAAATGTCATTTTAGCCTTCATTTGTCAATAAAGTCGGTCATTTAACTCCGACTGTGCTGCATTGAACCGCATAGCTTGTGTAACAAATACACATATCTATATTTTTGCTTAGATGTGCATTTTATGAAAATGGACGCGTGTCAAGTATACATCGACTGCAATTCAGCACTGACTATTTGATAACACAAATAATTATTGGATCACATCTCTATTAAAGATCTCTAAAAACATTTCGATGGACTGAAATCGACTCGTGTTGTTACCGACATGCCTGCTTTCTTTAGGCCAAATCACACCGCAATGCTGGCTGAAAACACAACGATAATGCAATAAAATATTGCGTGATATCATGCAATACATGTATTAACCCATATGCTTACCTCTTATCAATCATCAATGGTGTCTGTTGGTTAGTTGTGCATGGTGTCTGAAAACATGGGCTGATAAAAATCCGTGTTTTTTCCGTCAGTCAGACACATGCATGATTATCCTCTCTCCACGGCGATATGAAATGCATGATTTCATATCAAACATAGAAACGGAAGGTCCTTATAATAATCTGAATCTGCGATGCGTGTAGGTTTTATAAGCGCGCATCGGTGAGAACATGTTGAGGATGATTATATGAAACTGATGATGGCTGTATGTGATGGTGGTGAGAGGATCCAATTTCAGCTTCATTCTTAAAGAGATATTCACACAAGGATACACTGCCACTCTTTTTGATTCATCGGTGAGTCGAATCTTTTGAATCCGTAAACCAACAAGATTCGTTCAGAAGCATTTCTGCAGGTTACGTCCAGTAGGTGGCGAGATGTGAGTGACTGTATAATTCCCTCAACTGATTCGTTCAAATAAACAAGTCTTTCAGGAAATATAATATTCGTTTCCCCCTCAAATGACTGTCATTTTTTTCCATTTGTCCGCTGCCGAGTTTATCAAGCTAAAACAACAATAACAGCCTAAATAAGTCATTATGATGTCATTTCAAACTTGTCATTTTTACATATTCATAATTTTTCGTTGTTCTTCACTTTTTGAATGTGATGTGCTAGTTCATTCAAGTAAATTATGATATATATATAATGTAACGATTATATAATATTTGTTTTCGTTACGAACGAGAAATGTGTAGCTGAATTCTAGTTCACAACAAACTGACTCATCATTGAAGGGGGCGTATTCTTTCAGTAGGTCCAACCAATGAAATGCTCACCTACAGACCGCACTTGAATGCTATTGGCTCTTGCTATTGTCAATCTTTCAAGGCAGGAAAACGAAAAAGAGTCGAGAAGGAGTCGCTCATTTAAAAGATTTATTTGATAACAACGATTCGTTCACAACAATTGTGACGACCTTCCATACAGATTTCTATTGTTGCTAAATTCAGCTAGTTAAATTAGATATTTAAAACATTATTTAACACTTTATAAACAATTTTCCTTCTAAGGACGTATGGTGCTGTGAAGGTAATACCATTGTACTTTGATACTTTTAATAAATGGGCCTAATATGAAATCGAATGATTACCATATTCACCAAAAAAATAAGCAATTTTTGTCACACAAAGCTAAAAATAGCTAAGTCGGAAATATATTTAATGACACAGCATCCATCAGTACTCTCCTCTAATCACCATTCTCATGATTAAGATATTTTTAGGATATTTTCTATTTTTTGTCATTCATGAATATAGGCCTGGATATAGAGTGAAAAGGATTTCCCATGACTGTGCTTTTACCTAAAGTAAAATTATATTAAGCAGTCCCAGTGTTCGAAATTAAACAAAAAAGGAACAATATTCGCTCTATTGTTTTAATTCTAGAGCAGAGCCATGATATAAAAATACCCTTTTGTCACTTTTGGTGGCTTCATACCCTTGATAATTTCTGACCCTGTGCAGGACACTTTACAAAAGCCTAAACTAAGGGCAATTTTCCAGGTAGCCTACTTTTAACAAACTTGGATTATGATTTAACTTGAAGTTTGGTATGTACACACAAAGTTCAAATTATATTGACCAAACAGGTGGGATGTTCACATTTTAACCCCCTGTGGTGGTTTAACTAGGGCATTAGAACAACTCTTTCATCACACTTGGCAGAATGTTGCCAAATTTGCATCACACGTTCCTATATCTCAGGACAGGCGCCAAACCATCTTGGCAGCACAAGGGAAGGAAAATATGATTATTCAGCATCTGTACAGGTGCCAAGAGGCAGTAAAATCCACAATACCTTGTTGTACTATACATGACACCCACACAAATAATGAAAATGCAATTTCTTCTACTCACCACCAGAGAGCAGTCAGTCTACATAGTGGTGTGATTGTGATTTTGAGCAGGAACTACAATACAAGCACAGATTTGATACAGCATTCTTATACTTTCCACTTTCCAAATAGAACTGAATTCTGTAGGCAGATTATTACAATAAATTTTATTTTCATGTTGACTATTTAACAAAAACTATAGTTTATGGTTCCAGGATCCAGATCCGTCATCACAGTGACATGATTTTCCTGCATCTGTGTCACTCTCCACCCTCCACTTCATTAGGTCACATGTGGAAAGGATTCCATTCTCCGAGCCTTTTCCTGAGGAAATAGAGAGTGGGCTAACTTAGCTAACACATACAGGAAAAATGAAACAGGCCTGACTACAGGAATGTTATTATGTAAAAGCTTCTTTGAGCTTTAATTTTTATTAATAGCCTGTGCTGTCTGACAATGTACAATGTGAAATTTCTAGAACTCCAGCTGCCCGAAGATATTTATGAGTGTCAAGTTATATCTCTGGAATCAATTTTGGGGCCTCAGGAGGGAAACGTTGGGAGTGGATATGTTAAATCAGGATCAATTTTATATTTCGCCAGTACTCACCTACATGGTCATGTAAAAAAAATTATAATACATAATTGTTAATTAATATTTTTATTTTTGTATTTTAAAGTTTTAGTTTAAACTAACTGAATGAAAATGACAAATGTTGCTTTGTAATTTTAATTTTTTTATATTTTATTACATTTCAAGTAATGAATAAAATATTTTATGGTTTAAGTTTTAGTTAACTGTAATAACCCTGGTGTGGATATCTTGACATGCTCAATTTTATGTAAAAATAATGACATGCTAAAGTACTTTATGGAAAATCCCCAGCCTTTGTCAAGTTAACACATCCAATTCCTATAAATCTCTGCGTGTGAAGTAGATAATAGCTAACACTTCTGTCTGTTGATGCCAAAAAGAAACTGCCTTACTTTGTTCTTTTTTCTCATTATTCATGCAGAACACGACAGAGATCATTTTACTGACTTCAGACGCACAGCAAAACATACTGTGTCATATGGCTGAATTGGTGAAATCAGAGCAGGAGGGATAAAGAAATGCTCTGTCAGACCATGAGACAGAAATCAATCAAGCATCGAGTGCTTCTTTGATCGTAGCCTATATATAAGTCGACATATTGACTGACACGGGAGTATTTAAAATAAGGCTATTAAATCAAATCTTATAAATTAATTAAGAATAAATATAATAAATAGTACTTGACCAATAAAAAAAAAAACTGGCTACCACAATGCTAAGGTGTTTTGGCTGTCAAAAATATGTCCATGCAGCAAAGCGTGACCAACTTGAAACCATTACGAAATCTGCATGGAGAAATATTTCTCTCTCACATGAAAATCCCAATTGGTGATCAGATTCCCTATTGAAATGGATTTCGCCCACGAAAATTCACGAACAGCAGTAAATGTGACTGCGCCTTAAAGGGATAGTTCACCCAAAAATGAAAATTTGCTGTTAATGTACTCATCCTCAGGCCATACAAGATGTAGGTGACTTTTTTTCTTCAGTAGAACAGTAAAGAAGATTTTTAGCTAAAATCGTGGTCCTCTGTGATTCATATAATGGAAGTCAATGGGTGCCGTCACTTTGAAATTCAAAAAAACATGCAGACAAAACAAAATTAATACCCGTGACTCCTGATGATACATTGAGGTCTTGAGACGTGAAACGATCGGTCTATGCAAGAAACTGAACATTATTTACAACATTATTACCTGTAATCCACAGCCTCGGCAAATGGTTCTGAGCGAATTCACAACAGTCTGCGGTGCAAGCTTCTTGTCGCATAACGACGGTTTGGGTTAGTTTACCCAAAAATTAAATTTCAGTCATTAATTACTCACCCTCATGTAGTTCCAAACCCGCAAGACCTTCGTTCATCTTCGGAACACAAATTAAGATATTTTTGATGAAATCCGAGATTTTTTTATTTCCCATAGAAAGCAATGAAATTACCACATTCAATGTCCAGAAAAGTAGTAAAAACATCATTAAAATAGTCAACGTGGCTACAGTGGTTCAACCTTAATGTTATGAAGCGACGAGAACACTTTTTGTGCGCAAAAACGAAACAAAAATAATGACTTTATTCATTCAACAATAGAGAGATGAAATTGTTGAATAAAGTCATTATTTTTGTTTTGTTTTTGCGCACAAAATGTATTCTCATTGCTTCATAACATTAAGGTTGAACCACTGTAGTCACGTTGACTATTTTAACGATGTCTTTAGTACTTTTCTGGACATTGAATGTGGTAATTTCGTAGCTTTCTATGGGAGATTTAAAAAAAAAAAAAAAAAACTCTCGGATTTCATCAAAAATATCTTAATTTTTTGTGCTCCGAAGATGAACGAAGGTCTTACGGGTGTGGGACGACATGAGGGTGAGTATTGACAGAAATTACATTTTT
This sequence comes from Mylopharyngodon piceus, assembly GCA_039654765.1. Taxonomy (NCBI): domain Eukaryota; kingdom Metazoa; phylum Chordata; class Actinopteri; order Cypriniformes; family Xenocyprididae; genus Mylopharyngodon; species Mylopharyngodon piceus. The sequence continues at coordinate 5,285,553 of CM077444.1, read as the reverse complement.
GGGTGAACTAACCCTTTAAGAAACTATGAAAAGTCAATCTTCCCGATTGAGATCACGCATATATAGGTTGCTGTATCCAGGGTAGCACAAGTAAGTTCAATTTTGATGAACAAAACAACGCGCGTCTTCCCTTTCTGTAGTCATCTCACCTCACTTGTGAGTTTGCACTAGCGCATACGTCATTATGCGACAGGAAACTCGCGCTCCAGTCCTGAATTTGTTCAGGACCGTTTGCGAAGGTGTTGGATTAGAGGTAAAATATTGTAAATAATGTTCAGTTTCTTGTTTAGATCGATCGATTCGCTTCTTAAGACCTCAGTGTATCGTCAGGAGCCACGGGTATTAATTTTGTTTTGTCTGCATATGTTTTTTTGAATGTAAAAGTGACGGCACCCATTGACTTCCAGTATATGAATCACCGAGGACCACGGTTTCAGCTAGAAATCTTCTTTACTGTTGTACTGAAAAAAAAAAAAGTCACCTACATCTTGTATGGCCTGAGAGTGAGTAAATTAGCAGCAAATTTTAATTTTTGGGTGATCTATGCCTGTAAGTATGAGCAACAACAATGCTGCTTTAGCAAGAACCACTAACTAATCAAAACTAGTTCTGTTCATTCTTGAAAGCCTAAGCAAAAACTGATCGTTTGACCAGAGGAACATTCCTCCTTTAAAGGAGAACAGGCTCACAGTTACAGACAACCCTCTGTTTGGGTCAACTCCATCTCAGTCCAGCAAAAAAACACTGATGTGTGTGAGAGAGAAAGAGAGCAGTGGTTTATGCACTCATAGCAAGGTTATGTAATGTTCCAGAACCTTTGCATTACTCAGACCAGAGAGGTCTGAGCTCTTCAGCTGAATTCCTCTTTAACAAAGCCATTCAAAATGGCTCTCATGCAACAGACTGGACTCCTTGGCAAGATGCCAGCCAGCCAGCCACCAAAAAAAAAAAATACAGTAGGAAAGTCTGTTTTCCTTCCAGTGGATTCACTGCCAAAGTGAACGGCGATTTCCTTTCTACCACTTTGTCTCAGATTTTGTTCACATGTGTGCTACTCTTCCCTCTCGACATGTGAGGACATTCCTCACTGGCTGGTGATTTATCTACAGTACTTTTATAGAAATTGAGAGCATGTCATAATCCCCAGGGCCATAAATGCCTGTGTTGTTGTAAATCTAAAGTTAATGCATCTGCAAATGTGTTTCCATTGCTTTCAGATGATATCCACCAATGCGTTACATCTAAAATCTTGAAAAACAACGTTCCAAATAGACCAGAAATATGTTTTGCAGTCAATAGAGAACCCTTTTAAGTTCAAGTCACATGGATTACTTTAATGATGTCTTTACTACTAGCTGTCTATGGAGGGACAGAAAGCTCTCAGATTTCATCAAAAAGATTTTCATTTGTGTTCTGAAGATGAACAAATGTCTTACAGGTTTGGAACGACATGAGGGTGAGTAATTAATGACAGAGTTCACCCAAAAATGAAAATTAACACTTTAAGTCCTGAAACATTCCCCATGTGTGGTTTCCACTGTATGAAGTCCAGGACGATTATAATTCAGGCCTGTTGCTGTTTTCCGCCTGTTAATAGAACAAACTAGTTGACTAATTGGTTGTAAAACAGAGGAAGTCTTACCTTCTCTTTTATAAGCTGACTAAATGTGAGAAGGTTCACATCATGCTGGAGAAATGTGGCCTTCATTGTTCAGAAGCTGATGTCATGAACTTGCGGCATAGTTTACAGGTAGTCCAGAAACCAGAAACGCTCTCACTTTTCCTTTGTCTGCTTGGGCTTCAGTACATATGAAAATTAGGTATACTTTGGGCTTCATAAAGATAACATATGATTCTCAACTCAAATCCAGCTGTTTTAGATTAACGGGAGGTACTATAACAGAAACTCCTTTTAATTAATAAAGAAAACCTTTGGCATTCCAACATACAGCATGATTTTCCTTCTATCCGCTGAGAAAAGATCCCTCCCTTTCAGAGCTGGATATCTGGGGGATAAATTGAGATGGCTAGAGGCCACTGGTTTGGATTTGAAAGCAGAAGAATCAATACTGAACTCTTCGTTCTGAAAACCGTAGAGTCTGAGCGGCCAGGGAATGTGAGCGTTCTGCTAAAAAAATATCCACAGGCATGTGAGGAAGTCTCAGATGTCACGGACACATGGTTTCAGCTTGTATCCAGGGAAATTTAAACTGGGAGAGAGCTGCTATAAACCGTCTGTGGTTCTCATTAAAGCCCACTTCTCAATCTTTCACCTATAATAATGATTGTAATAATGTGTAATATACATTTAAATTGATGAAATGGTTTGCTTAAAAGAAATCTGAGGCAATTTGAGCACAGACAAAACATTTTAATGCATTCCTAGAGCAAACGCAGCCAGATTTTTAGAAAAACGGGCAGCTTTTGATCAGCTTTTTTGCTTAAACCCATTTCATATTGGCCTGGAGAGTCACACAAACAAACAATCTTCGCCCACGTATTCTCACTGATCTTTCATCAGGCCTGTTTTCTCACCAGCGAGGAGTGAATTCCATGGTGATCAGCAGTCACAATTCCTCCAAGCGTGCATCAGTATATCTTTGTTCTTCATCCTCTCCCCCCCTCTGTTCATTCCAGGCTGGTTGCAGTGAGGCTCAGCCTGAGGAACTGGGGTGATCTGCTAATGAACTCCAGGCTGTTTCCACTTCTTTTATTCTTTATTGTTTTTGGGTCCACAGCATGCCTCTCAGCAGCTGACCGCCTTTATTTTATTTATTTTTTTGGGACATAAAATCAATAGACAGCTACTTTTATCTCTGTGAAGTATTACATTCAGCAAAGCTCATATCTTACATTACCTTTGCATCACATTTTAGTGGATTTATAATCATATACTATATTTTCAACATTTTCAATATGCTAGTGATTTGGTTTGCTATGCATGATTCATGATTCTGTTTTTGATGCGTTGCTATCTGAATGCAAAAATGTTCTGAATGGATTTTATTGTGTTGCTATATGGATGCTATGGTGTTCTGGATATTTTTAGTGCATTACATGCTTAAAGGGAAAATTCGTTCCCACCCTCATGCCGTTCCAAACTGGTGAGACATTCGTTCATCTTTGGAACACAAATGAAGATCTTTTTAATGAAATCTGAGAACTTTCTGTCCCTCTATTGACAGCCTACGCAACTACCGCTTACAAGCCCTAGAAAGGTAGTAAGACATTAAATTAATCCATGTGACTCCAGTGGTTTAACCTCAATTTTATGAAGTGACGCGAGTGCTTTGTTTGCACAAGAAAAACATAATTTATTACTTTATTTACAAAATATTAACCTCCAATTCGCATTCACAAGAGCACCACAAGACGCATGCGTGTTGTGTTGACGCGAGAGCATACGTTGTTGCGTGAATGCGCTTTGGAGATTAAAGGTAGCGTAGGCAATTTTGGAGTGGCTAGCTATGAAAGCAGCCCTCCCAAAGTCATGCCTCCTTCAAAACACATGAACGCACACAGCAGAGTTTACAACAGAGTACGGCGTTAAATTACCTCATGTCTCAAAGCACATATCATTCCAATAATAAGGAACGTAAACAACTTGCAGAGCTCTTACCTGTACCATGTGACTGCTGCAGATTCATTTCGGCGTTGATAGTGCTCACACAGGCATAGTCCACATTTATTTTTATAAACATTATATTTTTTCCTCCTTCGTTTAAAAAAAATCTTGTCCACACAAAAACTGTCAAGAAGCGCTGTCAAGAGCAGGGTTGCCAGGTTTTCACAACAAAAGCCCCCAACTGATACTCAAAACTAGGCCAGTCGTGTTCCGGGGGGTAAAATCTGCTTTTTGGCGGGGTTCCCCTGGTAAAATTCGCATTCCAGGGGCTAAATATCATGTTATTTGGGGTCGCTTCAACCCGCGGACATGAAAACAACCCGCGGCAACAGTGTTAAAGTAGCTCAATTCCGCGGGACAACCGCAGACTTGGCAACACTGGTCAAGAGCATGCCAAACCAAAAGATGGCGATAAAACCTTAACCTTAAAGCCATGTTGGCCGAACAGAAGGAGATAGCGGCGCACAATCTGACGTCAAACAAAGGAGATAACAGCACACACTCCGACGTCACAAGCCAAAATCAACACTACAACCGGAGTTTCTGAAAATTTTCACCCTGGCAGGAGTTTTCAAAAAGTTTCAGTTTCAGTGACCTGATACTGCATTTGCGTGTGGACGAACGGCCAAACCGCATAGAAAAAGCTGCGGTTATGAAAATACCCGTGTTCGTGTGGACTGGGCTTTAGAAACTCATAAATCAGAGTCTGAGGATGTGAACAGCTCCGGGTAGAACGTCACAGGTTGCATCTCGTAATTACGGTTACAACATGGTGTGAACGCAGCCTATGCTCGTTGTTTTGGTTTAGGAGGAACTGTAAAATATGACTGCTGTTTGTTTACAGCGCCCAGTGACTGTCTACAACGCGCTGAAGACGTGTGATGTCTGCGCGAGCAGGGTGCGCGGAGGAATGTAAATACATATGTTTGATAGGCAGGTGGGACATCGTATGCAATGATTGGACGATCATTTTTTGATCCTGAGACTTCCACAGAAGATATACATGTTTTAATATTTAGACCACTTCTATTGTTGATTGCTATCAGGATGTGAAAAGAGTTTCAACCAGTATAACAAAAAATGTTTATAAAACAAATTGCCTACCCTACCTTTAAAGGGGACATATCATGAAAATCTGACTTTTTCCATGTTTAAGTGCTATAATCGGGTCCCCGGTACATCTACCAACCCAGAAAATGTGAAAAAGGACAACCCAATAACTTTGTTTTGGTAAGCCGTTCTCTGCAAGCATGTGAAAAAACGAGCCCGCCGCCATTTTGTTTTCGCAAGCGACAACGGTGTACCAGTAACACTGGTCCTGGAGTGCAGCTGTCCTGCAGAGTTTAGCTACAACCCTGATCAAACACAGTTTGTAATGATCCATTTTGAGAGTTATATTTGCTGTGTGAGCTTCTCCTGTATTATTTATGAGCACAAGCTCATTTGCATTTAAAGGTACACACATCAAATTAGCACATTTTTTCTCCCACCCAAAAAAAGGCAGTTAAAACATGGTATAATAAAAAAATCCATTGGGTATTTTGAGCTGAAACTTCACAGACACACTCTGGGGACACCTGAGACTTATATTAACTTATACTTGTAAAAAGGGGCATAATAGGTCACCTTTAATATTTTGTAGTACTTAAATTATGTCCTTACTACATTTCTGGGGCTTGAAAGTGATAGTTACGTAGGCTGCCAATGGAGGGACAAAAAGCTCTCAGATTTCATTAAAAGATATTCATTTGTGTTATGAAGATGAGCAAATGTCTTATGGGTGAGGGTGAGTAATTAATGACGATTTCATTTTTTGGTGAACTAACCCTTTAATACTTAGTGTTAGGGGTATGTTTGAGCAATAATAATAGTGATGCTTGCCTTCGCAAACACCACTAACTACCTCTTGACACACTCTGAAGCTTTGGCACAGTGATGACTGCACATGGTTTTGGCCCCGGGCTCCTCAAGACCCGACAGGGTGGCATCGTTAGCAGCATGACGCAGCATACAAAAGCTGCAACACCGGTTAAGTTCCCGTCTGCCTTTAAAGGCTTTCTGTGGTTGCTGCGGTAACAGTCTTTTTCAGACCTTCTCTATAATTGAGTCTTGCGTTTTTGTCCCGGATTCCACAGCCAGCACAAAGCGCTGATTATGCCGGAGTAACTTAGTCGGGAGGGGCAGGGGGCAGCACTTGAGCGAATGCCATTGCTTTCTCATGAATCCGATTGGTTGCTCGGTCACTGTCCTGTACGCACGGTTATACTTTTATGTGGTCCTCCCCTCACGTGGACCCACTTACTTACACAATAGCAGTTTAACCGAGTTCACTGACACCCAGATTTAGCACTAACACGTTACTTAAATTAGTAGACTCAGTTCTTCATTTGTGACTGCAACCACGAGTGTTTTTCTGAAGCAATGACTACATATTGAAGAGAATTCTTACATTTCATTGGCCCAAATCACTATGGAAACAGAATAATGTTTTGGCATTAAGTTACATATCTCGGAATGACCCAGAATGCAACATGCAACTCTAACATGTTATTTGCTGCACATATAAATCCTCTTCTGATCTCGATTCAAGCCTGCAGCCTCAACCCAGCTCAAACTAGTCTAATACTTCTGGAATGTTCCATTATGAGCCCCATCACACTGTTTTACCATTCCATCGTGCTTCGGTTGACACTGCGGCCCATGAGAATGGAGAAAGGTCATGGCATGAGAAGCGTAATTCAATTCAGCGGTGCGCTACCCGTTCCAAATTCCTCCATGGACGTCGGCTGAACTCCGTGAAAAGTCATCAAGTGCAGCATTGCATTAACTTAATTGAAGGTTTAGATTGCAAAGATGCAGACGCTTTTTTTTTTTTTTTTCATTTCCCAGGACACAAACGAGTAATTAATTTAAAAACTACAATCTGTAAGAATATGACACATACAAGCACAAAATGCAGAAGTTCCATGAATTGCTGCACAGACACTGACTTGCTCTACTTCAGATTCTGGTTTTCACCGCTTTGTGTGGTTATATAACTGTTTCCAGAAACTCTGGGCTATCGACACAAGGAGCAGCTTCCAAACGCCTCTGAGGCTAGCCTCAAAAACACAAGATTTATGGCTCCGTTGTGATATTTGGGCAGAGTCAGCGCACATCTGAGGCTCTGTGCCACTTCAATTCACCCTAATAAAAGATACAAGAGCAAAGAACCAAATAACAAAATCAGGGCTGTTTCAGAAACCACACCTCAGCTTTACAAAGCAACAGCAAAGAACTCTGACGACTAGGGAAAAATGTGTTATTTAATCCTGATAAAACCGAAATCAATTAGGATTTACAGATTATCAAGCAGCTATTTTTAAATTTAAATGCTATAATGGTCAAAATAGACGTACATGGAGAACCAAGTATTGAAGACATTCAATACTTTATTTATAACATAAAATTTATTCATAAAAGAAACATAACAGAAGGTTTATAATGAAAAGCAGGGCAATAAATACAATGGGGAAGATTTTTTTCCAATATTATGGCACAAAAAACTAAGCAATAGCGGAATGTTTTTGGTCGTCCAGTCAGCTAATCTTTAAAATGCTAACATTTGTAGCTTGTAAAATTTCCAGGCATTTGGAATTCTAAAAGGAATGACTTAGGAAGGAATGTCTTCAGAAGGCTTTCAGTCCATAGCAGTCTGTAATGCGTTGGTGCAGAGCGGGATTTCAATGGTGGATTAGCTTTAAAACTAGCGATACTGATTTTCTCTGTGATGCAAGGCCAAAAAAACCCTCAACAGACAAGGCGAAGGACATAAAACAAAGAATCGTACTGCAAAACTAGAAAATTCTCTTTACAGGTCTCCATACTTCATAAAAAACACTTTAAAAAATTATAAAAGATCAGTTTCACCATTGTTAATGTGCGGTCACATTCACAATATTTTAGTGAAATTTTGTGGGCCCATTGTCAATAGCGTAGCGATGTATAAAACACTCACTTTTAAACCAAGCAGCTTGAACATGAGCGAAATCTGCGTGAGGAACTTTTTTGCCCTCACGCAAAACTCCCAATCGCGTGGATTTCTATTGCAATGACTGGATTTTGCCCGCAAAATTACACCTGAGCTACGGTAAATGTGACAACACCTCTAGGATGGCAGATCTTGGATATCTCACCACTCACGATCATTTTACCCAAACACATGCGCTGGGAGGGGAAGGGTAACTGTGAGAAGCAAAAAAGGCATTGCAAAAAACTTGCTCTGTTGATATACATTGTGTTAATACTGCTTTGACTAACAGCGCAGCACAGTTCTCTAGTAGTCGATACCCTGGTCGTTGTAGTGCCCTCTGTACTCATCGTGGTATTCGCCCTGGTACTCCTCCTCCTGATATTCAGCCTGATAGTCACTATCGCTGATTTCTGAGCCATTCGTGCCTGTGCCTTGGCTGCCATTGGCGTGGATCATTGGCTCCGTGGGGGTGGCGCAATACTTGGGGTCGTAAACCTGCCGTCCCAGCCCGTACACGCTCATGCCTTTCTGAGAGGCCACCTTATTGGTTCCCATTTGCAATGAGATAGTGGAGTTGTCCACTGGTTGCAGAGCAACCTTCTGGTCATAGATGTCCCTCCTGGTGCCTGGGGCAGACATACCAGCCTGGAGAGAGACAGACACAAGAAAAACATGTAATTTTTGATAACTTGACATGACTTGACAGAACTTGACAGACAAAGTCTGCCTTTGGGTGTACCTGGCTGGCTCCTTTATTGGTGCCCATTTGCAGGCTGATGGTGGTCTGGTCGTAGGGTTTCTCTGTCTGTGTCTTGGGGTCGTAAAGGTGTCTCCTGGTCCCGTAGGCGGTCATACCAGCCTGACTTGCGCATTTGTTGGTTCCCATCTGAAACGAAAGTTAGAAACACTTCAAAAAGTGCTTCAATAATCACCTGTAGATGATCCTAGATGGTCAGCCTTGCTCTCAAATCAACCTTAATCTTTATAAACTACTCCCAGAAGCACATCTGCACTGATACTAGTTGTTTAGCTGTTTGGTTCTAGATTTGGTTTTGTAATTAAAGGGTTTTAGGTTCAAACCCCACAATGGGCGATTCTTTATCTATCACTATTGTGGACTTGAGTGGCCGCCTAACCTGAGGTTATTTCAGTCGCTTTGGATAAAAGCAGTAGCTAAATGAGTAATTCGTAATGCGTCTTCCCTTCTTGACCCATCACAAATCAAATGAGGTAACACTGTGGTCAAGCGTCCTTTAAAAACAATGATATTCATGCAGAAACATTAAAGGTGTTCCAGGAAAAGAGTTTATAACCTGAAGGCCGATGACACACTGGCCAGCCTTCATCTTCTCGTCATCAAAATGTCTCTGCTGCTTGTCTGCGTATTTCACACCAATGTCAACATTTGTTTCCATGCCTTTGGTCTTTGCCTGTTGAAAAAGAAATAAACGTTTCATAGTTGCAAAATTTAAGATGTCAAAAAATGTTTTTTTTTTTTGTGATTGCACATTAAACCTATCAACCAAATGCCATCATTTTACTCAAGGAAAGCATTTCTTTATTTATAATATTTCTTTAAATCACTTTTTACTTTTTATTAATAAGGGCTTTACTGAATACCGAACAAAAGACTCAAGCTTAGCAGACAGTGTTGGGAGTAACGCATTACAAGTAACGCGAGTTACGTAATCGGATTACTTTTCTCAATTAACTAGTAAAGTAACGCATTACTTTTAAATTTACAACAAAATATCAGAGTTATTTTTTTAAAATAAGTAACGCAAGTTACTTTGTTTTCCCATGTATTGACTGACACCTCTCTTGTCCCCATGTTGAGAGAAATCGAGAGTAAGTGCAGAGGTGTTGTGTTCGCTGCGTAAACATGATGGTTATTGTAGTTCAAGACTAAATTAGAGCATACGTTTACTCATCTCACTTGCACAAAAATGGATTCAGTGTTCCTCAAAATGTACAAAAACAGTGAAACGCAATTCACTTCACTTTTGGTGTGAAAGGGTCTTTACATTTGCCAAAAATATAACTTATTTTGTTGTTACAAAAACAAGCAAGCCCAGCCCAGATAAGAAAAAGTAACGCAAAAGTAATGTAAAGCATTACTTTCCATAAAAAGTAACTATGTAATTAGTTACTTTTTTAGGGAGTAACACAATGTTGTAACACATTACTTTTAAAAGTAACTTTCCTCAAAACTGAAGGACTAGTAGACGTACCATACTGGCCAAAGCAAGAAGTGTGGTCTGGACTTGTGTCATGTTCCCATTTTCGAAGAGGTCGTTGGCTTCGAAGATGTCATTGGGCTTCAGCCCGTAGGCTAGGATGGCTTTGATGAAATTTCCAAGGTTCTCTAGCTGAGGGAACAATGGTAACAGTAAGGGTATGTTTCTCAGAAAAATCATTGGTTACCTCATTTTCAGATAAAAGAGTTGGAGATGAATCGAAGATGCATGAATGGGTCCATTTATTCATACAGATTCTTCAGAGCTTTTATACTAAAGGGTCCATCTGCAGTTGTTAGGAGCTTCTGCTTTGTGCGTCATGTTTTCTCAGCTGCCTGTCCTAGTATTTGCCAATAATTTGATTTGAACACTGTATTGTAAGTCACTTTGGAAGAAAAACGCTTCTCACTTTTCAAAGGGGCTGATCTGGATGAAAACAAAGACCTCAAGAGTCTCTGAGACATTTACCTTATGCCAGTTTAACTGTGTATGGTTTATTTTCTTTATCGATCCAGGCTGAAGCTTGTTTATCAATCTGAAAAGAATAAAAACAGAATCATTTCAATTAATTTTGTTTTCCATAAGCATCACATATATATAAGCTTCTTCTATGGGCACATTAAAGGTCAAGCGTGTAATTTCAGTGCTACTAGCATCACCAAATGGAATTGAGAAAATAATGATTGTTTCAAATGGTCAGTCAAATAGATAGTCCCGCCCCAAATTCATGTCATTGGTTGAGCCACTGTCATTACATCTGGCCGGGACGCTCAAACGAGAAATGTTTTGATAGTCTCCTAGCCTGAAAAAGCTGGTGTTTAGTAGGTTTAGCTGGTCAGACAAGTGGTCTCCCATTCTGACCAGCTGAGAAGTGCCCAAAACCACTCTAAAAACAGACCAACTGGGAATAAATCCAAGACCAGCAAACTAGCTTAGGCTGGTTTAAACTTTTTTTTTGTTTTTCAGCAGGGAAACCTTGCCCACATGGCCAAGTATGTTTGTGTTTACCAACTCACTCGCACAGTATGACGCCATCCTTGAGGCCTTTCTGAAAGCTGTCTCCGATCGGCATGCCAGTCACCTCCTCGATCCAGAAACGAAGCTCCTCTTCTTTCTGTAGGTCATATTTCTGTGCAATCTGCGAGAAGAAATAAGCCAGTGAGTCGGCCAATACACATCAGTCAATTATGAGTCAAACCGGCTCTGCGGGATCAGAGTTACGTGCCCTGGATAATCTTCCTTTAGATTCTATGGTTATGTGTCACATGCTTATCTCACCTACTGTAATGTCAATACACTTTGCTGATCCTTGCACACAACGTGTTTGACTTAAAAACACATGACACAGAACCAAAACAGCAGTTTGAAACATTAAAAACGCCTCTTTGTCTGTTAAAAGCTGCATTAAAGCAAATGAAAAATCATCAAATGCAGCTTATTTAAATCAGATTGCCAATAAAAAACTCTTTTCTGGCTTCATTTGGATTTTTCCTTTATGAATAGAACTGTTTGCCTTTAAAGCATGTGATTCAACGCCATCATGCGATTCCGTCAGCAATAGAGCATAAAATCCCCACAAAGAGTCGCCGCATGAATCTATTCTGGCCGTTTCGCTCTTTCTCAGGACTTTTCTGACTGTAAATTGCACTGTTGACCTGCTGACATTGAATAATGTGCTCAGAACGGACAACTATGACTAACAACAGAACAAACTAGATGTTTAAAAAAATGCCTGAATGAAATGAGAGAGTTGTTTGTCTGTGCAAAAGCATGCTAGGGCATTTGCTAAGGTGTTCGGAGGGTCTTTTAGTGCATTGCTATGGGGTTGCTAGGTAATTGCTTACTGGTCAAAAGAGCCCATTCTTGTTTCAGTGATATTCTGGTCATAAATATGGCCTCAGTTGCGCATTTAATGGATGTTTAGTTTACCGTCCAGTAGGTGATAAAGTCTTAGAAAAGTAATAGCACACCTCTACTTAACAATCTGCATGATTTGAGGCCTCAAAGTTTAATAGTAGGGTTTAGTAAGTGGTTTATTCAAATAGTTAATAGGAAAAGCTAAGCATGCCTTTGCAAGCACTTCTAATTAATACAGACCCTCAAAGTATTTTTTCTTCTTCATGAGTGCTAAACACTACTTCAGCTTCAAGTATAAACCTTCAAAAACAGTTTACATGATATTTTATTATGTAAATAAATAAAAGGACATTAAGTACTTCAGTTTCAACATTTACAGCAAGTTTAAACCCATTAAATGCAGCTATTAATAAAAGTTCCAGGAAATAGATTTTATCACAGAGGCTCCACTTCAAGTTCAGGGTCAGACTGTACAAAGACAAAGCTAAATGTGGCTATCAAGACAAATCATGAGAGAGAGGGACAAAGAGACATAGAGGGAAAACGGGTGGAGAAGATATTCTCAGCAGTAGGCACTGGACAGAGGCTCCTGGAGATGTCTCACTATCCAGCCAAAACATGATAAGAGCTTTCCTCATGTCCTTCAAGAAGCTGTCTGCTATCTCAAACCTTATTTCCAGCACAAACACAGTCCTAACCCATCAGAGACACTTCCTTAGTCCTTTTAGTGTTTAGTTTTTGTTTTAGGTTCTATGCTAATTGCAAGACATTCCTTTCTTTCTCAGAAGCAGAGGGAATGTGCGCTAACAATAGCAATATTTCTTGGTCATCATGTTAATATTAAAGGGATAGTTCACCCAAAAATGAAAATTCTGTCATTAATTTCCCTCATGTCGTTCCAAAACCCGTAAGACTTTTGTTCATCTTTGGAACACAAATTAAGATCTTTTTGATGAAATCTGAGAGCTTTCTGTTCCTCCATTGACAGCTACGCAACTACCACTTTGACGCTTCAAAAAGTTCATAAAGAGATCGTAAAACGAATCCATATGAATTGAGCGGTTTAGTCCAAATTTTCTGAAGAGACTCGATCGTTTTATATGATGAACATATTGAATTTAGGCTTTTATTCACATATAAACATTCATCAACTCACACATCAGTTGTGGTAAACAGAAGCTCAAGCAAGTTTGCTTGACACGTGCGAGAACCAATGAGGTTCATTCTCATTTTTTCAGGATTTTTTGATTAATAGAACAGCATTTCTTTGTAATAGAATTTTTGTAACATTGTAAATATCTTTACTGTTGATCAATTTAATGTATCCTTGCTGAATGAAAGTATTTCCTTCAAAAAAAAAAACAAAAAAAAAAATTGAAAGCAATTATTTTTCAAGTAAACAATATTAATATGAACTTTACTCTATTAACAGGTCATTTTAAGGGTCAAATCAGGTAGAAATAGCTCCTTAGGGAAACAATTTCACAGTTAAAGTGGCATTATGGTAATAATACCTCGATTATTGAACAAGTACCATGAACATACTATGGTATTATACCATTTTAAACACAATGGTATTTGAATATGATAGAGGTCTCAACAATGTCTCCAAATGTGCTCAGAATCACCAAAGTGATTTCAGTATGATACAATAATGTTTCAGCTATAAACTCTTACTGTATGCCAACAACTGTCTCATTTGTGCCTATTTTTATTCCTCCTGAGGGATTTTAAGATATAGCTTGAGGCCCATAAACTTCCATAGAAGGTCTCTGAGCAAGCTGAAGATCAATCAGAAATCCTCCCACACTAAAGCCCAGCAGTCAGAATGTGAGACCACTAGGAAAAAATGGTGTGTGGGGTGTTGTGGCAGTTCCCTTGTGCAATTTGAGGTCAGCCGAGATGACTTTTCTCCTATAATGACAGACAAAAAGCTAAACCGTACACAGTCTCTCATCTTTGAAGGACTGCAGGACTTTTGGTATGCTTCAAATAGTTCAAAAGAGCACTGGATGATTTCAGATGTAGTGGGAGACAAAGAATGTTATATCTCTGATATAATGAGCCATTGACTGGGGTGATTTATACTAGACATGAATCGGAAAAAATCAAAACTGGCAAAAGGAGGGGAAAGAACAGAAGAGCTCCACAGAGAGACTGAGGAAAGATTGGAGAACCATGTGCCTGTCTTGTCCTTCCTTCCAGTCCACTGGGAAACCAGCCAGTGGTAGAAAAAAAAGTGGTGGAAAAGTGACCCTTGATGGAGATGTTGGAGGCATTTGCAGAAGAAGAACATTCTGGAAGGTTGTGGGCTGATCCCACTGGAGTCCGACCTCTAGCTCTCCTCCCCCACCCATAATTCTGAGAGCTTACTGATGACAGCACAAAAACCGAGCAAACATCTGACTAAAAAAAGGTCAGGGAGTGAAAGGGCTCTCAATGTGACACGATCAATTCGACAAACAGTCCCTCAGAGATCGATAACAGTGATGACAATGGAGGAGGGGAGGGGTGACCTTTTCACCTTGGGTTTTTAAGCTTAAAACATATACAAACACAGAAATATATAGTTTAGCAACAAGAGAAACACATATACAATCCTCGAACAAAATCCTCTTTGTTTCAAAAATAACACAGCTTCTAAAGTCAGTTTACAGAATGATTAAGAATTTTGCAAACTTTACCTTGCAAAAATAAACTTCTTAAACAAAAGAACGCACTCACTTAAACTTCTTCTCTGACTAATTGTGAGTATTGTGCTGAAATCACGCATGCCTACTTAATAGCATGTGAGCAACTAGTTCAGCCGGTATTAGGCAATATTTAACCATGAGCTCTGGAAATACCCAGCGGAACAGACAACATGGAAACATTTGCTCTACTATACCTGTGAATTCAACTGGGTTTTCAGATTTGAAAAAGAACTGTTTAAATCACAAATGACAGACAACATTCATTCTGAAAAATAGTAGTAACTAGATTTTTACATTTTGCGTTGAAGATGTAATATTCTCCTTCAGCAATGTTAGAGGGGCATAGCTAGATGATGGCTGAGTGATTGCCAGGTTTGCATAACAAAACCAGCCCAATTGATAATCAAAACCTGCCCAATCACTGCCAAAACTTGCCCAATCGTGTTCTGGAGGGCTTCCTGGGTAAAAATCGAGTTTCTGGGTGGGGGGTTTGGGGGGGACTAAAACATGGCATAGCAACACCCATGGCAACAGTGTAAAAGTAGCCCAATTCCGTGGAAAAACCACTGACTTGGCAACACTGATGGTTGCTTGGATAGGTGATTCTTAGGGTGTTCTGATTGGTTGCTAGGCC
This sequence comes from Mylopharyngodon piceus, assembly GCA_039654765.1. Taxonomy (NCBI): domain Eukaryota; kingdom Metazoa; phylum Chordata; class Actinopteri; order Cypriniformes; family Xenocyprididae; genus Mylopharyngodon; species Mylopharyngodon piceus. The sequence continues at coordinate 5,270,495 of CM077444.1, read as the reverse complement.
ATTGCTAGAAGACTGCTACAGTGTTTTGATTGGTTGTTAGGGTGTTGCTAGGTGGTTGCTAGGCTGTTCTGAGTGGTTGCTAAGTGGTCACGTACTGGCTTCAATCAAAAGATCCTACCCTAACAAGAGTTTTATATTTTTAATGAAGAAAATGTGTATAATATTCAGAACCGCAATTCTAGGGAATTGCTTGGTGATGGCTAGGGTGTTGATATGTGATTGCTAAGGTATTCTCAGTGGTTGCTAGGGCATTCTGATTGGTTTCTAGGGCATTGCTATGCAGTTGCTAGGTGACTGCTAGAGTGTTTGGATTGGTTGCTTGCATATTGCTAGGTGGTTGCCCGGGTGTTCTCAGTGGTCGCTATGGGTGGCTAAGTTAAAAGAGCCAATCCTAACTAGATTTGTGAAGAAAATGGTTGCTAGTTGGTTGCTAGGGTGTTTTCAGTCATTTCTAGTAGAGCTGCACGATTCTGGATAAATTGAGAATCACAATTTATTTATTTTTTGTTTAAAATAGAGATCACGATTCTCCCACGATTCTGAATAGACAACTAAACACAACAGTCTATTTAAAAAATGTTTTAATTTTTTTTAAATCGGTTTTAATGAATGATTCAGTGACTCGTATAAATATAAAAATCTTGTTACTCATAAATACTTGTTTCATTACTGTCTGGATCAGCGTTTTTGAACGAATCTCCTAAATGAATGATTCAATGACAAATACATTTTTAACAGTCACTTGTCGCCACCTACTGGTGTAACAATGTAATTGATACAATCTTTTTTTTTTTGAATCGACACATTTCAAAAGGTGATTTACTCTATTTTGTTCTCTACCGTAGACATCAGTGTTTATATCTGAACTATAAACATTTATCCCAGCTGTAATAATCTAAATTATTGTAAGACAGAAATAATGATACTGTGATGTTAAAAAAGACTGTTTGTGAAGCTGTTTCATATCTATACACGACATCTGCTCTCTCTGGCTCAGCAGCAGCGCCAACGCAGATTTGAATGTTTGCTGTGATTGTACTTTTGAAAGGTTTAATAGACATAGCCAAATCGTCGTCACTTAGGAATAAGATTGTGTGTGTCATGGGATGAGTTAAACACCAAGCAGTAATAATGATGCTTGACTTACCAATCATCACCAAATATGAGACAGTAACAAAATGACACACAAAAGCCACAAAGCTGTTAAATGCTTCAGAGTGGGGGCTTTCAAACCTTGAATAAATGTTCTTTTGAAATCTTTAAAAAGCCTTGACTATGTTTACACTGTTATAAGATCCTGCTGAACAATAGATGGCAAACAATAGCCTCAGGAAAACACACTTTCCTGTTCTTCCTAAAATGGCAACACAGGGTTAAATCATTGTGGCCACACTTTGCAGAGCCTCATCCAATCCTAGAAAATATTGCTGATCAGCACATTGCGGGGAATGTAATAGAATAGGGCCCCTCACTGGGCCCGCTGCCCATCAGCAGTCACAGTATGGCGGTAAAAGCTTTTTTACGCTGAGGATCAAGATGGAATGCGGCATTAGAGAGCGACAGATCAAAGCCGCCAAGTTAACCAGGTCTGGGTTTACCTAAGAACCGCCGTGACCGCCCTATTCTGACCTTCGGCCTCTCCCAGGACACCGGGGATTGAGTTGTGGGACAAGTTCTGGCGTATTTTCAAAACTGCAAGACAGACATACAAGCTAAGATAACTGCAGAATGAGATAAGCGTGAGAGCCAAGAATAATATAAATTTATTACAGCCTGAAAAAGTTTTCCCAGGCCTGATAGAAGGTATCGGTTGAACCACATCCAAACATTTCAGGGGGAATTCCTGCATATTCAATGCTCTGACAATGGAAAAGTCTTGGAAGCAACGTACAAGACAATGTATTAAACTAACTACTAAACAGAGCTACCAAAATCAAAAACATTTCTATTAGAGCTGCACGATCAATCGATTCAAACACCCATGCGATCTTATTCCTAAATGACAGCGATTCTCCTGTCTAATAAACCTTTGACAAAAATCACATCAGAACATTCAAATCTGTGTTCGCGCTGCCGATGAGCCAGAGAGAGCAGTTATCATGTATAGGTATGAAACAGCTTCACAAACAGTCTTTTCAACATCACAGTATGGTTATTTCTGTTACAAATATTCAAATTATCACAGAAGTACTGGGATAAAAGTTTATAGTTCAAATATAAACACTGATGTCTACGGTAGCGCAAATAAAAATACATATATAGAGAGAGCAAATCACCTTTTGAAAGCAACTTACCACTTCAAATAATGATAGTAGCAATTACATTGTTGCACCAGTAGGTGGCGACAAAGTGACTGTTAAAAAATGTATGTCCTCACTGAATAATTCATTCAAGAGATTTGTTCAAAAATGCTGATTCATCCAGTAATGAATCAAGTATTTATGAGTGAGTCTGTGAATCATGTTCAGAATCGTGGGAAAAGCATGATCTCTATTTATTTGAAACAAACAAAAAAAAAAAAGTGATTCTCAATTTATCCAGAATCGTGCAGCTCTATCTTGGAAGCAACGTACAAGACAATATATTAAACTAACTACTAAACAGAGCTACCAAAATCAAAAACATTTTTATAGAACACTGCCAATGGCTTCCAAAAGCTCTCATTCAGGAATGGTTGTTCTTCTATCTACTGTCTGGGGAACACAACATGGTAAAAACAACTGATATGATTAATATAATGTAACACGAATGGTCACGATAAAAATAGGTTGTTAATTGACATCTTGTCCATGTGTAAAAATAAACCAGCCTGAACAATATCTTCACTGTGCTGAATTTAAACAGAGGATGATGCTTTGGCAACAAGCCCGTAATGAACGACCCGTTGTGTCTGCTGTTACATAACCAGAGAGAGTCATTAATTTGATTGGTAAAACATCCTTTCCTATTATGTCATTTGTGGCGTATATTTTAAAGGAATAATTCTATTTGACAAGGTGGCGTGATTCACTGACATTTACAGCCTGATGTACTGGGAAACTAACATTTCTAAACCTCACGGTGAGCTTCGACTTCCCACATTTCCAAAGTTCAGCCTGCAGGAAAACAAAGGCAGAAAACAGCTCTCGGCTTTCAGCAGAGCAAAAGTGCTGATGAAACTTAAGGAACGAGACAAACAAGTCCTCGGAAAGCACATGACCTAAAAAAGGTTTGAAATAAACACGTTTAAGAACGTTCTCGTAGTTCCAGGTTAATACTGATTGAAAGGTAGGTATTTATCATATGAACAGCAAAAAAAAAAAAAAGTTTGCTTATAAAATGTGAACTTATTGAGTAATTTGAACTTATTATTCATTTAAAGAATTCTGAAAAATGTATCATACGTTCCAGAAAGAAATATTAAGCAGTAACAACATTTTTTACCTTTTATAATAATAAGAAATGTTGCTTGAGCATCAGCATATAGAATGATTTCTGAAGGATCATGTGACACTGAAGACTGGAGTAATGATGATGAAAATTCAGCTTTGCCATCACAGGAATAAAATAGAAAACAGTTATTTTAAATTGTAATAATATTACTGTTTTTAACTATAATTTGATCAACCTGATGAGCATAAGAGGCTTCTTTAAAAAAAAAAAAATTGTCAATTTTACCAACCTTAAACTTTTGTGTATGTGCTCAAAAAGTGAAATGCATTCATATATTTGCTATTTAAACATAAGGATTTTCAAAATGCTGAATATACATTAAATTGCTGATAAATGCTTGAAGAGTCAGCACTGCAAGTCAGTTTTACTAGTATTATACAAGAACAAGTACTCGCCAAGATCAACAGCTCTTTAATGCAATAAACCTCATAAGTGAACTTCAAAAAACGGACCTGTAAGCATGCAAAAAGGACACTTTTCCTGTAGCCTTTCACTGTCCAAACAAGTAAAATGGAAAATAAGTCATGGATTAAGAAGGGAAATGGTGTAATGGAACTACTTTCCACTAGAAAGTAGTTGCAATTTTAGACACATGCTTTTCATTTTACACATAAAGGACCCAAAAATTTGAATTCTGCCATCACTTACTCGCTACTTGCGCATGTCTTTCCAAACCTATGCGACTTTCTTTCAGCTGCGTCACACAAAAAGTGAATTTTTGAGCAACATCCTGTCCACTCTTTTCAATGACCATTGAAATTGCATGAGGACTGGGGCTCCAAAATGACAAGAAAGCAACATGAAAGTATCATACATGTTCTGTCTACTGAAGCCATGATTGACATCTTCATAAAAGTTCATGAGAGAAGTAGCAATGAATCGTTCTTTAGAGTTCTTTTCAATTAATCAGTTCATCCAGTTTAACAAAACCATTTTGATGAAACAGATTTGAATCTTGAACTCAGCGATTCTGGATGCAGCAGTTTACAGTTCACTGAAGAGAAGATTATCAGAGAATAACAACTTAAATATTTGTTTGTTTGTCACACAAACCTATGGTATTAGTTTCAGAAGACCAGGAATCTAGCACACAAGTTATAAGGACTACTATTATAGTGTTTTTGCATTCTTTCTGAAACTTGAAACCTCCAGCTTCATTGCAATTCTCTCTTTGTGTTGATGAAAGGTCATAAGGGTTTGAAACGACATGGAAGGGTGAGTAAATAATGACAGAATTTTGACTTCTGGGTGAAATATTTCTTGTAAAGCATCCGGCTATAAAAAGCAACATTGATTCATTGAGCTAAATAGGTCATTATTGCAAATGTACACTTTGACAGATCAAAGCCATAAGCTGAATGAACCGGATTATACACATCACAGCTGTTCCGGCACTGTCGTCACAATTTAGGAATGCTTAAAATTCCAAGATGAAATCCTTACTTCCGAAGGGGTTGGATGAAAGAGACCTACCAGGATTGTTCACTTCAAAGGTGAAACATTAAATTCTTTACCAAAGAACAGTTTATTTTAATTTACCTGTTGAGCCGAGAACTAAGATTACATAAGTCTAAAATAGCACTGATGATGTCATGCTTAGGAAATCTGAATGGGGGTGTCATTCTTTACGCTGATTCACTGGCTTTATGCATCTTATTGCATACAACATCCTGTCTGATCAATATGAGGGATGATATACCAATCACTACTACTGTTTTCCCAAAATGACCCTCCTGCTTCTTTTAATGAGGAAGTTTTCACTCAACAACATCTAGAATCAATGATCTTTTTATATGACAGTCATATTTAAAATCTAAAACATCAAAAACTGGCTCATCTCTGAACTCTGAACTCAACTTGAGGAGAATACATCTCTTTTCTGTTGTTCATATGATGTATTTAACATGATTTTTATATCAGAAACTTTTTTTATTGGGGGATGCTAACTTAGTAGATGGAATTTTATCCAATTAATTCAATACATCATCTAAAACACCATTTAAATTAAATAATAATACTAATAATATTTTCTTATTGTTATTATTAATGATCCAATCTCCACTTAAAGACTCATGTAACGTTCATGGCCATGTTTAAGTCTTACATAACGAATAAAACCGGGAAAACAAACAAAAGAGGTAAATTTAAACTAAACCATATTAAAAACAAACTAACAATAGTAGTATCATGCACAATACACTACTTTTTAAAAGTAGCCTACAGTAATATTCCCAAATACTGATCCTATAATACACACCACACCTGATAATCTGATCCATACATACCAAAAACGTACACATACATAAATGAATATTCAAAACAAAGAAATAGAGTTCAGTTTACCTTGTTTTTAACCTCCGCAGATAACCCGTAGGCTGGTCCCTTGTTAAACTGAGTCATGATTCACTTTTTGAGTTTTATCCTAAAGTCAATGAACTGACCAACAGAGAATGAGTGAAGTAAAGTCCTAAAGCTGAGGTAAAATCACAGTACAGATGATTCGGCGCTCCGTGTGCATGAATAATCCGCGCGCACAGTGAGTTTACACAACAGACACTCTCTCGCGCAAAAACTTCTAGCTTCTATCGCGGATTTGGGGTGGAGCGAAATGACTTGACGAACCTCGACAGCCAATCAGAAGCCTGGGCTCTCTGCATAGTATAGCGTCTATTGTTTCTCTGGCTCTTGGTGCCAGTGGCGAAAGTAATAGATCACCTGGCAAAACTATTGACCGAGTTTTTGTTTACTGGAACACTGTGGCTTATCTCTACAATTGTATGGTGTAATAATCCTTTCTTTGTCGTTTTCGATGCTTTGTTGGCTAGTTTGACAGCAGCAATAACAAGATAAGCAGTTCACTGCGAACTTTTTTTTTTTAACTAAAGTCAAATTAAAACAAACATTACTTAAGGTTTAACAGAAGTGCTTTCTAGATAACAAGGAAAAATAAAAAAGCAAATAAGACACCAGACTTTTACTGTTGTAACAATAGGCTAACTATAGTACAATATTTTGACAAAACTTGTTACTGTGGTTAGTGTAAAGCATTGCTATATATTGTTATTATTACTGAATGCCTGAAGGGAAGAAACGAGTTTTGATACAACAAAAAAAAAAAGAGCCAGTAACCACAAATCATAAACAGAAATCAAACACACAACAAACAGGCTCTGTATGGATCAAATTTCTGCATTATCATTTTCTGTATCTTCAAGTAGCTTTAAATAACCAACTGATGCTTTGAGCATGATGCGGGCTGGGCTCTAATGTCAGGGTTTGTTTTTGTCTGAAATGTTGAAGTGAAAACAACGTGAGAAAAAAAACAACTATCATGGAGGTGGTTTGTCTGAGGAGATCAGTATCTTTCGTTGTCACTTAACCTGCATAAACAAGAAAACATGAAGACATTTTCTCTAAGGTTGCATTCTGTTTGTGAATATTTCTAATAACTTAAACACAATAGCTGCCTGTTTTGGAACTTCGCCATGCGTTTTACTTTGATTATATCAGACACTGAAGGCCTTTTGCCAGTTGAAATCAATTGCAACATAGAATAAAGAGCGAAATTGAATGGAAATTCTGCATGGTTGACTGGGACACATATTGATAAGAGTATCTATGTAATGTAAATACCAACTAGTCAATGAAAGATAAAGAGTTGCTTTGGAAAACAGTCAGGTCTTTCTTGATAAAGAGTCCGTAATTTATGACTAGGTTAGTAAGCATGTTTTTGTCTGCAACTCCAGGCGATAATAAGATACACAGAATGCATCATATATAAGTCTGTTTAATGTTTTGTAGATACGATTAGGAGTTCAAACTCAGTCTGGATTCATTCTAGATCTACAGTAGTCTTTTCTGTTTCTCTTAAACTGAATCACTTTTGCTGTTGGTATTTGGTCTTTACCACCTCCTCCTCCAAAAATTGACTTAACCTAATCAGTTACCTAAAAATCTTATGTTTTGGCATTACAAAGATCTTTATAGAGCACAACATTGTTTTCAGCAGCCTAGGTTCTGATTCGTTTTCCCCATTAGGCGTTAAAAATATTCAATAAAGAGTTATAAGTTCCATAAATAATCAGCGTCATTAAAGGATTAGTTCACTTTAAAATGAAAATTACCCCAAGATTTACTCACCCTCAAGCCATCCTAGGTGTATATGACTTTCTTCTTTCTGATGAACACAATTGGAATTATATTAATAAATATCCTGACGCATCTGAGCTTTATAATGGCAGTGAATGAGAAACAACAAGTATGAAGCTCAAGAAAGTGCATCCATCCATTATAAACGTACTCCACACGGCTCTGGGGGGTTAATGAAGGCCCTATGAAGTGAAGCAATGCGTTTGTGTAATAAAAATATCCATATTTAACAAGTTATGAAGTAAAAAATCTTGCTTCCGCCAGTCCGCCTTCTGCATTCAACTTACGAAGAAAGCGTAACGCCTCTCACAGTTCAAAATGCTTACGCTACGTCCTACGCCTTCCGTATTTAACGTAAAAAAGCATAACTGGCTTCAGTTACGCTTTTTCTTTAAGCTGAATACGAAAGACAGTCTGGCGGAAGCTGGATATTTTACTTTATAACATGTTAAATATGGATATTTTATACATAATCTCTTATTTTCGAAAATCATGGTAAGTCTGCATAGAAATGTTTGTTATTATTAAAAAACAATTTCTCTTTGGACAAAATGAATGCTCATAGTAACCAAATTATACATGACATAACTACCAGACATGTCTGATGGGATCATCCATTCACAGATGTTCAGAAACATCACAGTCGAGGAACTTTATGCTCAGAAGTAAATGACCAAGTTACCTGCATGAACTTGTCCTGGCAGACAAAAGAAACCATCAGGGTATGTTCTAGCTCATGCTACAGGTATAAGAGAGCTGTCTCATCTCTAGAAACAAGAATAGCAGGAAATTACAAAGCCATAAAATAAGAGCTGCAGCTGAGAATTGCAGCTTTTCCATCTCCTCTCACTGTTTAGTCTTTAAGTCACACCATTTCCTCTAAAACCAACCACACACCAGCACAGGAAGAGATCAACAATGAATAGTGTAGTGAGCTGGACAATATTTCACAAAAACACTAAGGAAGAATGTATATACATACACAAATAAGAATGAAGTCTTGGCAATATAACCTTCAAAAGGGACAAACCTGTGATCGAAAGCCAAATATTGTCTTTTTCATGCAGTGTTGGAAAACGCTGAAACTATGAATGGAATTAGAAGCACCTGCACGTGGTTTCATTTTGTTGACTTTTCAAGGGCGTAAAAGGTAGAGCAGGTGTGATAGGACATCTCATCAGACCATCGTGACCGTTTGGCTCAAAAAAAAAAAAAGCAGAAAACGCTGAGGTAGTTGTCATAGTTGTGTATTCAGCACGTCAGTAACTGCATAGGAATGATTTGCATCAGTTTCACTGTAAAGGACAGTACACATGGAATTTTCAGATGAATTCACAGGTGATATATCAGGCATGAAAAAGTCTAGAGAATGGTTTTCTCTATATGTTCTCCTTACACCAATCTCCCTAAGTAGACAGCCTTTGGGTATTTGTCTTTCAGTGGTGCCCACTGCACAAAGAAGTAGTCAGAAAGGTAGTAGAGGATCTTCCCAGATAGAGACAGTGTCTCCACGCGACAGATGCTCTCCACGTAGACGATCAAGACCCTTTTTAGGCCCAGGACGCCCAGGAGCAGCCCAGCGGCACACAGTGGGACACACGTCCCTGGACCATTACACAGCACCTGAAACACAAACACATATACACTTTAAAAATACAAAAAAGATTTAATAAATTAACTGAGTTAAGGCAACATCAACTAACAATGAACAACATTTTTTACAGCATTTGTTAATCCAGGTTTATGTTAATTTATAAATATACACTATTGCTCACTGTTAATTCATGTTTGTTCATAATACATTAGTCAGTGTTGATTCAAACCATTTAAAATGCATTATTAGTTCATAATACCTAAATGCATTAACATTTAATAATGTCATATAAAATCAATCAAGTCCTCCTAATTAAATATAATACATCATTACTTAAATATATATTTGAAAGAAAGTGATACTTTTTATTTAGCAAGTAGCCAAGTATGCAATAAATTAATCAAATGTGACAGTAAAGACATTTACATTGTTACAAAAAAATTATTTTAAACATTTCCATTCATCAAAGAATCCTGAAACAAAATTAAGCAGCACAACTGTTTTTAACATTGATAATGATAAGAATGATAATAAATATTGATAAGTATATCATGTTTCTTGAGCACCAAGAATGATATAAACTTAAATGACTTTAAAAATCCATAAAATTAAGATTTTAAGAGTAAAAAAAAAATGAGATTTTAAGAGTAAAAAAATACATGAATTTAAAATAAATAAATGCAATAATTAGTAATATTAATTTCATCAATTTTAACTTTTAATTTTTATTATTTTAACAGAAATGGGCTGCAATAGTTTTTTTTTAGTTTTGGGAGTTTGACTGACAGGCGATCTAACCAATCATAACCCCGAATCCGCCATTTTGTCCGACAAAGCAGTCAGGGGAGTTAGTAGATTAACGTCGGTGAATTTTAATCTTGAAAAAATGGTGTGTACTGACGTCTTTCTGCGATAGAAACAACATTCCTTCTAATGTTCATTCATGTTTATTTGATGCTATAAATTAACTTGTAGGAAGAGATGATCGGTTCACGAGCCGCTTGATCTGAGGTGCTACAGCGATCTGTCACGACACATTATAGAGCCACAAACGGTATGTATTGTTTGAATTTCTTTAAAAATTACCAAATTTGAAATTTGAGACTTTGTTTCATATCAAAAGTAACCTGATCTGTCTTGTCTGTCGACGTGTTGTCGGTGTCCTCTTTGCTCCGTGATGTATTTTTCACTGCGTGAGAACATGATCTGTGGCGTGTAGTGATGGGGAGTCGACTCCAAAAGAGTCGATTCCTCGACTCTGAATAGCCCCAGATTCGGGATCGACTCCAGCACAGGAATCGACTCTCGGTGTCGACTCTGTTGCTGTGTCCGAAATCGCTCACTTGTTTACTGATTCTCCTATTTAGTGCATGGCAGTTGGGCGCACTAGAAGCAAGGAGTGAACGAAATGAAGCGAGTAATTCGGACACTGACGAATCGCGTCAGAGAGCTGTTGCAGAAACTTTGTCACATACATTATCCTACATGTAGCTTACTTTAGAAATAGATAACAGTCAAATTGACTTTAGTTTGTAATTATACATACCTCCGTGCCAGCTTTAGTATTGATGGTAACTTATAAATAGATTTGATTTTCCATGGTTAACCGTGTTCATAATCATTAAACTAACCATAAATAATAAAAAAAAAACTCGCATCAACAATAAACACATCAATAAGTGTACATTATTGTACGCATTTTTGTATGTATTGTATTAAAGTATCTTTAACTCTCATGTCCAAGCACTTTTTAAGACAATGATCATGTGCGTCAGCGCCATCACGCGACCATTATAATGAGATGAATAAAGAATCTTCTTTCTCGTTAATTTAATTCTGACATAATATTCGACCTCATGTTTTTCGTGACTTTTCTCTCTGTAAAATTAGGTATCAGCAGTTAGCTACTCATCAAGTCATCGCTAAATTGGACTGATTTGGACAGTCACGCTAAATGCGTGTTGTTTTAGGGGATTTTAAGGCTTCGTGCCGGGGAAAAATTAATTAATCAAGTATGTAAGGATTGCCATTTTGCTTATTTATGACCCTGTTTTGAAGTATAGTAAATAGAGTCGAGTCGTCGATTCCATCGACTCCTACAGTGGGAGTCGGGAGTCGGAGTCGACTCCATAAAACCTGGAATCGAACACCCCTAGTGGCGTGAGAGCGGCATGGCTTGTCGGACGCAGCAACAGTAACTAAAGGGGGCGGGTCTTTGCGAATGGTCAATTGGAATAGTGTTTTATGACTTTTATTTTAATTCAGAACTAATTCAATTAAAATTATTAAGGGAAGATAATGGTATTTTTATTATAAAGCCATGTTATGCCATCTTGCAACAAGTTATCTTTACATAAATGGTTAAGCTGACTCTTTGAGATAACCATATCAGGTGAACTTGTTGACACACACTTTTACACCATTAATTAATTTGAGGGATTTAAAATTTTCTGTAAAAAGCTGCTTTTGGATTGTGAAAAGCAGCATACAAACTAAAAATGAACTGATTTGACTTATATAGGCTGGACACAAAAACAGAACGAAGCCTGCATAAAGTACCGACTCCTCTGAGTTGGAGAAATATGAGCTTTCTGGTTCAAAACTGGAGACAGAGCGGCACAGGAAGGCAGTCAGACTTCGGTGGAGACGAGCCATGGGGTCTGGAGAAATCATCTTACACCGACTGCTCAGACACATTAACACTGGAAAAATCCAGCCTCTGTCTGCTCGGAGCCGAAACTGATACGACGCAGGAACCGAGGAGAACAACCGAAGTGAGAACATCAGAGGTGAGGGACGTTTCCACTCACATACGCTTCAGTTCTTCCCCCTCAACTCATTTCTGTCTGCTTCAAGGTCCACTGGTGCTCAGATTTAGTTTATTGCCTGTTTCCAAACAGTCTCAAACACTCCATTTCCCATCCAGCACCTGGAGACAGATGAGCGATGAGGATGGGCATGGACGGACCACCAGGTGGGCGATCTGTCTCGGCCCGTGTTTACATTTCACACACACCTGTGAGTTCACCTCGGGGAATGAGATCACTCTCACCCAACAGAGAGATGCTGACTTCAGCTCTGAAGGGCTGCTGGATTGTGTACAGAGATTGGCGAGTGTTTGCTATGGGAAAAGGCCAAGCTGTCAGAGCGCTGTTTAAGTCTGTCATCAGACTGGTGCAAATTTAAATGGCCATTATGTGAAACTTCAACACAACATAAATCAAGCATCAGGAAAAACTTTGGGCTGTTGAGTATGTTGGGTGCTGAATGTGCATAAAAAAACCCAGCTTGTTTTTCTCAAGTCTCTCTTTATGTAATAAGGAGAAGAAAGCCTAAGTGAAAGCTTGATATGAGGTGCTCTCTTTTTAGCCTCTTCTGCATTTCCCAAAAGAAACACTTGGAATTACCAATCTTGAACTAAAACACTTAAGCTAAATTTCACTGTTCCCCAAAGCTTGACTTCAATTAAAACAAACATAGAAATAGCTGCATCAGTAGTACAATCTATATAAAAATGGACAATTTTATCCAATATTTGTGTGTGCTACATATCGTTATGCTCATCATACTACAGTATGATGCCATTAGCAAAGCAACATGCTAAAATCAAACTCTATTCTCTCAGTATCAGCACAACTGCTATATATATATATATATATATATATATATATATATAACGAGCACAATCTAAGATTTGTTAGTACATATCCTGATATTATTATATTATAATACATATAAATTTGATAAAAATCTTTACAAAAATCGCACCTTTCAAATCTCAAGGTCTAAAAATATATTGATAAATTTTGGTACTAAAAAAATTAAATAAATAAATATTTTAATACTAAAATGTATCAATATATTTTTAGACCTTGAGATTTCATAATTAAATAAAAAAAAAAATTTATTTATATAGCACCTTTCCAAAGCTCAAGATATAAGATTTGTTAAGTATATATATTAAATATACAAAATAAACAAAATAAATCGAATGAAAATCTCAAGCTCAAGGTCTAAAAATATACTAATAAATTTTGGTATTAAATAAATAAATAAACATATAAATAAATATATAAAATATTTATACAGTGTCTTTCAAGCATCTTATATATAGCAATATTATATATACTACATATTTAAATATGTATATTTTTCTAATTGCAATAATGTAAATTAAATACATGGAAATTAAATAATATATTTATATATGTGGCTAATATAAAATAAAAAAATCTTAAAAAAAAAAAACATTATTGTTGAGTCCTGAAATAGCTCTACCAATCATGTCTAGAACCAGAACCACTAGTTTGAACCTTTCCACTTCACCACATAAACATGGCGCTCAGCTCATGCTAGCAAAGTGAAAGTCTTATCAATATCTGTTGATGGCCAGTGCATGTTGAACTGCCTCGTGGGGATTATACACTAACGCTGAAACATTTAAATGAATCAAAGGCCTTATGGAGTCATTTTTCCTATGATGACATCACTATGAGGCATGTTTGTGTCACAGCTGCAGACAGGTGAGGACGCCAGAGGGAAGCCTCATGCACAGGTGCTGAGACGTAATTACTGGTGAGGTCATCGAGGTGAGGCCAGTTTATTACACCACATCATACAGAGCAGCTCCAGGTGAGATTAAACTGTTACCAGGTTTGGTTACTTCCCTTCTCAGGCTTCAGATGAGTCAGCATAGACCAGACTGCAGGTGTCGGGTCTATAAATGACAGACAAGTTGTTTCTGAGTTTTGTTAAACAGTAACAGAGTAGAAGGTCATCTATACAGCGTCTTATGATTATTATTATACAGGTCTCTGTATCTTCAGATCTTATTATGTTTTCCACTGTTTTATAGTTTCTATATTGGATTTGTGATTAGGGGGATGGATGGATGGATGGATGGATGGATACTTTACCCCAATGCCCCCATATAATATTATTATTATATAATTTACATATATATATAACTTATTTTATATTACTTTAATGTCAGCAAGTTGTCATTTTAAAGAATTATAATATATTATATATATTAAAACGAAAACTTCCTTACATTAAAGTAACATTTATTTATATGTGTGTGTGTATATATATATATATATATATGCTTTGAAATCACCCTCTTATTTTTACCCAATTTGCTTCAAACTTCATCAGTATAATGACAAAACACGGCAGATGTAGACCTGTGAAAGGATTCTTAATATCTTAAATACTGTTGCCATAGCAATGCATCAAACTTTAATAATCTTTTTGGATGTTGTTGAGCCTCTTAGCATGCTTCAAATTGCATGAAACTCGACACATACGTCAGAGTTGTCGGCCAGTAGACATGGGCAAAGCCTTAGAAACGGGCAGGGAGATATATCTATATTGTGTCTAGCATCTTGTACATTAATGCTTATAATATGTCTTTTACTTTATGGTTTGATATTGGATTTGTGATTAGAATTACACACTAACTGCTTGTTTATGAACATTATTTCTCAACATGCATGTTCTGGCATATTCTGACATGCAGATCCTATTTTATGATCTATCCATTACTAATTCCCATCAACACATGGAGGAACATTAAATAAATAAAACATACAGAGCTCCGTCCACTGCGCTTTCCAACAATTTCCAAATAAGGCTAAGATGAAACATATGGAGTGCTGGGGTGCACAGTCAAACAAAAAACCAACGTGAAGACTCAGTGAGGAGTCTCTCTGGAATGTGTGGGACGTCCACCGCACAACATCCAGGCCTCCGTTATTTGTTATTGTAAATCGTACAAACCCCCTCCCCCACACACAAAATCTGCAGAAAACAGATTCTTTAAATTGCTTTCCAGTATTCATTCTCATTTTGGACTTGCGTCACAATTTGACTCACTCATGAAACGGACTCCTTTTTTCCCGACAATCAGCATATCTGCGCATTTCTGTTTTGTTTTATCAAGTCAACAAGTTGTATCAATTACAAGCACCGTTGGGGAAAGTTACTTTTAAAAGTAATCCATTACAATATTGCTTTACTCCCTAAAAAAGTAACTAATTGCGTTACTTAGTTACTTTTTATGGAAAGTAATGCGTTACATTACTTTTGAGTTACTTTTTCTCATCTGGGCTGGGCTGTTTGTTTGTTTTTATAACAACAAAAAAGTTCTATTTTTGGCAAATGTAAAGGCCCTTTCACACCAAAACGTGAAATGAATAAGCCTCAGGCTGAAGAAAATGCAAATTCATGCCTGTACAGTAGAGGGCGCAGCTCAAACAAACAAACAAGCCTTTCAGCTGTGCTGTCATTCTGGAATACAGAAGAATAGGATGCAGGAGAAGAAGTAAATGAGTAACTTGCGTTACTTATTTGAAAAAGTAAATTTTGTTGTAAATTTAAAAGTAATGCGTTACTTTACTAGTTACTTGGAAAAAGTAATCTGATTTCGTAACTCAAGTTACTTCTTGTAATGCGTTACCCCCAACACTGGTTACAAGTATCAAGTGTAATCTTGTCAAAGCGAGTCTAAGCGGGAGCAGATGAAGAAAATAAATAGGAGAAATCATGACACTCAATATGGCGGCTGTGAGAATGCAAGTCCTGCCTCTCCACGAAAACAGCCAATCACCTTTTTGTTTACTATAGAACATTTTAACTTTAACTTTGAGCTAAAGATGCAAAATATATAATACCATTGTTGTAAATTTTATTGCTGATTCAAAATAAATTATTGAAAATATATAGACCATATGTAGCCCCACCCCTTTTCAACATAGTCTTCCGGTTTGTATTTCCACATCATGAAAGTAAGATCTTACAGATGTATGAATGAACCGCTCGTTTTAAAATCTTCCCTGTCTACTGACATTTGTTATGACATCTGCTTCAAACATTACAATGCTCAAGATGACTTTCACTAACTCTACAGTAAGTAAATCCACTTCACCAGCTTATTACTCTTCGACAGCGATGCCATAGAAATATACAGAGCTACCACAAAAACGGAAGTTCAAACACAAAATTCTAAAGATGGCTGTGTACTTGTTTCTCTGGTGCATAAGGTCTATAGTCTTTACAGTTTTTGAGATTTCAGTCTTAGTCTATTCAAGTAAAAATGAGCTGTAATTATTATGAAAAACATATTACTTGTATACATAGAAAATAGATTTTTAATGTTTTTAAACTAATAAAGACTTGACGCATGCCAAATCTGACAAGCAGACAAACAAAAGCTAATATTTACAAATAATAGTAAAGTTATACAAAGGTACGCACTTCAGTCTAGACTGACATATTGACACAAGCTGTAAGTAATAATGATCAGTAGTATTCACTATTAACTGCTCCTCACGGCATGCAGACACTTGGCTTGTGCTGACACATCTGGAGCTCATGAGTACTCATGACGCACTTATTTCCTTTTATGGTTAAAAGAGGACTGAATCCACCCCCTCTTCACCTCCGGATTTCAGACCTGACCCCCCATTTCCCCCAATTCCGCTCTGGTATGTGGACGAACGGGCCCCAGCCCCTCACTGAAATGCTCAAGTTTGGTTAAAACAAACAGCTGACATTTGAGTCAAGCTGAAGGACGCTCCCTCACCGCGCAGACACAATAGGGGTGCCGGACCCCCTAAAGAAGATCATACACATTGTCTCTTGGACTAAAAAGGAAATCCTGCTGTCGCAGTCCAATGGTGGATCAAAGGCCAGATGTACTTATATTGTAATCTCACATTCCAAATAAACAACAAAACTTAACACATAAATTACAAAAAAATATGAGTGATATCTCATTAAAACTCAAGAAATGCCATGCCATATTTCATCATAAAATATATAACTATATAAAGTTTTATTTTTTATAATTGCATCCAGATAAGAGTGATTTGTACTGTATAACAATTATGATACATGTTAATCTGAATAAATTAATGTTGTTATTGTTAAAACTAAAAGTATTAAAAATTGTTTTCGGTAATTAAAGCTGAAATAATATATAAATATTTAATAATATATTAGATGAATACTTAAATGAAAATTAGAAATATTGTCTGGGCAGCTAAAATTACTAAAACTTAAAATGAAATAAAAATATATTAAAGGTTAATAGAAATATAAAAATATGTGATAAAAATAGTAAAAATTACTAAAACTGTAACATTAAAATGAAAACTGAAAAATATAAAAAATAAAAGCTAATTCAAAATACTAAAAAAGATTATATATTTATTTATATATATATATATATATATATATATATATAAAAAATACTAAAAATAACACTGCAATCTTAAAAAAGACATATATAATATAAAATATATAAGATTCTACAATAAAACAAAGTAAATATATAATAATATATTACAAAAAAACAATTTAAATGACTAGAAAAAATAATTTTTAAAAGAAAAAAAATTTCTTTCTGAGATGAAGCAAGTTTGTCTAAACTCTTTCGACATGAAAACTAACATGATACAGGTCCAAAAAGGCCCCAATCGTTCTTTTGTTTTCTAGAAATATCTGCAAACCTCTTTCCCATTAAAAAAGCTTGCTTGACTGGAAAAGTGGGAAATGACGTCAACATGGGGAGAGACGGCGCTAATTAGAGCTTAACAGAATACTAGTGTGGTCGTCCGTGAGAGATTAGTCTGGTTAGTTGTGACCTTTGAGCTCTACTGCTCGAGCACTGCAGCGCCGGCCGCTTAGTCATGCTCCGCCTCCTCTCAGCTGGTCTCCACAGCAACGCAGAAACCCGATGCTGCTTGGCTCCGAACCCACGGGGACGTGTGAGAGGAGTCAAGCAGCTGGGCCAAGGAGCCAGTCAGGTCTCGCCACATCCTGAGAACAAGACCCCTCGGCTGCTCCGCTCACAACCCTTCATTACACAACCACAGGAGGAGGAGGAAAGAGAGAAAGGGGCTCTGGATTATGGATCATTCCTGAAAAAAGGCTTAAATGCTGCCCATCCCTCTCTTTTTTTACTAAATCAACCCCCTCACTCACTTTTTTATCTATCCTTGAGTGTTTTCCCAGCAGCTCTCTCTCTCTCTCTGTCTGTTTCTTGCTGAAGACAAGCAGAGAAACAGCAGGATTAGTGTTTGCTTAGACAGCAGATAGTCTTCCAGCGGTAATGTGATAGTCTTATCACCTGCTGAAGGAAAAAATGTCTTTATCACCTGCTTAAACATTCCCAGTGCTGCTGTGTGACATGCACAACTACTGCGTTTGTGTTAAATGGATAGTTCAAAAATTAGTACAAAAATTAACATTGTGTCATCATTTACTCACCCTCATGTTGTTATAAACCTGTATGACTTTCAAAAGTAGATATTGTCCAAACAACATTTTTTCAAAAGACATTTTGTGTTTTGCAGAAGAAAAAAAGTCTTACAAGTTTGGAATGACATGAGGGTAAATAAATACAGATAGAATTTTCATTTTGGGTGAACTATCCCTTTAATATCTTGGTAAAGGCCTGGGTATAGACCAATTTGGAGCAGACGTCACAGTTACATCACTTACAGCTGCACGCGCTTAGCGGTGGCAGAAAAATAGTGGTAACAAGTGGAGGAAAATGTGCAAAATCCACAGAATAAGAGAAAAATGTTTTGTTGTGCCTTTGGATGTCAGAATCGGAATGCAAAAAATATAGTCTTTTTTTTATAGAATAACGTCATTGAAGACACACTTTGAAGCTAAACGCAGATGTTTATGTTGCAAGTCAGACTGGATTGGTGAAACCTGCAATGATTAGTCTACTATTAAAGCATGAATTTGATGTAAACAATAATATTCACATATGCAGATCATAGGAGACATACATACATAGCACTTACATCATGAAATAATATTTAAACTTATAATATTTTACATAGATAACTTTTAAACATAGCCTATAACATTTTTATTTCACAATTCTGACTCTTTTTCTTGCATTTGCGTGTTTACATCTCCCAGTTTGGACTTTATAACTCGCAATTGTGAGTTTATATCACAATTCTGAGGTGAAAAAAGTCAGAATTGCGGGATATAAACGTGCAATTCTGAGGAAAAAAGACAGAATAACGAGTATATCTCACAATTCTGTTTTTCCTTCTAATGGTGCGTTCACACCAGAAGCGAATGAAGCGTTAAGCGCGAGTGATTTACATGTTAAGTCAGTGCAAAGACGCGATAGACATCCTGCGGCGTGAATTGAGCGTTTCGGGCAAATCGCGCGAGTTGAAAAATCTGACCTTTGGCGAATATTCGTGCCGCGTTAACCAATCAGAAGCTTGCTCTAGTAGTGACGTGATTACGACGTAGCGAGCGGAGGCAGAAATCCGAAACAACAATGGAGGACAAAATCATCGCCGCTGTATGTGGATACCCGGAGCTGTACGATACATCTTCGTACTTTTATAGAAACAGGAATAAAAAGAATCTTGCTTGGAAAGTGAGTGAGGAGGTCGGACAATCTGGTAAGTTGTAAAAAACGCTCTTTACTCAATTTGAGCTATATATATATACTTTGAGACTACAAGCTAGCTAAAGCCGGCAAATTGAGCTTATTCGCCGTATTTTACAACTACTTTCCCGCTGACGAGTTGATGTGTTTATTCAGAGGAAGTGTGCAAAAACGGGACTGGAGCCGCCTGACAGAAGCCCCTCTCATGACGCGAATTCGCGTCTGTTGTGAAGTGAATTTCACGCGCGAATGAAGCGAGTAAACTCAAAATGTTCAAGCGTCCAACTACGGTATGAACACCCCATAAGAATTGTGAGATATAAACTTGGATTTGCGAGAAAAAAAAGTTAGAATTGTGAGATATAAACTCGAAATGAGATATACTGTAAACTTTTTTTATTCTTTTATTCCGTGGCTTCCCTAGACTGCTACTGCATTATAACTGTCATTTTCTGCCACCAGGTAGGCTCCGCCCACAAAAAACTTCATCGCTGTTTGCAAACACAAAATAGGTCTATACTTCATTTTCCGCGATCCGCTCCGTCTCGCGCACAGTTGAGTGCGCGAGCCTTTCAAAGGCTGAATCCCAAATGGCACACTTCAATGCACTTTCGGTGGACTTACAATGGCTGCCGTGTGCGCGTGTCCGTTAAGTCCACGAGACCGTAGGGTGTCCCATTCATCATTTTAGGTTTCAGAAGGGTGTTCGCGAGTGCCCCCTTCGCGGCCGCTATGCGCCCTCGATGCACACTTCAGCTGAGCCCACAAGTCTGCGAGCTACAAAGAGTACTTTACCCGGATTCAGCCAAAGCATACTCATTTAAGCCGTTCGCACTACCTACTGGACTGCTATTTTCAAGCGCTCAAGTCACTCTCACATGCACTGTTGTACGTGGACCGTCCGCGGTCTCAAAAATTGGGCTGCAGGCGGACGTCCGCGGACCCCCCTGATGTCGAAAATTACGTCATGTGGACGGGCTTTAGGGATTTCAAGGCAGTTTTACCAGCACTTCATGTGACTAACCCGTCTTTGAATGTGCAAATTTTAGCATAGCAGTTTCTTGTGCACTCATAATTAAACCTGCACAGAATCTGTGCCTTAAAGGGTTAGTTCACCCAAAAATGAAATTTCTGTCATTAATTACTCACCCTCATGACATGTGACAGAATTTTCTTTTTTGGGTGAACTAACCCTTTAGGAAAGCAGCACAGATCTCATTCCCAAACCCCTTATTAATGTCAACATGCAGTGGCATTTAAAAACAGTTTTACTTCCAAAATGTGACGCATTTCAAAGTGAAATGGGATATTCAATGACAAAAAAGGTAGGGCAGAATTTGATTTTATCTATCAGGAAATGCAAAAGTGACACAGTTGGAGGGGAGGGGTTGAAAAACGAGGGCTGAATGACGTAGGCAGAAAAGCAAAGTTAATTCACAAGCATGAAAGATTACGAAAAACAAACATTTGGTTTCCTTGGCATAACACGCACTGATGAATCATTCACAATAAAACCAGAAACATGCATTATGAACGGAAATGGTGTCAATTATGCAGACTAATCTGATCATGTTTTCAGCTACCAACAGATTGTAGTAAACACATTTTACCATATTTAAATCCATTCCAAAGATTTTTCCACCACAATTAGTACAGAAACTGTAAAAAAAATAAATACTGGGTGCTGACTTAAAATCGTAAACACGTTGCTTCTGTATTTCTCTGGTCAAACCTTTCAGGAAAACGACTAGATTTCGCAGATGACATGATCAGAACTATATATAATAGAGGGTGGATATATTTATAAAAAGCTGTTTTCCAAAACAGTGCACAGGATGTTTGAATTCTCAAGGTTATGGACTGGGCAAAAGACACCACAGTGTGAATCTGAAGGACACACAGTTACAGAGACTTACTTTAGAAAAAACATTCAAGAATAATGAACAATATGGTACATTAATAATGCAATATAATATATTTACATGTTACTTGAGCTGAATAATAACATTAAATTGTCTTCTGTAGAGTTGCTTATAGCTGAATTGAATTTATTTTTACTTATTTTATAACTGATGAATTTTACAACATTAACACTATTATTTTCCTGTTTATTAATGGGAAGCCACTCTGAAACAATCTGTACTGTATAAAGCACTATATAAATAATAAATGTGACTTATCTTGACTACTTAATAACATTTTCAAATCTGGTCATGCAAACTAATATTCATCATATTCATAAGTATGTTTGCATACTGTATGTATATATATAAATATCCATTTAAATTTGAATAAAAGGCTCTTATCATACTCAAAATAGAGCTGGGCTGCCCATAGGCATAATCTCATAAATATGTTATGATGTGCTATTTCTGGAGGGTGTTACACAGACATCCTGCAGAAAAGAGGGAATGAATACTTAATGAGGATATGATGGAGGGATGAATGAGAGGAGAAGAAACCCACCATATCCGGTTGAAGCCTAAAGACCAGCGGTACGGACGACATCAGAGCGCTCAGGGAACTCAGAACGGAGGAACTCCATGACTGACGCACCTCTCGACTGCGAGGAATCCGGTGGAGAGTGAACTGTGAATAACAAATAAAGGAAAACATGACAAATGTCAGGGTTTTAGTGAGAATATAAGCAGAAGAACATGTATATACCTCTATCTATCTATCTATCATTTCAAAACCACAGTCATGTGAAAATACATTAAAAGACAAAGGAACTGCTGCCATCTGCTGGTCAAAGTAAGACAAAACCAATCAGAATATTTGAGTTTCATATGGGTTTGGATGGAATGATGACAGAATTTTCATTTTTGGGTGAACTATATAGCTTTAAATATAATATATTTAAAGGTATATAGATATGTTCAGTACAGACCCATCACCTGATTGGTTGAATCACTTTTCTCCCGCTCTGCTTCAAATGTTCGGATCTTCTCTTCACTCATTTTATCGGTGTCTGCGATCACATAGTGTCGAGGGGTATAAGACTGAGATAAACTCCCCAACAGACGGATGATTTCTGTTGTGTGTCCTCCTAAGTGAGACAGAAAATAAAACATTTAAAGTAAATAATATAATAATAATAAATTATTATTATTTAAATATTGCTAGTTGGCAAATAAAATGAATATGGCCTTTTTATTAACATCAAAACAAGTTAAAATGTACATAATATGTAAAAATGTATATAAAACGTGTGGTTTGTCTCTATTTTTTTTCAGCAATTTTAATCACATTATAGTTCAATAAATTTCGAGAACTTTGAGAAATTATTTTTATTCAGTTTTAAAGTACAAAAATGTAAAATATATACAGAAAAAAATAAAATAAAAATCATATTATCACACAGGGTGAGTTTTTAATAATTTCACTACTTTGGTTTGAGCTTATTTTCCCATCCCTTTAACTAACAAAAGCCAGTTCCTCAATAGCATCATCCTCCAGGAAGTGACATCATTTTGGACAAAAAAAAAAAAACAACAGCACAAACGTCATTAAGTATTAGCGATGGATTTTATGAACTTTGTGGTATTAATTAATGTGTGTTATGTTGCTGTATGTGTATGTACACTGCCATATATATGGTTATATACACTATTATAAACTATGCTACACTCACAAATACACATACTGTATACATTTTATGTATATTATATTTTACTCTGTAAATGCTATTTGTTTGCGAGGTTGATTCTTACCTGATCCAGCCACCACCAGCACTGACACAGAACCCTTCTGTCCTGGTTTATATTCAGATCCATGTCGCAAAATCCCAAATAATCGTAAAATAAACACTGTTATTAATACTACAGCAGTAAGAATGACACCACTCACCACAACATATAGTAATGCCATCAGTTACCAAAAACAAAGCTATCAATGATTTTAAGAATTGAGTCTCAAAACGTTAGTAAACACATGTTCGTCAAGAAAGAACGCACATTTATAATTTTAACTATAGTTTATAAACTAAAACTGGAATAAGTGCTTTTGAGTTTTAAGTTTTGAGAATGGAATGATCTGTACACGTACAGCTGCTACGGAAAGTCATAAGGGACAAAATTTTGTTACATGTTTACACTAGAGTTTAGAAACAGCGACAACTACTGACCACTTTGAAAAGTGAATCAAATTAATCGGTCTGTAGAGTGTGTACAGTCTGACTTTTACGCGTTTTTAGTTTATTATTTAGATTATCACTTATTATTATGTATCCTTTTAGTCAAGTGAATATTTTCAGGGTTTATTTTTGAAAGTCATTTCTGCATAGACACATACCTTAAGGTATACTATAAAAAAAAAACATTGAACATTTCCACTGTCCAGAACAAAAAAATATGCAGTTTTCATAACTCTTGATTATTTTCAAACGTTACTGCATTGTAGAAAGATAAGTTAATTCAATACATATTAAAAGACAGTTCATTTAATACATATTTGTTGTCACAATATGGGATTTGTCACAATGTAGCCTGCCGCATTAAACTGCCTATAGGCTTCTGAGTAAAATTTAAACAGCTTCGTGCAACTAAGCTTAAAATGATATCCCATGACATGAATTTGAATGGCATTTCCTGAATCCAAAACCAAACAAAAACAATATGCTGCTCAGAATCTTTCCAATTAATGTATTCAGTATGTATTTATTTAAACTTCTCTGAGGATCTGTGGGAAGTTCTTGTGTTTGTTGTCTCATGGAAATGATCCTCGGTTGTTTTGTCTATAGTGCTCCGGAAGTGCTTCACTTGAAAGCTCAACATGCCACTTGAATGTCTTGTAAACTGGCATGAATTAAATATTTACCAGTGGGAAATTATTTCTGCATGATTTAGACTCATCACAGCTCGTTTGATATAATGTTTATCAGGCTTCCAGCTGAGTTAGCAGCCTATTCTGTCATCTCTATTGCAAAATTTCTTGAAGAAACACCATGTATTTGTCATTGTCATTATATTATGTAATAGTAATGGCTCATTTGGGCTGCGTTATTGTAATCAGATGAGACACAGTATCAGTAAAACCTTTCACAGCAGCTCAAACTCAGACCACCCACAGCTGAGACTGGATTTATAAAGCGAACACTGTCAATTGCTATGACATTGTATTCAACAATGGCTCTCAAGATGTCTTAAAACATGTTCATGTCTTTTTTGTTTGTCAGTTTCTTCGAGTTTTCATAGTTTGTGATGATTTGATGGGCTGTGGCTCAGAGGAAGAGGATGGGTACTTTTCCGGACCAGGGCTGGGAAACATTACATTAGAGTTTCCTGATATAAATCAGCTCTCGGGACTTACGGAGGGCACTGTGTATACATATATATAGAGAGAGAGAGAGAGAGAGCAATAATAATTCTACTTAATAATAATATCATTAATATTTTACCAAAAATAAAATAATAAATTAATACATGAATATATCGATTAAAGTAAGTGCTAATTGTGGGCATCATTTCTGGTTGTCACTGAGATGTTACTTGTGGTCTTTTGGCTGATATTTATTTAACATTTGGTTTTCCACAGCCAATCACAATGCCTCATAGTTCCACTGACACTTTTCCTCTCATTTGACTGGTCCAGCAGATATTTGGCTTGAAATGAATATGTTTAGATTGAACTGCCTATAGTTTATGGCCTGTTTAGAGAATCATTCATGCTTTGATTAATAGCTCTGTCATGATGTTGGTTACAGCTTCATTCAGTCATCAGCTCTTGGA
This sequence comes from Mylopharyngodon piceus, assembly GCA_039654765.1. NCBI lineage: Eukaryota > Metazoa > Chordata > Actinopteri > Cypriniformes > Xenocyprididae > Mylopharyngodon > Mylopharyngodon piceus. Next base: position 5,245,159 of record CM077444.1, on the reverse strand, counting down.
CTTCATGTATCCATTGTCTTATCTGAGTACAGTGAGATTCCCAGCAACGCAGCCAAACTGGCTTTTTAAAAAAGGGTCATTCTCAGGGCATGAGGTTTGCCTAATAATTCTTAAATGTACCACAAGGGGACAGACTGCACGAGGCATTTTGGTTCAAATTCCACAACACAAGCCTTTGGACTAAAATAGAGTCTGATGGTAATTAGTGAAACATGCATTGCTTTGATGTTAAAAATCATATATATCCGTCATATATCTTCCTCTCTTCCACCCACCAGAGAATATCTGTTACAATTTTTCCATGTCCATGTACCCTAATGTTTATCATTAAAAAAAAAAAATGCCTTACATCAATAACACAAGAATTTACAAGCTGTTTATGTAGAGAGACTCTGACCTTTGCACCAGATTCTAGACAATTACAGCTTCCCTCATACAACCGGATATGAAGGCTGACCATTTCAAACAGACGTCACTGACTTCATTTCTCTCACTGATTTCAGTCAATGATTTCTTACAACCTCTGCTCTCTGTCCGGCAGCACAGCAACAGCATTTGAACTATTAACGAACAAACATACTATAGTATATGGGGATACTGGGGTTAGTTGTCAGACAGGATATATATCAGTTCAGTGCAAAGGGAGATATTTCCTTTTAAAGAATTCTCTGTTTAAGGACTACAACAAACGGCTGGTAGAGACTACAACGAGCTTCTTCCTGGGTTAGTGACATCACTAACCCTAAAATTTACATAAACCCTGCCCACAAGAACGCAACAAAGGGGGTGAGGCCATGTTGGGCTGCTTTAGAGAAGAGGAAGAGTTGTTGTAGTAGAGTGTTGTTACCATGCCGTCATTTTACACCGGACTGCTTCACAAACAAGGGTCTGGATTTGCACAAAAGATTAACATGACGGCACATGCTAGTCAATGAGTTGAATCAACTCCACAGCAACTACATAAATTTATCCACTAACCATTCAGAAACGTCCAGTTTCATTCTAAAAGTTGTAACTTCTTCCTGAGTCTCACCATCAGTGTCCGACTCCGGTTTGAACAATGTAAGGCTGAACACTGTTACTGACAATCGTCATTTTGGCTGCGTGAGATTCTCCAGCTTTGTTGTTGTTGAGCAACCGAAGCGTGAGCTGTTAAAGCTCCGCCCTCTTCTGGAAAGCGGCCGGAGGCAGCAGCTCATTTGCATTTAAAGGGACACACACAAAAACGGCATGTTTTTGCTCACACCAAAATAGGGGCAAATTTGAAAGAAGCTATAATAAATGATCTCTGGGGTATTTTGAGCTGAAACTTCACAGACACATTCTGGGGACGCCAGAGACTTATATTACATCTTGTGAATAATAGGTCCCCTTTAAAAACGGGGCAGATTTTCACATATTTGTTATAGTTATCATTTTATACATCTGAATCAATTTCTGCGGTTTAATATTAGTATGTTCCTTTTTTTTATTTTTGCTGTTTCATGAATTTTTTTTTTGTGTGTGTTTCATAGTTGTTTTACTTTTTAAATTTGGTCAGAATGCTATTAAATAACCTATAGCACAATTTACAAACTGCTGTTTTGTGGGAAATGTCTGTTTTGACTGAGGTTTTTTTATTTATTTTTTTTATAGTAGGATATCTATTTATAGGTTCTTATTGTGACAACTTTCTTCCTCAAGATAGTGAAAGTGTTTAAAAGCATATTTGTTGCCAATACATTAAAGTACAGTATGTGCATACAAAACTTGACTTTAAAAAACAACCCAGACCTAAGGAAAATTCACTAGAGTAAAAAACGTGACAACTAGCCTCAGTATATTAAATCAGAAAAACATATTAAATCAACATATTTTATTTACAAAAACTGGTACTTGTTTGAAACTTCATTTGTGATTATTAGAGGTATCTCAGAGCAGATAATTTATCAACTGTAATTTGAGACTCAGATATGAAAATGCAAATGCCAGACAAACTGGCAGATCAAACACCAAACCAGTTTCCCTGGATTAATACATGCCAAGAGTCCTGTTGCAGGTTGACATCCTATTAGCACAAAGCTCCTATTGTAAGTGGACCTGGCAAAAGCACCACAGGGTGTATCCAGCCCTCAGGGAGCAATACTAAACAGTGGCCCTCGAAGAAAACACATGATTTCAGTAGTAAAAGGTGGGGATCGGGGACATGACAACAAGTCTTCATTGCTATGGCTAGGAACATGAGTCAGTTATTACCTGGAAAAGATTTCACCAACTTCCTGGCTTATTTGTTTCGGCTTTGTTCATGTCACCTTGCTTTGACTAGTAAGCAGGATGGAGCAACTTTCAGGTTGACACAACTGCATGCTGTCTGATGTGAGAGAGGGGTGACTGATGTTTCACATTGATAAAGGAGAATAAAGGAGATAAAGGAGAAGTACCATGCCCGGCCTAGTCCCTCGCTTTTGTCATAAATTCTTTTAAGGAATTTAGTTGTGCGTCAGTGGATGTGGGCTTGTAGGTCACCCACCAAGGATGTGAGCTTAGAATCATTGCTAAAGGTCCCCCTTATGAATTGTTAAATAAGATTTTGTTTGATTTGTTACTAAGCAAACTAAAAACTGATAGGAAATGGGTATCTGGCATTACAACTGAGTGCTCACTGGCTTAGGACAACCATTACATTTAGTTAGTGTAAAAAAATTTGTTCATCTTTAACTGTTCATTTGTTTCAGTCTGTTTGAAATGTATCTGAACACTAACTGTGCGATCTCTACGTGAGAATGAAAATGAAAATTAAAATCATTCTCTCTCTGGTAATTCTGTAAATAAGACGGAGCAGTGTTTCACATTGTTTACAACCGGTAACTCTCTGAACTATTTATTAAAAGAATCGGCTCTTAAGAGTCATTTCGTGACGCGGGCTATATGTTTCGCTGTATGTTTCTGATTCACTAAAAAGAACCGCCTCATAAGAATAATATGTTCGAGAATCGAACTACACTGCATATTTTTGATCAACTTAAAAAACCGCCTCAAGTTATTTATTCGTGAATTGGGCTAGACCGGTCGCACTGTATGTTTTTGATTCCCTAAAAAGAGCCACTTTATAAGAGTCATTTGTTCGAGAATCGGCTACACTGGTCGCGCTATATGTTTTTGATTCATTTAAAAAAGAGGGCGCTTCATACATGTAATATGTTTGAGAACCGGACTACAGTGGTCGCGCTGCATGTTTTTGATTTACTAAAATTAACCATAAGTGTCACTTGGTGAAGTTTACAAGCCAATCGCGTTCAATTTTGATTGTGCGTATGCCTGTGACGTGAGGACGACTGTGGAAAGATGTTTATCGTCGACAGTATTTCACGGAACAGGGTATTTGTTGCATCACATTCAATACAGACTCTGAACTTACATTCAAAACTCATATAAAATGTAATTTATTTTACCGTAGCGTGAATATTCAGCTCATTCGACTCAGCTGAATGAACTCGCAAATAAGAATCAAACCATATAGCCAGGTATAAATAAAAGGCTGGGATGTACCTTAAGGTTGACTTCAGTGGGTCAATGACGTGACGGGTAATTTTTTTGTCCAAAAGGCCTTAATAATAATAAAAAAAACAACGATATGACATCCAAAGTATGTAAGGTAGTACAACTAGATCTCTTTTATTGAATCCAAAAGGATTTAATTATATTTTGCTACATATAAAGCTATTTTAAAGATTTTGAAGTGTCAAAAGGTCATTCGGTTTAACCGTCCAAAGGCCAATACAGCCACTTCATTTGTGATTAAAATATCTTAAAATGTAATAAATGTATATATTTTTTATTCTGGCATGATTTTATAACAACATATATCAACATAGTGCAAAATGGTATTGAAATTATGTGTATAAGTCGTTGCTTTGTAATGAGAAAGAATGTCCAGAAAAATGAATTTCATTGATGTCATTCGGAGTAACCAATGTAAAGGGACCATTTTAGATTAAGCATGCAGTCAATATCATGTGACAGGATGTGACATCATTCAGACACCTGCAAAGGACCACATGGTCATGAAGCAAAGTAACTAAATCTCTCTTAACTATTTGAAAAATTAATGTTTTCACTTGCTCATACGCTTGTCCCGAAACATCAGGTCATGCGGTACAACCGCTATAAACATGGAAAATGTTGTAATATTTTAAAACCTTGTACTAAATATAAAATGTTTTATTGTGCTAGACAGATATCAGCCTGTTAGCATTGTTTGAAAATATCGTCATTCGGTATAACCAAAAGTGTCATTCGGTAAAACCGAAATTTTGGTTAAACCGAATGACAAATTTTTTGGTGACAAATTTTGTCCATCTTGTAAAAAATGACAAAGGCAGTGTTAATTGATTATAAAAACTACATAATCTCATTGTTAACACTTAATAAAACTTAAAAAAAATATCTCCATTATGTTTTTTTTACACTTTTAAAAACCTTATTTGTCAATGACCCATATCTTCTTTGCTTAATTAGAGATGTCAGTCAGCAAAGGACTGTGAGAAAAAACACCTCCACATATAAACAGTGACATAAGAGGTTTCATTCTGAAGTGTTTCATTAATTGCTCACTCCTACACATTCACATACATTCACAAGCAGTGACTCCTCTTGGTCTCTCAGTATAATATGCCCCGTCAGCAGCTCTGAGTGGACAGCTGATGACATGAAGAATCTTCTGGAATGTGGTGACCCTGTCAGGCCTCCTTCTATGTCCACACCTGATAAAGATGTCACTCTTCAAATTCATTCAGGGGCGTGGTGTCTGCTTTGGCACTTACCTGCCATTCAAGGATGTTGTTGAAGTGGTTTGTCCTTATCTAAGCTATTGTGAAACTAACCAAGGCCAGTTCACATTTCCCTTTAGACATTTCCCTTGAGGCCCCAGATGATTTTGGCTGAAATGAGTGATTCGGAGCCTCCTTCAGAGGAAACTGGAGAGATTTTTGAGGACCAGCGTCTGAAGTACTGTGAGAAAAAGCTGAACGCTGGACAGAAGTGATTTAGGCATGAGCTCTAGAGACTGAAGGACCACAGAAATTATGTGAACTTCTGATGTATGGTTAGCTGGTTCAATGCTTCACACTGATTTCTGTGATTTCCCAGATTTGAGGAGAATTATCCATGTTGGCCACCCAGAATTTTCACAGCAAAACCGTATTTCTAGCTCCAGTCGTTTCATTACTATTCGTAACTATGAACTACAATGAACAAATACTAATTACAATTAATATTTAGTACTAAGCAATGTAATATTTAGTGTAACACTTTACAGTAATTTCCATTTGTTAAGCCCATAAAGGCTGACATATGAAATAAGTCATTTTTTAACGGAACAGTTTATTGAACTTTTAGCAAAAGTTTGCATACGTGCGTTGATTTGTATTATATTTGATATTATTGCTCATATATGATATATTAGGCATATAGAGTCACTCAAGGAGGAAAACAAACACCTCAATTTTATTCACAGGCCCAAACAGAGCAAATATATGCAATTTGGTGCAGATATGGTTATTTATATGGCCAAACTTTAGTATGAAAATCTGATAGACTACAATGTACAGTAAATCAATTAGACCTTATAACAGTATAGCAGACTATTTACATAAAATGCATATAAATATCAGTTGTCAACTATATCTACCAATAATATGTCTTAGTAAGATGATATTTAAATGCTTAGTTTTATGATCAGAGCTCTGTAGTTTTACTTGTGGGGCGCAAAATATATAATATAATAAATTAAACATTCCTAAAAAGCCTGTTGTATCATATTAGATACATTTTAACATGATTTTTCTAAAAATTGATGTATGGATTATAAAGTAGACCATTGCTTCAGTCCAGTAAATGTTCATCTTGAAATATCAATAAAGTTATTCATACATTTACTTTAAAAATGTATTGCCATATTGTGTAGAGATGTTTATTTGTGTTTGCTAATGTAAGCTAGGCTATATGTGACGAGCAGGGCGGGCGAGAGCCGTGAGGGAACGGCGCGAGGCCGGTGACGCGAGTGATAATGAGTCTCTCACGGAGGAGCTTCGGAAGCATAAAAGGGGAGCGACGACCTTGAAGGAGGAGAGAGGACCAGGCCTGGATTTTACTTTATGGTTTTATTATGTTTGTGTGGCCGGCAGACGTCCGTGAGGGTCTGCCGGCATTACTTTCGTTTTGTATTTGTTTATTTTGAATTAAAGTTTGTTTAAACGTTCGCCGGTTCCCGCCTCCTTCTTCCCGTACATACGAACTACGTTACACTATATAATTAGTATTCAGGGTTAAGGATTTAAACTCCTACCCCTAAATACACACACACACACACACAAAAAAAAAAAAAAAAAAAAAAAACAGGTATAAAAAAAAAATACCACCATAATAACCACCTAGCAACCATTCGGAACAGCTTAACCAAAGTAAAAAGTTGGCAGCATGTGATGGCAAGTTCTGTATGGGCACGTAGCTACCACCAACAAAACTTATGTAAGAATTTATCTTTTGTATCTGATGTTTCAAGTCTAAACATTTAAAGTTTATTTGAGTCCGAAAAATGAAGTGCTGTCTGGAAAGCGATGACAACTCAAGCTCTGTGAGGAATTCACCACTGAAGTGGAAGGATTTGGCCCCTTTGAGGCCCCTTTTGAGCCCCAACATAGCTCACTAGCTCAGAGGATTTTCCTCTAATCTCGTCATTTAATAAGCAATCCAGACACATTCCGCTTTCGTGACAAACACTATTAAAATGTTGGTTTAATGATTTCAGACTGACGTGTTTTGTGCTTGCTTACAATAACACCAACAGCTCTCTGTACCCTGTGTATTTTGCTCAAATATGAAATGTCTAAGATCTGCAATTAACTGGTCACTATTTTTAAAGGCTTGCGGAGGGACCACCACAGCTATTTGTTACTCATGGAATGCCGCTCACCCCATGAGAGATACAGAACTGAACCTCTGGTCAGAAGGTCACTGTCTGTTGTTTTCCCAGATGAGAAGACATGAACATATTCACTGGAAAAGGCTTTTGTAAATTGTGAACTGATGTAAAGCTTTGTTTGACTGATTTCTTGCCAATTTAGCGATGGTAGAATATGTAAGAACTGATGATTAGATAGTTTTGATAATTACTTTTGACTTTATTGTTGAACTTATCAAAAATAAATTTTCATATTAAAGCCAAATAATGTGATTTAATGTGCTCAGATTTCACAAACAATCCGACATATATTGAAAAACAGTCCAAAATACATCAGTAGCTGTCAAAATGAGTTATTTTTTTATAATATTTTTATTTGCACGTAATTCCCTGTGGGCATAGATAACATATTCAATTCAGTTTAGATTAGGTAACACCATTCTGGGTTGTGATGAGTTTTTGAAACATGCTCTTATTTTGCATTTTCAAACATAAATGACTGACTTTTGTCTTTTTGAAGTAGTCAATCAGGCATAGAGAAATTTCGACAAGATTTCGAGGACAAAAAGGTCTATTGTCAATAGTGTAGCAATGTATGAAATATAGCACACAGAAGTCACTTTAAAACCAAGCAGCTTAAAGGATTAGTTCACTTTCAAATGAAAATTACCCCAAGCTTTACTCACCCTCAAGCCATCCTAGGTGTATATGACTTTCTCCTTTCTGATGAACACAATCGGAGAAATATTAATAAATATCCTGACGCAGCCGAGCTTTATAATGGCAGTGAGCGGGATCAACGAGTAAGGAGCACAAGAAAGTGCCTCCATCCACATCCATCCATCATAAACACGGCTCCAGGGGGTTAATAAAGGCCTTCTGAAGAGAATCGATGCGTTTGTGTAAAAAAATATCCATATTTAACAAATTATGAAGTAAAATATCTAGCTTCCGCCAGACCGCCTTCCGTATTTAACTTATGAAGAAAATGTAAAACTCTCGCAGTTCAAAAAGCTTACATTTCATCCTACACCTTCCCTATTCAACTTATGGAAAAAGTTTAACTGACGTGATGCCAGTTTACACTTTCTTCGTAAGTTGAATACGGAAGGCGGTCTGGCGGAAGCTAAATATTTTACTTCATAACTTGTTAAATATGGATATTTTTTCTTACACAAACGCATTGCTTCACTTCAGAAGGCCTTTATTAACCCCCCAGAGCCGTGTGGAGTAGGTTTTGCTTTGGATGGAGACACTTTCTTCAGCTCATACTTGTTGCCATTATAAAGCTCGGATGCGTCAGGATATTAATATTTCTTCGATTGTGTTCATCATAAAGAAAAAAAAGTCATATACACCTAGAATGGCTTTATGGTGAGTAAAGCTTGGGGTAATTTTCATTTGAAAGTGAACTAATCCTTTATAATGAACAGGTTACGAATTCTGCGTTGAGAAATCTTTCTCGCTCTCTCGCAAAATTTCAGACCACGTGGATTCCTATTGAAATGGCTGCATTTCGACCCTGAAAATTCGCTGAACTACGGTAAACATTAACGTCTCTCGTATGCCTATTACACCACAGAGTCCGCGGCGCGGACTTATCTTGCGCAGGGTTGCCAGGTTTTCACAACAAAATCCGCCCAATTGCTACTCAAAACTAGCCCAATCGCGTTTCAGGGGATAAAATCCGCGTTTTTGGTGGGGTTCCCCTGGTAAAATTCGAATTCCAGGGGCTAAATATCATGTTATTTGTGGTCGCTTCAACCCGCGGACATGAAAAACAACCCGCGGCAACAGTGTTAAAGTAGCCCAATTCCGCGAGAAAACCGCAGACTTGCGTCTTAGTGAAAATGACACAAGGGGATTTCAATACTGTAGCCTATTATTGTTGCAGTGTTCATCTTGTTGCTAGGACGATTGTTTTATACATTGTAAAGGACTATTTTTAAAGATAATGTTCAGGTAAGACTATAAAATAATTTCAACTATTTATTTACTGTAGGCCTATATGCTGAGTTCTCTTAATATGAAGAAAGTTGTTACAGTTAAATGTAAGAAATCATGTAAGCACAGATATAAGCATTGTGCTATATGTGGCTGCTAAAATCATGATTTCCCATTAGAAGATATGGTGCTTGTTTAACCATGGAACATGACATATCAGTCTCAGACAACAGGGAATCTCATTTCCATAATAACAATTCGAGGAAGTCAGACCACTTGGTGAGGCAGTTAGCACATAATTCCTGAAACTTTAAACTACTATTGCAACAATTTCAGGAGCTGTTGTTTTTGGAAGAGCCATCACTTTCTCCATCATTTATACACATTCAGTCAAAACGTATCACTCAGTAATGGGTTTCATTCATGAATCAATTTTCCAGATAACAGCAAGTTCTGTGTTTTTACAAATGGTCTGACAAACTAAATAACAAGCCCATGTATCACATGTGCGCACACACAATTTTTCCTGTGTGTGATTGAACAAATCAATTTATTTTCTCACTTTGAAGCTTATGATACACAATGATTTTCATGTAAATACATAGCATTAAAATAATAACTAATAAACAGTATTAAAAACACCTAGTATTGATCCTAGTTTGCAAATATAAAAAATATTGATATTTACAGATCGACCTGCCCATTCATATAATTAAGAGATTATGAAGAGAGCAAGATAACTATCTTCTCAGTAGTTGTATAACATGCATTGTATCCCAGACCTGATCTTACTCTGCGTGCTTGGGGTTTTCAGGAATTACAACATGTTTACACATCTCAGGTGAACATGATACATCCTGAAACCCTCTAGAAATTAGTGCTGTGATGAGTCAGAGAGCTGATTTGTCACCTTGTAAAGTCTTTGGTTCAAAAACAGGGGCAGTAACATCAAGGTAGCAACTTTGAACCCTACAAGAGCTGCGATTTATCACTATTATGACCTGCAGTATCCCAGCTAACAGGAAACATTTTCAGAACTTTAGCTAACGTTGTGGCAAGGTTCTCTCAAAGTTATGAAGAAACATTTTTTCAGTAATGTTAAAGGGTTCATTCGGCCAAAAATGAAAATTCTGTCATTTACTCACCCTCATGCCTTTCCAAACCTGTAAGACTTTCATTCATCTTCTGAGCACAATTGAAGATCAGTTGTGGTAAACGGAGGGTGAGAAAATGATGACAGAATTTTCATTTTTGGTGAACTAACCCTTTAATAAAACATTCATTCAAAGTTATCTGGTCTTCAAAAATGTTCTGAAAAAGTCAGCACAAAAACATCATTCATGGAATGTTTACCTGAAACGTTTAGTTGGATGTTCGTCTAATGTTTTTTAAATGTTACTACTTGTTTCAGAATGTTCGGAGAACACTCGAAAGTAACTTTCCCATTATGTTTGCAAAATCATAAAATGGAATTTTGCCCTAAAGGATTAGTTCACTTCAGAAGATTTCCTGATAATTTACTTACCCCCATGTCATCCAAGATGATGATGTCTTTCTTTCTTCAGTCAAAAAGAAATTAAGGTTTTTGAGGAAAACATTCCAGGATTTTTCTCCATATAGTGGACTTCACTGGGGTTCAACGGGTTCAAGGTCCAAATTGCAGTTTCAATAATGCAGCTTCAAAGGGCTCTACACGATCCCAGCCGAGGAATAAGGGTCTTATCTAGGGATACGATCGGTCATTTTCTAAAAAAATAAAAATGTATATACTTTTTAACCACAAATGCTCATCTTGCACTGCTCTGCGATGCGCCACGCATTACGTAATCACGTTGGAAAGGTCACGCGTGACCTAGGCGGAAGTACCACAGTAGAGTGAAAAACTCGTCCGACATCGTTGTTTTACCTTTTTTTGTAAAGGCCGTTTTACTTAGTCTTTGCACGTTCGCTTTGTAGACACTTGATCTGTACTTTTGCCTACGTCACACGTGACCTTTCCAACGTGATTACGTCATGCGTGGCCCATCGCAGAGCAGTGCAAGATAAGCATTTGTGGTTAAAAAGTATATAAAGTTTTATTTTTTTTAGAAAATGACCGATGGTTTCTCTAGATCCTCGGCTGGGATCGTGCAGAGCTCTTTGAAGCTGCACTGAAACTGACATTTGGACGTTCAATCCGTTGAACCCCACTGAAGTCCACTACATGGAGAAAAAACTGGAATGTTTTCCTCAAAAACTTTAATTTCTTTTCGACTGAAGAAAGAAAGACATAAACATCTTGGATGACATGGGGGTGAGTAAATTATCAGGAAATTTTAATTCTGAAGTGAACTAATCCTTTAACGTTCGCATAACCAAGAAAGAAAAAAACTGGGCGTTTTGAACATTCAGAGAAAACTTAAAAAAAAAAGTTTTTATAACTTAATGGGAATGTTAGCAAAACGTTCATAGAACATATTTTTGTTAGTTGAATAGACGCTTAACCTCTGTTGCTCAAATTTGAAACTTGTAAAAAGCACTTTATGAAAGCTTTACTTTACTTAAATTTAATTGAGACTGCTAAAGCTCACCATTGCTAACCAGAAGGCTGCTGATTTGAACTGCACAAGGATCAAATTATGAACTATCATCACTGTGCCTTGAAGCAAAGCTCTGCATGATCAGACATAGAGATAACTGTCTGTGCAGCAAAGCCTTCTGTTCCCACACACATAATTACATGTGCATTAGAGTTCAACTACATGTAGGTGTTATTTAGTTTCAGAGGAAGGCCCACATTACAAGCAACATGTTGAATCTGGTCCGTTTTTGTATAGCAATGTGAATCAGATAACCTCTGCCAGCAACAATCATACCTGCATGTTTTCCTGACGTCTGCAACAAGTAAATAAAAACTGTGCATTCCTTGACAAGCGTGTCCAGCATGCTACAACGTGTTCTTCTGAGAGAACAGATTGTGACATTAAAGCCCTTCTGATCTGCTGTATCATGCCGACTCATTGTAAAAGAATGTATCTTTTATTTGCTGTAGACTTTCCATGATGTTCATAGTTTGATATCTTTAAAGAAACAGTTCACCGGTTTTCAGTGGTTGCTTGTTTCTGCCTTTAGTCTCCTCTTCAGCTGGTAAATTGCTTGTTCAATAGTATTTAAATCTGGAGATTGACTTGGAATATCCAGTTTGGAATGTCCTGAAAAAGATAGATGCCTCTGGCAAGCTTCAGCAACCGACAATGGCCAGGTCAGCTGAGAAGATCAACAGCAGTTGATGATAGACAAATGACAAGGACTATGAAAAAAAACTCTAAAATAAGTCATACAACCTCATCTGAAAAGCATAGTGGAGGTAGTGTCATGTCATGGGCATGCATGTCTGCCTCTGGAACAGACTCACTCATTTTTATTGATGACTTATTCAATGATGGCAGCAGAAGAATGAATTCAGAAGTGTACAAAAGAGTCTCGCCTACCAGTGTTCAAGAAAATGCCACCAGACTCACTGGAAAGTGCTTCATATGGCAACAGGACAGTGACCCAAAACACTAGTACTGCCAACTCAATCAAGGAGATTATCATAGAAGTTGTTGTAATGAAGGGTCAACAGAGTGTGGATCCATTTGCAGCTTTATTAAAAACAGCAGTAGTACAGACAAGGGCAGAGCAGTACCGTAAACAGGGACAGGCAAGGATCGAGGCAGGCAGCAGAGAATCAGAGTCAGGTCACAGGCAAGGATCGGGGCAGGCAGCAAACAAACACAGTCCAGGGTACAGGCAAGAGTCAGGGCAGGCAGCAGGGGTTCGCAAGAGATAAACAGTCCAGGTAACAACAAGATATCAGTCCACAGAATAACACTCAGAAATGATCACCACAGCAAATCAAGACTTCGCGAAGATGAGGTGTGTATGCATGTCTTATATAGCGTGTGTGATGCAGTGCAGGTGTGTGTGCAATCAGTCCCAGGAATGAGGGCCTATGGGAATTGGAGTCCGAATGGTGGAGAATCAGTATTCCGGTGATGGCTCCCTCCGGCGGTCCGGAGGATGAACCGTGGGAGCCATATTCATGACAGAGCCCCCACCCTGCGAGCGGCTCCTGACGCGAGGAGGCGGACGCCGGGGTCTACCACGTGGTCGAGGGGCCGGTCTCTCCGGGTGCGTCCGATGGAATTCCTCCACGAGTGCAGGGTCCAGGATATCATCCGCATCGACCCAGGATCGCTCCTCCGGACCGTACCCCTCCCAGTCGACCAGATATTGTAGTCTCCGACCCCAACGCCTGGAATCGAGCAGCTCTCGGACTTGATAAGCCTCCTCGCCCTCAATCGTCAGTGGTGGGGGATGACGGCCCTCAGCTCCCTCCGGCTCCCCCCTTGGACCCCCGGAGGGTTTCAGCAACGAAACATGGAATGTAGGAGAAACACGATAGTTAGCAGGCAGATTTAAACGAAATGAGACAGGAGTAATTTGTTTAACAATTTGAAAAGGCCCTACAAACCTGGGACTGAGTTTCTTGCAAGGAAGTCTTAGACGAAGATCCCTGGTAGAGAGCCAGACCCACTGCCCAACGGTGTACTGGGGATTCGGTTGGTGGTGTCTGTTGGCCTGTACCTCTTGTCTCCTGATAGCGCGTTGTAGATGGTGATGGGCCATGTCCCAAGTCTCCTCGCTCCTGCGCATCCACTCATTGACTGAAGGTAGCTCAGAGGGTTCACCTGACCACGGGAACAGTGGAGGTTGATAGCCTAGGACGCACTGGAAGGGTGTGATTCCTGTGGCCGGTTTTCTCAGGGAGTTCTGGGCATATTCAGCCCACATCAAATAACGACTCCATTCCGACTGGTCCTTCTGGCAGTAGGTGCGGAGAAAGCGTGTGAGTTCCTGGTTCATCCGTTCTGTCTGTCCGTTGGATTCTGGGTGGTAGCCTGACGTGAGGCTGATGTTAACGTTTAAGTTCTTGAAGAATGCAGACCAGACCCGGGAGGTGAACTGTGGACCTCTATCTGACACAATGTCCTCAGGTAACCCATAAAATCTGAAGACGAAGTTACAAAGCAATTCAGCGGTCTCGAATGCAGTGGGAAGTTTGGGCAAAGGAATGAGACGGCAAGCTTTAGAGAAGCGATCGATAACAGTGAGAATTGTGGTGTTGCCTTGGGATACGGGTAGGTCGGTTACAAAGTCGATGGCTATATGTGACCAGGGGCGTTGTGGGATGGGTAACGGTTGGAGCAGGCCAGCAGGAGATTGGTGAGGAGTTTTGGATGTTTGACAGGCTGCGCAGTTGTGGATGAATTGAGTCACGTCTTGAAGCATGGAATCCCACCAGAACCGGTTTTGCAGGAGGTGAAGAGTGGCGGTGATACCTGGGTGACCTGAGCTGGGTAGGTCGTGGACGTGGTGTAGGAGTTTATCTCTCAGGGGAGCTGGTACAAAAGTACGGTCAGGCGGGCATGCAGCTGGTGGCGCGGACTGTTCGTTGGCCTGAGTAATTTCGGACATTACGTCCCACTGGACTGGTGCTAAGAGGAGTGTGTCAGGGATAATGTGCTCTTCTGTCTCGGATCGTTCTACCCGTTCCGTTTGTCGAGATAGTGCATCAGCCTTGGTATTCTTGGAACCCGGTCGGTAAGTCACTTTGAATTGAAAGCGGGTAAAGAACATAGCCCAACGAGCCTGACGAGGGTTTAGTCGTTTGGCGGAGCGGAGGTATTCTAGGTTCTTATGATCGGTGAGTACGGTGAATGGATGTTGCGCTCCCTCCAACCAATGGCGCCATTCCTCTAGCGCCGCTTTTATTGCCAGTAATTCTCGATCTCCCACGTCGTAATTTCGTTCTGCCGCCGATAGCTTCCTGGAATAGAAGGCGCAAGGGAACATCTCAGGAGTGCCCTGGCGCTGAGACAGAATAGCTCCGATGCCTGTGCTGGAGGCGTCTACCTCCACAATGAAAGGCCGTTCAGGATCCGGGTGACGGAGAATGGGTGCTGTAGTGAATCGTTCTTTTAATCCCTTGAATGCCTCGTCAGCCTCGGGGCACCAGTGTAGGTGAGATGTCTGACGTTTGGTCATGGAGGTTAGGGGTGCTGCAACGCTGCTGAAATTGCGAATGAACCGCCTGTAGAAGTTAGCAAAGCCCAGAAACCTCTGCAATTCTTTGAGCGTGCGTGGTTTTGGCCAATTGAGTACAGCTTTTACCTTGCTGTCATCCATGGCGACCCCCTCTCTGCCGATACCTCCACGTCCTTCCTGGGGTATGTTTCGATGAAACTCGCACTTCTCTGCTTTCGCGTATAGTTGGTGCTGAATGAGTCTCTGTAGTATAGCTCGTACATGCCGGACGTGCTCCTCTATGGACCTGGAGTATATAAGAATGTCATCGATGTATACAATGACCCAGCGGTTCAGCATGTCCCTGAACACGTCGTTGATGTAGGACTGGAGTACTGACGGACTATTGGACAGCCCGAACGGCATGACAAGGGTCTCATAGTGGCCGGTGGTTGTAGAGAAAGCAGTTTTCCACTCGTCCCCTTCTCTGATGCGGATGAGATTATATGCACAGCGGAGGTCGAGCTTGGTGAAATATTCAGCCTGTCGTAACTGTTCAAGAGCGGCCGGTACTAAGGGCAGGGGATAACGAAATTTGATGGTGATTTCATTCAGGCCTCGGTAATCGATACAGGGTCTCAGGCCCCCGTCCTTCTTCTTGACAAAGAAGAATCCTGACGAAGCTGGTGATGTGGATGGTCGGATGAACCCCTTGGCTAATTCTTCTTCAATGTAGGCTTTCATAGCGGCTGACTCAGGCTGTGACAAAGGGAAAATTCTACCCTTAGGAGGTGTGGTGCCTGGTAATAGATCGATGGCACAGTCCCCGGGTCGGTGAGGAGGTAATTCGGTAGCTTTCTGTTTGCTGAATGCCACTGCCAAATCGCTGTATTCGGCGGGGATGTCGAGTTTCCCGGGGCTGGATTCTTGGAGCTCGACAGTTTGAATTGGTAATGGGGTGACTTGTTGTAAACAGTTCTTATGGCAGAAGGCGTCCCATTGCAGTATCTGTCCCTCTTTCCAGGAGATCTGTGGGTTATGAGTTCGAAGCCACGGTAGACCAAGGATTATGGGGTTGTTAGGTGAGTGAATGACATAGAAACGGATGAGTTCACGGTGTAGAATTCCGATTTGTAACTCGAGTTCGTCGGTGATGTGAGCCACCCTTCCTCCTCCAATAGGTTTTCCATCTAACGCCTCCACTGTCAACGGAGAATAGCAGTCGGTTAGTGATATGTTGTATTCTTTGATGAAAGTGTCAGACATGAAATTCCCGGCAGCGCCAGAATCCAGCAAAGCTTGAGTGGTAACACTTTGATTGTTGACAGTGACTTGTACGGGAATTGTGAGGCAGTTAGTTGAGTAACCGGATTGAATGAGAGAACTCGCCGCTTTAGAACTGGCAGGCGTGGGTCGAACCGGGCAATTGACTTTGAAATGACCAGCCTGGCCGCAGTACAGACAGAGGTGCATTTGTCGTCTTCTCTCTCTCTCCTCCGGCTGGAGTGGGGTGTAACCCAGTTGCATGGGCTCGGGATTCTGACACGTTGGGCTGGAGACTCGTGGGAAACGTCGTGAGCGAAGAAGGTTGTCAATGTGAATGGAGAGATCAATAAATTAATCTAGTGAGCTGCCCTCATCCCGGCAGGCGAGTTCTGCTTGTAACTCCATGGTTAAACCTCGACGGAACAGCAGCTTCAACGTGTCCTCCACCCAGTTGGTTTGAGCCGCCAGAGTGCGAAATTGCAAGGCGTATTCAGCTGCCGTGGTTTTGCCCTGTGTGAGAGAGAGCAGCTGATCGCCCGGACTTTGACCCCCCATGGGATGTTCAAAAACCTCTCTGAATCGCTGCAGGAACCCAGTGAATGTGGGAAATACGGATTTATCATCTCTCCAGACAGCAGTAGCCCAATCCAGCGCTTTGCCGGTTAGCAGAGAACACACAAAGGATATTCGGCTTGATTCGGTGGGATACAGAGAGGGTTGTTGATTGACATACAACGAGCACTGTAGAAGAAACCCCTTACATTTCGCTGGAGTGCCGTCTAATTTCTCAGGTAAGGCCAGACGGGGGTTCACGGCTGGAGGATTTGGGAAAACTGGCGTGGCAGGTGCAGCGGGCGGCGGCGTGGCGGCCTCGGCGGGGTTGAGGCGTAGGCCCTGTAGTGTCTTTACCAGCTCCTCCGTTAACGAGGTTAAGCGATTCAGTTGGTGGTGATGCATCGCTAACTGATTGGCTTGAGCTGATAGCTCGGTGGATATCTGTAGCAAAGCTGCTGGATCGCTGGATGGCGAAGTCTTCTGTAATGAAGGGTCAACAGAGTGTGGATCCATTTGCAGCTTTATTAAAAACAGCAGTAGTACAGACAAGGGCAGAGCAGTACCGTAAACAGGGACAGGCAAGGATCGAGGCAGGCAGCAGAGAATCAGAGTCAGGTCACAGGCAAGGATCGGGGCAGGCAGCAAACAAACACAGTCCAGGGTACAGGCAAGAGTCAGGGCAGGCAGCAGGGGTTCGCAAGAGATAAACAGTCCAGGTAACAACAAGATATCAGTCCACAGAATAACGCTCAGAAATGATCACCACAGCAATACACGCAATGTGTATGCATGTCTTATATAGTGTCTGTGTGATGCAGTGCAGGTGTGTGTGCAATCAGTCCCAGGAATGAGGGCCTATGGGAATTGGAGTCCGAATGGTGGAGAATCAGTATTCCGGTGATGGCTCCCTCCGGCGGTCCGGAGGATGAACCGTGGGAGCCATATTCATGACAGTTGTGTTGAAACAGCCAATAATAAAATGTGACATTCTGTACTTCTGCCTCATATTAATCTTTTAATCATATTTATAGATGTCTTGACACCACAGCTAACAGAGCAATTTTGTCTTTACTGTTCCAATACTTATGGAGGGCACTGTATATATATATAGCTGAACTATCCCTTTAATTTGCATATTAGACTAATATCTAATATTTGGGAACAAACATCAGATGATTTCAGTAAAACTATTTTTAATGTTTCCAAGCAGACACACTATGGTCATCTTTATATGTTTGGTGGAGTAAACTATGCTATATTTAAGGTAATGATGTGTCAGTTCCGCTTTTAGTCATTTAGTTTGTATTGAGTGTCTGTCTGTGACTCATGACACAATGATATTACACAGTGCCTGTGACCCCCTGCTTGCACAGGGAGCGTGCCTTGCAACCATGGAGACATTTGTGAGAGACGCTGCGTGATATCATTGCGCCTGCTGCACCCATGGTACGGCAGCAAAGTTCCTTGATTATTACGCCAGAATGAGAGTATAGTTCCTAGCCATATTGACCTAGAAAATCGCAACTTTTCATTTTCTGTCGGTCTTAGTACACGATGTAACTACAGAAGAGTCAAGTTTTAAATAGGAAAAATATCGAAACTCTTTGGTCATTTTTTAAGGAGATGCTAACGGTCTAATCAGATTCAATGAACTATGCTAAGCTATGCTAAAAGTGGTACCGCCAGAACCGGAGATCGGCTGAATGGATTCGAAAACGGTAAAACTCAACTGTTTAACTCTAGGGGAGTTGGAAAATGAGCCTATTTTCAAAAAAAGTGGAGTGTTCCTTTAAAAAACTCATCCTCCAGTCACTCCCATTATAAAGCTTTGAACGAGCCAGGATATTTTTAATATAACTCTGATTGTAATTGGCTGAAAAAAGAAAGTCATATACACCTAGAATGGCTTGAGGGTGATTAAATTATGGGGTAATTTGTATTTTTGATTGAAACTAACCCTTTAACTGTAAGCCAAATGTATATGTGAACACTCACAACATTTACATTGCTCATAGTCTATATGCACATGTTCATTTAGCTGTGTTTTCTCTTTCACTCTCTATAAAGCTTTCTATGTAATTGGCATCCTAGAGGGAGCAGGCTAAAGTCTGAAATCTGGAGTTTTAACTTCTCTCCAGGATGCCTGTTTGATGGGGAAAAGGAAGGTAAAAAAATAACAATGAATTTTTGTTGCTCATTGGATCAAGTTCAGTCACATGGCTGGGGAGATGTTGACCTACCAATAACTCAGAGCCAAAGAAGCAGCTTTGCATTCTGCTCAGCTAGCAGATGTTCATCATGTTGTTTTGTGGTGTACTGTGGCATTTGGTCTTTTCTGATCACACTAGTAAAGAAAGTCCTGCAGGGGATCTACAAATATATAAAAAATAAAGCATTTACTTTTAAAATATGAAACATTATATATAAAAATGTGTTATTATTTTAAATATAACTAAGAAAAAGCAATTCCTTCATTTTTTAAAGTTCTATGAACACCTTTTTTTCTTTTTTACAGTGTTTACCGCCATTGTTAATGGCATCAATGTAATTGCTCTTGCTCATAAACCAAAGCCCTCTAATAAGTGTACAAATCCAGTCTGCCACAAGACTAGCCACATGTAAAAGAATGTAGTCAGTACAGATGTTAGTTTTCCGAAGGGACCCGCGAAGGGGTGCCTGTTTTGTTTGATCAGCCACTTACAGAGAATGTAGTACAGAATAACAGCCAAAAGACTTTTTCTACCAACAACAACAACAAAAAAAAGAGTTAATGTAGTGTGGGAAAAATACATCTGGACATCCGGTAAAAACAAAAGCAGATCTTTACATTTAGATACATGTTCATACTCCATAGAACAATCATTTGGTCGCCTATGCATCCGTACATAAGTTATGTTGATGTAAATATATGTCAGATCATACAATGGTCAACGAACATCTCATGAAGTCGTAAACACAATCCTTTCTTTTCCCAGTACTGGAAACATTTAACCACCCAAAGATTTAAAGGTGCAGTAAGCGATTTCTGAGAAAAGCTGTTGAAAGTTGATCGGACCGAGCACCAAAACACTTGTAGCCAATCAGCAATAAGGGGCGTATACACTCATTAAGGGGGAGGTGCATACCTGTGTTGCATAGCGTATTTGTGAATTTAAGGGCGGGGCTATCAAGATAGGGGTGTGGTCCTTTTGAGTAGGGGCATGTTTATTTTGGTGATTTAAAATATAAACATAATTTCTCAGAAATTGCTTACCTTTAATGAAAAAGTCATTCTTTCCAACATTTGACCATGTTTAAATCCATCCTACACAATTTTGCCGATTTTTGCATGGATAGTCCAGACATTCCTAGGCCTATAGCAATAACCAAGAAATGATATGCAATGAATGAACAAATAAAGCAACATAAATAGCTTAAGCATTTCATTTAGTAACAGCTAGTGAGAATGGCACAGATTCAAGAGAAACTCTCTTGCTAATGTTGGTTTTGCTCTGATTTCAAGAACATGCCAGTAAGATCATGCCAACCTGCCAAGAATGATAATGGCAGGACCACATTCTTGCTTTTGTGATATTGTTTAGTTCTCTTACACGCCTTTTCACCCAGGAATGGAAGTTTGATAAGTTTCGTCTACTAACTTGAGCTAATATGCTGTTTAAAATGTTTGATTGCAAGTTTGTTTAATTTTAAACCAAGCTTTTCTGCATAATGACATATTTTCTGTATTCTCTGTTTATGCGAACCGTTGAGCTTTTTATCTGAACCATATGAGATCTTTGTTCATGAATTTGTTTTCTGAGAAAGTCTTTCTTACTGAACTATACATGAAGCTGAACATTCTTTCTTTCTTTCTTTGTTTCTTTCTGTTATTTTAATATACTTAATGTAATTTATTCTTGTGATGCAAAGCTGAATTTTCAGCATTATTACTCCAGTCTTCAGTGTCACATGATCCTTCAGAAATCATTCTAATATGCTGATTTGCTGCTCAAGAAACATTTCTTATTATTATCAATGTTGTTTTTTGCTGCTTAAAGGGTTAGTTCAGCCAAAAAATTCTGTCATTAATTACTCACCCTCATGTCGTTCCACACCCGTAAGACCTTCGTTTATCTTCAGAAGACAAATTAAAATATTTTTGATAAAATCCGATGGCTCAGTGAGGCCTCCATTGCACTTTTCAATGCCCAGAAAGTTACTAAAGACATATTTAAAACAGTTCATGTGACTACAGTGGTTCAACCTTAATGTTATGAAGCGACGAGAATACTTTTTGTGCGCCAAAAAAACAAAATAACGACTTTATTCAACAATATCTAGTGATGTGCGATTTCAAAACACTGCTTCATGACGCTTCGAAGCTTTGCAAATCTTTTGTTTCGAATCAGTGGTTCAGAGCGTGTATCAAACTGCCAAAGTCACGCCCCCCAGTGGTGAACCATTGAAATTTCGAAACACTTATGACGTAACGAAGCCTCGTTTACTGAAATCACGTAACTTTGGCAGTTTGATACGGGCTCTGAACCACTGATTAATTAATGACAGAATTTTCATTTTTGGGTGAACTAACCCTTAAATATTTTTGTGGAAACCATAATATAGCCTACCATTCAAAAGTTTGGGGTGGGTAAATACATAAATAAAAGAAAGAAATTAATACTTTTATTCATCAATGACACATTAAATTTATAAAAATTGACAGTGAATACATTTATAATATTACAAAAGATTTCCATTTCAAATAAATGCTGTTCTTTTAAACTTCCTTTTCATCAAAAAATCCTGAAAAAATCAGTTTACACAAAAATATTAAGCAGCAAAAACAGTTGTAAACATTGATTCAGACTGAACAATGTCCCTATGTACAAATCTTGGTTAAGATTGATGGCCCTGTGAAGTCTAGGGCACTATTGAGTGATTATAACTTACCCTTGGTTTGCATCTGGAACAACTTCATCTGAATGTAAATCAACAGTTCACTTCTTATCTAACATCTGTCCTCAGCCTGAAGATAAGAACAGAGTTCTTACTCCAGAACCACTGTCCGCTGTTTGACTCTGAGCCTGCAGCTTTGAAAGGAGTGAGTAATGTCTGTTAACATGTGCACCAATTCCAATAATTGAAATAACTGTGAGAAAAATGCAGCTCTTGTTTTTTGTCACAGGAACTCCAGCCTCTATTTGGATTAACAGCATAAAGAGTTGATAGATGAGACTCAGAGTTAAACAGGAAGTTGTTTCTAGACCTGCTATAATGGTGCAAGTGATTATACAAGACATGCCGTGTGAACCTTCAGCAGATGTGGAATTTCTGGAAGTGCAACTCCATACGTTCCGTCAATATTGAATTATTCATTCATTGGCTGCGTATGCGTCTGGTGTTTTAGGTTATCAGGTGTTTTTTTGCTGCTTGTTACTGTAAAATCCCGTTCAAAAGTCGAAAATAAAGTTTCAGGTTGTCTCCAGCATGTCCTTATCAGAATGGCACGGAAGTCTGATTCAGGATGACACACGTGAATGAATGAAGTGTACCAACTTCTCGGGGTAAATCAAGTGTAGCCTGGAGACTGTTTGACAAAACAGAGGGGTTAAACTCACAGCGATATGTGCTTGTCTTCACATTTTCTCTGTCAAGAAAATACAAAACAGATTTCATGAGTAGACCCAAAATGACCTCGTGTGCCCACAAGAGTCTGTTTACCTGAATTATAAGCAAAGAAATTAATCTAAGTCATGAAAAAATGATGTTCATGTTGTGTACTGAGATTCTGAGAAGTTTTGCTTCACTCCGAAAATATATAAAACACTAAAATATTATATAGGTTTGAATATGAACCTGTGAAAAGGATGAAGGTACAAGCGAACACACACAAAAACTTTGTCCTGGAACTCTGAAAATAATAATAAATCTGTCATCAGCCCAAGGGACTTTCCATTGATACATAATTTATTGATCCCTAAATTAGGATGTTGTTTCCAATTCGGAGAGAGCAAAAAATACACCTTCTGAAACAGGAACAATTTATGCAGTAAATTGACCTAATTTTCCAGCATGACTTTTGTTAAAGGAATAATTTATCCAAAAATCAAAATATACAGTCATCATTTACTCATGTTTTCATTCATGAAATCATGTTGTTCCCTGTATCCATGAAAAACACAGGGATATTTTTATAAGAATGTTTGCACTGTCCTTTTTCATACGAAGATGGTTCATTGTGACCAAGTCCTTCAAGATTTGTGAAGGACAAATCTTAAATATATATATATATATTTAAATTAAATTATTAATAATTAATTCATAGTCTTTTACCACTGTTTTATGTAGCAGCCTATAAATAGAAACACTTGCAGAAAGGCTAATATGTCACTTCCTGTAATCTCTGGAAAGGTCAAACTAAAGCAGTTTTTTGTTCTTTTTTGTTCTTTTGTTCTTTGGTAATGTTTTCCTAAACCTATCATTTTTTACCGTATATAAGGCTTAAATGTTTTCTTAAGCGGTGTGTGGGGTTTTTTACAGAGTGGACATGAGTTCAGGCAAACAGCCTATTGTTTCAGACCTCACATCCTCTCACAGGTTTCTCGTTTGAGATGATCTGGGTAATCGGAGAGGTCAGAAAAATCCCGGAGGCGTAATGATGGGGAGTCACTGTAGAGGATCCATTGTAGAACAAAAATAGATTATGACTTCATTCACATGAGGGGTGTGATAATCATATTTCTATTTTGTTTATCCAAAGCGACTTACATTGGATTCAAGGTATACATTCTATCAGTACATGCATTCCCTGGGATTCGAACCCACGACCTTGCCGTTGTTAGCGCCACGCTCAACTGGTTGAGCTGCAGGAATGCCATTTATATTATATTCATATTCAGTGCGATTTGTTAAAGTATTTTAGCTGTCATGAACTTCTGTTCAAACAGAGCCACTGTGTCACAAGAGCATCATGACTCATTAGTTGGATATTTGGAGCAGTCAACTATATGTTTCCCAATGCATGAATAATCTAATGACTTTAAAAATGAATTATTATTGGTTTTGTATACTTTGAGTAAACCCATAGCGTTAAAGGGTTAGTTCACCCAAAAATGAAAATTTCATGTTGTTCCACACCCGGAAGACCTTCGTTTATCTTCAGAACACAAATTAAGATATTGTTGATAAAATCCGATGGCTCAGTGAGGCCTCCATTGCCAGCAAGATCATTTCCTTTTTCAATACCCAGAAAGCTACTAAAGACATATTTAAAACAGTTCATGTGACTGCAGTGGTTCAACCTTAATATTATGAAGCAACAAGAATACTTTTTGTGCGCCAAAAAAACAAAATAACGACTTTATTCAACAGTATCTAGTGATGGGCGATTTCAAAACATTGAAGCTTCGAAGCTTTGCTAATCTTTTGTTTCGAATCAGTGGTTCAGAGCGCCAAAATCACATGATTTCAGTAAACAAGGCTTCGTTACGTCATAAGTGTTTCGAAATTTCAATAGTTCATGTGACTTTGGCAGTTTGATACGTGCTTCGAACCACTGATTCGAAACAAAAGATTCGTAAAGCTTCAAAGCTTCATGAAGCAGTGTTTTGAAATCGCCCATCACTAGATATTGTTGAATAAAGTCGTTTTTTTTTTTTTGGCACACAAAAAGTATTCTCGTTGCTTTATAATATTAAGGTCGAACCACTGTAGTCACATGAACTGTTTTAAAAATGTCTTTAGTAGCTTTCTGGGTATCTGAAAAAAGAAATGATCTTGCTGGCAATGCAGATTTTTATGCAGATTTTATCAGAAATATCTTAATTTGTGTTCTGAAGAAGAATGAAGTTCTTACGGGTGTGGAACGACATGAGGGTGAGTAATTAATGACTGAATTTTTATTTTTGGGTGAATTAACCCTTCAAAGTCGTCATGAAACAGAAGTTGTGATAGTCTTTTCCAACTGAAACGGCTTCTGGAATGAGAAAAAAACAGAGGGTAGGACTTGATTTTGTCCATTGGGAATTGATTTGATGGTTGTGGTTTGCTATTGGTCGATCTCATGTGAGTGACAGGTTGCCCCGCCCTCACGCCAGTAAACACGACATCAGAGAAGAGAAGAGATGACGCTGCATGAGGGAGGGTAAGTTATTTTGATTAAAGATTATAAGGGAACATGAACAAAAAAAAAAAAAAAAGATGTGCAAAGATAAAATAAGAATTGTCAGATTTGATTTCATGGTGACTTTAAATATTAAACTCATCCAACAGTTTGTGCTGTATAAACACAAATCTCAAAATGTGCTCAAAATTCTTTTTAATAATTTTAATTTATCCAATTTTTAAATTTAGATTGATAATTTTAAACTTGTAGTCAATAGAATGGTGGGGAAAAAAATTGATGGTCCATTTTAGACATTCTACTAACTATAACTTTGCAACTACATGTCAACTAGCAGTCTTTAGAGTATTAGTAAACTGACTAATATTTGCCAAAACTTTATTTTCCCCAACAGACATTTTAATGTAAGTAACTTTGCAACTATGTGTCAACTTATTCTACAAACCCAAACCTTAAAACCTAACCTTAAACTAATAGTCTACTACAGTCTATACTAATACTCTTATGAGAGATAGTCTACATGTAGTTGCAAAGTTACTTATAGTTAATAGAATGTCTAAGTTGGACCATTTGAAATAAAGTGACCCAAAAATTCATATAGCCTAATTATATTGTAGGAGGTACCTGAGACATAGACCTGTAAGCAATCCACTAAAAACATATAAAACATCTGTCACTCAACTCAAGGATGTTAATTCATGACTTTATTGCTTAAATTAATTCATTAAGCTCATGTTTAGACATTGAATTTCCCTGCACACTTGAAAAGAGTGACAGATAACTGCCTAAAAAGATTCTCAGGAAAGTATGACAAGGCTTCTAAGAAAAACTGCATTTTCCAGTCTGATCATGTCTCTTAGTGGTTTTGGGTGAGTTTTTCTGGAAGCGCTGAGTCTTGTGAGCATTTTAACATGCAAAGCCACAAGCGAGAGTGAGGTACTAGCTGCTCATTAGCATAAGGATCTGAATGGGCAAAAGACCCCTGCTGGCATTCAGTGCTCTAGAGGTGCCAGCGTCGATACCACTTGAAACTGGGACAGAACTGGAGTCATACTTCCCGAAATACAAATCATGAACATGTCATGAGTAATTTCTTGTGTTGTCATGGTGGTCATCGGAGGGGTTTATGCCCATAATGAGTTGAAAGCCTGTTTACGTGACATAATGCATGATTACATCATACACTGGTGTTTGTGTCTCATCCCTTCAAAAATGCTTCAAATCACATTTGTTATTCAAATGCAATAATCTCAGAACTGTTTATTTGCTGAATGTATTCCTGATCTCGGATTTCTTTTTAGTGAGACATGAGGTTGAAGCTCTCAGATGTAACATTTGAAATGATGTCACCTAATGATTGTCATTTGTACGTAATCTTGACTTTTTGACCATTTTAGATTGAGACATCTATTTTTACTTGCATATTTCAGTGCACATACATGTAAAGAGCGACTAAACATCAAATGATGTACTGGTCTATTCAAAATATCAACTTGCGTTTGATGAAATACGTGTCAGAAATGTTCAATATTTATTTATTTACAAGACTTTTATATATGTCTATATAGAAATTGACTTTCAAAAATAAACCAAATCTGAAAAAATTCACTGGAGTATAAAGTGTGACAAGTTAAAATATAAAAATAATTGTATATATATATATATATATATATATATATATATATATATAAACTAATACATTAAATAAATCTATAAATAAAATAATTAAAAATATATAAATACATAGGCTACTATTTTATAATTAAATAACATATTCCTTTCCTTTTAAACTTGTTTAAACTTGCATTATTTAAACGGTCTTTGGTTATTTGTGTAATGGGCTACTATGTCAAGGCGGAAATCCATAAATGGCAATATGCATAAGTAGACAGACCCACTTGTTCTAGAGGGCGGGGCTTAATTAGTCTCGCTAGAATCACAACTGGAATCTGACTGGGTTTTCTTGCGCTCACTCACACATTCAGGAGGACTTTATAAACCACTTGGGAGGAGGATACACTACCTTATTTTTATACTACCTGGTTAAAGGAGTTTTAGTTGTTCTTCGTACTGTAGTTGGATTAGTATTGTCGCCTTGGGACAACATGGAAAGCAACAGGCAAATGAAATTTCGCATGCTTGTATTGGTTCTGATTTCATTTTTCATGAAGGATTGCGCCTCAGGTGAGTCTCTTACCTGTGACATATAATGGCTGTTATTCAGTTTTTTAAGCAGCTTTCTATCGGTGTAAACCATTTCTATCGTTTTATTTAAAAAATGCTATTCAAAACAATCTTATTGATTCACTTGCTTTGCTCTTTTATAGACACCTTTCCAAAAGCACAGAGAGTAGCCTGGTCCTCCATCAATTTTAAATCTATGTTAACATGGAGTCCAAAACCAACGAATTATTCCTACACTGTTGAATTTTCAGAGTAAGTCATTTTTTGTTATTACAGTTAGTAGTCAGGATGTTTATTATTACATTCATTGTTCTGAATGCAGTATTATAGCTATCAAAAATGTGCTAGAATTAGCAAATACACCCATCCAGGTTACATTTAAAAATATAAATTATTACATCACATCAAAAGGTCTGCACACAATAGTGAAAATGGTCTAAATCTTTTACAGTTACCTCAAGTTCAATATAAAAGTGAAATGTACACATATTATATAGAGCTTTATATATGTAGCATATAATGTTTATTTTAACACAGTAGTGCTAATGTTATTGCAGTTATCTAATATTACTTTGATCATATTGATTCTGACCAATCAAGTCATAATTCATTGATTATCTCAAAAGGTTTCTCACTGTGTAATCTCAGCATGGCCATAAACTGATAAAAGTGTATGGTGTATAGGCAATAAAAGTGTATATTATGGATTTTCTCATTTGTTACCATCTATTTAACGTGTCAAAATGTCATTTATACTCAATTTTCTATCAATGTTCATCAGTAATTTAATTAAAAGTGGTAGAAAAAGTGCATTGGATTTAACTCTGCAGGTTATAACTTTGGAACCGCTTTTTAAGGCAGCAATTAAACTTACGATTTCAATTTTAGATGCTTTTTTATTAATGTGCAATGCATAAAAAACCTTTATGAATAAAAATGCTCTGTATTAAACTCTCACATGGTGTAGATTTGGCAATTCTAGCATAGTTCCACACCCATGACTTGTTACAGCAGGCACCAACCTGTCGCTTATTCTCATGTAATGTAATTTATTATTTCCAAATGTTTCTTTACAATCTAAATGTCTGTGTAAATGATTGTAGACAGGGCCAGGACAAAGAAAGGACACCGCAGTGTATCAGGACGATGGAAACTGAATGCGACCTGACTACAGAGTTAAAAAACCTGAAGGCTTATTACAGCGCTGACATCCTGTCTGAACCCATGCGGGGCGTCTCCTCGGATCTGGTTGAATTCCCTCATGTCAGCTCTGAGAAATTCTCCCCTTATCATGACAGTCAGTATTCTTGACAACCAACTTTACACTCTGTTTAATGACATGATTTTGAGCCATTATAAAGATCTTCTGCTTTGATTCTCTTTCAGCTCACATTGGCAGACCAGAGTTTACAATAGTAAGCGATGACAAAAGGAAGATGACGCTGCGTGTAACGGATGTCCCCACGGCTCTCTTTAATGATCGTAATAAGAGACTGAATATTCGGGATGTTTTTGGGGATGACCTGCTTTATAAGGTTACCTACAGGAAAGCCAAGAGCACAGGAAAGGTTAGTGTTGTCTGTAAAGCAGATTATCTTTCGTCATTCTTTCTTTTCTGAGCTCTTTCGCCACTTTGCAAATTACGATCATAAATTATACCATGTGAACTAAATAATAAGTCATTTAATCGTTTTAGCACCTTGCACTTATTAAATCATTAGGGATTAAATGAAAATGAACCATCCACATTTTCATCAGGTAGAGACTAAAAGCTTTTTCTTCCATAAATATTTTTTTTTTTAACTTAGAGGGCAATAATAATCCTAATTAAAAAACTGACAATTATTAAAATATTTATTTTACTTACCATGATATCATAGGGCACAATAAAGATGACAGTTACAAAAATACACTATAGTTACTATATATAACTATAGTTTATGCCAAATAATCTACACTACCATTCAAAATTTTGCATCAGCAAGATTTTTTAAAAATACATTTTATTCCGCAAGGATGCTTTAAATTGATCAAAAGTGAGAGTAAAGACATTTATAATGTTACAAAAGATTTATATCTTAAATAAATATTGTTCTTTTGAACTCTACACTGTAAAAAGTTATTTTCATGATTTTTTTTATCACATTTTCTCTTTTGTCATATCAACTTAGATAATTAATGTGGTTCAGATAACATAACATTTTGAGTTTCTGTTGATTAAACCAATCACCTTCATTGTATTAACTCAAAATTTTAATTTCAATGAACTCAAAATTTTAAGGCAACCAGGTAACTTGCTTTTTTTTAAGTTAAACCAACAGTTCTTTTTTATTTTTTTACAGTGTATATTAATCAAAGAATCCTGAAAAAATTTCAAAGTTTCCAAAAAAATATTAAGCAGCACAAACATTTTCAACATGAATAATAATAAGAAACAACTGTTTCTTGACTAGCAAATGATTTCTGAAGGATTACATTTTAAAATATATTCATATATATATATATATATATATATACACGGTCAAACCAAAAATTATTCAGATATTTTTTATATATTTTTACTAGTGGGTGCAGGACACTATAGTTCATTTATGTAAGTGAGAATAGCAAAATAAAGTAAACTGTGACATATTATACCCAAAAATTCTTCATACAGTGGACTTCCAGTAAAACTGATAAAAATTTGGAACCAAAAATTATTCAGACACTTTGACCTGACCATGTTTTGCTTAAGTGTTATCTGGCATAATTAAGATTAATTTTTTCTAAAACAGTTTAACTCTGAGATCTTGTCATATTTTATTACCATTTTTTTAAACTATAGTGAATAAACTGTATTAATGAATGAAATGTTCAAGGTGTCTGAATAAATTTTGGTTTGACTGTATGTATATATATATATATATAATCAAACTAATGGGACCTTATTGCAAACTGGGTTACACTTTATTTTAAGGTGACCACTGTAAAATAAAGTGTTACCATAAACCTATATGATACATTACACATATTATACATCATTTTATGTGTTGGCCTTTTCAGAAAGAGAAGACCAGTAAAAGCAGCATCATTGAGCTGACGGATCTGGACCAAGGAGTGAGTTACTGTTTTAACGTTCAGGCGTACCTACCCTTCCGCACTCAAGACAAACAACACGGGGAGCTCAGCAACATCCAGTGCTCTCCAGAAGGAGAACCATCTATCTTTGAAGGTAATGCTTTCACTCTTTAAACAACAAGACTTAAACTTGGTCTGTCAGGGATTTTCAGCACAACAATCTCAGGAAAAGCAACGTTGGGAATTTGATTTTGATAGGGAGTGAATCATTTTCCCAAAATAGACTCACTCCCCTGATCTGGATTCTCGCTGTAACGCATCCATTTATGAAGTGTCGGATAGCTGATATAGTATCATATCAGAGGATTATATGGACTCTATGAATGTGTGATTCACAGCGCTGACTGAGACACTTAATGCAACTCATAATTGATAAGAAATGTGTCTGTTGGGCGGATTGTGATAGTAACTTGTGATTGAATCATATCAGCGTCTAGGGACCAATAGAACTGCAAAATTCCTGTGGTGTCCATCAAACTCATCGTTGAATCGAGTGTTTATGTGACCATGATGATGATGTAATGTTTTTGCAGAGTACGGTATGGGTGTCATCGTTGGAGCCATTCTTACCATCATTTTGGCAATAACAGCAATCATTATTGTCATTGTGATGTGCTGCAGACGAAGAAAGCAAGCGAAAAACAAAGGAAAAGAGGGATTACCATTGAACGGTGTGTGAGGAGTGTGGATGCCCTTTTGGGTACGTCTAAATTGGACTCTCCCTTATGAAGGGAGGATGGCATCCGGTTCCTCTATAAAACAGTGGAAAAATAGTGTTTCTGTGAAACCTCAAAATGTAGATATGTTAGACATATATTTTAGCAAGACAAGACCTTTATACTGTCAGGTGGTGGGTTCTTTAGTCTGACACTGAAGTGTACTGTGTAGAAGTTTTTATAAGCACTACCTAATTTCACCTACTTGCTAACAAATGGAAATACTGTATGATTTAAGATAGGGGTTTTTGTACACACTTGGGAGAATCAAAATCTGCTCATATTTTATTAAATAAAAGAAGTAATTTATTTTTTAGCTTAATACTGTAAACTGTATTCGTTTTTTGCATATTTGTGTTGTAACAGTGAAACGCTCTTCTAATTTAATTTTTATCACATTGCAACTGTACATGGTTAACCATTAATCAAAAAAAAAAAGGTTAAATCTGGTGTTTTGTTACCATTTTTAATTATCATTATACTACAGACCTGTGAATTCAGTGGGAATGGTACTGATGTGGATTTTAAACACACAAATAAAAAAATAAATATACAATAATGCACATGTGGACTAATCAGCATGCTGATCTTTGCCTTTTTTATTTCCTAACTTCAAAGAACATGTTATATATTATGCCTTATATGCATATTCAGTTAGAAGGATCAAACTCAGATACAGTATAAGGTTGTTTAACTTAAAAATTAGTTAAATAGCTCGATGGCGCCCTCAATTGTAAGTTAGTAGACTTCCATTAAATGTGACAAATATTTAGAGGTCCAAGGTGTTTTACATTTAAAGAATATATGTGTACATATGTAATGTTTTATTTATTTGTATGTTATATAGTTTTATTTATTTATTACAAAAAAACTAATATTGACAGAAAACTTGCTTTGTTTCAATATGGACATCACTAAAAATAATAACTTGCATTTCAGTAAGTGAGTCAGGAGTTGATTCAGTCACAGCTCTGATCTAATCAGTTCAGTTCAAAATGGTAGCTCATCTTAAAGGGTTAGTTCACCCAAAAATGAAAATTCTGTCATTAATTACTCACCCTCATGTCGTTCCACACCCGTAAGACCTTCGTTCATCCTCAGAACACAAATTAAGATATTTTTGATAAAATCCGAGAGCTCTCTGACTCCTCCATAGACAGCAATATAACCAACACTTTCAAGGTCCAGAAAGGTACTAAAGACATCGTTAAAATAGTCCACGTGACTACAGTGGTTCAACTTTAATTTTATGAAGCGACAAGAATACTTTTTTGTGCGCAAAAGCAAAACAAAAATAACGACTTTATTAACATGAATTTAACTAAAAAAAAAAAAACTAAATTAAAATAAAATATACAACAGAATTATTAGTGCAATTAGAACTTTCGCCAAAGTGACTGTTGTGTTTATTAAAAGCAGACAAGGAGAAACGTCAAAGTTAGACTTTGCGTTTAGGGACGGATGTCTGGTACACACACTTCCCGTCTGGCTGGATGTAATTTATCAACATCTCATTTGTATTGACCTCAAAGTACACAAATGCTCCTGTCGTCTTATTGACCATGTTGGAGAACAGCTGCCAAGATGACGGGAAGCTGCTCTTGTGGTCAGTGTAAATATCCTCTGCAATTCCTGTTCCGCTGACAACGTACGAACTTCCATCGTCTTCTCTGATAAACTGATGAAACAGAAAACATTTTTACATCATATTAAGTCATATTTATTGTTCCATTGCTTGAAGGGATAGTTCACCCAAAAATGAAAATTCTGTCATCATTTACAAGTTTAATTTTTGGGTGAACTATCCCTTTAATGCTGTTTGGTCACTTTAACACCCATAGAAGTCACTTTAAAACATTTGCTTAATACAATGCTGTATTAAGAAGTTGCTTGATTTTCTATTACACAATAATGTGATGTTCAAGATACCGACCTGTAGACTGTGGTCATGACCACACAGATATAAGGAGACATTGTACTTCTTCAGGAGGGGTCTGAGTTTTGATACCAGGCACTTGGTCGGACCATGATGGCCAATGGACCAGACTGGATAATGACCGGCCACAATGACAAAATCTGACCTGAGAATAAGTAACCACAAGATGCATTTATTATAAAAGCATTTGATGAATTTCAACTTTGTTTCACTTCTGATGTGGAAAACAGCTGTGAGTGTTTTATTCTCGGTGGAATATTTACTGTACTTTCCCCTGCACATGTGAGGACGTGCTGTTTGAGTTCAGTTTTATCTGGCTGCTAACAGTTTGTACATTAAACACAATCCTCTCAGGCGCTTAACCTTTCGCCCTTTTTCAAGATAAGTTAACAAGTATTCACTCGCAAGAATCGACTGATTAAAAAAATAATAAAAAAAAAACTAGGCAATTAAAAAAAAGAAAAAGTTCAGCAAATTTATAACTTAAAGTTGGCTTCAGAAGACTTGAAATATAGCAGCAGAAATGACCCTTTGCAGGGAGTTTGATTGACACCGATCTAACCAATCATCCCCCGTTTTTTCCGACAAAGCAGTCAGGAGAGTAAGTAGATTAACGTCGGTGGATTTTTAACTTTTGGATTTTGAAAAATGGTGTGTAGGCCTACGTCTTTCCGAGGTTGAAACAATATTCCTTCTGATGTTCATTCATGTTTATTTGATGCTATAAATTAACTAGTTACAGAGATGATCTGTTCACGAGCCGCTTGAAATGAGGCGTTACAGCGTCACGACACATTAAAGATCCACAAAACGGTATTTATTGTCTAAATTTCTTTAAAACTTACAAAATTTGACATTTGAGAATTTCATATCAAAACCTGCTCTGTCTTGTCTGTCGACGCGTTGTCAGTGTCCTTTTTGCACCGCGATATATTGTGTCCGACAAGCCATGCCGCTCTCACGAAACACATCTTTTTTTCAGAGTGAAAAATACCGTTTTGTGGCTCTTTAATGTGTCGTGACAGATCGCTGTAGCGCCTCAGTTCAAGCGGCTCGTGAACCGATCATCTCTTCCTACTAGTTCATTTATAGCATCAAATAAACATGAATGAACATCATAAATAATGTTACAATCACGGAAAGATGTCAGTACACACCATTTTTCAAGTTCAAGTCCACCTACGTTAATCTGCTAACTCTCCTGACTGGTTTGTCGGACAAAATGGCGGATTCGGCGTTATGATTGGTTAGATCGCCTGTCAATCAAACTCCTTGCATACAGTACTTTTATTAGTAGCTACTATAAACTGTCATTGAATGGAAAAGAGCTGCGTGAAGATTATTTGAACCTGTAAAGCCTGACATATGAAATAATAGTCAGAAAAATCTATTTTTTTTTTTTTTTTTTAAATTTAACAATTTATTGAACCTTTAGACAAAATATAAGTTTGCATAGCCTATGTGTTTTATGTTTTGTATCATATTTGATATTTTAGGCTTTTATGGCTCATATATATTATATAGGACAATATGGAGCTCATACTTGAGGAGAAAAACTTTAATTTAGAGGCCCAAACCGAGCAAAAAATATGTAGTATAAATTATAGAAGTTGTTATTTTTATGGCCAAAGCATAAGATGAAATTCTGAAAGCTTGTAATGTATATCAATACAATTTTTTATAACAGTATAACAGACTACTTGCATAAAATGCATATACTGTAAACATCAGCTTTCAAACTATATTTTCCAATAATATGTCTTAGTAAGATGATATTTAAATGTGTCATTTAAAATATTGTATATTGTAAATATTGTAATATTTTTTAAAAATGTATCGATTTTGTATCAAAATCTACTGCAAGTTGCTTCAGTCCAGTAAATGTTTGTCTTGAAATATGAATAACAATATAAAAGCTATTCTTACGTTTATTTTTGATATTAATATTACTTTAAATATGAAATATTTCACAGCAAAAACACGTGTAGCAAGACCTGAAGCGGGGCATTTTTAGAAATTTAAAAAGGTCTTTTACTTGCAAAAAATGTAGATTGTGTACAAGAGTTTTTCTGTAAAGAAAATTATGATCATGTTGTGAATTTTGAGGCCTTAGAAATTAATGTATTAAATATGACACAGTAGGCTTTATAGGGTTAAACATTTCTTCTTTGGGTTCCACACAAAACATAACAGCATTTATGTTTGCAATAATGATAAAATTAATTGTTGGTCATATTTTTATTAAGGAATGCCAGGAGTGTTTTTAAGAGAATGTGAGGGTGGATCTGAGGCGGTGAAGGAGTGAGAGACAATAAGTGAAGGAGGAGACAATGGAGGAGTGGAATGAGTGTGGCAGGTCAGGGCCTTTAAACATGCCCTAAAATTCCCTTTACCGGACTAATGTTTGCTCAGTAAAAAGTAAAACATTGGACGTTGGATTTCATTGTTGTTTGTTCACCTATTATACACTGTGGCTCAATTCCGATTTTTTCCTCCCATGTGGCACAGATTGGATATGACCCACGAACATGTAAGCAGGAAAAAGGTGCACGGATTCTGATATTCTCAGATCGGTTTCAGGCCTCATTCATATGTGGTAATAAATCTGATATGAATCAGATTTATTATTTGTGCCTGCCGTGTAAGCAGACAGATCGGATATCCCCCTGAGTCGAAAAAATATTGGGCAGTATTTAGGTGTTAACTAACTACTGTTGTTATACTAATATCTCACCTGGTATTTTGAAGTTTCTGCTCGATCCACTTCAGCTGTTTGTTAGCAGCAACGTAGTCCTCCGGACCCACAGGGTGAAGCCCGTCATAGGTGTTGCCACACAGAACCACAGTGTCGATCATCAGAACCGTGATGGACGTGTTGCTGCGAGGAACCTTGAAGTTCAGCTCATAGTAGAGGTCAGGGTAGATCCTGCCAAACATTAACAGCAGCCCGCTGTGGTCATGAATGCTCATGTTTACATTCTTTAATGCACAGATGTTAACCTTTGACCTCTGACTCACCATCTTTCAGATCTGTTTGAGTAGGCGATCTGGGCTGATATGTTTCCTCGGTGATCGTGATTTCCTGCTATCAGGTACCACGGCACGGGCATCAGCGCGGGATGAGAGAACACACTCTCATAGGTAGACTGAAGAATTTATTAGAGCTTCATTAGATTCATAATTTTAAAAAAATAATTAAATATTATACATTATATGCTGTATATGTAATATATTATGTATATAATTGTATATATAAATATAATGTATTATATATTATTATAATTATACATATTTATATAATGTATTAGTAAAATAATAATGCATAATAATTAATAAAATTACATTATGTAATTGAAAAAAATGAAATAACTTTAAACATTTTAAAATATTAAATATTGTAAATAATAATAATTATTATTATTTAATATAATTATTATTATTTAATTATTATTAATAGAAGATAATTTTATTTATAAAAGTAGATTATGCTTTGAAGTAAATTTAAGTAATTTTTAATTTTTGTAAGAGATGTAAATGGTTTGTGCATATGGTATCATTCAGTACCATAATAGAGAATATATCAAAGCACCTCACCGTACCATGGTACTTTTATTTTATTTTATTTTTTTATTTTATTTTATTTTATTATGTGGTGTCGAAACAATTAATCAAGATTAATCGCATCTAGCATAAAAGAAAAAAAAATATACACACATATATAAACATATACATTTATATATACTATATACACTACATACACACGTTATGTTAGATGCGATTAATCGCGATTTATTTTATTTTATTTAGTGCTGTCGAAATGATTAATCATGATTAATCGCATCTAGCATAAAAAATATATATATATACACACACACACACACACACACACATATACATTTATATATACTATATACACTACATACACCCGTTATGTTATGTTAGTTGTGATTAATAGCGATTAATTGATTTGACAGCACTAATTTTATTGTATAGTTTCTAAATTTGTTTAGGCTTCTAATAACAATTACTGTATTTACACTGATGTAAATATGGTGATGAGGAACCATCAAGTTTTACTTGTGCTTACTGTGGTCTTACTACAAATACAAGTAAACCATATAAAATACCATGAAACAAAACACCATAATTCAGTACTATGGCCATCTGAAATTTCTTACCATCTGAAACCTCACTGTACCATGGTACTTTTTTTGCAATATTTTTATTTAATTTTATTTATTTAATTTTATAGTTTCTAACAATTTACCATAGTTACATCTATCTAAATATGGTTATGAGGTGCTAACCAGTTTTACTTGTGGTAAAATTATTATGACTATGCACAAACTATGGTAATTAAGGGAAAAGCTTGACTGTGTTCTGTTCCTCTACCACTAGAGGGACCTAATTGTCTTTCACTCTAACTGTATCACATGTCCTGATGGTGTAAAGACAGTTCACTGCGCTAAAGTACCCTGGACACAGTCCCACCGTCTGCTCTTCAACCTGTCTGATCCTAGTTACATCAACACCAGAAATCAAACCTTGAAACTAGACTGCCTGTTGTACATGATAACCTGAGAAAACCTTATATTTTACATGGTGGATACCTCAAAAGGTTTAAAGGCACTTAAAGTCACCATGAAATCATCGTGTTTTTTTAATGTTTATAATAAATTGTTTATCTGTGCACATCATTTTTTAATTCATGTGCCCTTAATCAAAATAACTTCCCCTCCCTCTTACAGCGACATCTCTTCTCATCTCTGATGACATGTTTACTGGCGCAAGGGCAGGACAACCTGTCACTCACAAGAGATCGACCAATAGCAAACCACATACATCCAATCAATTCCCGATGGACAAAATCAAGTCCCCCCCCTACATTTTCACTCAGATAGACGTCACAATAGGGAAGAAAAGTCTATCACAAAGAAATTTAGAAGAAGAAACTTGGTGATCACCTTAAAGCGGGTGTCATCTACGTCCCTGACCCCACTGTAGTAGAAATGATCTCCAAGACTGAGGACGAAATCCAGACCTGAGCTCATAGCAATTCTGCCCAGTTCATTTGCTGTATCATACTCATGTGGCGTGTAGTAGGGGTATAAAGGAAGTCCACCCCAATCTCCAATCCCAACAAACCTTAGAAAAGCTGGAGAGAAACAAGACTTTATATCAATGCACATTCAACAGACCCACTTCATGCTTGATCACATGGAAAATTCTTTCTGAACCGGTTTGTCTGCTCTAGTAATCATGTGGCCAGAAATGATTATACTTCCTGACATTTTAAAGTTTGTAATCATACAGAAGAAAATACATCAGAAATACTCTACCTTGTTCATTTGCCTGACATGGTGGGCTGAATGTCTGAAGGCAGAAGATAAGAAGAAAGGCCAACCACGCCATAGCATGCCTTCAAATGGCTGATCTGATCCTGGAAACGGTCACAGTGTAAAAGTGAAGTTACGGGTTTGAGAGTCACACAGACACTGACAAGCCACAAACAGCTTAACATTCTATTCTCTGCACCTAAAGGGAAACAAGATGTGGTTTATGACAAACTTCCTGGATTGAGCTGAGAATGAGTGAAGCACATGATGCAGTGGCCAATGTTCACCAGTTTACACTGTAAACAAATGCATGCTATTATCAGCTATCAGAATAAAAGTGCTTAGAAATACAATAACAATACTAGGACAACTATTAATAATATATTAATTGTTGCTGGTAATAAAAATAATTTTATAAGAATTGTTGGTAACACGTTAGTACACATATAAACTATTAACTATTTAACTACGACTTTTCCCTCAATAAACTCCTAATTTACTGCTTATTAATAGTTAGTTAGTAAGGTAGTTGTTAAGTTTAGGTATTGGGTAGGATTAAGAATGAAGAATAAGGTCATGCAGAATAATATGTGCTTAATAAGTACTAATATATAGCTAATATTCTACAACCCAAATTCCGGAAATGTTGGGACGTTTTTTAAATTTTACACTTTTATCCACTAAATGAGCTCATTTCAAATTTGATGCCTGCTACAGGTCTCAAAAAAGTTGGCACGGGGGCAACAAATGGCTGAAAAAGCAAGAAATTTTGAAAAGATTCAACTGGGAGAACATATAGCAACTAATAAGTTAACTGATATCAGGTCTGTAACATGATTTGCTATAAAAGGGATGTCTTAGAGAGGCAGAGTCTCTCAGAAGTAAAGATGTGCAGAGCTGTGAAAGAGTGCGTAAAAAGATTGTGGAATACTTTAAAAACAATGTTCCTCAACGTCAGATTGCAAAGGCTTTGCAAATCTCATCATCTACAGTGCATAACATCATCAAAAGATCCAGAGAAACTGGAGAAATCTCTGTGCGTAAGGGACAATGCCGAAGACCTTTATTGGATGCCCGTGGTCTTCGGGCCCTCAGACGACACTGCATCACTCATCGGCATGATTGTGTCAATGACATTACTAAATGGGCCCAGGAATACTTCCAGAAACCACTGTCGGTAAACGCAATCCGCCGTGCCATCTGCAGATGCCAACTAAAGCTGTATCATGCAAAAAGGAAGCCATATGTGAACATGGTCGCCGTCGTGTCCTGTGGGCCAAGGCTCATTTAAAATGGACTGTCTCAAAGTGGAAAAGTGTTCTTTGGTCAGACGAGTCCAAATTTGACATTCTTGTTGGAAATCACGGACTCCGTGTCCTCCAGGCTAAAGAGGAGGGAGACCTTCCAGCGTGTTATCAGCGTTCAGTTCAAAAGCCAGCATCTCTGATGGTATAGGGGTGCATAAGTGCATACGGTATGGGCAGCTTGCATGTTTTGGAAGGCACTATGAATGCTGAAAGGTATATTGATGCAATTATAATTATTATATGGTGTTAATTATAATTATTAATTAATAATTATTAAATAAGGAATAATAATATTAAACATTTTGGTGCAATATTTCACACATACATTTTTACATTTATTTTTCAAATATAATTCTCTATGAAATAAAATGTTTTTCAGTGTGTTACTATGACAACCACAGTTGATCTTTATAGTAACAGAATTTGAAATTCTGTATAGTAATCCATTGGTAATATACCAATTTTTGTCACACTTTTATATCATATCAAGCAGATATGTTTTGTGAGGCTCTGGTTAGAGTTTACAGTGGAAGCTATCCAGAAGATCTCATAAATCATTAACATACCCTGAATAGCAAGTCATGCACAGCCTACACTATAAAAACAATGCAGTCTTCCATGCGGTAACATGGTAAAGTGATGGTACCAAATGGTAATAAAAAACATAATAATGCCATAGTACTTATTTGTACAAAAACAAAAACTTTAAAACCAATAAAATGAGATGGATTTTAGTTTAAAACATCAAACAGCACCATTTCTTAATATTACTTTTGGCCAACAGGATGTTTAAGTTTGTGTTTTACCACCTTTGGCCAAGAACAGGTGACTATATGTAAAAACACATGTGGAGGGTGAAAGGTCAAAGGAGTGTCTAATCTGAATGACCTTTCACTTACATTTGATGTGTGTTAAAAGTCAACATTCATCTTTTCAAAGATTTCCTAAAGTAACCAGCTTCGTAATGTGCAATAAACCAGTCAAACTGAATTGACACTCTCTCTCCAAATCATCAACACAATCTACAACCGTTTCTTCAAGACAAAAAAGTAGCAGACTTCATAGTATCAATCTCTTTTTTTAATGAAAACATACAGCAAAGGGGTTCATTGTGTGAAGTGCTACGACAATGACGTTTCTTACAGTTCTTACGTATAACAACCGTTCTGCAAAGAAAGATTCCTTCTACATCAAGAAATGCCAAAAAACCTGGAGTAAACGAGTGCATAGGCAACCTT
This sequence comes from Mylopharyngodon piceus, assembly GCA_039654765.1. NCBI lineage: Eukaryota > Metazoa > Chordata > Actinopteri > Cypriniformes > Xenocyprididae > Mylopharyngodon > Mylopharyngodon piceus. The sequence goes on along the minus strand of CM077444.1, from coordinate 5,204,471 downwards.
TCATCAAACAGTTTACTTTACAAGGATCCCTGGTTTTTCAATTCACCATACCAGGTAAAGTGCACCAAAAAGCAACTCTCACACATCCAAACCACCCAACCATGCTGCAGTGAGCACTAAGGCCACTTAGTAGCTTAAAAGGATTCATAATGAAAGTTTAGCTGATGAGAAAAAGGCAACAATAGTTCATTATCGTGTGTCTGTCTAACATATTAAACGTTCAGTTCAGTCCAGTGGCATTGATTTGTGTGAACCTATACAGACAAATTTCATTTATTAAACAATTTAGTGCACAGACACAAGATGTATTTCCTTGCTGTACGCTCCCACGCGTACTTAACGGATGTCCTATAAATTGGACTGCTTAAATTACAAAATTATATACAATCATTGAGGACAAAAGTAGTGTTAATACATTTCTAAACACATTTTCATCCCTAAAGGTTATCGATGATTAAAAACAAACTCCTAGATTAGTTTGGCAGGCGACTCCTTAAGAAGTGAATAGTTAGGGCCCTTAACTAGGGCCGCTGATAGTATAGTGCTGTCGTTCCTCTTTAAGAGCCAAACTCCACAGTTTCAGGGGTGATGAGTTTGAATTCATAGTTTCCTCTGCCGTCCATATGAAGGTAGTACTGTGAAGAAAAAAGGACAATTTGTGCTTTAAGTGTAAGTTTGGTGATTTTCAACCCACTTTGTATTGTTACAATGTCTGTGTTATATGAAAATTAACAATGTTTACAAGAAATTCATGTTTATTTGTCAGCAAAAGTCCACTGGATGACGTAAAACAAGCTCCACGGCTTTCCTGAAAACTACAGATTATACTTACGCATTTTTGTATCCCCACCCACAGTTTATCAATGAAAATTGTTTCATATTTTGTCTACTCTTTAACAACAGCTTTCTTGTACGCGGCGGTGTTTTGATTTAGGGGGTTGGGATGAAGGTGCTCCCCATTCATCTTATTCCATCTTTGTCCCCATCTGTTGGCCTAAAACACTGTCTCATCCAATTTGAAATGAGACTACAACTACAACTCCCGATAAAAATTTACTCTGAATTCTTGCACCCGGAACAATACAAGTCGACACCATTGTGATTAAAAGTTTGCTAAGAAGTATTTCCTACTCAAACAAGGTGCTATTTGACTCTGGGAGTGGCTTTGGTCGGCAACATGCCCAGTGCATTATGGGTGTTGAAGCTTTCCTTACTATTTTGGCGAAAGGGAAAACAACAGCCCTTTTTATCCATTTTCTCTAGTCAGGTAGCACCAACTTAAAGGGGTCATGAATTGAGAAATCAACTTTTCCTTGAGCTTTTGATATATAAGAGGTTAATATCCTGTAAGTTTCAGAACTGAAAACTTCCTTGTTAGTCCAATAAAAGCTTTTATTGACACCAGGCCCAGCGACTCGTCCCAAAATGTGCCTTTAGGGTGAAACGCTGCCTCTGCAGAAGAAATCACGCCTACTTCATAATTGCACCGTTAGCCCTGCCCACTGGCGTGTTAGTGAGATGACGAGGAGAGAAGAGCGATACAGGACAAAAATAACATTACATTTCAAAGGATCCTAATTCTAGGAATATATTTATTTATTTTCAACAATGTGAATGTCTCAGTTGAGCTTAAATTATTTGTATTCGGTACATTTCACTGTGGATTCTTTGGTAAATCAATCGCATTTCGGCGCAGGCTTTGCAAACACTTTTACGATATGAACTTGACAGTAATACAGCAACATGTAAGTAACTGTTAATTCTAATGCCTGATATGTAAAGATTCATGTACAGTCAGATGTTCTTTGTCTATGTGTCAGTAAATCAAACCAGTGATTAAACGGTCAACTTCGCATTGTTTCTCTTAGTAGGATGAAAATAAACTGTTAATTAAACTGTGATTAAATTATATATAGAAAGCGATCAAAGAACGTTCCCTTTACAATCGCTGGAGCTGTCAATCAAACAGCATGCGCTGGAGCTGTCAAGTTTATCAGTGACTGAGTTCTGGACTTGCGCCAAAACTTGTTGCAATGACGAGATCACTGCTTTCATGTGCTCAACAACATGTCTGTGATCGGCTACAATGTTCATCACTGCAACCTTTCATGCCACAATCTAAATATAATGCCATAGATCTAAATGTAATGCTAATCAACACTTTTCACGACTGGTTAACCTTGAGAGCTGTAATAGTAAAAATGTCCTAAAAGTTTGAGAGAGTAATATATAGCTATTTCATAGGCAAAAATGTTAGCCAATCACAGCAGTGGGCGTTTACACTGAAGTCTCACAGCAGACACGCCCCTTAAAACAGAGCGTTCAAATACGAGGGCTAAAATCAGGATAGGAAAATGCCTTTTATTTCTAAATTATGACCATTTTTGATGTAAAAAGCATACTAACATTATAAGTGCACCCCAGGAAACATAAAATAATAAAACAATGCAGTTCATGACCCCTTTAAAATATTTTTTCACCCATCTACTGCATAGACAGCCAAGTTGTATTGAAAGCCCATTTTGCCAGCGGTGAAGTACCCTTTTAAGCATAGAGTGAACATCAATAAATATTGATCATGGGGCAGCACCACTGATCTTACCTCATGATGCTTCCACAGGGACTTTCTGTGTGAGACTGTGAACAGGGTGATGCCAACCTGCCAAAAAAATAAAAAATAAATAAACCACACATGCATGGAAATTTCAGCAAAATGTACTGAGATATGATGGGAAAATTTCTTTAGGATAGAGAAATCTTGGTAACACTTTACAATAAGGTTCATTAGTTAAACATTAGTTAATGTATTAACTAACATGAACTAACCTTGAACAATACATTTGTTACTGTATTTACTAATCTTCGTTAACGTTAGTTAATGAAAATGCAGTTGTTCATTGTTTGTTCATGTTAATTCACAGTGCATTAACTAATGTTAACAAGATTTTAATAATGTATTAGTAAATGTCAAACAAAGATTAATAAATGCTGTATAAGTGCAGTTCATTATTAGTTCATGTTAACTAATGTTAACTAATGAACCTTATTGTAAAGTGTTACTGAAATCTCTTCAGCCCAGACGTGATCTTAGGTACCTTTCTGCAGTGACTGTAGATGTAATCCTCCACGTCTACGCTCACAGCACTGGTGCACTCATCCAGGATGGCAAACTGGGGTTTATGGTAGAAGAGCCTGGCCATCTATGGAAAAACCATCATTTTATAAACCTTAAAAACATATCTAAATTCTCATTTATAAACATACAAATACTTTGGACCAGTGTGGATGGGGCTACGCATTGGAAAATTACAATACATGTTATAAATTACTATACATGTTATAAAAACTGCCTTAAACTCATTTAAACATACTCATGTGAAATTAATTAAATAGAAATTTTCTGAGTCCATGGATGAGTACAGTTTAGTGTATAATCTCTAATTCATTACCTCATATCTACAGTAATTCTGACATGATGTGCTGAGTCTAAGGGTGATAGAGTAATAGTATTGTAAAAGATCTGGACTTTAATGCAAATTCCTATCAAGTGGTTCAAAAACAGGATGTTAATGAGGCAACAAAGTCAGTACACAACATTAGTATTGTTCCTTTGACTTCTGTCCTTGCAGTTGCTGTAAGTCACTTTGCCTTACTGTATGTCAGACTTTGTTTAAAATGTCTTTGTTTACCGCCATTCTCTGCTTCTCTCCTCCACTGAGCACATCCATCCAGTCCTGAACCATGTCCCATGATCCCTCCCTCTCCAAAATGTGTCCTAACTGGACATTATCCAAGTACTCCTTCAGCACCTGCCGCAAAAAAAAAACAAAAACAAACAAACAGGATGGTGTAATGAAAATGTTAAAAAATAGACATGGATCATTATTAACTTATCTGCATGTTATGAATTTTTAGAGCATTTTAGATTGTAAAAACTAGTTTAGAGTACCTGGTCAGAGATGCCTTTCTTCTTTTGGTCCTCATGGGTGTCTGGGTAGATCACCTGATCCCTCAGAGAGCCGAGGGTCATGTAAGGCCTCTGAAAGTAGACAAAAAAGGGAAGTTATTCAGCTGTTGTGGGCCATTCAGATGTTCTACTATGGGAAAAGTGGGTTTTGTTCTGCAAAAATCTGTTTCAAGTTTCACCTGAGGGACGTAGAAGAGCTTCCCCCTCTCTGGTTTTGTCAAACTTCCACCAAACAGTGGCCACAACTAGAGAGAGACAGACAACCCAACATTTAGCAGACAAAATGGAAGAGTTTCCACAGAGAGCTGAGAACAAAGTCAGAATTCCAGTCTGAGTATCACAGAAGTGCTCACCTCACCAAGAACCCGGAAAAGTGAACTCTTTCCACAGCCATTGGGACCACACACCAAAACATTGGCTCCGGATTTCACCTTTGAAGAGCAATACACAATTAGATTGATGTTAACTGTACAAACATCACTCTGACAGGGATGGAAGCCTGTTTCCACCCAGACTAAAAAGTAAACAAGGTAATTGTTAAACAAAAGTTTACAAAAAAAAAAAATTGCAATAAAGTCGCAATTGCAAGATATATATAAAAACATCGCAATTATGAAAAAAAGTTGCAAATGAGAAAAACAATCACAACCGTGAGACAGTGAGAATTAAAGTTGGAATTAAGAAAAAATGTTGCAATTACAAGAAAAAGCTGCAAATGCAAGATATGAAATCACACTGCGAGAAAAAAGTTGCAATAATGAAAAACAGTTGCAATTACAAGAAAAAGTCGCAATAAGATAAAATTGCAAATGTGAGATATGAAATCATACTGCAAGAAAAAAACATTGCAATAGGGAAAACAGTCACAATTGCGAGAATCTAAGTAGCAAACAGTCAGAATTACAAGAAACAGTCACAATTACAAGAAACAATCGCAATTGCGAGATGTAAAGAGATGTAAAATAAGACAAAGTTGCAACTGAAAGAAATAAAGTTGCTATTCAGAAAAACTTTAAAATATAAAGATATAAAAGGTGAACAGATATAAGGGTCAAAATTGTGAGAGAGAAAAGTCATGAGCTGACAAAAATCAACTAAACTATAAAATCAAGCCATATAATCAGTAACGTAGAACTTTAGATACAAATACAACTTATGAAGTTTTTTATATGGAGTTAGATTTTTTACATTGATTGTCGAGGTACTGACAAACGATTTGTAGAAATCATGTGGAACGCACCTCAAAAGATAGATCTCTGATCAGAATGTCTCCATTAGGAGTAGCCAGGGGCGTGTGATCGAACCTGATGAGAAATCGCATATTAAATTGATCATAGTTGGTTCTCCAGACAGTGAAGCACTGAAATTGAGAGGACTGAGGGAAGCTGCTCTTACTTGATGATATGGTCTACATTGATGATTCTTCCACTTCCAGGGATCAGGGTGAGCTTTTCTGAAGTGTCTGTTTATGAAAATCATGAACAAAGTCAAAAATCAACTACGTATCTCTCTAAAGTTTGTTTTGAAGCTTGAGAGTCTCAGAAGCTCACCTTTCTCTGACTGAGACACCATGGTACGTTCGTATTTCCCAGAATTCAGCTCTTTCAGGACCCTCATGAGCTCAGTGATGCGAGCTGTGAAGCTGAAGGGAAAGACAAACTTGTACTTCTACCACACAATGTCAAGTTTTTAATTAAATGGCAAGCAATCAAATAACTTGATTAAACATGCTGATGCAGCATAATGAGGATATGTGAACTTTTACCCTGACAGACGTGTCATTTCTCTGCCTGCAAGGACGATTCTGCCCAACGCCTGCGACATACGGAGCAGCATACGGCCGCTCTGGTAGTAGTCCTGCAAGAGAACAAGATGGATAATCAAGCCCCGCCCCTCATTATTCCAAATAAATATTACGTTTTGCTCAGAAATTACACATTGAGGTCCACGAACTAGGAATAATCACAATGTCAGGAGTGTAGTTTTACCTCCAGCAGTTCAGCATGGGAGCTGTTCAGGTGTCGAGGGTGAGACAAATCAAGGAATGGACGACTCACCACTAAATACCCAACAACGGTAGCAAAATCTGGAACAAGAAAGAACAATTTATTTATCTTTTACTGTCACTGTTCATGTATATGTTATCTTGGAAAGATAAGAAACTTCCTCTTACACTTGGCGATAATGCTATCCACCATACCCATGGAGAAACGGAAGAAGATGAAATTGTGCAGATGATCGACCTGCAAACAAACTCAGTTCAGCTAACAAATTCAGATTTCAAGGTTAACCATGCCATGCAAACCTTGATTATAAGGGTTTATATCGGTACCATACAGGTTATTGGCCGATATTAGTGTATTAGATATTTAACTGTGGATGCTCGTTTTTACATTCAGATTACCTTTGCATTCTTTAAAAAACGCAAATGATTTAATTTAAAGGGGACCTATAATGCCCCTTTTCATAAGATGTAATATAAGTCTCTGGTGTCCCCAGAATGTGTCTGTGAAGTTTCAGCTCAAAACACCCCACAGATCATTTATTAAAGCTTGTCAAATTTGCCCCTATTTGGGTGTGAGCAAAAACACGCCATTTTTATGTGTGTCCCTTTAAATGCAAATGAGCTGCTGCTCCCTGCCTGCTTTCCAGAAGAGGGCGGAGCTTTAACAGCTCGTGCTTCAGTTGCTCAACAACAACAAAGCTGGAGAATCTCACGCAGCCAAACTGACACTGATGGAGGGACTCAGGAAGAAGTTACAACTTTTAAAATACAGCTGGACATTTCTGAACGGTTAGTGTATAAATTAATGTAGCTGCTGTGGAGTTGATTCAACTCATCGACTAGCATGTGCCGTCATGTTAATCTTTTGTGCAAAACATGTATGGACGCCCACTATACATAGCGTACCTGTTTGCCAAACAGAGCCATACACACACCAGGCTAACGTTTATGATTGCTATCAAATGCTGTGAATGGTCTAATGTTTTTTTCCAAAATATCGCTTGGACAGAAATGCCCCTTTTTAGCAATCAAGCTTGCCAGGGTGAACTTGCAGGCTATTCAAGCTAACGCGACTCTAAATAGTGTTCTGTGCTCGTCTGTGCAGCCAACGACAGAACAGTTAGCATGCTTTGCTCGAACTTTTGCCATGGCGTTAGAACTGGTACACTGCTTTCATTGCGGAAACAAAATGACGGCGCCGTGGGTGGAAACGTGCAGATTAAGGTACTTAATACTCACCAATTTCTTGAAGGTTGAATAAATTGTCTGTTTCTCCCTTAAGTTTCCATTGTAAAAGGCAATCTCCTCACTGAGAGGGAAATAAAAGCATTTAAGTATGCATCAAAATTTGAGAAAAGCATTTATAGTAGACAAAACTATACTGTTATATAGATAAAGTAGAAAAGGTCACCTGTTTGTGATGAGACGAGAGTTGACATATCGGTATTCTCCTTCGTACTTCTGTTCGGTCACTGTCATCTTCCCGATCGGTCTGCGCAGACGGGTCAGGAAGAGGCCGGAGATAAGTAGGTAAGTCATCATAGTCGCAGGACCCTAAGCAAAGAGACCAACAGATCATCAAAATGTCCAGTGGCATTTATCCACAGAAGAATTTCACATCGTCTTTCCTAAACTCACCTGAGCTCCGATTGCTGTTGTCAATTTGAATATGTACAAGCCGATATCCAACAGTGGCTAGAGGGGGGGAAAGTAAAAAAAAATACAGTTCATCCAAAGAAAAGAAACATCTGCTCTTATTGGGAAAGTAAAACTGGTATTTAGACAAAAGTGTGTTTTACTTTGCTGAGGTTGGAGTAAAGATCCACAACACTGTTACAGAACTTTTCCACATCCTGCGTCAGCAGCTGATCAGCATTAGCAATGCGGTTATCCAGGTTTCCCATTTTGTAGTACGTATATCCCCTATGAACCCAAAGATATTAACATTAGTAATTAGATTTTTACTTTTTCTTCAGAGAATCATCAGTCCTATCACTCAACAATCTGAAATCCTTATATTGGCACCATATCGGTTATCGGCTGATATTAGATTTGTTACTTATAATATTTTTGTTTAAAAAAATACAAATCATTTTTCATATATATTTACATTTAAATTACCTTTGTACATAGATCTCAGTTAATATTTTTAAGACTAATAATTTAAAATTAATCTTCAGCAGATCTCAAAATGAAAGTATTATATATTTGCATTTAGAAATGATGCGTACATTTAAAATAATAAATTATTTTTTTTCCCAAAAAAGAAATTTTACACAAAATACTTTAGAGTTTAAGGTAACACTTTAGTTTAGGATCCAATTCTCACTATCAACTAGTTGCGTATTAACTTGCATATTACTAGGATATTGGCTGTATATTAGTACTTATAAAGCACATATTAATGCCTTATTCTGCATGACCATATTCTACATCCCATAATCCTACCTAAACATAACAACTACCTTACTAACTATTAATAAGCAGTAATTAGGAGTTTACTGAGGCAAAAAGTCGTAGTTAATAGTGAGAATTGGACACTAAACTAAAGCGTGACCGAATTTTAATATCAGTCATTTATCGGTTACTGGTCAGAATTTTAATGTCAAGCATCCTGTTTAATAAATCATAATTTATTATAACAAACGCCTAATCCAGTATGAGCAAATATAATAGTAATGCATGCCATGCGAAAATACCATTATACATTTTTGCATTTTTATAAAGAATATTTAAGTTGGAACATTAGCCCCTTTCACACATACAATCTTTACTGGTAAATTACTGTTAAGAGATCATGTGTGAACAACAGGACCTTTTCAAAAATACTGGTATGAGAAGTTGTAACATTACCAGTAAATTACTGGTATGAGCACATACGAGGTCCGAACGCACTGAAATTTGCTTTGGGCAATCATAAAGCTCTGTCTGAGCTGTTTACAGTAAGTTCCACTGCTTTTAATTGTTTTTCTATGTAAACATGCACTTGACAAACATCTGACCATAGCACTCGCACTCAAGACCCTGCCTTTTTTTCCCATTCATTAGCGCTACCAGTAATTTATTTAATTATTTTATCTTCATTTACAAGTAAATACGTCACAATTACAGCCTTACTGAGCAATGTCGCGCCAAATGGTGGTGATTTTGCGAATGAGTGTCACATGTGACTGGGTTGTATTTAACGCCACAGTCTCGTGGCGGTAAAAGGCATTTTGGTTGAGTACCTACTGTAACTGCATTACTATAGTAGCTATTATGTGTCTCGTGTTTTTAAGAGCAAAACCACATTCTGTGTGATTATCCCCTTACGCCTAAACAAAAAACTAAAATGATACTAAAGGGCTTCTCCTCATCCATGTGGATGAAGAAAACGGCTCAGTGTTTAAAGGAACACTCCACTTTTTTTGAAAAAAGGCTCATTTTCCAACTCCCCTAGAGTTAAACAGTTGAGTTTTACCATTTTCGAATCCATTCAGCCGATCTCCAGGTCTGGCGGTACCACTTTTAGCATAGCTTAGCATAGTTCACTGAATCTGATTAGACCGTTAGCATCTTGCTCAAAATTGACCAAAGAGTTTCGATATTTTTCCTATTTAAAACTTGACTCTTCTGTAGTTAAATCGTGTACTAAGACCGAGGGAAAATGAAAAGTTGCGATTTTCTAGGCCGATATGGCTAGGAACTATACTCTCACCCGGCGTAATAATCAAGGAACTTTGCTGCCGTACCATGGGTGCAGCAGGCGCAATGATATTACGCAGCGCCTGTGACCCCCTGCTTGCACAGGGAGCGTGCTTTGCAACCATGGAAACATTTGTGAGAGACGCTGCGTAATATCATTGCGCCTGCTGCACCCATGGTACGGCAGCAAAGTTCCTTGATTATTACGCCGAAATGAGAGTATAGTTCCTAGCCATATCGACCTAGAAAATCGCAACTTTTCATTTTCCGTCAGTCTTAGTACACGATGTAACTACAGAAGAGTCAAGTTTTAAATAGGAAACATATCGAAACTCTTTGTTCATTTTTGAGCGAGATGCTAACGGTCTAATCAGATTCAATGAACTATGCTAAGCTATGCTAAAAGTGGTACCGCCAGACCCAGAGATCGGCTGAATGGATTCGAAAACGGTAAAACTCAACTGTTTAACTCTAGGGGAGTTGGAAAATGAGCCTATTTTCAAAAAAAAGTGGAGTGTTCCTTTAAAGGGTTAGTTCACCCAAAAATGAAAATAATGTCATTAATTACTCACCCTCATGTCGTTCTACACCCGTAAGACCTTCATTCATCTTCGGAACACAAATTAAGATATTTCAATTAAATCCGATGGCTCAGTGAGGCCTGCATTCAAAGCAATGACATTTCCTCTCTCAAGATCCTTAAAGGTACTAAAAACATATTTAAAACAGTTCAAAACAATCGAATCAGTGACTCGGAGCACCAAAGTCACGTGATTTCAGCAGTTTAGCCGTTTGATAGGAGATCCGAATCACTGATTCGATTCGTAAAGCTCCGAAGCAGTGTTTTGAAATCGGCCCATCACTATATTGTTGAAAAGTCGTTATTTTGCTTTTTTGGCGCACAAAAAGTATTCTCGTTGCTTTATAATATTAAGGTTGAACCACTGTACTCACATGAACTGTTTTAAATATGTTTTTAGTACCTTTATGGATCTTGAGAGAGGAAATGTCATTGCTTTGAATGCAGGCCTCACTGAGCCATCGGATTTAATCAAAATATCTTAATTTGTGTTCCGAAGATGAATGAAGGCCTTACGGGTGTAGAACGACATGAGGGTGAGTAATAAATGACATTATTTTCATTTTTGGGTGAACTAACCCTTTAAAGGTCGTTTTCGATGACTGACATCTCAGAGTTTACTGATATTTTTAGTACTGATGTGTGAATGATATCTTACTGGTAAAAACTTGGAATGCTGTCGCATGTGTGAACAGCACGTTTGTGTATTTACCGGAAAAGTTGTTCTGGTAATTTTATGGTAATTTATCAGAATTACTGTGTGAAAGGGGCTAATGTCATGGCAGTGATGGCAGCCTTACTTCAGGTACTCATCGTAGAGATGCTTGGTAAGTCTCACACGAAAGCACAGCTTCAGTTCATTCAAGCCCAACTTCAGGAAGTTGTTCACCAAGGCAATCTGAACGATTGAGATGCAACAATTTACAAGATGCAACCATTTACACCATGTTTCCATACCAACAAATTCTTGCATGCAGCTCTCTTACTGATATTAAATGCATCCTAGCCTCAACGATGTCATAAAAATGCTAATGTCAACAGGAGGTACATATTAAGTTTGTTATTGGGAAGCAGTTTTAGTGTTTATTTCATAAATAAGACTGTTAAAATTCTCAGAACTCCTCTGACTATTAACAATTACTACGGACTTTGATAAAAAGCAGAAACTTACAATTGGCATGGCCGTGATAAAGTTGAATAAGTACTTCTTGAAACCTTTAGTGGATCGACCAATGATCGCACTGCAAACCACAACATGCACACAAACACATGCAAACATGGTTAGAGTTAATACAGAAGGGAATAAACACACATCCTGCAATTCTGTCCTTCATGTGCATGAAAAAAACAAGAATGCAAATTATCTTTGAGGAAGCAAACATTCATCATGACTACATTTAAATTGCAGGCCAGAGGAGATCTGAGAGGTGAGCATGTGAGGAAACACAATGGACAGGTTCAGTGATGTAAATTACATGACTCCACCACATCTGTAACAATACATTAGTTTTCACAGCACATGAAGATTCTGTAAATTACCCCAGGAATGACAGTCAGGTAGGAATAAAAGTGCCTCTTGAATAATTTGATATCTCTGCTAATGATTCCACTGTCAAAGATTTAAAAAAATACAATCAAATCACATTGGATCAATATTTAACTGGGTGCGTGGCATCTTTACAAAGTGTAATAGTGTTATATTTCACAGCACTAACAAATTTGAAGTCTAGATCAACGCAGTACCTTTCAATCATAGTGCCGTTCTGAATCATCCAGACATCACAATAGGTTCGAGTCACAAGCATCACTGCGATCAGGAGCAGGTACCATGTCTGTGACACACAAAAAATAAATAAATAAAGTGAGAAACAATAATGAGCTTAAATCCTTGACTTCTATTTAGCAGATATACACACAATATTGTTCATAAGTTTGGAGTTGGTAAATTTTTTTGGGGAAAAAAAAGTCTCTTATGCACACCAAGGCTATATTTACTTGATTTAAAAAATACAGCAAGAACAGTAATATTATGAAATATTATTAATATTTAAAAAACTCTTTATATATTTTAAAATGTAATTTATTCCTGTGATGCAAAGCTGAATTTTCAGCATCATTACTCCAGTCTTCAGTATCACATGATCCTTCAAAAAAAATCATTCTAATATGCTGATTTGCTGCTCAAGAAACATTCTGTATTATTATTATTATCGATGTTGTAAATAGTTGTGCTATTTAATATTTCTGTGGAAGCCGTGATACATTTTTATTTTAGTATTCTTTGATCAATAGAAAGTTCAAAAGAACAGCATTTATTTGAAATAAATTTTTTGTAACGATATAAAAAGAATTTACTGTCACTTTTGATCAATTTAATGCATCCTTGCTAAATAAAAAATATTAATTTATTTTTAAAAATTATTTCCCCTGAAAACACTTGCCTCCGACTAGCAAAAAAATGAGAAATCTTTCAGTTTCAGTAACAACTCTCATCAAGCCATTGCATGGGGATATTAAAAAGTAGATTACAACTCTCACCTCTTTACACAAGAATCTCGGCACCATAATCCTGATAATCCGTGAGATCCGGATGAAAAAGTGCTTGTCCACAGCAGCTCTCTCTTTCTTGCCATCTTTCAGCTGGTTTTAAAACAAAACAAGTGTTGAAAGTCAAAGGAAACTCATGGAATATAGTCTCACACAGTCAGACCTTGAACTAAAGATCATGATTGCCGCTTATTAAATAATAATAGATATTAATAGCTAAAATGTGTAGAGACCGCAGAAAAAAGTACAGAATATTTCAGAGACAGTTCTGTTCAAGGACATTCAGTAACTCTAAATAACAAATTTGATGTCATTATCCTCAAACACTATCATATTTCTCTTACCTCGTTGTTCAGTTCATGTGAAGAACCCTTCTTCCTGTTGAGAATGATGAAATAGATCAAAAAGTAATAATATCAGCAGTAAACAATAGTAAATGCATCATATTAAATATGCAGCACAGTGCATTTAGTTTTGTTGGCCAGAGTTAATGCTCAGAAATCAATGAGTTCAAGGTGCAAATATGAATAATTTTTGACTATTTCAACCACTAAAAACTACTGTAGATTTTTCTTTGATCAAACCGTGGCAACATTTGTCCAATCAACACTGTCCTTTATGAAAGAGTCCTTTGTTGGACAGTGAGACTGCAACAAGCAATAATCATGTTCAATAAACCTTTTAATCTATATTCTAATGATTGTATTTCACTATAGGTCATGATATAGGATCCATCTCAAATCCCAGTGAGGTGCCTACCTAAACAGCACATTTGGAGCATCGCAGCTCATTAGGTTTTGACACATGGCCATAAAACTGGTCTCAATTTGCTGTAGTTGAACTGGGGTCACTCTGACACTAACCTCCAGTCCTTATCTGAATTCATGCATTAGACACTTTATCTGTGTTTTTACATACCTGTTCAGTCCAGCGGATCTTCGTCTCTGCTTTAGGAAGTATAAAACGAGTAGGACACCACCAGCTACAGCGGAGTTCTTCGCTGTCAAGTACTTACTGACGGCCGCCATGTTTCCTACTGAGACGGTGCGGAGAACAGCGGCGCACACAAGCCCGGAAGAGAGAGAAGATTCCGGCCCTCCACCGGCTACCGTACTCATGATGACCTCATCATCACACCATCATCGTGAACCTGCTCTGTTTATTAACCCTTTAGGGAACAGTACATGCAATTACACACACGGGAGATAAAGCCCAGTGAATTAACCATGTTGAAATAACACAGGTCTTATTCAGAAATGACAGATTCTTATTCACTTTATTAGATTACTTTATTTTATTTAATTATTTATTTTAGCATATTTTCCCTTTTACATCTTTCCCCATTTTTTCACCAGAGTTTTAAATACTATATTTAATATTATAGATATATTTTGTATGCTTTAACAACATTACAACAATAAAGTCAGGGGTTAAAAGAAGGGGAAAGAATATATAAAAAATAAATAAAAAGTAAATAAATAAAATAATTAAATAAGGCGATCCACAAATAAACATGACATTAAACAAATCACCTTAAAAAGACATAAATATCTTTATAGCTTTCCTATTTGTACTAAACTGAGAAACGTAGTTTTCTATTTCTGAAAGCTATGCAAAGGAAATTTGTATTTTGTTGGAAAATTTACATATGTGCCTCAATTATCATGCTTTAAATAACCAAATATGACATTTTCATAAAAAAAAAAAACTTATGAAGATAATCAAACAAACAGCTGTCGTTTTTGCAAACGTATTTTTTTTTAGCACTTCATAAATAAAATTCCTTTTTATTTCGACATTGTCTTAATTTATTATCTGCATTAACTTGAAAATATTATATTTTTGATTTGGAATATACTTAGCCTACTCTAGAAAATGCTATCGTTACGTAAATATAATCAAAATAAAAGTTTAATAATAAATAAAATAAACAAAAGTTTCAAATGTTTTTTTTTTTTAAATGGCAGTTGATTTATTAGTAAAATACGTTGTTTTTTTTTTTGCTTTTTGCTTTGTATTCAAAATAAATTTGAGTGTTAGACAAAACCTATCCACTTTTATTTCGAATATCTTATATATATATTACGTTACATGCATATATAACAAAGCAAAACTGGAGTAAATTCGACCAACATCACAAACGTAAATACACAATTACACCGTTTAAACATATAGTGGCCTGTTTTATGTCATGCGATTTTATTTAATAATAACGATTTGAATACGTCCTTCCGCTTCTTGCCAGAGGCGGAAGTGACGCACGGTGCTGCCAGGGCTCGCTGTGCGTAGCGTTCGCATCCGACGCAAGAGCGCGAGACAGACAACATCATCAGACACGAGCAAAATACTGGATTAATTCGCCAGCTTCAAAAACACCAGCGACCGTACGTACCCACAGTCACTATCTGATTGAGATACATCGCTTTAGCTGCCCACTTGAACGGGATTTTTTTTGGAAAAAATAAGCGGATGGATGGAGGAGTGGGACATGTAGTGAAATGGGATAAAGTGGGATGCGAGATGCTGCTGTTGGCCTGTAACACCGAGCCGCAGCGCTGCATCCTGCGTGCACAATGTCACGTCTATTATTATGATGTGTTTGAGCATCAAAGCACGATCGTAGTGCAGTGATGCTAAAAGCTATCCTTTTATCCATGTATGTAAAATATTAATTGGCCGACCGGTAGAGTCAGTTTACAATCGGGACTTCAGGCTAATTGAAAACCACACTTGTGTTTCAGAGGAGGCAGATGCATTGAATGCGATGCGTTATGCGCATTTGCTTTGCATCTGATTTTTTCCCCAATTGCATTGCATTGTGTTTTGATGCGTGTTTTGAATGTCATATCTAGGATGCACTCAACCAATACGAGCAGAAACACGTTGCATCTGACATCAGCACGCGATTTAACACATTCTTTTTGTATAAACTCGACGATTTCTTGATAGGTCTTTGAATAAAACAGGATCTACCTTTTTACCTTAAGTTACTGAACTCATGCAATGCATTAAAAATCTGTAAAAATGTATGTGGCTTTGTGTTTCCAGACATCAAATTTGATTGACAGGTCCAGTAGAGTGTGACTTGAGGTTATGGAGGGACTGCATTTATTATAAAGTACCTGTTACACGTGACTGATAAAACTGAACCTTGGCAAAGCTTTTTTTTTTTTTCCCTCGAAGTTTTCTTTGTCCTGACCGATACGGATATGGATTATTTTGAGTGTCCAATAGACATTATGGAGAACACACTAAAAAAAATAACCGTAAAAAAACGAAATAAATGTACACAGTAAAATACCGTTTTCCACTGAAACGGTAGTATACCGTAAAAACAATGCATTCTGGGTAATATTATTAGTCGTTTTGAAATCGTTATGACAAATATTACCCAGAATGCACTGTTTTACAGTATATTCTGTATATTACAATGCTTTCTGTATATTATAATGCATTCTGGGTAATATTATTTGTCGTTTTCGAGAAAGTAGCCTATAGGCCTCTTTTCATAAAATGACAAATATTACCCAGAATGCATTGTTTTAATGGTATATTACTGTTTCAATGTAAATTTATTTTTTAGTCATTTTTTAGTGTCAAATATTGATTTTATTTACTTATTTTCACAGTATTAATTAATCTATATATATATATATATATACACACACACACACGCATATATATATATGTGTGTGTGTGTGCGTGTGTGTGTGTATATATATATATATATATATATATATATATATATATAATAACATTAATAACAACTGTAATTTTTTTTAAAGAAAAGTTGTCTAGTAAAAGGTCATTGTTTAGTTGTATGTAATGTCTTCTGCTGTCTTCCTCTTCCAAGGTGCTGAAAGATAAACATCATGAACCCTGTTTATAGCCCTGCGTCATCAGGGGTTCCTTATGCTAACCCTAAAGGAATAGGATACCCAGGTAACCAGAGATGAGCTCTGTCTCACTTGCATACAATGGATAGGAAGTGTCTGGAGTTTTCACACTATGTGTAATTAAGTTCTAGCAGTTCTTTGTTGTTATTGTTTATTGCTGTGATTTTTTTTTTTTTTTTCTCCTGGACTTCTTGCAGCGGGATTTCCTGTGGGTTATGCAGCGGCAGCTCCAGCATACTCCCCCAGCATGTACCCTGGTGCAAATCCAGCCTTTCCTACAGGTAAGGGAAGTCCAAACTCCCTCTACCTTACTGTGTTTTTCAGCCAAAACCCAGTTGTTTATGGTGCAGTGAGTTGTCATGGGCTCTCCTTCGCTCAGCCAAGAAATACTGAGGTTTTGAATTTTGGTATGTTTTAAGAAGCTAGAAAGTGCAGTTCTTGGAGCTTATTTGTTTTTAATTTTATTTTTTTTCAGTATTTTTCATTAATGTTTTGTCTTACCTCAACAGTACAGCTTTAAAGGGTTAGTTCACCCAAAAATGAAAATAATGTCATTTATTACTCACCCTCATGCCGTTCCACACCCGTAAGACCTTTGTTAATCTTCGGAACGCAAATTAAGATATTTTTGTTGAAATCCGATGGCTCAGTGAGGCCTGCATAGCCAGCAATGACATTTCCTCTCTCAAGATCCATTAATGTACTAAAAACATATTTAAATCAGTTCATGTGAGTACAGTGGTTAAATATTAATATTATAAAGTGACAAGAATATTTTTGGTGCGCCAAAAAAAAAAACAAAATAACGACTTATATAGTGATGGCCGATTTCAAAACACTGCGTCAGGAAGCTTCGGAGCGTTATGAATCTTTTGTGTCGAATCAGCGGTTCGGAGTGCCAAAGTCACGTGATTTCAGCAGTTTGGCGGTTTGACACACGATCCGAATCATGATTCGCCACAAAAAAGATTCATAACGTCCGAAGCTTAATGAAGCAGTGTTTTGAAATCGGCCATCACTATACAAGTCGTTATTTTGTTTTTTTGGCGCACCAAAAATATTCTCGTCGCTTTATAATATTAATATTGAACCACTGTACTCGCATGAACTGATTTAAATATGTTTTTAGTACATTAATGGATCTTGAGAGAGGAAATGTCACTGCTGGCTATGCAGGTCTCACTGAGCCATCAGATTTCAACAAAAATATCTTAATTGGTGTTCCGAAGATGAATGAAGGTCTTACGGGTGTGGAACGGCATGAGGGTGAGTAATTAATGACATTATTTTAATTTTTGGGTGAACTAACCCTTTAAGTCCGTTAACTTGAAATGACATTCATTACCCATTTTGATTTTGTAATCTTTAGTAATGCACCAAAATGAATTTTTTTTTTTTTTTTTTTTACCGAAACACTCAAAATGAAATTAAAGTTTTCATTTAGACAAAAACCCAAACCGAAAATAAAGTTTATTTAATAATCAATTAATTAATAACATTTATTTAATAAACAACAGTCAAATAAAAAGTAAGTTGTATCATATGTACACATTTAAATTGCATGTAAGGCAGTTTTTCTTCAACTTTTTAATGATCCAATTCATTGTTGTAATATAGACATTTAAATGGTGGCATATAAAAAAATATGAATATGTAATATAGTGCAGTCTGCTTTGCCACAGTAAATAGCATCAAAACAACATTTATTTTTTGAATTTCATTATAAAATTGACAGAATCAGGCTCAGACTTTATTAATTTCAAAAGTAACAAATCATATTGCAATTATTGGATAGTAGGCATGCTAAAGTTTTGTTCACACATCAACTGAAAACAGCATATACTAAAAGATCCCAGTTCATCAAAATGAAGATTGATTAAAAACGACAAATTGATATTGTCAATCCAGTCCTAGCGTCCACACAGCTGGTTACCTGTTGTAGCTTATCCATAATTTTGCTCATGAAATAGACACTGAAACAGTCAACACACACCATCGGAGAAGCACTAAACGTCACCATTTCGGTCGCTGATTTTGGTTCTCTAAAACTGCTTTAGCCGAAACTGAAAATTCATTTTCAGATGAACATTTTTGTTTGCGGTGCATCACTATTAAATTTGCATATTTCCAGTTGAAACTGGATGTTCGAGAAGAAAGAGTGGTACTTGATTTTATCCAACTATTTTTATCCATAGGGTCAATTTTAATGTGATGCTTACTTTTTAAAAGCAGTATTGCTGTTAGCAAATTGCTTTATTTTCTATACCTCTTCAAATGTATTGTCATCCCTACAGGTTATGCTCCCGGGACCCCTTTCAAAATGTCCTGCTCCCCAACAACAGGTGCTGTACCCCCCTATTCCTCATCACCCAACCCCTACCCTGCTGCCGTCTACCCTGTGAGAAGTCCCTACCCTCAACAGAACCCCTACGCACAGGTAAGGCCATGTAAAACCGGAGATTATTAAAGTCACCATGAAATCAAAATTCACAATTTTTATTGTTTATGGAATTTTGTACTATTAATTATAGATGATTTATCAGTGCACATCAGTAAAAAAAAAAAAAAAAATCAAGAATCATAATCTCTAATCAAAATAACTTCCCCTCCCTCTTGCAACAACTTCTCTTCTCTGATTACTTGTTTACTGGCGGGACAACCTGTCACTCGCATGACATCACAGAATAGCAAACCACAAGCATCCAATCAAGGACAAAATCAAGTCCCGCCCTACATTTTTCCTTGTTCGAGAAGCCGTTTCACTCAGATATACGTCACAATAGGAAAGAAAAGACTATTGCAACTTCTGTTTAATGTCAACTTTAAGCATAAGTAATGTCAAAACTGTATTTTAAGATATTGGATGTTTTTTCCACAGCAGCAAGGCACTTACTACACACAGCCCCTTTACGCAGCGCCGCCCCATGTCATTCATCATACAACGGTGGTCCAGCCCAACGGCATGCCGGCGGCTATGTATGCCCCTCCCATTCCCCCACCCCGTCCTAATGGAGTCGCCATGGGAATGGTTGGAGGCACCACCATGGCGATGTCAGCTGGTGAGTCTCATGGAAATAATCAATGGAAATTCATGCAATTGGACAAAAAAGGGTGAAAATACTGATTATTTTTTTTCCTCCTCAGGGACGTTATTAACTACTCACTCTCCAACCCCGGTCGCGCCCCACCCCTCAATGCCCACGTATCGCCCACCCGCCACTCCTACCTACAGTTACGTGCCCCCGCAGTGGTGAACACGACACTGTGAGTGCAAATCCCACATGTTTGCCAGCTCTTCAAGGGATAGTTCACCCAGAAATAAATTCTTTCATTAATTACTCACCCTTATATCGTTCCAAACCCATAAGACTTTCGTTCATCTTCGGAACACAAATGAAGATATTTTTAAAGAAGTCTGAGTGCTTTCTGTCCCTCCATAGACAGCTACGCAACTACCACTTTGACACTTCAAAAAGTTTATAAAGAGATTGTAAAACTAATCCATATGAATTGAACAGTTTCTCGCACATAAATCAGGTTCGGTTGAGCTTTTGTTTATGTTCACTGATCAATGATTATATGTGAATAAAAGCCTACATTCAATCTGTTCATCATAAAAAGCGATCGAGTCTCTTCAGAAAATTTAGACTAAACCGCTCAGTTCATATGGATTAGTTTTCCAATCTCTTTATGAACTTTTTAAAGCGTCAAAGTGGTAGTTATGTAGCTATCTATATGGAGGAGTCAGAAATCTCTCAGATTTCATCAAAAAGTTCTTTATTTGTGTTCCGAAGATGAACAAAAGTCTTGAACGACATGATGGTGAGTAATTAATGACAGAATTTTCATTTTTGGGTGAACTAACCCTTTAAGGTGCGGTCACTTTTACCGTTGTTATGCGAATTTTCACAGGTGAAATCCAGGATTCTACACAATTGGAAATTTCGTGAGAGGATGATTTCCCCATGCAGATTTCGCGTTGGGTTCAGTTGGTCATGTGAATTCACCACGTTGACTGACAGACAACGAAACGTGATTTCTGTGTGAAGTGTGCTTCATACATTTCTACACTATTTACAATAGATTCATTTTGCCCGTAAAATTTCGCCAAATTTTGCTAATGTGATCACACCTTTACTGTGTATGTTCTTAACTCTGGCCCTTGAGATCCACTTTACTCCTGAGTTCACTTCCAACCTTGATTAAACTCACCTTCCTGTAACTTTCTAATAATCCTGAAGACCTTGATTAGCTTGTTCAGATATGTTTGATTAGGATTGGAGCTTTCCTCTGCAGGAAAGTGTTGAGGGCCAGATTTGAGAATCCCTGGTGTTAGTGTTTTCAAAAGTACCGACTTCGATACCAAGTCGGTACTGAAATTTTAAAAATGTGACGCTTTGAGCACTGTTGAGCAGATTCGTAAACACCTCCGATTGGCCATTGTGTTCACGCGCTCATCAGATATGTCTGTGATTGGCTACAATGATCAACGCATGGGAGCGTTTGAAAGCACACGGAAGTGTTTGAATTTGAAAGCGTTTTGAAAGCAGGCGTCTGTGTAAGCGCTTGGTGAAGAGCGTCATTGATGTCTATTTACAACATGTTTTTGAAGTGTTGATCACTGTAACCAATCACAGACATATCTGATGAGTGCTTGGTATCGAAGTCTGTACTTTTGGCAACAATACCTGGTGTATATACTCACAAAATAATATGATTTTGTCATCCCTATTTGAAATAATTGTCTTTTTGTCATCTTTAGGTCAAAAGATGGTAGATATGCATTCTCACTGTCCAGTATTTTACAATTGGAGCTGACACTACAAGTGTTATCAGCCAGTTGCTCTTCCTTCCAAACATAATGTGAATCCGACTCCAGTTGGCAGACGAAAGGAAAGAGTATCTTCCCAGTCCGGCTCCATTACTCTACTTCCCATCCTTCACTCATCCTACGACATATCTCACGGCCGAAGACCAGACAAGCTCTTCATGCTGAATTGTGTTGTGTGGACTGTCTTGCAGTTTTTAGCTAACTCTTTAATTGGTGAAACCGGAAGGGAGTTGGAATTAGTTTTATTGGAATACCTATTGAATGCATGTATATATTTAAAAAAGGAAAAAAGAGACAAAAAAAAAGTCCCAACAGCGCTAGCTCATTCTACCAGCTATGACAGATGCAAAACCATCAGCAGATATCTCAAGCAAAAATCCAAAGGGATGGGGAGAAAAACAAATGTACATTAAATGCAATGTCTTAATTGTTATTTCATACAAGATATTAATAACGTTAGCATTTAAAAAAAAAAAAAAAAACTTTTTTTTGGTTGTTATTTTTCTTGGTTTTAATTTGGGTATTTGTAGCTGCAGGCATGGTTCGTCTTCTCTGGGTGACGGTGTGTTTGTTGCTGCTGTGCCCTGCTGGAAGACGAACCTTTAGAGTTTGTGCCTCCGCTTCATATGCCTGTTTTTAGTTGATAAGTTTTATCACTCTACATGCTCTCGCTGCAGTTAATTGTTGCACTAATTGCCTGTGTGTGTACATAAATTGGTTGATTGAGCTGTATTGGTGCTGAGAGCATGCTTACTCATTTGTGTACCTTTGGCTTGGTTTTCTTAACTTTTAAAAGTCTGACCGAAAGATTAACATTGGAAACGCATTGAGTTGCGACATTTTAAATGGTAACTTGTTTATGTGCTTAAAGAAAAAAGAAAACTCAATTAAGTTAATTTGATAACACTACTGGTTACCTTTGAGGAGGTGAATTTGAGTTTAGTTATTATTGACCCAAAACTCTACATCGCTTGTTACCTCAAAATGACACAGTAACTGAATTTCATTGTCTTTTTACTTTATACATTGCCTCTGTCACTTCGGTTAAAGAATGTTTTGTAATGTTTAATGTGTTTTTGTTTTGTATTTTCAAGAAAGACCAAAAAATAAATACAATAATAAATTATGAGTTTTCTTGTTTTACTTTTGATGTGTTAGATAGCAATTAAAGACACAGTCCATGCCCGTAGGCAGGGGGGGTTCGGGTGGTTCGAACGAACCCCCCCTCACTGCCAAAGGTCCAGAATTTAAGTTTTTTTTTATTTTTTTTAATGTGATTATTGTCATCATTGTTTTAATCAATGCTTGTGACAAATATTCTGGGTTGCTGTTTCAAATTAATATGATACATTATTGTAGCTGGACGTGTGTGTGTGCCGCGCGTGCAGTTCAGAGAGAGTTCTCGCAATACACTTTCCAAAGCAACGGTGAAGCATCGCCTCTGAATGATGGGGGGAGGGGTTATATATATATATATATATATATTAAAAGGATTTTTATATTTTATCCACTCAATAGTCTACAATATAATAACCATATAAACGTAGCGTAATTATAATAATAAAACATAGTGGGATATTCAGTGATATTGGCTGTGCAATATCGACTTTTGTGATTGGCCAATACCGGCAGATTGGAGCCAATGGAAATGCTTCTCCTTCGGTGCGCGTCTTATTCAAAGATGCATTGATGATGATTCAATGATGATGAGAAGAATTATATTAATATTTCAGTAAAGTTCATTAAATCTATTCTGTTGTTAGTGTGGTCTTTAAACTTATGAACTGTGTATGGACTGACAAAGGTGGTACATGAGGAAGCAATTTGACAACAATGCAGTAAGTATTTTAGGTGCATCAAAAAGCGTGCTCGTTAAGATACCAGCAGACAAGCTAATCCAGCACAAATTAGTGCATAAAAGGTCACCAAAATGAAGTATTTGAACCTCATAATTAAATACAAAAGGAGGAGAAAAACTGCAAAAAGGTCCACTTTTTGAAAAAAAGAACCCCCCCTTGCAATAGGCTGGCTACGGACCTGCAGTCTTACCTTAAGGTTCTAGTAATGGAAACCATTTTCAAATGCCTTTTTCTATTTTTTAATGGTGATTTATCAAATCTGTCTGAAATTTTATTAATTTTAAAAATCATTATCTAGTAATCAGAAATAATTGGAGAGGTCATGAAACGTGAGATAAATTCTATTCCAACTTCAATCACTGGATGTCGCCATTAGTCCAGGTCAATTTTTGGGAGTTCTATAATAAAAGAAAACGTTCAAAAAGATATATAATTTAAAAAAATTTCCCAGATCTCTTCTAGTGGTTTATTCAGTTGGTTTTGGCATTACATATTGGACTTACTTGATGAAAATCCTAAAATCTTAGTACTGCGCGCGAGTCAATTTACTTTGAAACACAAAAGCTCGCGCCTATTAGTAAATTGACCGTTACAAATCTAACCGCTCGCCTCACTGTGTACTCGACGACTGAACTCGATAGCTTTACAATTTAAACGACTTTCTCTTAAAAAAAGAAGGTAAGAAATTGTTTTAAACGACAATATTAGATGACATTAGACACATATTTTGCTGTCCCTTGACTTTTAAAAAGCATTTAGAGGACTTCTCGTATTTGTTGTTGTGAGAGCTAATATATTTTTGAAAAACATCTTCTAACACAAAATTTACTGTGGAACCTAATAGCCAATTTAAACATTAAATAACGATACTCCCCACACCTTAAAATGTATTCATTATTTAGGCTAATTATTTATAGCCTACTTTACTGATTGACATCCTAATTTAGGCTAAACCTTGTTTCAAACCACTCTAGTGTGTTTTATTATATTATGTTTTTTTTTTTAAAAAAATTATTATTATTATTTTAGCTGAGAGTGTATGTCAGAAATGAATTTTATTTATTTATTTATTTTTTTAAAATCTCTTTAAAGCATGGATGCAGGTGATGCAAGTCAACTAATCACTCAGTCTGCAGAAGATGCACAGGTAAAGTTTACTGAATGCTACAACTTAAAAGTCACTCGCTGAATCACAAATTTCAATTTACTTCGCGAACGTTAAAAAATAAGTTCTATATAATATGAATATGGTATGAATGAAATCCGCACGTACTACTTCGCCATGTTGCTACTGTCTCCTGACCTACCAGAGTCAGTTGCTTGGCTTCACCTCCATTCATAAATCCTCTCCCGTGCCCTCATGGGATAGTAAAGTGTTCATCGACTGGGCACTTCAGAATCTCGGCGGAAGTAGTAGGTCATTCGGGGACTTTTTGTCTACTGTTCTACTGTTTTTCGAATATAGCTGCGTCTCATTTCAAAGGCTGTGTCCTCCAGTCCGGACTCCGGAGGTCGCATTTGAAGGCTGCATACGTCATCGAGGCCGTCTCATTTAAGAAAAGTAACTGTTAGATTGCAAAGTAAGTAAGAAGTTGCAGTATTTTACACATTTTATTACGGTTACTTTTATTAAATAAAACATCCTTGATGACTTATGCGGCTTTCAAATGCGACCTCCGGAGGACGCAGCCTCCGAAATGAGACGCAGTTTATGTATTCGGACATACTAGCCTACTCTTTTGGCGTACTGTTTTTCGCATAGTAGGGAAGTATTCGATTTCGGACGCAGCTACTTATTTTACTGCTAATATTTATGAAATTCCAGTTAAAATAAATGGATAATTAGGTAATTCTGCATCAGAAACATTTTGTCCTAAATGACACACTTTTACGCATGCACACTATGTAGCCTACTTATGCACTATGTACTTAACCGTGTTGTCAGTATGTGAATGTTATAAGGTTATTTCGTCATTCAACATCTGATAAAACCTAGACATGTGTGAATTTATTGTGGAAAAATATAAATTCTCTGAACCCCAAATGGATTTACACAAAATGAGAAAGCCAAAAAGTGTTAGTTTGTGCCCCGATCTTCCTCACAGAGGTTCCCATTAAAACCCAATTGATCATTTTAATGTCTCCTCTGAACAGCTTCAGTGATTCCAACAATTATGTGGTGCCTCTGAGTGACTGAGTAAGACAGTGTGAGTTCAGACGTGTGTGACTGTGATCTGATTGCGCATGTAGGTGGCAGGTGGAAAAAAGCGTAGGAATGACCTTCTGAAAATCATATGTGTGTGATCTAAACCTCACAGATTACTGTAGGAATTCATCACAAGATCACCATAATAAGGTCTTCCTTGTATATGTAACCCTATGTAGGTAGAAATCAGGGATTCAGAAAAGAGTTTTTTAAGGAATAGTTCATCCAAATATAAAGTCATTTGAAGTATTTTTTTTATCTTAATAATCAAAACCTATTTCTACCCAGGCATCATCAGTAATTTGTAAAGAGGAAACCGATAGCAGGGATCTGCCAGACTCTTCTACCAGTGCACATCTGGGTGACTGTCCAAAAGATGAAGATGCAGAAAAGAAGTTTGACGCTGAGGCATCCTCAAGAAATCTTTTCAGCAACACCAATGCAGGCCCTTTCAGTGAGGCGTTTCAAAGACATATTTCACATGTACAGTGGCCTCAAAATCTACTTAGACACTCTTGGACACACTATTGAGTCACACTTTAAAACGTGTGAATGCCATTGCATTATATAATAAAATATCAAACCAAATGTGATCGCCAAACAACTAACTTAACTTTTCTGAGCCATTTTCCAGTAACGTTTGACAACCAGAAAGTATTCAAATGCTTTTTTGTGTAATTTTGAATCTATTGTATCCCCCTTAGCAAACCTCTTTTGTGAAATGTTGTGAAAAATACTTTTTGAGGCCACTGTAGGTGATTTCTTAAACATTATTGTCATATCAAAAGTATGCTTATACACAGACTTGTCCTCATGTGACTTTTGTTTTATTATTCTGAAGTCTCTGTCAACCAGAGTGGCAGTGTCCAGTTTATCCCCTGCCAGCAGAGATATGAAACCTTCTCTTCCTGGCCTGGGTCTCCCATAATGCAGTATGCTGTCCACTCCAGGAATGGCACTTACATTGTGTCTGACAATAAGGGCCAAGGTAATGATGTTGTCGTTTGATTCATTCATTTGGATTATACTCTCATTTTTTATATACCATATAAACCATATATACCATATTTCTATTGTTATATACAGTACTGTATTTTAAAATGTAATTTATTCCTTTGATGGCAAATTCCAGCAGCCATTACTTCAGTCTTCTGTGTCACATGATCCTTCAGAAATCATTCTAATATGATTTTTGTCAGGATTCTTTGAATGATGAATTCTGATGAATATGAAGTTAAATGCGTCCTTGCTGAATAAAAGTATTAATTTCTTTAAGAGCATCTTAATGCCCCAACATTTTAAAATGGTACTGTAATTATTTCTGTTTATTTTTGGGTGAAATGTGATCCGTAAATGTTCCTGACTGGTTTTATGCAATTCACAGCCTCCCAAAGAACATTTGTGCATAAATTCATGTCAGCACTGCTTGCTTGAAATGAAAAGCAGGCTTTCCAAAACAATACCACATGTCATTGTACATAATACATCTTATTTTTGTTTAAACCGTAATAGAAAACAAAAGTCTTTGCTTCTATAGTCTGCTTTGGTCCGGTTCACTGTCTAATGTGTGAATGACGGCAGAGGGGGGTGGGGGAAGGAAGGGCTGGCTCCACTAGCCACTGCGTTACTGACATCAGGAGGCTAATGATGTCATAGTGATGTCAATGGCCCTGACAGTGACTGCACACTTAGCTTGTGGTTTGGGCATCATTGCATGCTGACAGCAGAGAGAGACACACTAGCTTTCAGCTCGCTATATATGGCTGTGACTAGAGATGACACAGAATCAGGTATGTCTGCTGTTTTTTTGTGGATATTATGTGCTCTTCACCTTGTTTAACATTGAAAACTTGCGTTAAATACATTGCATTTCAAATACCTCTTTTCAATTTTCAAATACCTCCTCTGTATTTGGTTGGGTATTTTAAATTTGATTTGACAATCTTCAGAGCATTTCAGATGCCCAAACAAAACTTTAAAGTTTTGGTAGAGACACACAGAGATGGTGCTGAGAATATAATGTACGATTTTCCTGGGTATCGAATCTGTTCTCTTATTATATTCTTGCCGTGAGTCATCTCTACAGCATGCAACAGGCTAAAAAATGAAATTTTCACATAAGTGAATTTATAGCTTCCTGTTGAGTTTCTCTGTTACCCTCACTCGTTTCTTTCAGCACCTCTGTCGCTCTCTCTCTCTGAAACGCACGAATGCGCTGCCCACTCACAGTGCAGCTGACGTCATCTTGTTTCCTGGAATTGAACACCAGCAGGGAAATGTAAATGCTGAACAGCAAATAAGATGTACGTTGACGTCAGTTCAGAGTCATGCTGTGATTACAAGCAGCTCCTTTTGCGAGAGCAAGGCTTCCAGATTAATCATCTTTTAGACCGTGGCACAGTCTCCACGGAGACAACGAGAATCAGAGACGTAAAACATTTTTGCTGTGCATTTTTTTCATTGTTCATAAGCTTTGTAAAATGATTTCATTTGTTTCAGTGAATAGAGATCAAAAAGTATCATGCAAGTCCTCCATGTGACCTGCTGCTTGGTCTAATATGTGACTGTGACCACATAGTTTGTGGCTGTTTGGGGAAATTGAATCACTCCGCTTTCAACAGAGCAGGATGGTTGCATGTTGCACGCTGCGTAAATATGTTGGAGCCTTTATTGTTGTGTAATCCTGTTTAAAACCACACCATGAGTAGATCTGTGTACAATCTACCACTGTGACATATCAACAGCACAATGTGTTTGCTGATCTCTAGTGGGTATGAGTTCAACGCCTGTGGACCTTGCAGACATTTGATTCTTTTGATCTTTAGGGCTGTTTAGTGACCTGGTGATATTCATGGACTTATGACATCAGACTTCAGAATGAACTCCATGTCAGTATAATCTTTTATAATCTGTAAATGTAAATAATAAAGAAATAATTTATATCTTTTTATACTTAAAGTTGTGTATAAGAATATGGAGATGTATTTGCATACATTCTATTTTAAATTCGAGACAAGTACCATGACAAATATGTCATTTCAGATTAACCACTGATTATGTGTTTGCTGATGGCAATTAGCAATGGCAACACTCAACCACAATGACGTCTAAATGTCACCACTGGTACGCTTGTAAAGTTTGTAATTGAGTTAATTTTAACAAACAGGCCAGCTAATTTCAGTCTCAGATTTAAAAAAAAAAAAAAAAAAAAGGTTATCGGTAGTCTTTAGGCCCTATCAAACACCTGACGCAAGTGTCTTTTGCTAGTTTCAACTTGATGCAGTTATCATTTTCATGTCCAGCGCCCACGTTGTTTAAATAGCAAATGCACTCGCGCCCATCTGTTCTCCCGTGGGCATGCTGGTCTGAAAATGAGGTGTGTTCAGGCGCATTGTTGGCGTGTTGCTATTTTGAGGCAACTGAAAACGACTGCGCAATATTTATTTTTTTTGTTATTTAAAGGGCACATTAGTAATATGCGCCTCTAGGAGGGTGTTGTTACGCTTGTTACGCACACAGGGACACGCAGCAGCACACAAACATGCCAAATATTAAAAATAAAAGGATTACAACGCTTTAACCTCGCGCATGAGCAGATCAGTTTCCTCTCTGGAGAAGCATTCAGACTTTGCGCTTGCAAATTCCGCCATGTAAATAGCAATCCGCCATGGTGCAAGCGCACCTGGCTTTTAAAGGGAATGGGAGATGACACTCTGATTGGTTTATTGCACGTTACACCCAAAACACACCCATGACTCATTAAGAGACTAGGTACAACCCTTTTGGACCATGCACCTGCCGCACCAACCATTTTTTCAGTCGTTAAACTAGCAAAAGTGGATTCAGACACGCCCTAAGTGCACCTGCGCCATGTGCTTCAGACCATGTGCTTAGATCGCTAAAATAGGGCCCTTAGTGTTTCATATGTTGATATTGGTGTGCAATCTAATAACACCTGTGGTTATGATGTTAATCACTAAATTACAAGGCTTGTCATTCACTATACAATAAATAAAATATTATAACAAGTAGAGATGCACCGATGTATCGGCCAACAATCGGTATTGGCCGATAAAAGCTATTATTATCACTATCGGCCAATTGTTTAAAAACTGCCGATGATCAGGGCCGATTATATCCTGTCAATCAAAAGGGTGCGGAAAGACGTGTCAGACTGCAACTCATATATACTGTGTGTGAAGAAAATCACTCGTGTTGAATTTTAACGCATTAACAGTTTAAAAATAGTGACGTTAAAGCAGGCTCTTTTTGACCCTATGAATCACCCGCAGTTCAAGCCAGGGTTGACAGGTCTGCGTTTTTTTTTCTACATCAAATATTATTTGTAGCTCCTCCCATCCAATAATCACAAAAAGATTTGTGCTTTGTTACTTCTGATAATAATAAAAGTTTCAGTTTTCAAATTCTGTCAATTTTATCATGAAATTCAAACAATAAATGGCGTTTTGACGCTCTTAAATGTGACGTGTCAGATCGCTGTAATGCCTCAGTTCAGGCGGCAGTGAGGAGCGCGAGTCTTTTCTTGCTCTTCAATAGTTATATCTCGAAAAACATGCATGAACATCAAAGGTATGTTGAAATATATTGTACAACTTACCGGAATGTATCGTGTCTCATGTAATCACTTTATTTGTGTTTCAACCGCGGAAAGACATCAATAAAACAGCTTGTGAACAATATATCACATTTACCTCAGGAATGTTTTCCAATGTTCACAGTTCCTTAGCTATCTATACTATATACAGTCAGGTCCATAAATATTGGGACATCGACACAATTCTAATCTTTTTGGCTCTATACACCACCACAATGGATTTGAAATGAAACGAACAAGATGTGCTTTAACTGCAGACTTTTAGCTTTAATTTGAGGGTATTTACATCCAAATTAGGTGAACGGTGTAGGAATTACAACAGTTTGTATATGTGCCTCTCACTTTTTAAGGGACCAAAAGTAATGGGACAGATTAACAATCATAAATCAAACTTTCACTCTTTAATACTTGGTTGCAAATCCTTTGCAGTCAATTACAGCCTGAAGTCTGGAACGCATAGACATCACCAGACGCTGGGTTTCATCCCTGGTGATGCTCTGCCAGGCCTCTACTGCAACTGTCTTCAGTTCCTGCTTGTTCTTGGGGCATTTTCCCTTCAGTTTTGTCTTCAGCAAGTGAAATGCATGCTCAATTGGATTCAGGTCAGGTGATTGACTTGGCCATTGCATAACATTCCACTTCTTTCCCTTAAAAAACTCTTTGGTTGCTTTCGCAGTATGCTTCGGGTCATTGTCCATCTGCACTGTGAAGCGCCGTCCAATGAGTTCTGAAGCATTTGGCTGAATATGAGCAGATAATATTGCCCGAAACACTTCAGAATTCATCCTGCTGCTTTTGTCAGCAGTCACATCATCAATAAATACAAGAGAACCAGTTCCATTGGCAGCCATACATGCCCACGCCATGACACTACCACCACCATGCTTCACTGATGAGGTGGTATGCTTTGGATCATGAGCAGTTCCTTTCCTTCTCCATACTCTTCTCTTCCCATCACTCTGGTACAAGTTGATCTTGGTCGCATCTGTCCATAGGATGTTGTTCCAGAACTGTGAAGGCTTTTTTAGATGTTGTTTGGCAAACTCTAATCTGGCCTTCCTGTTTTTGAGGCTCACCAGTGGTTTACATCTTGTGGTGAACCCTCTGTATTCACTCTGGTGAAGTCTTCTCTTGATTGTTGACTTTGACACACATACACCTACCTCCTGGAGAGTGTTCTTGATCTGGCCAACTGTTGTGAAGGGTGTTTTCTTCACCAGGGAAAGAATTCTTCGATCATCCACCACAGTTGTTTTCCGTGGTCTTCCGGGTCTTTTGGTGTTGCTGAGCTCACCGGTGCGTTCTTTCTTTTTAAGGATGTTCCAAACAGTTGATTTGGCCGCACCTAAAGTTTTTGCTATCTCTCTGATGGGTTTGTTTTGTTTTTTCAGCCTAATGATGGCTTGCTTCACTGATAGTGACAGCTCTTTGGATCTCATATTGAGAGTTGACAGCAACAGTTTCCAAATGCAAATAGCACACTTGAAATGAACTCTGAACCTTTTATCTGCTCCTTGTAAATGGGATAATGAGGGAATAACACACACCTGGCCATGGAACAGCTGAGCAGCCAATTGTCCCATTACTTTTGGTCCCTTAAAAAGTGGGAGGCACATATACAAACTATTGTAATTCCTACACCGTTCACCTGATTTGGATGTAAATACCCTCAAATTAAAGCTGAAAGTCTGCAGTTAAAGCACATCTTGTTCGTTTCATTTCAAATCCATTGTGGTGGTGTATAGAGCAAAAAAGATTAGAATTGTGTCGATGTCCCAATATTTATGGACCTGACTGTGTATATATATATATAAAACACTAGAGAGGAGCTTATTTACTGTTAATTATATGTTTGTGTAAATTTGCCATGAAGACAACAAGTGCTTATGAAAACTACCTTATGTGATACTTTTATACAAACATTTCAGTTTTTATTTGAGTGTAATTATTATATCTGAAAATAAACAGCAGCTGAATATAATACCTCTGTTGTTAATTGTAACCTCTAATATTGTAGTGTACCAAATGAGAGGGTTCCCTGTATAGTTTGCAACATTATTTGGGAGAGATTTTTGTTTTCCTTAAAGGTGCTCTAAGCGATCCTGGGTGGAGTAACTTCCTGTTGACGTTCGAAGTGTTGTCAAACAAAACAGAGGCTAGCTAGACCCTCCCTCCTCCTCCTCCTCCTCCTCAATTAAATAAATAAAACAATCCTTATTTGTGTTTATATCCTTGTGTTGGTTAGGCGAACATGAACTTCCATTTAGAATAACAAAAAAATGGTTTAACTCACCTGTCCAGCAAAAAAAGAGCCACCTGAATGTCGGATTGGAAGCCCTTCTGCCGCCGGAGTTCTCGCCACCTTTCAAAGGCTTTTCCTATGTAAATTCGGGACTTTCCGCGTTCCTTCTCCTTTTCCCTTTTCTTTTCCAGGTGTTCATTAGAACGTCGTCTCTTTGGTCGTGTGTCGGCCATATCAAGATCACATAATTCGAACTTCCCTCTTTATGCTTCTCTCTTCTACACACCCCCCTTCATGTGCACGCGCACTAACCCCAAAACTCCACCCCCAAATCATTCTTGTCGGTTATTGGCTGGAGCACTGTTTATTATGTTTCGTGGTCCAGACTGCACCAGTTTGTTTTTGTTGCCGTTTTTGGAGCTTGTGGCGACTACAGAGACCGCGTTTTTTTACAGTGTGTTCAGGGGACAGGCAGCTAGCGGATAGTGAGGAGATGTTTGCTGTATGTGGCAAAAAATGTTTTGGCCTAAAAATGCGTGACATCGCTTAGAGCACCTTTAAGAAAAACCAAACTATCGGTATCGGCATCGGCCGATATCATTCTGAATAATCGGCTATTGGTATCGGCAGAGAAATTTAATATCGGTGCATCTCTAATAACAAGATAAATATTAATCTCAATAATAAACACCTAGCTGTCAAAGGCATAAAGTCATTCATCTCTGCCTGACCTCATTGACTTGTTTATTGCAAACTGTCATGGATTCCCACTCATCCTGGAAAACCTAGAATTTTATAATGCATGTTGGGGAAAATAGAAAAATGATCTATAGTAAATTTCTTGAAAAATAATTAGCTGTTTTTGTTGTAATGTTAACTCTACTAAACCATTTCTTTTCAGTTTTATTTATTTATTTATTTATTTTTGTACACAGCTGCTTTTGTACAAAAATAACTCACTCATCATCTTGGTTTTGAAGTGGGCCCAAAAAGCTTCTGAACAATTCTTTTTGTGAAATGTTTTGTTTGAAATCTTGCTTTAAAATAATTACCACTTGGTTTAATATTTTGCCTTATAAGC
Organism: Mylopharyngodon piceus; assembly: GCA_039654765.1. NCBI lineage: Eukaryota > Metazoa > Chordata > Actinopteri > Cypriniformes > Xenocyprididae > Mylopharyngodon > Mylopharyngodon piceus. Next base: position 5,170,958 of record CM077444.1, on the reverse strand, counting down.
AGTGTTCATAGTGTGCCATTAGTGTCCAAATACTCTCTGAGACCTCTGTATATAACCAGCATAGCAGTAATGCCCAGCATAGCCATAACAATAAACAAAGTACTGTTATTGCTTAAATATTGCTGGTGCTGGGCTCAACAATAAAGAGAGGGACTTGGGTCATTTGTAAATAGTTTTTTTCAATTGTAAAGAAAACTTACAGTTTATTGAAAATTATAAATATATAAATAAATATTATTTTGGTATTTTGTGGCGAATAAAAATATTAGCAGGACCAAACACTCAACTGCTTGCCTGGCTGTGCCAGCAATATATATATATATATATATATATTCTTGTTGGGAATATAAAATGTCTGGTAAATGTTCTCCAATAAATGTCTTTGAAAAGAACTGTTCCTCTGTAAATGGATGTGTTTGTGTGTTTTTGCAGCCACCCCTGGAGTTATGTCTGCATATCAGATTTCCTCTCCTGCATCTGGCCTTTCCCAGGTGATGGATAGCTCACCCAGCTCTCTGCCCAGCCCTCAGAAGCTGGCTGAGGAGGCGTCACGGAAGAGGGAACTCCGACTCATGAAAAACAGGTAATGCCCAGACAGCCTTCCCCATTCCATAACTACCACTGTACACTGTAGCCTAAGGAGATGATACACTGAGCAACTTTTTGAGCAATGTTGCCATGCAGTGTTGCCGAGCGATGTTGCTTGGGCACTTTCCCATTGAGAATGGGCAATAAATTTCTATCTGGATTTTTTAGATCGAAATTTGTTACCCATTCTCAATGGGAAAGTGCCCAACCAACATTGCACGGCAACATTGCTCAAAAAGTTGCCCCGTGTATCATCACCCTAAGTGCATGAAATCATTATAACATTATAACTCATTCTTTTTTCATGATATTATAAGCAGCTTGTCTGTCTTGGTGTGTTGGTTGGACTTTCCATCAGCTCTTTCCACACCTGAGGCCTCGCATGTTCTTCTGTTGCATCCATTGGCCTGCTTTCAACTTTCATACTTGTTTCATCTTGAGTTTGAAAATTATGTCTTGTGTGTGGAGCATGTGCTAAAAACTTTCTTTGTTTCATAACAATGCTTAGAATGGAAAAACACGGCTTGTGGAATGATTTGCGCTGTACATGCAACTAAACAAGTACTCACAACTCAAGCTTTCCCGGTTTGGACTTGATTTTTGCCTTTTCATGCTTGCCACGAATGATGTTCTGCCGTTCTGACTTGCATGAAGTGGGACCTGTAAACACATTGTAAGATTTGCAGGATTCATGCTCACAGAGCCTCTCTGTTGTTACTTCCAGGGAAGCTGCCCGGGAATGCCGCCGGAAGAAGAAAGAATATGTCAAATGTCTCGAGAACCGAGTTGCCGTGCTTGAAAAACAAAACAAGATGCTCATTGAAGAACTCAAGGCTCTTAAAGACCTCTACTGTCACAAAACCGAATAACAACGCTCCATTACAAGCCAAACACTAAATAAGGACTATATCGTTTACAGAGCTGCCACAAATTGGCAAATGTGCTTTTCACGCAATGTCTAGCCACTGCTCGTAATATTCGATAAGATGACAGCTGCATGGTTGTGTTGTCCCGCGTGCGAAAGATGGTGACGTGTGCATGTGTGTTCGCTGGAGGCCCGAGTGCTCCAGAGCCAGTCAGTGTGGTGTGTTGCCCGTGTTGCTTGTGCTTTTTGCAGGACGGCGGCCAAAGAGTACAGACGCCGACAGAAGGACTATGTGCGGAGCTTAGAGACTCGCATCGCCATGATGGAGAACCAGAACCGGAAAATGACAGAAGAGCTGGACAGTCTAAAGGAACTGTGCACTGGAAAGTCCCATTCATTTTAGTGGTACACTAGACTGCCGCTATCTGATTGATTCTGTTCCTGTTTTACTGTATAATATTGTTGCCATATGTGTGTTTTATATCTTTTGTGAAAACTGAACAGTAGACCAGCACTGCCTATGCTCATTTGGCATTTTTTTAAATTTTATATTGAAAATTGGATAAAATGTATTTAAAAGTTGACAAAAAAAATTGGATAAAATGTATTTCAAAGTTGACAAAGTTATCTACTTTAAGAGAAATTTTTAATGTAATTTTAAAGGACCACTTATATGAGTCATTCACAAATACACCAGCTCCAAAATGAATCTAGCTAGTGTATATTACTTAGTAATATACTTAGTATACTTACTTACTTAGTATATATACTTAGATGAACTGATGAGTTTTTGTGTTTATGGCTGTTTATGGCATATTAATATAGTTCAGTCACTCTTAAAAAAAATGTAAATAAATAAACCAAAAACTTAAAACGATGAAAGATTGTTTGTAATAAATATATTCTTGAATACTTTCTGGTGGCACAGTCCTTCAGAGTTTCCATAGAGACTATCAGCACAGTTTTATCTGTTTACTGTCTGAAATATTTACGTAGCTTTTGTTTAAATAAATATATCTAGTTCTCAATTTGATTAATTTGGCTGTTGTTCCTTTTTTAAGTTAAGAGATGCTTTGTGTTTAGAAATGTTTCACAGTACTGTGATTTATCCCTGTAACAAATTTTTTTTTTTTCAATACTGAATTGCTTTTAAATGCTCTCTGTATTTCCTGCTCACTTTCAGGATATTTCAAGATAACAAGATATATGGAATGGAATAATGTCAATTAGTTGATATTGTGATATTGTCTTAAAGTGATAGTTCACCCAGAAATGAAAATTCTGTCATCATTTACTCACCCTCAAGTTGTTCCAAACCTGTATGACTTTAGTTGTTTTGTTGAACACAAAGGAAGATATTTTGAAGAATGTGGGAAACAGTTCTGGGGCAACATTAACTTCCATAGTATTTTTTTTTTCCTATATGGAAGTCAGTGGTGCCCCAAAGCGGCCTGGTTACAAACTTTTTTCAATATATCTTTCTTTGTCTTCAGCAGAACTAAGAAATTCATACAGGTTTGGAACAAATTGAGGGTAAGTAAATGATGACAGAATTTTCATTTTTGGGTGAACTGTCCCTTTAAGTCACATAACCTACCTACTGCTCAGACACATATATTTGTCTGATTTGAAAAAGGTAGATCGGTCTAATTTGAATTGGAAAACTGATTAGCCCTTGGTTAAACTGCTAGCTGGCCAAACCATTGCTGAATTCGCAATACTAGCATACTACTCTTGCTGTTTTTGCTATCTGCTTGTTAAGTCGTGACATAAGGAACGCCCTTTCTGGGTCCAAGCCTCGGAATCGTTTCACTTGAGAATGCCACCTCGACGGCCGTTTATGAGTGCTATTTAATCATATTAAACATTTAACATTTTAACAAGTTAAACATTAATACAGACATTAATATTTTAACGATTTATAGAAGATGAATCACTGTCTGGCCATCTGGGATTTTGGTATGGAGATAAAGGTTATGATTATATTTTTTCGGTAATATTACACCACATCGTGTGAATATATTAGCACCTTTTGTTGTTTTCTTGTGGTATGAGATAGAGCGTTTGGACCCGGAAGCGCTGCCGCGTGACGTCAGACTTAACAACAGAATAGAAAGAGATGGGGGGAAATAGTAAGAGTAGTATGCTAGTAGTATGCAACTGCCTGTGTGGCCAAGTCCGCGGTTTTCCCGCGGAATTGGGCTACTTTAATTAGCACTGTTGCCACGGTTTGTTTTTCATGTCCGCGGGTTGAAGCATCCCCAAATAACATGATATTTAGATATTCAAGAATGCGAATTTTACCAAGGGAAACCCCCCGAAACGCGATCGAGATAGTTTTGAGTAGCAATTAGGCGGGTTTTGTTGTGAAAACCTGGCAACCCTGCGAGACACTCCCACTGACTGGCTGTCACAATCAATTGTTTCTAAATCTACCGCGCATGTGTGGTGTTGCCAGCGGTGCGACGCAACGGTCCCACTCCCTAAAATACGGATCAAAACAGTCGCTGTACATTAGGGTTTGGGCTCGGTTGTTTTTACATTTATAACAGCCAGCCTCACAAATCGAGGAGGTTGAGACACAAGGAAAAAAAAACCAGACTAAACCGAAATTATTAACACAGTTACACAGTCAACTACTAGCGACTCAAGGTAAGTTATTCAGACTATTTTCATGGCTTAAAATCGAGATCTTCACGTTACAGTATTGTAGTGAACGCAATTCTTTCCGTAGCGATATGAGTATTGCATAACAGACACGTGCAGAGAGGGGGGTTTTTATAAAAGCCCCCGCCCTTTTTCAAAATTAATCAGTGCATATAAAGTCTATAGTAAGATGATGACATCATTGTAAATAAAGATGTGGCATAAATGCAAAAACAAAACGGCTTTAATAGTATGTACATCAATTAAGTTAATATATCACTAACGCTGAACCTTTTTTTTTTTTTGTTTATTATAATCTAGCACCTTTTTATTTATACATGCACTAATTTTATTGTGAATATGTTTATGCATAACGTGTCATTTTATTTATTTTTTTTCAAATATCTGTAGTTATTGTTATTTTAGTTTTAGTAATTTTAGTACATCACTAAATAAAAATAGGCAACTAGCTGAAATAAAATAAGGTTTTTTTATATTTTGCTTCAGTTAACGTTTATTTTATTTCAAGTAACGAAAATGTTTTTTATGGTTTTGGTTTCAGTTTCAGTTAACTATAACCCTGACACGTACCAGTTATTTTTTACGTGCCCAAAGGTATTTCTGGTAAGTAGCCTACCTTGGAGCTTATGGTACACGAACCATTTAGTACTTAGTATATAAGAAACATTGTGGTATATTGCCATCAGATACCCTAGTTTACTGTAACAACTTTTATCACTTAATGAGTATCTATTAAAAGTCAGACATTTATGATCTGTGGTGAGATCTGACATGACTGCTCTGATATTAAGTCAAATTTTCCATTCAAGAGCCTCCATTGTTCCTCCCACACTCACAGTAACTCCTCACACACCTCCTCTCATGCTCAAGGTTTCTTTTTAAATTACTGTAGCCTACAGTTCAGTCTGCTCAACCCCACACACACCCTTCTGCATGGAAACAACACCTGGCAATCCCCGCAGAAGCCTAAATTACTCACACTACTATATAATTTACACTTAAATAAGATTATACACTAAAATATTACTCTGATTATATACATTATACAATGTACAATTGCTTAACCAGATAAATAAACTTTGGTTTTATTATTAAATATTTTAATTACATGTATTTGCTTGAATTCATTCATGGGGATGTGAAATTGCAAAGTTAGCAGCAACAAATACAGTTAAAATTGTATAAAATATATATAATATAGAGAAAGTAACAACACGAAAACAGTAATTAAATTTGACATGAGCAACATTGTGTATTAGTACAACAAATCCAGTTTCTACAAGTTGCAGGGTGTGTCTGTATATATTTATACACACACACACACACACACAAAGTAGTGGCCCAAAGGGATGTCCAGTGCAGATATGTTTTTAATGAGCCTACACATTTGGTTAAACCATCAAAATATGAGAAAACTATTTTTATTATTAAATTTTGTAAATATGAGGGAAGAATAAAACACTAAACCTGGCTAATGTATTTATGCAAAAAAAAAAAGGTAAATTACATCTTCAGACATATATACTGTAAATGCGCTAATTTAAATGAATTGAAATGAAAGTAAACACCTCAAAATTTAAGTAATCAGTGTGGTTATGTCATGTGTGACTAGTAATGCTACTTTATAGTATAGAGTACAAGATGTTATGTCCTGAATCAGAGTCTGCTATGAATAATTAAGCAGGGTGAATGCTAACCAGCATTATCAGTTCAAATTAGACAACTATTTACAATGAAACAACAACAGCAACACTGAATAAATCCTTTATTGATTCTAAACTGTATATATACACATTCATGTTATTCTTTAGCTACAGAACCATTCGGAGTCAATCAAGAATGTGTTCTAACAAGTTAGGCCATTTAAACAAATAAGTACCGTGGGAAACTAAAACTTGCTCTGTCAAAGTATTTTCAAACGCTAAAGGGGTTGAACAATGAAACCGAAACACCTGGTTTTAGACCGCAATAATTTATTAGTATGATGTAGGGCCTCCTTTTGCTGCCAATATAGCATTAATTAGTCTTGGGAATGACAGATACAAGTCTTTCACAGTGGCCAGATGGATTTTGAGCCGTTCCTCTTCTAGAACAGTGGCCAGGTCACTATGTGATGCTGGTGGAGGAAAACGTTTTCTGAATTGTTCCTCCAAAATATTTAGAGCTGGTGACTGTGCAGGCCATGGGAGATGTTCAGCTTCACTTTCATGTTCATCAAACCATTCTGTCACAAGTCTTGCTGTGCATATCAGTGCATTATCATGCTGTTATATGGCACCCCCTTCAGGGTACAATGTTTGGTCCATTAGGTGCACATGGTCCTCCAGAATGGTTCTTGGCAATGACACCCCATTAAGCACAGTATGGAATAGCATGATGCAGCCCAAACCATCACTGATCCACCCCCGTGCTTCACTTCAGAATTCAAATTTCCTGAAAATTTACTCTCCCCATGTCATCCAAGATGTTTATGTCTGTCTTTCTTCAGTTGAAAAGAAATTAAGGTTTTTGAGGAAAACATTTGAGGATTTTTCTGAGTTTTCTTCATATAGTGGACTTCAGCTGCTACCAATTTGAAATTAAGGTTTTTGAGGAAAACATTCCAGGATTTTTCTCCATATAGTGTACTTCAACGGCTACCTATTTGAAGGTCCAAATTTTTTCAATAAAAAAAATTATATACTTTTTAACCACAAATGCTCGTCTTGCACTAGCTCTGCGATGCTGAAACTGCAATTTGGACCTTCAACCCGTTGGTAGACGTTGAAGTCCACTATATGGAGAAAAATCCTGGAATGTTTTCCTCAAAAACCATAATTTCTTTTCGACTGAAGATAGAAAGACATAAACATCTGATGACATGGGGGTGAGTAAATTTTCAGGAAATTTTAATTCTGAAGTGAACTAATCCTTTAAGCCTCTTTGGGGCTACATCGTAACTCCCACTAATGTGGGAAAGATAGTGAAGGTGGGCTCATCAGACAACAATATATGTTTCACATTGTCCACAGCCCAAGATTTACACTGTTGGCACCAATGAAACTGACATTTGACAGTGGCACAAGTGACCCAAGGTTTGGCTATAGCACCTAGACCATGAATTTTGACTCTGGAGCTCCCAACGAACAGTTTTGGTGGAAACAGAAGAGTCAAAGTGCGCATTTAATTCTGCAGTGAGTCAGGCAGCTGTGGTTTTTATGTTTTTTTGGATACAACCCGGGCTAGTACCTGGACTTTCCTTTCAGACAGCTTCCTCTTGCGTCGACAGTTACTCCTTTTGGATGTGGTTCGTCGTACGTGGTGGTATGCTGACATTACCCATACCCTGGCTCTCAATACATCATAAAGACTTGCTGTTATGTGAATTGCAATATTTTATGTGCAGCTGTGCTATTGCTCTGCTAATTCAACCTTCACACTCTGCTCTTACCGATAAAATGAAAAATCAGTGAATATTGGCCACTAGGCCACATTTATTTAGGCATGAAACCTCCAACACTATATTGGCCAGTGTTTCAGTTTCATTGTCCAATCTCTGTACATGTCTAGATGTTAAAAACTAGCCATAAGAAATTAAGTAAATGATATATGACCATATATATACATACATATTGCTGTTTGGCCTATTTAAGTTGCTTATCGAGTCCACATCATGCAATGTTATTGAGCATGAAGGGAAATACAGAAACCACTGGATTGCTCCTAATATGACTATTTGCCAGTTTTGTGGCTTTAAAAAAAACTGTTATTTTAAATGCTTTCAGTTCCCATGGCACATTCAGCAAGTCCAGTGGCCACTCCGTGTGTGTCCAAAGTGGAGCTGACGGTCTCCTGTGAAAACCTGCTGGACATGGATGTGGGGTCCAAATCAGACCCGCTGTGTGTCCTGCTTATGAATACGTCTGGAAACCAGTGGTTTGAAGTCAGTTGACTTTTTGTGCAAATTGTTCAAATGTCTACGTGAAAATTAATATTTAAAAATAGAACGTATTTTTGCTTCGTAGGTTGATCGAACTGAGAGGATTAAGAACTGCCTGAACCCAAAATTTGCCAAGAAGTTTGTTGTTGATTACTACTTTGAGCTCGTTCAGAAGCTCAGATTTGGCGTTTATGATATTGACAATAAAACCGTCGATTTAAGTGATGACGACTTCCTGGGCGAGTTGGAGTGCTCGCTGGGTCAGGTAAGACAGTTGGGCAAGTAACAAAACATCCATGTTTTAAAGTAATTTTTGACATTATCTGATGTGTTTGTTTTATTTCTTTACAGATTGTTTCCAGTTGCAAGCTGACAAGACCTTTGGTACTGAAGAACAAAAAACCTGCTGGAAAGGGAACAATTACGGTGAATGTCCATGATATTCAACATCATATACACTCATATTGACATCATCTCATGGTGAATATGTAAGGAATAATTGGTGATAGACATACATGAACTATCGTTAAAAACTTTGGGGTTGGTAAGATTGATTGGTAAGTCTCTTCTGCTCACCAAGGCTGCATTTATTTGATCAAAAATACAGTTAAAACTGAAATGTTATTACAATTTAAAATAATGTTTTCTATTTTAATATATTTTAAAATTTACTGTTATTCCTGTGATGCAAAGTGGAATTTTCAGCATCATTACTCCAGTCTTCGGTGTCACATGATCCTTCAGAAATTATTCTAATATGATGATTTGGTGCTCAAGAAACATTTCTTCTTATGTTAATGTTGAAACCATGATACATTTTTTTTCAGGATTATTTAAAGTGGACCTATTATGCAAAATTCACTTTTGCATGGTGTTTGGACATAAATGTGTGTTGGCAGTGTGTGTACACAACCACCCTATAATGATAAAAATCCAACCACTCGTTTTTTTTTTTTAATCCCCATAAATCATAAGCAGTGTCTCAGAACAAGCCATTGCAATGTGACGTCACATTAGCCACAGGCCCCGCCCACGAATGTTGAGAATTGCCCTGAGCGAGTTCACAGCGAGTTGTACACAGTCCGCCATTGCTGCACTGATGAGAACGTCTCACAAGCGTTTTAGGTGTTCTGTAGCTGGATGGATTAATCCACATAGCTCTCTCAATTTACTCCCGAAATCTGAGCCGCTGAAGACGAGGTGGATTAATTTTGTTTTCGAAGAAAATGCTCCCTCAACTCTACCGTAATTCGTTTATGTCTGCGCGAATCATTTCACACCGGACTGCTTTGTGAACGAATGTCAATACAAAGGGACAATACAAAACAGAGGTTGTGCCAAAAATTTGTTACTCGGGGATAGATCAGCAAACTGTTCGTGATCCAGCTTATAGTCTCCAGAGTGATACTGGATACGGCAGTAATGAAGGTGAGAGCACTTTATTACAGTTCATCAGAGATTTACGGATATAAAGTTTACCAGTTTATTAAGCACCACCCGAAAAGGCATAAGATCTTTATATATTTGTTTACTGTTAGTTGTAACGAGTGTTTCTGTGTACTTCGCTGTGTATGTTGATGATAATGCAAGGGAGAGAGAGAGAGAGTTTATGGATAATATTTTAATGCACACTTGCACTGTTTTATTAAGCACTTACAGTGATTTTCTAGAGTGAAAACAGACGCTTCATATTTTGTGTGAAGTACAATAAACGTTATAAAACTCATCGGTAAATTGGCTTGTACTAATATAGTGAAAAAAAACAATCAGACAATATAAGTTATAACTGTAATTAAACTAAACTATACCTGTTCTATCTCCATGCAGCATATATTTGCAGTTTCTGACATAGTGCGTCCTGACTGACTCCTGACACCAGAGAATGAGCTTTTGAAGCTCCGCCCTCTTCGGCCGAGCGCAGCAGCTCATTTGCATTTAAAGGGCACACACTAAAACGGCGCGTTTTTGCTCACCCTCAAAAAGTGGCAATTTTAACATGCTATAAAAAAATTATCTGTGGGGTATTTTGAGCTAAAACTTCACATACACACTCTGGGGACATCAGAGACTTATTTTACATCTTGTAAAAGGTGGCATAATAGGTCCCCTTTAATGAATAGAAAGTTCAGAAGAACAACATTTATTTGAAATAGAATTTTTTGTAACAATGTTAAAAAGTTTTTTTTAACATTGACAAAGTCACTTTTGATAAATTTAATGCTCTCTTGATGAACAAAAGTATTTATTTCTTTTGAATGGCATGTATGTATTTGTTCATATGATCACCATTTCCATGTTATAACAGCAAATATTTGATCACATTAGATCAGTGCGGAGGAAATCAAGGACAACAGAGTTGTAAATTTTGAGGTGGAGGCCAGAAAATTGGACAAAAAGGTAAGATGTCAGTTTGTTAATTTGCTTTACTTTTAAATGGTAAAATGCATTCAATGTCTAAATGTGGGATTTGTTGCAGGATTTCTTTGGAAAATCAGACCCCTACCTGGAATTTTACAGGCAGACAGAAAGAGGCTGGCAGCTTGCTCACAGAACTGAGGTGCATTATGTGTTGTGTGTCTGTATGTAGACTCAAACTTACAGGGGACCTATTATGCTTTTCTTTTCTTTTTTTCTTTTTTTTTTTTTTACATTTTCAACAAATTTAAAAAAATGTTACTGTTTGTCGCTTGGTCTGCAAAGTTACAAAGCAAAAGTCTACTCCAAAGGGAGTTATTCTCTATATCAGTGTGCACTGTTTCTGAACTCCCTGAAACTCTATTGTAGTCTTGAGTTTTCTTCCAGGAACATACACGACACGTTACAAAATATTCCTCATTTAAAGAATTCCTGCCCAAGGCATACGCAAAAAAAAAAAAAAAAAAAAAGGGCATAATAGGTCCCGTTTAAACTCTCTGAATGGTTGATGTTAATGTTTATTGTGAATGTTAATGGTTATCTTTCATACCAGGTGGTGAAGAATAACTTGAATCCTTGCTGGAGGCCTTTTAAAATCCCTCTACGGTCTCTCTGTGCAGGGGACATGGACAAACCAATCAAGGTAGAGTCTGTTTATTGGTCGTTATGAAAGGTATTTTAAAACTTCAAAAGGCTCCCTGTTGCTAACATATGAAATGCTGGCCTCTTGAATTAACAATCTGTAATTGTTCTGGCTTAATTGTACAGGCTGTAAATCTCTGGCTTTGCTTTGGCTTGTCAGACAGAGGGCTTTTTGGTGGCTTACAATCAGTGTTCTTAACTTTGTGATTTTTCTTGCAAAAGCATCTTAAAGGGAAAGTCACTGTCAGGAAACGATCAGGTATTTTTCATCAGAATGTCTGTTTCATAAATGTGTGCGTCACTGAATAGCTGCTGGTGTGTCCTTCTTAGATCAGTAGAAGGGGGCTATTCTGTCAAACTGTTGTTTCCTGAATGAGGTCATTATCAGCCCTTTTCATGTGTGAACTCTTTAATAACTAAGGTCATTCTCTGGAAACAATTGCATTTGTAACTGAAAATTTGAAATCCTCAAATTTTCAGTTGAAAGGTTAATGCTAAACTTCTGCTATGGAATAAAAAATAAAAAAAGGTAATTGCGACTTTAAAAAGACTGAATTAATTGGACTAAATGTAAAATAATGGGGTTGAACAGAAAGTGGAGGGACAAAGGCAATTTTTCTGGACTGTCAGTTAAACAGTAAAAACATTTTAATATAATTTTGGTAATTCAATTATTTAAATTCAAATGTAATGATGATGAATGGGAAATGCGAATTTACTGATAGAAAAACAAAATTAATTAATTAAATAGAATATATAAATATTTAAAATAAATAAATAAAATATATACAATTATATTATTAAAATAATAAGAAGAATTAAAAATATATATTTTTAAATTGTATATAATTAATTATAATTATTTAAATGTTTTATTTGACTTGTTTTTGAGTTACTGTAAATCAAATATTATAACTGTGATTAGAATACTGTTAATTACTGTATAAATGGAGTACAAATGATGCAGTTTCCTCAGAAAGACTCGCTGTCCTATGTAAAGGATTCAGAGAAAACTCTGCTGCTAGAATGTTCTTTGATTGAACAACTTTTTTCTTTTTTCTAATCTTGTGTGGACAGTGGAGATGGCAGGTTGCCCGTCTAGAACATCTTTCAACTATTCATTCACTTAAATTTACACCGTTTGGTGGTGTCTATCTAACTACTTTTTGAATGAAGAGAGTGACCCATAGAGCTGTGCTTATCTATGGTTCTACCAGAAAGACTCAGAAGGCAGGTGAACATGGTACTTATTCGATAAAGAATTTACAGATGGCAGCAAGCTACAATGATTCAAGTCTAGGTGCTAACCCATTGGATGGACAGTCATGTAACGTGAAAAGCCATGATAGGCCAATTATGTGAAGGGCCACGAGAGGCCATGTAATGCGAAGAGCTACGATTGGCCATTTAATGCAAAGAGCCACAATAGGCCATGTAATGCGAAGGCAGCGATATGCTATATAATGCGAAGAGCGGCAATAGGTCATGTAATGCGAAGAGCCACGATAGACTGTGATATGTGAAGAGACCACAATAGGCCATGTAATGCAAAGGCAATGATATGCTATATAATGCAAATAGCCGCGATAGGTCATGTAATGCGAAGAGCCACAATAGGCCATGTGATATGTGAAGAGCCACGATAGGCTGTGATATGCGAAGAGCCACGATAGGCTGTGATATGCGAAGAGCCACAATAGGCCATGCAATGCGAAGAGCCACGATAGGCTGTGATATATGAAGAGCCACAATAGGCCATGTGATATGTGAAGAGCCACGATAGGCTGTGATATGCGAAGAGCCACGATAGGCTGTGATATGCGAAGAGCCACAATAGGCCATGCAATGCGAAGAGCCACGATAGGCTGTGATATATGAAGAGCCATGATAGGCTGTGATATATGAAGAGCCATGATAGGCTGTGATATGTGAAGAGCCGCGATAGGCTGTGATATGCGAAGAGCCACGATAGGCTGTGATATGTGAAGAGCCGCGATAGGCTGTGATATGCGAAGAGCCACGATAAGCTGTGATATGTGAAGAGCCGCGATAGGCCATGTAATGCGAAGAGCCACGATAGGCTGTGATATGCGAAGAGCCACGATAGGCCATGTAATGCGAAGGCAACGATAAGCCAGTTATGTGAATTAAAACAATGAAAGGCCATGATAGACCAATTATGGAAAGGGAAGTATTTTTGAAGACCGAAGCCAAAGATATAGTAGAAAAACGAATGAAACAACCATCAGTAGCTAGCGAAGAGAAACATACCTTGATTATTACTTGAAAGTGCCTGCTGAGCATTTGAGTTATTTTTTGAGTCAGATCGTGCTTGGAACTTTAATGCTGAGGATGACCATGTACACAGCACCGTGATAGAGGAGGCTGACGCCCCACGTTCAAATGCGTTCGTAGCAGCACCAGTCCAAAAAGAATGTCCTATGTAGAGATGAGTTATAAAACCGCAGTTCTCTGCATCTGCAGTTAGGAGAATTCTAAACCACTGCATTGTGATGGGAAGGCAGATAGGTTAGGTAAATAAAGAGCATGAATGAATGAATGAATGACATGGCATTAGAGTCTTCCTGATAGAACCTTTGCTGACGCTTTCATTTCTTCATTTAGCTGACATTTTTTGCATGACCCCTCTCAGTTCCCTTCTCTTTCATTCTCCAATATCATTCACTTAAGATCACTTCATGCTGTATTTTTCAACCCCTTTTTAGGTTGAATGTTACGATTATGACAACGATGGATCTCATGATTTGATTGGGATTTTTGAGACCACAATGAAGCGTCTTCAAGAGGCCTCCCGCAGCGCTCCGGTGAGATTATCCTGAACACACTTTTGATTTCAGTACCTGATGAATGTGTGAAGGTTTCTGAACTAAAGAAGCTGATTTGTCTCCTGCAGGCCGAGTTTGACTGTGTAAACAGTAAGAAGAAACAGAAGAAAAAAAATTATAAGAACTCTGGAGTAGTGAGTGTGAAAGTTTGTCAGGTATTGTGACATAAACATACTCGTTTGATTTCATTTTCAACATTCCTTACATTAAACCCAATGCAAAACGCTTCTGGACATGGGTGTTTTCTGTTTCAGATTACCAGGGAATACACCTTTCTAGACTACATCATGGGAGGCTGCCAGATAAATTTCACTGTAAGTTCTACATTCAGCTTCAATTCTACATAAAATAAACTAATAAACTTTAGCTATTAACATCTGTGTGTTGCTTTTTTCCATGAACTGTTTAATTTATTTTCACATGTGATAAATTTATTGTCCAATTCAAATTTTATATATATATAATTTGTGTGTGTAAATTTATAAATTTTGTCCAATTCAAATTTGATTTGCAAACTAATTGATATATATATATATATATATATATATATGAACAGACATAGCATGTATTACATTGGACAATATTTTAAAATACACAAAAACGATTCTAAAATTTTAAATTTATTATAAAAACAGTAATAATACTTTATAAATATTTTTTAATATATTATAAAAACAATATAAATGTATTATTTATTTTAATAAAAATAAGTTTTATATTTTTATATTTTATTTTATTTATGATGTATATAAAAAGACAATTTTATTTGTATTTATTTGTATTTTATTTTATTTGCATAAAATTTTATTTGTATTTATTACATCTCTGTGAATTGTATTCTTTCATGTTGGAGCTATATTTTATAATATATATTATAAAAACAATATAAATGTATTTATTATTATTATTATAAAAAGGGTAATAATACTAAATAATAAATGAAATAATATAAATATTATATATTTTAATATAAATACATTTTTATTTGTTATTTATTTTTATTTATGATATATAAAAAAACAAACATTTTTGCAAGAAGAATTATATTTGTATGCACTATATCTTGATGAATTATATTCCTTCATGTTGGAGCGAGGTCACTCATGTCACACCCATCGTCCATCTCTTCCAGGTGGGCGTGGACTTCACAGGGTCAAATGGTGACCCCAGGTTACCTGAATCTTTACATTACATCAGTCCTCAAGGTGTGAATGAATATCTCTCAGCCATCTGGTCAGTTGGTCTTGTGGTCCAGGATTATGACAGGTACAAGGGCACCAGGAACATTTTTTAATTCAATTAAAAAACAAACAAACATACTGTGTGCCTCATGCTTTTTTTCATATCCTGTAGTGACAAAATGTTTCCTGCTTTTGGATTTGGTGCCCAGATTCCTCCTACATGGCAGGTAAATGAAAGTACATCTGTTGTTGTTACTGTGACAAACTCCCAGAAGCCTCAGTTTAGTGTTGTTTTTTTCTAGGTGTCGCACGAGTTTCCTCTCAACTTCAATCCTGCAAATCCATTCTGTGCAGGTATGTTACAGTAACAATATCAGTTTTCCACACTCTGCAGCACCAAGAAAGTGATTTGTAGCTGTATTTCTGTTCCTGTAGGTGTGGAGGGAGTGGTGGAGGCCTACCGGATGTGCCTACCTCAGGTCAAACTTTACGGCCCTACGAACTTCGCTCCTATTATTAACCACGTGGCTCATTTCGCACAGCAGGCTTTACAGCAGAAGACGGCGTCGGTGAGGTTCAATCCTCAACTCAAACATGTGATCCACTGGTGCTTTGATGTCTCTCTGACTCTGCCCCTTATTTGTTTTAGCAATACTACGTCCTGCTAATCATCACGGATGGAGTGATCACGGACATGGATCAGACGCGTGGGGCCATAGTCGCCGCCTCACGCTTGCCCATGTCGATCATCATCGTGGGTGTAGGCAAAGCCGACTTCACTGACATGGAGATTCTGGACGGAGATGATGGACGTCTGACAACCATCATGGGAGAACCGGCTGTACGTGACATCGTGCAGTTTGTGCCTTTCAGAAAGTTCCACAACGTGAGTCTAAGGAGTTTTGTACACAAACTAATTTGGGCTAGCGCTTGCTTTGGCTTTTTCATTTTATGCATCAGTGCTGAATAAAAGTATTAATTTTTTTTTTTTTTATATATATATAAAAATCTTTCTGGCTCCAAACTTTCGAATGGTAGTGTACATTATTGTGTTTTGGCTGCATAGGCATTTTTGAAGGAAATTAAGAACTAATTGGAGTATAGTTTTATCTTTAGCAGTGATATTCCAGTTATGCTTACTTATATGTTCATTTTTATATGATATAAACTAGAGATGCACCGATACTAAAGTTCTCTGCCGATACCGATAGCCGATTATTCAGAATGATATTGGCCAATACCGATAGTTTGGTTTTTCTTAAGGAAAAAAAAAATCTCTCCCAAATAATGTTGCAAACTATACAGGGAACCCTCTCATTTGGTACACTACAATATTAGAGGTTACAATTAACTGCAGAGGTATTATATTCAGCTGCTGTTTATTTTCAGATATAATAATTACACTCAAATAAAAATTGAAATGTATAAAACTTAGTATCACAAAAGGTAGTTTTCATAAGCACTTGTCTTCATGGCAAATTTGCACAAACATATAATTAACAGTAAATAAGCTCCTCTCTAGTGTTTTTTTTTTTTTATATGTAGATAGCTAAGGAACTGTGAACATTGGAAAACATTCCTGAGGTAAAAGTGACATGATGTGACATATTGTTCACAAGCTGTTTTATTGACGTCTTTCCGTGGTTAAAACACAAATAAAGTGATTACATGAGACATGATACATTCTGGTAAGTTGTACAATATATTTTAACATAACTTTGATGTTCATGCATGTTTTTCGAGATATAACTATTGAAGAGGAAGAAAAGACTCGCGCTCCGAGCTGCCGCCTGAACTGAGGCATTACAGCGATCTGACACGTCACATTTCAAGATGTCAAAACGCCATTTATTGTTTGAATTTCATGATAAAATGGACAGAATTTGAAAACTGAAACTTTAATTGTTATCAGAAGTAATAAAGCACAAATCTTTTTGCGATTATTGGATGGGAGGCGCTACAAATAATATTTGATGTAGGAAAAAAAATGCAGACCTGTTAACCCTGGCTTGAACTACGGGTGATTCATAGGGTCAAAAAGAGCCTGCTTTAACGTCACTATTTTTAAACTGCGTTAAAATTCAACACGAGTGATTTTCTTCACACACAGTATATATGAGTTGCAGTCTGACACGTCTTTCCGCACCCTTTTGATTGACAGGATATAATCGGCCCTGATCATCGGCAGTTTTTAAACAATCAGCCGATGGCCAGTAGTGATAATAATAGCTTTTATCGGCCGATACCGATTGTTAGCCGATACATCGGTGCATCTCTAATATAAACATATGCTAGGGATATGTTTATTTTGAACATTTTATTTGCAAATTCATGGTGGTCATAATCAGTGTTGGGGAAAGTTACTTTTAAAAGTAATCCATTACAATATTGCATTACTCCCTAAAAAAGTAACTAATTTTTATGAAAAGTAATGCGTTACATTACTTGTGCGTTACTTTTTCTTACCTGGGCTGGGCTTGCTTCTTTGTTTTTTAATGACAACAAAAAAAGTTATATTTTTGGCAAAGGTAAAGGCCCTTACACACCAAAAGTGAAATGAGCCTCAGGCTGAAGGAAATGCAAATTTACTCCTGAACAGTAGAGGGCGCAGCTCAAACAAACCTTTCAGCTGTGCTGCCATTCTGGATTAAAGAAGAATAGGATACAGGAGGAGGAAGTTCAAACTCTTATTTCTAAATCTAATCTAAAGTAATTTTTGCTTCTTAGTATGGTTGAATTAAATCATTGAAGGTACATACAGTGAGATAAAATACATAAAGTATATTTGTGTAATTTAATATAGTTAATTATTACAGGTTTGCGTTAAATTCTGAGATTGCATTTCACTGTTTTTATTCATTTTGAGGAATACTGAATATTTTTGTGCAAGTGAGATGAGTAAATGCATGTTCTCATTTAGTCTAGAACTACAATAACCATCATGTTTACAAGCGAACACAACACCTCTGCACTTTATTACTCTCAACATGGGGACAGGAGACGTGTCAGTCAATAATTGTGAAAAAGTAACTTGCATTACTTAATTGAAAAAGTAACTTAGATATTTTGATGTAAATTGTAAAAGTAATGTTACTTTAGTAGTTACTTGAAAAAGTAATCTGATTACGCAACTCAAGTTACTTGTAATGCGTTACCCCCAACACTGATCACAATTAGGGATGGGAATCCATCAATTCAGGTTCTAGATCATTTCCTTAATTCAACAATTATGGGTTCTTAATTCATTTAATCAGTCTTTCAGTACTTTTGAGGAAGAAATATTTGGGGGAAAATTGCAATTCAATTGCCAAGTGATTTGATAATGTCAACGAAATAAATATAAAACAGTTCTTGCGAAAGGTATGTATTTTAGAGGTATCATAAATACATTGTATATTAAAGGGTTCGTTCACCCAAAAATGAAATTTCTGTCATTAATTACTCACCCTCATGTCGTCCCAAACCCATAAGACCTTCGTTTGTCTTTGGAACACAAATTAAGATATTTTTGATGAAATCCGAGGGTATTTGACCCACACATAGGCAGCAACGACATTGCACCTTTTGAGGTCCAGAAAGGTACTAAAGACATCGTTAAAACTGGCGACTACAGTGGTTCAACTTTAATATTATGAAGCGACGAGAATACTTTTTGTGCAAAAAAACAAAACAAAAATAATGACTTTATTCAACAAATTCGCCTGTCCTTTGTCATACTGCTACGCTGTTTTCGTTGCAGAGCTTCAGTGTTTATGTCCGAACGGCAGCTCAGTATTGGCTGTGTGATGCGTGTGATGCTGACGCAGGAGCCGGCCAATACTGAGCCCGTGTTCAGATGTAAACACTGTAGCTGTAACTGAAGCTCTGCAACGAAAACAGCGTAGCAGTATGACAGAGAACAGGCGAATTTGTTGAATAAAGTCGTTATTTTCTCGTCGCTTCATAATATTAAGGTTGAACCACTGTAGTCACGTCGACGGTTTTAACAATGTTTTTAGTACCTTTCTGGACCTCAAAAGGTGCAATGTCGTTGCTGCCAATTTGTGGATCAGACACCCTCGGATTTCATCAAAAATATCTTAATTTGTGTTCTGAAGACAAACAAAGGTCTTACGGGTTTGGGATGACATGAGGGTGAGTAATTAATGACAGAAATTTCATTTTTGGGTGAACTAACCCTTTAAATAACAGCAGAAGCAAACAAAAGATATGGTAACATTTCAATTATTTATTTATTTTTATAAAATACTGCTGTATCTTTTATATAAAAGATATGAACAAGCACTCAGAACAAGTGTTGCGCTGTATGTCTTCGATTTATTAACAATAAGTCTTTAATTTAAGAATTGGACTGCACTCATTGGCGTTCTGTCCAAATCGGCGGATAATGCATGTGCAAAAACAATTAATGGAACCAACCGTCTTTCCGCCATTCCGGAAAATGAATGGAAACGGTTCCCAACCCTATTCATAATTCTTTATGCCAGTAGACACTGAGCAGAGCAGAACACAACATGAACTTTATTTATAGTGTTTTAGTCCCTTAAAACCTATAGCATGTCATGGCTTGTAGCGTCTCACCTGTACCTTTGTGTCCATTTCATTTCAGGCCCCAAGGGAATTGCTTGCCCAATGTGTACTGGCAGAATTACCACAACAAGTCACATCCTACTTCAGCTATATTAACCTGCCGCCGCCACACGAGCCAAAAAACCCATAGACATGTAGGGCTCTCTTCTTTATCTGCACCTGTCTAAATGTTTTTAATGCACATTAGTACTTCTCAAAGAATGCGGCTGTCAGAAGCCCCTTTCACACAGCGCGTTGATCCCAGAAAATTGCCATAAAATTGCCAAAGTGCCTTCTGTGTGAACGCAAACACATCCCGGGAATGATTCCGGGATCAATCCCGGGATGGGGATTATATTAAATAATGTCCTGGCTCTTCCAAGCTTTATAATGGCAGTGAATAGAAGGATTGAGATTTTGAAGCCCAAGAAAGTGCATCCATCCATCATAAAAGATATCCAGACGGCTCCAGGGGGTTAATAAATGCCTTCTGAAGCGAAGCGATGGGTTTGTGTAAGAACAATATCCCTATTTAAAACTTTAAAAACTAAAATAACTAGCTTCCAGCAGATGGCTGTACACACATCGACTTGCGCCAAAAGAGTAACCCCTGACGAGATGTAGGAGTAGCGTAAGCTTTGACGCCTCTTGCTATTCAAACAAATAGGGCTGGCCAACAAACTCCTCTTCTCATATATCAAAATCCTCTAGCATTTCTCTTTAAAAATTCTCATTTTAGACTTCTAATTCGTGACCGGTGTTTTGTTTTGCCCTATCCTCTGAGTCAGAGGTTCCTCTTTCGCCATAAATCATTGCGTATGGCCATCTGTCAGAAGCAAGTTATTTTAGTTTTTAAAGTTTTAAAAATGGATATTTTTCTTACACAAATGCATCGCTTCGCTTCAGAAGGCCTTTATTAACCCCCCGGTGCCATGTGGATATCTTTTATGATGAAGGATGCACTTTTTTGGGCTTCAAAATCTCATCCTCTATTTACTGCTATTATAAAGCTTGGAAGAGCCAGGACATTATTTAATATAACTCAGATTGTATTCGTCTGAAAGAAGAAAGCCATATACAGCTAGGATGGCATGAGGGTGAGTAAATCATGGGGTAATTTTCATTTTTGGGTGAATTAAAGGATTAGTTTACTTTCAAATAAAAATTACCATAAGCTTTACTCACCCTTAAGCCATCCTAGGTGTATATGACTTTCTTCTTTCTGATGAACACAATCTGAGTTATATTAATAAATATCTTGACGCATCCGAGCTTTATAATGGCAGTGAGCGGGATCAACGAGTATGAGCTGAAGAAAGTGTCTCCATCCACATCCATCCATCATAAACATACTCCACACGGCTCCGGGGGGTTAATAAAGGCCTTCTGAAGTGAAGCGATGCGTTTATATAAAAAAATATCCATATTTAACAAGTCATAAAGTAAAATATCTAGCTTCCGCCAGACCGCCTTCCGTATTCAACTTACGAAAAAAAAAATGTGTAAAACTCTCACAGTTCAAAAAGCTTACGCGACATCCTACGCCTTCCCTATTCAACTTACGGAAAAAGCTTAACTGACGCGACCTCAGTTCCGTTTTTTTCGTAAGTTCAATACGGAAGGTGGTCTGGCGGAAGCTAGATATTTTACTTCATAACTTGTTAAATATGGATTTTTTTTTTTAACAAACACATCGCTTCACTTTAGAAGGCCTTTATTAACCCCCCCGGAGCCGTGTGGAGTACACGTTTATGATGCTCATACTCGTTGATTCCGCTCACTGCCATTATAAAGCTTGGATGCTTCAGGATATTTATTAATATAACTCTGATTGTGTTCATCAGAAAGAAGAAAGTCATATACACCTAGGATGGCTTGAGAGTGAGTAAAGCTTGGGGTAATTTTCATTTGAAAGTGAACTAATCCTTTAACCCTTTAAACTCAATAATTCTCTATAGGGCACAGCTGATTGGTTCCTGCTGTATCAGTAGCCAATGAGCTCGCTGCTCAACCTTCAAATATTTGGTTAGCGTTTGCTATAGCAGTTTGCAGCGCGCTTTCAGAAACCCTCCACCTTCCCCAGCTCCACCTGTATAGATCTGGTATTGATAATTCATGTATGCTATATTGTACAGCAGCAGCATGTCTTACTTCCTCAAAGCAGCATGTCTGTGCATATACTGGCAGTAACAGCAGCAGCATAGTAGATCAGTACCACCAAGACCAAACATATCAACATTGTAATATGCATTACCATGCCAAACACTCTGAGAGTTATGACAGAAATGTAGTTGTGGTTAGTCAGTAGCTCACAATCAGATTAATTCCAACATGACATGACTTCAGCATAAGGTTTATGTTGTCTGTCTTGTCTTGTAACTTACTATATGTATCTCTCACCATCTCCGACCACATTCTGCTGCTCATAGTGAAAAATACGATGTCTAACGTTTTCTCCTCTCTCTCTCTGTAGTCTCCTAAAGAGGAGCTTGCTAAGTGTGTTCTGGCGGAGGTTCCTGGTCAGGTCGTCACCTTCTTTAACATGATGAAGCTTACACCTCCGAAGTCAAACACTCCAGTGGACGCTTCAAATGGGCCAACACAGAACTGAAGGCCCAGTTTCCTTCCTTCTTACTGCATACAATTCAACAACTGACCATCACCAACCTGCTAACCTAACTCTAGGCTTTCTTAGGCTTTTTGTTTTAAATTAGTTTACTTGTAAATAAATATAATTTTTTTGTTTTGTTTTCATGTGCCAAATGATCTTGAAATGGTCTATTATGAATCTTGTTTGTAAATCTAAGTATTTTACTGTAAATGAAGACATTTACAGTAAGATTCCCACTTCTTACAAAATTGTTTACAGTCTTTATTTTCATCTCATTATCATAACGCTTTTCTGTACATCATGTTTTTTTTAATCTGTATATGATTTTTTTAATCAGTGCTTTGCAAAGCCATTTTGTCATATATCTTATGCATAATGTTATATTCATCATGTTAATGTGCCTGAATGATTAAGTTCCAGTTCCTATACAAAACAAAATGTGCCTTTATGTTTGATTTCATTTTATTGAGATCATGTAGCAACTTGCTTGCCAAGATTGACCAGAATGCACTTAAAACTATACACACTGAGAAATGGTGCTCAGATCTCAATCTGCAGGTATAGATGAAAGTCATAGATGGGTCTCAGTGGTCCAGTCATGTGCCTGAATTCACCATGCATGAATACAATAATAATAATAACAACAATATGAAAAGATAATCAGCTTTTCGGATCAGTATAAGATGCATGTTCGTTTTACATTTAATCACAATGTCTGTACCAGCCCATTGTGTGCAATTAGTGCAGAGAGAAATATATTACATAATATTAATTGTATTTTAATTAAAGCTATTGTCACATGTTCTGTGTGTTTTTGTGTCTGTCTTCATTGCTTTGTTTTCCGTGACCTAGTTTCTGTCTGTCAGTTAATTAGTTGATTTGTTTCCAGCTGTGTTCCATTAATTTACTCATTAGTTCCCTCGTTTAGTTCTAGTACAAGTACTTCCTGTTTTGTTCAGTTCCTTGTCCTGTCTCGTCTGTTACTTCATGTAAAGTGGTTGGTTCCCTGTGTTTGTTTTGCTTTTTAATAAAGTGTTTCTTTGGACTCTCTATCGTTGTGCACTTTATATATCACAACCAACCGTGATAGAAGACAGGACCCTCAGATTGAGTATTTTTAAAATAAAAAAGGGACAATGGATTTACCAGCTTTGCACCTTCTACTCCCTGAACAATGGCCGTTGCTGGAATATTTGGGCTGGATGCTCCTGCACGGAGTTTCACTTGCTGCCCGTGACCCAGAGTTCAGCCATCCACCACCAGCAGGTGAACCGACGGGATTTTGCTAGAGCCCACCGCAGAGCGTGGAGACCAGCCTGCCACGATGGACGAGACCGAACCAAGGACGAGGTCGGAAGGAGCTATCACCCCGGAGCCCATCCCACAGAGGGCTGGGAGGAGAGCCCCAACCACAACCCCACTGCTGTGGATAAGATTATGTTGGACTCTGGCAAATAATATAATGAACTGAAGGACATTTTTGAGGAGGATTTAATAGACTTTTGGTGAAATTACTCCCAGTTCCCCTGTATCTCCAGAGTTCCTTGTATCGCCAGCACCCCCTGTATCTCCAGCGTCTCCTGATTCTCCAGTGCCCCCTGTATCTCCATAATTCCCACCCAGCCTCCCTCTCCCACCTCCTCAGTCAGCCAGTTCCTCAGCCCCATCTCCACTGATGTCCTTCAGCCCCTCTGCATCTCTCACATGCTATGTGGATCTGCCCGGTGTCTTCAGGCCGCCAGCTCCACCCAGCACAGAGGATCCCGTCTCCGCCTCCAGCCTCTGTGCCCTTTGCTCCACCTTGGCCTGTCGACACATTGGCTCTGCCTTGGATCGTCCCTCCCTCGGCTCCACCAGAAACCTTCGGCCATATGGCTTCTCTGGGCTCCCTCATCCCTCCGGCTCCGCCTTGGTCAGCCATCGACCTGCCTGATCCGTCTTCCCCTCGGCTCTGCTTTCGTCCTCGGTCCCACCGTCTCAGCCTCTGTCCTCTGGTTCCCCGGTTCCACCTCAGACGCTTCACCTCGGTCTCCAGGACCATCAGCGTCGCGTGGGCTCAGCACCTCAGGTACTCCCTGCTTTGTTCAGTTCTTTGTCCTGTCTCATCCGTGTTACTTCATGTAAAGTGGTTGGTTCCCCGTGTTTGTTTTGCTTTTTAATAAAGTGTTTCTTTGGATCTCTATCGTTGTGCACTTTATATATCACAACCAACCGTGATAGAAGACAGGACCCTTAGATTGAGTATCTTTAAAATAAAAAGGGACAATGGAATTATCAGCTTTGCACCTTCTACTCCCTGAACAATGGCCGTTGCTGGAATATTTGGGCTGGATGCTTCAGCACGGAGTTTCACTTGCAGCCCGTGACCCAGAGTTCAGCCGTCTGCCACCAGCGGGTGAACCGACGGGATTTTGCTAGAGCCCACCGCAGAGCGTGGAGACCGGCCTGCCACGATGGACGAGACTGAACCAAGGACAAGGTCGGAAGGAGCCATCACCCCGGAGCCCATCTCACAGAGGGCTGGGAGGAGAGCCCCAACCACAACCCCAACACTGTGGATAAGATTATGTTGGACTCTGGCAAATAATATAATGAGCTGAAGGACATTTTTTTGAGGAGGATTTAATAGACTTTTTATGGTGAAATTACTCCCAGTTCCCCTGTATCTCCAGCGTCTCCTGATTCTCCAGTGCCCCCTGTATGTCCAGAATTCCCACCCAGCCTCCCTCTCCCACCTCCTCAGTCAGCCAGTTCCTCAGCCCCATCTCCACTGATGTCCTTCAGCCCCTCTGCATCTCTCACATGCTATGTGGATATGTTATGTTATGTTTGTCATTTAAAAGAGTTTCTGTAATGTTGGAGTTTTTGTGGTTACCATTGTGCTGAAGAGTAGATACATGAAGGTAAACACATTGACTCTATAAGCAATGACTGTGCTAATGCCAGTGACAAGTAATATCATACTTGTTCATTAAATGTATGATAAATAAGTTATGTTAGCATGTGCTATGATAGCTGTGGGTTTGAACTGAAATAGATAAGATTAATTGGTTCCAGGGCTACAACTCTGGTAGTTGGAGCGACTTAATTTTTTTGAGTAATCAACTTAAAAATTTGTGTTTATGCTACAAATTAAGTTCCACTAACTCAATGTAGCTTGTTGGTTGAACGTAATTTGGCATAACTCAAAGAAATTGATGCAAACTGTTGCATTCATTTTTTTTTTTTTTTTTTTTTTTTTGAGCCAACACTTTTAGTAAATAAAACTCTGAAAAGCACCATTGTTTAATTTTTTGCAAAGAATAAAGATGACAGAATGAAACAGTATATATTAAATATTTTGTTAAAACTTTACATTAAGGTTCCCTTTGTAAAGGGTTTATAAAGGTGTTTGTTAATGACTAATAATTTATTTACAAATAAGTCGTTGATAAGCAGTTATAACTGCATTAATAAAAAGAGTGACTTTAATATAATATGTGCCAAATAGTAAGCCATTTTAACTCACATGTTATAAATGCTTAATAAATGTATTTATTCACACATATTTTACTCAGAACCAGATTCCTGGTTTTTTCATGATGCAGCAAAAATATACTGTTATGGTGAGACTGAAGGGTGATTTATTTGTGGTTTTCTCAATAATATCTCATGACTTATGTCACTTTTCTCATTGTTGTTCATCAGACTTTACTCTGTGCATTACCCATGATACTCTGCAAAAAGGTCATGATGCCTATTCAGAGGAATGTATAAAAAATGATTTTATAAACATTAATAACCTGTGAAAGTGAACCCATTTAATCCCACTGGTCACAATAGTGACCGTAAAGAAAGTTTTCATTTATAAAGCTCTAAAAATGTTACTGACTGGTGTTTTAGTGCATTTCCTAAAAATATGGAAAAAAACTAAATATGTGCAGTTTCACATGGTTAGTGCAAATTGTCACATGACCAGAGCAGTTCAATTCTTGTTTGCACCATCAGAAGATGATGGCTGCATCAAAGCTCCAAAACAAAAGATTATTAAAGTATTTTAACAAAGATATGACAAAGATTTTTGGTACACATTATCTTTAAGGTGTGTAGTATTAATATATGAATTCACAATTTTTCAGTTTTGTTGAGTGTGGTCATAGAATGAGTTGACATGTTGATGGCAACAATAGTGACCGGTGGGATAATACAGAATGAATTATTCAATTGCAGTTGTTAGGGAAGGCTGCACTAAAACGTAGCAATGACAAAGTTACAGTGAATATTGCACTAAATTAAAAGTTCAAATGTTACAAATAAATTACAGTATTGATGTTTTAAATACTGGTTGCACTAATATAACAGTATTATTATATATGTTACAATAAA
Source organism: Mylopharyngodon piceus (assembly GCA_039654765.1). Lineage (NCBI taxonomy): Eukaryota > Metazoa > Chordata > Actinopteri > Cypriniformes > Xenocyprididae > Mylopharyngodon > Mylopharyngodon piceus. Next base: position 5,144,290 of record CM077444.1, on the reverse strand, counting down.
GTAACATTTTTGAAATACGTTGATGGTTGTATTTTCTTTTATCTCAGTATTCCTTTAAGTGTTGTATAAGGGTTTTTATGTATAATAGTAACCCTAGAATGTGATGAAACAGAGTTTAAAATGTGTTAATAACTGGGCTAAGATAGGCTAAATAAGAATTTTGATTACTGCAGCAATATGTTAATGAATCTGCATATCAATGACTTAAAATCCATTTGTAAATGAGTTATCAGTCATTAACAAACACCTTTATAAACCCTTTACAAAGGGAACCTTAATGTAAAGTGTTACCAATATTTTTATTTTTTTATGAAAAACATGATGTATTTACAGTATATAAAGGCCCATCCACCATGACACTGCTTAAAGTGTTGATCTGGTTGAGTAATATGTCCAAAAATTACAGTTGAAAAGAGTCTGTCACTAAACCAACTTTAAATCAAAAACATACAGTCATTTTATCATATTTATGTATTTCTGAATCCAATCACAACCAACAGTGAAACAACAGAGGAAATAGATAAGTGACAGATGGATGGATGATTGATAAAGTTGATAAAGTAATGGATGAATGATGAAATGGTCAGATGGACTGATGGATGTTATAGATAGATGAAGTAATGAATGCACTGAAGAAATGAACGAATGGATGTCATGGATGGATGAATGATGTAATTGACAAATGGATGGATGAATGATGAAATGGAAGAATGAATGATGAAATGCCGATGATGTAATGGATGGATGGATGATGAAATGGAAGAATGAATGATGAAATGCCAATGATGTAATGGATGGATGGATGATGAAATGGTGGATGGATTGATGAATGTTATAGATGGATGATGTAATGGATGGATAGACGGATGGATGGATGAATTATATAATGGATGGATGGATGAATGATGAAACGGATGGATGGATGTAATAGATAGATGGAATTGATGGATGGATGGAATTGACAAATGGATGAATGGATAAATGGATGAATGATGAAATGAACGGATGGATGGGTGAATGATGAAATGGATAGACGGATGGAGGATGAATGATGAAATGGCGATGATGTGATGGATGGATGGATGGATGGATGGATGGATGATGAAATGGTGGATGGATTGATGGATGTTATAGATGGATGATGTAATGGATGGATAGATGGATGGATGTTTTATATAATGGATGGATGGATGGATGGGTGAATGATGAAATGGATGGATGGATGAATGATGAAACAGATTGACTGATGGATGGATGTAATAGATAGATAGATGCAATTGACGGATGGATGGATGGATGGAATTGACAAATGGATGAAATGGATGGATGGATGGATGAAATGGATGGATGGATGGATGGATAAAATGAACAGATGGATGAAGGGATGGATGGTGTAAGAGAATGGTAGATGTATGATGTAATTGACGGATGGATGGATGGGTGAATGTTGAAATGGATAGACGGATGGATGGATGAATGATGAAATGGAGATGATGTGATGGATGGATGGATGATGAAATGGATGGATAGATGGATGGATGGATGATTTATATAATGGATGGATGGATGAATGATGTGATGGATGGATGGATGGATGGATGGAATTGACAAATGGATGAAGGATGAAATGGATGGATGGATGGATGGATGGAGAGATGGATGGATGAATTTCTTATTTCTTTTCTGCTGCTGCTTGAGCCTGCAGGAAAGAGAAATGTTATTGTTATATCAGATCTCTTAATTATTAGTATGAAAATTGAGAATTTGTTGCTTTTATACTCTTTTTCATATAATATTATAATATATCATAATTATTTAATAATTTCATATGCTAAATCCAAACCTGTAGCAAATCCACTGACAAACACATACTGCGTTATCTATGTGTGTTTGCACCATTATAACACTGATCAGATCATCACACACCCTGAGTTTCTCCAGTAAACCTCCTTTCCCAAAGCCTCCAAAAGCACGTAACATTTTCGGAGTGGGAGGTTTTTGTCCGAACATAGCCAATCCTTTCTTCTTTTCTCCTTCATCTTTGACAGGAGCAGCTTTACCTTTGGCCTTCATCAGTTTCCTGAGCAGAGAATGAATCAGCCCTTATTGTAGCTATAGCATTTAAAATCTGTTCTTGAAGAAAAGGCGCATGTTGCATGACTGTGACCCAGGTTCACTCACCGTCCCTTCTTGGCCAGCACTTTCTGAGACTCGGGGTAGTGGACCAGGATGTCATTGAGATCCTTCTTATCCAGTACGAAGAGGTTAGCGAATCCATGAGCCGCTACATTTGCTGTTCTTCTGTTGCCTCCATCTTTTGCTGACTGTAAGAGACTGAAAAAAATGAATTTCCGTTTCAGACACTTGTTTTTAGACAGTCTTGCTTTATCATTGTACACTGTATCATTGTCTTGCTTTACTGACCTATTACCTAATCATTATACATTAGCATAATAATATATAGATGTCGTCTGTCCAGTACCTGATCTCCCCGAACACACAGCCTGCTTTCAACGTCACAAACACAATCTTATTGTCCGGCCCACCGATGACCTGCACCTGTCCGGCCTTAATAATGTACATTTCTCTCCCAATGTCACCCTGCATGAAGCAATGGAGGACATTTGCCCATGATAACATAATATCAGATACATGAATGATAAATGATTACAGTATATCTGATGTTCTCACTTTCTTGCAAACAAAGTCTCCTGGAAGGTACACAATGGATTTCAGACGTAATAACATGTCCACCAGCATCTGGTTGTCACAGCCCTAGAAAAATGTTTTAAACAGCAAAAACGTGAAATAAAATCATTGCCCCACTTTTTTTCTCTTTCTTTCATACTTTTTATCCTTCTAATATGGATTTACTTCATCAAAATGCACCAGCAGCAGTAAGAAGCAATAGTTTTTTTTCTTTCACAAATCTTCAGTATAGAACCTCAACAGATGATTGCAGTCATTACTGACAATAATGAGTCTTACCTTGAAGAGGTCGATCTTCTGGAAGGTGGCGAGGTTGACGTCCACAGCGATGGCTGTTCTCATCACCAGAGGCATCTGTTCCAGTAGCTCAGACTCATCTGTGGAAACATTCAAGATTTTTGCAGCTGATCCAGAAACATTAGTATCCATTTAGATGAATGGTAATTGTATGAACTATCAGGCCTCTTCTATTAAGATGTACAGTAAGCTCTTACCCAGCATGCCCTGGGAGTCCCAGGTGTAGTTGTACCAGGTGCGCACTCTGTTCTGCACCAGCTTTGGAATGGTGTAGGTGTTCATATACGCCACACAGGAGTCCATCGAGGCACGGAAGTAGGTCTGACCTGCTGTAGCTGCTCCAATGACATCTCTCATCTGAGCTTAAACAAATTTAGATCAATGTAACCAACTTCTAGTAGCGTGAAGTTATTAATCTGGGTCATTCCCGCTAACAAAAATAAGTTCTAAGAACGTTTAGCTTCCCATTAGAACGTAAAGGTTCCCATTAACTTATGAAAACATTAGTTCGTTCAAAACGTCTTTAAAATGTTTCAAAAACGTTTTTTTTCTTGGTTATGCGAACGTTAAGGAAATGTTCCATTTTATCATTTTGCAAACATTATGGGAATGTTACTTTTCAATGTAATCTGAACATTCTAAAACAAGTAGACAAACATCTCACTATGTTTTGAGAACATTATTGAAGACCAGATAACTCTGAACGAATGTTGGAAGAACAATTTTGAGAGAACCTTGCCAAAACTTAAAGGGTTAGTTCAACCAAAAATGAAATTTCTGTCATTAATTACTCACCCTCATGTCGTTCCACACCCGTAAGACCTTCGTTCATCTTCAGAACACAAATTAAGATATTTTTCATAAAATCCGATGGCTCAGTGAGGCCTCCATTGACAGCAAGATAATTAACACTTTCAGATGTTCAAAAAGCTACTAAAGACATATTTAAAACAGTTCATGTGACTACAGTGGTTCAACCTTAATGTTATGAAGCGACGAGAATACTTTTTGTGTGCCAAAAAAATAATGACTTTATTCAACAATATCTAGTGATGGGTGATTGCAAAACACTGCTTCATGAAGCTTCGAAGCTTTACGAATCTTTTGTTTCGAATCAGTGGTTCAGAGCGCGTATCAAACTGCCAAAGTCATGTGATTTCAGTAAACGAGGCTTCGTTACGTCATAAGTGTTTCGAAATTTCAATGGCTCACCACTGGGGGGCGTGACTTTGGCAGTTTGATACACGCTCCGAACCACTGATTCGAAACAAAAGATTCGTAAAGCTTCGAAGCTTCATGAAGCAGTGATTTGAAATCGCCCATCACTAGATATTGTTGAATAAATTCATTATTTTGTTTTTTTTTTGGCACACAAAAAGTATTCTCGTCGCTTCATAACATTAAGGTTGAACCACTGTAGTCACATGAACTGTTTTAAAAATAACTTTAGTACCTTTGTGGGCATCTGAATGTGTTAATTATCTTGCTCGCAATGGAGGCCTCACTGAAACATCGGATTTTGTCAAAAATATCTTAATTTGTGTTCCGAAGATGAACGAAGGTCTTACGGGTGTGGAATGACATGAGGGTGAGTAATTAATGACAGAAATTTTATTTTTTATTTTTGGGTGAACTAACCCTTTAAGGGAAGTTCTAAGAACGTTCCCTGTTAACTGAAATATTCTTTGCAATATTTTTTGTTCACCTGTCCAATCAAGCTAGAGAAGACAAAGACTCCTGTGAAGAAGTTCACCAGCTGGAAGACGATCTCGAAGAGTGTACGGGGCTCAGGGAGACCTCCGATAGTGATCAGCGTACGGGTAGCAAAATAATAACAGCGGAGATACCTTGGCATAGAAAAATGACAAAATTTTCAGAACAATATTTATATATATATATATATATATATACACATATGAATTTATTAATATTTTATTTTGAATTTATTTAATTTTATTTAATTAATTTTAATTGTAAGTAATTATATAATATTATAATAATATATCAAAATTAATTAATCATTATTAAATAATTAATTAATATATATTAAATCTATTTTAATTGTAAATAATTATATATATAACATTATAATATATCATAATTATTTAATAATTGATATATATATATATTATTATATATATATATGATATATATATACAGTATATTATATTATATTATATATAATAATTTAACTGAATATGTAATTTAATTTATTTTAATTCATAAATACTTATTTTGAAATAATGAAAAGTGTAAAAAAAAAAGTCATACGCATTTCCTTTTCCATCATATGTCCATCTAGTGCTGCCCAGCCCCTCATATTCTGATGCTACATAGTAAAGGCAGGAGTTGATATGGAGACAGAAGAGCAGATATCCAGTAGTGCGTCCAACTCTGAAAAAAGGCCAGCATCGCTATAATTATTGTTCATACATACAGATATGAATTTGATTTTGAACACATTAACCTTTGGCATTTGCTCAATACTGTTTTGGTTAATGATGCTTCAAATCATCCAGCTTGTTGAGAGGTGTGCTATTACCTTTCTTGGTCAGACTTTTCACCTGGTGGGTGATAAAACTGGGGAAAAAATCCCTTGAACATATTGAAGGCGGGACCTAACCTGACCCAAATATCACAGACACTCGGGACAGGCTAGTAAGGCAACAACATCACAACATCAACACTAAAAAAAAAATCAGTATTGCATATAGAAATCACACATTTTCATACATACCTCCAGATATACGCCTTAGTCATGATACTTTCCAGACGATCGCTGAACTCAAAAAATGATTGATACTGAAAAAAGAGGGAATATGGACATTATACAGAGCTCATTACACACCACACCAGAAACAACTACACAGCTGATCGGAAAAATTACCTGTACAAAATGTTGTTATTGTTAACTAAAACTTAAACTATTAAAAATCTCTTTCATTAACTGAAATAAGGCTGAAATAAAATGCATGCATAAAAAATGCATAAAAAACATGTTATATGAAAAACTTACAAAATTAGAAATGTTGCCTTGGAAGACTAATGAAAATGAGAACTAAAAATATGAAATTAAAAGCTAATTCAAAATATTAATAAATAGTACAATAGCATATGGGTCATTGACGAATAAGTTTTTTAAAAGTGTAAAAAAACATAATGGAGATATAATTAATTTTGAAGTTTTATTAAGTGTTAACAATGAGATTATGTGGTTTTTATAATCAATTAACACTGATTTTGTAATTTTTTACAAGATGGACAAAATTTGTCACGGAAAAAGTCATTTGGTTTAACCAAAATTTCGGTTTTACCGAATGACACTTTTGGTTATACCGAATGACAATATTTTCAAACAATGCTGCTAACAGGCTGATATCTAGCTAGCTAGCAAAAAGACAATCAAACATTTTATATTTAGTACAAGTTTTTAAAATATTACAACATTTTCCATGTTTTATAGCGGTTGTACCGAATGACCTGATGTTTCGGGACATGCGTATGAGCAAGTGAAAACATGAATTTTTCACATAGTTAAAAGAGAGTTAGTTACTTTGCTTCATGACCATGTGGTCCTTTGCAGGTGTCTGAATGATGTCACATCCTGTCACATGATATTGACCGCATGACTTGATCCAAAATGGTCCCTTTATATTGGTTACTCCGAATGACATTAATGAAATTCATTTTTCCGGACATTCTTTCTCATAACAAAGCAACGACTTCTACACATAATTTTAATACCATTTTGCACTATGTTGATATATGATGTTATAAAATATTATAAAATATATACATTACATTTTAAGATATTTTAATCACAAATGAAATGGCTGTATTGGCCTTTGGACGGTTAAACCGAATGACCTTTTGACACTTTAAAATCTTTAAAAATGTAGCAAAATATAATTAAAACTCTTGGATTCAATAAAAGAGATCTAGTTGTACTACCTTACATACTTTGGATGTCATATCTTTGTTTTTTATTATTATTAAGGCCTTTGGACAAAAAAATGACCCGTCACGTCATTGACACATATAAATAATACTAAAATAACAACCCATATTAAGGAAAGCAGTTTTGGCTGGAGAAGTTGAGTAACTGACCCGTATAAACCGGTTTATCCTAAAGATTGATGTAAACCCAAAGTAGAAACACAGCAAGTCAAATGGTATGATGCTTATCAGGTCTGTCTGTTGAGGGAAAATAAAATAATTTTATAATTATAATTATATAATTCTTTTTATTTTATTATAGATATGATTTTTACGCACCTGAAATCTGGCAGATTCTCTGTAATTCTGTTTTGTCATTACTCTGTCTTTCTGAGGAAATAAATTTGTAGGTTTTTGAGTTGAAATCCTACCGTCACAATTTCAAAGGTGTAAGCATCGATAAAAAGACTTACTATGATGTCTCCTGCTTTCACAAACTGTAAGCGCGGCTGAAACATGGTGATGTCTATGATGTTCACCAGGTCTGCTAGAATATCGAAAAAGATCCAGAAGGGGATGGCCACAGGCGTGTGGTACGGGAAACATAAACGTGCCGTGGCGAGCCAAACATTATAGTTAAAAGCGATTGTGACGACACTTAGCCATTTAATATACCGCCGATCTGATGAGAGAAAATGAGGGAAAACAAACATGTTTAGGCCAATTTTTTATACTTTAAAGAAGGCATCTTTAGTTCTCATAGTGTCCTACCTGTGAAAGGGTCGATGGTTGTCCCCAAATATGTGTCCATCTTATCTTCTAAAGGTTTGAGAAGTATGTCTATGCATGTGCATTCGATTTTAGGGCAGATGGCTTCGGCCGCCTCCTTATCGGCCTTCTCCTTCTCGGCTTTCAGCTTTTCCTCTTTCTCCTTCTTTTCCTTCTCCTCTTTTTCTTTCTTTGCAGCTGCTTTCTTAGCATCATCCTCTTTTTTCTTCTGCTCTGCCTCTTCTCGTTTTATTCTCTCTGCTTCCTGCTTTCTGTTCCAGTCTTCCTTTCGATAAACCGGTGCTGGAAATCAACAGTAGACCAGAGTTCAGAAACGGATAGATTCCCTGCTGGAAAATCCAGCTAAAACCAGATAGGAGCTAGTTTTTCATGTTTTTGCTGGACAAAACTGGTCATTTATGGTCATTAGATAGCCCAAGCTGGTCTAGATGGTTGATCAGAGGAATACCAGCTGATTTTGACTTGGTAGACAATATTGTTCCAAAAACCTGCTTGACCACCTTAAGCTAGAATGACCTGGTTTTTCCAGCAGGCTGAATAAGTGACTGGCGTGAGGGCGGGGCAACCCGTCAATTACATGAGATCGAGCAATAGCAAACCACAACCATCCAACCAATTTCCGATGCATAAAATCAAGTCCCGCCCTACATTTTTTCTCATTTCACTTGGATATACGTCACAATTGGGAAGAAAAGACTATCATAACTTCCGTTTCATGCTGACTTTAAAAACTACAAGCCCTTGAGAAACAGAGAAACACCTGCTAGATCATTCATTAATTTATCTTGCATTATTAACTTGTCCGTCAAACAGCAGGATTCAGAGACTCTGTACTCACTGACGGGTGGGCTGTGCTCTGGGGATGAGGCGTAGGGGTCTACAACTTTCTCTTTAAAAAGCTCCGTCCTCTCCCGTAGTTTCTTCACGATATCTCGCAGCTGGTCATCAGAGTATCTGTTGATGACGATGGGTGGAGGAGGTGGTGGAGGAGCTCCATCCTCACTACATGAAAAAAGAAACATAGGAATTTAGAATTAATTAGGTAAAAAAATATATATATTGAATATATACTGAATGTACTATATATACTGTTCCCAGAATGTTATTTTTTATGGTTTGTTTTTGGTTAGCCAGGAAAGTTTTCTTCACGTTCCAAGTTAGTTTTTTTGTTCCCAGAACGTAATTCTAACATTAATTTAACGTCCCCAAAATGTTATTTTTTGGTTTGAATAACGTTATTATAACATTAATCTAACATTTTCATAACGTTACTATAACGTTTCCAGAACATTAGTTTTTGGTTCCCAGAACGTTATTCTAACATTAATCTAACGTTCCCAGAACGTTAGTTTTTGGTTTGTGTAACATTACTATAACGTTTATCTAATGTTCTCATAATGTTACTATAACATTACCAGAACATTATTCTAACGTTCCCAGAACATTAGTTTTTGGTTTGTATAACTTTATTCTAACATTCTCATAATGTTACTATAATGTTTCTAGAACGTTAGTTTTTGGTTTGTATAACGTTATTATAACGGTAATCTAATGTTCTCATAACGTCACTATAACGTTTCCAGAATGGTATTCTAACGTTCCCAGAACGTTATTTTTTGGTTTGTATAACGTTATTATAACGTTAATCTAACGTTCTCATAACATTACTATAACGTTTCCAGAACATTAGTTTTTGGTTATTCTAACGTTCTTATAACATTACTATAACGTTTCCAGAACGTTAGTTTTGGTTTGTATAACATTATTATAATGTAATCTAACGTTCTCATAACGTTACTATAACGTTTCTAGAACGGTATTCTAACGTTCCCAGAACGTTAGTTTTTGGTTTGTATAACGTTATTATAACGGTAATCTAACGTTCTCATAACGTCACTATAACGTTTCCAGAACGGTATTCTAACATTTCAAGAAAGTTAGTTTTTGGTTTGTATAACGTTATTCTAACGTTATTCTAACATTCTCATAACGTTACTGTAATGTTTCTAGAATGTTAGTTTTTGGTTTGTATAACGTTATTATAACGGTAATCTAATGTTCTCATAACGTCACTATAACGTTTCCAGAATGGTATTCTAACGTTCCCAGAACGTTATTTTTTGGTTTGTATAACGTTATTATAACGTTAATCTAACGTTCTCATAACATTACTATAACGCTTCCAGAACGGTATTCTAACGTTCCCAGAACATTAGTTTTTGGTTATTCTAACGTTATTCTAACGTTCTCATAACGTTACTATAACGTTTCCAGAACGTTAGTTTTTGGTTTGTATAACGTTATTATAATGGTAATCTAACATTCTCATAACGTTACTATAACGTTTCTAGAACGGTATTCTAACGTTCCCAGAACGTTAGTTTTTGGTTTGTGTAACGTTATTATAACGTTAATCTAACGTTCTCATAACGTTACTATAACGTTTCCAGAATGTTAGAATAACGTTCTCATAACGTTACTATAATGTTTCTAGAACGTTAGTTTTTGGTTCCCAGAAGGTTATCTTGTTAAGGTTTGTTTTTGGTTAGCCAGCAAAGTTTTTTTCACGTACCCAGAACATTAGTCTTTTGGTTCCCAGAACATTATTATAATGTTAATCTAACGTTCCCAGAACGTTATTTTTTTTTGGTTTGTATGACATTACTATAACGTTAATCTAACGTTCTCATAATGTTACTATAACATTTCCAGAACGTTAGTTTTCGGTTTGTATAACGTTATTCTAACATTAATCTAATGTTTTCATAATATTACTATAACGTTTCCAGAACGTTAGTTTTTTGGTTCCCAGAACGTCATTCTAACGTTAATGCAAAGTTCCCAGAAGGAACAAAAAACTAACATTAGGGGAATGTTATGTGTTTGCTGGGTGTAAGCAGGTAAAGTAGGATGTACTATATATACACTGTATGTATCCAGGTTAGGTTAGATTTACTTACTGTACAGTAATTGTACCTGCAACTTGTTATTAATTATTAATTTGTTAATTAATTTTAGTTATTTCAAAAATTATGAAACTTTATGAGGTTTTGGTTAATTTATAATAATATTGACAATAATTATGTCTAGGTTTGTGAAAGATATTTGAATGTAGAGAGTATTATTTCAAAAGAGGGAAACTTAAAGGTTTGCAGATCTTGCACAGCCATAGCCAACAACAAATCTTTTCTGAGCAGTTCCACTACTCACAGCCTAGCAGCTGAACTTCGACGACACATCATACATTCATTATATACTCAGGAATAGACATCTGCACCTCATCTATTTATATTCATTTTAATCAGTGCAACTCCTTTGCATTTGTCAAATCATGGGCTTAAATGGCTATACGTCTGCTGAGTTAAGATTAGGAAAGTCCAGAAACACTTACATTTGTTCACTTTTCCAATCGCACACCATTAATTCTGAAGACATGTCAGTTCTGATTGTTCCCGATGAGCTGATGCGGTCCTGTTTATTGCAGTCAGCTTAAATGAGCCCATGTGGTAAATTTAGTACTAAAATTAGTCTTACACCAGACATTAGCAGCATCATTACATACAGCATTGTGAATGGAAAATGATGACTGCTTAGAATGGTTTGCTGAAATCAATAAACCATCAGCTATGTACTGATACAAACAACAATATAATAGTACAAAACAGAAACTCCTGTTTGCACATGAGGCCGTTCCAATGATCTTCTTAAGTCACAAATACAGCAGATCTCCTAATCTCCTTTCAGCTACTTTTGGAGTCACATGCTGCACATCATTGAGCTGGCAGCGAAGATCTGCTCCATACAAGCCAACAATGACATGATAAAGGGGCAAAAGTCACATATTTTAACTGACCTATTCAAACCCTTTGCTCTAAAGACTCAAAGTAATACACTACATATAATGAGATCATGGTCACTGTGATTTTGCCAATTAAGACATGTTCATGGATCAACATATTTTGTTGATCCTGGAACAACATTTCGGTCCGAAAATTTAGTCCTAACCCTATCCTACCCCTAAACCTAACCCTACCCATAACTTAATCCCTAAAATCAGAGGGAAATGATAGGTGAATAACACTGATGTTGAAGCACCTAACCCTGGTTGTAAGCCTAAACTTGACATAAACTGTAAACTTTTCCCTCAAATCTGATTGGTTGATTGAAATGTTGTTCCAGGATCAACAAAGATGTTGATCCAGGAACATGTTGTACTTGGTGAAATCATGTTCACCGAGATGATTTGCAGGATGTCTAAAGTCTTACCCCTCTGCTCCAGGATTGGCTGGATCCCCTGATTTGGCCTCTGTTTTAGGGGCCTCTGGAGCCGAAGCAGGAGCCGGAGCAGGAGCAGGAGCTGGTGCAGGAGCCGAAGCTGGAGCCGGAGCTGGTGCAGAAGTTGGACCAGGAGCTGGTTCTTGAAAAGCACAAGGCAGAATTAGATGTTTTGAGATACTGTATATTTGATATTCCTAATGTCGAATATCTGCTAATTTCTGGATATGCACATAATTAAAGATCTGTGATTAATAACAGTATATGTGCATGTGTTTGCTCATTCTTTGCCACTGTACATGTTAACTCAGTGTCCAATGTGCTTTAAAAATATGTTTTCAGGGGTTAAGCCTCAGCTTTTCCTGACATGATAGTTAATTAATAAAGTACTTTAATACTTTTTTTATATAATGTGATACATTATGCAGTTTCACTCAAACCTCCGGGGTTTAAGATGAAAACATCAATCATGCCTATAAAACAGTCACTCTTAAACAATTTACACAGTGAATAGTTTCCCTTAATGGAACATCATCTTGTGAAGTGAAGATGGATGAAGACTCACCAGCAGGCTTTTCCTCTTCCTTTTTCTCATCTTTTCTTTCTTCATCTTTCTTTGCATCTGACTTTTCCTCCTGTGAACACCAGAGAAAGATTTCTTTTTTTGTCCTCACAACACATTTCCAGTTGACAAATAATAAATATAAGTAAATGTTCATTAGTTTCTTTTTTTCAAGATTTTAGATTAAAAAAAAAAAAAAAAAATCCACATTTTTTAAATTATATTTGAACTTTTTCACAGTTCACATACTTAGTTTTCTGGTATGGCAAATAATTAATAAATGTAATATTCTAAAAATAATTGTGAGGTCATAAACACTAGATGCATAATAATTAGAGAAAAAAATAATAGAAAAAAATATTTTATATTAAGTATAGCATATCAACTACCATTATTTGTGTATTTGTATGAAAATCTATCTGAGTCCACTATATCATTTACCTCATAATCTCCATCAACTGATGTCCTAAATAAATATTAAATATATTATAGTATATGGCATTTGAATAATGAACCTGAGTGTTATACATGTATTTATGCTCTAAATATTATTGATTTGTCAGTCAGACTAGTTGGCTGTCAATTTGATCCCTACAAAATGAAACACAGAACTGTCCAGACAACATCACTAATTTAAAAGAAGCATTTCCCTTTTAAAGTGTAATTATGTCACAATCTCCAAAAGATTACTTGCTCTTTTACATACAATAGATAAACGGCTTTGGATCCTCCTATTAACATAAAAGTAAAAAAAAACATTATTAATAAGTAAATATTAGCTATTTAAAACCACATTTATTCAAATCACAACTGGATGATGTTGATGCTGTGTTGTGCTAAAGTCAGGTGGTCATACCTTTGTTGGAGGGGCAGGTGCTGGGGTTGAAGCTGAAGCTGGAGCCGGTGCAGGTGCTGGTGTTGGTGGTCCAGGGCTCTGAGCTGCTGCTACCGCAGTTCTGGGCCAAAAAAGCATTTTCAATGTGCTGAACATGGCTGCAATGGCTACAGCGGGCACGCAATCCCATCCAGATTTATCTCTTGACTCTCCTTATCCAACTGTCGCTGATGTGTGAACTCCTACCTGCTTCAATTAATTCTTAGAGCCCTATTAATTCCTTCTTAGGAACAGCCTTTTTCCCATGGTTCACCACAGTTTGACTGACCTATCACAGGCCTTGCAGTCAACCAGTCACAATCCTTCTTTTAAAACTACACTGTAGAGGGTGCTGCAAAGGGCCATTTCTTTTTGTAAAGCCAACAAATATGCAATGTTTTTTGATTGATATGGGAGATATTTGCCATTTTCTTGGCTCACACTGGATAGTAGGAGATATTTGTGGGCTATTTTGGAGCTGCGAGCTATTCCTGCTTTGTTTGTACTGTATATTTGCTCTGGGTCCACATTTAGAAATCTTAATGTCCCTGCCAGACTAAAGAGATTAACTGTGAGATCCTACGGCAGATTGACTCAACCAATCCTTGACTAAGTGAAAGCATATGTGAACTCTCAAGTATAAATACTTGATATATTTATACTTAGTGTTATATTAATTTTTGTGTGTTGAATTAAACTCGGTATGTTTCAGAAATTAGGTCCACTGTACTATGCAATTACAAAATCTGTCTTTTATTTAGGTTTCAGTACAAAATAGATATACAAACATACTGTTTTGGAAGGACGGTAACAAATTGCAATCACATGATGCATGTATCGCTATTAATACAACTCACTGACTGGCAAGTACTTCAAGAGCTCATTTTCAAAATGTTTAGATACATACTGTATAAAGACATTTATTTTCTTAAATACATGACAGTAGATGATTTCAAAATGAACTAAATAATCGAAGAGAAATATTGTATGTATTTCATGTGATTATTGACGTTCTGATGAAGCTGCAGTCTAGAAAAGAAAAAAGATAAAGAAATGTACTCCTGTTAAATGTCTTTTTTGTATCATAAAGCTTAAAATTTTATTCAATATACATTACCACTCAAAAGTTTGGGGTCAGTAAGATGTTTCTGAAAAAAATCTCACATACGGTATACAGTAACAGTAATATATTATTACAGTTTAAAATAACTTTTTTCTTTTTTTTTGTTTTTTAATAAAATTTTAAATGTAATTTAAACCCATGATGGCAAAGCTAAATTTTCAGCATCATTACTCCAGTCTTCAGTGTCACATGATCCTTTAGAAATTGTAGTCTTATTATCATCATCAGTGTTGAATACAGTTGTACTGCCTAATATTTTTGGTGAAAACCATGATAAATTTTATCAGGAATCTTTGATGAATAAGAATAACATTTATTTGAAATATATTTTCTAACATTATAAATGTATTTACTATTACTTTTGATCAGTTTAATAAATCCATACAGAATAAAAGCATTAATTTCCTTTTAAAAAAAAATCTTACCGACTCCAAACTTTGTACTTAATATATATCTAAGAATTTCTTACCTTAAGTCTGTCCATAAAGCCTTTTTTGGTGAACGCTCCTCCTGCAAAGGCACGCAAAAGTTTGGGAGTGGGAGGTTTTTGTCCGTACATAGACAGTCCTTTCTTCTTTTCCTCGTCAGCTTTAGCAGCAGGAGGTGGACCCTTCGCTTTCAGCAGTTTCCTGTGTTAACCAGTATTTTAGATTTCATTGTTGGTAGCACATTTTAGTCAATGTAGGCCAGCAATGTAGACCAGAACCTTCTCTTGTCTCGCCTAGATCCTAACAACAAGACATCTACTGGAACTGGAATGGCCATTTAACTCAAATAGAGAAATTTTAACCAAACTGAGAGAGAAGACAGAGATTAAGTGAGGTCTTAGGGCCAGATTTATTAAACAGGGCAATTCCAAAAAAAGCGCAGATGGGAGTGGAAAGTTCTGCGTGTGATCTACGATGCGCAAATTAAAGAACACGGACGCAGCCGAATCATTTCCATAATGACCAACGCAATCTACCAAGAGCAGCGCAAATTAGCATCTGGTTTAAGACGTGCTTTTTTGGGGGGGCGTTAAATAATGGCGCAAATACCAGTAAATTGACTAGCGCAAACCTTAGTAAATCACCATGCATGATTTATTTAAATACTCTCCTCCCATAAATTTTGCGTCTGAAAGGGAAACTCCTACAAATGCATATGCAATAAGGTCAGCCACAAAAATAACCCTGTCCACGCCTTTTCTGCACTATTTTTGTCTTTAGTAAATCCTGACAGTATTTTTTAACGCCAAAAGAGGGTTTACGCTGTTGCAAGCTGTTAGTAAATCTGGCCCTTAATGTCTTGTAGAACTATATTTAAAATGTATGTTTTGAAAAGTATATTTATCTTGTTTTAACAATATTCAGACAATATTGATTAAGAAAAGTATTCAGTTTCTCACTGCATCTGCATCTACATGAACTTCTGGTTGAAAGAATAATGTGACATGACTCACCGTCCTTTCCTGGCCAGTACTTTCTGAGACTCAGGGTAGTGAATCAAGATGTCATTGAGATCTTTCTTGTCCAGTACGAAGAGGTTGGCAAATCCATGTGCCGCTACGTTAGCGGTTCTTCTGTTTCCTCCATTGGCTGAAGACTGTAGCAGACTGGGGAAAATTATAAATACGTGACTGTTCTTATGTCACATTCATGATATGTAGCTGTAAAGGCAGATTCTCATTTCAATACCTCACCTGATCTCCCCGAACACACAGCCTGCCTTTAGAGTCACGAACACAATCTTATTGTCCGGCCCACCGATGACCTGTACCTCTCCGGCCTTAATAATGTACATTTCCTTTCCAATGTCGCCCTGTGGAGAACCAGTTGTGTGAAGACTTCATGCGTTTAGTGTCTATGCATAAATAAAGGGCAATATAACTCACTTTCTTGCACACAAAGTCTCCAGGCAAGTACACAATGGACTTCAGCCTCAATAACATGTCCACCAGCATCTGGTTGTCACAGCCCTGTGAGAAAAAACCTACAGAAACATCAACCAACTGACCATGTGCAGCAGATCACTGTCTGTTTCCTTCCCTAAATCAAGCCCACCTTGAAGAGGTCGATCTTTTGGAAAGTAGCAAGGTTGATGTCCACAGCGATGGCTGTTCTCATCACCAGAGGCATCTGTTCCAGTAGCTCAGACTCATCTGAGGAAAAGACACACTTCAATCAGAAGGACCCTGCAGTCATTTCAGATCATTTTTACATGTAAACTTAGATTTTACCCAGCATGCCCTGGGAGTCCCAGGTGTAGTTGTACCAGGTGCGCACTCTGGTTTGAACCAGCTTGGGGATGCGGTTTGTCACCATGTATGCCACACAAGCATCCATAGATGCACGGAAATAGGTCTGGCCGGCAGTAGCTGCTCCAATGACATCTCTCATCTGTAACATCAAAGATTAAAGGGATAGTTCACCCAAAAATTAAAATTCTGTCATCAATTACTCAACCTAAAGTTGTTCCAAACCTGCATGAATTTCTTTCTTCTGCTGAACTCAAAAGAAGATATTTTGAAGAATATTCAAAGACTTCCATAGTGTGTTCAGCAGAAGAAAGAAATTCATACAGGTTTGGAACAACTTGAGGTTAAGTAATCGATGACAGAATTTTCATTTTTGGGTGTACTATCCCTTTAACGTCTATACATCTGATAGGGATGCACCAATGTTAACATTTTGACTGATACCGATAAAGAAAAGACTATCACACTATTTCATGCCGATAAAAATAGTGTAAATGAGCATACACAATTAAATATCCAATATTGGCTGATACCCTGACAGCAACATAGTGTCGGCACAGATCCGGCCCACATCTGGTCGGCGTATAATCCACATGTACCAGATGTGGGCCGGATCTGGGCCAGACTATGTTGCTGTCTGGGTATATAAACAAACAAATATCTCAATATTGTGTGCATCCCTAACATATGTTAAAGATGTGGCACAGCCTATATACTTAAACAACAGGAACACCATAACAATAAATCAACATGGTTTCTGACAGAAGAACTGGCAGAGCTGAATACTATGATATGATTGGCTGCCTGGGATTAGGGGGAGGAGCTCATGATGTTTATATCATCACATCATGTACCTGTCCAATCAAACTTGAGAAGACAAAGACACCAATGAAAAAGTTTGTTAACTGAAAGGAAATCTCAAAGACTGTGTGAGGCTCAGGCAAGCCGCCAATGTTAATCAGAGTCCGCACTGCAAAATAGTAACTGCGCAAGTACCTGTGAAAGAGAAAAGCAGAGATAAAGTTAGAATTCAGTCTGTAAAGAATAAAAACATCTTGCATTCGTATCTGAATCCTTATTAAAGATTCAAACATATTACAACGTCAAAACAGCAGACATCAAACATTGAGCAAAGCCAAGGCCAAGCAAGAAAGCCATGCGCAAAAAAAAGCCTCAAAATTGAGCAAAAAACGACGAAGCGCTTCAGGAGCATAAGCTTTAGAGACAAAAGCTTTGGAGACAAAATGTCTACCTGGCCAAGAATGATGGACAAAAATAGGGCACCAAAAAAATAGTTGGTCATCTGAAAGATCTGACCGAACATGGTCTCAGGGAAAGGAAGTTCTGCGATCATCAGGAGGGATTTCTCCGCATAGAAGAAACAGCTCAGGTAGCTATGAGAATATGAAAAAAAAACCCAAAACCGGCAATTACTGCAAACTACATTTTGACTTTTATTGCTTAAACTTGAACTGTGAATGAAAGGGAAAAAATACAGGTCTAAAAAATACATTAAATTGTCATTTCAAGTTCAATTAAAGGTAATGCATGTATTTTAAATACTTTCGTCAGTCCCAGTTCAATATGCTGAGACTATAAAAAAGGAATTCATAGGTTGATTTGTAGGAGGGTGATATCAACAGACATATTTGTACAGCAGCACTGGCTCAACCAATGGTATGGGTTTAGGGGCGAAGCTATTTCAACCAATGGCAGATGGGAAGAGTATTTGGGAAACATTTTTGATTTGATCAAATGTTTGGTGCTGCCAGTGGTGCAAAAATTACACACTTTTAAGAAATAGACAAATCTGCATATTCTGACTGAATCTGAAGGGTGTATGGAATTACATACGCGCTGCCATTTCCACTGTAGACCCATTTGGTCTTGCCGATCCCCTGGTAGTCAGATGCCACGTAGTAAAGACAAGCGTTGAGGTGGAGAATAAACATCAGGTATCCAATAGTACGAATTACTCTTAAAAAAGAGCACAGGAGAATTATGGTTACAATGATTTATAACAATAATATTGTAGCAACCAGGGTTCTGTAGAATTCAGGGTTGAATTAAGAATATCCTTTAAATTCCACTTTAGTTCCTGAATTTGAATTGAGGTAGCAAACAGGATGTAGACTTCTAATTAGAATTTGAGGAGGTAGAATTATAATGGAATCAAGATAAATATACATTTACAAAATTAACTTTTTTGGACCATGGAGATATAATATGCAATGTTCTAATTTTCTCCCAAAGTCTTCAAAAAGGAGCAAAACAACATTACAGTTTTCTTATGAAATGTAGTCATTTTGTAAATGTACATTTTTCCCCATCCCTGGGATCAACTCTAAACTAGTAAAGACTTTGTTACGCACCTCCAGATGTACGCTTTGGTCATTATACCTTCAAGACGGTCACTGAACTCAAAAAATGCTTCAAACTTAAGAAGAAAATGTAAACAGAACAAGGTTAGTGCATATTAAAAACTATAATCCGCTCATGAATAATCATGCATCTCATAGCCAATCACGGCTCCTGCCAAAATACATGTATTTATAGAAACTACAGTGTTCATTACTTTAATCAAACGATTGATCCTGAAGACGGACTTGTATCCAAACGGGAAATATAACAGGTCCGAAGGCAGGACGGATAGTACATCATTCTGAAATGATGGGAAATAATGAATAAATACTTCATGGCTTTATATTGGGGGATAAAATGTTATGAAATGTCTGCAATACCTGAAATCTTGAAGATTCACGATATTTCTTTTTAATCACAACTCGGTCATACTGAAAGAAAATTATGAAATAAAAAAAAGTTAGTGCACTTACAGTAGAAGTCTATTGGGGCAAGACATATTAAAGGGATAGTTCACCCAAAAATGAAAATTCTGTCAGAAAAAAACACTATGAAAGTCAATGGCTACCGTCAGCTGTCTGGTTATCAACATTCTTCAAAAGATCTTCTATTGTGAGAAACTCATACAGGTTTGGAACAAGTTGATGGTGAGTAAATGATGACAAATTTTAATTTTTGGGTGAACTATCCCTTTAAATATTGCTTATTTAAAATAATTACTTCAGCATACATATATATTTTCCAGAAAAGACTGCAAACATCAATAAATTGTGTTAAAAATAAATGTTTTCTTACAATGATGTCTCCCCCCTTACAGAACTGCAGTCGTGGCTGGAAAACGATCATGTCGATGACATAAATGATGTCAGCAATGATGTCCAAGGTGAACCACAATGGAATGACCTCCGGGTTATGATATGGGAAGGCCATACGAACTGGTACGAACCACAGGTTATAGTTAAAGGCAATGGTCACCACGCTTAGCCAAGCGATATACCTGCGGTCTAATGAGAATCACAGGAAAAGAGCAGAAGAAAAACATAGAAACATGATGGTTGTTTTGAATAAATCTGAAGATGTATGACTCTTTCTCTGTCCAAGTTGATTTAAAAAATGTAGACTAAGTTTGACAATTAGAAATGGTCCCAATACTTTGGTCTTAATTTTAGTCAGTACTTAAAATATAAACATAACTTTGTATTTATATTCAGATGTTGGCATATGTGTGAGGTTTAACCTGTGAAAGGATCGATGGAGGTGCCCAGTTTTTTGTCGACTCTGTCCTCGATGGGCTTCAGAAGGAAATCTATACAGGTGCATTTCATTTTAGGGCAGATGGACTTTTCTTCTTTTGCCGCCTCTTCTTTCTTCTTGTCATCTTTCTTTTCCTCTTTTTTCTCCCCCTTTTCCGCTTTCTCTTTTTTCTTCTCCTCCTCCTCTTTCTTCTTCTTTTCCTCTGCCTCTTTCTTTTTTCTCTCCTCCTCCTCTTTCTTTTTCTTCTCCTCCTCCTCTTTTCTTTTCTTGTCCTCCTCCTCTTTTCGTTTCCTCTCCTCTTCTTTCTTCAGGTAGTCGTCTTTTCTCAGGACAGGTGCTAGAACAAAATAACTTTTGTTACTTATTCACTTATTGGTGAATCTCATATCATATTATATGGTTATTATTTAATATATGTAATATTTAGGCATCATTTCAGCTGTAGTAGACATTAACTGAAGAGGTATAGGATTGATTTGTACTCACTGACAGGTGGACTGCGCTCTGGGGAGGATGCATAGGGGTCAATGACCTTTTCTTTATACTGTTCAGTCCGTTGCCGGTATCGCTGAACTATCTCGATGAGTTGAGCATCAAAATGCTTGTTTATTACAATGGGCCGGGATTCAGGGGGAGGGGCCTCCTCACTATAACAATTACACAGAGAATGACAAGAAGGTGAAATCAATTTTTCAAAATGACTCATTACTTTTAAAAATGCATAGCTACATTTATTTAAAATTAATCAATACTTTTAAAAATGAATCACTACATTTATTTAAAACGAATCGTTACTTCTAAAAATCACTGGCTACATTTTTCAAAATGAATCGCTACTTTTAAAAATGAATCGATACATTTATTCAAAATGACTCACTACATTTATTTAAAATGAATCGCTACTTATCACTCGCTGCATTTATTCAAAATTAATTGCTACATTTATTCAAACCGAATCACTACATTTATTTAAAATGAATCGTTACTTTTGGAAGTGAAACACTACATTTATTAAAATGAATCGCTACATTTAATCAAAACGAATCGATACTTTCATTAAAACCGAATTGTTTCTTTTAAAAATGAATAGCCACATTTATTAAAACGAACAGCTACATTTATTCAAAACGAATCGTTACATTTATGTAAAACCAATCCATACTTTCATTTAAAACGAATCGCTACATTTATTCAAAATTAATCACATTGTCTAGCAATGTGCTAAAACATGCTAGCAGCATACTAATTTATGCTAAATCATGTTAGCAACATGTTAAATCATGCTAGCAACATGCTAATTCATGCCAAAAAAATGTTAACGTGATTTAACATGTTGTTAACATTTTTTTGGCATGAATTAGCATGTTGCTAGCATGATTTAACATGTTGCTAACATGATTACTGCTGCTAACAACATGCTAAACATGTTAACAACATGCTAAATCATACTAGCAACATGCTAAAATATAAATGTCAATCAACATGCTAACAATGTGATAAATCATGCCAGAAACGTGTTCAATTCAAACTTTTAAAAAAATAACTAAGATTTTTAAAGTTATTTCAAACTTTTAGACAAGTTTTTGTCAAGCCAACATCAAAGTTCGTCCTGTCAAACTTTACTAGTTTAACTTGTAGGCCTATTAAACAGGGTTACCAAGTCTGCATTACAAAACTAGCCTAATGGCCAATCAAAAATAAATAACCCACAAGTATCCCAGTGACCACATTCCCAAATATCAAAAATCAAAATATGCCATTTCCATAACTAATATAGGTTACATAATTTACGGTCAATGTTATATAAAATGAAAACCACTATTGTAGTGATCATAAACACAGCTCAAAGCTCTCTACCAGTGGCCCTCCTTCACAAAACTTATCATCTAGCACAGTTTTATCATTGGTACTTGGAAGAATATAAAATATTTCAATACAAGCATTTCAGTCAAATATATTTTATGCAATATGTCAAACCTTTAAGTTTAAACCCGCAACAACAGTAAAGAAGTAGCACAATTCCGTGGGAAAATAGCGGACTTGGCAACCTATACACTGAACAACACGATTTTTACAGCATCTGCAACTGTTGATCCCCATTTTGATTGTATATGCTGACCTCTACCGGTCATGAAGGGGCATTACAACATGCGAGGTGAAGAGCCAGTGCCTTATATGAGTCATATTATTAGTGCACAATACAACTTTACTTCATACATTAATGTCTTTCAAAGAAACAGAAGATTTATCTTGTCAAAATAAATAAATAATAATAATTTAAAATCAGTCTCATTAAATTCAGCTCCAGTGAATATGAATATATTTTGAAGATCATATCCATCATAAAATCACTGTGGCGTTTTCCTACTTTGGTGTCGGCATTATTTTTGTACTCGAAACTTAAGTAGCTCCAGAGATCTTCTTATATCAAACACACAGTAGCCTAAATCTTGTAATCTCCTCTCAGCTCATGGTCTCATAATCTTCCAGGTCTCCGTTGGACAGTCTTGGATCTTACAGTGTTTGCACTGATGACTTACTCACATGCTGTTCTGTCATTTACTTTCAGTCCTTTCCAAAACAATGAGAGCCTACTTAATTAGCCTTGATTATTTAAAACTTATCAATTGCACTCAGGACATCAACACTGTCTCTTGGCACTTGCATAGCAAAAACAATGATTTAAGGTCAACATGAAATCAAAATCTACCCTGGTAACACTTGATTTTAATGTGCTCTTGTTACAGTGTAATTATACATTTAAATACTGAGTAATAAAAATTAACAACATGTACTTAGTATATAATAAGCGTTAGGATTTGATTTAGGGTTAGTTGCATGTAATTATGCATCATTTACTGTTATTACTATAGTAAGTACATGTAACTTATGTAACAAGGACACTGTAAAATAAAGTGTTACCAAAGGTTTCTACTATTTATTTTACCCTTCAGCAGGTGGCTGGACGTTGGCTGGGTCTGCAGGTGTCTCCTCTGGTTTGGGGGACGGTTCTGGTGCTGTAGTCGGGGCCGTCGGTTCTGGAGCTGAGGCAGGGGCTGCTGGTTTTTGTTCTGTGGCCGGTGCTGGTGCTGGTGCTGGGCCTATAAGTTATTTAGAAGCAATTTTTTTCTGCATGATTCCCGACTGGAGGAAGACTCGGGGCACAGATGGAGGAGTGACCCCTGAAGCAGCTTACTCACCATCATTATGCTACTGAACCAATTACAAACATTACTGCAAAGCAACCTGTGACAGACTGTAAGAATTATTTGAAATGCCTCTCATCTGGAACATATCTTCTGCAGGTGCTCACACAATGAATGATGAGCTAATTTAGAGGATAATTACAATGATAACAGATGACTTACCAGGGCCTTCATCATCTTTCTTGTCTTCATTTTCCTTGTCTGCAGGTTTTTCTTCCTGCTGGGTGCAGAGATTGATCGTTATCCCAGAGCGGTTTTGTAGTTATAAAAACATTCTCCTGAATGACATATGATGGCTTCCATTATTTATAGATTGTTGAGCAAAACTGTCTGTTTTAAATTACTCGAGCACCTTTAGCTATAACTTTTACATTTTTAAATTATGTTAGAACACTGTTGGTCCTTTACATGGTGTTTGACATTATAGCAGAACACCACCAAAATGTTTAGCAAAGTATATAAAAATATACAATAATACAGTAATATTCAAATATTGTAAAATTGTAATATATAATCATATTTCACAATAACAGTTGTTTTAAAAACTACAAATCTTTACACACAAAGAATTTTTTTGATATTTTTGATATTATATATTTATATATACATTAAATATATATGTATACATAAATATATAATATAAAAATATACAATACTTGTAAATTATATATTCATACACACACAATAATTGTAATATTCAAATATTGTAAAATTGTAATATATATAATCATATTTCACAATAACAGTTGTTTTAAAAACTACAAATCTTTACACACAAAGAATTTTTTTGATATTTTTTATATTATATATTTATATATACATTACACATATATATGTATACATAAATATATTTATACAATACTTGTAATTTATATATTCATGTATATATATATACACACACACACACACACATAATTGTAATATTCAAATATTGTAAAATTTTAATATATATAATCATATTTCATAATAACAGTTGTTTTAAAAACAGTATACAGTATATATATAGTATATATATGCAGTTTTGAAAAGAAAAATATTTATTTATTATTATATATTTATATATACATTATGTATTACATAAATTAAAATATAATATAATATAATAATTAAAATAAAATATAATAATACAATACTTGTATATTCTATATTCATGCGTGTGTGTGTGTGTGTTGTATATATACAGTTATTGTACATATAAAACATAATGTACCTACAATATGCTATGCGTATAATTACATATAATACTATATTAAATGCTTAATAAAACTATATGCATTACACAGTAATGTGCTATATTGCATTTAATAATGTAATAAATAATACGAAGCATTTATCATTATTTGTGAGCAAAATTGTCAAAAACATTTTAATTAATAGGACGTTTACTACATTTTTATGTGATGTCAGCAAGTTGATTGGTATGTGCTTGAGATAAAAAGCACCAAAAATGTCAATAAAGTCAATTACGGGCCACTTGTACTCACCTTGGCGGGGGCCGGGGCGGGAGCCGGTGCAGGGGCAGACTTAGAGGCTGAGGCCGGGGTGGGACCCACAGTTGGACCCCCGAAGATTTTCTTCAGCTTGCTGAACATGGCAGGCAGCGTCTGAGGAGATCTCTGTTGTGTTTATCCTTCTTGTGGCCACGGCTCCAGTCCTCCTAATGTTGCTGCCTGATGCAATTAGCACTTTTAGACTACTAATACCCATCAGCAAACAGACCTCAGAAGTGAGTTAAGGCCGCAATTCATCAGAGTGTCTGTCATCTGCAGACCACGTTCCAAATCATACCTACAGCCACAAATTTGATACATATTTTAATATTTCATTGTTATAAGACATACAACTATTATACTATTTTATAACAAATCATTAAAAAGAAGTAAAAGTTCTTGTTTCTGGTCAATATAAACCATTTTTAAGTTTGATTCACAGTATGTTTCTATAGTGTTTGCAGCCTTTAAATTTCCATACATTTCAGAGAATATCAGCAAATTGTCAAAGAGCTTTGAGCAGATTTGACTGGTGGACCTGTGAGCTGTTCTGCTGGATTAGTTCGGCTCATATGGAGCGGTGGACCACTTACTTAATTAAACCTTATAAGCTTTTAGCTCAGCTGAGGGGATTTACTGTTGTGGTTTCACAGGGAACAGACAAGGCTAACAAGAAGTAGAAAAGACGTCTTTGATCTTACAGGCCTTCCATCTCTTTATTCTTTCCCCTTTTAAAATTCAGAATAGAGACGTTATTTTTTTTTATTTCTGTCTCAACTGGCATACAGAAGAATAGAATAGTTCCTCATCCTCTATTATTTAAGGATATATGTTCATGAGTTGTTGGTCATCCTTATTTGTTATTGACCAAAGATGATTAAAACGTTTTTTTAAAATCTAGTTTAAAATGCAAATGTGTGTCAGTGTTATTTTAGTATTATTTATATAGCCTACTACTGTCTTTATTAATATTTAGGACTAGCTTTTATTTTCATATTCTCAGTTTTTGTTTTAATTTTAGTTTAATCAATTGATTAGTAATTTTGTAATTTGCTTTTGTCATTATTGTTTCTATCAAATATTACAATTTGTGTTTTATTTAACTTTATTTGCTTCTACTTAAACTTAATTGTCAAAGCAACATTTTCGTTTAGTTTAATATTTATATCTGCAGCTTTCTTTCAATTAACAAAAATGTTTTTAATAGTTTTAGTCCGTAACTTTTTTGTGTTCAAAATTGACAAAAATTATATAATGAGCAAGTACATCATGAATCCATTTTCCAAACCGTGTTTTTGTCTTATCCAAAATCACTACGGTACACCTATAATAAGTGTTTATATTCGGACTCTTTTAGACTGGTTCGGGTCGTACAGCTGCGGAGTAGCACAGTACCTGCGTGACTCGTCATAGACAGAAACAGAGAAAAGTAGATGGAGCTACAATGTTCTTCCGCCAGACGCATGCAGTTCTGTTTAATAACTGCCAGAGCGCCAGAAGTTACTGCAGCTTTAATAATAACACTGATGTGTATTTATTTATGTGTTTGAATTTAAATTACTTCATTGACTGTTTCGCACGTTATACGCCGTGGTTGGCGACAAATGACCGCCTTTATGAGTGAGTCGATGAATTTATGAATGAGTGAATTCAACCGAATTGTTCAAAAACACTGATTCATTTGGGAACTATACAAGTGTCCTTATGAGTGACTCAATGAGTCATTCATTCAACTGATTCGTTCAAAAACACTTTGATTCGGAGACACTCGACGGTTAAGTTCCCGCTTGGCTTCGATTGGAAGTAGTTTTCTGGCCAAGCAAATATAAAGCGTGCCATCCCAACAAGAGACTAATATCACACGTTTTATTAATGATTTAACACGAAACTTTGTTCTGTAATATGAGTACGTGGTTGTTGCCATGACGCACAGCAACAGGCCAAACATTTCTCACTGTTACGATGAGTCTTGTTATCATTTGCTGCAATGACACTTCAAACAGTCATGCGCCGAAACCGACATTCAGGTACAGAGAAATTTCGAATCAACATGTTTAATAATGTAAGAAGTCAGTTGTATTGTACATATCATCGACTAGTTCATATTATGGTCTGGATTGGGATCCAATCCCTTTTGTAAATGACAACAAGGCTATTCTGCATAACGTTAGTCCAGACAGAGGAGATCGACCGGAGCTGGTTGTCACACAGTCTATTGAATCTTTTAATTTGGTAAAATAAGCTTTAGATTTGATCTCTGAAGTCTTACATACATAACACTACGCAATAAAGTCTTGCCTGCGAATCTCTATTGAGCATTTCAACCTTTAGAAGAGGGAAGTTGGACATTTGGGGTAAGGAGTCCTTCTCCCTTTGATGGAATAGAAAGCCCAAAAGAACAGGGTTTATTTGATTTTTTTTTTGTTGTAAAAATGAAAAAGATCTTTAATGGCACTTTAGAGATTTTCACACATTTGTGTAATTGTAACAGTTAGATATAACCCTTGTGACAGCTATCCCTCGTCCTCCCAAAAATTGTACATTGATTTTTGTTGCTTGTTACTGATTTGCCAAATGTGGCTTCCTACTTTTATCACAGCTGAGCAAAGACTTGCAGACATTGACTACACACAGCTGACACAACTAACCCAGCTAAATGAAAGGTAGAAATGGTCATTAATGTGGTAAATTAATTTTCGTCATTTTGTCCGAATGTTTTAGTTGCTTTTGAACTTGTTAAACTAGTGTTTCAATACTCTATTAAAAAATAGGTAATAAAAATGTGTAACATTCTCGCTTCTCTTCACAGTATCAGTTCTTCTGAAGAGGCCCATAAAAAATTCATGAACCTTTATCAAGGAATATTCCTGCGCCCTCAGACATCTTTACCCAAAATACAGCCCAAAAGTAAGATGTGAGTAACTATTTCTTTAATATTTAAAAAATTATACAAATTACTAATTCGTAATCACAGTACGTATCATGAGACTAGTTGAAACTTTCACTAAGTAAGGAAAAAGTAAGTTTTGCTTTGAAGTCTATGGGGCAGACATTATGAAGTCAGTTATTTACAATGCAGGATCACCATATTCCTAGGGAAAGTGCAGCTCATGTCTGCTTAGTTTCGGCAAGCTGTTCAAGATCAGTTTCAGGTAATGCTGTAATCCTCTTACCTGGAGAAGTAGTTTATTCAGCTGCAAAACTTAGAACTTAGTAAACACCGTAGCAAAGTAAAGCTCAGAATTAGGTTAGATTACCTTATAAATCAAACAAAGTGATCTAAATGTAATCAAATTATAATATACTTTACAAACACATTAAAGTAAGCTTCAATTAGAGACCTGTTTTGCTTGTAATGTCCCTTATGCTATTTTAAAAGGTCATAATTTTGTTTATTGGGTGTACTAGAATAGGTTAACCTGCTTCAAAGGGTTAGTTCACCCAAAAATGAAAATTATCCCATGATTTAAATTTAAAAGATATATTTAAAAATATCCTGGCTCTTCCAAGCTTTATAATGGCAGTGAATGGGGGGCCAGATTTTGAAGCAAAAGAAGTGCATCCATCCATCATAAAAGTACTCCACACGGCTCCGGGGGGTTAATAAAGGCCTTCTGAAGCGAAGCGATGGGTTTTTGTATAAAAAATATGACGAACGCAGAAGCACAGAGGATTAAGCAAAACAAAACACCGGTCACGAATTAGAAGTCTAAAACAAGAAATTTTAAAGAGAAATGTTGGAGGATTTTGATATAAGAGAAGAGGAGCTTGAGTTTGTTGCCCAGCCCTATTTGTTTGAACCGCGAGAGGCGTTGATGTACTCCTACATCCTGCGTCATACATCGCGTCAGGGGTTACTCTAGTGCCGCAAGTCGACTTGCGCAGTATGCGTATGGTCGTCTGCCGGAAGCTAAAATTTTAGATATGGATATTTTTCTTACAAAAATCCATCGCTTCACTTCAGAAGACCTTTGCAGCACCTCTATTCCCGGTCTGTCTGAAACGCTCTGGGGTGCGTTTCCCAAAGCCAACTAAGGCAAGTTCCGGAACTTGCGACCATAGTTAGCTAACAAAGCTTTTGGGAAACGCACCCTTGGTTTCTACAAAGCCTGTCCTTATGAAAAGCCCCGAGTGCTCTGATTGGCCAGCTGACCCAGTGCATTGTGATTGGCCAAACACCTCAAGCATGTGTCAGAAATGTAACACCCCTTACCATAGTCATGAGTTTTAGCTTTCAAGCCTTCTAAAGCAATTGTAAACACACAGTTAATAAATATGGTTGGTTTTACTGTATCAGTTCGAGCCCGAGTCGAATTTTGAAAATGCGGATGATCAAGCAGATCAATCTGAACCAACTTTGCAAGCATGACTTGAGCTGAACATTTCACAGTGGTAAGTAGCCTTTGTGTATAGTCGGCAGAATCAGATACATTACACACTAAAGAAGAAGGAAGACATTAAAAATCAACAAATGACCCCTTTAAACAATGTCCCATTTAAATTTAGTGCACGTAAAGTATTGGTTCTCACTTCAGTTTTTTTCAGGATTCTTTGATAAATAGAAAGTTCCAAAGAACAGCATTTATTTGAAATAGAAATCTTTTGTAACATTATAAATGTCTTTACTGTCACTTTTGATCAGTGTAATGCATCCTTGCTGAATAAAAGGAATAATTTCTTTAAAAAAATCTTACTGACCCCAAACCTTTGAACAATAGTGTATTTTTTCATTTATTTTTCAGCACTTCTCTGCATTCATTTGTAATATTACTATTTTTTGCATCTTGGGTTCTTTGCTGGTAAGAGTGTGCTGGAGCAGTTTTAGGCCCTACGTCAAACTTGCGTCATTATTCTAAATATCGCCCTTGTGTTTTTTTGGAAAGTCGCATCTTGTAGAGTGAAAGTCATAAACAGGAAGTGTTTTATAAAAGACACGTGGGCCGCGCCCCTGCAGAGGCGTGACGCAGAAACTGAGGACCTGTCTGTCATTTCAGTCCCACTGTAGTCCCACTCAGAGATGTTCTGAGTAATGTTTACAGTCTTCTCAACAGCCTGCTGGAGCAGCAAAAATGAATGTTCTTGTGGGTAGTGACATATGAGTCATGGCTCTAATTGGCTGGAATATAGATCTGCTCCCAGTTGGAATCGGCGTCTTGAATAGCGTTCACAAAGAAGGGTTATTTAAGGATTGGTAAAAATGAAAAATGGCGAGTGATTATCTTGTAAATCAACTTTAGGACTGTGGTTAAGGTAATTCTGATTGAATGCACTGCTTAATGTGGCTGCGCTTTTTAGTTATGCTGTTAATCAAAAGTGTGGGCACGCCTACTCATTCTTTATTATTACTTTTCCCACAATTTAGAATAATATAAAGCCATTAAAACTATAAAATCAGTATGGAAATTATGTCTTATAAGTCATATCAGTAACACTTAAAGCCTTTACCTGTATGTATAATGCATTATAACAGTATTTTTAATGCATTAATTATGCCTTGTAATGCACCTTATAATGCATTGTATTGAATAATATACATTATAATACTTATCTGGGTCAATGATGTGACAGGTCATTTTTTTTTTTTTTTTGTCCAAAGGCCTTAATAATAATAAAAAACAAAGATTTGACATCGAAAGTATGTAAGGTAGTACAACTAGATATCTTTTATTGAATCCAAAAAGTTTTAATTATATTTTGCTACATATAAAGGTATTTTAAAGATTTTGAAGTGTCAAAAGGTCATTCGGTTTAACCGTCCAAAGGCCAATACAGCCATATCATTTGTGATTAAAATATCTTAAAATGTAATAAATGTATATATTTTTTATTCTGGCATGATTTTATAACATCATATGTCAACATAGTGCAGAATGGTATTACAATTATGTGTAGAAGTCGTTGCTTTGTTATGAGAAAGAATGTCCAGAAAAATGAATTTCGTTGATGGAAATTCAGAGTAACCAATATAAAGGGACCATTTTGGATCAAGTCATGCGGTCAATATCATGTGACAGGATGTGCCATCATTCAGACACCTGCAAAGGGCCATATGGTCGTGAAGCAAAGTAACTAACTCTCTTTTAACTATTTGAAAAATTCATGTTTTCACTTGCTCATACGCATGTCCCAAAACATCAGGTCATTCGGTACAACCGCTATAAAACATGGAAAATGATGAAATATTTTAAAAACTAAATATAAAATTTTTAATTGTCCTTTTGCTGGCTAGCTAGATATCAGCCTGTTAGCATTGTTTGAAAATATCGTCATTCGGTATAACCAAAAGTGTCATTTGGTAAAACCGAAATTTTTCCATCTTGTAAAAAATGACAAAAGCAGTGTTAATTGATTATAAAAACCACATAATCTCATTGTTAACACTTAATAAAACTTCAAAATTAATTATATCTCCATTATGTTTTAAAAACCTTATTTGTCATTGAACACACCTTTAGAAAGTATAATGCATTAAAACATGACAAACAACCCATTTCAGATGTAACAAGAAATCTGCTAACATTATAATGCATTCTAACTTTGGTTACAATTCTTTATGAAAAGATATAATGCATTATAACATATATTATGAAATACCTTTATAATACATTATACATAAAGGCTTTAAGTAAAGTGTTACTGTGAAATCTTATATTTGCTCATACAGTACCAAAGGCTGTATTTAACCAAAATAAAAAATAAAAATAATGAATAAGATTTATTCATAGGCACAATTTATAAGCATTTAGGCAGAACACTTCAAAAACACAGAATGTTTTTATGATCAGTAAAAGTTACTTGACTAAATTCAGTTCAGATACTCTGTTTGCATGTTTGAAGTCTTGTCATGCAATCACTTGAAGTATAATATAATATCTCTTTTTTATTTCTTGCAGCCCAAACTATACTTCATCATAAATATCCTCATTTATTACATTCTGATTCAAAAGAACAAACTTTGGAACTGGCAAATGATGGATATAAACTTTATGAGAATCATCTGATCTTCTCTATTCCTCTTGGCAGCCAACCTCCAGTGAAGCTGAGACTATACGAGTCCGTCCAGGAGGTCAGCAGACATCAGCCACATGGAAAACTGGCTCAGGATTCATTCATGAATCATGTGATTAAAGCCCTTAAGAAATTGTGAGTATTACTAATGGTTCTTTGTGGGTAGTTTAAAGGCCCTCTGGACATATTGATGATCCTAATGACTGATATAAAATACAAGTTTATATGGTTTGTCAGGCCTGATTTGAAGCTGCTGGGGTGAATCTCATGAAGTCTAAGTCAAAAAAGTCACAGTTAACCCAAAAAATAAAAAGCGCAGTTAAATAAGCACATATTCTCCTGCAGTTCTCATTACTTTACTACAAATTTTCAAAATGCAAAACAAAATAATATATTGTTGTAGTCTATTATAATATATTATTAAATATATTTTAAGTTGTATAGTATCATGCTAGTATTTGTAGTACTGCATTTAATTTATGTTGATTTTAATAATAATATTGTGTCCAAACAGAACGACTCTCATTACTTCATTACAGTAATGAGAAGAATCAACAGATGAGAATTAGAAATACCCATATGCATTATGCTAATGAGAATTTTACAACCAGTTTATTATTATTAGACCGACACTGTTTTATCTGTTTGTATTTTATAACATTGGTGATAAAATTGACATCTGACTGTCCAACATCCAGTGTTTCCATCTACCAACAGAGGGCAGTGTAGCACCTTTTCAGCATGCCAAACAATCATGACTTAATTCTGCTCAGGGCCACATGTATCCCAGAATTTCTTTGGTTAATATTTGAAGCGACACAGTTTTAATTAGTTTTATCCGTATGAAAACTTTGGCAAATTAAAATCGTAGCTTTCATAAAAAAATGAGTAAGACATTTTGAGAATCCACTGTTGAATGACATCTGGTAACACTTCATTAAGAGCATAATAGAGGATGGGACTAATCTCCTGCCCTCTCTGCCATTATCTTACAGCGTTATCTTAATTCATATCGATAGGCCCTGTTTTACTTTCCTGCTTACACAGTTCATTTGTGAGAATATCTTAGAGTGGGAGAGGGAGAGAGCAATATAGCTTTCTTTTGTTGAGCAGTGCAGGATTGTGGGATTGGAGTCCAAATAGTATTTCGTCCTCTTCTTATATGTTGCTTGTGGGTGTTTGGATATCGTTCCTTGTGATATAATCTCCCTCATTCATCTACTGAAATTCCCAGGGATAATGGATCTGTTTTTTTATTGGTTGTTCTTGAGCTTTGTAGAACAGTTACACACCAGAGACACAGGAAAGAGGATATGGAGATCTTTCAGTGGAGGAACAGAGCATGGTTGGTGTGAAAAATTAATATGAACTAGATTTTTATATGTTTTGTAGAGAAAGCCCACCCTCAGGTATCTATGATTATTTTCTCCCCATATATAGGGCCCTATGAAATCCGTTTGATTTTTTTCCCAAATTCCGTTTGATTTTTTTCCAAATTCTGTTTTTTTCTGTTTTTATTTTTCTGGATTCCATTTCTTTTCCGTTTTTACTTTTTTGGACTCCATTTTAATGGTTAAATTAAATTTTAGTAATCAAAAAGCATGTCTAATTAAACGAAATCATGAAACTTATACAATTTACCATCAAATTATTATAGTTTAACAAAAATTACATTTTTTTAGGGCCCTATGAAAACATTTTTTATTCCCTCAATTTTTGTTTTTAATTAATTTTATTTTTTTATCATTTAATTGTTATGTTTTTTTCAGAAATTCTGTGTTGTGTATTTTAATTTTTCTGGCAATCAAATGAAGGCATAAAACATTAATTTAATTTATCTTTAAATCATATGAAATTAAACAAACTTTTTTGTCAAACAAAGTGCTGCACAATAGAGTTTTAATGTTAAAATTAAAACATGGAAGAAAAATTGATTATTCCTTAAAAAATAAAGTTATTATTATTAGAGTTATTATTACATTGAGACGTAGCTAAATTCTACTGTACAACAGTAATATATTTCTGTCACTATTTCTTCAAGTTAAACCGAACTTTTATTTTGACAGGTTGCCGTGAGTTTCTGTGTTTATGAGTTGATGATAGGTTTTTCTCAAAACGGTAAAATGCTCATGAAGTGATTCTCAGAGAGGCTCTGGAGATGAAATTCATGCATTCATGTCCTCATATAGTGAGGCGGCAGAGGCTGAAAACACTGCAAGTGTCACGCATGCTTCATTGTGTGTGTGTGTGGTAAACGAAACCATGCGTCTGCGCCATTCATTCATACACAGACATGCAGAACTGTGTGTTCTGCACGCCATTCATTCACAGACAGAACATGCAGGATTCATATTTAAATAATCTTTTTGCAGTTTAATATTCACAGACACTAGTCTATATCGCGTTTTGATTTAAGTGTACTGACCTACTTTTTATTTATTCATCAAAAATTTGTTCCACAACATTCCGCGTTATATAGTAAATTCAGTTTTTATGAATTCAGCGATTCCGTCCGCATGTAATCAGATTACTTTTTTAAGTAACTAGTAAAGTAACCCCTTTCTCTTGCATTTACAAAATATCTGATTTACTTTTTAAAATAAGTAACGCAGATTACTTTGTTTTCCCATTTATTGACTGACAGCTCTCCTGTGCCCATGTTGAGAGTAATCATGCAGAGGTGTTGCGTGCGCTGTGAACATGATGGTTATTGTAGTTCTAGACTAAATGTGAGCATACATTTACTCATCTCACTTGCACAAAACAGATTCAGTATTCCTCAAAATAATTAAAAACAGTGAAATGCAAACCTGCAATTAAATATGTTAAATTATACAAATATACTTTATGTATTTAATCTCACTTTATTAGCCAATGTTGTTGCTGCTGACCTTCGATGCTTTGAGCTGCGCCCTCTACTGTACAGGCGTGAATTTGCATTTCCTTCAGCCTGAGGCTTATTCATTTCACTTTAGGTGTGAAAGGGCCTTTACATTTGCCAAAAATAGAACTTTTTTTGTTATTTAAAAAAACAGGCAAGCCCAGCCCAGATGAGAAAAAGTAATGCAAAAGTAACACAATACATTACTTTCCATAAAAAGTAACTTAACGCATTTAGTTACTTTTTTAAGGCAGCAATGCAATATTGCAATGCATTATTTTTGAAAGTAACTTTCCCCAACACTGGTTATTATTATCAGTGTTGAAAACAGTTGTTTGGCTTCATATTGTTATGGAAATACATTTTCTTCAGGATTCTTTGATGAAAAGAAGTTCAACAGAACAGCATTTATTTGAAGTAGAAATCTTTTGTAACATTATAAATGACTTTACTGTCACTTTTTATCAGTAGAATGCACCAAAACTTAATACATAACATACAGGGTTTTTTTTTTTTTAGAACTAAGCATTAGCTAGCACCACCATCTCATAGGAGAAGCTTGTACCAGTGCACCATGGTAAAACATAATCAGCGTGCATACTGAGCACTCAGAATGTGATAGATGGACTGTGCCTTAGGCGGAGTTAATGGAGGCAGATGGCAAAGCATTTCTCCTGGATTGCTTCACTACTTTGATGTGCTTTGCATGCTTAGTTATAACAAGGGAACATTTGTGCTTTAATGTGCCATATTACAACTGAGTAGCATGTATCACATACAGAGAGCTTCATGCATGGGCAGCTGGAAGCAGAACTTCCTGTGATGCCCGTTATGCATTTGTAGTGACATTACCTACGGGGTTTTGCGATGCCCTTGTAGACGGTTCTTAATGCTTTTTCATGTCTTCACGTTTTTTTCCCCTTCCAGCTCAGTGTCTAGATATCTGGGTCGTGTATGCCAATTGCCACCGGGGGAATATGTTTGAAAGATGTGAGATGGATAAGAGAAATAGGTCACGATTTTATTCGATTTGGGAGACGGAATCGTCTCGTCCCTGTGAGGTTCCATCTTGTGACATTCAGCGAAACTGTATTGTGAAAGAATCTCAGCCATGTGGAAATGAGATTAGAAAGGGTAAAAAATCACAAGCCCACAGCGATAGACACTCGACGGTGCCACAGGAATCACTATCAAATGACGAATGAGGGCTCAAGGGTTTGTTTTAAAGGTAAACAAAATAACTGATTTGGTTTAAAGTCAACAAGAAATCCAAATGTACCCTGTTTACTTTTTTTAAAAGCACATTGCTGGTCTCACTGTTTCTAAAAAGAAAAAAGCTTGTATTTTAACCAAAATGCAATAACTTGCTTTGATTTTGAATGATGTGCTCTTAAATTTCAACACGACCATTTCATAACCACATTCCAATCCATTCCAGATAGATAAAATCAAAGACCCAGCCTATGGTATTCTCATTGAGTTTTGGTAAATGTGTTTCCAATGTAGTTTATGCACGTCTTCTTATCGGATAAAAAATTATCTGCCTCAAATTTATGCGCATCTTGCTGTTTCCATCCAGCTTTTTTTTTTAATGCGATATCCCAAAATGCACATAAAAATAGGTGGATGGAAACATAGTTATTGTTAGTCCATGCTGTTAGTTTTCGTGAGTGCTATGTACACTTTTTGTCCCAAACAACCATTTTTTCCCCAAGAAAGCAACACATAAATTGCAAATATTTTATTATATTTTTTTGCAAATATTTTATGATATTTTGTTTTGCTGGTGGCTTTTATTTTATTTTATTTTATTTTTAGGACTCTTAAAAGACTTAGATTTGTCTTGGTCTGCTGCATAACAATTCAAATAAACATACAAACATTTGATCGTAGTACATGTTTAGCCAGTGGTAGCTTTATTTATTTAGTTTTGATTAATGTTTTATTAATAATAATAATCATTAATATATATAAAAGCTTGAAAATTTGATATGGACTTTCATATTTTTCCTTGTTTGCTGCCTTTGTCACATCTTGGGATGGGTTTTAGTGAAGGGTTTGGGACTGTACTAATTCATTGTGGTGCCATGAGCCAATCAAACCTTGCTATGATGTAATTTTCTGGAGGTCCTAGAATGATTAGTCACTTGACATTTGTGGCTCAGCCGATTGGCTCTAAAAAACTGAGCGCCCGTGAGAAAAGATGGCAGATTTTAGATTGCGTCATTCCATGGTGTGAATGTAAATGCTAATGGTAATTTTCTTTATTATAAAGTTTCTTTAATGTTGAACATCCTCTTTGACTCAGAAATTTGTCATATTACAGAAGTAAAATAGGTTGCGAACTGCGCTTGTTTTGACTTTAATGTGGACAATGTCATGAACTTGAATTCGTAAGAATTCACCACACTGTCATTGCTCAGCTCTTTTAAGAACATTTTAAACACATCCAAAGGTCAGTTGGTGATCTGAAGGTCATCCGGTGACCTGGTGTGTGTGCATACACTATCTTATAAGGGTTTGTTGACTAGTATGTCTTTACATCTGCTCTTGTCATAAAGCCAGTTTTCCCCATCCAGGTCTCATGGGGAGCTGGACCAACTGTGCTGGCAACATACACACACACATACACACACACTTCCTGCTCTTGCACGCTGTTCCCGTGAGAGCTTGTCTCTCTGCCAGCTCTGGAGGCAGGAAGTGCTTGGCTTCCCCCCATGCTGGCTTTGCCCATGTAGCTCCACGTCCAGGAGGCCATTGTAACAGTCAGAGCAGGGCAGTGATGGGGGGAGGGCTGCTCCATGAACCAGCGGAAGACGTTCAGCTTATTTAATGAAGGAAGCCAGCCAGCACAACCTGCTTTGTGCGCACTTTCTGACTGTATTTTTTTTTATAGTTCGTGTATTTATTTTGCTCTGTGTTTCAGGGCTCTGACCCCTCCTCAAGACTTCACCCTTTCCCACAATCCTCCTCCTGTGTTTCCTGGGGATGTGTTCTGGACAGAGAAACACACTTTGACCCAGAAAAGTTTTCTGTGTAACCTGAAACTCTAATCAGTGCAAATATGAGGCATATATATATATAATATATATATAATTTAAAGGATTAGTTCACTTCAGAATTAAAATTTCCTGATAATTTACTCACCCCCATGTCATCCAAGATGTTTATGTCTTTCTTTCTTCAGTCGAAAAGAAATTAAGGTTTTTGAGGAAAACATTCCAGGATTTTTCTCCACATAGTGGACTTCGTTAGGGTTCAACGGGTTGAAGGTCCAAATTGCAGTTTCACTGCAGCTTCAAAGGGATCTACACGATCCCAGAATAGGAATAAAGGTCTTATCTAGCGAAACAATCTGTCATTTTCTAAAAAAAAATTAAATACTTTTTAACCACAAATGCTCGTCATTATGTAATCACGCTGGAAAGGTCACGCGTGATGTAGGCGGAAGTACCGAGCAAGTGTTTACAAATCGACCGTGCGAAGACTAAGTCAAACGGCCTTTAAAAAAAATGAAGGTAAAACAACAATGTCGGACGATTTTGAAGTTGGAGGAAAAAATGAGATGGAGTTTTTCGCTCTACCGCAGTACTTCCGCCTACGTCACGCATGACCTTTCCAACGTGATTACGTAATGCGTAGCGCATCGCAGAGCTAGTGCAAGATGAGCATTTGTGGTTAAAAAATATTTATTTATTTATTTTTAGAAAATGACTGATCATTTTGCTAGATAAGACCCTTATTCCTCATCTGGGATTGTGTAGAGCCCTTTGAAGCTGCATCGAAACTGCAATTTGGACCTTCAACCCATTGGTAACTGTTGAAGTCCACTATATGGAGAAAAATCCTGAAATGTTTTCCTCAAAAACCATAATTTCTTTTTGATTGAAGAAGGAAAGACATAAACATCTTGGATGACATGGGAGTGAGTAAAATATCAGGAAATTTTAATTCTGAAGTGAACTAATCCTTTAACATCTGTCATCATCTATATATTCAGCCAACAGGCATGATTATCATCTAGTGCAGTTCAGATGTGTATATCATGTGAAATGTTTAGTTTCTTATATTTTAGATAATTTGGAAAGCTCTGGGGCTTATGTGTGTGGAGAACGATTGGCCGGGTTCCCTATCAGCCTACAGTTCTAAACCACCATTGTATTTGCTGTTTAAGATGTTGTTATGGAAACGGCTGATGAGGGCTGTTGTGTATGTGAGGCGGCCAAATGAAAGCAGGGAAAGAAGCCTCCTAAACTTTGTACCTCTTTTGTATCTAATTCTCAGTCGATGGTGATATTTGAATGCACTTCTTTCTTGATAATTTGTTTTTAAATAAGGATTATTTTCTCATTTGTGGTCTATATATTAAATGCCACGTTCAAGGTCTTAGTGCTCAATGGACATTCACAGATTTTTGGTATTTATTCAGCATGCCTTATTTCAGCCCAATAGTGCCCGGTGCAGACTATAGGTGGTAAAACTGATGTGTGCAACCTGGTAGATGGTTTGTTGCTGGTCCAAACTGGTCTAACCTGCCTCTATCAGGTCAAAACCAAGTCTAATGTCTTGTAGTCCTGCCAATTAACCATCTATCCTGGTGCTCTGGAGGTTGGAAGTTGAATAGTTTCTCTTTCTGTGCCAGAAAATCCTTTCTTCTCACTTTGCTGTGGATCAGTTTGTTTTTTCAGAAGACATTCATGATCAGATATTTAATATTTTGGCACATTAAGAAACTAGAAACACCCAGGATTACATTACTCTTCACAGTGGGAAAGGAGAACCAGAGAGAAATTAACCAGACTGTATTTTAATGGTATTGCTGACGGTTCTGAGTGATGGAGTCAGGGGATAAGTGCACTGGTAAATCTCTTTACTGGAGGAGTGAGGTTTCTTACAAGAGAAATTCTGAGTATAACAACAGCTGCAGTGGAAACATCATCATCTTTGGAGAGGTCGAAAGGGATTGGGAAGAAGGGAAAGTCCAGTTCTGGGCAGGTCAATCAAGGCTTGGTGCTTTGGACCAGATTCCCTTGTTGTCAAACTTGAGAGCAACATTAACACCTAAAGGATTTATTTGTTCCAAAGCTGAATAAATGAACTCAT
The DNA here is from genome assembly GCA_039654765.1 of Mylopharyngodon piceus. NCBI lineage: Eukaryota > Metazoa > Chordata > Actinopteri > Cypriniformes > Xenocyprididae > Mylopharyngodon > Mylopharyngodon piceus. Next base: position 5,104,186 of record CM077444.1, on the reverse strand, counting down.
TGACTTAACTAGCTTTAATATGAACCGAGTATTTAAAATGTCTGTTTCCAGGCTGTAACTTAGTACACTGGCCTGATTCTGTTGTTTTCATGTCAACTCTACAGCTTGCAGGAAAGAAAAATCACATAAAACAATGTATTTTGCTTCTCATGTTTTTCTACTGAGAAACAGATGATTATGTCTTTTGTTTCCTCTAGAGTTTTAGAAAAGATCTCAACAATGTCTCTCACTGTCCTCACATTTGATACCAAAGATACCAAAGTCTGCAATTAAAGGTCAGAGATTTAAATATGATCTCAGATCTTTTCTTATGTTATCATATTCAAAATCAAATTATGTGGGCTTCACTATTTACGTTGTTTATATAACTCAAAATTTGTCTAATTTGTTTCCATTTTTTTCATAAAAGGAAACTGAGAATCATCCCAGGGAAAGTTCACCCTTTTTGGGTCGGAGCCTTAACTTTTGTTGGTGTAACCTAATGTATTTCGGTTGGTTCAATAATATTCATTTATATTTGCTTTGAACAGTGTAGTTAATGTTAACAAATTTAAACTATTAAAAATGTTTTTGGTAAAATGAGCAATAAAATTTAAATATTTGATTTAAAACTTGAACTTAAAAATCATATTAATTAGAAATGTTTCCTTGACAACAAACGGGAAAAGATATGTTTACGTTTAACTAACCACAACAAATTTAAATATAGCTGCAAGCAGCCATTAAGGGGCCAAGCACAAAGAAGCAAGCAAGAAGTAAAATCATCAGTAAAATATAGCATTTTATTTCATATAGTTTATTGTAGTTACATATTTGTTCAGTTAAAGTGCCACCAACAGGCGCAATCCCACCACTTTTTTATGTGTCCATAAATGTGTCAAATTTGGTGAAAATATCTTATTTCGTTTAGGAGTTATAGATGTGTATGTATGAGTAGAAAAATGACCCATGCACAACTTTGATTGCATTTTTTTGCCACTTACTATCAAAATTTTTGGCATTTGGGGTTTAACGTATAGCCAACGACCTATGTTACAGAATTTCCTATGGTGGTTTCGTCTCGATCGGACTAACAGTTTCGAAAATATTCGCGAATGTTGTTTTAATGCTAAATCGCAACGTTGCAAAAACCATAATGGCGAAACCTAGCATGTTAGGTATTGTTGGACTCGGCAAGGATTCAGGAATCTAAGGAGATACTCACATGAAAATAAGTCAACCACATTAAAAGTTATGAGCATATGAATAATTGATTTCACCACTAGGCGGCGCTGTCTCGAAACCTCTCAGGCTCTTTCAGGACATCGTGCTGATGACCCATACCAAGTTTCGTAAAGATGCGCTAATGTGTTAAAAAAATACAGCATTTTGCTACAAAATGCAAAATGGCCGACACAAAAAATGGCCGATATGGTAAAATTGGATATCATTCGACTCAGCATGCTGCCATGAATCTAACAAGACCAGTTTTATCATTTTTGGCCAAACCGTTCAGAAGGTATAAGCAAAAATAGCCATTTTTTGCTATCTTCGAACAGGTAGGTGTAAAAAATAACACTGCACCTGAACCAAACAGTTAATTTAGGAGCATGATAAATTATACTTTTGTTTTTTTTTTTTTGGTTATCTGACAAAAGTTTTTTTTTCTTTTTTTACAGGGCAAGTGAAGTCAATTAAGTCTTCTGAGCTATGAAATAGCAACTTTTAAGAAATAAAATTTTAGTGTTTGGCCCAAACAAATGCAAAGCAGAAAGCTGCGCACTTATCTCAATGTCTTTGCTTTATAATAGGATTTTATGGCAGAAATTTCGAAGAATGATTGATCCCTACAGGGTTCCGCTGACAAACCTCCTCACTGTGCCCGAAACGTTTACGAGATGCAATATCAAGTTTGAAAATGTGTTTTGTGTGTGTGTTTTCTTTTTTTTAAACAATGACTTTAGTTTTTCCATTTAACAGAATCTCCTGCTAGGCGTGTGAAAGGGTTTTGTTTTCGTAGAGTTGTGTTTTGGTCCAAAAAAACGTTCCCAGTTTTGATGATATACACACGTGTTGGCTGCGGAGTCTTATTTAACAGTTCTGACAGTTATAATTTGTGCTTGAGCTTTGTTTTGTCAGGATTCAGGACTCTTTTGCCTCAGAACCAGCTGTGAAACTGAGACTTCTGACAGCTGTTACATGTGAGGAAACAGATCACTTCTTCTCTGTCTCTCTCACACGTCCATGGCAGCCAAGCTCTGGTTGGTGGATTTCAATTAAGCAAAATCACAGAAGACCAACTAACTGTTATAAATGCTTGTTTAGTTCTCTCAAACTTAAAGACCCCATGAAATCAAAATTTAAGTTTTTTGGCTTTTAGTATGAATATGTTAGTCTTACTGTTATTTATAAGCTAGTGTGCTCCAAAAGAGTGACAAAATTCGCATTTAGAAGATATAAGCATTCAAACCCTACAGTCTCTCACTTCCGCCAATATGGATCAGTGATTTTGATCACTCTGCACTTTAGCTTCTCATCAGATTTTCTGTCCAATCAAATGCTCTCTAGATTCTAAAGTGTCCCGCCCCCTGCATTATGAATAGACGCTAAAATCTGTCACTTGTTCACACATTTACTATATTAAATTTTATGATTTCCATTGGGGCAAATGAAGTCTGGTTTCACGTTACTGTCATGCAAGTGCTAGTCAATCAGTGATGGTGAAGTGAAATAATTTACTCTCATGTCGTTTCAAACCTATATGACCTATATTTTGTAAAATGTCTCTTTTTTTTTGTCCATACAATGAAAGTCAATGGGATCCAATGTTGTTACCAATATCTTCTCCCTTTAAGACTAGCACTAAATTGGCACTAACCAGAATAAACCAACCGGGACCTCCATGGGATTTTTTTCTTGTCTTTTTCAGCAGGGATATTAGACTGTAATAATATATCTAATACTGATATTAGACATGATGGATGCAGTATTGGACGTTTCCGATAAAGCAGCTATAGTCTTGTCTATTCTGACTTTCTTGGTGGTATAAAAAAGGGATGAAAAGAACAGCGAAACGTCTTTTTTTTTTTTTTTTGAAGGCTGGCTTGACTTTTTTCTAGGGGTGGGACGGTTCGCTGTAAAAAATCGAACCGTTCGGTTCTCCACCCACGGTTCGGCACGCGCTTGCACCGCGGTTCATCCCAAATCTGACGACGCATCTATAATATGGTTTGTTGAAAACAAAGTGTAAAACAGACAGACGGATTCGGCTAATGTACGTTTCAGTCGATTCTAGTTTCCCAATACGTTACAACAGCGATGATCAAAAGAACATGGACAAAACAGTCACTCGTTGTAAACAAATGTTCAATGACATGCCGAATGCTCTATGTCCAGTCATTTACGCCGTCATCACCCGGGTGTTGATAGCACGCGTGACCTGAACATCTCACGTTGCTATCTGTGTTTAAACTAAACTCATTTAAACCTTGCCAATTTAAACATTCATCCGTAAGACGTGAAAGAGAACTCACGCGCGCTGTGAGGAGATTTGTGTGTGCTCATCTGAAGCGCGTACACGGAGAGCCGCGTCACAGCGCGCAAATTCTCTTTCAAGTCTTGCACCTAAACGGACAAATTCACACAAAAATTATGTCAACATGCCCATCTTAGCGAGTATCCTAACAAACATAGTAGGTTATGTCTTAAGAGAAAAACGACAGACAGCGCATGTGTATCAGTATCAGTGTCTTAAAGTGACAGCAGTCTAATATTCCTGCTCTCTGTTTTAATGTTAATCAAATGACAAAAGACGAAGAAATAATGCTATTTCATGTATTCTGACTTATTTACACTGTTAAAGAGTTGGATTCTCATGCTAAACATGGCCAAAGTTTCAAAACACGAGTTGGACGAATGACGGAGTATTTCCGTGCCAAAAATTCTCTTCCAAATTTTTTCGAGTATGGGCCTGAGTGACGTAAACGGGGGCGGAATTCCTTGTACGGGCACTTCTCCCGGAAGGGCGCGCGCGCACACGTCGACCAGAGTGAGAGAGCAAGACCATGCCCATCAATGCGCATTCGGGTTTACAGAAGTCGTCGGCAGCGCTGCACAGGTCACAGGACTTCACGAAATCAACAATGTCACCAAAGAAGTGTGTTTTTGGTTGTGAGGGAAAGATAACCTTGCTTCCCAAAGAACCCAGTGTTCAGTGGAGCTGAGAGATTTGTGCTCACGCATTACATTGATGCGCTCTCGATATTTGTTATTAAAATAACCATAGAAACTGATAGTTGCAATCACTTTTTTATTGGTTAAAATGAATGGAGAATATCTCGTGTATTTCCGAGGCTGCTCGAGCCCTCAGGATCGGCGCTTATGGTTTCATAAACAAGGCCCAGTTCTACACTGGATTTACAGATCGTTTGAAACTGAAAGAAGGAGCGGTCACAGTGATATGATCCCGGTCATGAGTCGGAACCGCAGGTGGTGAGTAAAACTGCATCAAATGTCTGTTTTGTTGGCAATAGGCGCCTAAGTGCATATAATGTAAACAACACGAACGTAGTGAATTCATAAATTCGTTATTCATCATTCACCATACGCTATACAGGTGCTGGTCATATAATTAGAATATCATCAAAAAGTTGATTTATTTCACTAATTCCATTCAGAAAGTGAAACTTGTATATTATATTCATTCATTACACACAGACTGATATATTTCAAATGTTTATTTCTTTTAATTTTGATGATTATAACTGACAACTAAGGAAAATCCCAAATTCAGTATCTCAGAAAATTAGAATATTGTGAAAAGGTTCAATATTGAAGGCACCTGGTGCCACACTCTAATCAGCTAATTAACTCAAAACACCTGCAAAGGCCTTTAAATGGTCTCTCAGTCTAGTTCTGTAGGCTACACAATCATGGGGAAGACTGCTGACTTGACAGTTGTCCAAAAGACGACCATTGACACCTTGTACAAGGAGGGCAAGACACAAAAGGTCATTGCAAAAGAGGCTGGCTGTTCACAGAGCTCTGTGTCCAAGCACATTAATAGAGAGGCGAAGGGAAGGAAAAGATGTGGTAGAAAAAAAGTGTACAAGCAATAGGGATAACCGCACCCTGGAGAGGATTGTGAAACAAAACCCATTCAAAAATGTGGGGGAGATTCACAAAGAGTGGACTGCAGCTGGAGTCAGTGCTTCAAGAACCACTACGCACAGACGTATGCAAGACATGGGTTTCAGCTGTCGCATTCCTTGTGTCAAGCCACTCTTGAACAACAGACAGCGTCAGAAGCGTCTCGCCTGGGCTAAAGACAAAAAGGACTGGACTGCTGCTGAGTGGTCCAAAGTTATGTTTTCTGATGAAAGTAAATTTTGCATTTCCTTTGGAAATCAGGGTCCCAGAGTCTGGAGGAAGAGGAGAGGCATACAATCCACGTTTCTTGAGGTCCAGTGTAAAGTTTCCACAGTCAGTGATGGTTTGGGGTGCCATGTCATCTGCTGGTGTTGGTCCACTGTGTTTTCTGAGGTCCAAGATCAACGCAGCCGTATACCAGGAAGTTTTAGAGCACTTCATGCTTCCTGCTGCTGACCAACTTTATGGAGATGCAGATTTCATTTTCCAACAGGACTTGGCACCTGCACACAGTGCCAAAGCTACCAGTACCTGGTTTAAGGACCATGGTATCCCTCTTCTTAATTGACCAGCAAACTTGCCTGACCTTAACCCCACAGAAAATCTATGGGGTATTGTGAAGAGGAAGATGCGATATGCCAGACCCAACAATGCAGAAGAGCTGAAGGCCACTATCAGAGCAACCTGGGCTCTTATAACACCTGAGCAGTGCCACAGACTGATCGACTCCATGCCACGCCGCATTGCTGCAGTAATTCAGGCAAAAGGAGCCCCAACTAAGTATTGAGTGCTGTACATGCTCATACTTTTCATGTTCATACTTTTCATGTTCATACTTTTCAGTTGGCCAAGATTTCTAAAAATCCTTTCTTTGTATTAGTCTTAAGTAATATTCTAATTTTCTGAGATACTGAATTTGGGATTTTCCTTAGTTGTCAGTTATAATCATCAAAATTAAAAGAAATAAACATTTGAAATATATCAGTCTGTGTGTAATGAATGAATATAATATACAAGTTTCACTTTTTGAATGGAATTAGTGAAATAAATCAACTTTTTGATGATATTCTAATTATATGACCAGCACCTGTATTCATTATAGTGATTCAAAAGTTATCCAGGGATAATGCGATGGTGTATTGTGTGTGTGTTTAAATACAGTTGTTTAGCTGACCATTGATAGCTTGCAGCCGATCTCTACACAAAAGCTGCGCGTTCTCGTGATAGCTCGTCACTCTATCTCCGCTCCAGGCGCTCGGCTGTTTTCGGAAATACTCGGTACAGCGTATGTATCTTTTATAAATATGATAAAACTAAAGACTTTTTGGAGATATGAAGGATGCACTACTACTCTATAGGTACTCAAGATTAACATGAGATTGGCAGAAACTGTGTGTGATACCCCCCCCTTTAACATAGCACATACCGAACTGTACCGAAACCGTGACATTAAAACTGAGATACAAACCGAACCATGAGAAATCTGAACCGTCCCACCCCTACTTTTTTCCCTTCCGTTTTACTTGAGCTCTAGAAAAGTGCTGCAGACAATTTAAGGAAAGACAGTGGAGGTTATCAGCAATGAGATTTGCATGTTCAGATTGAATTGATTACCCGGAGAAGGTTTCCTTTTTATCTTCAAAGTAAAGTGGCACTTAGAATTTGAATTAAGTTTGCTGGCCATTCTGACCCCAAAACAGCTTTGTGGCTTTAACTTTGAGATAGCTCTTATCGATGTACCTCTTTCTCGGTGATTTATGTCAGTGGCTGCTCTCGGTTTAGTGGCAATTTTCCTGGTACATTCTCTGGAGATAGTTCTCAGGAAAGTATTTGGTGGCTGATAAGATAGTGTTGTAGAGGCGGCCTTCTCTTCAGATAAGGACTATTACAGTTGTTTGTTGAAAGACAAAGCCTCTCGCTGTCCGACAGACCCGTGAAAGCTGCTCAGAGAAAGCGGCTGGCCACTGAAACCTCTCTGATGCTGCTGTAATTGTCTCCTGAGCTGAGCAGCACAAACATGGAGAACGGTCCTTAACCCTTCTCATGGGAGGTGAAATGAGAGTGTCTTTGCTGTAGACTCTTCGTGACACTACTTTTCTCTTTGTTTTGTTGAGGTTATTGTTTTTCATTCTTTGCTTTGATAAAAAAAGGGTCATTTTATGAAACACATGCTTTTTACAGTTTGATAAGGCTATTTTAAAGTGTTTTTTTTTGTAAGATTTGAAACATTGTTTTAAATAATAATTTAAAGGGATAGGTCACCCAAAAATGAAACTTCTGTTATCATTTACTGTTGTTCCAAACCGGTAAGACTTTCGTTCATCTTCGGATCGCAATTGAAGATATTTTAAATGAAATCTGAGAGATTTTTGTCCCTCTATTGACAACTACGCAACTACCACTTGACGCTTCAAAAGGTTCATTAAGAGATCATAAAACAAATCTATATGAATTGAGCGGTTTAGTCCGAATTTTCCGAAGAGACATGATTGCTTTATATGATGAACAGATTGAATTTAGGCCTTTATTTAGGCTTTTTCATCATTTTACTAACTTTAGAAAGTGACTTTATTCACATTGTAAAAGTTAGCATCGACTACTATTTGTGTAGGTCATTTTTTACACGTATATGAAGAATACAAATGGCACTTGTTTTGAGGAATGGGAGTCTACTGGGAATTCAAAAGTTTTTCTTCATTATCTCAGCCACCTCCTCTTTCCTCCTTTTTTCATTCCCTCTCTCTCCGTCACTTCTTCTGTTTTTATTCAGCACCACAGGCTTTGTATGTACTGCAATCAGCAGATATTCTCACAAAAAAAAAAGAGTTATAATTTAGTTTTTTCCTCATTCATTCAGTGATAAGTTCCCTCCAGTTAATTAGAATCTTATGGAGGGATTAAAGCTTGCAATTATTATTATTATTATCTACAGAGAATTCATAATTAATGGAAGTATATGGAAATGTCAACGAGAATCCTGGAATTAAGCCAGAGATCATTTCCTAGTCAGCTTCTGTTATTCATCGGTTAGCAAAATCTCAACACAAAAAAATAGTTTTCAGGTTTAATTTGGCCTTTGACGTGAAATGCTGTTGTTTCGTAACAATGCACTTTTGATAAAGTAACATTTTATTCAGGTTTGAAGAAAAGAGGATGAAAGAAAAGCTGGCGAGATGCATATCTGATTGGTTGGACTTCAATGACTCACAATCAAAGAGATATCTGATTTAACTTACAAAGCCTTTGGCTTTAGTTTCATACATAAGGTAATTCACCTTATGAAGCCATTCTCTATATCTGAACTGATAAAAATCTCAGCCCACCAGCTGCAATAGCTGGTAAAACTAGAATTTTAACAGCTATCTCGGCAAAAATATTTTCCCACCCTGGTCACATGGCTTTTCCGATTAATATAATTCTGTCATGTCAGCTCTCTGAGTGTTTGGCATGGTAATGGGTATGACAGTGTTGATATGTTTGGTCTTGGTCTTGCTACGCTGCTGCTTTTATTGCTGCTGCTGCCATTCAAGTACGGGACTTGCTACTGCCAATACATACACGACATGCTGCTGTGAGCAAGTAAAACATGCTGCTGCTGTATAATATAGCGTACATGAATTACCCGTAGCAGCTGGGGAAGGTGGAGTTTTTCTGAAGCGCACTGCACCGCTAAGGCAAATGCTACCTAAGTATTTGAAGGTTGAGCACGCAAGCTCATTGGCTACTGATACAGCAGGAACCAATCAGCTGTGCCCTATAGATAACAATGCGATTACGAGCAGGTTGAGTTAAAGGACCTATTAGCCTGCGCCATCTAGAGTTTTATGACAGAACTTTGTATTTGGCTCAAAAATGTTTTCTGGAAGTGACTGGCCATGTTGACAGCAAGTAGCTTTTCAGTATATTTTTTCGGTATATTCGGTATAATTTTGTGTAAATCTGTTGCATTATTTTGTAATCAGTTGTCTTTTTGAGTAATTATTTACGGATTTTGTAAGTAAATCCAAAAATGTCTCATCCTGTGGTTGGCTTATTTTTAATTTTAAGGAAAGCCCTGCTGATAAAGTGCATATTTATCAGCCAAACCAACCTGATTCTTTTGAGCTAAAAATGCAAAAAAAGAGCTTTACTTCCATGAATTAGCTGCATTACCAATATGGCCTCTAATTAGAAAAAAAAATTCTATAAATAATTAATTTTCTAAAAAATGTACCACTGTACATTGAAGCGGAGGAGGAGGAGTTCATTGACATATCTTTGTAATCCTCATTAAATAAAAACTAATTTGGTACCATCTTTTGAATCAGCTTGTTCTTTAGAAACCAGGAAGATCTAAACTTTCCAAAATGTTCGACTCAGGGCTTGATCAGGTGACCTGACATGACCATTGCCTCATTCCCATCCATAGATAGATGATGTTACTGCTAATTGTATCTTTTAAAAGGCAGTTCTGCTCTCACTCCAGAAATGACTCACAGTGTAAAAGATGATACCCCATTATCTTAACTGCATAATGTGTTTCTTTTTATCCACGTAGTGCTTTGGCAGGAGGATGGGGAATTACAAACTTGGTGCACAGAGGATGTTTTGTGAACCCTGAAATTAAGACTGCCAAACTGTATGCGAGACGTTCTTGTAAATTGTAAACTCATGCTTGTACATCTCTGCTAACGCTATTAGGACTAAGCTCTGCCATCTGTGTAGTGTTTTACAGCGAATGCATTTGAGTTTATTGATTTGTAGTCTGAAGTGTATCAAAGATTAACAAAATGTAGGTGTATAATGCATTTGAGATGTTTGAAGACTCTTTGGTGAGTCATTTCTGTTGTACAGTACTGTTTGAACTCAAATCAATATGCTTTTGTAGTAATTTAAGAAAGGTAAACAGACTTTCAGAAATAGGCTATATATAGGGTATATATAGTTTAATATTTTGTACAATATTTCAAGATTATAAACAATGGGGACATGAACGTGCAATAACAGGAACTTTTCTTGTTTTTGGCATGGAAATGCTGGTGGATGTCAATCATACTTTAGAGATGAGATATTCCAATACAACACAGAATTGTTTGAGAGCTTTTATTCTTTTTGCCTGTCCGAAGCTGGCTCTGTTGAGACTGACACTGATTTACCGAACACACAAGCACACGCAGACGCTCACAAAGGATTGATTGATGGATGTGACCTTCATCCAGCATAAGCAAACTCGTGCGCACACAGCCTATCGGCATTGTGATTACTCACTCATGCTGGCAGCGGTGTGGTCTTGATGGCTAAACTCCTCCCCGGCTATTGCGGTTGAGATTTTATCTCTTGGATGCCCATGGAACTAGACACCATGCTAATACCATCATCATCATCACACTCTGAGACACTAGTTTTCCCTTAAGAATTAGCTTTAAACATAATAACATGATGCAAAGGGTTTTCTTAATAGCAAGTGTTCAGGTTTCATTAAGATGAGATGGTGCCTGTAGGACAGAAAGGGTGTAAAAAGATTAAGGAGTTTTTTGTTTGGGCTGCAGGGGGTTTGTCTAGGACACACACTTACTTTAATGCAGATGAGACTAGATTTTGAGTCAGTTTATCCCACAGTCTTTTAAAGATTGTCTTTAATGGACTCTGAAGGTGCGATAATAGCTGCAGGTCTCCAATTCGCTGTTCTTTTGGTCACTAGTAGCTGTTGCTAGTTGATTGCAGTACTCAACTGTATCAGGAGATAAATCAGTTGACCATAATGACTGTAGACATTGGCCCTGTCCCAAATGGCACACTTCATAGCACTTTCGGTCTTGTGGACTTAAAATAGCTGCCGCATGCACGTGTCCGAGACCGTATGGTGTCCCCTTTGTCAGTTTTAGGTTTCAGAAGGGTGTTTGCGAGCGCCCCCTTTGTGGTCGATATGTTTTGCCGAGCCCGCAATGGTGCGAGCTCCACAGCAGACTTCTACCCGACAGTCAAAGTGGCATTACATCAAGAAAGTGCTGACTCGTAGGAAGGCCGCAAGTGTTTAGTGTCTAGCGTACGTTAGTCGAACGCACAGCCTTGGAAAGTATACTTCACTTGACTCGTACGCATACACAGGCCTTCGACGCATGCGCAGTATTTAGCAATCTCTTGCCACGAGTTACAACCCATGTAAATATATTTGTATTCTTTCATGCTAGAGTTGTTCAAATGAGATTACTTTCTAACCTCTTTGCACAATCTGTCATCTATATAGGCCTCCTTTGTCACTGGAGCTTGCATGCGTTCCGGTCTGTTCTGTTTATGCATGTTTTCTTCGACTACCTTGTGAATTGACTCCCCCAGGGCACGGTTGCCACATTGTTGACAAACTAATTACTGCCAAAAATTTAAATGCACATATGCAACCTGCACGTACAAAGTACGTGCAGTTACAAAAATACGGCAGTGTGCGTACAGTACACGCATACTCTTCTGATGACAAAATTCGCGTCACGTGACCCTCGCGTACACGTAAAAAGTGAAATATACTTTGGGCTTAACTAGTCGACTAGTTAATGTGGATAGTTTAAATTTATTTTTAATTTTTATATTTTTATATTTCAATGGACCAGCTCTAAGACATTATACAGCTTTATTATATATACATAACATAACATAACAATTATTTCTGTGCCAGTTAATCAAAAAAATCACCTTAAGTTTATCCAAAGCAGTTGTCTGTAGCTTCATTGCTTTAAATAATGAGTATTCTGTAGCTTGTAGCACTGGTGAACGTCTGTTGAATAGAGTTTGGTGTTTAGTCTCCTGAAAAATGAATTTGTTATTCTTTGTGTGTTTTGCAGCCCTATTGAGAGATCCCAGTCAGAGAATCATGTCATTTATAGACTGCTGAAGGGAATCCACAGTCTGACCTCTCAGCTGGGCTCGCAGGAGCTGAAACAGATTAGTACCGTCACCACTGTCGAGACCTGGGACCGCGGACAGATCAGTAAGATATATATATATATATATATATATATATACACACACAAAGTCACACATAAACAGTCAGGAATAGAGTGCATATACTCTTAAAGCGATAGTACACCTAAAAATGAAAATTCATCATCACTTACTCACCAACATGACATTCAAAATTCAAATGACTTCATTTTTTATGTAGAAACACAAAGATTTGTATCATTATTTTTTAAAGAATATCCTGGCCATTATTTTCAAATATAATAGGACAAAAAAACATCAAAAAGTTATCATAAAAGTGGTTCATATGATCCATGCACTATATTCAGAGTCTTCTGAACTCACACAATAGCTTTGTGATAAACCATTTGAAATTTAAGTAGTTATTGCTTAGTATGCATTGTAAAGTAATAACCCATAAGACCTGGTATAACAGAAAATCATAGAAAAGTGTAGAAAATCACATTTCTGTTTGACAGGGATTGACTTAGTCTCATTTGGAGATAATTTCTTCTATCATATTTCATTCATTTGTGTTTTTGTACTGTGGCAGATGGGAAATCATCCACACTTATTTTATAAATGAATTGTGCATTTTTAGAAGTTTTCCAATTTCTAGCTCAGCAGGTTTATCAGCTTCAAAACAGTTTATCCATGAATGAACATTATCAGCAGTCTTGCTCATGTGATATTTCTTAAATATATAGGCTATATAGGCTTCATAAACAGTATTCTTCTGATCCAGAGACTTGAAAAAACATTTAGCTTTGAAATCAATCTCCAAAGAAGATTCTCTCATTCAAAACTGTTAGTTTATATATTATATATCAGTGGCCTCATGCAACACAATCTGTTAAGACAAATCGAACACCTCTTTCATTGACTTCATCTTTCAGTCTTGACTTTAAATATTGTCAAGTTTTTGGATGTGCTTCTAAAAGGTTGAGAACCCAACCCTGCATGCTTGATTTTCTATTGATGTGTTCATTCGTCTGCTAATCTGTGCTCAATAACAGCCACATATTCTTTCAGGGCCACTAAGCAAAAACATAAAGGAAAGACAATTTGATGAAAGTATGAATTCGTGCCTCTACTCCGATGGTTACCGTTTTGCAAACGTCTGGTGTTTTGGAGATGGAGATTTCTTTATTGATTTGTCTGGAGCGGCGGTAATGGCTGTGGCGTGTTGTATGTCACAGATGGAGGGGGGAAGGGCTTCGTTATGGATGCAAGTTTTAGCTGCAGATGATTACAGAGCATAAACACTGTGATTTGCTGTTGATAGCCGTCTGCGCCAGGCTGAAAAGTTTGCGTGTGACGAGTGAGAGATGTTGTGGAGTCTGTTTTTCTTAGCATATATTGAGGGTTTGCTTTCAGAGAGCAGTTTTCATCTCATTCAGATCTTTGTGTCAAGGTGATTTATTTGTCTTAAAATATAGATATATGACTGAAGGATATGAAAAGTGCACATTTCATAGTGTCTGTGTATATATTCCTCAAAAGAATATATATATATATACTGTTTTCACAAATTCGTGTTCTTGTAGTTTACATGGAGACGATACATATTGTTTTCAAAAACTTGCACTTTAAAACCCGTTTTCAGAAGTTTGTGTTTTCAGACCCCCAAAATGCTGTTGTCTTGAACATTAAAGGCCAAAACGCATAAAAAGTTTATTTTACAAAGTTGAATGCAAGAGAACTTTTAGAACCCATCAGCATGCATCCATTTTTACATCCATTTTTGCTCTTTTTTTAGGATGAGACAGGCTCCAAATGACTGTATGACACATCTCTAGTGTTGTTTACCTTTTTGAATCATTGTAGTTTGTGGAATCTTATTCTACATGTACATTTTTTTCTGCACATAACAGATACTGTGATAAGATTCAGTCAGCCTCTTGTCCACCTGCATAAAAGCGTAAAGTGTTTTGACCCAAAACAGCTGAACTGTAACTGTTGAGTGGAGAGTTTTCTAATTGAGTATGTTGTCTTCTGCCTTATTTATCTCTTCTTCTTTCTTTCTTTTACAGTTTTCGGACATAATGGGTTTTACCTCGTTCTGAAGGGCTCAGTGAAACCGTTCAGCCATGAAACCATTAAAGAGGATCAGGCAACCCCTATGGTAGACAATTACACTACTTGGCTATCAGTTGTTAACTATAATTGGCCCTTTGCTTTACCTAACCTTAAAAAAACATTACCATGCCTACCTTGGCAATTGTTGCTGACTACCATATTCTCCGACATTCTTTTGCTCTTTTCTAATCTACAGCTGTGGCCAAAAGCATTGGCAGTGACATCAGTTTTGTTTCACAAAGTTTGCTGCTTCAGTATTTGTAGATTATTTTTCACGTTTCTAATGTATACTGGAAAACAATGATAAGCATTTCATAAGTTTTAAAGGCTTTTATTGGCAAAAACATGCCTGGCCATTGATCCAAAATTTTAAAGGATTTGTTCACTTTTAAATGAAAATTAGCCCAAGCTTTACTAACCCTCAAGCCATCCTAGGTGTATACGACTTTCTTCTTTCTGATGAACACAATCAGAGATATTTTAATAAATATTCTGACGCATCCGAGCTTTATAATGGCAGTGAACAGGGGTCACGAGTATGTGAAAGTGCATCCATCCACATCCATCCATCATAAACATACTCCACACAGCTCCGGGGGGGTTAATAAAGGCCTTCTGAAGCGAAGCGATATTTTACTTCATAACTTGTTAAATATGGATTTTTTTTTTTCATACTCTTAACCCCTGTTCACTGCCATTATAAAGCTTGAATGCGTCAGGATATTTATTAATATATTTCCGATTGTGTTCATCAGAAAGAAGAAAGTCATATACACCTAGGATGGCTTGAGGGTGAGTAAAGCTTGGGCTAATTTTCACTTGAAAGTGAACTAATCCTTTAATATAATGATCTCTGAGCCACTTCATTATCACTCTTGCCTTGTGACATGGTGCTCCATCATGGAAAATGCATGGATCATCACCAAATTGCTACTGGATCGATGTCGCTCTTGCAGGAGGTTTTGATACCATTCTTTATTCCTGGCAGTGGCAACCCCATACATGGATGGTGTCAGGATGCTTCACTTTTGGCACGACACACGACTGAAGGTGGCGTCCATCTTTTCTGTTCCGGACAATCGATTTTCCAGATGTCCCAAACAGTTGGAAGGGGGCTTCATCTGAGAAAATAACTTTGCACCAGTCTTCTGCGGTCCAATCCTTGTATTTCCTGCAGAATGTCAGTCTGTTCTTGATATTTTTCTTGGAGAGAAGTGGCTTCTTTGCTGCCCTTCTTGACACCAGGCCATTGTCCAAAAGTCTTGGCCTCACTGTGCGTGCAGATGCGTCACACCCACCTGCTGCCAATATTGAACAAGTTCTGCACTGGTGGAGACATGACTCCTTAGCCAACTCCTCAGGAGAAGACAGTCCTGGCTATTCCTGAAGCCTTCTTCACTGCAGTTGAACCTCTCTCCTTGAAGTTCTTGATGATCTGGTAAATGGTTCTTTCAGGTGCAATATTTTTTGCTGCAATTTCCTTGCATGTGACATGCAAAGTGATGATGGCTGCACATCTTTCTTTGGAAGTAACCATTGCTAACACAAGAGCACAATGATTCGAAGCACTTCTTTTATAGCAATCAGTCTGCTCTTATAATCCAATCCTGACTAGTACTTGTTCATATTTTCCCATGTGCTGATGATACGATTAATGAAATGATGTTAGCTGGAAATTTTGTGCCAGGGCCAAAAAACAGTGAAATTTGGGTTTTTGTGATAAAGTTCACTCTGATCACTCTGCACAATAATCTAGAAACAATGTGAATTAACACCACAGCAACTGAAGCAGCAGACTTCGCGAAATTTATGGCCATGGCTATACAGTTAAGGTCTGCTCACACCAAGAATGAAAACTATAATGATAACTGTATTAGCATCAACACCAAGTGACGATAATGTTATGTTTATTTGAAGCGTGCTGCTGTGGTTATGATTTTGCAGCGCACACTTTCAAATTGGATAAATTTTGATTGGCTGTCAATGCTTTTTCTTTTATCTTTCATCAGCTGGACAAAAACATCCCTTTACTAGAAAAGTGTGATTGACTTGGTAAATTTATGTAATTTCATTTAACGTTAATTTTTATTGTTGTGGTCACAGTTTACGATAGGCCTACCTTAATTAAGTAATATTGTAGAATATTTATGTATAGTTAAGTGCTTAATTCAACCATTTCTTTAAAGAAAACTAGTAGAAATCATTCATTGTAATGTGGCAGTTTGTTCCATCACACAAAAGTATTGCATCCAATAGTGAAGCTTGTCAAAACTAGAAACAATAACCAACCTGGTGCAGGGTCAGTTAAGTAAATACAGTAAATAAGTAAATAATGTCCCTGAGTACTGTCCTCTTGAACAACATTTTGAAAAGGTTTTCATACAGTGTACTGAATTTGGTCTAGATTGCAGCCGGAGGTTCTTTTGGATCCTGTGAACTTGTAAATGCTGTAGATGGAGATGCAAACAACATCCAGTGTGTCCTGACACTCGAGACCTGCGAGATTCTCAAAATATCTCGCTCTGGCTACGAGAAAGTAAAAAAGGTGCGGCAGCGTGATACCTCATATAACACAGAAGACAAATGTCCTTTGCAAACCATAAACTAGGGATGCACATATATTTTACATGATAGATTTTTGATATGTTATTGCTGATAGATAAAGATTACATCTCACATTGTTTTTAAATGTATTAATGTTTTTAAGATTAACTTTGAGCGTTAGATGATGACAAAGATAATCTACATGTAAAAATAGGGGAAATGAGCATGCACAATTAAATATCCAATCACAGGTATTATCCTATACCATTATCCAATATCTAATACCAGCCAATAACCGATATGGTACCGATATATTGTGCATCCCTAGCTACTGTATGTGTCCTAAAATTATACCACCAGTGAGACAATGTCCTCTATTGTTATTTGTAGGACATCCTGGCACAGGACCATCAAGTTAAAGTGTCTTTGATCCAGGGTTGCCAGCTGTACCTTCACTGGCCAAAGCTTTCCATCAACCACCTGGTCGACAGCATTCAGCTAAAAACATTCCCTGCTAATCAAGGTAAGTGGGAGTCTTGATTGAATATGTTCTGCCACAATGAATCACGGCGACTTCTAACACACTTTAGTTTAGTTTTGTTCTGTTGACTGATGCTTAGCACCTGGATGGCATAATGGTTTTCCTCACTTAGTACGATACTCGACACGTTTGCCCCTAAATAAATGTATTCATGGATGGAGAGCACTCGAATATGATTAGAGAAAAATACAAGCTGCTCCATTACCCCACACAGCTGACTTTAATTACCAGGACGGCTGCTTTTACACCTCATTTGGGAAATATCGAAACCCAGATATTCATTTAGGTGCATATGTTTATGCGTGTGTCATTGCAGGAGTGCTCAAATTGTGTTTGCATGTCTGATTTCACTAAACTTGAGCTGTAGTACGCATCGAAAGACTTTGTATATGCACGTGAATGAATCTGAATTGAACACAAAATCTGGTAGGCTGTTCAATCTCAGTTCCTGTCCTGGAGCTGACAAGCAGGCATATGGCGTGCTGTGGTTGCACTGAGATATTGGGCGGAGATCAGCTATCATGGCTGAAATCTTTATTTAGTTGCCGGAATCTCTCCTCTTCCGTGGCTGCATCCCATTATCCCTATCCTCCCTCCAATTATACGTCTTCATTCGGATCTTCCTTTTTAATGAAAGGCTTCAGCTTTTAAGTACAAAGTAAGTCTGTTTTCTTTCAAGACACTTCTAAGTGAGATCATTCCATCTAGACCACATCTTCGAATGGGTTTTTGTGTAAAACGTGCAAACACTTAAAACACAAAATGATTCATATTCATACGCTAATATCTAACTCCGATAATTGTGTGTGTGTGTGTGTGTGTATGTATATATATATAAATAAATAGCCATTTAATTAGCCATAATTAGCAGTTTAACATGTTAAGCTGACACCACTAAAATATTTATTTATTTCCAGAATTTAATATAATATATATTTTAATATTTATTATATATAATATAATATAGATATTATATAATACAGATATTATATTTTAAATAGTCATTTAATTAGCAATAATTAGCAGTTTAACATATTGACGAAAATATGTATTTATTTATTTCCAGAATTTAATATATGTTTTAATATCCATTATATATAATATAATATAGATATTATATATTTCAAATATTATATTTTTAAATAAATAGCCATTTAATTAGCAGTTTAACATGTTAAGTTGACACCACTAAAATATTTATTTATTTATTTATTTATTTATTTCAAGTATTTAATATAATATATATTTTAATATTTATTACATGTAGTATAATATAGATATTATATAATACAGATATTATATTTTAAATAATTAGCCATTAAATTAGCAGTTTGACATGTTGACACCACTAAAATATTTATTTATTTATTTATTTATTTATTTATTTCAAGTGTGTATATATATATATATATATATATATATATATTTTTTTTTTTTTTTTTTTTCCTGTTAAATTGAGACCCTTAAAATATCGAATACAATAATGTTACGTATTTATATTGTAATATAATATAATATAATATAATATAACAGGGCACATCACAGGCAAGAAACCTGAAATGTGTTAAGATGAAATTATTAAATTTGAACAACTACAAACAAATTACTTGCATAACTATTAGTATAGACCCAATGTGACTGCGCTGGGGTTTTGTTTTTTGCAGAATGAAACCTGGTTGTATGTATCAGCGCTCACAGTTTATCTGGCTCGGCTGAGGGTTGGGCTATCATATCATGGCTGTTCTTTATCAGACGGAGAGAGAGAGAGACCTATGGAACGAGATGTGATTAGAGAGGAAGACAGGTGTGTGGGAGAGGAGATTGATTGGCTCTTATCTGAGCGTGCAGCCGACAGCTGATGGATGGGCGAGAGCCCTGATCATTTCAGATGGCAGAGGGGTGGCTATTCTTGAACCAACTTCATCAGGAAATGCTGTATTTCATCCAACAAGTTTTTTGTGAATAAATACACTAGGCCTGTCAGTTGATTACAGATCAAACTGAAGTAAATAAAATAAAATAATGATCATAGATAATGGCTTGTCAGTATTTGCCAAATGAAGATAATTCAAACGTTGTGGCAGATGAGTAATTAATTGAACAGACATTAAAAATGTGGCTCTAGAAGTCATTAAATTGACATTTTTGGCCGTTGCTTAATGCTTTGTTCTTTTTCATTGTCTCACGCTAAAAAGTTTTTAAAACATGTATTTGTATTAGTTTTATATAATAATTGATAAGGTAAAACCGATGCCGTCGTTACTGTTCGTATCACTGTGTATCAAGTGCTAAGAAAGCCTCCGGAGCTAAAATTCAGATATGGTAATGATCGTTTCGTTTCCAACACGTGCTGTAAGCGGTAGACCAATCACAACAGACTGGGCCAACTGACCAATCAGAGCAGAGTAGTCTCTCGGAAAGAAGGTGTTTAGAGAGACTGAATCTTTATCGAACCTTTTCAGACACTGTGAGAAAAGAGGTGATCCTACAGTGTATAATATGTTTTTTGACCTTGGACGCATGAAAACCTATTGTAAGAGACTTCCAAAACAGAATTAGGAACCTTTAAAATATCATAATAGGGGATCTTTAAAGCTCAGTGGAGTGTGTGTGTTTGGAGGTGATGGTGCGGTGTGAACTCATGCACTTTTACACTTACATTGCATACTGTTCAGCACCTTGGATAGCAGCACAACATGTGAACACGGCTAACAGGTGTGAGAATGACGATAACTCACACATGAACATGATGTACTCAGTGAGTGCTAGCGTCCCAGTTCGGGAAGCATGCAGAGGAGGAAACCACTAATGGGTTTTCCCTTTGGATGACTCCTTGTAGACCAAACTTGACCGCCTAACAACCCGTGACCACCCTGCCTCAGCAAAGCCACTGTCCTCATTTGAACTTCCTCCTGACTGTGATGTATAACCTAACAGCCTTAATCCAGAGGCCACTGCACTTCCCTGTTCAGCTGTCTGACAGGTCAGCTAAACCACAAATTTCAAACCTTTACCACTCTCCTTTCCATTACAGTCTTTCCGTCTTAATGGCACCCAACTGCACTTGTTTCTGTAGTAAATATCTTGTTTTAAAGATATTAAGACATTTTATTGGAAACTAGAGAATAAAACTTAAGAAAATAGCGTAAATAATTTATTGTTTTTGTGTAGAGAGATTGTTAAAGGTGATCCAGAGAGAGGAACAGTTACTGGGCATGATGGGCACAGTGTGGACAGATGTATATTGATTAATCTCCATACTAACTGATTTTGGCCCACTGTAAGAATGGTTTCATGTCTCTTTCTCCCTTCTCCCCCAGTCTTTTTCTATTTCTCCCCTTAAACAAACATGTCACTGAAGATCAGAAGTGAAATCACTGCTCCATTAGTTCATCAGTCTGTGGGCTACTCAGGACGTCTCAGTTTGCCCCTCCAGAGACATGAGCTGTAAACCGTAATATCTTTTGTTCTACACCAGGATCATGCCAAACAAAAGCCTGTTTTCTCCAGCGCTGAACTGCATCACCCTGCGTCCACAGCTGTCCTGTTCTCATTCACTCTGGCCTGGACTGCCACCCCTAGGCTATGAATCCAGTCAGATCCAGGTTTTTCTAGCCATCTTTCTTTACATCATGTTCCATGGCTGGACTTGCAGTCCAAACATCCAGTCCAGCATGACTGTTTTTGATTATCTGAGCAGAAGTTTAC
Source organism: Mylopharyngodon piceus (assembly GCA_039654765.1). Lineage (NCBI taxonomy): Eukaryota > Metazoa > Chordata > Actinopteri > Cypriniformes > Xenocyprididae > Mylopharyngodon > Mylopharyngodon piceus. Next base: position 5,083,254 of record CM077444.1, on the reverse strand, counting down.
TGATCTGTTGCTGTTTGGCCCACCCAGTCAGAGAGAAAATCTACTGATGGCGTCAATGTTTATGGTAACATTTAATCACCCAGAACATAAATTATTTTTTTTTCTTTAAAGAGATCTTCTACCCTTGACTTCTGATTTTATCATAAGATGTAGATCAGTTCACAGTTTTATCACTTTCACTTTCAAGTTACAGGCTATAAGAACACAGGTTTGGGATCAATACGATTTTTTAATGTTTTTGAAAGAATCTCTTATTCTCACCAAAGCTGCATATGTTTGATCAAGTAAAAACAGTAATATTGTGAAATATTATTGCAATTTAAAATAACTGTTTTCTATTTGAATATATTTTAAAATGTAATTTATTCCTGTGATGCAAAGCTGAATTTTCTGCATCATTACTCCAGTCTTCAGTGTCACATGATCCTTCAGAAATCATTCTAATATGCTGATTTGGTCCTCAAGAAACATTTCTTATTATTATCAATGTGGAATGTGTTCTGCTGCTTAATTTTTTTGTTGAATATTGCTTAATATTATGTTGAAAACAGTTGTGCTGCTCTATTTTTATGGAAACCATGATAGTTCTCAGGATTATTTGATGATTATTTGAGCAGAAAATTCAAAAGAACAAAACATTTATTTGAAAAAAGATTTTTTTGTAACATGTAAAAGTCTTTACTGTCATATTTGATCAACTTTATGCATCCTTGCTAAAGTAAATAAATTCTTATAAAAACATATGACTTTTGAATGGCTTGTGCATGTATACACTATATTGCCAAAAGTATTGGGACACCCCTCCAAATCATTGAATTCAGGTGTTCCAATCACTTCCATGGCCACAGGTGTATAAAATGAAGCACCTAGGCATGCAGACTGCTTCTACAAACAGTTGTGAAAGAATGGGTCGCTCTCAGGAGCTCAGTGAATTCAAGCGTGGTACCGTGATAGGTTGCCACCTGTGCAATAAGTAAATTCGTGAAATTTCCTCACTACTAAATATTCCATGGTCAACTGTTAGTGGTATCATAACAAAGTGGAAGCAATTGGGAACAACAGCAAGTGGTAGGCCACGTAAAATCACAGAGCAGGGTCAGCGCATGCTGAGGCGCACAGTGCGCAGAAGTCGCCAACTTTCTGCAGAGTCAATAGCTACAGACCTCCAAACTTCGTGTGGCCTTCAGATTAGCTCAAGAACAGTGCGTAGAGAGCTTCATGAAATGGGTTTCCATGGCCGAGCAGCTGCATCCAAGCCTTACATCACCAAATGCAATTCAAAGCGTCGGATGCAGTGGTGTAAAGCACGTCGCCACTGGACTCTAGAGCAGTGCAGACGTGTTCTCTGGAGTGACGAATCACGCTTCTCTGTCTGGCAATCTGATGGACGAGTCTGGGTTTGGTGGTTGCCAGGAGAACGGTACTTGCCTGACTGCATTGTGCCAAGTGTAAAGTTTGGTGGAGGGGGGATTATGGTGTGGGGTTGTTTTTCAGGGGTTGGGCTTGGCCCCTTAGTTCCAGTGAAAGGAACTCTTAATGCTTCAGCATACCAAGAAATTTTGGACAATTTCATGCTCCCAACTTTGTGGGAACAGTTTGGGGCTGGCCCCTTCCTGTTCCAACATGACTGCGCACCAGTGCACAAAGCAAGGTCCATAAAGACATGGATGAGCGAGTTTGGTGTGGAGGAACTTGACTGGCCTGCACAGAGTCCTGACCTCAACCCGATAGAACACCTTTGGAATGAATTAGAGCGGAGACTGCGAGCCAGGCCTTCTCACCAACATCACTGCCTGACCTCACAAATGCGCTTCTAGAAAAATGGTCAAAAATTCCCATAAACACACTCCTAAACCTTGTGAAAAGCATTCCCAGAAGAGTTGAGGCTGTTATAGCTGCAAAGGGTGGGCCAACTCCATATTAAACCCTACAGATTAAGAATGGGATGTCATTAAAGTTCATGTGCACGTAAAGGCAGGCGTCCCAAAACTTTTGGCAATATAGTGTATATATAATTTTTTTTTTTTCTCTATTTGGGCCCATTTTTTAAAAATAGAAGTAATGCAAAAAACATAAACGCCAACGTATTTAAAGGGTATATGGGCCATAATTAACTACCACTCCTGCCAGTGATGCTGAATTGAGAAAACATACCACCATGAATATTTCTTAGAGGCCATAAAACTGTATTTTGCATATTTTTTATTAAAATTCTATATTTTGGTTCTTATCACTATGGGATTTTTAAAGTAATACTGCCGACGTATGGAAAGAAAATCTGCTTTTGAAAGAGTATAGTTACGTAACAGAGTAACAGTTTTATGCTGTTCCACAGGACTAATTGTGTTGTGCAGTACAGAAATGCAGAACTCTGGATGTTAATGCCCTGCGGGAGGAGGCGTGACTGCAGCGTGTTCATCTAAGAAGACAAACGACGTGTACCAGAGCCTGCTGTGATTTCCCAAGTGATCCAGACATTTGCTTTTTAATGGCTTGCGAAGACATGCGGAGTGGGCGAATAATATAGTAACGGCAGTTTTGCTCTGAAAAGAGGGAGAGTGTGAAGGATGAGATTAAAAACTCTGTGTTGAAACACGACTTCCTCCTGCCTCTAACACTTCTGAAGTGGAGGCCTGGGTTCTGTCACTGGCCAGACAAATGGACTCTGCTTGTCCCGCTCCCTGCTTCACAGAGATGGGATTTACCTGTCAAGGCTGATATACAGTGTTTCCCCCTGATGTTAAAGGCTCATTGTAAATCAATTTAATCCTCACCTCCACAAACCAACCTCAGGTTTGTCACAATAAGAAATAATCCACCGCTTTTGGGGCTACTGCCAAAACATGGATTACTTCTGTCGTAAATAGTCTGTATCTTTTTTTCTCATTCTTTCCTGCCTGGGTCTCTTCTGGTTTACATTGAGATGCATTTATTACGGCGGGGAATGCCTTGCTTTTGCATGGCACCTGATGCAGTGTGCGACAGACAATTAAGGGTGCTTTCACACTGAATTGAAGTATATGGCTGTGTTTAGAATGAAATACTACTGTACCATTTGCTACATACTGCACAGTATGTTAAAAAATAGTATCTAAAACAGTATTGAGTTGTTGTCTATGGAAGCTTGTTTCTGCCACTGAATAAAAAAAGGTAATTGCGACTTTTTATCTCACAATTCTGACTTTTTTTTCTCAGAATTGCGAGTTATAAAGTCAGAATTGTGTGATATAAAGTCAGAATTGTGTGATATAAAGTCAGAATTGCGACTTTTTCTCACAACTGTGAGTTTTTGTCACGCAAAGACTTTATAACTCGCAATTCTGACTTTATAACTCGAAATTCTTACTTTTTTTCTCAGAATTGCAAGATATAAACTCACAATTTTATTTTATTTACATAATTTCGCAATGTCCAATTGTGAGGGGAAAAAAGTTTATATCGCAATTCTGACTTTATAACTTGCAATTCTGACTTTTTTTCTCAGAATTGCGAGATATAAACTGTTTTCCCCTCACAATTGGACATTATTGCGAAATTATGTAAGTAAAATAAAATTGCGAGTTTATATCTCACAATTCTGACTTTATAACTCTCAATTCTGACTTTATAGCTTGAAATTGTGAGCTTATATCTTGCAATTCTGAGAAAAAAGTCAGTATTGTGAGATATAAACTCGCAATTGCGAGATAAAAAGTCACAATTACCTTTTTTATTTTTATTTCATGGCGGAAACAAGCTTTCATAGTTGTCACATAACTTGATTACATTCTGTTTAATTCAGCAAATAGTGTCTAGTTATTGTTGCTCAATATTTATTTATTTTTTTCTGCTTTTTTTTTTTTTTTTTTAAAAAAGGAAGTTCAGTACAACAATAAATTAAGAAAAATATATTAAAATTTGAGGTAGATATTGCTTTTGGTCCATTTATCGCTGTGGAAATGGAAAGCCAAGTTGAGCGCATTGTATTGTGGGGTACAGTATTCCATGCAGTGTACACTGGTTGCATACTGCACATTTCGGAAAATATAGTAGGTCATCCAGGTGCTCCATACATTCCAAAAGTGTGCGACTGTGTGCCACATGCATTCTGGATATTGTAAAATAACATGGAAAGCATGCTTATGTAATATGTTTGTTGAAATTGTTTATTGATTACAATTTTAATTTAAGTTGTTTCCTGCCTAAGCAAATTCTTAAATCTGTATTTACAGTTCTGGTAAAAGAGGGAAAGATCTGTCCATTTGTGGCCTTCATTGGACGTGGAGAATGTAACATCCTTCAGGACGTGGCATCGTTGATAAAACCTGTTGACAAAAAGGTATCAAAACGAGCTTGTGGTTTCTATATGCACAGGAGCCATACAGTTATACTTTGAAAAGAAACATCAGTTCATGCATTTTCTCATTTTACTTCTTTTTCTGTCACAAATGATAGTGTAGATAGTGTTTAATGTACTTTTGTTCAGTGAAAAAGAGCAAAACTGTGTGAATTGCAGGGCTGCAGGATCAGATTCGTGTCAGTTGGTAAACTAGGTCCAAAGCAGTCATTTGGAGAGGTCAGCATACTATTGAACCAGCCCTCCCCGTGTACTGTTATCACTGCCACTGAAGTTCATGGTGGAATCATTCAACCGGAATGTCTTAAAGGTCAGTCGCTACACTTTACTGCTTACTACCTGCGCAGAGTAGAATAATCATGATATTACACCTCAGAGGTAATAGCTTTAAACTCGCAGTAACACACATTGGCCTGGTTTTACAGACAGGGTTTAGATTAACCCATGATTAGGCCTTAGTTCATTTAGGACATTTAAGTACCTTTTATAAAAGAAAAAACATTACTGATGTGCATCTTGAGACAAAACAATGGCAGTGACATAAGATATGTCAGTGCAAGTTGCTTTCAGTTAAAACGGCTCAAACAAGCATTTTAGTCTGGGACTAGCTTAAGCCTTGTCTGTGAAAGTGGGGGATTGAGTCTTCAGATAATTTAAGATGGGTTTTGTATTCTGTTGTCTATCTAAATGAGGTTTATTTACTCATGCACAGGACTGGACTCAGTGACCACCTCTCTTATACTGCAGACTGCGCAACCAATGTGTGGAAAGCTCAGTGAGGTAAGAAAAAAGGAGAATTTGGAGAACGTTGTTTAAAAGACCCTTATGAACAACACTGAGCAAAGAATTTAGGAATAAGCTCTCTTTTAGTTAATGAGTGTAAATTTAAATTGAATTGGCCATATCCCACAGGATCTTGAGTATGAATTTAAATTAGAATGGCAATATACTGTATAGGATATTGGTCAAAATTGGAAAAAAAAAAATATTTTATTTGTTTATTATATTATATTATATTATTAATTATAATTATTATTATTATATTTGTATTATTTTTATTATAGATAATTCAGTGCCAATAAAAATTATAAAATCGTTAAAAATAAATAATATAAAAAAATATGAAAATAATTATCAATTTATATATATATTATTTATTTCATATATATTTAATATTAAAAGTTTTTTCATTGAATTTTCAGCGGAAATAATTGTATTTTTGATATATTTTCTTTTCTGGACAGCCAGAATTATAATATATTAGTGCATCCCTAAAAGAAATTGAACATAGTCACACAACAGAGTAATTTCATTCGTATCGTATCCAAAAAAATGGACTGCATTATTAGAGCATTCTGGGAAATTAAATGTTCTTCCAGCATAGTCCATAAAATGCAAGTTGCAGACATAAGGTTGTTTCACCTTGAGGGCTGTTTGCTGCTTTTGTTTCTCATGTATGTTTTTCTTTGTGTAGGAGGAAGTCATGAAGGAGTTCCTGACACAGGAGAGGATGAAGAAATGGGAACATGAGAAGGTTGTTCTCTTATTCTTTTTTTCTTTTCGACCCTTTAACCCATAATATGATGTGTGTCCTCCTTTAGGGTGTGTTGTTCATGGAGAATGCCCAGAAGAGTGGATTATAGTGCCAAACCCTTCTGGAACATTCTCCAAAAAAACAACAACAACAAAAAAACCAAAATCAAGCAGTGAGTTTGTGAGATGTATAAGCTGTACTTACTCCCAGACACCAGTTCAACTTTGACTTTGTTCTCAGAGACTCCAGACTTTGCCGTCTCTGTGTTCGCGTGCCAATTTGCCAAGCGTGAGAGAACCACACGCTCTGATATTTCACAGCATGGTCCGGTCCTCTCTGGTAAAAGCAAAATGCTTTTGAAACACTTTCCATTTTGGCTCTGTCCTCACATATAGGGCTGGACAGTTTGATGGTGTATACCATGAATCAAACGGTAGAGTTTTTTCTATATTGCTTATACCTTGGTAGGCATTTTCTCACCGCGAAAATGAGCAGGACTGCTTTACGATATTTACACATGAGAATGACAACAAAACATGGAGATGGTCCCAGACAAGTCAAGACAAGGAAAAGCTAGTTATTAAGGGGTATAACTAGAAGCAGAGTTGCCGCATTAATAAATTTAGAGTCAAAACTATCTATTTTATATGTTAGTTTGCCTCTTTTAAAAAGATTTTAATTGAAGTATTACATAATACAAAGCTGTTTTAGCACTGATGCCAGACCTATCATTCATTTGTTTTGAATAATTGTATTTTTTTGTTTGCATCCATTTTAAAAAATAGAGAGTAATCAGATGAGATGAAGTACCTGTCAGTTCTATTTAATTCACTAGATTATCCAAAAATATGCCCTACAACATGGTTATTTATTATAGAAATATTGTTTCATTTAATTTCCTGTGGAAATGTCCTATATCATTAATCGTGACACTCAAATATTCCTCTCTGGCAAGCAGGTTTCCTAGATTCCATGGTCTAGTGGAGATCTTCTAAGTGTGTGTGGTCCGTGGAGCTGTATGGAGCTCCCAGCGCTTATAAACAGAAGAGACTGCCGCTTTGTGCCTATGTGTAAACATTTCCCAATGAAGTGCTCTGATCCTCAGAAGCGCTCGCTATAAATGTGTTTCAGATGTGCCTATATCGCTCACAGTATGTAACTGTGCCATCGGGAGCTCGTGTTCAGGTGTAGCTTTAAAGTTACGGTTACGTGCTTGTCAGGCTGCAGTGTCAAATAATAATCCGTCTATATTCTTATCAGGCTGTGTTCACGAAGGAAGACGAAGGAGAACAGGTCAAGATCCAAGTACACAAAGTTTAATAATTCCAAACGGGTAGACAGGTAAAAGTAACACAACATATTATAACGGTGATCTGACAATGAACTGAACTGAAACAGGAAATGATATACAAACAGGGAGATTAACAAATGACGTGCAGCTGTGATGGTGGTTAGTGTCCATGGTGATAGATGAATGTGCGCAGGTGAGGAACAGGAGGGATGCTGGGAAATGGAGTGCTAGTGCTGGTGACTGTGACAGTACATCCCCCATCCCAGAACATCCACGGGGAGGGCTGGAGGGGGTTCTTCGATGACTGTCGAAGGCGTAGCCAGAGTACCCGAGGGCTGAGGTGGATCCGGCGTGACAGAGGACAGAGGCGACACCGAAGGGAAGGAGGAACCCGCTGAAGTCGTAGGGGTGGAGGGACGGAGTGCAGCAGACGGACCGCAAGTCCGTGACGGAATCGGTGTGACGACTGACCAAGGGGGAGCCGGCAGGACTAGGGAACCCGGAGAAACCGGAAGTCCAAGGGTCTCCGGTGGAGCCGTAGGTGGGAGGAGCCCCGACGGAGCCGACAGGTCGAGAGGCCGAGATGGAGCGAGGAACTCAGAGGCCGGAGGCGAAGCCGCAGGATCCTCACGTGATGGCGCTGCAGGTGGACACACGACCTGTGGCTCGACGTCAGAGCGGGGCTCCCACGGAGACGGCGCAGGGCTGTGGACCTCCGGCAGCGGCGTAACAGTGAGTAATATACAGCCTTTACAGTCATTTATACCGTTCAGAAACGATGATGAAGATGAAGATACTGGGTGGGAAAGGGTGGGAGATGGAATTTCCGCACAGAAGTCGATCAGCCAGTCCTCATCCTCCGTAGTAGTGACTCCCTCGTCCGCAGCTGTCGCTGGCTCACACCCCTGGTCAGACTTGCGGTAGGGCTGCACATCCGGGGCGAGGGTCAGCTCTGTCCTCTTTTCCTCGGTTCTGGCTGACGCGTCGTGGCGGGTGCTGGCTCACCGTCTGCGGGGGGCACACGCGAGTTCTCCGCGGTCGAGGGTGTTGCTATGGGCTCTGGGTCTGGCTGTGTTCCAGATCGGGACGCGACGCTCTCCAGACACCGAATGACAGCTTCTCTCCAGTTCAGTCCAGTGGTGTCTGGGAGGTCGAGGCGTTGGTGGAATGTAGCCCCGATCCGGAACAAGGTCTTTAGGGTCTCGTCGTCCAGGGAGCTGGTGATGGCCAAACAAATAAAGTCTTTAGCAAATGAAAAAAGGTCATGGCTCTCCTGAGCCAGGATGAGCATTATTGCCCTCTCGTCCTTTTCAGGCGGTCCGATCATCTGTCAGGCTGTGTTCACGAAGGAGAACAGGTCAAGATCCAAATACACGAAGTTTAATAATTCCAAACAGGTAGACAGGTAAAAGTAACACAACATATAACAGTGATCGGACAATGAACTGAACTGAAACAGGAAATGATATACAAACAGGGAGATTAACAAATGACGTGCAGCTGTGATGGTGGTTAGTGTCCATGGTGATAGATGAATGTGCGCAGGTGAGGAACAGGAGGGATGCTGGGAAATGGAGTGCTAGTGCTGGCGACTGTGACAATTCTACCTCTATATAATATCACTCCCTTTATATTACTTATGGAAATTGTTCCTTGCCTGGTTCTGCATGTGATCCACGCTACATCCCAGTTCACATAACATTAAGTCAGAGACTGGATGGTTGGTATAGGCCAGTTAGACCCATAACTACATCATTCTGAGGATAAAAAGCATTTGCAAATATTTAATTTATATTTATAATAATATTATATATATATATATATATATATATTTTTTTTTTTTTTTTCTGGTAGCTGATGTTTATTATTGTTTTTTGTATTATATAATTATAATAATGTAAAATAAAATATAACTAAAGTTTGTTTCTATTGTCATATAATAGAAACAAAATGCTTATTATATTATATTATATTATATTATTAATTATATTATAATTCTATTATGCATATCATAAACTTCATTATTTTAATCCAAAATGATGAATTGGATTAAATTGGGTTTTATATTTTTTATTATATTTATCATTTAATTTTAGGCAATTTGTGATATTTTGTAATTTTATTATTTTGTGACATTTATTTTTAAGTTTTTTTTATTTAAAGTATTTAAAGTAGTTTTATTCATGAATGTTAAGCAGCCTGATAATTATAATAATAATGTCTAATGACTATAATTACCCAATTTAAAGAAAAGTAGCTTTTTTTGCATCAGTATCAGCAGTATTGGCCTTGGTAAGTACTTGGTATCAGAGAAAAAACAAAGTGATGCTGTAGTGCGAGGATTTGTGGGCAATATTAGACCAATAAGGATGCCCACTTCAAAATGCCTCCACAATAGTAAGTCATCCAGGCATATTCCTATGATTTGGCACACACTACTCCTAATCTCATGTTTTTGGAAAGATGGGAAGCGATTTAGGATGCAGTCATCCTTTGTATCTTCCGTATAGTACTGTACATACTCCTTGACTGACTTTGTATGAGATCCAGCCTTTCTAAACTCCCTGGAGTCATGTGACCTCACCCCACTCTTCGCCCCGTGCGCATTCACACCTGTTTCTCATTCTCTCATCATTACACTCAACGAACAGCATATACTAGGCCAACAGAAACACACCCTTTATTAAAACACACATACACATTTTTCAAACTGTTTTTGCGATGTGATTTGGAGCTTGTATCATCTGTTCCCGGAGTAGTTTGCTTCCATCAAGGGTACCAGGCAGGAAAAATAGGTTAATGTAAATAGTCGCTGGTCTTCGGCAGCCAGCGATTATTCAGTTTAATGGTTAATCTGACAGATAAGCTATTAAGAGTGAGGTTTCCCATTAGTTTTCTTGAATACGGATGATTATAGAAATATTCAGTTCATATTTGAAGACGGGAAAGGAAAGCATGCGTCATTAAGTAGTTTAATTAGTGCGTACTGTATGTGGCAAAAGATTTTATTAAGTGGGGTACATAACTTCTGTAATATAAATAAATTTGAAATGTCCTATATGCATTAATTTGATTACACTTATTCCAAATATTACTGGATGCCATGCTTTGTGTTACTGACCCCAAAACTTTGAACAGTAGTGTAAATACAAATTTGTTGTTTCTTCATTTGTAAGTCACTTAAAAGCGCCTTCTTAAAGGGGACCTCATGAAAATCTGACTTTTTCCGTGTTTAAGTGCTGTAATCGGGTCCCCGGTGCATCTACCAACCCAGAAAACGTGAAAAAGGACAACCCAGTAACTTTGTTTTGATAAGCCTTTCTCTGCAAGCATGTGAAAAAATGACCCGCTCAGATTTCGTTCCCCTAGTGACGTAGGAAGGGGATCTTATTATAATATTACCACCCCTTAATCTGCATGTTTCCACCCACGGTGCCACCATTTTGTTTTTGCAAGCAACAACAGTGTACCAGTTGTAACACCCTGGCAAAAGTTTGAGCAAAGCATGCTAACTGTTCTGTCGTTGGCTGCACAGACGAGCACAGAACACTATTTAGAGTCTCGTTAGCTTGGATAGCCTGCAAGTTGACCCTGGCAAGCTCGATTGCTAAAAAAAAAGGAGTGTTTTTGTCCCAGCGATATTTTGGAAAAAAATATTAGACCATTCACAGCATTTGATAGCAATCATAAACGTTAGCCTGGTGTGTATGGCTCTGTTTGGCAAACAGGTACGCTATGTATAGTGCGCGACATACGGGTTTTGCACAAAAGATAAACATGAGATAAACAAGATGAGTTGAATCAACTCCACAGCAACTACATAAATTTATCCACTAACCATTCAGAAACGTCCAGTTTCATTCTAAAAGTTGTAACTTCTTCCTGAGTCTCTCCATCAGTGTCCGACTCCAGTTTGAACAATGTAAGGCTGAACACCGTTACTGACAATCGTCATTTTGTCTGCGTGAGATTCTCCAGCTTTGTTGTTGTTGAGCAGCCGAAGCGTGAGCTGTTAAAGCTCCGCCCTCTTTTGGAAAGCGGACCGGGAGCAGCAGCTCATTTGCATTTAAAGGGACACACACAAAAACAGCATGTTTTTGCTCACACCCAAACAGGGGCAAATTTGACAAGCTATAATAAATGATCTGTGGGGTATTTTGAGCTGAAACTTCACAGACACATTCTGGGGACACCAGACTTAAATTACATCATGTGAAAAGGGGCATAATAGGTCCCCTTTAATGAATAAATATAAATTTAAAAATTGCTGCATTGCAGTTGGTTTTGTGAGAACCAGTTGTGTTTGACATCATTGACATCAAACCTACAGTAACACAAAGTGTCAAGCGGCAAGTTCAAATATACATGAGTGACATGAGGGTTAGTAAATGATCAAATTTACATTGTTAAATGAGCTATTGCTTAAGCAAGACACTTAACCTCAATTAATTCTAGGTGGACTTTCACTGCAGTAAGTGTACTGTAAGTCACTTTAATGGTTTCTCATTATTTACTTTATTGGATTATGCTCTCAAAGTACCTCTGGAGTCTCTGATAATAATTATGAGTATGAAACACAGATCTGAATAAACTCAAACATGGCAGTGAGCTATGAGGTGTAGGAAAACAAAAGGCATAAATTAATGAACATAAATCATGCAAACTCCTTAGGGCGAGGTGAGTGTGTGTTTACCGTCTGTGTAAGATGACCGTGTTTTTGTTTAACCTTTTTTGGCCATGTAGCATAAAGCAAACAATACTATTATAGGCAGATAATGTACAAAATATGTATAAACACCAGCGGCTTGTAAACAGTCTGTCTCTGGACGGACTCATTTGTCTTCAAGCAGACACAGTAAATCTCTGCAATCTGTGTCATGTATTTAGGGGTGTCAGACAAGAGGTTTTTAAAATGACTTATGGGCTTGATACTAAACACATGGCACTGTGCAAATTATGCTGATGGAAAATAGAAACACTCCTGTTGTTGGACTTAATTCAGAATTTATTGCTGAAATAACAATAAGAAAAAGAGAATAATGGGGAAAAAAGAATAGGACAATAAAATGATCAGAAAAGCAATGATGACTGTAAAGACATCACTTGCCCAAAACACACCTCAGAGCCAGTGTGACCTTAGTTGTGACCATCCGATGCATACTTACCACAAAAAATGTTGAGTGCTCATTGAAATCAACAGTTTCAATCTGATGAACTGCATTTCCCATAATTTATTACATTTAGCTGTGTCACATTATCCTTGTTAACCCTGCCTATATAAGCCCTGATTTTTCTGTCAGTCTTTGCAAAGTCTTGTATGTTCTTACACCGCATTTCTGAGCATTATTATGGTTTCCTGTCTTGCTTTTTTTTTTTTTTGTAAATTATCTGCCTGTTTTCTGGATTACTTTTTTGCCTATGTTTTCTGCCCGGTTGCTTATTTGGATTGTTTGCCAGTGTTTTTGACCCTTTGCTTGTTATGTGGATTAAATGGATTACAATTCTGGATTGTCCCAATAAAGCTGCTTTTGGATCTTCAACCCAAGTCTTGAAGCAGTTTGTAATAGTACCGGGTTGATATGAGTTATTTAGAGGATGAAATATTCACTTGATTATGAATATGAAAAAGCATGGAAATTCATTTGTAAGTCAGTCTTTCCTACATGATTTTTGATTATGCATCTGGTTACATTACACTGTCTACACTGGACACAAGCGGCGCAACGTGATGTGACAAAGACATGGATGCGACAGAATGTGACACAACAAACTCTAAACTGATACCCTGCTCTGTTTCTGATGTAATCCAAGCACCTGCACTACTTTTGAAGAACAAATGGATTTGCAACGTTCGCTTTGTCCCGTCCTGTGTCGACAGCATCAAGATGTTAGAGGCATTCTCAAAAAATGTGGCCTTTTTCTTACATTTACCAAATTGATTGGTACTGGAACACTTTTTGCCACTGAAATGTCTGGAAAAATGTCTCAATTATCCTAAATTAACCCTAATTATAGCCCTTTTTGAGCTGATTAGACATTGTTCCATGAAACTCATTCATTAGAAGTACTTCTAACTAGTGTTGACATGATTGACAAGCCTCATTGCACAAACTGTATGTCTTATGGTTTAAAATGTACAAAATACAAAATCTTTAGTATTATGATGCCATCAAAATTTATATATTCTCTCTCTCTGTCTTTGTCTCTCCCTCAGAGGAAGATACTTTCCGATGCTCTGTTTTACAATGGTGTTCACCCAGGAAGAGGCAAATGGACTTTTAACAGAGGACGAAGAGGAGTAACTGGGAAATCCAAGAAGTCCATATGAACTTTAGCAGATAAACATACACACAAATACAAACACAATCATATTAGGGCTTGCAAATACTACTCGACTAGTTCTGCCATCTGAGGCTGCTTAGAGTCTTACAAGTTAGTCATCTAATTTTTTTCTTCAAGACTGGTCATAACTTTTTTAAGTTATATAAATGTAGATTGGTCTAATTTGAATCCGAAAAGTAAGACAGATTAGCCCTAACTAATTGCTAGTTGGTCAGACTAGTTCTTAAGGCACAGTGTTAACTTAGCAGCTATGTTTATGCAACTGGCCTCTGATGAGAGAAAGGTGAGAATTTCTTTGCCCAAAAACTTAAAGGGATAGTTCACCCAAAAATGAAAATTTGATGTTTATCTGCTTACCCCCAGGGCATCCAAGATGTAGGTGACTTTGTTTCTTCAGTAGAACACAAATGATGATTTTTAACTCCAACCGTTGCGGTCTGTCAGTTGTATAATGCATGTCAATGGGAACTCCATCTATAAGAGTCAAAAAAACATGCACAGACAAATCCAAATTAAACCCTGCGGCTCGTGATGACATAAACGATCGGTTTGTGCAAGAAACCGAACAGTATTTATATCATTTTTTTACCTCTAATACACCACTTTGTCCAACTGCCTTGAGCATCCGGTTGGTGAGGTCTAAAAACGTGCTCTGATGACGGAAGTGATCTATTGCGTGTATATGTCAATGAGTGCGAGCGATCACTTCCGGCATCAGAGTGCATTCAGACCTCACACACCGGATGCCGTGCGTGCGCTCAAGGCAGTTGGACATAGTGGTGTATTAGAGGTAAAAAATGATATAAATACTGTTCGGTTTCTCGCACAAACCGATCGTTTCGTGTCTTAGGACATCAATGTGTCGTCACGAGCCGCAGGGTTTAATTTGGATTTGTCTGCGTGTTTTTTTTTACTCTTATAGATGGAGTTCCCATTGACATGCATTATACGACTGACAGACGGCAACGGTTGGAGTTAAAAATCATCATTTGTGTTCTACTGAAGAAACAAAGTCACCTACATCTTGGATGCCCTGGGGGTAAGCAGATAAACATCAAATTTTCATTTTTTTATCCCTTTAAATATAAATATTTGTGGACACAAAACCCTTCATTTTTATTTTATTTTTATTATAACCCCAAATGACATGATATTTAGCCCCTGGAATGCGAATTTTACCAGGGGATCCCCGCCAAAAGCATGGATTTTACCCCCCGGAATGCGATTGGGCTAGTTTTTGGCTAGTTTTGAGTAGCAATTGGGTGGGTTTTTGTTGTGAAAACCTGGCAACCCTGTCACAGGTCCACAAAGCAGGTTATAAGCAAACCACTTTTGTGCTTTCTAAAGACATCTCAGATGGTTTATTGGTTAATTTGATTTTCATATACAAACTTAAATTCTTACCCTGAAATGAATCAGGTGTCACCCTATTAGCATTTGTGTGTTTTTAAGTTTTTGACAGTTAAAGCTGCATGAAAACTGTCATTCTCTCCACTCTCATACTCTCCATCATTGCTGCATATAACACTACTTTTATGGATGCCTAGTCAACTAGTAAACATGAGTAGTCATGCAAGCCCAAAATGATGTACTTCTGAACATATCTGATACCTTCATGAAGAAAACCAGGCTTCTGAGCACATTCAGAGTCCTGTCCAAATTGTTATCTTCTGTTTTTGCTGGAAGTGATTTTCTGGATCCTACAGCTGACACCCGCTCCAGAGACACAGATACTGAGAAACATTCACCTTCTTCTTCTCAAAAGCATTTAGATTCTGACAATATGCAGGGTTTTTCTGCGTACAGCTGCCTTGAGGGATTGAAAATATGGATACACAAGGATGCAATTAAACCCACTTATATCGACAAAACGGGATGATCCCCAGGTGTGTTTACTTAGCCCAGTCAAGGGTGATTCAAACCTGTGGGTGGCCGCAAAGATCCAGCCACATCACTGACTTCTGCTGACATTTCTATACCTTTCGTATGAAGCATTGTGCTTTTCCTGTCACAGCTTCTCATGTCAGTGACAGATAGGCAAAAAAGCCCTTCATTTTCCATTCAAACAATTGCAGTTTACTCCAAGCATGTGTGAATGCATTTAATATTATGCTCTCATGTCAGCCCTTAAGTCATCTGGGTGAATATTTGGAGACAAGCTTTGAAATCATAATGCAAGCAAGTGAAAAAGTATTTTAAACATCAACATATATAGTAAAGATTACAAAATTATCTTAAATTATTGTGTCGTATCAACCAGACTGCCATGTCTCGTATGCATGCTATAAACTTTATTTAGCAATTTAGTTCTTAAGCTGAATACTTTTTGCAACTGCCTTGTGTCAACTCTTGTCTGACAGGCCTTAAATTAATAAATCTGTATGGAAAATCCAAGCCTAGAATACTTTAAGTTTGTTTAGGTTCAAGGAACTTTAACTGCCCCCATTGGGGATGGCTAATCTCAGATTCCTGAAGGAAAACAGCTATTCTAATTCTTTTTATAACCTTAAACTGTTATTTAGTCTACGTCTGTCCTTAGATGTTTGTCTCCGACCTTAGAAGACTGACCCTGCAGGGTTTCTGTGATTTGGTGACTGAATGTAAACTAATGTTTGTGGTTGATTGATTGGTTTTGATCATCCTGACGGCTTAATTTTATTAAGTAACTCCAGACAAAACAAACACTAAAACAGGTCATATTAAACGTCTCAGCAGGATGCTAGATGTTTTGGGATTTTGTTGTTTTAAGTTTGTTTTCTAAGTCTTCTGTCATGGTTTTGACTTGCTAATTTAATAATACTCTTGCAGGTGAACATTCACAGCAATATTTTGGCAGCCGGAGCATGCATATTTTTCCATTTAGTGCATTTGTTTGGAAAAGGTCACATGACTACCACAGAGAACAGATGTTAGAGATGATGTGAGGAATGTTTGCAGACACGCTTCAAATGACCTCTGAACTCTCCTTTGCACCTGCTACCAAGGTATTTGCATGGTACTCCAAGAAAACCTTGGTAGTACTTTGGAGCTTTTTATAAGTAAATTGTATATATCCAAAACAAAATCTGGTAGCAGTTTATTTTACAGTCCTGTTCTGCATGTACATACTATGTACTTATTATAGTAATTGCAATAACTGGGTAATAACTAGGTAACAACCCTGGACCTACCCCTAAACCTAACCTTAACCCATGTAGTTACTTTATATTACCCTATACTTTCTTAGGTAAGCACACTGTAAGTACACATACTGTAAAATAAAGTGCAACCCAAAATCAAGGTATTACAATGCCACTATGTTCAAAACTATGGTGTTTACATGGTACTCTTAAGTATGTCAAAGAATACCATGGTTTTGTGGACATTTTCAATAGTAGTACAATGTTATTTTTGAACGTCCTTGGGATACCATTTAAATACATACTGTACATGAGTTTCAGTAGTATACTATGACCATTATAGTATTACTGTCACAGTATTTTTTGTAAGGAATGGTACTGTCATGGTAAAGTCCCAAAAAACAATGTGTTGCCATGCAAGGGACATGTCCAAAAACCAGGGTATTACCATAGTATCATGTCCAAAACTATGGTATTTACATAATACTCCATTTGAACGTCAATGAATACTATGGTAAATCTCCAGAAACATGGGATTGCCATACTGTATATCCAAAAAGCCATGGTAGTATCATGGTAAATCTACAGAAATGTGGTATTGACATAATATTTATCCAGAAATATGTGATAGTACTATGGTAAATGTCTAAAGCATGGTATTGTCATCATATATATCCAAAAAGCCATGGTAGTACCATGGTAAATCTGCAAAACATGGTATTTCCATAGTAAGGTATGTATCCAAAACATGGTAGTAATATAGTAAATCTCATAAAACTTTGTGTTTCCATAGTATACATTCAAAAAGCCATGGTACTACAATTGTACATAACTAAAAACATAGTATTTCCGTAGTATACTGTATATCCAAAATGCCATGGTAGCATCATGGTAAATCTCCACAAATGTGGTATTGCCATAATATTTATCCAAAAATCTGTGATAGTACTATGGTAAATGTCTAAAGCATGGTATTGTCATCATATATATCCAAAAAGCCATGGTAGTACCATGGAAATCTTCAAAACATGGTATTTCCATAATAAGGTATGTATCCAAAACTTGGTAGTAATATAGTAAATCTCATAAAACATTGTGTTTCCATAGTATACATTCAAAAAGACATGGTACTACAGTTGTACATACCCAAAATCAGTATTTTCATAGTATACTGTATATCCAAAAAGCCATGGTAGTATCTTGGCAAATCTCCACAATTGTGGTATTGCCATAATATTTATCCAAAAATATATGATAGTATGTCTAAAGCATGGTATTGTCATCATATATATCAAAAAAGCCATGGTAGTACCATGGTAAATCTCCAAAACATGTTTTTTCCATAGTAAGGTGTGAATCCAAAACATGGTAGTAATATAGTAAATCTCATAAAACATTGTGTTTTCATAGTATACATTCAAAAAGACATGGTAATACACTTGTACATATCCAAAAATATAGTATTTCCATAGTATATTGTATATCCAAAAAGCCATGGTAGTATCATGGTGAATCTCCAAAGACATGGTATTGCCATAGTATATATTTGAAAAAGTCATGGTACTGTAAATCTCCAAAGACATAGTATTTCTAAAGAATATATCCAAAAAGCTATGGTAGTACTTTGGCCTGTCTTTGTCTGGGAACAGTTGCGAATGCTAAATAACATTGAAAAAGTGAAAAGGAATTCTCCTCATAGTAACTGGTAAATGTGCCGTAGGTGTTTTACAATGTTCAGCTTCATTTACCACAGGTCTCATGACCTCATAATTAATGTTTGCCAAACAACGGGAAGCCGATATTTCGCAGACACACAAACACACATGAACGCACCCGGTGACATCCACCATTGTTTTCCCTCTGCCTGACATGAACGGAAATAGTAATGGATAAACAATGCAATTATCCTGGCGCTGTGCCCGTCTCCCTCCAGACCAAAACCTCTGTAGCCTGCAGAACATCCATCATGCTGCCTCCACCATCACCACAAATACCTCGCATTCAAATTCAGCAAAGACCCAGCAAATCCATCTGCCCCTCCCCGTCCTCCTCAGACCATTAGATGCTTATCATCTATGTCTATAAGTCTCACGCCATTTATTATATTTGAATACATCGTCAACCATTGTTTAGCATCTCTTTTCTCTTGAAACGCAAATCAGTGGTATTTTCTTTCTGTAACAGTGCAGATTAAAGACAATACAAGGCTTTCTTTTTTGTTCCTTTGGAAAGATGATGAATGACCGTAAATGAATAATTTTGGTCACTTTGTGATGCTGATTTCACTTGTCTTGATTACTGTGCTTCATATGACTCAGTCCCATCTGTTCTGGTCATATCAAGCAAGTTCCGTTATGCGTCATATCGAGAAAGGTTCCTGTAATTTTAGATTCTGTCACTGTTTGATGTCCTACTTTTGATGTGCTGTCATCCATCCTACCATCCTTCAATAAAGAAAAAAAATGAGTCATGTGTTCACATTGATTTAACTTTATTGTGCTTAAGCTCAGTGTTAGCATTTACATGAACAGGTGTGAAGGCATTGTGGGAAACTCTTGAATGATGTCATAATATACTTTCTTTTAAAATTAATAAAATACTGTATTCTACCGTTCAAAAGTTTAAGGTCATTTTTTTCCCCCCCCGAAAGAATTTGTTTCATGTTACAAAGGTCTATTTAAAATGACTGCTATTCTTTTGAACTTTTTTCAGGATTCATCAGAGAATCCTGAAAAAAGTATCACGGTTTCCACAAAAATATTAGGCAGCACAACTGTTTTCAACATTGATAATAATAATAAATGTTTCTTATCATATTAGAATGATTTCTGAAGGGTCATGTGACAGTGAAGTAATGATGCTGAGGATTCAGCATTGCATCACAGGAATAAATTACATTTTTAATATATTTTAACAGTTCTTTGTTGTAATAATATTTCACAATATTAATGTTTTTACTTCATTTTTGATCAAATAAATGCAGTCTTGGTGTGCATAAAAGATTTCTTTCAAAAAAATAAAATTCTTACTATCTCCAAACTTTTGAATGGTAGTATACTGTATACTAGCTTAGTTTTTCCTAATAAGGAAATATATTCAGACTTTCTTGTATTCTTTTTGCATTATATAGTTAAAAATTCTATTTTTAAGAACATTTCTGGTTGGATTTACCTCAGATGAGAACATTAGCAGAATACTTTTAAAAGACTTAAAATACCTTAAAATTGTCTTTGTGGTCTGTTAGCTTTGAGGTCATCTGCTAGTGTACTCCTAAATGTTTGTTTTTGGCAAATATACACATTTAAAATATACACTCTTTCTCTTCCAGGAAAATACTGATGACTCATCCTGTACTACACAGATTTCTGCAGTGTTGCCAAGTCCGTGGTTTTCCCGCAGAATTGGGCTACTTTTACCAACCTGGTCTCATAGGAAAGACGTACCTGTTGGAACGTTTTCGCAAGTTGCCAAAATACGTACCAATGCGTTCATATCACTGCAGTTTCCAACAGAAATGAACGCTAAAGGCAGTAAAACAGCAAGCGCTTTTAATCGTTTTCATACACAGTTACGATTACGGGGTCAGATTATGGATTAATAAAGACTTGTTGTCACGTCTCCTTGCACAATATTATGTTATGACTTCAAAATGCTTTTTTACCAGAGTGCACGATTTGTAAACAAATAGATTTTGGACTTTGCATCGCTTAACCAGCTCCATATGTTTCGCTTTTCTGACTTAACAAGCTTGCTCGGTAGCTCAGCTGATTACGGAGTTGTACTTATGACGAGGAAGCCCTGGGTATGAATCCCGTGAAAGGCAAGTCACGGTAAAAGAGCTCAAAGAGAGATCTAAACAAGGCACGATTATGGATGCTTTTTATGTCACATTTGCTTTTGTTAACACTATCGGGTAGGTTTAGGTGTAGTGTTGGTGGTACGTTATTTTAAAACACAATGGAGTGCAAATTTCAAATCAGAACTGTGGTGATTCATATAAAAACCAACGTCATAAAAACATACCATATTCACGTTTATCTGTTCAGATATTCGCTTAATGTACATTTGAAATTAGCAGATAATCTCCCAGGAACAAGCTTCTTAGGAATTTACAGGTATTCATAGGATGATAGAAATGATTATATCCATAATGTTTAAGAAAGTAAGTATAAAAAGTCCAAGTTATGGGATGTATAGGATGTATCATATGTATCATTTCCATATGGAATTGTGGTAGTGGTTTTCCAAAGTTACTAGCCACTCAGCTTTTTCACTGGCCACAATTTTGACATCGGCGAAAAAGTGCCATTTAGATATTTTTAAAGGCCCCTGTGGTAAAAAATCAAGTTTTTAATGTTGTTTATATGTCTATCTGGTGTTTTAACATGCTTTAAGACAAACCATGTGCAAATTCAAAAGTCAACACCATTGCTGAGTATTTTCTCTTTAAAACTGCAGTAAACCAAAGACAGTCTCAAACCCGCGGTTTTAAATCGCTGACGTCACAAACTACCTAGTAACCAGTGTTGGTGGTACATTATTTTAAAACACAATGGAGTGCAAATTTCAAATCAGAACTGTGGTGATTCGTATAAAAACCAACGTCGTAAAAATGTACCATATTCACGTTTATCTGTTCCGGCAAAAAAAATGAACACGCTTTTAGTGCCACTCAGTGGACATTTCACATCGAAACTGCAGTGATATGTACGTATTGGTACGTATTTTGTGATTCGCGAAAAACGTTCCCACAGGTACGTTTTTCTAATGAGACCGGGTTGACTTTTACACTGTTGCCGCGGGTTGTTTTTCATGTCCGCGGGTTGAATCGACCCAAAATAACGTGATATTTAGTCCCTGGAATGCGAATTTTACCAGGGGAGCCCCGCCAAAAAAGCGAATTTTACCCCCGGAACACAATTTTTACCGTGGGACCCCCCTGAAATGCGATTGGGCTAGTTTTGGGCTGGTTTTGAGGAGCAATTGGGCGGGTTTTGTTGTGAAAACCTGGCAACCCTGATTTCTGTCCAATCACATGCTAGAATGTGAATGCCCCTCCCCCTCGTACCACCTGCAAGTAGCAAATCATGGTTTATGGCTGATATTAAACCACAAGCAAACTAAATCTGATTAGCTAATTGAAGAAAAGGGACAGTCTATTAGAAATGTTCTATATTAACAGGAAAGAAAACTGCATTTAGTAAGTTAATTCATTTTTAAAATTTCGTAGCAATCATTGAGCTCTGTTTACTCTAAATTTCTATTTTTGTACTTTGAAGGGAAAATCCGCCACATTTTATGAGCAGGCGGGTCAGGGTTGTTGGAGAAGTAGCATTGTGGTGCAGACAAAAGTTCCCAATTCAATATTTTCTTTGTTCATTAAGTCTGGAAATGCAAAGTCAGGCAGTCATTTAGGAGCTTGGATGAGGAGCAGTGGGTAATGCACCAGGGCCTACAAATGAGAAAAGAAGGACAGGGAGAGATTGATTTACCAGCAGCCCCACAGTTCAACTCCATTGAAGGATTCAAAAATAATTAAAAAGTTAGAGAAACAAAGGAAGACAAATCTTAATAACCCGCCTTTGTGCTAATTTTCTCCATACACATTTATTGTTGTCCCTCTAAGTCAATAAATAGCAAGAGGAGGGGGAAAAGTAATGTAGAATTAGCTAAAGATAAAGAAGTGTTCGCTTTCACTCTTGGCTCCTTTCCTACATTTATATACTCAATGGTGATTCTTCATTGGAAATATACTTTAATCTCAAACTTAATTTTGTTCCTGTGCAGGAAACATCCCTTGGGTTGTGCATGCTGGTGCAGTCAGATTAAAATGCCCAGCTGGAAGCAAACAAGCTATCAGATTTGATTGTATTTATTTACTCTTTCTTGTTTAGCTTCATTAGTGGTACTTTTTTAAATTAAAGGTAGGGATTTAAACAAACCTTTATTCTCAACTATTAAACTTCAGTGCGTAATTCAACCCACAATGTTTGTGCTACAGTCAAAAATGAGACTTCATATTATGCAGTAATAAATTCTGTTATAATACTGTACTGTAATAACGCTGCTTGACGGTCCAGGTTATCCTAGGCTAGCAACACCTTGGCAACCACACACAACATCCTAGCATCATGGTGGCATTTTTTTGCATTTTTTTTTTAAGAAATGTGAAACTATTTTTTTGTCATTGCCCTGATTAGTCTTATAAGTTGTGCTTGTAACATGGAATAGATCTTCATAAGAACAATATGGGAAACAATGTGGGAGCAGTTCATGTGCTTTTATCTGAGCTCAGATATAGAGCTGTTCTGTGTCTATAACTGCATCTCTCTCCAGTCTGACAGATGCAGGACTTGACTCTCTGGAGAGCGTGTTGTCGGCAGGGCAGTTTGTCACTCTGCACTTCTTCATGGATCAGGTGCTCTTTCCTGAAGGAAGATGTCTGGTCCTCATTAATACCTCGCTGTTGCTTCCATTAAAGGCATGTGTCCAGCAGTAACTCAGGTAGGAGTGCCAACAAAGCCTGAAAGGCCTCCATGATGTACACAGCAGATATTCGCTTAATGTACATTTGAAATTAGCAGATCATCTCCCAGGAACTAGCTTCTTAGGAATTTACAAGTATTCATAGGATGAAAGAAATGATTATATCCATAATGTTTAAGAAAGTAAGTATAAAAAGTCCAAGTTATGGCATGTATAGGATATATCATATGTATCATTTCCATATGGAATTGTGGTAGTGGTTTTCCAAAGTTACTAGCCACTCAGCTTTTTCACTGGCCACAATTTTGACATCGATACCATGGCGAAAAAGTGCCATTTAGATATTTTTAAAGTCCCCCTGTGGTAAAAAATCAAGTTTTTAATGTTGTTTATATGTCTATCTGGTGTTTTTAACATGCTTTAAGACAAACCATGTGCAAATTCAAAAGTCAACACCATTGCTGAGTATTTTCTCTTTAAAACTGCAGTAAACCAAAGACAGTCTCAAACCCGCGGTTTTAAATCGCTGACGTCACAAACTACCTAGTAACCAATCACGTCAACATATTACGATGTTATGATGAACTATATGCCTTTCTCCACTGACGTTCTGAGTTGTTCAAAACGTTTATTGTTAGAAGGCAGCTGTCTGACTCATGAATGTGAACATGGTTTGTGTAACATTAGCAGCACATTATTAGCTGTTTGATAACATCAAGCAAAACGCTAATCATATTAATTACCGTTATGTGTCTGACATTGTAAAAAGCGATACCATTGTGCAGCGTATACCTCAGTAAGTTGACCGAGTGGATCTTGTCTGAGCTCATGCGAGTGAGTGGAGGCGGGGCTAATTATCATATTCATAGATCTGTGTATATTAAATGAGGCAAGGGTGTAGAGTTACATTCAAGCTATTTTAAGACATTAAGATTTTTTTTTTCACAGGAAAAAATGTTTAAATATGTAATTTTGGTGATCAAAGATGAGTTTCAAGGGATACAATTATTGACTACAGGGGGACTTTAATATTATCTCATAATTTGGCAGCAGGTAATTAGTATATTAGGCTGCTGTCACTTTAAGACTGACGCACGGATCCATTATACTGTTACACATGCGTTTTCTTTCTCAACTGTTTATGTTCACTTAAAACATAACAGACTGTGTTTACGTGAATACTCACCAAGACCGGCATTTTGCTTTATTTTGTGTGTATTTGACTGTTTAAGCGCAATAAGCAGCAAAAAAGAACTCAATTTAGTACTGAGAGGTGGCTTTATGTGCGCATACTT
Organism: Mylopharyngodon piceus; assembly: GCA_039654765.1. Classification (NCBI taxonomy): domain Eukaryota; kingdom Metazoa; phylum Chordata; class Actinopteri; order Cypriniformes; family Xenocyprididae; genus Mylopharyngodon; species Mylopharyngodon piceus. Next base: position 5,058,851 of record CM077444.1, on the reverse strand, counting down.
AGGGTGTGAGCACAAAATCTGTGGGAATGAGTAAAATTATGTGCAATTCAGATGCCTTTTTAAAAGACTACAATTGAAAAATGTAGCCTATATTATATACAAAAAGTGGCTAGTAGGAGTGACTGCGTATATATATAATTTTCTATAGTTTCTATCCCAGCTTAATAAGACAACAGCTAAGACATTCATTTTTGCAGTTCTGTTAGGTGGCACTACTTGAGCCCTTTGCATTGTGGGATTTTGTATATTGTACTGTTCTTTGCAGTATATGCAGTTTGCACATTATTCTTTCTGGTGGCTTACTACATTTGCAAATAGTTTTCTATACTAAAATGTTCATTCTGTGCGCAGTGTTCATACTGCAATAATAGTATGAGAGGAATGGTAGTATGTCATTCCAAATGTTCCCTCAGCGTACATAATGTTTAGCAACTCTGGCGATGATGATGATGATTATCATCATCTGCTCCAAAACCTCAAGTACACCTCATGCATGCACTCGTGGTATAGTTTCACTGGAGGAGAGTCTCAATAGTGAATTTATGGCAACAGTGGCGAGGCTCAATGGGCACCAGGTGCGGCTCATCACGCGTTGCCAGCAATGTTCCATTTACGCGCGTCTACCCTTAGCCACTGTTGCGAGCCTGGACACTGGCCAACATCAGGAGGGCCGCGGGATGATTATTGGAGACATGGAGATTCCGCCGTCGCAGGTGTTAGAAGCAGGAGGAGTGGTGTGATAAAGGATTATTTTCCAAGAACGAAAATGAAAAGAGAGGAACACACGCTCCCCTCCCTTCAAAGCCTGTCTTTTTTCATATATTACCTCTTAAAATGTTTCTAGTATTCCATTTTTCTAGTGTGCAGTTTGTTCTTTTGTGGACTGATGAGGTTTAGATTAAGGCAGGACACCCCAGGTAGGATAAAAAAAACCCCAAAAATGAATAGATATCACCTAACACCCCAAGTTGATTGATTACATTGATTACAAAATCTTGTTTAAATATGCAAATGATCATTATGATCATGATTTTTTGCATGCATTTCCAGAACAGAAATCTGAACATAGGTTAAAGCCAGGTTCAAAAAGCAAAGATAAACTCTTGCCAATGAAATCAGCCCATTTTAATGCAATTGCATTTAATATAGTGAAAAAATACAGACGTCATTGTTGCTTTTTGCCAACTAAATTGTGTAGTTACTGCATTTAAAAGGAGAGTTGACACGAGTCCTTGACAAACTAAAGCTCCTGTAGCTCCAAATCACTCAGCAGCCACTTTTTAGTCTTTAGTGTTTTTTTTTTTTCATCTCTTGGGTTTTTTTGGGTAGTATGTAGACCTTCATAAATGATAACTAGAATGGTGTTCTGTCCAGTAATTATTTATAATTAGCTGGAAGGATGCCGTACTGAAGCACTTGTTGGAGTCCCAAGCCAATCTTAAGCACTCTGTCAGGAGACCAGAGCATGTGCTAATAATTCTGACCTAATTCTGCCGTTCGCTGCATTGCATGAGGTCATCTGCGACAAACAGGGATCTGCTGTCCCTATGGCAACCAAGGACAAATTGCTCTGTAATGCAAACATACAGTATTTGTTTGCAATTGGCCCACGAGAGAGAGCGCGAGAGAGGTAAAGACCTTGAAGCACTTTGAATGTTTTCTGTGATTGGCTGGAGGCTGGCAGCCATTTAGGTGCTTAGTTTTTCCATAAGAGTAGGTACAAACTTACACCAGGTACAACATTTTGAGACAGATACTGTTTCATCTTCTACATCCCAACTCTGGGAAGCTCATTTTACCTCAAAAATGCTTTATACACTACAATTCAAACATTTTGGGTCGTTGAGATTTTCTTCTATGCTCACCAAGGCTGCATTTATTTGATCAAAAATACTTTAAAAGCAGTAATATTGTGACATATTATTACAATTTAAAATAAGTTTTCTATTTTAATATATTTTAAAATGTAATTGATCTCTGTGATCAAAGCTGAATTTTCAGCATCATTACTCCAGTCTTTAGTGTCACATGATCCTTCAGAAATCATTCTAAGATGCTGATTCGCTGCTCAAGAAACATTTCTTATTATTATCAATGTTAAAAACAGTTGTGCTGCTTAATATTTATTGTGAAAACAATAAATACAAGTTAACAGTGATAATTTTATTTCAGGACTTTAAAAGAACAGTATTTGTTTGAAATAAAAATCTTTTGTAATATTATAAACAGTGTTGGGGGTAATGCAATAACTTGAGTTACGTAATCAGATTACTTTGTCAAGTAACTAGTAAAGTAACACATTACTTTTTCATTTTACAGCAAAATAATATAACTTTTTTTGTTGTTATTAAAAAAACAAACAAGCAAGCCCAGCCCAGGTGAGAAAAAGTAACGCAAAGGTAATGTAACACATTACTTTTCATAAAAAGTAACTAAGTAACGCAATTAGTTACTTTTTAGGGAGTAACGCAATATTGTAATGCATTACTTTTAAAAGTAACTTTCCCCAACACTGATTATAAATGTCTTCACTGTCACTGTCACACAATAAAAGTACTAGTAAAAGTAAAAAAAGAATAAAAGTAATTTCTTTTAATCTTACTGACCCCAATAATTATAATTTGTATTCACAGTTTACACTGTAAATAAGTTTAAATCAGATTTAAACCAGTTTAAACCAGAAAAATAAAATGACCAACAATAATTGTTGTGTTGTAGTTAGTAAGGGGTGAAACGGGGTGAAATGTTTGGGAAACGCTGTGTTGGTTCTTTACTCTCTCGAAGCACAGTTGAAGATTAGCCACCTGTTAGAGATCCAACTCTCTGTCTCTCTCCCTACGGGCCGAACCGGGCCAGAAATCTACCCTGCCTCTCTTTAACATCCAGATCTGTCAGTGAGCTCATCTTTGGCTTTCATCTGTGTGTTCAGCACCACTCGCTTCTAAAACAACCATGCACATCTGGTGAGATATAAAATCCCATCTATAAATCTCACAGGAAAAAGAATGGCCTTTATAAGATACTGTACCAGTTTATATGAGACGCTGTAAAGCTTATACTCCTCATTCTTCTGCCAGAACCTTTAAACCTCCTGTTATGCAGCCATCTGCACTCCACACACTGTACTAACCCACTAACCACTAGCTTCACACACTGTACACCACTATCATGCATAACAGACTACCCTCAAATACTACACTTCACCCTCAAACCCTACAATCACAAATAGCATGCTATCATACTGTTTTTGAAGTATGCAGTATGCATTTTGTGCACAGTATGACAATTTTCTGTATGCCTAGAAAACCTGAAAGCTGTACTGGAACCAGACACTGCATAGAATGTTTGTATCCCATAATGCAATGCGCCCTACTTAAATTTTAAATTTCTAATGTGATACAAGCTGCGTCCCAATTCAGAGGCTGCATCGTTCGAAGGCTGCATTTAAAGGCTGAATGCGTCACAGCGGCACAACGAAGGCTGTGCCGCGAAGGATAGAACGGATGGATCCTTCGCAGCCTAGCCTAAGATTCATTGCGCAACAGGATTTTTTGAGAGAAAATGCGGGAGTACACTTTTAAATGTAAATATTGGTGTGGCAAGCAGGGCGGGGCCGAGAGCCGTGGGAACGGAACGAGGCCAGTGACGCAAATGCTAATGGGCGTCACCTGTGCATCACACCAGCCTCAAGGTTCTTACGGAGGAGCGACAATGAGAGAAGACCACAGCTGCGTCCGAAATCGCGTACTGACTGAGTAGGTACTACATTTGAATTTAAATTTATTTCACAACCGTTGAAAAAGAATGTTCTATATAGTACGAATGCGTGTAGTATGAATGAAATCTGGACGTACTGCATCCGCCATGTTGTTACTGTCACATGACCTACCAGCATCAGTTACATCCCTTCAGCTCCATTCACAAATCCTCTCCCGTGGCCTCATGGGATAGTAAAGTGTCCATCGAATGCGCACTTCAGAATCTCGCCGGAAGTAGTAAGTCATCCGGGTACTTCATCCACCTCCTGTTTTTCGAATACTATGAATTCGGACATACTACTCTGTTTGCATACTGTTTTTCACATACTATATAGTAGAGAAGTATTCGATTTCGGACGCAGCACAGGCCTGGACTTTATGTTGCGTTTTGTTTATGTTTGTGCGGCAGTCGTCTGTGGGGGGCTTTACTTTCATTTTGTTGTTTGTTAATTTTATGAATAAAATTACATTGAACGTTCGACTTATTGACTTATAATTTTAAATATGTTCATTGAAAATATCATTTTATCCATGTGCTTGTTGGATAATCAGTGTAACGAATATTTTTTCTATCATTATGTATGTTTTCTATTAACTGTACTGTTCTCATTCACACTCCAGATCTCCCAAGCTGACCTCACCTGAACGCATTCATAGGCAGAAGTGAGGATCTTTACAGCTCCGTGGCTGATTTTGAGCTTCAAACACGAGGACATCAAGTTGATTTAAAGCGCCTGGTGTCTGCGAGCAGCTGGCCAGTTGTATTCAGACAATCAATCCATCTGCCACCCAGCCCCGGCAGATCTAACCGACAGCGCGCCGGGCACTTTGTGCCGCCCGTGAAGGTTTGTTCCACAACATTACACTGCTCTTTAAGAGATGAATGCATGCGAGAGACATTTATCAAGAAGGAAAGATGTGAAATGAAATGCACAATGTTGTGTACTTTGCACCATACTGAGTTTCATCCATATCTGTCTTTACTTTACCTCTTTTTCTTATTTCCTTCTCTCTCTCACTTGCTTAACGAACAAAGGAAAGTTAATGAAGGAATTCTGAAGGCTGAAACTTTTCACATGTTCTCGATTTAGTCATGCATTTCCAACTTGTCATGATATGATTATGATACCTAGATAAACAAATACAGCACCTGTCCTCCTGACTCATTTAGACTCATTTAACTTGCGAAACTCACATCAGGCTGTGGAAATTCTGAACACAAGTGCCCAATCAAAATTTGACATTAAAACAGCTTACAGTCACATTACATATAAGGCTCTTCACAAATGTCAGAGCTGCAATAACCCAGAGCTCTAATTTCTCCTTCTTAAGGTCAGCAGGTGTGCATGAATATCTTACACTTGTTCAGGATGATCGATACCTCCATTGTTTTGAGTAAGGAGTTCAGCTGTCCACCTCACATATGTGCTGCGCCATCGTGGCATCCGCCGGCCTGAGAGATAAGGTTCACTGAGGTTTTAAATATGCATCAGTTGGCATTTGTATCACTGTATCACAAGGTGACACAATCTGATGGTTATCAGAACATCTGTTATGTTGTTATTTTCCCTCACCAATCACGTTTCTGCTCCGTAATTTTTATAAACTCTTTTTGAACTTTTCAAAACACTTACAAGATGCAAATGTGAACTAAATACTCTGGTTTCTTTTCAGAAATGATTTAAACTTGGGATATCATCAGTTCATAATATATGATTTTTTTGGAATCTAGTGGAATTAAAAAAAAAACTAAGATAATTGACAGGTTGTGCAAAATTTATTGATGATAAAAAAGTAATGTATAAAATTATAAATATTTTGTGTGTTATTAATGTAAAAATAATATAAATAAATATATATTTTTAACTTGCACTAAGTGAACAACGCAATACTGTAAAAAAAAAGTACATCCAATTTTAAAAAAATACTCATTTAAAATATTTTTATAGTTCTTTATTCAGGTTAGCGTAAGTCTCTTCTTTAAAAACAACTTTTGAATGTGTATATATTAGGGGTGTAATGGTAAATGACATTTCAGTACGTACCTCGGTATTGAAGTCACGGTTCGGTACGGATTCGGTATAGGAGAAAACTAAACAAAAATTGCTTTTTTTTCTTTTTTATTAAACTGGTTTACTGAACAAATTGCGTCTCTGTCTTTAAATAAATTCAATTAGGGCGTATAATTAAAATTTTCTTGAGGATAAAAAAATCTATCTCTGCTAATGCTGTAAACTTATGCAGGGAGGACTTTCTTACACATTAGCCTACCAAATATTAATATTGAAGGTTACAATTAACAACAGAGCCCAAATTATTAAATTAAGTTGCTATTTATTTTTAGATATAATAATCAACACTCACATAATTGTATGCAAACGTAAATTGCATAAGGCAGTTTTTGCATTAACTTCTAAATCTGTTTCTATAATTCGATGTTAAAATATATTCATTTACACAGTGGCCATCATAACTTGTTTTCATGACAGATTTATTTAAACATACACTAAACATATACATTAAATAATCAAGACAGGTTAAGTAAAATATAATGAATAGGCTAATATAGTGCATAGGCTATATGTATCGAAAGAGTTCATTTCTCTAGCGAACTAACAAGCTGCGGACACTGAATGGCATTTCTGAGGTAAATGCTAGGCTACGCGACATATTGTCTGATGTCTTTCCGCAGTTGAAACACTGAGCGATTACACGAGATACGTTTCAGTAAGTTGTACTGCATCTTTCAACATACCTTCAGATGTTAATTCATGTTTATTCTGTAACTAGTATTAAAGAGAAAGAGATGATCGCGTTCACTCGCGCTGCCGTTTGAACTGAGGCGCCTATACAGCGATCTGTCACGCCACTTCAAAGAGTGACAAAACAGCATTTATTATTTGAATTTCTTGATAAAATGGACATAATTTGAAGGATGGACTTTGTATCTTATCGAAAGTAACAAAACACAGAGCTTATTGTGATTATTGGTGGTTAAAAGTTGTTAATGGGCTACAACTCTGTATTCGTCGGTACAGAACCAAAAGACGTGCACCGAAAATTTTCGGTACGAATACGTGTACTGTTACAACCCTAGTATATATATACAAAAAATACACAACTCACTATAACCGCACAAGAGAATCGACTCACAATAATATAAATAGATATATAGGCATATTAAAACAATGAATTGTGTTTTTTTTTTGTTTTTTTTTTATGTGGTGTACATATGTAGAGCATTCAAAGTCAGTCATTGTTATGTTTCATGATGGTCAGGATTCTGTCTTATAAGGCATACTGTACCAGTCTTTTTCTCAACGGTCCACCTTCCCTTCATCAGAAGCCCCTCCACCACCCTCTATGTTCTCTCTGAGTAGGACATGTGATCCCACCCTGGAGGGAAGGGTTGGTTATGTCTTTGAATGATTTATTTGTTGCTAATGACATCTAAAACCATCCTCTGACAGGATTACCATCTGTACAGTCATTAAACAGAGCTGTCTCTTATTACGCATTGATTGATAGCGTGTCGCTGCTTATTTTGCCTATGTTGTGGCCGTAGTGATCACCGCATGAAAAGAATTTTGTACAGAGGCTACATGGCAGTGAATTACTGATATAACATTTTCTCTTTAATTATTTAGCATGAGCTAAACTCAACTGGTCAGCATGTGGTTATATTATGATAACATTTGATATTAAGGTACAAAAATCTCATATATTAAAGCACTGATGAAATTTCATTCTGTGGAATCACAGATCAATATAACCTACATCTGTGTGAAAGAACTATCCAAGAACTATCCATGTGTTTCCTGTGCACTGTGTGAGATTGACTAAGTGAATGTCAGTCCGGAGTTCCCTTGTTTCATTTACAGGAACATTTGACCTGTTTCCCAGCTTGACTCATCATTTCCAGTCTGGCATCAGCACACCGCCTTTGTTTCTTTGTTCCTCTTCCTCCTCATTTCCACAGCACACCTTCCAAACCGGGCCTAACCTTTAAAGCCAGCGGCCACTGTGTCTATCCTCCCATTCTGTTGCCTCAGCAAAATGGTTCAGAGGCCACAAAACGAAAACAAAATCATCTCCTTTGGAAAATATTGTTGGGCCTTGGCCGGTGTGTTCTTTCTGTCTGCTTCTGTAGCGCACACAAACACAGATGACTGTTTGCCGTCTCTTTGGCCCGCCAACAGCGCACGACTGGGAACGTCCTGCTTCCATGAGCTGAGTTATCTTTCCTTCTGTAGCCGGAATGGAAGTGGAGGGAGGTGAGAGGAGTGTCAGAGGGATTTTAGAAGAAATTTGAAAACACAAAAGGCTTGTAAGCGGGGGACGATAATGAATCCAGAGGTGTGGAGAAGAGGCGTATGGGAAAATGGGTCATGTGGGAGTTTCTTGTAAAGCTGATGAAGATTGAATTATTGAGAAATTATCATTGTGCTTCTCCAGGGGAACATCAGCGCTGATGTGACCGCCTGCAGAGACTCAAGCAAACGTAGTTACAGCCTGTAGTTCGTCTGTTTATCAGGACTGTCAGTGTTTATTTCTGTCAGTATCTTTGTCAAGCTCTGGTATTTCTCTTAACTTATCAGTAATTTTCTGCACTATTGTTCAGTCACTTTTAGAGATAAAAGGGTGAATTTCACAAAAAAAAAACTCACCTTTGACCGCCTGCAGAGACCCAAGCAAACGTAGTTACAGACTGTAGTTTGTCTGTTTATCAGGACTGTCAGTGTTTATTTCTGTCAGTATCTTTGTCAAGCTCTGGTATTTCTCTTAACTTATCAGTAATTTTCTGCACTATTGTTCAGTCACTTTCAAAAAGATAAAAGGGTGAATTTCACACAAAAAAAAAAAAAAAAAAAATATGCCCAGGTCATATTTCACCCAAAATACGAAAAAAAAAAACCAGAATTAAATTTATTTATTTATTTACAAATTAATTTAATTTTCATTGCCATAATGCATTCGGATATATCAAATATATACTGTATATATATTAGGGCTGTCAACGTTAATGCGTTAACGCATGCGATTAATTCAAAATCCTTAACGCGTTAAAATAATTTAATGCGTTTAACGCAAAAAAAATTACGGAAGCATGTGAAATTGCGTCATAACGTAATTTACGTTACGCAGTTAGATGATCTTAAAGTCCATGCTGATTATATTAGAGATGGCAGAGAGAATTATTCATCCTAGTGTCTGTTTCGCTTCAAAACAGGAACTCTCTGTCATATTCTGTCATTGTATCTGAAGAGCACGAGCCCTCCCGCGTCGCGCTGTTCCTGTCTGAACGGAACGTCGAAACATCCCACCGCTGTATGGCCAGATGATATGCAAACTATGTTTCTCGGCTGGATAAAGCAAATCAGCTTCTTGCTATGAAAGTTTTGATGGATGAGGATTGCAATCAAAGTAAAGACGATTGCGGTGATGTACAAAAGCACGCGTGAGTCCGTTATATCGATGCGCAAACAAATCAAGTATGAGCGCTCTCGACGCACTGATCGCACACTGTATTTATGCACAGACACATTTCAGTACATTCACGTTGTTTTCACACACATTCAGGATATTGTTTAGATTTGTCCTGTGTATGTTGCTGTGTACTTTAGTATATATGCAGGTCAAGGCGGTTGGTTTAGGGTTTTTTTGGCATCTCCATGTGGTCATGTTCAGTATCGCAACTTGACTTGTCTAAAATGTAAACAAGCTCTTTGCTGTTGTTCATACTATACACTGTGAAAACGTTTTTTTGCTGTGATTTTTTTCATGGGTGCTTCGGCGTACATAAATGTATGAATTATATGAAAAAATATTTGGTTATTTTTTGGAAAGACATCTAAATTTACCTTGAAAAAAGCTGAAAAATACAGTTTTGTGAGAATCACACTTCAATCTGATGGTTTACTTTGCTGGATATAGGCAATGATGGCAAAATGGACGTGTTAAACAAGATAAATGGTGTATACTTAATTTCACGATAAGTGTGCGATTAATCGCGATTAAGGATGCGCGATTGATCGCGATTAAAAAAATTAATCTATTGACAGCCCTAGTATATATGTATATATATATGTTCTAAAGATTTTCTTTCAGTGAAATGTGATTTCCTTTTTATATGTTTGTTTTATTATTTATATAATTATTTTTTGTTGATAAATCTGAAAAATGATTCGAACATGCTAATGTAGTTGATGTACATTCAGTTAGAATAGAGCTATTTGTTGTACACATTTTACATAGAAGAATATAAACAATAAATTTTGCCATAAACTAAAGTGAGCTACTCCTTGGTCAAGATATCTTGCCAGCAGTTTCATTTCTTCTTATGGAAATTACTGTGCAATTATGCTTTGAGATTGTTAGAGATGTGATTGTGGTTGTGTGCAGCTGGGATCATATGACATCATATGTTTTTATTTGCATTTTTTTTTTCTCCTGAGGACCACTTATAATGTTAGTAAAGTTTTGTTTTGCACCAAAGTAATATTAGTCAAGTTTATTGCATCATTTAGTTTTTCATGACCATTTTTCACCCTTTCTCTGACCATTAGACTAAACATGCCCTTTTTTGCTGCTGCTTCTGTGTAAACAACCTGAAACAACATCATTGAAAATGAAAAGCAGTGTTTTGCTGTGGGTTTGCAAGTCTTGCGTTCTGAAACTTGCATCATGTTCTTACAATATAACAGATGCTTTTCTTTTTTCTTTTACAATATCAAGGCAAATTCAATTTCTCATGTGTGCCTGAGTGTGTCTTCATTGTGTGATTGGGTTTGACATTCCCAGGACAATCCTACACATGACAGGAGTGCATTAATGTCATGCTTCCTGTACCTGCTGATGGTCTGGGATGTCCCACTGCACTCAACGAGACATTCATTTACTGAGCGCCTTTCACTGAGATGATTTGGATATGGTTAATGGGGTGATATATGTGACCCGTGCTGGCAAAATGAGTCAGAATGCGCACTGGCTAATTACAAGCTACAGGCAAAACAAGTCAAAAATGTTGATTTTGGTCGAATCTGAGGTTTTCACAAAAATGAGTTAGGCCCTCATCTAGCAATCCAAATGCTTCAAATAGCAATTAAACATCTAAAAGTATCTTTATTTGTATGTTTTCTGAGAGGAGTACCTTTCCTTTGACCATGAAAAATGCTGTTTTTCTCTGCTCGCTTCACCACTCGCGCTTCCTCTTAGCACAGGTTTGTTATCATTTTAAAGCACAGCATTCCAACTTTGTGAATATTCATCGCTAATTTTTGATGGCAAGAGTCTGAACCAATGAAGCACGCGCACAAAGACGCCTCAGACATATACGTATATACACATATGATATACACGTATACACAGAATTACAGTAGTCCTACTTAAAATACTGAAGTAAAATACTGAAAAAAAGTTGAATATATGTTTTTCCTATAGGTATTTGGTTTTGACAAGGTGTGTGTGCCAAATTAGGTGTTATTAACAGGGATTTTAAGGTATGCTAGATGATTTTGCTAGGTGAACTGGATTTTTCTCAAAATTGACTTCGCTGACTCTATCAACTTCAGACAGGTGTAGCTCAATCATTTGTTCTGTTTCCAACAAATCATACATCATTTAAAAGGTTTTTAACAGAGATTGTGAAAATAACAATAACTCATTTTTGAAAATTTGCTCATTGCGACTCATTTTGCCAGCATGGGTCATACGCGCACGCGCACACACACACACACACACACATATATATATATATATATATATATATATATATATAAGGACAATCAAACATTGTATATTTAGTACAAGTTTTTAAAATATTACAACATTTTCCATGTTTTATAGCGGTTGTACCGAATGACATGATGTTTCGGGACAAGCGTATGAGCAAGTGAAAACATGAATTTTTCAAATAGTTTGCTTCACGACCATGACGATTACTTTGCTTCACGACCATGTGGCCCTTTGCAGGTGTCTGAATGATGTCACATCCTGTCACATGATACTGACCGCATGACTTGATCCAAAATGGTCCCTTTATATTGGTTACTCCGAATGACATCAATGAAATTAATTTTTCTGGACATTCTATCTCATAACAAAGCAACGACTTCTACACATAATTTCAATACCATTTTGCACTATGTTGATATATGATGTTATAAAATCATGCCAGAATAAAAAATATATACATTTATTAGATTTTAAGATATTTTAATCACAAATGAAGTGGCTGTATTGGCCTTTGGACGGTTAAACCGAATGACTTTTGATCCTTCAAAATGTTTAAAATACCTTTATATGTAGCAAAATATAATTAAAAGCTTTTGGATTCAATAAAAGTGATCTAGTTGTACTACCTTACATACCTTTATGATATCATATCTTTGTTTTTTATTATTATTAAGGCCTTTGGACAAAAAAATGACCCGTCACGTCATTGACCCATATATATATATATGCAAATGTTTTACATACTGTATTATAATATGAATTAAAAACAATATTATTATTATTAATGGTAACAATTTGTTGTGATTATCCCCCAAAAGACATTCTACTGACTACAAGAAACTGTATAACTACATGTCACCTAACTCTCATTAGAGTATTAGTAGACTGTCTGCTTAATATCTGCTAACTTTGTTGTGATGGTTCCCCAACAGACATTCTACTGACTATAAGTAACTTTGCAACTACATGTCAACTTATTCTACTAACTTGAACCCTAACACCTAACCCTAACAGTCTACTAATACTCCAATGTGAGTTAGTTGACATGTAGTTGCAAAGTTACTTAGAATGTCTAAAATGGACCATTGAAATAAAGTGTAACCTTATTAATGGTACTATTAAAATGATTATGATATTAATAAATACAATAAATATTTAGCAAACAGAATGTGGTAAAAAGTATATATAGTATGCAGTGAGTTAATAAATGATTCAGATACTGCATATGGCCTGTATGTGGCCTCAATCTCTCTTATCATTGTGGCTCAGTCTTTTATGACCCGCTGTCTCATAGTGGCTGATCTCTGAAGCTCTCATTGATGTGGCAAATTCACTGTGAAATGAGAAACTTTCTCCTGCGAGCTTGTGTTGGTGAGTCAGATGGTCTATGCAAAGTCTCCTGCATGTAGAAACAGACAGCTGCCCCATTTGCAACTGAATTTTTTTTTTTTTAACTGATTTGCACTTTCTCTCAACAGGACTAATTACCTACAAGCTGACTGATGGGGAAAAGCAGCGAATGAAATTAATAATGGTAAGAGTGATATCATCCGTCTTTGGCAGCATCTCAGGGGAAGCAATTTAGACCTTTTCATACACGCAACAAGTGTCAATTAAAATGACTGACTGTGACGCCCGTAGCTACAGATGCTGAGAGAGGATTTGAACATGAAGTGAATGGTAGAGCCCTGAAGTAATGATTGCAGTGTTTGTGAGTGTATTGTTGACACCCATCCACATATGCACTACATAAAATTTATTTATTCCATAAAGCAATTTCATTTTTAGTGATATTGAATATTTTGGATACTTCTAAAAAATCATATTTTATGCTTATAGTCAATGACTTCTAGTCAACACTTTTATATAATATTCTTGCTGATTCTGATATGTCATTTGCAATGCTTTTTGGGATAAATAAATTTTTTTCATCCCTCTTTTTTTCTCCTGATTTTACAGTACCTCTGCTTCGAATCAAATGTTGTAATAATTCATCTTGTATTCTTTGTTTCATGAAATAATTTTTCAAAATGCCTAAGGAGAAAATAAATAGAAAATGTACTTCCGGATCCCAGGCTCATGAAAATGTGGCGGTCACAGCTGTATTTTATTGGAAAATTAAAAAAAACAAAACAAAAAAAACATATCTAATAGGGTCCATTTGATGACTGCAATATCAAAATAAGGATGCAATTATCATTTTTATTTGAGGATAAAAAAACTAAATGAATAATAGTTAACATATAAAATATTTGATTCAAATATAATCAATAATAATAACATGTATTTTAATTATATTAAGTATATTTTAAAATATTTTTTTTTAATAAAAAAGTCAGTAGTCAATCAGAAACACAAGAAATGTAAGTAACACGCCACCTGAAATGATAAATACACCTAAAACATTCATTACTCACAGTCCCATAAGTCCCTGCATTCATTTTCTTGTTAACTTGAGTTTTGCTTTCACGAGCAGGTAAATCAATAATGATTGAACTTCTGAAAACAAGAAAGCAGCAAACTGTCTATGTGATAAACAGGCTCGTCAACTCTATTAATATATTTAATCAATGACTAATGAGGCGATGAGTCAATTCTTATTTATCGGATATGCTGTCTTCACACAAACTGACAAATTTGTCAGGACACTCCCACACAGTTTACTAATATTTATCAGAACTGACAGGAGCTGTAAAGTTGAGGACAATGTGCTGATGTGTCACATCTGCTGGTAAGCAAACAGTTATTTAATCAAGTGTTTCCTGTGATCATCATTACGTTTCTCCTCCTGTCACGTGTCTGATGTGTATTAAACACTTTCCTGATTTATTCTCCTTCCTCTCAGAACTTGTAATTGGTGTGTTTCCGATTAACAAGACAACTAGGAGTCAACTCAGCTGATAAAGAAGCCTTCAGAGACCGCAGCCAATCAGAGCACAGCTCCTCAGCGCCTCTTAACAGTTACCGAGTGTGGTTCATTATCTGCTCTGATTTGCATGAGGTAACTGGCAAAGTCAGTCATATATGATGCAGAATTACTCATGACTTTTTTTAGAGATCATCTACAGAGTGGAAAAATGATAAAATGTTAGATTAATAGAAGAATAGCCATGCTATATTTTCCAAATATATTGGCTATATTGTGAACCATTCAGAATTTAATTGAGAATGCTTTTAAATTTAAAGGTAGGAGAATTGCTATTTGATTTGATTTTTAAAAAAATTTAACTAGAAAGGCAAAGCTTGTCAAGACAAACTCCGAATGTTGGCTCGACAAAAGCAATTCGGACTTCCCTTTCGAAGGGAACGAGACTCTGCGTTCAATCACGCTCTGGGGAACGTCACACGTGAGCTGATGTCTGAAAGCCAAGTATCAAAAAACTCCAATCATATTGGCCGGCGACAGCCTATGACATCATCATAGCGCGACCCGGAAGTATATAAGGAGCGCCTAGAGAACCAGTCAGTATCTTTTTCGTCTTTCGGAACTGTTCTGTCTGATCGCGATTGTATCGACTCCGGTAAGGGTATCTATATTATGCCTTACAAACGTTCAAGAGAGTGTGTTCATCCGTGTCCCAGGTTTTGACACTTGATATACACATTTCTGGGCGTTTTCTGTCTGGGAGAGGAGTGCGCATAGACAGTGCTTGAGGGCGCTGTCGGTGTGTTTGTCTGTTGCTTACTGTGAGCGTCTCCCTATCGGGACGCTCCGTTCTCGTTTGGCACTCTTCTCGAGGGAAGAGGTGTCCGCATCTGTGTCCGCATTTTTCGGGACGCGCTTCTGGCAGGCTGCAGCTGCCGTGTGAGCGCGTTAAGAAAGGGGCAGCGCGCGGACGGCTCGACGAGCGGTTCCTTTCTGTCCATGAACGCTGCATCTCCCATAAACTTTCCATTCCTTCCCGATCTCCACCTCCGTTGAGTAGGCCTTAAGCAGGCCTCTCGTGGAGTATGGCGGCGTAATGTGCATTCCTTCTCTCAGTAGTGCGTGAAAGGTTTTCCACTGAATGCATGGCCTGATGGTTGATATGGTCTTGGACTGGCTGATGCCACGTGTTTACTAGGGTAGGCCCTAATAAGGCCTCCTTTTAGTTCACATGTTGGCACAGTTTATGGACAAACGGGCTGAACGCCACTTGTTGCTGAACTTGGAGGCCCCGTAAGGCCTCCTTTTTAGCTGACATGCTGGCAGGATGCTTGTGAATCCAATACAACCATCGGCCACGCCCCACCTCTGTTGAGTAGGCCTTAAGCAGGCCTCTCGTGGAGTATGGTGGCGTAATATGCATTCCTTCTCTCAGTATTATGCGTGAAAGGTTTTCCACTGAATGCATGGCCGGTTGGTTGGTATTGTCCTGGACTGGCTGATGCCATGTGTTTACTAGGGTAGGCCCTAATAAGGCCTCCTTTTAGTTTACATGTTGGCACAGTTTGTGTTTATATGGACAAACGGGCTGAACGCCACTTGTTGCTGAAATGGTAGGCCCCTCAAGGCCTCCTTTTTAGCTGACTTGCTGGCAGGATGCCTGGGAAGCCATACCACCATCGGCCACGCCCCATCACTGATGGATAGGCCCTAAACAGGCCTGTTCACGATGTATGGCAGCGTTTTATGTATTCCCTCTTTGGAAAAATCTCTGAATACATGGCCTACTGGTTGGTATGGTTATGGTAGCCACTTGCTGATGCCACGTGTTTACTAAGGTAGGCCTACTTCGGCCTCCGGTGTAGCATGTGGAGTTCAGTTATGTACTCCTCTCGCTGTGAGAGTAATAGGGTGCTTTTACTGAGTACTTTTGAGTGGCTGGCCCCTCAGGGTGAATGTTGTGGTGAAACCTTACTGAGGTTTGGTTTAAACTACATCTGCCTCCCTGAGTCTGATTCCTACTCTAGTTGAGCTGAATAGCCACCTAGTGCCTAGGGTGGATCTATTGTGCTCCTAGAAATGGCCACTAGACTTACGCCGTATGTCTTAGAGGTTGCTAGGCCTTATGGGCCGCCTTTTTGAACATACTGGTGTATGTTTGTGTATATTTCTCGTTGAGAATTAACTGTATATACTTCTGGTTGGCCAGAGGCCCAGGTGATAAATCTAACCTCCTATGGTTCGGTTATTTATCGGTCTTGGTGCCTAAAACACTGCCACGAGCTGATGCCACGTGTCTGTTGAGGTTATAGGCCCATCCAGGCCTTCCTTAATACGTGTGGGCGTACGCTGTACTCCTCTTGCTTTAAAGAGTAAAAAGGTGCTTTTACTGAGTACACTGCTCGTTGGATTGTGTTAGGTAGATTGTCATGCGGTCACTTTTGCAGCCTCTTTTGCTGCCATTGAAGTTGTCTGTCTGCCCCAGCAAGACAGGTGTTCAGGGTGGCCCCTCCAGGCCACTTTCTGAATATACTTCTATTTCACATTTAGCTACTATCATGCTAGGCCTCTCTTCGGCCTCCATGATTATGTGCCCATTGCATGGTCTACCTGTTAGGTGACCTTTGTACTTCCCTATTAGGGTTATGTTTGTAATAGTGCTTAGCTCCCTAAGCTGATCGTGGTGATAGGCCTTAATCAGGCCTCCTCCTAAGATTCAGCCCTAGGCTGGTTTGTGCTCCCCTGTATAAACAGGCGTTTAGTGCACAGCCTCCTCAGTGCGTTAATTAAGCACTGAGTAGATCCTAGGATGTGCGGATTATACTCCCCTCAATACGAGGGTTCATAGCACTCCAGGATGCCCATCTCTACGCGTGGGTCTGAGTTGCTCCTGCCTTTCTGCAGTCACTCTTACCTGCTCTCTTCTATGAAGAATGCGTTATGGAGATTCTGTACTCAGACAGGGTTGGCCAAGACTAAGTTTGTCCTATAACAGACCAGGTCGGCCTCCCTGGTGGCATTGAGGGTGACTTCGTTCCCCTCTAGTGACTGGCCGGGGTTCCTTTCGGTTCTCTGGCCACATTCCCTTAAAGGGACCACTTTCTCTTTGAAAAAGTCGGTTCCAGATGCCTTTAGCAGCCTTGGTAGGCCTTCTGCGGAAGGCCTTCTTGAGGCTCAGCTTGGGCTGTTGGCCGTAGGGAATGCTGTCACTGACAGCCTTTGTGTGACCCGAGGGTGAGTTGCTATCTGCTGTTTCATTCGAAACTGCTTGACGTTTGTCTAGCCATCTTTTGGCATGCACTCTCCTTAAGCATGGCGGCGTGGGTATATCGTTCCCCAAAGCGTGATTGAACGCAGAGTTGAAGTTCCCTTCGAAAGGGAACGTCTCAGGTTACGTATGTAACCATAGTTCCCTGAGAACAGGGAACGAGACTCTGCGTTGCCCTGCCATGCTTCGGGGCTGCCTGCTGAACAGTCCCTCAAGACGAAAAGATACTGACTGGTTCTCTAGGCGCTCCTTATATACTTCTGGGTCGCGCTATGATGATGTCATAGGCTGTCGCCGGCCAATATGATTGGAGTTTTTTGATACTTGGCTTTCAGACATCAGCTCACGTGTGACGTTCCCCAAAGCGTGATTGAACGCAGAGTCTCGTTCCCTGTTCTCAGGGAACTATGGTTACATACGTAACCTGAGACGTTTTTTTCCCTCACAAATGCAAGTTTATATCTCGCAATTCTGACTTTTTTTTCTCAGAATTGTCCAATTAATCCAATTCTGAGCAAAAAGACTTTTTTCTCAGAATTGTTTATATCTCGCAATTCTGACTTTATAACTCGCAGTTGCAACTCTATATCTCGCAATTCTGACTTTATAACTCGCAGTTGCGACTCTATATCACGCAATTCTGACTTTATAACTCACAGTTGCGACTCTATATCTCGCAATTCTGACTTTCAGCTCACGTGTGACGTTCCCCAAAGCGTGATTGAACACAGAGTCTCATTCCCTGTTCTCAGGGAACTATGGTTACATACGTAACCTGAGACGTTTTTTTCCCTCACAAATGCGAGTTTATATCTCGCAATTCTGACTTTTTTTTTCTCAGAATTGTCCAATTAATCCAATTCTGAGCAAAAAGACTTTTTTCTCAGAATTGTTTATATCTCGCAATTCTGACTTTATAACTCTCAATCGCGATTTTATATCTTGCAATTCTGACTTTATAACTCGCAATCGCGACTCTATATCACGCAATTCTGACTTTATAACTCGCAGTTGCGACTCTATATCTCGCAATTCTGACTTTGTAACTCGCAATTGCGACTTTATATCTCGCAATTCCGACTTTATAACTCGCAATTGCGGCTTTATATCATGCAATTCTGACTTTGTAACTCTCAATCGCGATTTTATATCTCGCAATTCTGACTTTATAACTCGCAATCGCGACTCTATATCACGCAATTCTGACTTTATAACTCGCAGTTGCGACTCTATATCTCGCAATTCTGACTTTGTAACTCGCAATTGCGACTTTATATTTCGCAATTCCGACTTTATATCATGCAATTCTGACTTTGTAACTCTCAATCGCGATTTTATATCAAGCAATTCTGACTTTATAACTCACAATTGCGACTATATCTCGCAATTCTGACTTTATAACTCGCAGTTGCGACTCAATATCACGCAATTCTGACTTTATAACTCGCAGTTGCGAC
Source organism: Mylopharyngodon piceus (assembly GCA_039654765.1). Lineage (NCBI taxonomy): Eukaryota > Metazoa > Chordata > Actinopteri > Cypriniformes > Xenocyprididae > Mylopharyngodon > Mylopharyngodon piceus. The sequence goes on along the minus strand of CM077444.1, from coordinate 5,039,768 downwards.
TCAATATCACGCAATTCTGACTTTATAACTCGCAGTTGCGACTCAATATCACGCAATTCTGACTTTATAACTCGCAGTTGCGACTCTATATCTCGCAATTCTGACTTTGTAACTCGCAATTGCGACTTTATATTTCGCAATTCCGACTTTATAAGGCGCAATTGCGACTTTATATCATGCAATTCTGACTTTGTAACTCTCAATCGCGATTTTATATCAAGCAATTCTGACTTTATAACTCACAATTGCGACTATATCTCGCAATTCTGACTTTATAACTCGCAGTTGCGACTCAATATCACGCAATTCTGACTTTATAACTCGCAGTTGCGACTCAATATCACGCAATTCTGACTTTATAACTCGCAGTTGCGACTCAATATCACGCAATTCTGACTTTATAACTCGCAATTGCGACTCAATATCACGCAATTCTGACTTTATAACTCGCAGTTGCGACTTTATATCATGCAATTCTGACTTTGTAACTCTCAATAGCGATTTTATATCAAGCAATTCTGACTTTATAACTCACAATTGCGACTATATCTCGCAATTCTGACTTTATAACTCGCAATTGCGACTCTATATCTCGCAATTCTGACTTTATAACTCGCAATTGCAACTCTATATCTCGCAATTGCGACTTTATATCACGCAATTCTGACTTTATAACTCGCAGTTGCGACTCTATATGTCGCAATTCTGACTTTGTAACTCGCAATTGCGACTTTATATCTCGCAATTCTGACTTTATATCTCACAAGTGCGACTATATCTCGCAATTCTGACTTTATAACTCTCAATTGCGACTTTATATCACGCAATTCTGACTTTGTAACTCTCAATTGCGATTTTATAACACGCAATTCTGACTTTATAAAGGTTGATTTATACTTCGGCGTTGAACCTACATCATAGGCTGAGTGTAGCATGCATAGCCTACGGCGTAGCCTGACGTGCACCTCTCCAAAAATGTAACAATGCGTCAATTCTACGCAGACCGCAAGTGCTGTGATTGGTCTGCTAGAACCCCTCCCTCAGGTCAAAAAGAAAAATCGATGAGGACAAGGACGCAGAAGTATAAATGAAAACCGGCGCGTAGCATATGGCGTAGAGGCTACGGCGTAGGTCCAACGCAGAAGTATAAATCAGCGTTAACTCACAATTGAGAGTTTATATTACACAATTCTGAGAAAAAAAAGTCAGAATTGCGAGATAAAAAGTCGCAATTACCTTTTTTATTCTTTATTCATTTGCAGAAACAAGCTTTCACAGATTTCACAATTTCACTAACAATTGCAAAGAAACTGCAAGTAACATTGAATTAAACATGAAATTTTGAAGTAGAAAAACTGAAATAGTACTCCAATCTGTTTTATTTACAACTTCGAAAAATAATTATTTACAGTTTAGATAGATAAAGATAGAGCCAATTCTTCTGTTTTTAATTTTTCTACAACCCTGATGTACAACGAGCGAGTTTTGGAGGCTTGTTTACCGAAGTGAACACCAGGAATCAGGTATACAAAAAATTAAATTTGACAGTAGTAATATTTCCATATTTCTACTAAATACAAAGATGTTTTTCTTTCATTAGTGATCAGAATTATGTTAATAAAAAGTCCACAGTAGGATTTTGCAATCTTCACAGCATGAAAATCAAACAACAACATAATTTTTCCCTAATTTTACCCTCTGACCAGCTCTCATTTATTCCCCATCAACAGCCCCTGTGCTCCAATCAACATAATCTGTTTCAGTTTGACCCACATCTACAGCCAAACAATAAGTCTTGACTGAAATTTTGTCTGTTTTTCTCCTGTTGTGAAACAAATTAGAAATAAATCAACCCGCTCGTCTGAACGTCAGGCGGCCCGGGTAGACATATTAACGTAATTTACATGAGCACCACAGGAGATTCCAGTCGACCGCTGGCCAGGTCTCATTAAATTAACGTGATAATGTCCCATTCTAATTTACAATTACTCCCTGCCATCAAAATGATGCTATTGAGCCCCGGATCCACCCTGCTGTCATTGAAAATCAATGATGTAACGTTTGCTTGAGCTCACAAGAGGTACAATTAACTGATCACATTATCCTAAAGAAAACTCATTCCAGCTAATACAGTGTTTATCTTGGTCCTCCGAATGATTCACAGTGAACCTAAGGGACAAATGGTACATGATCCATGCACTATTGGAATAATCACTATTACGGTTACTTATACTTGGGGTTAAGGATTTGAACAAACCCCTGGGATGATCTTGGAATACTTTTATTAAGCAAGGATGCATTAATTTGATCAAAAGTTACATTCAAGACATATAAATTATATATATAAGTGTCTTTTTGCATTTTTGCAAAGCAGATGTAATGTAAATACAATTCAGCTCAGAATTGGCTCAGTACGAAGCCTCAGAGAACACCCTATCAACCACCCAGAATTCCCTTGCAACCACATACTGTAGCAACGTTCTGGCAAACACATTGGCATCATGGCAGTGTCTTTTACTTGAGTAGTCATCAGGTTTTTTCAGAAAATATAAAAATCTAGTTCATTTATTCACAGTTGATTATGTACCATAATTAGCACTGCGCCCTGTAAAAAAAAGTCCCATTAAACATTGTTACAGCAAAATGATAAAAAAAAAACAAAAACAAAAAAACAGGAAGGAACACGTCTTTCAAAAGCATTCCATCCATCTGTTCGCTCTCCTCTTTTATGTCGTGATATATTTTATCCTTGCCTATTTACTTTATGTCCATACATTCCAAGAATAAAGAGTTCACATGACTGTAAAATGAGATTTGCTCATTACGAGTTACAGCAGTCTAGTGCCCCACAGGTCTAAAACTGCTCATTTAGTTTCATCTCTATCATTTCTCTCTCTCTCCATCCTTTAATTGCCATCTCTTCCAAGGTCTTCTTTCTGTATCTGCTCCCTTGACTCTATAACTGTACGAATATTTGTGGCTACGGATTACATCGAGTATGTGTTAGCTTTGACTGGCATAGATTTCAGATGATTAAATAATTAATTAAAAAATGTATAATTTTTGCATTGAACAAAGCATCAAACCAACATCTTTTCTCATTTTAATTCAACGTTAGATGATTTCTGAGGTGCGTGTCAGTCTGTTGATGCAGATCTAGTGCTTGGATCTATTTTATATCTACTTATCTGAGAGTGTTTTGGTTTGTGTAAGTTTAATGTAACTTATGTTTTGCAGGATAGGTCAGTGTTGTTTTTTTTTTATGTATTTATTCACTTATATTGCCTAAAACCTCTAAACTGAACAAAGGCCGCATTTACATTACATGGTTCAACTGACCCAATTCCGATTTTTTCCTCCCATGTGGCACAGATTGAATGTAACCCATGAACGTGTAAGCAGGAAAAAAACATATGGATTCTGATGTTCTCAGATTGGTTTCAGGCCTCATTCATATGTGGAAATAAATCTGATATGAATTGGATACATGCATGTGCATCTGCCATGTAAGCGGACAGATCGGATATCCCCCTGTCAATGCGAGTCATACGTCATTGAAAAAGCAAATGACATCAACTCATGACTCTTTTCAATGGCGCAATGGAGGACCCAATGTTTTGCTGACCTTGTGCGGAAAGCAAAAGCTTGTATTATCATTTCGTCTGTGTCCATTGCAAATTGCGCCATTTTTACTTCCTTTTAAGGGGGCAGTTGGGGACTAATGGTTAGAGAGTCAGACCCGAAGTAACCCGAAGGTTGTGGGTTCGAGTCTCAATACCGGCAGGAAATGTAGGTGAGGGGAGTGAATGAACAGAGCTCTCTTCCATCCTCAATACCCACGACTGAGGTGCCCTTGAGCAAGGCACCTAACCCCCAATCATTCCCCAGGCGTGTGTGTCCACGGTTTGCAGTGTGTGTGTGTTTAAGCTTTTCCGGGTCAGTACGTCTACCTTTGGTTGTTTCGCCATGATGTAAGCTTGTTTTAAAAAAAATTGGATATAGTTTTGGATAAGACCTGCAGTGTAAATGCGGCCAAAGTCGTCATCCTCACAGAATGTCAGTACTGTTTGTTCCCTGCAGGTCATTGAAGTCATCTGTGCACTTCTTGAACTAATATGCTTAAAAGTATCACCACAGCCACTTTTGAAGTGATGGTTCCTTCACAGACCATTGCGCATCAAGAGTGCCAGGTCAGCTTCAATAAATCCCTTGTAGAGGAAATACATTATTTTTCCTTTTTCTCTTCTTTTTTACACTTCTAATACAGAACACATCAATGATTTCAAATATCTGAACACTTGAGCAACACTTGAAAATATCTGAATGTAATTGCATTAGAAAACACATATCTGCAAACAAATGATACTAGAACTTCTCGGAGGCATTTATGCAATGACGTCATTTTTGTCAGATGCTTCCATTTAAAAAATCCAAAATACAGGCAGGGTTTTCATTCTGTGATCTGGAGGTGCAAAAAGTGGGACACAATTATTATTATTCTATTCTATTATTTAATTTTATTTTATCTTATAAAATGTATTTTCAGATCTATCAAAGTCAACATGTTACCTTAAGATATACATAAAATATTTAATGCCGTTTTACACACATTTAATGAATTTTATTTTTTTGATGTCTGATATCAAAATGGTTTATTCAGGTTTGTACATCTATCCTAAACAGATGATAGAATACTGTAGTACAAGGAAAATATAAAAACAAACTATTTCATTTTGGAAACATGTTTAATATTTAATACCACGATATTTTATTTAGCACAACGCTTAATATTGTTCCACACATTGTCACATAGATGGGAGACCCTGGTATAAAAAATGTTGAAAATCCTACTAATATACTTACTAATGTAACTTTATAATAGCTACTAAAGTTTTTTTTTTAAGCTTTGGATAGCTATTTTTTTCTTCATTACAGTGTATGTTTTAAGGAAGTTATATATAAACTCTTTCTTTTTTTTATATCTACTTATTTTCGGAAGAGATTTGGTTTACAATAGCTTTCTAAATTGCTTCTCTGTTCTAAAAGTGAAAATACTCAGAAATTTTATTCTACCCCGCCACAAACAAAAGGAAATGCTGACTCCATTGAGTGCTATTAATTGCTTTCCCATTCGTTCTGCTGATCTCCTGAAGATTAGATTGTAGCGCTTTGTCAGACAGACTCATGTTATTAATTATCATTCCACTGCAGTTTCGGTCAAGGAAATTATATTTCTGAGAGAATCATCTGAAATACAATAAGAGCTCTGGGGCATATCGTGCATTAGAAATGAAGTGTATTAACCTGTTTAGGACCTCTTGTAGACACTCTACGGCAGTACGCTTTGATTGTCAAGTTTTTTTTACCTGTAATTTTGAAAGATGATAATCATAAAGATGAATGTGATATTGATGTTTTTCCACAGTGCAGCCTCAGACACTAAACAGCTGTCTTGTTGCATTTTTCTTCAGGTTGGAAACCACAGAAGATCAGTCAGCCCAGTTATTTCCAAAACAACTCTGACATGTTTGGAAAGTGTTTAGAGATCATGAACTTACAAGTGTATGAACACTTCATGTGTTTTACCCCCAGTTGGTTCAGAACCACCAGGGAAATAGTGAGGAACACACCAGCTGTGAACATCAGTCAAACCTGAAACTGACTCAGATATTTGTATCTAAGGTAAGTTTTTCCACTGAGTTTCTTAAATGTTGTTTAAAGTGGGTCTGTTCCTCTCACAAAGCTTTATATGGCTTCAAATGACTTGGAATATAGTGGCCACACCCTTAACAATAAATGTTATTTATTGGCATCTATGGTTCCATGAAGAACCGTTAGCATCCATGCATGGTCATGAACTTTGATGGAAATAAGCTATGTGAAGATTCTTCAAAATTCTCGTTTTGTGTGGAAGAAATAGTAATACAGGTTTGGAAAACTTGAGAGTGCTTGATTTTTGCAGTATTTGATCAGAACGTTTTATTCACCTCATTGCTCCTGAAAACTTCAATACTTTATTTTGTATTCTGTCCTTTCATTCATCCCTAATTCTTACTATTCTTACATCTTTTTTCCCCTCTCTGTTCTAAGTAAGCTAAATGTTTCAGCAGCTACCGTCTCTGTGGCAGGTTAAATTAGGCAGAAATGATCACTCCTGGGAGCTGAGAGGATGCGGCAGAATGTGTAAAACAGACGGAGGAAGAATCCCAGTACCTGGAAACACATACTCTATTCTCTGGAAAGACAGCTGACCTAGGTATTAAATGTAGAATGAAAAACTCCTCCATTATATAGTATTTGTGTTTGGATGTTTGCCACTGATTAATGTCTCGCACTCAAGTGAACCATGCCTTGTATTGATTAGTTCCCAGAGAACATGTTTCCAGCCTGCAGGCCTCCAGTTAAATGCTGATCATTAAAGCAACAACAAAGGTTAGAACCATTAGCAGGGCCACATGCAATATTGCACAAGTCCCTGAGTGGACTAATCAGTTACTGGTTTAATCAGGTTTTCTTTTCTAATGCATTGAGCAAGTCACTGGATATTTAGGATGTTTGTAGAAGGTGTTGGTGAGTGCAGAATGCATGATATGTCTGGAGGTGGAAAAAGTGAGCGGAGTCTGTAGTTTATTAGGGAAGTATGATTAATGACTGCAGAACGAATTACGAATTAAACCGAGTAACAGAAAAAAATATGCATTAGACTGATATACAACAAGGACATGGATAGCCCTTGTAGTTTAATTAATATATTTAAAATAACAACCCAAAAGTGGGTCTGTGAAGCCGGTGTTATTTTGAATTTTGTGACTGCTCACACATTGTAGTGACGGTAGGGTTAGGATTAGGATTGGGTTTAGGATTAGATCAATACGGCACCTACGTGTAACGAAGGCCAGCTAGTAAGAGCTGTGCGAGTACACCTCACTCCCCTGGCCTCAAGAGGCGCATTAGCGACTGATGCTAGAGGCTGCGGACTTTAGCTTCCTTGTTAGAGTACCCACCTCCCATGCCGAAAACGGTGCTTTGAATCCTTCTCGGAGCGGTGTGAGTAGAACCGGAGGGGTTACAGTGGTGCTCTGACCTAGATTGAAGTGAGGTTTAAGGGGTGAGTATAACGGAGGCCAGCTAGTAAGAGCTCTGTGAGTAAACCTCACTCCCCTGGCCTCAAGAGGCGCATTAGCGACTGATGCTAGAGGCTGCGGACTTTAGCTTCCTTGTTAGTGTACCCACCTCCCATGCCGAAAACGGTGGTTTGAATCCTTCTCGGAGCGGTGTGAGTAGAACCGGAGGGGTTACAGTGGTGCTCTGACCTAGACTGAAGTGAGGTTTAAGGGGTGAGCATAACGGAGGCCAGCTAGTAAGAGCTGTGCGTGTAAACCTCACTCCCCTGGCCTCAAGTGGCGCACTAGTGGCTGACGCTAGAGGCTGCAGTCTTTAGAGTCCTTGTTAGCATGGCCACCTCCCATGCCGAAAACGGAGGTTCGAACCCTGCTCGGAGCAGTGCGAGCAGAACCGGAGGCATTACATTGGTGCCGTGACCCGGATGGGAGTGAGGTTTAGGGGGTGAGTGTAATGGAGGCCAGCTAGTAAGAGCTCTGTGAGTAAACCTCACTCCCCTGGCCTCAAGAGGTGCATTAGCGACTGTCGCTAGAGGCTGCAGTCTTTAGCGTCCTTGTTAGCGCGCCTACCTCCCATGTCGAAAACGGTGGTTCGAAACCTGCTCAGAGCAGTGCGAGTAGAACCGGAGGGGTTATATTGGTGCCGTGACCCAGATGGGAGTGAGGTTTAGGGGGGTGACTGTAATGGAGGCCAGCTAGTAAGAGCTGTGCATGTTAACCTCACTCCCCTGGCCTCAAGAGGCACATTAGCGGCTGACACTAGAGGCTGCAGTCTTTAGAGTCCTTGTTAGCACGCCCACCTCCCATGCCGAAAACGGCGGTTTGAAACCCACTCGGTGCGGTGCAAGTAGAACCGGAGGGGTTATATTGGTGCCGTGACCCGGATGGGAGTGAGGTTTAGGGGGTGAGTGTAACGGAGGCCAGCTAGTAAGAGCTATGCGAGTAAACCTCACTCCCCTGGCCTCAAGAGGCGGATTAGCGACTGACGCTAGAGGTTGTGGACTTTAGCTTCCTTGTTAGTGCACCCACCTCCCATGCTGGAAGCGGCGGTTCAAATCCTGCTTGGAGCACTGCGACTGATGCTAGAGGCTGTGGACTTTAGCTTCCTTGTTAGCGCGCCCACCTCCCATGCCGGAAACGACGGTTCAATTTCTGCTTGGAGCGGTGCGAGTAGAACCGGAGGGGTAACATTGGTGCCGTGAACTGGATTAAACGAGGAGCGTTTTTGCGAATCATTTGAACAAATGATTCAGTGATTCATTTGAAGAGAATTGTGGCATAAAAAAAATCTGTCACTTTTCACCACCTACTAATGAAGTAACCTGCTAAAAAACAAATCTGAACAGATTCAAGATTGCATTTTTTATCCAATTTTTTTGTAAAAATATCTGAATATGTGGCAGTCCAATCAAATAATGAGTACAGAAATTTACATTAGGCCTACTTGTCGAGAAATGAAAGTGATTAAATGCATTGATTTGTTGGTTACAGTATTCCACACAGCAATATCTTTATTGTACTGCACATTTTGCAAAAATTAGTAGGTCATGTCATTATTCGATTCATACAAATGTAGTTTTTAGTAAGCATAGTATAAAAATATGCCGTCTGTTGTCAGCTTGTGTGGGTGTTTGCTGTTTCTGTCTGAGTGACTTTTGTGATATTTCAGTAAAGTCAGTAAGGCGTGGAGAGTAGAATGAACCCCACGAGCAAGTCAATATTCTGAGAAATGGAGCTAATTTCTTCCTGCCGTTTGAATCACTTTAGCACAGTCCGACTAATGAGGATAATGAGCTCTCACTGCAGTTGTGGCTCCTAGCTGGGCTGCATCGATGCACATCTGCCTGGAGACACTCATGAAGACATTATGTATCAATGTTTTCAAAATCTCATATATAATGTAATTTAAAAAAAACACTAAGCACTTTAATTAAAAGGACTTGGTAATTACAGCAACATATTTACAGCCTATTTAAGTCTATTACTCATTACGAAACAGAACGTTTTCATAAAAATACCCTGGAAATGGTGTAAGATTGGAGGATAGATTTGGCAACATCTTAAAAGCCTATTCACACAGAGTCTTAATTTTTTACATGAAAAACATGCCCGATTTAAATTTACATTAATATTAGTTTATTTTGGGGTAAAAAAATTTTTTTATTTTTAGCTTAGTTTCTGTTTTTACCGGTTATATTCACAGCTGAGGGTGAGTGATGTTTGGTCTAGGAATGAATCATAATGAATCAAGCACAACAGACTGAAAATGAGAAACATGATGATGGTACAGGTAGATGAACACAAAAATGCTCAGGGGAAATATGTTCAAATGTGTTTATTGATCAATGAAATACAGACAGAATGAAAAAGTATAAACATGTTTTTCAGATTTTGTTTGTTTCCTTCATTTGGAATCGTTTAACATAATCAGGATGGCAAGATGATAAACAAGACAATGAGGATGATTGAGAATAGCACAGATGCTGATGAGTTTGAGGAATTGAGATCATGATATCATGTCGCAAAGCAAACAGAAAACCACATCCTTGCTAAAGTTACAGAATCTGTAAACATGAATCAGGGTCTAGCACCAACATGTAGCCGATGGGCGGCACAACCTTTGACACCTGACTTAGCTTAAGCTTAAGGCCTTCACAGAACACACAGGAAATATATACGCTATAGCGTTTAACACACTAAACTACCAATCCATGCACCATTACGGCTAGTGCTACATGAGCGCGAATACATTATTCCTGCACAGACCATCGTCAAATCAAGTGTAAGTCCATAAGGTCTAAAATAATAACAGCACCAAAAGATTACAGGATGACGCTCACCAGTGTAAGTCCAGTTAGCACCACAAGTTCTGTCGGCTAGACAGAACACTTTCAGAGAGAGACCAGACTCACTGTTCTTACACCAAACACACAGAACCACAGATTAGCTTCTTAGCGAATACACATAAGCATTACACGCTCGTCTGTTTGACATTTCTCACAAAGGATGATCAACTAGTCGACTAGACATGCAAAAACTAGTTTAATAGGTTCAAATAATGAGTTTAATTAATTCTTTAAGGTTTAATATTTTTGTTGCCGTTTAAAGATGAATTTAGACTTGTTTTAGCACACTTAGCTTTAGCATGGTAACTGTAATTTAGATTTTCAACATAGCTTCCATCGAAAAAACTAATTCACCACCTTTAACAAATTTAAAGAAAATTATTGTCAGGTGAATATATATTTTTATTAGTTTAATAAAAATTCATTTTTTAAATTTACTAATATTGTAATTGTTTATATTTTATGTACACTACCATTAAAAAGTTTGGGGTCAGAAAGATTTTACATTTAGAAATACACACATATATATATATATGTGTGTGTGTGTGTGTGTGTGTTATGGTTTGCAGAAAATATTAATCAGCAGAGCTGCTTTCAACATTGATAATAATATGAAATATTTTCGAGTACCAAATCAGCATTTTAGAATGATTTCTGAAGGATCATGTGACACTGAAAACTGGCGTAATGATGCCGAAAATTCAGCTTTTCATCACAGGAATAAATTACATTTTAAAATATATTCAAATAGAAAACGTTCTTTTTAAATTGTAATAATATTTCACATTTTTTACTGTTTTTAATCAAATAAATGCCGCCTTTATGAGCATAAGATACTTCTTTCAAAAATAATAAAAAATCTTACCAACCCCAAACTTTTGAATGATAGTGTACATGCAATTTTTGGCCTTGCGTTGCATCTCGCCTTTTTTCTGTCATTGTGTTTTAACATGGCATGTCAAGTTAAAACAGTTTTGAAAAATGCATTTCGAGATCTCTGCATTGTTCCTGTTGCGCTCCATCTAGACGTTTTTTAAATGCAAAAAATGTGAACACCTCCCATTAAGACATCTGATTGGTGTCTGATGGACATAAACCCTAATCCTAACTCTAACTAGTCGACTAGTCTTTCAGACGACCCACCAAATAGTTGATTTTGAAAATATGTAGCTTTGCACATCAACACTGCTGGTCGGTTTAGAGTGATTAACGTTTGAAAAGCAGTCATAGTTTTCCACAGACAGTAATTCAGGTCATTTACTGCTTTAATCTCTCATCTTAGTCGTTATGCTCGCAGTAATCATGGCTGCAGTGATTTTGCTGAGCTAGATTTGATTTGGAACATAGATGGCAGTTGGATGCCCGAGCTGAACTCATCCGCCATGCCAGCGCTCTGAATGCGCATGGGCCGTGTCTGTCTCTGTTTACTTTCGCACTTGGCGAGTTCTAAATGCCTCTGTTCACCGCTGTCTCATATTTTATGCTCTGATTCTTATCATACTAGCTAAATATAACCACAGGATACACACCACCTTTATGATACTCGATTTTTGGTATTATTTCATGATTGCCTTTTCCTCTCAGTTCTTCAAAGCTGACTTTTGTTTGATCGGCTGGGATTCTGGGAAATGTTCAGATGCGATCATGCGTATGTGTACACACACACGCGCGCACTCACACACACACACACACACAGAGAGAGAGAGAAAGAGAGAGAGTAAGCAAGAGAAAAGATTAGAACCCTAACAAAAAAAGTACTGTAGTTGTACCGTGGTATCAGATGGTAATACTATGGTAATTTTGAAATATACCATGGTATCCGGATTTTATGTACCATTGTATTTACATGGTACTTCCAAGAATATCATGGTACTACCATAATATATATCTAAAATACCATGGTACATGTTCAGAATACCATGATACTACCATGATAAAATGTCTTAAATACCATGGTAGTACCATGGTGCATATTAAAAGTACCATGTCAAATGTCCAGAAGACAATGCATGGCACCATGTACAAAATACCAGGGTAGTACCATGGTACCATGTTCAACATACCATGATAGTACGATGGTAAAATGTTTAAAATATAGTAGTACCATGGTGCCATGTCCAAAATACTATGGTAGTACCATGGTAAAATGTCCAAAATACCATAGTAGATACCATGGTAATAGTAGTATTATGGTACCATGATCAAACATCATAGTAAAATGTCCAAAATACCACGGTACAATGTGCAGTACCATGGTAGTATCATGGTACCATACTACTACTACTACTACTGTGGTATCTTCTATGGTATTTTGGACATTTTACCATGGTATTTTGGACATTTTACCATGGTATTTTGGACATGGCATGGAGATTACCATGCATATCATTCCGGACATTTTGCCATGGCACTACTATGGTATTTTGGACATGTATGTCCAAACTACCATAGTAGTACCATGGTAAAATGTCCAAAATACCACTTTAGACACCATGGTAGTAGTAGTATTATGGTACAAAACGTCCATTATATTACTACTATGGTATTATGATCAAACGTCATAGTAAAATGTCCAAAATATCATGGTACAATGTTCAATACCATGGTAGTATCATGGTACAATGCTCAAATGTCATGGCACAATGTGTAAAATACCATGGTATTATTCCATTTTATGGTACTCATGTTCAAAATACCATGGTACATTTTTGTTAGTGAAAGAAAGGAAAGTACTGTGGCAGTACCATGGTAATACCATAGTGCGTTGATATATACTGTGGTACTGAATGATTACCATACTAAAATACTATGGTATTACCATGGTATTTTTGTAAGTTTAGAGAGTGGATGTTTATATTTTCCCAGACTGAATATGTATGTACGGTAAATGTGAACAAATCGCTAAAAGGCATTTTAATCATATACTGATTAATTTATTAAGTCTGTCAGGACGGTTTGTCCCAAACCGAGTCATGAAGTACATGAACTTGAAGAATATCCCATTTTTTTCCTTTTTTTCTTAAAACAATGAAAAAGGAAAAAAAGAAAAAGAAAAAATCTAGCATCGATACAGACACACATTCAAACACTGCTTGTTAGAAACACGCATATAGTTTCCTTTAGATCGCATACGTTTTCTCTCGCGTCTAAAGGAAACGTGCCGGATGACAGCTTAGCACTTTAAGTACCACTTTAAAGTTGAGGTTGAGACCATTCGGTTTGTTCAAATGTACCAAAACGAAACAAAAAACATATAAAACGTTAATGCAAGCAAATAACTGTATGTTCAAACATCCGTTCAATGCAAAGGACCGATCTAGAGTCAGACTGCGTAACACGAACCGAACTGAGAGTTCTGACTCCGTAAAAAAAAATATCGCCCGATCCAATTGCAGAAACCTCCGATCACAAGCAATGGTGAAACGTTACATGATATATCCTTGATTTTCTTCTCGGTTGATAATAAAGACACAGGACTGGATGTGAATGCTTGCATACACTTTTGAATCAAGCGCTGTCCTGAGTTGCTCTGGTGGTTCTGGTTCATACTTCAAGGTTCTAGGATCCCATCCAGACCTAAAAACAAGGCAGTCCGAAGGAGATGACATGCTTGAACAGCAACCTTTCGGAAAAAAGGGAAGATACGAATTCTCAAATCTCTGTCCGTGCAAACACGACCAAACGAGTGAGCGTTAAGCACGATAACGGTTCAAGCACTTCCTTTGCAGTTGCAATTCCACCGTCGGACGGAAAAAGCGTAATAAAATATTCGTCGTTGCAGTGGCTTGGTCTTCCCTCTGTTTTGACTGATATGCTTCATGTTAGGCAGAGGTTAAGGAGTCCCGCCCCTGCTCCAGCGGCCGGGCGGCCCTGCAGTGCAGCCCCTGGTGAAAATGAGGTTAACCACGATCTCCGATCTCAAAGGGAGCAAAGCAATATTGCACTGCCTTTCCGACAGACAAAGAAAGCGGTGCTCAAAAACAAACGAATAAACTAAAACAAAAGCAAACACAATCCATAATTAAGGCTGTTAAAAATATTGCAGAATATTTTGGCCCCTGTTTTGAGACAGACTGCCACAACAGTCAAAACTTCCCCCACTACATATCACTGCAAAATATTTCGAGCAGGGAGGGAAAAATAAAAGCGTATAGAAAAAGGAAAAAAAAAATTCGTGAAAAGAAAAAGAAAAAAGATCCTCTTTGGAGAGAAAGTCTTTATTTGGTTTGGGAGTGCTTTAAAGGGAATCGTAAATATCTCTGTTTGAAAATAAATTATAGATCGGAGCCAAGCAAAAATCTGAAAAGATAAAACAAAATGACTCCTGTGACGTTATCATTTAATTTTTTTCGCGTTTCAGCGTGCACTTGTAAAACCTAAAGGTATAGCAATCAGCGTTTTCCACGTCGAACAGTGGCACTAGACGTCGCAATGCACCGTGGGATTTTTGCAATCCCTCAAGTCCTACAGCGGGTGCACCGGGGCCAATGGGAGAAGAGAAGGGGGTTTTGGGTGGGGGGGGAGGAAAGCGCCCCTCATCTCCTGGAGAGGGGAATCAAAGCAAAGGCCCTCGCTGTTCTCCTTGAGCGAGACGCGGGTCGAGAGCCAAAGTCCGCAAGTTTAGCGTGTTTACACCACTGTGTCTTGTGGCTGTCTGACTCACACCCACTCCTGCATGGAGCGTTTACAGTACAGTATGTGTCGTGGCGTACCCTTCCTCTTGAACTGAAAGACGGTGTAGATCAACACCAGCAGGCAGAGCGCCAGGATGCAGGGTATGACAATAGCGATGGCTTTGACCGTGCTGGCTTCGTTGTCCAGTTTAATCACGACGTCCTCGTCATCCGTCGGCTGCAGGTCGGGGTCGATGGGCGTGAGGTCGCATCCCATGAAGTCTTTCAGGATAGAGCGAGGATAGCCGGGCTCCACCCGCAGCCTGTGGTTGTTGAACTTCCAGTATTCTTTACCCTTGTAGAAATATGTGAAACCTGCGACACATGAGACATTTGTAAGATGGTTTTATATTTATATTGGATATTTAATTCATGCTCATTTCCACCCATGTTTACATTTTTGATTACGTTTGCGTTCGTGTAAATATAATCTTTAGCAATCTCAAACTGAATATCCATTTTTCATACTGTACATAATATTGAGATGTCTAAATTAGTATTTAAATGTATTGATTTGTTGTATATATTTTGTAAATATATAAAATATATAAATATATAAAAATATATTTTATACAAAATTATATATATATAATTTATAGAAACAAATATAATTTTCACATTTTTTAATATTAAAAATATAGCTAAAATATATAAAAATATATTTTATAAAAAATTGTGTGTGTATATATATATATATATATATATATATACACACACACACACACATAAAGCTATATTTTTTAATATTTAAAAATGTGAAAATTATATTTTATATAATTTTATATTTTTTGAAATTTAGTTAAATTATTTAAAAACATTTGATTTTTGATTGAATCCGTTGATTTTTAGTTTTGTTATATTTAGGTTTATTTAGGTTTTATTTTTATATTTTTAAATATTTAAAAAAAAAAATTAAATTTTATATAATTTTATATAATTATATAATTTTATATTTTTGTTATATATTTAGTTTTTTTTATTTTCAAAAAATACATTCATTTTTCATATTTAGCATTTTTTTCTTTTAAAAGTTAAATTCATTTTGAATTGTAAAACCATTATGATACATAATTTTTTATTTTTTTTTATTTTATCCTATTTTTTATTTTTTTTAATCCAAATTCAATTTTAAAAGTATTTAAAAATATATTTAAATTTTATATAATTTTTTTGTTATATATTCAGTTTTTTTAATTTTCAAAAAAATTAATTTTGAATTTTATTTTGCTACCATTATGATGCATGATTTTTATTTATTTGTTTATTTTTTTAATCCTATTTTTTTTTTTTTTTTTTTATATTATTTTATCCAAGTTCAAAACCTAGAAGTTCAGGCCTGCTGGATTAGACATTGAGCCATGGTGCAAATGTGGGTGATGCAAGTTCCAACCTGACATTTATCCTGATCCCATATCCCCCCCAATAATTTCCTGTCACTCTCCACTAAATCTGATGAATAAAAATTCTAAATCCTTGAAATAAAAATGTTTCATATGGGAACAGCTCTCAGTGTGACTTGAAAGACACTAAACCAAAGAGAAAGGCTCATCGTAACACCACTGTGTTATCGTAAAATCTATACTTGCATTAAAACAGGACTAGAGCTGAAGAAAAAAGCTGTCCATTCCGATCTCCCCATGATCGGCTGGCCATGATGACACATAATTAGGGTCAATTTTCTCTACTCTGTCTCGCCCACAGAGGCCTTTTGGGTAACGTGCAGAGACAAGGCTGAAAGAAAGCCCACAATCGCTTTCAAAGTGTGGTTAGCCAAACAATTTCCCTGGAATATCAATCCACCCTTCACGCTCAGATGATCGCCTGCGTCCACGGGCAAACCTGGCACCGGGGCTGGGTACAGATGGCATGTGTGTGGCTGTCGACCTGCGAGCCTGCAGCTATGGACTGAACTCATGCAAGACGTACCCACCTCGAGAGCCCCTACAGAGATTACACTTGCCCTGAAATTCACAACCCTTCATAACTGTGTTCTTGTACACAATGAAAATAGGGCAGTGTAAGTGAGAATTATATGGCTTTAAACTGCTTCATAATGGACAGAAAAGATTTGCGGAATCATTTCTGGTATAATATCTGCATGGGCTGTTTGTAGTTTATCATGCTTTTTTACATTTTCAACTTTCTTTAGTGAGTAAAGTTGCTGTTTTGCATTGAAAAAGGTCTGCAAAGTTACAAAGCATAAGTCCACTTCAAAGGGAGTTATTTTCTATCAGTTAGAACTGTTTCTGAACTCCCTGAAACGCCTCGATTGGAGTCTTGAGTTTTCTTCCAAGAACGAACACTTCACAATATTCCTCATTTAAATAATTCCCGCCAATGTATACGCAAAAAAAGGGGTGTTAGTAGTGTGTTGAAACTCGCAGTTATGGTAAAGGGCGTGACATTTCCGAAACAAGCTTTAAGCGTTTGACTAATCACAACACACTTGTCCAACCAACCAATCAGAGCACATTGTGCTTTTCGGAAGGAGGGGCTTCATAGAGACCAGAACTTTACAGAGCATTACTGACAGACTGGAAAAAGAGGTGCCGCCTGTAACAATGTAAAAATATGTGAAAAATAATGTGATTTTTGAACATTCAAGCATGCAAACCTGTTCTAGTAGACCTCAAAAACAAAATCAATACTTAATAGGTCACCTTTAAATTAGTTAGCTCACCAGTCCTTGTAAGTTTTGCATATGTTTATATTCTTTGTTGGTTTTGGTTGTTTTTTATAGCATATAATTTTCAGATTTTTTTCCTTGGCTACTGCAATTGTTTTTTTCCTTTCTCTGAACGGCTTTTTATGTTGGTCCCAAATTTGGGTCTTAACAATATACCCAATTCTTTTTCTGCCATTTTTGCCTTTTTATTCAGAATATAGTGGAGAAACAACAGGAAATTATGGGAAGATGACGAGGCCATGTGATTGGGAAATGTTTCAAGCCGGATTCAAACTCATGTCATCTGCTTGAGCACTAGTGTTGTCTAAAGTACGGTCTTCGATAAAAAGTTGGTACTGAAATTTTAAAAACGTGATGCTTTGATTGCTGTTGAGCGGATTCGTAAACACCTCTGATTGGCCATTGTGTTCACGCGCTCAACAGATATGTCTGTGATTGGCTACAATGATCAACGCACGGGAGCGTTTGAAAGCACACGGAAGTGTTTGAATTTGAAAGCGGGAGCGTTTGAAAGCAGGCGTCTATCAGCGAACCGGTCGCTCAATGAAGAGTGTCATTGATGTCTATTTACAACATGTTTTTGAAGCGTTGATCATTGTAGCCAATCACAGACATATCTGATGAGCACGTCAACACAATGGCCAATCAGAGGTGTTTACGAATCTGCTCAACAGCGCTCAAAGCGGCACATTTGAAAAATTTCAGTACCAACTTGGTATCGAAGTTTTGTTAAAATGACCAACAACTAAAAAACTTGAATGAATTGCATTAAAGACTACATTATAATCTTACCGTTAGCCTTGTCCACAAATGCTCCCTGTGGAGAATCTGGAACACCCTTCCATACTGTGATGGACTTGGGATAACCAGGATCCATCGTTCTCATGTCTTCGTTATATCTCCAATACCTGCATATAGGTAAGTAAAGAAAGTTTTACACACACACACACACACACACACACACAGATGAACGCTCACATGCTGTGCACATACCTATCTCCTTTGAAGAAGTAGGTCTTGGCTACGTCCTCCCACCAGACGGCTGTCTCTATACTCTGTGCTGGCATGCCGTTTCCAAACATTGAGATGTCCTGGGGGTAGCCAGGCTGTAGCATTGTGTCCTTGAACACCCAGAACTGCTTCCCTAGAAAAAGCACAAGAACAAAGGAGAAATCAGGAGATTACAGTATTCAGCCCTGGGAACATTTTCACTGGGCCAAATCAGAGTGCTCAGTGATTTAGCTCAGTCAAAGGAAGAAAATGTAAATCATAGCTTCTATAAATTCTCTTTGACTTGCTGATATTTTCAAGTGTTGCTCCACTTATGGCTGAGGGATAAGTTGAATTTGGACTATATGTTGATTATATATTCTGATGATATTAATGCGCTTGTTAGTTGGCAATTTATTTTTTGTTACTGATAGCATTGCGATTCTTCCTGTGACTTTAGTATGAGTGTTGACAAAAATAGCGTTATTCCTTGGCGTTCATTTAGTGAATAAAAGTGAGGAAAATATGCCTTGATTGATTGTACTGTATTTTGTTCCATATTTTGCTGTACTGTACGTACTGTAATGGCTGTTTGGTTGAAATGTTGATAGTAAAAATTGCATAATAAACAGCCATTTTTTAAGCCATTTTATATATTTTACTTGTATGTGCATCTATATATATATATATATATATATATATATATATATACTGTATATACAAAATGTAATGTAATATTCCATTAAGAATATTACAGTAAAAAGGTTTTAATTTACATTTTAATTGCTGTACATTTTAAAGACAGTAGACAATTACTACCATTATATAAATACTGTACAGTTTTATTATTATTATTTGCATTACAGTAATGAAAATTAAATACTATATATAAAATAGTAAATCATAAATATTACAGTAAATACACAAGTATTACGGAATATATATATATTTATATATATACATATGACACATATGATTATGGTCACCCTGGACCAGAAAACCAGTCATAAGGGTCAATTTTTTGAAATTGAGATTTATACATCATAATCATAATAAATAAGCTTTCCATTGATGTATGGTTTGTTAGGATAGGACAATATTTGGCCGAGATACAACTATTTGCAAATCTGGAATCTGAGGGTGCAAAAAAATCAAAATATTGAGAAAATCACCTTTAAAGTTGTTCAAATGAAGTCCTTAGCAATGCATATCCACTCACAAAAATACATTTTTGATATATTTACGGTAGGAAATTTACAAAATATCTTCATGGAACATAATTTTTTTGCTTAAATATCCTAATGATTTTTGGCATAAAAGAAAAATCAATAATTTTGACCCATACAATGTATTGTTGGCTATTGCTACAAATATACCCGTGCGACTTATGACTGGTTTTGTGGTCCAGGGTCACATATTTCCTGTTTGTGCCAGTGAAATTTGACTTGAATCGCTGATAATCTGACACTGAGGTTATTGATACGGAATCCCCAATATTGACATCATTTCCAGATAAATGTCTGTCTCAGCAAAACCAAACATTCAATTTCACAGCTCAGGCACTTCCTGTTTGCTTTTAATTACCGTGACCGGGCCTTTGACCGTGCGTCTGCCACTGTTACTCAGTCCTGACATGTTAATGCCTTCACTTTAAAATGTCAGTGTGCTTTAGTGTCGGTAATAGAGGAGGGAGGAGAACAGGGGTGCAGCGCTGACCCTCTGAGCTCAGGAAACCGTCTGTGATGCATGTCGGCAGTAGAAGGGGTTAAGGGTGTCATGGTTTGTTTGGAGTCCGTGGGGGTCAGAGGAGGACAGGTTCGTCATTTTTCCTCTGGAAGAGGAAATGCCTGTCACGTCACCTGGGTCTTTCTCATGACCCTCTCAGCGGGGTCAGCGTCTCTCTGTGCCAAGCAGTGCCATCCAACAGGGCCGATGAGTGCAAGAGAGCTCTAGTATTGGGTTTGTTCATTTGTGTCTGTGTTTTGCCAGTGATTGTGTGAGTATGTTTGTGAAAGTGAAATTACAGGATGGTTTTATTGTAAATGTTGGCTTGAGGTCAATGTTATCCAGAGCAACACATTTAAACTTCCAGATTTGGCCATGCTTTCTGACCTACTTAAGTGCTGAGAGGTCAGTGTAAGTGATTCTCACTGTGTGCTGCTTTCTGCTGGCAATGAGTGTGAAAAAATGTGTTTATTTGCGTCCACATGGACCACACACACTGTGTATGTACTACTCCATGGGAAGGTAAAACACAAGCATGATGACTTTATAATCGCAATCAAAATGACCTTAATGTGAATTCAAATATTTCTCATCAAAACCATATTATCGGATTCATATTCATATGCAGCCATTTTATTATAATACATAATATCTTATTATTATAATGTTTATTTATATTATGTATATTATTTAATTTAACAGTGTTTTTTTATTTGTATAGCATTTTTCACAATTCTTGTAGTTTGGAAGCAGCTCTATATCCTTATGTAGTGTCAAATATTGCCTCATTTGTGTCTCATTTATGTTTTTTTTTTCCCTCCAAAAGAATTTAAGGAGAAAACTATTGAAGCTCATTTCTGCCTCAGAGTAAAAAATCAAAATGTAATTTTGACTTTATTTCTTACAATTTTAGGAGAAATATCTGGGACAAATTTGATGCAGAAAGCATGCACAATCACACAGAAAAACACAGAAACAACTGGTAAATGTTCCATCCATCCATAATTCAATCCATCCCTCTCTTTTCCCTTGCTCTCTGATCTGATATTGGAGATGTGAGGTGTACAGGCAAATAAATAATTAAAATGACAGGCATGGTGGGCTAAAAAGGTTCATTAAGCTCTCTGAACACGGGAGACCATTTGTCTAGTTGTCGAGGAACAAAAGCGTGTGGAAAACTGCTGTGTTTGTGTAGGTGTGTGTGTATTTGTCATTATCTCATTTGGCCCAGCCTCTTCTTTTCCTTTAGCTATTTTCAACTCTCTCTCTCACACACACACATACACAAACACACACACATTTTCCCTCCCTATGGGAATAATACAGCTCTGTATATTCATGCTTTATATTTTCTACATGATTACACTGAGATCTGTATTGTTTCCTTCAGTAACGCATGAAATGTGATTGCAAAGCCTAATATTGCCATAGGTTAGCGTTACAGATACAACTAAATATAAATAAAAAAATAAAAAAATTCAAAAGTGGACTCAAAAGTTAATTTTTATATTGTTTACGGATAATACAAATATTCCCTTTTGATTCAACTTGAGAAAATGAAGCCTAGTTTCGTTTGCTTGTGAAATAGTTCATTAAGCACACTGTGTTTTATAAATAATATAATTATAAATTATGTAGTAGTAGTAATAATAATAACATTATTATTATTATTATTATTATTATATTAATGATATAATGATATAATATTTATATAATTATAATTATTGATATAATAATAATAAATCATCAATATAATAATAAAAAATATTATGACTACTATTATGAATATTATTATCATCAATAAATATTGTAACATTTGTACATGATTATTACTATTTGAGACCTAATGAGATATTGAACTGAGAAGTAAAATGTGCTTAATTGTCAGAAAAATGATGTCACAATGCTGGGCGATTTCAAAACACTGCTTCATGAAGATCCGAAGCTTTACAAATCTTTTGTTTCGAATCAGTGGTTCAGAGCGTGTATCAAACTGCCAAAGTCACATGTTGCCAATTTAGTGATTTTGTCACTAGATTTAGTGACTTCCCTGCCCCTTTTGAGTTTTTTTTTAAAGTTTAGGGACAAATCTAGCAACTTCTTGGACAAACCTTGTCTAGATTCTTATTTTGCCCACTGATCTATATTCATATTTATATATAGTAGTCAACATTTGAAGTGGATCAAAACCTTTCATCAAAGTTGTCCTAAAACCTTCTTCTTAGGACAACTTAGTTCTTAGGACAACTTTGATGAACTTTTTTGATCCACTTCAAATGTTGACTACTGTAGATCAATGAATTTGCCATTATGATGTCATCTAGTGACATTTATCTACCAGTTTTAGCTTTTAATTGAAAGCAGTTGGCAACACTGCCAAAGTCACGTGATTTCAGTAAACAAGGCTTCGTTACGTCATAAGTGTTTCGAAATTTCCCACCACTGGGGGGCGTGACTTTGGCAGTTTGATACACGCTCCGAACCACTGATTCAAAACAAAAGATTCGTAAAGCTTTGAAGCTTCATGAAGCAGTGTTTTGAAATAGCCCATCACTAGATATTGTTGAATAAAGTCTTTATTTTGTTTTTTTGCCGCACAAAAAGTATTCTTGTCACTTTATAACATTAAGGTTGAACCACTGAAGTCACATGAACTGTTTTAAATACGTCTTTAGTAGCTTTCTGGGCATTAAAAAAGTGTTAATTATCTTGCTGTCAATGGAGGCCTCACTGAGCCATCGGATTTTATCAAAAATATCTTAATTTGTGTTCTGAAGATGAACGAAGGTCAGGTGTGGAACGACATGAGGGTGAGTAATTAATGACAGAATTTTCATTTCTGGGTGAACTAACCCTTTAAGGCAATGGCTATTTGTAATAAGCAAATAATACTATTTGCACTTTAGTGGATTGTAGTATAGGCCTATTAGAAAACAGTATGCAATAATAATAATATATGTGATTATATTTAGTAAAATCTTAAATGGATGCTGCCTTATTGAGACATTACTTGTCTCAGTTCCTAAATCATCCATCACAATGGTGGGCGGAGCTAGTGTAAATAGCCTCTGCCAACAAGGTGGGCTATTTACACCTGGTGTAAATAGACACTCCGAAATCTTAATCCTAAAAAATAAGCTTAATTTTCTATAAGCAAAATATGAAATACAAAAAATATAAAATACATGTGTCTTTCCTTTTTAATTTTGGGTAAAATAAGACCCATGCTCTTGACAGTTTTGCGAGAGTCACTCTCACACACATGCATTCTCCTGTATTCACTAGATGAACTCCTAATGTTGTTATATTTAGAGGCAAACTGCCCTTTCCAGCAAGTCAGAAAAACGGTGTAGATAAACCAGTGAGAGCCCTACAGCAGTTGACCTCTCTGTAGAAACAAGGTTAAGTCTCATCTTCACACTGTTCTCTCACTATCTCTGAACTCAACTCGCCTCTTACGCTTGTAAACAAACCACGCTGAGGGACGTTGATCTGATGTGTAGAAATTTTACCTTTGAAGAACACAAATTTGCCCTTGCTGTTCTCATAGACGGCGTCAATCTTAGGTGGCAGACCCCTCCAGAAGACATTGATGAGCATGGGGTAACCGGGCATCACGGCGTTATCTCTGACCCTCCAAAACCAGTGGTCCTTCATAGAGAGAAGATGATTGAAAGAGAAAAAATACATAAAGAAACATTAGTTGTATGGCACGTTTTAGGTCTTACAGCTCCCATAAGGCTTTGCATGTTGTCTTTTTGGAGCACAGAGTGGTCGATACAAGGCTTTAGAGGTTTTCTAAGAGGCTTTGTCTTGTAAACAACAGCTATTCTGTCATTCTTTTTAGGGCGAAAATGTATATTTTATTAAATCAAACCCAAAGACATCATGGAATAGTTGTATTTGTGGCATCCTGCCCTTCACCTACTGTGTGCAGCACAGCTGCTCTCACTTCCAGCTTTGGAAAATCCCCCGTCACACATCTACAGCATTGATGTCACTGCTTTGATGTCTCCAAAGCTTGTTTAAACATTGGTGGCAAAACAGACAGTATCTCCGTCATCACTCTGTGGTGGCTGTAACAATCGTTGCCTCCTGGGAAGTTCCTATTTATGAGTCCAGAAATCAAAATTATGACGGGATGTGCGTTCAAGTCAATAGACACTGTGGGCAATTTCATATTTCTTTCTTTCTTTCTTTCACAGTTCCAGACAGACGCAGGAGGCTTTTTAGTCCTGGTGAAGAGCAAAGGATGCACATTAGGTGTGTAATTGATGTTTATCTGTGTGTTTTATCATTCTTTTGCTGCCACAGAGGATGATGGGAAATCAACCCTGTTGCCTCATAAACTGGATAAACGAGTCGCATTTTCTGCCAAGCTTTATCTCTATTCGTTCCAAACCTGTATGACTTTTTTATTTTTATAATTAAAATTATATATATATATATATATATATATATATAAAACTGTAAATCATTTAAATTAATATAATTAAATAAAATTAACTATAATATAATTTATATATATAAATTGTGTAATAAATAAAAATAATAATATAATATTATAAAATATTTAATAATTTAATTTAAATATAATGTAAATAATTTACATAAAATATAATATTATATATTTACAAATATTGTTATATTATAAACTGGAAAACGAGTAGCATTTTCTGCCAAGCTTTTCATCTCTATTCGTTCCAAAGCTCTATGATTTTTTTCTTCTGTTGAACATAATTATTTTGTGTAGTGTAGCACAGCTGGAACATGGTATTGACCAACATCACACCTATAGCATCTATAGAACCGCATCTTTTTATATGAGAAGTTCTGCGATACTTCACTGTATCTCTGTATCTCTCAGAATACAATTTAACAGCAAGCTTGAGTATAACATAATGGTTCGAGAATGACAACTCCATTATTCTTCAAGCACAGATTTGCTTCTCCTGACTAATCTTTTGTAGCAAATTGAAGCATGTAATTTGACCATCAGTATCTCTAAAACTGAGGGCCTCTTTCATTTTGTCCTGCAGTAAGGCACTCAGACGACACTTCTTCAGTCTGTAAATCCCGCCTGTTCCTCGCTGATAGTATTCTGTATTCGATTACAGAAACGTCATTCTTCAGATTTTGCACCACTTTAATTCCACCTGTTCCTCTTGTACCAACTAGTGTTATTGTAGTATTATATCTATATACTATTCTAGTATTCATTAATATTTTAAATTAGCATTTATTTTTTTATATTTTTAGTTTTTAATTTTAGTTTAGATTTCATTTTATTTCAGCTAGTTGCCAACACAACATTTCTAATTTTTAATTTTTTTTAGTTAAAGTTATTTATATTTTACTTTATTTCAGCTTAACTAAAATGAACATCCTCATACTACTGTACAGTAATCCTAGAATTGTCATTTACACACTGCCCAAAGGATTGTACGCGTGGTTATGAAATATTTTTATTGTTTGTCATTTCCAATCAAGCTGTGATTTTATGAAGCTATGCAAAAGTGTAAAAATATTATTTAATTGTGTGTATTTAGGATGCATGCAGTGCTTGCTATGATATTGATCCAAGCAAAGCAAGACGAAAAATACGGCCATTTTATTCTAAAATTGATTTATGTATCATTTTCATCACTTAATGGTATTAAACACAATACATAATTGGGGATGTGATGGAAATTATGTTGTGCTGGAAATGCATGATTTGTGGTGGATGTATATCTATATATTGTAGTTTTTAACCCTCTGGTGCTCTTTGGTCATTTTTGACTGAACAGTTTTGTTTTTTTTTTAAATTTTTACTTCATCTGAATGGTACGAAACTTGGTAAAGGTTTTGGCACTTGCTGTGTGAACACACACACACACACACACACACAAAAAATCATGGGCATGATTCAGAAAGGTTAAATGGTCCTGAAAAAAGATGGTCACACTTGTGCTCCTCACGGTCAAAAATGACCGCACTGGAAATGAATGGGAGACGAATTTCATCTAGTGTATACTTTTGGTACTGCGGCCAAACAAAATATTACTGAAAGCCCATTTTTTGAGATATTAAGCTCAAATTTGGAACATAACTTGTTTAGATTTATGGCTTTGATTTTCTTGCAGTTTTAGAATAAAACGTATTTCATATATTTCATATAGAAATTGAAAATAGTATTTTTGTGCATTTTTCATAACAATAAAACATAAAATTCTGTAACTTTTTTTTAAGTAAACTTTTTTCACTTCAGCAATAATCTTTGTCATCTTTGAAAAGAGATCAAAATTAAGTCTGTGCTCTGAAGCATTCAAAATTAATGAAAGTTTGGAAATTTCATTTTCAGGTCTATGCTCAAAAAGTGAATAAATGGATTATAAATACAGCGTAAATATAATTTAGTACCATAAAATCCCCTAAAAATACAAAATATTAAATAAAAAACATTATCGAACTAAAATGTAGTACATTAATTTCATTGAAATAAAAAAAAAATTGGCATTTTTGACCTATACGTGAAAAGCAACTAGCGAGAGAGTGAAAAGTGTGTATCTTTAATGATAGGATACAATAAATGTGTAATCAGTTCTTCTGAACTAAGGACGTATAAAAAATTAATGCAGTACAGAAAACTCTCTTCCATTTCCATTATCTGACACCATACATGACTACACAAACACAATCAAAACTGCCATTCTCCCGTCCGCCCACAGCAGTCAGCAGGAGTCTTTTGGTAGTGAAAGTAGTATTCTGTCTCCTTGGAGAAAATACTGTAACTGAAATCTTATTAAACCGATAAATCACAGGCATTTTGGTTATTATTGGTGTTTACTAATCAAATATCTCTAACGCTATGGCTTGTAGTTTGGGTTAGTGATTTGGACAAACCCAAATGAAACTCTGGTGTGTAACTTGTCACATACTGTTTGTGCTACAGACTTGAATGACAGCTCAAATGTGAATTGGTCCAGTAAGCAGCCACCTAGCAATCACATACTAACATGCTAACAGCCACTCAGAACACATTAGCAACTGCAAATGAACACAAAGACAACACTCCAGTCACCTTTTTCTTCGCTTTTATATAAGCTCCTACTTTTTCTCATCCTCCTCTTCTATCAGAAAACCAAAGACAAACAAATTTGACTGGCACTATGTAATCACAGGAAGGCCCACACAGACAACAGTGACATATGCACAACCAGTAAACGTGTGGTCCCTGGAGGCAACACATTCATCTGCGTTTCATTATTGTTTGGCTATGAGAGAAGACACGCTGTTGTGTCTGCATTCAGCTCTATACAGCCTGAATGAGTGAGAAATGACAGGCCACGGGACACATTGCATAGCTTCAGTGTTAAAATAGACTCTGTCACATGAAATGTTTAATGTCGGCATGAAATGAAAGTTGCGATAGTCTTTCCTTCCCTATTGTGACGTATATCTGAACGGCTGAAATGGCTTCTCGAACAAGAAAAAATGTAGGGTGGGACTTGCTTTTGTCCATGGGAATTGATTGGATGGTTTGGATGGTTGTGGTTTGCTATTGGTCGATCTCATGTGAGTGACAGATTGTCCCGCCCTCGCGCCAGTAAACATGTCATCAGAGAAGAGATGTCGCTGCAACAGGAAGGGCAAGTTATTTTCATTGAAAATTACGAGGGCACAACAAAATTATGTGTACATTTATAGGCCTAATAAATACTGCAATGTTACATAAAAAATGGGAAAAAATATAAAAAAAATGGTCAATTTTGTTATAAAAGTTATATTTCCAGAAGTTTTCAACCTTTCTTATTAATTTAATTTTAAGATAATTGTATTTATTTATTTACTTGCATCAAGATAACCTATAACAGCGGAGATGAGCACATGTATAACTTAGTAAAAATATTACTTTTTTGCAGTTATGTATATTGCATCTGTGAGATCATAAAATATAGGCTTAAAATGTGGGGTTGCATGAATTTTGGAACTTAAAAAATGGGTCACAGACCAAAAATGTATTCTGCTTTATTCTGTAAGAGAGAGTGCCTTATGTGACCCTCCATACCTCATTTTTAGGAACAGTCACTCTCAGAGAGATCATTATCTGGTACAAGTTGGACTGTCTTCAAGTTGGACTGTCTTCATTTAAAATATCTTGAATTTAGCTGAGTAACATGGAGGAGTGAAATGTTAAATATAATGTAGTACAGGAAGCGGCAGTAGGATAAGAGAAATTGAAGCACACGCTGTTCAATTTTGAGACTCATATCAGAATGGTTAGTGTTTTTATACTATTCTTAAGCTTCCCTTCAGTATATAGGGCTGGAATCATGTTTAAGTTACAAGTTTAATATTTGATACATGTTTGAAACAATATGAGGGTCAAAAAATAATGACAGATTTTTTCATTTTTAGATTAACTTAAATCAGACTTAAATCAGTGTAATTTCTGATTCAAAGGGTTGTTAATTGTTAATGGAATGATTAAGGAACCAGAATTTTTACATCTACATTTCTCATATTTCTTGGCCCTACAGCTATATATTGATTAATTCATATATTGTGGAGGGGAAATATTTGAATTTGTCTGATTTTTCAGGACGAAATCGTAAGTTACAAGATCTCAACATTAGGATGTGAATACGGATTCCACGCAGAGCGCTCATGTGAGTGTGAGGTTTAGCCTGTTCAAATGATGCACACTGTAACAGCCAGCCAATACTGAACACAGGGATGCGTGCAGGGAGATGGAGGGATGGAGAGATGCATCGGAAAGATGAAAGCACCACAAGCAGTGTGGTGCTGGGCAGGTTGAGAGCTTGCTGCTGGGAGATCGGCCTCTATCTCTCTGCCTCTCACTGTTTCACAGTCTACAGATCCCTCACCGGACTGTGAAACTCTCCTCACAGAAGTGGACGGAAGAGATCTGTCACCGGGCACAGACTTAAACCACATCAAACACCAGCACTCAGGAGACAGGCAGTCAGTTGAGTGAGACACTCTCTCCCCTACACAAACACACATACTTACAGAGGGAGGGAGGAGGGAACTGACTGTTTATATTACTGGAGAAATGATAGAGAACAAAGTGTGCTTTTATTTACATTGGCAGAAGTTTATTTTATTTTGACATTTTTAAAAAAAAAAGCTTTATATATTATATTTATATTGTATATTTATTATAAATAAAATATTTTATATATTTTATATTTATTCATATTTATCATGCATTACATATTTTCCATTATTTGATATATTTTTATTGCATTATTTTATAGACTTTAATGTATAGACTTTCATTTTAACTTTTACATTTTTTTAACAATTTTAAATTTTAATAATCTTATTTTTAAGATTAATAAATAAAAGCTTATTAAATATTACATTTATATAGTATATTTATTATAAATAAATAAAAATATATATTACATATTTTATGTATTCATTAATATATTTATCATGCATAATATATGATATTTATTATTTAATGTATATTATTTTTATTGCATTTAGTGTACAGACTTTCATTTTGACATTTAAAAAAGCTTATTTTTAAGATTAAAACAAAAGCTTATTACATATTATATTTATATTGTACATTTATTATAAATAAACAAAAATATTATATATTAAATATTTATGTTTATTCATATATTTATCATGCATTATATAATATTTATTATTTAATATATATAATTTTCATTTAATTCATATAATTGCTGCTGCAGAGCAAGTACGGGATTTGCTACAGCCAAATCATACACGACACGCTGCTGCTGTATAATAACATACATGAATTATCCATAGCAGATCTATACAGGTGGAGCTGGGGAAGGTGGAGGGTAGCTCATTGGCTACTGATACAGCAGGAACCAATCAACTGTGCCCTATAGAGAATGATGTGATTGCAAGCAGATTGAGTTAAGGACCTATTAGCCTGTGCCATCTAGAGTTTCATGACAGAACTTTGTATGAATTACATATAATATTATTAATTAAATTATTATATTGACCTTATTTTCAAGTGGTTGGATGACTGATCTCGTTTCAAGCTTTTCCTGATGATTATGGATCTGTCAGTGTAATTCTGTTGTCTACAGTTGAATGTATTGTCGAATTCCTCATCTTTCAGCTGATCAGGTCCACAACTATGTGCCGCCAATATGAGGAAGATGACACAGATATTACTGTGGATAGGCTTCACCTCAGAGCTTGGATGGCAGACTTTGAGCGTTTTACTGCACAGAAATATGTTTCTGTTATTGTCTAGCCGCGATGATAGACTACTCCAGTTTACAGCGTGCGAGAGAGCGAGCGACTGAGTGAGTAAGTGAGGAAATGTAACAGCATTCTTGATAGATTTTGTTTTCCCAGAGGCATCTGCTGTGAAACTGGGAGTGGAGACCAAGTGACAAGATTAGAGCCCAACAAAAACCCTCTTCAAGTGGAATAAATCTACACGTCAGCAAGAGTTTGGCTATTCAGAAAAAAAAGATACTTTCTGTAAAGTCTGACAAATGAATTCCATCTATTTTTAAACAGAGAAAAATATACACAAAAACACTGGCTGTGTGTTAAGCGAAAGCACAGTAAATCTTTGCTGTGGCCTTCAGAGACGCACACGGAGATCAGAGAGTTACAACACAGTCTCTATTCATATGCATCTCCTCAAGATGTGTGCCATCCATACTATACTTTCAGAGAGAATCTTTTTTAAAGGAGTTTCCATTGTTAAAGGGTTAGTTCACCCAAAAATGAAAATTCTGTCATTAATTACTCACCCTCATGTCGTTCCACACCTGTAAGACCTTCGTTCATCTTCAGAACACAAATTAAGATATTTCTGATAAAATCCGATGGCTCAGTGAGGCCTGCATTGATAGCAAGATAATTAATACTTTCAATGCCCAGAAAGGTATTAAAGACATTTAAAACAGTTCATGTGATTACAGTGGTTCAATCTTAATGTTATGAAGTGACGAAAATACTCAAAAAAACAAAATAACGAACAAAATGAAGCGACGAGAATACTTTTTGTGCGCCAAAAAAACAAAATAACGATTTTATTCAACAATATTTAGTGATGGACGATTTCAAAACACTGCTTCATGAAGCTTCGAAGCTTTACGAATCTTTTGTTTCGAATCAGTGGTTCAGAGCGTGTATCAAACTGCCAGTCACGCCCCCCAGTGGTGAACCATTGAAATTTCGAAACACTTATGACGTAACGAAGCCTCATTAACTGAAATCACATGACTTTGGCAGTTTGATACACGCTCCGAACCACTGATTCGAAACAAAAGATTCGTAAAGCTTCGAAGCTTCATGAAGCAGTGTTTTGAAATCGCCCATCTCTAAATATTGTTGAATAAAGTCGTTATTTTGTTTTTTTGGCGCACAAAAAGTATGCTCGTCGCTTCATTACATTAAAATTGAACCACTGTAGTCACATGAACTGTTTTAAATATGTCTTTAGTAGCTTTCTGGGCATCTGAAAGTGTTAATTATCTTGCTGTCAATGGAGGCCTCACTGAGCCATCGGATTTTATCAAAAATATCTTAATTTGGTCTTACGGGTGTGGAACGACATGAGGGTGAGTAATTAATGACAGAATTTTTATTTTTGGGTGAACTAACCCTTTAATCTGTTGTTTTATATCCCGCAAGCCTCTATTGGCACCCCTTGTGCAGTTAGTGGACATCGATTTGTAACTTTTTCCCTTATTGATGCACTTGCGATATGTAAATCTTTGTACTGATTTCAATTTGTAGACTTTGGCAGTCATGGATTTTCTGAAAACCTAATGAGAACATGAGCTCATATATTATATATTTACAAATGTTATTAATACAAATGTTTTGACTGTGTACTTCAACACTGATCCTAAAGAAAAACACTCGAGTAGCCTTCTGTTGCTATAGTTACTTTTGTACTCTGATTAACATGTGATTAAGATATGTAATTACAAGATATTATTGGAAAATGCTGTTCCCTACATTGTATGTAGACCTAAACAGTTTAGTTGATCTGCTTTCCATGAGCCTCCCTTTATCTTTTTTCCACTTGGTGAGGTTCAAGCTGTCATTAGTAGGGTCAGAGCCTCATAATCCACACCCTGTCATCCACACAGTGATTGCTAACGCTCAGCTCTTCTGATACACTCAACTCTCACACTAGAGGTTTAAGGATTCATTGAAGGCAGCTCTCAGGTTCAGCGAGCAAAGAAAAGCTCATTGGCTCTGACTAATAGGTCACTTTCCTTCAGCACAAGCTCAAGAGAACAAAGAGAAAACACCCACACACAGGAGGAGGAACGCTGGCTGAAACGTTTCCTGCGGCCGCCACGTGTGTGTTTGTCAGCTGAGGCTGCCAGCACTCTAAACACAGCGTTGAAGGGGCAGTTATGAGACCATGAGCTTGAAATGAGCTCATTTCATATAGAAATTAAGAATCTGTGTGTATGTTGTTTTGTGTGTTTCAGAAAGATATTGTACATCTCGTTCGTTAGCTTACCTTAAACACGAACATCTCCCTCCTGAGGATAGCAAGTGTGTTGAAGCCACCGTCACAGATGTCTGGCTTAGCGTTCGGGTGCATTGGTTTGTCGCCGGTTGGTATTCGCGGAGGCCGTGTCTGCCTGTCGTTTTTGCGTGGATCTGCGGGAGGGTGTGAGCGGGCGGGTGGGACCGTCGGTAAAGGTCTCGTGGGCTGAGGAAGTTTATCTGGAGGTCCTGAAGAGAGAGAGAGAAAGAGAGATGAGGGTTATCAAACACCAAATGTTTTCTAGTTTCTAGTGATTTTTTTCATAATTAAGGGTGTTTGTAGCCAAAAACCTCCTTATAAATGGCAAAATTTGGTCTCATAAGAAGTATTTAGACTCTAAACTATAAGGTAGGCTCTTATAGTTTAGAGTCTAAATACTTCTTATGAGTTAAGCTAACGTACTATATTACTTGATGGAATTATTAAGAATAATACATTTAATGATTTATTGAATGATTTGTTTTAGCATGATGCTGTTTTATAAAAGTTTTAGAGGCTAAATGCCATGTGAACAAATATCATTGACTCACTGAACACTGCTATATGTATATTTATCATATTTCTGTTGTCGCTTTTATAAAAACATATAAAAAATATTTAATAAATATTTAAATTAAATAAAAAATAATAAATTAATTAAATAGGCCTAAATGATAAAATGTGATTCAATATATGATTTTTTTTATTTTTTTAATGAATAATAATAAATAATTACTTGAAAAATAATATTATTTTAAAAAAATATTAAAAATATTTTATTATAAATATAATTAATTTATATATTTTCTTATTTATATTTTATTATTTTTTAGATTATATATTTTATTTTTTATATATTTTATTTTATTTTAGATTATATTTTACATTTAAAATATATTTATTTATACTGTATATTTAATATAAATAAAATATTTAATAAATCTAAATATTTTTTGTGTATATATTTGTTCACATATTTATCATGCATTGTATAATATATAACATTTATTATTGAATATATATTTCTTTTTATTGTATGCATTATTTTAAAAATAAAGGTAAAATAAGCTAGATAATCTAGCAGTCTGAAAAATTGGTTTTGGAGTGTTGGTATAATAATGTGCTCTCGCTTCAATTATAGTCCAGCATACACCTCGATTATCTGTGGACTCATTATCACAGCAGACGGCTGACCCGCGCGGAAGAGTTCAAGCTGTTAGCACAATGAACTAAGAAGTCAGATTTTTGGAAGAGCCAACAGAACGCTACGAGCTGACAGATCGAGAGGTCAAGAAATCCTCTGTGAGAATGAAAGAATAGGTGATTAAATGGAGAAAATAATGAATGATTTTAAGTATGAGGGCAGCCTGACAGGATTACCCCTCTGGAGATGTGAGCGGCCCACAGGACCACAGAGAGGAGTGACTATCTGATATCAAATCTCCTGAAATAGAGTGAGGATTACAGCCCTTCATGTTACATAACACAGGAAAGAAACACAGATATAGAGAGAGAGATCTGCTCTGGTGAGCGTGATGGATATTGAGAGAATATGGTTGGGAATGTGTACGTGATACATAAGAAGTACGAGTATCTCCACTCTCCGCGGTCTCTTCCTGTGTCAGGAGGAGGAAAGAGGAAGACCGAAGGGACGGATGTTGGATGGGATCCATGAAAGAGGATCTGAACATCTCACCGACATGTTATTCTGGATTGGTGTGGAGGAACAGAGGGAAATATAAGGCACTAGATTTTACATTTTATGAGTTTAGTGTGTCCTACTGGTTTGGAATGACATGAGGATGAGTAAATGATTACAGAATTTTCATTTTTGGGGTGAACTATCCCTTTAAGGCTACATGCAACCCACCATACCATCATGCTAACAACAAAAATGTGGTTCATTTATGCTCTCTCCACAGGAAAAGAGGATAAAACCTGCATCCAAAATCGAATACTTCCCGAAAAACAGTACGTCAAAAGAGTAGTATGTCTAAATACATGGTATTCGATAAACAGTAGGCGAAAAGTCCCTGGATGACCTACAACTTCTGGCGAGATTCTGAAGTGCACATTCGATGTACACTTTATGAGGCCACAGGAGAGGATTTATGAATGGCTGTGAAGTGATGCAACTGACTCTGGTAGGTCACGTGACAGTAACAACATGGTGGATATAGTACGTCCGAATTTCATTCATACTACCCGTATTCATACTATATAGAGTGTACTTTTTTAACTGCCGCAAAGTAAATTCAAATTCAAACGTAGTACCTACCTACTCAGTACGTGATTTCGAATGCAGCGACAATGTGTCCAGTGTGGTTTGATTTGTGACTCAAATGACTCTCATGAGCCGGACCATTTTAGTGAATCAACAGTGCGACATTGTGGTTTGATTGGATTCGATTTGGATGGGATTCAGGAAAGAGGATCTGAACATCTCGTGAGCAAGAGTAAGGCACTCGATTTTTACATTTTATGAGGAAAGTGTGAATGGCTGCCAGAGTGTTACTGTGTGGTTTCTAAGAAGTTCTGATTTGAGCCACACACAGGTTTATTTAGTGTTTTTTTTTTTTTTTTAGAAAAAGTATGTTGTGAATTTAGTGTGTTATGTGTGAATGCTACCGTAGATTTTCTGGATGCCCTGCAGATCGTCGTGTGGCAGTCTGAAGTTCTCTGTGTCCATGTACTGGTAGAAAGGGGCCATGATGGCAGTGGGATCGTTGGAGTGCTCCAGGCCTAACGCATGACCCAGCTCATGTACCGCCACCAGGAAGAGGTCGTTCCCTATACACATAAAACACACATATAAAACCATTCAAATTACTGTAAAATCTTGGTTAAGACGCCATTAAAATGCTCTGATGTCACTTCTTAGAGTTGCTGGTGTTTTTAGTCAATCAAAAACATCAATGAAGTCTGATTCCTGAATCAGTGACTCTTATGAGACAGTTCGTTGTAGTAAATCAAAAACATAGAGCAAAATATCAAGATGGTATATAAACAAATGGCTCGATTTATTTGAGGGACTCAAAAACGCACAGCACAAATGGTTCAGTTTGATTTGTGAACAAATGTCTCTGAGTCGGTTCATTTTAGCGAAACGTATAGTGCGACCATTGTAGTCTGATTCCCAAGTTAGTGAATCAAAACGAACAAATGATTCTTATGAGCGGATTCTTTTTTACTGTATCAAAACAAACAAATGGCTCTTACGAGCTGGCTTTTTTTGTGTGAGTCAAATACAGTGTGACCATTGTAGTCCAATTCCCAAATAAACAACTCTTATGAGTCATTTCTTTTTTAGTGAATCAAAATTAACAAATGCTCTTGTAAGCAGTTTTTTTTTTTTTTTGGGATTCAAAATGACCAGATGATTTTCATGAGCTGGTTCTTTTATCCAAAGTCTCAAGTAAGACATGCTACATTAATTATCCGTAGCAGATCTATACAGGTGGAGCTGGGGAAGGTGGGGGGTTTTTGAAAGTGCGCTGCAAACTGCTACAGCAGAACCTGACCAAGTTTTTGAAGGTTGAGCAGCGAGCTCATTGGCTACTGATAAAGCAGTAACCAATCAGCTGTGCCCTATAGAGAATGATGATTGCAAGCAGAATCAGCCTGTGCCATCTAGAGTTTCATGACAGAACTTTGTATATGATCTAAAACAAAGAAAATGCCACTAAATTCACAGCAAAGTCTGTATGTGTCAGAGTGCATAATGATAGTCAAAATCAAAGCTGCTTTCTGCATCTGTGCGTGTGGTTGTTTGTGTGCGTAATTGTTATCCATCTCTGTTTCCACTCCAGAATAACTCATCCAGAGAAACCACAGCTACTGCTGGGATTCATTACAGTATGAACACTGTCACTACACACCCTCACATCAAACATCCACACTGAGCATCTTCCCTCTGTGCACAAATGGAAAACCCCACCCTGCTCGCCCCGTGATGGTTTGGAAGCAGGATCTTACGCCACAGGCCAGAAAACATTCCAAACACCAAAGTAAGGCAGACGTTATGCGATGGAAAACGAGGACCGCAGAGAACAGCACACCCATGATGGCCACATCAGCAGCTACAGACAGCTGTCTATCCTTTCTCTTCTCCTTCAGTTGTGACGCACTCCGTCTCGCTATCTTTTATCTGCTGACACAAATGAATATGACACATTTTTATTCAGTCAACTTGTGTTTTATTTAAACTGCTCGGCGCAGGAGACGCAGATCAAATTATGCGTTTTGCATGCCTGGATATTTCGGTCTATTTCAGCGCACGGAACGTTGCCCCGGAGAATTCTGCGGCATCAAAGCCGATGGCTGCGAAACATTCCAAAATACACAATTGACCAAATGCTACTGAGCGAACAAAACACATGAGACCAGTTACAGTTCTGTTATCAGAGAAAAATGATAGTTTGGTAGGATTTTAGAAGGAAACAAACTGTATGTACACAACACAGAATCGTTATTAAGAATTTATGATTAACAGGATGGCGGGAGTGCAAGAATGTAATCAAGAGAGAGACTTTGCTGTATGATAGAAAGTGGGCCGCACTGTAACTGAACTGTCTGAAATTAGAGCGATCAGTTTTTCAAAACTTCGCTGCATAAAACATCCTTCACTGTTTATGCTATAGACGTGAATGGCATTTCAAATCTTAGACTTTTAAGGAGAAATCTGTGCCATCTAACGACTTGGATGAGCTCTTTTGAAATAAAGGGATAGTTCACTCAGAAATGAATCTGTCCTACAGGTTTTGAATGACATGAGGGTGAGTAAATGATGACAGAATTTTCATTTTTGGGTGAACTGTCCCTTTAAGGAAGAGTGTAACCACCCAGCAACAACATAGCAACTGCTAATCAACTCTGGGCCACCCCAAAACTGGCAAAACATCACTGTATTAAAGTTAAACATAATAATTTTTCATAAAATATACAAATTTAGTTCATTTATGCTCTCAGGGATAAAGGATAAAGCCAGGATAGAGAAATGTATTAAAATCATAGCGCAAAACCGGTATAGTTAGTTAGTTAATTTGAGAATCAAAAACACACAGCACAGTGTAGTTTGATTCGTGAGTAAATGACTCTTATGAGCCGACTCTTATGAGTCGTTTTAGTGACTCAAAAACAGTGTGAACACTGTAGTTTGATTAACAAATGAACTACTGTTATGAGCATTACTTTTTGTGCGTGTGAATTAGAACGAACAAATGACTCTCGGTAGCAGTTTTTTTGTGAATGAAAATTGACAAATGATTCTTATGAGCCAGTTCTCAGAACAGCAACCAGTTATATTTTTTCATAAAATATAAAAATGTAGTTTATATGCTCACTCCACAGAAAAATAGGGGGGAAACAGTGTGAGACAGAGATGAATCAAAAACATAGAGCAAGACCAGTGTAATTTAATTCCTGAACAAATGACTCTTATGAGTCAATTTGTGAATCAAAAGCACACATCACGGACAGTGTAGTTTGATTTGTGACTGAATAATTCTTATGAGCCTGTTTGTTGTAGTGAATCAGAAACCATTGCAATCATTGTAGTTTGATTCACAAATGAACAAACAAATGAATCAAAAATGAACAAATGATTCTTTTTCAGTGAATCAAAACCAACAAATACCCTATTAAACAAAACTGTGTTTCAAAGAAGAAACAAAGTCCTGCTGGTTTTGAATGACATGAGGGTGAGTAAATGATGACAGAATGTTCATTTTTTAGGGTGAACTGTCCCTTTAAGGCAGGGTGTATCCACCCAGCAACCACATAGCAAGGCCCTGTCCCAAATGGAACCCCAAGCCCTCGCGGTCTTCCTCCGAGTCCACACATATCGGCCACAAAGGGGGTGTTTGCGAGCACCCTTCGGAAATGTAAAATAACAAATGGGACACCCTTCGGACTTGTAAACTTAAAGGACAACAAGCATATGGCGGCCATTGTAAGTCCACAAGACTGCAAGTGCACAAGAAGTGTGCCATTTGGGAGAAGGCCCAATATGCTAACGACCACTAAGAACATCACAGGAACTGCTTAAGCAAAAAACAGCAAAACACCATGCATTTAGGCCTACATTTTTTCATAAAATGTAAAAATACATTTTAATTTTTGCTCCCTCCACAGGAAAGGAGGATAAAACCAGTGTGGGAAAGATCTGGTGATGTGTGAAGTAAAGTGTGCGTGTCATACAGTATCAGCTGACTCAGTTCTCCCAAGATGCTCCTGCTGAAGTTCAATCAGGAACAGCTGTGTTTGAACCATCACATCTCTTATGTAAGAGACCCTGATTAATTAGCAGGCAGCTGAAAGGCAAGTTCACACATCAAAAAAGAGGAGAAGAAAAGCAAAGTGATGGGAAACAAAAACGGGAAACGGACATGAAAAGACTGTTCAATTTGTCAAGACCACTGACATCAATCTGGGAATTACCTTATCTTCACTCATGCTTAAAATGTAGGTGTCCAAATGCCCAATAAAGCATGTTCATACCACAGTACTTTGATATATATGATGGCACTGATTATTCATTTACCATGGTATTTACATGGTACTCCATGGTAAATGTCCAAAACAACAACAACATACTGAAGGATTATATTCATATGTTCCATGGTATTTATATGGTACTTTAATTTACTTAAAAGAGCAGCATGTGATTGCCATGGTAAATGTCCAAAAAGCATGGTAATACCATGGTGCATTGATATATACAGTACCATGTTACTGAATAACTGCCATATTTGTATATTATTGTATTTACAGGGTACTCCAAAATTCCTCATAGAATAATATGGTTTTGCCATGGTAAATGTCCAAAATGCATGATGATACCATGGTACTTTGATATACATACAGTATACCATACTACTGAATGATTACCATTAATATTTAAGTATTTATATGATACCCTAAGTTACTTAAAAGAAGGCTATGGTATCATCAATGTCCAATAAAACATGGCAATATTATGGTTCACTGATATATACCATAGTACTGAATGATTTCCATATTAATATACCATGCTTCTCTAAGGTACTGCAAAAGTACTTAAAACAATACTATGATTTTACCACAATAAACGCTTCAAAAATTACCAAAGGTACTACCATATTTTAGGGGCATTTACCATAGTAGTACCATGGACCTTATAAGTACTTTGTCACGGAAATTCATGTACCATGGTATGTTTCAAAGTACCATAGTATTGCCATCTTTGTACCATAGTACTGCAATAGTACAGGGAATGAACAAAAAAATCATGGCATTATAATAGTATGAGGTCCATGGTAATACCATGGTACACTTCTGTGTGGAACAAAAACACAACAATTGGTTTCTGTGGCTACATGTATTCCATCATGAAGGAGGGAATTAGTAAAATGTTCCCATAGTCTTTTCTCTTTGTATCTCACCCTCTTTCTAATGTCAGTTTCGCTCGTTGCGAAATGAGCGATGCCTTTGTAAGCCGCATGATGAACTTCCTACTCACACGGCCCGACACACACACACACACACACACACAACACTAGGCTCCAGAGACCTGGGCTCTGATTACAGATGATGGATCCATCCGCTTAATTCCAAACACGAGATGGGAAATGTCAAAGTGGATCATCCCACACCGCTGAATGATTGACAAGCCTTTCTGCCACGTGCACTGCCAGGAAATTATTTTAATAACAGCGAACGGCTTGATGAACTTTCAAGGATTCATTAGCCTTCAAAGGATGTGACATCACTCAGCGTTTCTCAGGGGAAAGGAGAGCAATTCAGTAAGGCAAGATCTGTGTGAATGTGTGGATGTTTGTGACATTGAGGCACCGGGCGTCTTTTAAATGAAAAGCTAAACGTGCACACAAAGACATCAGTCAGGATACCCTTGGGGCACGTAACACCCTTTTTATATCCCATACGGATTTCCTCTCTGCTGGGGGACAAACGTCCTGTTCAACTAAAGACGGAAAGCACAGGTATTAGAGGGCAAGAACTCTATTTCATTAATTTACCAATTGCTATACTGACTTCCTCTTTATAATCTGTCTAGAAGAATGTTAAATCTGTTTCTGCTACACTGGCCCACACTTACAGCATTGTCAACAGGATTTCAGAGAAAACAGTAAATGCCCAAGTCTAACTGGTTTCTTTGAGAGAAATGCCTTTCCACTCTTTTAAAGTGAACCATGTTTGATTTTCCCCTACGATTTCTTTCTTCAGAGTGCGCAAAGAGCTTCTGGGTAGTATCTACTATAACATCATGGTCACATGGAGATCATGAACAAAACTGTGTGAAACAGCACTACAATATTCCACAGAGGATGTTAGAATGTCATTTAGATGTACAACAGTCTGGTTCTGGAAGTAAAAATAGCATTAATTTTATATATAGGAGACTTATAAACCTTTAAAGTCAGTCCTACTGTGAGCTACAAGGTTGTCAATTGATGGTATATGCTTTTGTTGAAGCCATTGATCTGCACTATTTCCACTTATTTTTCTATCCCAAGATGGCAAGGGCCTCAAGATGACATGAAGAACATAGTTTTTGAAACTTCTAAAATCACAAATTTAATCATGGTAAATTCATTTAT
The DNA here is from genome assembly GCA_039654765.1 of Mylopharyngodon piceus. Taxonomy (NCBI): domain Eukaryota; kingdom Metazoa; phylum Chordata; class Actinopteri; order Cypriniformes; family Xenocyprididae; genus Mylopharyngodon; species Mylopharyngodon piceus. The sequence goes on along the minus strand of CM077444.1, from coordinate 4,998,622 downwards.
CATTTTAAAATTTAGCTTTGCAGGTGCAATTTGGAAACCAAATGAAATGAAACGTATTCTCGTCGCTTCATAACATTAAGGTTGAACCACTGTAGTCACATGAACTGTTTTAAATATGTATTTAGTAGCTTTCTGGGCATCTGAAAGTGTTAATCATCTTGCTGGCAATGGAGGCCTCACTGAGCCATTGGATTTTATCAAACATATCTTAATTTGTGTTCCAAAGATGAGAGAAGGTCTTACAGGTGTGGAACAACATGAGGGTGAGTAATTAATGATTTTCATTAATTAATGAAATGATTTTCATTTTTGGGTGAACTAACCCTTTAAGCTGGTCCTTAGTTGGTCCATGAGCTGGTTTAAGCTGGTCCTAAGCAACTAGCTCCAGCTCAGGACCAGCTTAAACCAGCTCATGACCAACTAAAGACCAGCATAAACCAGCTCAAACTAGCTGCCATGCTTCAAAACATACCTAACCAGCATATGCTAGTTTTTTCACCAGAGTTGTCCTCAGAAACTGTTCCATGCTAATCACCACTCTGTTGCTTTATTTCTGTGCTTTATACCCTGCTAACACAAGTCATTACACCCTGCTAGCAAACCCTACAAATACACCAGCCTAATGATCTTCTCTGCTAACCCAATCCATTATAGTTTGCTAGCAAAACCTTGCTTAATATTGCTAACGCACCCCACAAACAGACCCTTGCTGATTCGTAGAACACCATGCTAACAGTGGAAAAAATCATTAGCGGTTAGCATCAACACAGCTCATAAAGCACAAACAGTTGAACTGCAATTCAGAGGAATCCCTCCTGAAATGCTAATTATGGATGAGAAACATTATTTGTCTTCATTTCAACATGAGTGGTGATTAAAAACATGGGTTAGTTGAGAACAAGAGGGCTTTTGTTAGCCCTTCGAGAAGGCCATCGCTGAGTAATTGGATCAGGAATGGAGAAAGAGGGAGAACGCTGAGAACTCAGATTCCTGGCGTTCTTCTGTTAGCCGTGGCTGATTCCAGGAGAGATCAGGTTCAGGTTCATTCTTGGGTGTGAAGAAATGAGCCGGTGCCCATGAACAGATGAAGCATTGTGGAGAGAACAGCTGCTCGGGCCATCTCTCTCTTTTCTCTTCATCTGTCCAAAACCCCCTCTATTCCTCTTGTTCAGCTCTCACGTCTAGACTAGACTTACGGCCTTTACTTTGGCTCTACCGCTGCTTTTCCTGTTTCAAATTCAGATCTTCATCTTTACTAATATATGCTGACCTTGAACACAAACCATCTCAAAAATGCAGTACTGTTAATGTTAAAGAGAATCCACATTTATGAGCTCAATTTTACACAAAATTCACTATAAAACTGCTTTATAAGAAGGAAGACAGTATCTAAGGCAGTATTTAAAGACTTCTTTGACTTTAGCAAGCTAACAATCATAAGTAAAAAACAGGCTGGTACCTAATCCAGAGGAAGTGGCTTTGAGACAGACACTCACAGGAGTGAAGAGAGATTAAGGACAGTATTTAAACACTCACACACGTCAAGTTATCCAAGCCTTACTCACAATGCTGTGTGAGGCAAATTTTGAATGGGAAGAGAGGGACAAAGTGAGAGAGAGAGAGGCAGGCTGTGCCGGCGGAAGGTGCTGCTGCTACCCACATGGAATGCTAATGCTCCAGTCGGTGGGTGAGAGCCTATTTTGAGAGCAGGCCTGGTGTGTAGCAGCATGAGTCGCTCTCCTTACACATACAGGATATGGATCACATACAGTACAACGCAGTTACCGCAGGACATTCACATATTGGTTATTCATAAATGCTAATTCTGCCACATTATATTAAGTGTGTACTGTGTGTTCAGTTTCTTTAGCTGCAGTTTATGGCTTTTTGAGTATGCATTGACATCTCAGACTGGTCACATGACAGATGCTGTATTTATAATGTCGGAAATTACGAGGTTCCACGTGGTAAAAAAAACGTATACGTTTTTGTTGAACTATGAAAGTCCCGACTTCTCTGTCATGTTTCTGTCGTTTTAATTATAGTCAATATTGCTTATTTTTTTTAACATTTTTAGAAGTAAATTCATGTAGTGATTAAGCTTTTATGTCACTGAGAACAAAGCCGCACATGCATCTGTTTTGCCGTTGTAAGTTGCCATAGAAATGAATAATTTCTGAGTCTGAGGACGTGTACATCTCAGAGTCTCAGAGTTGTCATCCCATAATTACAGTAATTCTGACACAACGTGAATGCAGCAATGATTTCAACAAGACAACATAAAACCTCATTTGCATTTAACTTCTATAATGTGTTGAATCTATCAGGTTTTGATTGGATTGTGAATCTTCTGCAATGATTTGTTGATTTTTTTGACTGCCACCATTGTGTTGATTATGTTGATTCTGTATATATGTTTATCATATGTTTATCTTGTTTATAGAAAAAAAAATAGGAAAAAATCTAAGAAAATAGAAAAATATAATATACACTAGTTAAAAGTTTGTCATTGGTAAGATTTTTAAAAATGTTTTTAAGCTCTTCTGCTCACCAAGGCTGCATTTATTTGATGAAAAATACAGTAAAAACAGTAATATTGTGAAATATTATTAAAATGTAAAATAACTGTTTTCTATTTTAATATATTTTAAAATAATAATTTATTTCTGTGGTGGCAAAGCTAAATTTTCAGCATCATTACTCCAGTCTTCAGTGTCACATGATCCTTCAGAAATCCTTCTAAAATGCTGATCAAATGAAACATTTATTATTATTAATGTTGTATCAATCAATTAATCAATCAATCTATCTATCTATTTGTCTGTCTGTCTGAATATATATGGGTTTTCTTACTCCACTGACTGGTCGATTTTAAAAATATATAACTTTGAACATCTGTAATCAATATTCTCTTCCTCTATGTTGATAGCCAGCTGACCCATGTGGACATGCAATATAAAAGTTAATCTTCCTCTGTGGATTTATTGTATCATCCACACTTATCTCGCCAGTTATTCTTTGCAGAGCTTTTCAGATGTTCAGTTCCTCCCTACTCTTCCCCCAACATCCACTACAATTCCTGCCTGCTCTTGTGGATGGCCCAACACGTGCGACTAAATGTGTTCATCAGAAATGTAGGTGAAATTCTTGAATTATTTAAGCATGTCTCCTGATTCACAAAACATTCAGGGCATTCCTCACTCTCCATTGTTTTTCAAACACAGCAGACCCCGTCTCAGCCTGATTTGGGTGAGGGAGAGAAAATATCACTCTGGAATTTTAATTTCCTGCATGAATGCAGCCACATGAATGTTCCATATTTTCCACTGTAGCCGATGTTATCGCATCAACCTTAAAGTGCGGGAAACTTCAGAATCCGTCGGAATCCTTGTTCGGCTGTATGTACCCCTCCCCGGGGACATTTTGGTGAAAAACAAAACATTTGCTGTTTATCTTTTCAAGAATATAATGGTGCCTGTATGAGAGCTGGAAATATTACAGGTTTTCTTGTTACATACAGGTTCTTGTTTGCCGAAGGCTGATTTGAATTGGATGTTAGATATAAAACTACTGGTTCAGTCTGTAAAAATGTATTGTGTTAATATGAAGGAATTTTCAGGTATTTTACCCCATTTTGAATTACGCACTTCATTGTGTTGTGTTTTAGGGTTGACGGGAATGTGCGTAAACTTAACGGAAAAGGTACTGGTAATTTTTTATTATTTTTACAGATTTTTTTTCCTTACAGTGTAGATTTTGCTAAACTTAAACTGTCAAACGATTAATCACAATTAATCGCATCCAAAATAAAAGTTTGTGTTTACATAATAAACGTGTGTACTGTGTATTTTTATAAATACACACACATAAATGTATATATTTAACAAAAATATATTTATAAATAAAATATTTACATTTATATATATAATATAAATTATATATAAATATATATATTTTTTTTTTACATGTAAATATTTCTGAAATATATGTGTGTGTATTTATATATACATAATAAATATACACAGTACACACACATATATTATGTAAACAAATTTTTTTATTTTGGATGCAATTAATCGTTTTACAGCCCTACAATTAACATGTTATGGTATGATATTAATAAACAAATAAAACAAATGTTAAATACATTTTAATGAAATTATTTTTAACACATTTACAGAATTTGAGTTGGTAATTCTAAAGTCAGAAATAATAATTCTTGTGAAAAGTGCTATACAAATAAAGTTGAATTGAATTAAAAAAAAATCAGGTTTATACATCTAAAATTAACAGTGGGTAGAAAAAAAAACAATATATGCTGTCAATTTAATTTAGGAAACAATAAGTCTTTGTAATGCTACACTTAACATTTTATTTATATTAAATTAATATTAGAAAACTATATATATTTGTACTAACAGTGTAAAAGCATATGCTTTTATATTTCAAAAAGGGGATCCCTTTATTATATCATAATCCCATCATTATATTTGAGTGTCCTTGGCATTAAAAAATTTGAAAACCACTGTGCTCGAGTTTCAGATATAAGCAATAATAATAGTGACACTTGACTTTGAATGTTTGTAACTACTCTGAATGGTTATCAATGGAGAAAGATGCTTTTTTACCGCATACTGTAGCATCTACTAGCATAGGCTAATGGGACCATGCTAGCCAATCAAACCTTGGCATGCTAATTTGAACCTCCAACCTTTTGGTTACCACCCCAGATCTTCAACCACTGCACCCCAACGCCCATTGCAGAAGGATAGAAGCTACACAGCTTCATCTGCTCACAGTTTTGGTGCTAAACTGTAGCTGCAGTTGTACAAGTAAACAAATAGTTTTATTGCTCTATTCTGTGTATATCACCTTTATCGTCACAGACAATCTCTCTTTCTCTCAGCCTAGAATGTTCCTGCTGTGAGGTCTAACTGCTCTCCTTCACACACACACACACAGTTCTCCAGCCCAGCCGTAATGTTCCTTGTGTCTGCTTCTGAAACCACGCAGAGCGATAAAATTGAAAGAGAAGGTAAGAATTTGAAAATAGCGACCGCGCAAAGGAGAAAATTGCATTTTTCTGTGTAGTTTGTCCCCCTAACCCAGACTAAACATCTTGTGAGATGTGTCCCCCTTTTTATACTCCCAGAATCCCTGTTACTTTCTGCTTTACACACAGCCTGACCTACTTACAGCTGAACTCTCTGACAAGACAGTGAGACGATGGAGGTAGAGGATGTCCACAACCAGAGAGTGGAAGTGTCGGCCCACGTGAGGAAGGATACGGTGGCCTCAGAGAGCTGTAATCCCTCACTGCACGTCAACAAAACAAACACAACAACTGCGCCCGGCAACAAGCCGCCACCTCCCCGGCAACAGGCAAGGGATTGATTTGACAGAGGCGTAGAAGTGTTGTCTCCTGTTGACCACATGCTTTGTGGGTGTTTGTGAGTGTATGCAAGTAGGCCTATTATAAAGATAGATGGCAGAAATGGCAACAATTTGAAATGTGGTGAATGAGAGAGAGATACCTAAAGGCTACCTATAATAGCAGGATGACAAGTGTAGAAAATATAGAAAATAGAGAGAGAGAGAGCTGGGAATGAGTGCAGGGGAAATGGAGGATGAGAGGGCAGTTAGATTTGAAGGAGAGGATATTGAAGTATGGAGGCTTGTTTCTGCCTCAGGGTAAAGAAATAATAATAAAATTGTGACTTTATATGTCGTAATTGCCTGTATTTCTCGTAATTGTGACTTTATATCTCACAAATGATATTGTGTTCTGTCTTCCGGTTTGTATTTCCACAGCATGAAGATCTTCTGCACGTTTTAAAATCTTCTACTGACATTTGTTATGAGATCTGCTTCAGTGTTACAGTGTGACTTTATATCTCACAATATGACTTTTAATCTGATGTGGAAATGGATTCCATATTGACGTGATAAGGGAGGTTAGTAGCAGTTGTTGTGTGTGTTTTTATATATATATATATATACAGGGCTTGACATTAACACCCACCATCCTGCCAAATGCAGGTGGATTTCAGCAGTGGCATGTGTAACGCAGTCACTCCTACTTTGGCGGGTTGAATTTTATACATTTTTCAATTGTAGTCTTTTAAAAAGGCATCTGAAATAATAAACTAAGTGCAATAGTTTTGTCAAAAATATCGATTTTTTGATAAATATTTATACTGAAATATCTGAAACGCTTCCAATACTCATTTTCCGCAGAATAGACACACGATACCAGCTGCACTTTCTCTCTCACTCATCTCTCCGACAGTGAGTTGACACACAAACCCGCCTCCCCTCACTCACTAGTTTCATTTGCTCCGAATGAATATTGTTGGTGTTAGAGGGCTTGAATTTTGGCGTCATATTGCGCATAATTTTACTCATTCCTGCAGATTTTGTGCTCACACCCAAAGTGTGCACACATACAGCTGCCTCTCAGTACTAAATTGAGTTCTTTTTTGCTGCTCATTGCGCTTAAACAAAATACACAAAATAATGTAAAAATGCCAGTCTTGGCGAGTATTCACGTAAACGCAGTCTTTTTAAATGAACGTAAACAGTAGAAAAAGAAAACGCATGTGTAACAGAATAATGGATCCGTGCGTCAGGTCTTAAAGTGACAGCAGCCTAATGTACCTGCTGCCAAATTATGAGATACTATTAAAAATATCTATGTGGTATTTTTTCCCCATGGTATCAATGTCAAAATTGTGGCCGGTGAAAAGTTGCTAGTAACTTTGAAAAACCACTACCCACAATGGCTGGTGACCAAAAAAGTTAATGTCATTGTCAAGCCCTGTATATCAGCAGTGCATTGCAGCTGTGACTAGTTTGGGTCCAAATGCTTGCTAAGACTTGGGAATTATGTGAAACAAGTTTGGGTCTGTGTTCTTAGTTAGTAAAGGTTCAGAACTGGTCATGAGCATGTTGTGTAGTTACCATTGTTATACTGTGAAGTCCCTGAAGTGTAGCACTGGGTTGCAAGCCAAGTTTATCATTGTTTTGTGGCATTGGTATATAAAAAAGAACCTTTTCTGGTTGAAAAGTTGATGTGTAATATTGCAGTGTAACACATCTGAGGTAATGGATGTACTTGTAGAATGATTGACAGCACTCTGGCTCTGCCCCCACACTGTGTGTTCTGCGCAAATTATATTTTCTGATGCAGAACACTTGATGTCAGAAACTGCATTGCCATGTCTGCATAGTTAAGCGACTTTTATGTTCTTTTTTTCTGTGAAGTCACAGTTTGCAGTTTTGAGGGTTCATTTACATTTGGGCTCATTAGATTTTTGCCCCAAAAATGTTCAGATGAATAGAAGAAATAGTATACTATCCCACACAACAATTAACACCATCAACCCACACAAATGTTTGGACTGAGCTGAGTCGCTTACTTTGGCCTTTTTTGTTTGTTTGTTTGTTTGCTTATTTTTTCTAGAGCAATCTGGCAACACTTGTCAGAGACAATCTGGTCTTGCAGAGACAGACTTTGGCTTAGCATCCGATCTACACTGCAGTTTGGTCTGGTCAAGAAATGCCCACTTAGACAGGAAGAGACCATTGACCAGTATGTACACAGTTTGTTTTAGTTTTTACGAGCTGTTTAGGGGTGGGTAAATCTGAAATCAATGAAACAACAATACTGTAATAGACCAGTGTGGAAAAACTCAAATTAGGATGCGACAGAAAAATAGCATAACTTTTATCCAGAAGTAATAAGTACTGATTATTTCACAGACAGAAAATAAAGCAGAATATAAAGTTCTGCTGTTGAAAATCTGGTTTACTTGATACCAACTTTCAGATCTAATTGATTATATAAACTTTAGCAAATCTACCAATTTTTTGTTCTCAAAAAGCTCTCAAAATATCAGTTGCTTTTCATTTTAAAGGAATGTGACCAAAATACATATATTGTAAGATTTTCTAGAGCAGTCCAGAAAAGCAGGGGCAAGACAACAAAGTTATTCGCTCTAAGAGAACTGGGATTTATTCTCCAATAAAGCTGGGTTTATACACAGCCAATATAAACAGGTTTACATACCGTCATGGTTAGGGTTCCCTAGTGTCCAGGGCTCATCCGAATCAAAGTGTGTATCTCCTCCAATCCCTGGACCAGGAAAGTAGGCATGTGCAAGGAAACCCCCTTCTCCATCAAAGGGGGAGCTGTCACCATGGAAACCTGAGGCGAAAATGATAGTAATATCCACATCTTTCTTGTTGCGCTCCAGGTCACTATAGGGCACTGCCTCGAAACGCAGCGGCGTGACGTTCTGCCACACGTCGAACGCCCGGCGAATGGCGTTATGGGTCTCCTCCGCTCCCACCTTAGGCGTGACGTTTTTTATGCTGGAAAGAGTAGATGACAACAATCAGAAAGTGTGAATTTTACATGCAGTGATCAAATAAACAGCTCTGTGTTGCACATAAATATGAGGCATACAGCAAAACTGGATTTATTTTCTTACTGAGGATAATCAACTGCTCAGTGCACTAGAGAAGCCGCCTGATGTGGGCAATTTTCAAACCTCGTATTTTTTTTTATAGATGTGTACAAACACATTTTAAATTTGTTTTTAAGCAGACCGACAAAACCAATTTTTCTTTCACCTCTGGTTCATTTGGAGTGAATTTGTAGTTGGGGCCGGATTGCTCTGTGCTGCTGTAGGGCTCTTGTGGAACTACTTCTAATGTAGTGATGTGAAGTTGGTGTTAGTGTTGAAGAAACAACTTTAAGACTGTACCGTACATTAACCAGGCTACAAGCTACTCATAGTTTAAAGTAGTTAGTTCACTACAAGCTATAGCTACAATGAAACTACTCAAAGGGGCAAAATCCTTTGAAATATACAAGTATTTGCAGAGACTCAAATCAGTGAATAATTTCTTTTTTAACCGATTTACATGAACCTTCCAAACAGTCCGGTTCACGGAAATTAATCAGATTCTCCAACACTTAATATGCATTAAAATATCTTGGCAACTAACTGAAATAAAATAATTTTGAGTTTTGAAAATAAAGCTAAATAGAAATATTAAAAAAGTAATAAAAATGACAAAGTCACATATAATAACATGATATTTATTTTACCAGGGGAATCCCGCCAACAACCCAGAACGCGATTTTTACCAGGGGACCCCCCTGAAACGCGATTGGGCTAGTTTTGGTCAAGTTGAGACTTTTTAAAAATGGCTGAGTCTCTAGCCATTTTTAAAAAACTGCTAAAGACACATCTTTTTCGTCAACACTTGACCCAGCAATATTAGCACTTTTATTTTTCTTGTCTGTTTTCGATTTTTCTATTCTCTTTCTCCATCTATTTGCGTTTATTTATATATATATATAAAAAAAAAAAAAATACCTTGCTACGAGCACTTTACTGATGAAACTATGACTTGACACAGCACTTACATACTGTTGTACTCATGTTGATTTGATTGCTTCTACTATTCTCATTTGTAAGTCGCTTTGGAGAAAAGCGTCTGCTAAATGACTAAATGTAAATGTAAATGTAAGTTTTGGTCAAGTTTTGAGTAGCAATTGGGCGGGTTTTGTTGTGAAAACCTGGCAACCCTGCATATGATTGAGAGAGGATTTTTTTTCCACGAGAGCGCATTTGATTGTCACATTTGTCACACAGACACGCACACTAAAAAGCTACACTATTATGAAACTACCAAGCTACTGTCATGACACTAAAAAATAAACTTAGCAGCAATGCTTTTTGTTAGTTTGTCCGTCTGGCTGGCTGTCGGTTGGAAAAACATCGACATAACACTCGTGGGCATCAATCACTTCACTGAATTTGCCGGTTAATATATAAATAATTATTACCTTACGATCCATCTGTTTTCAAATCAACATCATTTGAATATCACAACATCGATGTAGGACAAAAAATAACGTGCACAATGAATTTACGATAAGCAAAGGTCCAGCGAGTACACGCATTTCCTGGAAAATTCACACAACCAGATGTTTTGACTACATCGCTTTCAAGAACAGGGAGAAAATGGCGGCCTGAGAGGCTTCATCATGCTGTCTGTCAGACGATAACATACGTAATCTACATAACACGCAAGTATAAATATGTTCTACACTCGCTGAAATTGAATCGGAATGATCAAGGAAATGAGTGAAATACTTCAAACTGCATGCTAAAAAGAATAAACGCCAATCCAGTTGAACATGTGCATACATTTTTTATGCACTAACTACACATTCTAATTCTGACGATCCATAATTTTGGCATAAATGAGTGATCTTGAGATGAGTCCCTGTAGTCGTCCATTTTGACTCTCATGTAGGCTAATATAGCCTAAACTTGACGGGTGATTTTTATAAAATGTAGTTTATTCAGTTTTATCAGTTGGTTAATTAAGGCAATTATCAAAGTTTGACAAAATTTTGTTTAATTGACCAATAATGATGATATATTTTTACATAATTTGTTACATTTAATTACCCCTTAGCAGATTTTGTCTTATATGATATTGGGTACTTTGTGCTAGTGTCTGTGTATTAGCCAAACCTCTCAATCAACTCAGTAGCAGCTGTTTTCTCAAATGTGCTGAGGAATTTAAACTGTATTAAAGCTGTGCCTCTTAAAATATTTACAAGACATAATATCTCAGGGAAACCTAAGCTCTCTATCTCTATTTCTCTCTCATTCCCTCCAGGTGGTGCAGGATGGGGTTTGGATATCATCCTCATACAGTTGTTCTGTCTGCGAGTGCAAACTATTAGATCAACATCTGGCTTCCACTGTTCATGTATTTTTCTTTCTCAGCTGTACTTCCCAGAAATCATAATCCTGTCTTTGAACTTCCTGACCCTTCAGATATTTCTTTTCCTCTCCAGGCTGCCATGAAGACTGCTTGTTAGCTGTACGGAGTGTGAGGTGTCTTACAAAACTTCCAGCGGTGCTTCTCATCTGCTACATGCAGAATTGATTCAGTAGATGTTAAAGAATCACTGAGTAAAGGAGCATAAATTTGCATCATGTCTGGATGCCAAAAAGCACTTGGTTGATGAACAGAGCCAGTGGAAATCGTTTCCACAATCTAACCGCGTAGACATAACGACAGGTAGGGGTTAAGTGTATGTCAGAAGGGTACAATGCTTATAATTCATATATCACCTCTTTTGGGGTTTGAACCTGTAACTGTCTGGCTATTGGCCCAGCACTTTAACCACTAAACTACACCACCACCACCACTAGAAGGAAGTCTTTCCACTAGGAAAATCGAACAGCAGGGATATTGTCCATTATACAACACAGGGTTGTGTGCCTTTCAGAATTAAATTGAGAATATAGAAGTTTGTTTGTTTGAAAGCCTTGTTTGAAAGTTTTGTTATATATATATATATATAGGATTAAATGTACACATTTAAAAGGGTGGTTGATTATGATTTCACTTTTTTAACTTTAGTTAGTGTGTAATGTTGCTGTTTGAGCATAAACAACATCTGCAAAGTTACGACACTCAAAGTTCAATGCAAAGGGAGATATTTTCTTTTACAGAAATCGCTTTTTAAGGACTACAACAAATGGCTGGTAGGGACGACAACGAGCTTCTTCCTGGGTTAGAGACATCACTAACCCTAAAATTTACATAAACCCTGCACCCGAGAACACACAACAAAGGGGGTGAGGCCATGTTGAGCTGCTTTAGAGAAGAGGAAGAGTTGTTGTAGTAGAGTGTTGTTACCATGCCGTCATTTTACGTCGGACTGCTTCACAAACAAGGGTCAATTCAATGCTGGATTTGCACAAAAGATTAACATGACGGCACATGCTAGTCGATGAGTTGAATCAACACAGCAACTACATAAATTTATCCACTAACCATTCAGAAACGTCCAGTTTCATTCTAAAAGTTGTAACTTCTTTCTGAGTCTCTCCATCAGTGTCCGACTCCGGTTTGAACAATGTAAGGCTGAACACCGTTACTGACAATCATCATTTTGGCTGCGTGAGATTCTCCAGCTTTGTTGTTGTTGAGCAACCGAAGCATGAGTGGTTAAAGCTCCGCCCTCTTCTGGAAAGCGGACCGGGAGCATCAGCTCATTTGCATTTAAAGGAACACACACAAAACTCTGGCCTGATTTACTTCCACTATTTACTTATCACTATTTTCTGTGATAATCAACATTATGCCACAAACACTGTCCACAGAGCTTGTACTGAATCCTAAATATCCTAAAGTTTTCATCTGGTGTAGAAAATGTTCTACCCAGCCCAGGCAAGCTTCTTCCAAATCAAAAGGCAACAACAGTGTTCATTACACATGCTGTTACTATAAAAATTGTGGTATTATACCATCTAAACCCATGTAAACACAAGGCCTCACACGAAAGAGTCCCCTGGACACTGAATACACAACACTGCGCTTTGTTCTTCCAAGTCTTTTGCTGGCGATACTGAAACCATGTCAGTTACGTGAATGACTGTGTGTGTCAGTGGTTATGAGAACACAGACTGCATTGAGACCAACTCAATTAGCCCAGACTAACACACACACAGTGATGCTATTTGTGCTTGTTATAGTATGAGAGGATGAGGAGAGGGGTGTATGTGTGTGTGTGCTCACATGGTATGATCCAGGGTTGGGGGAAGGTGAAGGGTGGTACAGTCTGGATCAAGACAGAGAGCAGGGAGTGCTGAAGGGAACATCTGCCTACCCATCTGGTCAGCATGGCTACACACACACACACACACCTCCTGCTCTAAACTCCTGCCTAAAGCCACCAAGCTGCATTCCATTACATAATCATAATCTCTCTCTGTCTCTCTCTTTCTTTCTCAGTAGACCATATTGTTTGATTTACATCATATCAAAGTATGCTGGTACACTGGTATGGTCTTTTGTAATTTCATCATGTCCATCAGTTTGCAAAAATGCTCTTATATTAACACGCTTACAGTCAAAACGGTCGGGAGAGTTTAAAAGCAGAAATGTGAAGCTTTTTTTTGTTGTTTTTTGTTAAAGCACTTACATGAATTATTCAGTAAGAATGTTTGTTATTTGAGCTGTTATGCTGTTACGCATAATTTTCAGGTGGGACTACTTTTTTTAAACTTCTAGTTACGCTGTAGCAGTATTGGGCTGCTTTTCGGGCACTTTTTCTTTCGCGACTGTTACACAAATCCCTCCACACAATACTCAGGCAGATTATTTTGAGGCAAATGTAATGTAGTTATATTTGAATATAGGTCATACAAACAGAAGCTGTGGGATTATCAAAGAAATCTTGCATTTAGAATAGAGAGCATCATGTTAGCATACTACACCTCACAACTATACAAATCACCATGTTGTTGATGTCATATAAGAATAAATCAAATTGTAACAATGTAGGTAAAAAAAAAAAAAAAAATGCAGTACGTGATTCTGATTATTCCTGTGATGCAAAGCTGAATTTTCAGCATCATTATTCCAGTCTTCAGTGTCACATGATCCTTCAGAAATCATACTAATATGCTGATTTGATGCTCAAGAAACAATTCTGCTTATTATCAAATTTGAAAAGAGTGCTGCTTAATATATTTTTTGAAAACTGTGATACATTTTTTTAAAGGACTCTTTGATAAATAGAAAGAACAGACCTCAGTCACGAGCCACATTTTACAGTCGAATCAAAACAACGAGCTTATGCTGCGTTCACGCCATAACTACCGTGATTAAGAGATGAAAACCCGTGACGTTCTAACCAGAGCTGTTCACGTCCTCGGACTCAGAATTATGCGTTTCCATATCAACAGTATCAACACTGAAATGAATCTGCAGCAGTCCGTTACAAGCTCTCTAAGTTGTTTATGTTCATTATTATTGTAATGTTATGTGCTTTGAGACATGAGGTAATGTTGTCTTGCTTTTGGCAAGAGCAGCTGTGTATGTGTGCGTTCATGTGTTTTGGAGGAGCGTGGCTTTGGACGGCGAATTGCAGGGAGGGTGGGATCTCATGCTTTCGATGCTAGCAGGCTAACGTTAGCATTTCCCAGATCTTCTACTGCACCTTTCATTTTAAATAGTATGGTAGTGTATATAATGTATATATAGTCTTTAAATAATTTGGATAATAACTTGGTTTGAATAATTTAGTGAAACTTGATCCTTTGCAGTCATTCCAATAAAGGTTTGTAAACACAGAGGGAGTGAGGCCAGCTGGGAGAGGGGAAGAGATAAAAAGTTTGGACAGAGTGATTTAGGACGAGTGAAGGGAGTTTGGCAGGCGGACAGTGAGGTGAGGGAGAAGAATCTGACAGCATAATTATCGCAGCACTGCTGCTGGAATGGCAAAAATCATTTTCTGAATTAGTATTAGTGTCATTTTCAGTAAACATATTTAAACATCCTTAAAACAAGACGCATTTATACTTGAGAAGCAAAATTGCATAAAATATTAAGACTTGTTTTCAGAGAAATGTGTTTTTCTTACCCCAATGGCAAATAGTTTTTTTCTTGATTTAAACATAACCCTTAATAAATTTTGTTAGATTTATGCTTAAATGAGAAGTGAGGAAAATACACTTTCTCTGAAATCAAGTCTTAGTATCTTATGCTATTTTGCTTCTGATGTAAATTCATCTTGTTTTAAAGATGTTTACTGGAAAACGAGACAAATTTTTTTTTGCTGAAACAATAAGTGCATTTCATATCACACACATACACACAAAGAAGTGCTTTTGTACCTCACCTGTATGTGATATGTTTATGTTGCCATTTCTGCCCTGTGAGGGCGTAACGTCTTTTTCGGACGGTAAATTTCGAGGCACCACCGAACTGGTCTGGCACCCCACACCGTGGCTTCTTCATCCAGCTGAGAGAGAGAAAGAAGTAGATTCATTAATATTGCATTGCTCCACACTCATGACATTCAGCCTGTCTGGGCCTCTACATGACACTAAAATGTTCCTTGATGAATAAGCATTCCGGAATAACGGCTCAAATTCCATGAGGTTTCTAAAATTGAAAGTTTATATACATCATGTCAACCTATGCTTGTAGTCAAACTAACTTACTTTGTATTTTTGCATTTAGTAGTAAAAGAACCACCATGTTTTTAATATCCAATTCATTCCAATATCAAGAGAGGCCAAATATCAGCTTATGAATTAATGCTTTCCACTATCACTAATATATTTCATGATACTGTAAATCAGATCACTCTTATTCTGATCTGATCTTGCTAAGAGCAACTTCAATAGAGGTCACAGAAAGAGAGAGAAACAGACAGGTTTTGAATGTATAAAAACAAATCACAAGAGAAGAATCAGCCTCACCTTATGGTGATATCACTATGCCGAAGCAAAAAGGAAACAAAAAAAGTACATAAGAGTTATGAAATCACCGTGATCCTAGCGGCCAGATGTTACAAATCAGTCTTTCCCAACATTTTTAGTCATATGTATCCCCTTAGCCTTATCACAAAGGCTCAAGTACCTTTTAATAACACTAAACTAGAAAAATGTCTTCTACACCTGGTTGGAAATCACTGCTGTACATCATATTCAGAGATACAGATCTATATATTTTATATTATCAATACATTTATCATGTTGTGTTTTAGAGCGGTTTGTGAAGGCTTTTCTGAAATGAAATCAGGTATTTCCCCATCCCTTTACCCTACTGATATGATCAAAATAGGCCAGCATAAATTTTCAAGTTGGTCCAGACTGGTTTACACTGATCTAGCTGGTGGTATAGCATATTCAAATCTACATTTATGCATTTGGCAGATGTTTTTAAGCCAGAGAGACTTTGCATTCATTGTATTAGACCTTGGTATTGCTATAGCTAAAACACATCATGATGGGGAACCAAACTGGCATCCATCTTTATTGGTCTTTTCAACAGGGTCAATCACCTCAAAGGGATAAATAGTTCACCAAAAAAGAAAATTATCCCATGATTTACTCACCCTCAAGCCATCCTAGTTCCAGTGGAAGAGTGAACTCGAGACCCGACGCATGATGTATTGACGAACGCGGAAGCGCAGAGGATAGAGCAAAACAAAACACCGGTCACGAATTAGAAGTCTAAAACGAGAATTTTTAAAGAGAAATGTCGGACGATTTCGATATAAGAGAAGAAGAGCTTGAGTTTGTTGCCCAGCCCTATTTGTTTGAACCGTGAGAGGTGTCTACTCTCACCTAAACTTATACTACTCCTACATCCTACGTCACACGTCGGGTCAGAGGTCACTCTTCCGCCGGATCTCGACTTGCGTACGGCCGTTGCCGAAAGCCAGTTATTATAGTTTTAAATATGGATATTTTTCTTACAAAAACCCATTGCTTTGCTTCAGAAGGCCTTTATTAGCCCCCTGGAGCCGTATGGATTACTTTTATGATGGATGGATGCACTTTTTTGGGCTTCAAAATCTCACCCCCATTCACTACCATTATAAAGCTTGGAAGAGCCAGGATATTTTTTAATGTAACTCCGATTGTGTTCGCCTGAAAGAAGATAGTCATATACATCTAGGATGGCTTGAGGGTGAGTAAATCATGGGATAATTTTCATTTTTGGGTGAACTATCCCTTTAAGGACACTTATGGTAATTTGTTGTGCATGTAAACACAGTCAGCAATGTTAAAGAGTCTCTGAGAAGAACAACACCATCTTAAACTTCTGACCCAGAATCAGTCAATATGGGAGCTATTGAGACTGTAACTGCTACTCACTCTATGGTGTTCTTATCCAGTTCACTGGTGACATTAAGGCCGTAAAGACGCTGCATGGCAGCGATAGCAGACTGCATGGTCTGTTCTGACCGCAGGACGGACATTCTGGGGTCTGTGGGAGGGAGGTAGCCATACCTCTGCAGCCAAGCCTTAAAAAAGAGAGAGACTTTTGTTTAATCATTTCACATTACTTCAATAAAGATTTCATAGCAAAATTCCATAATCGACCAATCAGAATTGCATATAATAAGAATGTGTAATAAGAAAGACTATATTTATTGTCTGAAAACACATTGGCAATGTAAACAATTGGCTAATCTAATATAATTGAATATAATTTAATTATTATTTTTTCTTAGGATAGCTAAAATAACTCATTCTGACAGTTGTTTGTGAATGCATATGAAATGAAGAGAAAAACAACTAATATACCCAGTTAAAATTCTATGCATAATCCAGAATTATATTATCTTAGCATAGCTGAGCTAACTCATACTGACAGAGTTTTCTGTAGAAACATGGCCGCTGCTACCGTTACTGCCATTAGCAGATTAAAAAGAACGTTGAGTTTGTTTTTGAAGTGGTTTTCTCATTAATGCCGGAGAGAAGCAGTAGGAAGTGCTTACACGGATCCTCTGCTGACCCATCTGCTGCCTTCAGCCAACAGCCAAATGCATCACAACTCTACAACACTCATCATGACACTGTGAGTATGTGTGTGCGTGTGTGTGTGTGTGGTCCTGGTAAACCCTACATTGTGGGGACCAAATGTCAGTAATACCAGTAATTTTTGACCTTGTGGGGGACATTTTTTTGGTCCCCATGAGGCTTATAAATCACACTAAATTATATTTTTTGAAAATGTAAAAATGCAGAAAGATTTCTGTGAGGGTTGTGTTTAGGGGTAGGGTTAGGGGATAGAATATACAGTTTGTACAGTATAAAAATCATTAAGTCTATGGAAAGTCCCCATAAAACATGCAAAACCAACATGTGTGTGTGTGGGAATCATCACCCAGTTCTGCTCAGATCTCTCCTCTAGCTATAAGAACAGCCCTGTCCTAATGTGCCCTTCACTAAAGTCACTGTGGCTGTGTTAAAGAGAAATCCACTTTATAAACACACATATGCACAAAAGAGAGGTTAATTACTACTGTACATTAAGGTCACCTGGCCCTTAAAAAGATATTGTGGAGTGAGTCTTACAAAAACTGTCAAGAAAGTCATATTTCACCCCAAAACCATGAGAGTATGAAAGCTACAGTTATTCAGGTCCAAGCGCATGTGGAGAACAGGACCAAAATGATCACATTCGAATGAATACATCCTGTAGGTACAGCTGTTTTGGTGTCAAATTTCAACTGCTGAATTTTGATTGATTTTTATTGGTTTGTAAAACCGATATTGTAAGGATATAAAAGTATTAAAGGGGACCTATTATGCCCCTTTTCACAAGATGTAATATAAGTCTCTGGTGTCCCCAGAAAGTGTTCAGCTCAAAATAACTAACAGATCTTTTATTATAGCTTGTCAAATTTGCCCATATTTGCGTGTGAGCAAAAACACATTGTTTTTGTGTGTGTCCCTTTAAATGCAAATGAGCTGCTGCTCCAGAAGAGGGCGGAGCTTTAACAGCTCGCGCTTTGGTTGCTCAACAACGACAAAGCTGGAGAATCTCACGCAGCCAAAATGACGATTGGCAGTAACAGTGACAGCGATTGTCAGTAATGGATGAAAAACAGTTAAATTAGTCATTGTAGCCAACATGCAAAGATATAACTGGGTTATATTTATATATATCTTATATCTTAAACTGATAAAATACAGCTGAGTTCCCTTCTGTGCTAGGACATCTAATTATATTTGCATAAAGAAAATAAAGCAGATTTTTCCATTGTGGATCACTTTCAGTAATGAGGATGATATTTCTTTTGCAATACTGTAATGAGGATGATATTTATGCAAAATATGCAAAGTATTATTTTCATATGCTAAATAAAATTTCAATTTTTTTTCTTTTAATTTTGGGGTGAAATATGATCTAGACATTTCTATGAGAGATTCACCATTGTAGTTGTTTTTTAAAGGTCCTGCAGCTGGCAAACTTAATTTGATGACTTACTAAATTAAAACGCATAACACGATTTACCCAAGTACAACATGTTCCTGGATCAACATTGTTTGTTTGTAATGGAATTACTTTCCTAGCAAACAATCATAAGCCAAACCACCCCTAAAATCATTGGGAATGACAGCCCTAACCATTAGGTTTGATAGGTTGAAACGAACGTTGTTTGGGGTCAACAAGGAAATCGATCCACGAGCACGATCTACTTACTGTAGGTAAATCATGTTAAGGAGTTTAATACACAAGTATGTACTTATACTTTAAAGTGCTGAACGTTGTTTAAGGCATGCATAGACGTCCTTTAACACATTGCAACACAGCTTTTTTTATGTTATTTACCAGGAATGTTGAGAATTCATCAAGCCCAAGTAAGAATAAAGAACAAATTCAGGTTGTTCTGTGAGGTACATGACAGAAAGCTTAATATATATCAGGTCACATGAATATATCTTCATTACACACTCAGCAATCAGAGGACTTGATTTCATTCATTTATATGATGAACGATTTCAAAACACTGCTTCGAAGCTTTACGAATCTTTTGTTTCGAATCAGTGGTTCGGATCGGGTGTCAAATTGCCAAACTGCTGAAATCACGTGACTTTGGCGCTCTGAACCACTGATTGGAAACAAAAGATTCGTAAAGCTTCGAAGCAGTGTTTTGAAATCGACCATCACAAGATATTGTTGAAAAGTTGTTATTTTGTTTTTTGGCGCACAAAAAGTATTCTTGTCGCTTTATGATATTAAGGTAGAACCACTGTACTCACATGAACTGTTTTGAATATGTTTTTAGTTCCTTTCTGGGCACTGAAAGTGTAAATTAACTTGCTGGCAATAGAGGCCTCACTGAGCCATTGGATTTTATGAAAAATATCTTAATTTGTGTTCCGAAGATGAACGAAGGTCTTACGGGTGTGGAACGACATGAGGGTGAGTAATTAATAACAGAATTTATTATTTTTAAAAAATTATTTCTGTATAGCTTTAAATCACGTTTAGTAATTTTGGTACTTCAACTTATTTAATTCAAGTTAGCTGCCAAGGCAATATTTGTAGGCAATATTTCAAGGCAACAATAACAACACTCACCCTAGTAAATGTGCCTAGAGTTTCAGAAAAGATCTCAACAATGTCTCAAACTGTGCTCAGATTTAAGTCTGCAGTCAGAACTATTTCAATATAAACGCAAACATTTCTCATCAAATTCCAAGTTTAATCTTACTGAATGTCAGCAACTGTCTCATTTGTTTCTGTTTTTTCTCTCGACAAAGAAATTTTAGTAGAAACATCTGACAATGTTGATACTTGAATGGAGAATTCCATTAGATCTACTGAGATATGAAAGAGCAACATCTGAGCATTTGAATGTTCCTCTAGATATGATCTAGGGGTCAGCTAAAATATGTACAGTATAACACATAGAGACCGGCCAACTAGACGATCACATTCAGAATTTCCTCACATAATTCCCTCTGCCTACTGGTTGACCTTCACCCCTGGCTGATGGCATGTCTGGCCAGGAAAGTGTAACACTCTGCTAATATATCCTGTATTTGCATTCACTCACAGCATGCTGTTAGCTAAACAGTGATCTGTTATCTTCAGATGTTTTCCCCTGCACAGGAATCATGCTTTTACCTGGCACAGGCATTTGGCACTGAAAGCCTGACTTCATGAATAAAAATCATAACCTAATTTGATGTTGGAATGGGATCCATGGGGATCTATGGTAGTTCAGGTTCACAGACACAAATGTGATCAGGTGTTGCATAATGCACAGACCTGAAGTGACTGAGGAAACAAAACCAGAGCAGCAAATGTATCACGTTTTCGTGGGTGGCACTGTGCAGAGGTGCTATTATTTGATTGCACAACGCAACACAGCTATTGCTGCCCAGCGTCTACGCCCAACACTTCACATTCCTCTATTTATTTAGCGTGCTGAGGGACATTTTTCCAGAAAAAAGAATGACAAACTATTTTCAGGCTTTGTTTCAAAACCTCAAACAAACCCCAAAGGTTGCAAAAGACCTCAAATCCTGGCAAAAACCACAAGTATAAATAAACACAGTGAACCTCAACTTAATTTGTGGGAGGTATGGGGCTTTATTGCGTTAAGTATTGGCAAGGTTTTAGAAAGGCTGTATTTTTTGCACCAGTAACCTTAAAAGTGAAGTGTGCCATTTCTGGCACCAAACGGAATTGCAATCTGTTTGTTTGAAAGGCCTGACTGGTTTAGGTATAACAACATTGGCTTAACCAGTGTTGTGGGATTATTTGTTTGTCCAAACCAATGGAAACTTGTTTGAAATCATTACTTGTGCAATTCTGTTGCCAGTAGTGGAGCATAAATTACAAACTTCACATTTAAACAATGGCTAAACAGCTAATTTTGGTTGACATCAAAGTCCCTTTCAAGGAAAGTCTGTTTACTCTGCGGCCATATTTGCAATGCCTCCGGGCAGCTATTTCGGGCATCCAAGACCAAGTCCTATCTATTTGAATGGGGGAATTCTGACATCTCAAAAACTGCTTGCTGAATTCACAATTAAATAACATATTTCAAATCAGCAAGAAAATCTGACATGAACTGTCCCATAAATGTTTTTTCTTACACTCAAATAATGTTAAAAAGCTTATTTTTTTAGGCTAGACGATGCCAATGCACATGTGTAGTCCTAAGCGCGAGTCTCAGGAACCGGAGCTTCTAACGGCAGCTGCAGTGACACAATGACTTTACCAATCAGCGATTGGCTCTTTTACTTAGAAAGCGTGATGTATTCCGCCATTTTGCGCGTTGCAGTTTCTCCCATTCATAACTAATAGCGGTATACCAGCTTTCTATATCTATAGTCTTTGGTTGACTTTATGTTCCCGACCTATGTGGTCTACTGTAGGGCAGGAGTTTTCAAGTTTAGAAAAAAATAAGTTTTGAAGGTTTATTTATCGATATCGAAATCATGTGATTGATCATAATTATTTTATGACATTAAGAGTCATCAGCATTTAATTTGTCCTAAAATGTACTACACCACACTCTTGAATGAATATGATATTTATAGTATGCTAGCTGGCATTCAAACATTCACATACTATGCACTTGCTTTTTCATACCACATATAATTAGTGAGGGAAAAGAAACACAGGGGGAATGAAGGTAAAGAGAAGGATTATTCAAGATGTTTGTTTGGCTCTTAGGTTCATCCTTCACTGGTGTCTAAACTCATTTATTCTTTCAGTTTTCCTGTGATATATGCCCTCTTTTATCTGCTCATGATAGACAGCTGAGCTCCACATAGCAGGTCAATGTTTTCTTACACCTCTCTGTCAATCACTTCATATCACAGCAGAAACACATTTAATACAGTAAAGACAGAAAAATGCATGTTATTTTAGTACAGAAATGATCAGCTATGGATTATTCAGTGATATGGTAAGGTGTATGACTTAGACGCATTTGGCCATATTTATTTTAAGTTACTGTGTCTTTAAGACAGGAGGAGGTTTTGTGAGGACTGTTACCCCAGGGGACCTCTAGAGGGAGAGAGAGTGTTCTGAGGTGGTTTTGGATTTGGAACAACTTAGCACATTTGGTGCAGCTTCAAGAAGATTTCAGCCATTAAAAACCACAACAAGGACATAAGATACGTTGGCTCTTTGGATGTGGACTGTGTGCCAAATGAACAAAGAGCTTTGGGCCTACAGGTAGCCTATATTTTGGTGAGATTGACATTTATTTAGTTTGCAGATGCTGTGTCAAAAGCACCTTACTGTACATTTTTTTACTAAAGCTTAAGTGTCTTGCTGAAAGACACATTTGGGGTTTAATCCTACAAACTTCAGTTATTAGCCCAGATCTTTAACCTATACCATTAAATCTCCCAACCCATTCATTCCCTGTTTATTATTTTTGCTGGAAACTGTTGTTCTCAGTTTATTTTAAATGTTTTTTTTGTTTGTTTTTTGTTTTTTATTGTAACCCATCAGTGTTCATGTCAGTCATGTATGATTATGGCTGTGTTTGGAATAGCAAACTAGTCAATGAGAAAGACTTTCCATTCATCTCAATGACAGTTACTCTGCTATTGCTGGACTTTCTGGAAGTATGTGAACCGTTTGCTGTCAGCTTTGTATGGAAACTTGTTTCCACCGTGAAATAAAACAATTTAAAAGATAATTGTGACTAATAATCTCACAATTCTGACTTTTTTTTCTCACAATTGTGAGTTTACATCTCGCAATTCTGACATTTTTCCTCGGAATTGTGGGGATGGATGTCCCACGCAATTCTGACTTTATAAGTTGTAAAGTCCAATTCTGAGGGAAAAAAGACTGACTTTTTTCCCCCTCAGAACTGCGATTTGTTTATATCTGTTTATATCTCACAATTGAAAGAAAAGAAGTCAGAATTGCGAGAAAAAAAGTTTATATCTCGCAATTTTGAGAAAAAAAGTATTTTTCTCAGAATTTATATCTCGCAAGTCTGACATTATAATACGCAATTGCGACTTTATAACGCAATTCTGACTTTATAACTCGCAACTGCAAGTTTAAATCCCGCAATTCTGACTTATATAACACGCAATTCCAATTTTATATAACTCAATTCTGACTTTATAAATCACAATTGCGAGTTTATATGACGCAATTCTGACTTTATAACACGCAATTGCGACTTTATATATCGCAATTCTGACTCGGCCTATATAACTCGAAAATTGCAAGTTTATATCAAGCAATTCTGAGAAAAAAGTCAGAATTGCAAAACGTAAACTCGCAATTGCTTGACAAAAAGTCAGAATTGACTATATGCATGGAGCGTTCTTTAGAACTTCCGCAATAATATAAGCCAGCTGGAAAACTTCCGGTGAAATGTCACTTGCTGGTGTGTTGAGCATCAATAGTGTAATACTTAGTTTATAATCAGAAACGTGTCATTTTATAATGTTTAATTTTTATTCAAAAGCGAAACTAAGTGAAAAACTATTACAGGAAATGGCTAATATACGCAATTAACAAATGGGGACAATCTCAGAAGGATGAACAAAATGTTTGTGGTCATCACATTAAAAATAACATTTGAAGTGCTGGAAAAAAATGCGTGTGCATGTCTAATTACAGACACGGCATTTCTTAAACGGTCCAAATAGCTTCGTCTTTATTGCAATCAATAAAACTGGTTTATTGGCAAATTAGGTAAATGTGATAACTGCATTAAAATATGAATACAAGTCAACCACTGATGGTTTTGTGTCGATGTACAGCGAGTACAGAATGATTAGCTAACAATTCACCGGAAATGCCCTAGCTGGCTTAACGACAACCAGGAAGTAACCTTGCATATAGTCAACTGTGAGATAAAAATTCGCAATTACCTTTTTTATTTTTTATTCAGTAGCGGAAACAAGCTTCCATATCTATATCTCATAGGCACTTCTTTGAGCCAATCACCTGAGCCGTAAATGCCATGTGACTAATCATCAGGATAATTATTGTGATTGTGCACAATTTGTTTTACTATTTTATACTTTTAGCCATCAATTTGTGTTTAAGTTTTTAAGTTTTAGTTTTTCTAATATTTATATTTTGTTCTATTTCAGCTAAAATAATGATATAAATGATAATCTTTTAAATTAACAATAACAACACAGGAACATAGCTATTGTTGAACTCCTAAAGGTCAACCAACTTCACACATGATATGATTTAGGCCGGAGTGGACCTGACTCCGCTCTGATCGCTGAACCACGCCAGTGAACTTTCAGAGCTGATGTGTTTCATGGATCACTAGCTAATAAGCCAAACAAGGCCTAATTAGCCTCATAGAAACATCAAAGCTTAACCCTAAAGGCCGTTCTAACGCTTCATTAGCAATGAGACATCCTTAGAGAGAGGATGTGACCATGGCAACATGTACAGATGGAATATAGATCACAGATAAATAAGTGACTGTTGTTTGAGTAGTCAAAAATACTTCTGATTCCATCCTGAGATCCTTTGTATACATCAAAATCATATACATGTGGCTCTGTGGCGCTTTCAAAATATTGTTTGTTTGAGCATCCCGACCAGCCCGGCAACAGCAGCATTGGCTCAACCATTGGGATGAGTTTGGGGTGGGATTGTGACCAATGGCAGACAAGAGGAGTGTTTGAGGAAACCTGTGTGAAAACAGTCACTATTTTATCAATTCCTAGTGAAGCTAGTTGCTTTTCCAGATTATTAGACTTGATAATTATGGGCTTTTGGAAAGCTTTGCAAGGCTCATTCATTTTAATGCATGATTTAACCTTCATCCCAGCATGCAATTCGAGTCACCTTAACTGTTTTGCTGCCTCTATACATACATAAATGTATGTGTGTGTTTCTACTAAGCACATAGCGTGGCTTATATTAAAAATGGACCTTTTCACACAATGGTGCTTAACTGCTGTCTGTTTTAGCTGAGCTGTGACACCAGACACGTCGGATCTCTTGCGTCACTTGTGCTTAAGTGAGTGTAAGTGTGTGTGGGTAAGGGCTATCGCTCTCTGGTATCCGTTTTCACACGCACTAAATTATTAATCCGGACACATACCAAACCGTCATATCGCACATGGGATCTCCATGGCTACCCCCTCCGTCTCATGCCCTCCATCAACCGCTGCCGACTGTTTTGGCCAAATGTCAGAGAATGTCACGGTTCTATAACGGGTCTAGCACGCTTTTAACCTCTCGACCCAGTTCCAAACAAAACATTTTCATTCATTCGCAGTTCATATCCTCCAGAGAGAGGTTTGTGTCTGTTGCTACATGTTTAGAATTGAATACTAGCATACTGCTCAGTATGTACTGTATATGGCCTAATATTTTATAGTATATGTGACAACAAATCTTGTGGTATGCTAAATTGTTGTTCATTATATTGCATGTTTAATCAGTGAGTGCCATTTTTAATCCAATTTTGTATGAAATGTCTTATGTTTTGACTTTTTAAATGATTGATTAAATGTGACCCGGGACCACAAAACCAGTCATAAGTCGCACGGGTATATTTGTAGCAATAGCCAACAATACATACAATTGTAAGGGTCAAAATTATCGATTTTTCTTTTATGCCAAAAATCATTAGGATATTAAGTAAAGATCATGTTACATGAAGATATTTTGTAAATTTCCTACCATAAATATATCAAAAATGTATTTTTGTGAGTGGATATGCATTGCTAAGGATTTCATTTGGACAACTTTAAAGGCGATTTTCTAAATATTTTGATTCTTTTGCACCCTCAGATTCCAGATTTTCAAATAGTTGTATCAAATATTGTCCTATCCTAACAATCCATACATCAATGGAAAGCTTATTTATTCAGCTTTCAGATGATGTATAAATCTCAATTTAAAAAAAAATTGACCCTTATGACTGGTTTTGTGGTCCAGGGTCACAAATTTGAATTAGATGTTAACATTGTGGCCTTTGCTTCCATTTCATTCGTCACATTTGAAATGGAAGGTCAAGTTCAGTGCATTGTGGAAAACCGTATTTCACACTGTGTGCTCCTGTTGTACTGCACATTTTGTAGTAAATCATTCGGGTATTCCAGATATACAGATCCTCATGAAATCTAAAAGAATACATTTTTCGTCACATTTTTGTTTTTGTCATAGTAAAACTATGCTTTTTTTATGCTACCATTTGTATAACCACAACAAAACCATAGTTAAACTAGTTTTTGTAGCAAAACCATGGCTAGTTCGTGGTTACCATGGAATAACTACAAGAACCATAAAACCATGGTTAATTTTCGTAAGAGTATATGTATAAACAAACATAATTTCTTCAAATAATTTCAACATCATGGAATAGTTCCCTAACAGAATTAATTCATTCAATTTCTTATCATTTTGTGTCATATGACTGAGTTATAAGGTTGTACCCACATAGAAGACGACGTTCTCGTGACCTTGCGCAACGTTCCCTAAAAGTTCTCTAAAGGTGACGAAAATTCCGAACCTTTGAAGAACATTAGGGACGTTCCTAAAACGTCCTCTTTTGGTAATGAAAGTGCTGCAGTTCAAGGTTCCTTATATGATTTTAGGGGAACATTCCATTTTGGTTATTTTATGGTCACATAAGAACGTTACAAAGAGGACATTTGGGACATTAACAGAATGTCCTATAGTAATAGTCCCCTAAACATTCCCAGAATGTCCTGAATGTTCCCTGAAGGTCCACCAAATAACGTCCCCCAACCCTTAAAAGAACTCCACATCGTGACCGTCTCTGAACGTTCTGGGAACGTTACTAGGCAACGTCCTTAACACCAGTGGGGACGTTCTGAGAATGTTCTGGGAACGTAAAATTTCTAGCGGGGTATTAGCTAGCTACCAAACGAATAGCTGGCAATGGCGCATTCTAGCGTGCTAAATGCTAAGCATGTGTTTGACTTAGTCTTTGCATGTTCGCTTTGTAAACATTTGCTCGGTACTTCCGCCTACGTCATGCGTGACCTTTCCAACGTGATTATAATGCGTGGTGCATCGCAGAACTAGTGCAAGATGAGCATTTGTGGTTAAAAAGTGTATACATTTTTATTTTTTTTAGAAATTGACCAATTGTTTCTCTAGATAAGACACTTATTTCTGTCTTATTTTCTGATCGTGTAGAGCCCTTTGAAGCTGCAATTTGGACCTTCAACCCGTTGTACCCCAGTGAAGTCCACTATATGGAGAAAAATCCTGGAATGTTTTCCTCAAAAACCTTAATTTCTAATTGACTGAAGAAAGAGAGACATAAACATCTTGGATGACATGGGGGTGAGTACAACAAAAGTATTTTCAAATGCCAAGTCATGTCGAAATACCACATTGTTAGTTTTTACAGTGTAGTCAGTGTCTGTGCTATGTAGAAGTGAGCTTGGCATCAAGTCATCACTGGATTGAGCTGCAAGAACATTTTTTCCAGGTCCCTACGGTGTCAATAGAAAACCCCAAACATCTCAAGAGGGCCGATAGTGTCATGTGCGGCTGTTCAACACCAGCA
Organism: Mylopharyngodon piceus; assembly: GCA_039654765.1. Lineage (NCBI taxonomy): Eukaryota > Metazoa > Chordata > Actinopteri > Cypriniformes > Xenocyprididae > Mylopharyngodon > Mylopharyngodon piceus. Next base: position 4,970,754 of record CM077444.1, on the reverse strand, counting down.
ATCACCCGTGCCATTAAAGATTGAAGAGCAACAGTCTCTTTCGGCACACAAACATTACGCCAAGGAAAACAGTAAGAGACGGCGTGAGTGAGACAGAAAAGAAAGAAAATAACGTCCGGGGAGTAAGAAAGCTAGAAATAGGCATTGCATACAGACAGAACCACGCGTTAGGTTTGCGACTGTGTTTGGGTTGTACTGGTGCGCTTTGGTTCTCACAAGACTCTGACAGATAAACAGACGGATGTGTCGTCCCCTCCACAGCGAAAATCTGCTCGCCGTATAGAGCCAAACTGACATCAGAGAGACCATGTGTGAACGCAACATGCGACATGAAACACAGAGCACTACGATCTTTCCTGGAAATGCACATGATGACACAATGTAGGAATAGAAAGCATGCACGCATTGACGCATACACAAACATGCAAACACATAAATGCAACAACTGTTAACAAATATAAGAGCTAATAAAAGGTCAACAATCTATTCATGTCCTCAGTAGGCCTCAAGACAGAAAGTGCTGCTCATAAACACTGCAAAAGTATAAACACACAGATGGAAGGATGAAGGGGACGATCTAATAAACATTTGAGCTTCTGTTCATTCATGAGCCATCAAAAGAGACTTTAATGTTGTACTCTGGAACTAAACCGACAAAGTCAAATGGCTCCATTATTTAAAGGGTTCTTGTGATCGGATCTGTCGGGCAGTGAGAAAGACAGAACTGAACCCAGGCAGTTGGGCCGTCACGGACTCGCCGCTCAGCAGGACGCAACCTCAATGCCTCTAGTACACATATAAAGTTAAAGCAAAGGGCTTATGGGATGAGTTGCGCATTGTGTATTCTCTTTGAAGCTGTGTGTTGCGTTGAGAGCTGAGCATGAGAGTATGTGTGTGTATTATATGTGCAAGTGGCTTGTTTGAGTGTGACAAAATCCAAAGCGTGGCTCTGAATAATGTGATACACAGATTATCTAAATATAGACCTATAATCTGACCTATTCATCCCAAAACACTGGCATACTATTAGGGCTAGGTGCTATTTTGAATATTTTTGAAATGTCTGAGATGTGTTAGAAAATCATTAGCATTAGAATTGGTTCAATTCTTTTACATGTATCAATTCAAACTGTCCATTTAAATGAATGAATTCAACTCAAATTCAGTGTTTTGTTTGTGTCATCACTCAAAAATGTTCATGTTGATGGAAGTTCATGACGAGCATTCCTTACTCGTAGGTATGTGTATTTTAATAGTGTTTTTGATGAAAAATTCATTAATGTCAGAATTGATTAACATAAACCAGTTCAAACTGTCCATTTAAATGAATCGATTCAACTCTAATTCAACGTTTTATTTGTGTCATTACATGTACATCATGGATGTCTCCGCATTTTATTGTTCAATGTACAAATAGGTTTGGGTGATATATATAATATTTATGAAATATTTGAGATGACAAACAGTTTAAGGGTACGTTTACACAACAATGTACTAAAAACGTAAGTTTTTCCTTTGCGTTTTTCATGTGCAGACGACAACACTGTCAAAATGATCCCCGTTCACACGGATCCGCGAAAATGACTAAAAATGCTGTATTGTGAATGCCACAACACTAAACGTCTATAGACTCAACGCGTAATACACATGCGCATGACGTGACTGTTTTCACAAATTTACGGAGACGATAACGGTATCGTTTACAAAAACTTGCACTGTTTTCAAAAGTTTGTGTTTTTAGGCCAAAACACAAAACGTTTTCCGTTTTTAGTTGAAAATGGTGTCGTGTTTTTTATCCTCAAAACACTGGCATACAATTAGGACTAGGCAATATATTAAATATTTATGAAATATTTAAGTTTGTTCAATTTATCTATGTGAATCAGTTTAAATCAGTAATTCATTTGCGATAACTTGTCACTCAAAAAGTCTCAGCTTAGTGTTTTTCATATATTAAAATGTTTCAGTAAAATATTTGTAAGTAAATATTGCAGTTTATGGCTATATGGTCAAAAAGATGGTAATTTTTGGGTCACTAAAGAGCAAATACATAAATAATGTGATTATATATATGTAAGTACCTTATTGCTTTCATAAAACAGTTATCACACAATACAAATATTAAAGCCAAAAATATGCATCAATGCAACTTTCATGAAGTAAACTTTCACTAAAGCATTCCTTCCGCCGGAAAAAATAGTCCCTGACCGTGAACAGCAACAGAAGTTACATTATTATGCCATTAGATGGCGGCAAAGACTGTCTTTATGAGTGTGTCAGTCAGTAGCGAAGAATTTTACATTGAAAAGACTGAATTGTTGTGAACACGGAACAAGATGCAACTGACAAAAGCTTAGACTAGCACTGTCAGTCACGGGAAAACCCCTTAACTGTTAAAAGGACAGGATAATACAGCAGACATTTAAACAGATTTTTTATTATGAACATAGGACTGACCTGAAGGAAAATGCTAAATCTGAATGCAGGTAATAAACTCGCTCACTCGATCTCTTTCTCACAATACTTTTATACATAATACAGTAAGCTTCAATGAACAATATCAATTGAGAACATACAGTTTACGTTGCTAAGAGTGGTTGATAAGGGTGTTGTGTAGTGATACACAGAACCGTTGGGTGAAGCGTTCATAGCCGTGTTTTATCATGAATAAAACAGCTATTGACCAATCAGAATCAAGGACAGGAACTGTTTTATTTCTATATATATATATATATATATATATAGAAAATCACCAAGAGGCTGAAAAATATCACCCAACCCTATACATCCAGTGCATATGCAAGTGTATTTTGGGGTGAATCACTGTGACCATGGCAGCAGAAATAACATTCGCTCTTGTTTTAACGTAACTTTAGCAAAATGAAAGACACTGCAATAGAAAGGCAGAGGCTGAACTCTATCTGAACTCTATTCACACACACATCATGTTATACGAAGTGACAAACTTCATCCAAACATGTCATTCTGCAGAGAATACGGCTTTGTTGTAGACGTGTGACAGAGCTTTATTTGTTCACGGCGTCACTTTTTGTAGACTGACAGCTCTGGCGCTATTTTACAGCATTTTCGTAAGACACATGATGACTTAAATCTATACAATGAATGAAAAAATGCCCCCGTAATCCAAACGATTTATATTAATTCAACTTTTTCCATTTAATAAATCTTTCTTTTTAATTAAAAAATAAATCAGTTGTGTCCCCGGGAGATAACTTCTCGGCTGGTTCTGGGAGGCCATTCTTTAACTGAAAGCATTGTAAAGACCTCCAGAGAGCAATACGTATGGAGAGCGCGAGAACAGCCAAGAAAAGATTACATGTCCATTGTCAGCTCTTAATAATTTGGCTTTCTGAAAGACCAAATAGTTTGTCAATGGTTTCTTTTATAACACACCTCAATGCCTTTGCCGCACACTAGTTAAATCCCTCTTTTGTCTGTCTGTCACACTATTAATAATGTCTCTCTCCAAAACACACACAGACCAAAAGTGAGCAAGCCAGAGAGAGAGACCTTTTCTACTGTACTGGGAGTGTGTACATCGTACATTTGAATAGATATTGAACCATAACACAATAAAACTAGTTAAATGTGTCTGGTAAAACAATGTTAATCGTGTGGAACACAAGCAGGCAGGAAATTGAGATGATGCTGTGGCCCAGTGACCAATCAGCTCCTGACCTCAGTCCCACAGAGACGGTCATAATGTCAGCCGACCGCTGCTCTGCCATCAAAACCTGGACAGATTTAGGTTAAACTCTGGCTAACGCACAGATCTGTCATTTAGAAAGACAGAAACACATCTTATCCCTCTAAAAGCCACTGTATTTGTGTGTGTGCTCAGGAAGCTACCAATATAAACCACTGCCACACCAGCAAGCCAAACCGCGCCAATAAACTTCAATGTTTTTACATCAGTGTCCGTTTATAACATCAGACAAGTGGAAAATGCATTCTGTCTGTCTGTTCTATGTTTTTTTACCCTGGCAGATTCAATGTTTGAATCACACAATGCTTTCTTAAAGGGACAGTTCACCTTAAAAAGAAAGCTCCATCATCATTAGGGGCTTTTGCACCGAATAGTTATAGGAACTCAGTTATAGGAACTAGCCACTAGGATAGTTCCCCGAGAACTAATTTCTCCCCCGGGCCATGTACCTGGTTGCATTCGCACCGGGAATAGGAAATGTGAAGCGGCCGACAGCGCGGCATTTACAAACGCTAAAAACCGGTGGATGGAAGACACCGTGATCTGAACTGTGTTTGTTGTGTGTCGTTGGTTTTGTGATAACGGAGATGGAATGTAAACGCATAATTTACGTGACTGAAAGAGCAAAAAGTGGGGCTAAGAGATGAAATCTCCTATGACAACTTTCAGTATCGAGGCGGAGAAAAGAACACAACCCTGCAGACAACAGGCAAATGCTGTTATCACTGTTTTCCATGTTCGTGAAGTAAATATATTTACACAGCTTTTTAAAAATGCCGGGTGCCGGTGTTTGACATGCAGTCGACCAATCAACAAACATTCACATCACTGATAGTTCCTATAGTGCTGGTTTAGACCCTACTCTGAAGTAGGAGCTAATTTAGTTCCCCCAAAAGGAGTTCCTAGAACTAAAATCGTTCCTAGTTCCTGCGGTGCGAACACGGCAAAATCCGGGTACTTCAGCCAATAGTTCTAGGAACTATGAAAAGGTTCCTCCAGTGTGAAAGCCCCTATTTACTCAACCTAATGTCATTCCAAACTCTGCAGAATACAAAAGAATATATTCTGAAGAATGTTGGGGTCCAAACAACATTGGAACCCATTGACTTTCATTGTATGAGACATTTTCTGCAGATTTGGGGTGTGTTTGAGGGTTAGTAAATGATTTCTTACTCTCTTTAAAAAATAAAGGTTCCTTTTTCGTCATTTTCAATGATGCAATATAAGAACCATTTGGGTTCCCAAAAAGAACCTTTGAGGTAGTGTTGTAGTCAAGACCACCTAAACCGAGACCAAGTCGAGACCAAGACAAGACCAAGACTTTGGGGGGTTGAGACCAAGACCAAGGCAAGTCGAGACTGAGTCAAGACCAAGACCAGACTAGCACTCCTCACAATTACAAATGCATAAATAATGTTGAGATTAATGTTTAAAAAATAAAATTTTGTTTATTGAACATTTGTAAAGAATCAATATCACGTTTGCAATTGTGCTCATATTTGTGAAAACAGCCCTCTTTCTTGTGATATTGCTTAATTATATCATATGTTATAATATAAATATCAAAATCTTATACAAGTACTTTTTTGCAATTATATCTTGAATTTTGTGGGCATTTGTATTAATTTTGGTGACATTTTTGACACAATCCCTTGTTGATTTCTGTCCCGGCACAAAATAAATGAAATTAGAAATAAGTTATTGATTGCATTTGAAGCAGGAGGTTTTACATCCAATCAAATTAATGATGTTAACAAAGACAATGCAACGGCAATTTAGCGATATCCCCGCATTTGTGGTCTTGACCAGTCTTGAAATAAAATCCTTTTAGTCTGAGACCAAGACAAGACCGAGACCAAATTCGGCCGAGATCAAGACAAGACCTTCAAAAAATGGTCTTAAGACCTGTCTCAAGACCAAGACAGGTCTCAAGTACTACAACACTACTTTGAGGGAACAGTTCTTAAAAGAACCATTTTTTTCTTAGTTTGAATCTGAAGAACACTTTTACACTCTCAAAAATAAAAGTTTCTTTATTGGCATCAATGGTTCCATGAAGAACCTTTAACATCCATGGAAACTTTCCACTGCACAAAAGGTTCTTAAATGGTTCTTTTAGGAACTGTTCACTGAAAGGTTCTTTGGGAAACCAAAAAACGGTTCCTTGATTTTCCTCCTTTATTTTTAAGATCCTTTTGCGCATTTGAAAGGTTCCATGGATGTTAAATGTTCTTCATGGAACCACAGATGCCATTAAAGTAGGAATCAATAAAGAAGAAATCAAAGTCAATCCAGTAAAGAACTTTGTATGGAATTGATTTGATTTAATCTGTTTTCCGCTTCACTTCTCATTGAGTTATCTCAGAATACTAATTCATATGATGGGATGCTTAAATACATGCTGACTGGAGACTTCAAAGTACACAGAACTGTAAAATGTTACAGAATTGCTGCTGTCCTGAGAAAGCCTCTAATCTCAAAGGGTCTAAAATAGCAATCTTCCGAGAGACAGAAAGAATAACAGTTGTCAGGGATGAAAATTTAAGGCGTCTCAAGCCATTGTTTGCTTTACCGCAGATTTGAGGCTCCTTAAAGACATAAAGGGCATCTGACACAACTGTCAAGCTCATAAACAGGCAGTCTGCCTCCGCAACACCATCCAGCGCTTGAGTCATTATAAGCTATGGAGAAAAACTTTGCCCTGAACACACTTCACTATTCCAGACAACACAAACAGCTGTCTCATTTGAGCATAACTTCTGACCGACTGTAAATTCACAGCGGACTTTTATAATGTTGGCACGTTTCAAAGGCGAAAGCTTTCTTTGCTGCATTTCTAATAAAAATGAAAAGTTGAACTGTAACAGCATGTTTACCGTTACAATATTTAGGCTGTAATGACAGGTTGACTTCTTTTGGTTACTGGCCGGATATCAAGTCATGTCGAGTTGATTTATTCCGCCCTTTCGTGAATCAGATTGTGCCAATAGAACAAACCTCAATGTATGTGTGTTTTTGTGTGTCCAGAGCAGCAGAAAAAGAGAATATACAAGCTTCAGGACTGGAATTATGGAAGCGTGCCACACAATAAGTCAAGAGGTGCAACTAAACAAGCACTCCACTATGTTTCTGAATAAATTAGCTGTAGATTGAAGTAGCAACAGAATATAAGTTATGCATATTATGTGTAAATCTAATGCATTACAAAAGTGTATTTGCTTCACAACTTACTGTAACATGCACACTAATTTAAAATCTGCCTCCTCATTATATATTAGCATATTTTAACATACTGATTTCATTAAGATGTTTAAATCAAGTTGCTTCGGTCTTGTAGTCATCTATTATAGTAAAAATTCACCAACAAGTCTCAGAAATAACAAGATAATCCATTCCTGCTGCGTACTGTAGACTAGTGTTGTTGTCATTTTAATAAACTTTGAATTGATGTGTTATGGGGAGATTAATGTGCAAAGCTTGAACCGCTAAATTGCATAGTAGTTCTCATGCAAAATATTCAATCCAGCGCAGGGTTTGTTATGTACATAGAGATGTGAAGGACATCAGCATCATCTCCTCCTGTGGATCTCTTACCTCCACACTGAATTGCTGCTCCTCACCGTCCACAGCACATAAAATCCACAGCAAGAACTGCGCGCACAAGCAATTCAACCCTCTTCTATTATTCAGTGTTAACAAAACCATAATGACCCGTATTTATTCGTTTTGGCTGCTTTTATTAATAGTCAATAAAAAAGCAAAGAACAAAAGAAGGAATAAATCCCTCTGGTCTCAGTGGGTTGGAAACATTAGAGGCAGACAAACAGTCGTCACGTCGAGAGATATAATAATAATAATATCATATCACTCCGGGAGGCTCTGGTCGCGTTGTTTGCTCCTTTAGAGTTCGTCTCGTCTTTGTTCTCCCCCGGAGGCGCAGATGTGATGATGATGCTCAGATAAGTCACATTTAGTTGTGCTGCTCCTCTTCTGCTCAGCGCGATGGACTGCGAGTTTTCAACCATACCTCTCCCTTCTGAGCATGCGCGCTGAGCTCCGCTCTGAATCCCACCTCAGCGGAGAACCCACGGAGAGCAACGTCACGGAATCCTAGATCAGAAACCCAACACCAAACTGGAGTAAATAACAGCTACTGTAGTGTACTACTAATATGTATTATTAATAATAATAATATTTATTTTATTAATCATATTGTAGTAGTAGTAGTAGTAGCAGTAACTAAAATTAATAATAGGCATATATGTATATTTTTTATTAACTTTATATATATATATATATTAGTTACATTCAGAGAGAGGGGGTATTTATATTCTATATATGTTAAGTTCTATAGGCTATATGTTAGATATACAGTATGTAATAGTACATAATGTTTAGATTTATAGTTTTGTGTTTACAATACATCTTGGCTTCCCTTTCTTGGATGCCTTTTAACATGCAGTGTACCGTTCATGTCCACTAGAGGGCATCTCTCATGTTTTCTTACAGCATACAAAGAATGGGACATCACAATTTCCCCACTTTTAATGTACATCAGGTCTTCAGTTGTTTATTTTGTTTTTACCAAGTTGTCAGTTCCAATATTCAGCCTTCTCTGATTGAACAATCCAGATCCTGAAAAGTACAAATTTTGTTACATTTATTATTTGCTTGACCATTTATTTCAACACTCTTAAATGGTTAGTTCACCCAAAAATGAAAATTATGTAATTTATTACTCACCCTCATGTCGTTCTACACCCGTAAGACCTTCGTTCATCTTCGGAACACAAATTAAAATATTTTTGATGAAATCCGATGGCTCCTCTGTTGCCAGCAAGTTAATTTACACTTTCAGTACCCAGAAAGGTACTAAAAACATATTTAAAACGGTTCATGTGACTACAGTGGTTCGACTTTAATGTTATGAAGCGACGAGAATACTTTTTGTGCACCAAAAAAAAACTTTTCAACAATATCAAGTGATGTGATCTAGCGATTTCAAAACACTGCTTCGAATCTTTTGTTTTGATTCAGTGATTCAGAGCGCCAAAGTCACTTGATTTCAGCAGTTTGGCAGTTTGACACGCGATCCGAATCACTGATTCGGAACAAAAGATTCGAAGCAGTGTTTTCAAATCGCCCATCACTAGATATAGTTGAAAAGTCGTTATTTTGTTTTTTTTGGCACACAAAAAGTATTCTCGTCGCTTTATAATATTAAGGTTGAACCACTGTACTCACATGAACTGTTTTAATTATGTTTTTAGTACCTTTCTGGGCGTTTGAAAGTGTAAATTAAGGACTTATGGGTGTAGAACGACATGAAGGTGAGTAATAAATTACATTATTTTAATTTTTGGGTGAACTAACCCTTTAAGTGCAATGTGTCAAGTGTGTGTTCCTCTCTTACAAGGAACATTCCTAAGATATGAGCGCAAAACAAGCCCATCTCCATCTCAGTGTGAACATGCACATCAAGGGTGAAAAAGAAAATCAGATTAAATGTCGCAGATCAATGATTTTCTACTTAGAAGCAAATGCGATGGAAAAAAGCAGAGCAGCAGGGTACGGCCATGGACATCTGATGAGGTTTCAATTTGCATGGGTCTGCAGGAAATCAGCTATTCTCTGTAAACAGACAGACGAGATGGGCATGCACCACTAACATCTGTGAAACTACAACTGTTGATCTTACACGTCACCGACCACAGGGAAGATGGCGGGTTTCCACTTACCAATAACAGCTTTCTGCCAAAGCATGGTGCTTTTTAAGTGTAGCATCACCTCAAATCATGCAGGTATAATATTAAATACCACTCCGAACACTGTATGACAACCACGTGGCAAATACTCATAACACTTTTGCATTGTTAGTCTAAACTGTAAAGTGCAATGCTTTTGGGTTAATAAAAGGGTTTTGGGTTTTTGTGTTTTTTTTTTTTTTTGTGCTGCTTTTGATTTAGTGTTTAGCTGTTCAGAAGATAATTGCTCTGTTGATTTAGTTTTCAAATCCATAAACTCTGCCAATGACTCTCACTGTTGGACAGCCCATGTAACCGTCACATTTCAGCCACATGAGTGGAGATCAGCCAATGAAGACGAACATGTCGTGTTCATCAAATCTGTAGTGCAGAAGGTCTTTTGAGGTAAACTGAGAACTCACCCAGCAAGCATAACATGTTGTAAAAACATTTATTTGAAGTTGTGATAATGTTGCCATAATGTTATCTTACAAATGTATATATATATATATATATATATACATACACACACACCGATCAGGCATAACATTATGACCACTTTCCTAATATTGTGTTGGTCCCCCTTTTGCTGCCAAAACAGCCCTGACCCGTCGAGGCATGGACTCTCCTAGACCCCTGAAGGTGTGCTGTGGTATCCTGTAAGTTCTGTCCTGTAAGTTGCGAGGTGGAGCCTCCATGGATCGGACTTGTTTGTTCAGAACATCCCACAGATGCTCGATTGGATTGAGATCTGGAGAATTTGGAGGCCAAGTCAAACTCATTGTTGTACTCCTCAAACCATTCCTGAACCATTTTTGCTTTGTGGCAGGGTGCATTATCCTGCTGAAAGAGGCCACAGCCACCAGGGAATACCGTTTCCATGAAAGGGTGTACATGGTCTGCAACAATGCTTAGGTAGGTGGTACGTGTCAAAGTAACAGGCAGGACCCAAGGTTTCCCAGCAGAACATTGCCTAAAGCATCACACTGCCTCCGCCGGCTTGCCTTCTTCCCATGGTCATCCTGGTGTCATGTGTTCCCCAGATAAGAGACGCACACGTACCAGGCCAACCACATGATGTAAAAGAAAACGTGATTCATCAGACCAGGCCACCTTCTTCCATCGCTCTGTGGTCCAGTTCTGATGCTCACGTGCCCACTGTTGGTGCTTTCGGTGGTGGACAGGGGTCAGCATGGGCACCCTGATTGGTCTGCAGCTATGCAGCCCCATACGCAACTATGTATTCTGACACCTTTCTATCAGAACCAGCATTAACTTCCTAAGCAATTTGAGCTACAGTAGCTCGTCTGTTGGATCGGACCACACGGGCCAGCCTTCGCTCCCCACGTGCATCAGTGAGCCTTGGCCGCCCATGACCCTGTCACCGGTTCAGCACTGTTCCTTCCTTGGACCACTTTTGATAGATACTGACCACTGCAGGCCGGGAACACCCCACAAGAGCTGCAGTTTTGGAGATGCTCTGACCAAGTCATCTAGCCATCACAATTTAGCCCTTGTCAAACTCACTCAAATCCTTACGCTTGCCCATTTTTCCTGCTTCTAACACACCAACTTTGCGGACAAAATGTTCACTTGCTGCCTAATATATCCCACCCACTAACAGGTGCCGAGATAATCAGTGTTACTCACTTCACCTGTCAGTGGTCATAATGTTATGCCTGATCGGTGATGGCTTGGTTGTATTTTGATTTTACTATGTTTTTGAAACATATAGAATGCATTAAAACCTAAATAAAATATTCCAGAAACATTGTAGTTTGTATATTTTTGAATATATGTTTGAATATTTTATACTGACGTTTTGAAACAACCAAAGCAAATCCAACCAGGTATCTATTTGCACTTCTAAAACATTTGGTTGTATGTTGGTTTTAGCTGTTTTTAGAATGTTTTTTAAATGTTCCACAATGTTGCCTACTGTACTATAACTGCAACCAATATGCAAAGCTGTGGAAGTGTTTTACGCTTGCTAGGCAGTTGTGTTGAAGAAAGAGAAATGAGCAGGTGCCATAATTTCAATTCTGGCATTAATCGTTGACACGTAAAAATGATGACATCCTAAACTAGAGCACTCACACATTTCAGCAACCATCTGTGCCTCTTTCTCTTTCTCTTTCTCTGACCATCTCTCATTCTGTTTGTAGTCTTTCTCGCTCTCTTGCGCTGTACTTCTCATAGAGAGATTGGAGACTTTGTGGTTCCTGTTGGTACTGCTTCCCCCTAATACCTTCCCTCTCAATATCACTTCTAATGTTGTAACTGCATCTCCTCCCCCCATTCAGAAAGCTCCTCTTTGGCTGCCTGGTTCAAAACGCTCCTGCTTCCTTCACAGACCAGCCAAAAATGCTTTGAACAGATTCAGGCTTCACATTTGTGGGTTAAGCATTTGGCCACTTCTCCTGGCGACCTATCATGCCTCACTCTCTCCCTCTCTCGCCATCCTATTCTTTTCTTCTCTCTCCCTCTTTCCAGCTTTTTTTCCTCTGTAGGTCTCTTGTAATCACCATTTACACTCCTTTTTCTTAGAGGCATGCATCAGAAAAAATTTAGATTTTTACTTGGGCTCTAGACATTATAAACAGTGTCTAAAAATGAGTATATATTGTTGTTTGCTTTTCCATATCATTGAGTATATCACTGACCTGCAATCCATTGTGCATTTTGCTGTTTTTTAAGCATCTCCAGCCATGAGCATCACGCTTAAAAACAATGTGTTTATGCTATAGAAAATCTATCTATCTATCTATCTATCTATCTATCTATCTATCTATCTATCTATCTATCTATCTGTCTGTCTGTCTGTCTATCTGTCTATCTGTCTGTCTGTCTGTCTGTCGCCATTCAAAAGTTCACCAAAAACAGTATTTTTTTAAAATGATGGCAGGCAGGCTTAAGGTTTAAAAGCATGTAATTTCGTCAGAGACTTATGTAGATCCAGCAATGGCACAGACTCGCTGACAGTTATAAAATGCAGTGAGACCTCAGGGTCAGATTGAGGTCAGACCTTACAGACGCTTAAAAAAGCCAGGACTCACTCACGGCTCCAGTTCGGGTGCCTTAAACATCAGTGTGGAGATAATGTCCCCCCTTGAAATCACAATACAGCCTCTGGTTTAAATTGGCTGAAAAAATGTCTGGGTTTCTTCCATGAAAGTCTGGTTTTAAGTCCAGCTGTGGTGATAGGGCGACTCTAGAGGACAGATGGAGCATAAAAACAACCTGATACCAGCGAACATGTGCACAATAGCACAACAAACACGATATTTACATAATGTGATTAAGCATGCAAGCGGGGTCGCACATGACATCCGGCCAAGAAATCAGCCGCGGTCTATAGGGTGTCTGTCATCTGTTGTTGAAACAGGTTTGAGTGTGTTTGTGCAGGATGTATCCATGTGTCGCTATGCATATGTCCGTGGGAGAGCGTGGTTTGTTGACATGACCGCAGACGTCAAAAGACGGATGGTCAGAGTTCCGGAAGCTGACACTGCCTCAGTCATTCTGGTGCTTGTGGACGTCGTCCAGGTCCCTGAACCATCTGTGAGGGGGAAGATGCCCTCCTGCTGGGGTAAGTGAGGGTAATGAGACGCATTGTCCCCGGGCCTGTCAGGATCCTGCTGGAAGTGCCATGGTGGGTTTGGCTGAAATATCAAGTGCGTGCCATCGTTTTAAATGTTAAATGCGTAATCAGAGCTGTTGAAAACAGGACAAAGGATGACACACATTTTCCCGCTGTGGCCCAGGGGATAGCCTCTCTACACTTTTAAAAGAAAAGGTTATATATAGAACCTTATATAGAAGGGTTCTGCCGGGTACTTAAAGGATTGGTTCACTTTAAAATGAAAATTACCCCAAGATTTACTCACCCTCAAGCCATCCTAGGTGTATATGACTTTCTTCTTTCTGATGAACACAACCGGAGTTATATTAATAAATATTCTGACGCGTCCAAGCTTTATAATGGCAGTGAACGGGGTCAATGAGTTTGAAGCTCAAGAAAGTGCATCCATCCATCATAAACGTACTCCACATGGCTCCGGGGGGTTAATAAAGGCCTTCTAAAGCGAAGCAATGCGTTTGTGTAAGAAAAATATCCATATTTAACAAGTTATAAAGTAAAATATCTAGCTTCCGCCAGACCGCCTTCCATATTCAACTATATTTTTCCTGCTATCTTTTCCATCTCTGAACTATATAGGACTGTTTGGTATGGAAATTAGCATTTATTTATTTCTTGAAATTCCATTTGGTGTTGCAGAAATTATAAACTTTTTTGGAAAAGTTTATGAATTTATTCAAGTGTAAAACATTTTTCAAGTGGAAAAAATACTTGGTGCAACCTTTAAAGTGTTAAAATGAGTTGGCCTTTTCCTTTAAATTGCTGAGTGATTACAAATTAAATATGGTCTGCAGACTCAATAGCCTAGCAATGTTTGCAAACTCAGGCTTTTAATAAGTAGAGCGAGCTTGTTACATTACAGCTACATGGATATTGAACTGAAACACCCGGTCTTGTAAATCACAAGTCACCATTTAATGGCAACCAATGTGATTATACTGTACATTAGTGTCATAACTCATGATATCTGATTTGAGTGGAGAGGAAATCAAGGCAGAGAATGTGTGATGGACAGTCTGACTCACGTGTTTGCAGAATCTATCCTCGCTGATCAATAATTCAGTCAGAGTTTCATGTTTGCATTCAAAATCCAGCAGAACTCAACTGGATTATTACAAAATCTCTGTTAGCAGTGCTTAAGAAAATGAAGAGTTCTCAAAGTCAAAATATACAGTTGCAGGAAAAAGAATTTATGCAGAAATGTGATCTGCAATTGAACAAATAAACTGCTTACACTAACAGTACACAAACAATAAGCTTTTGTGTGGAAATAGGTGGAAAAAGAACATAAACTGGATTGGATTCAATAATATAATGCATTGTTTTTCACATACTTTTTCATGCAACTTTAAAGTAAAAGTGTATCAGGTTGACCTAGTTCTGGTTTTGTGAGCTGGACCATTCGTGCCCAGCCCAGATCGTTACTGAGATCTAAACTTCAGCTTGGAGCCAACTACTCCCACACTTATGCTGTTGTTTTTACAGAGTGTATTGATGTATTGTTTGTCATGCTCAACAGAGAAATAAAGGAGTTTACTGTTGTACGTTATCAAATGAGAAGAATGATGTCATATCTGTCTGACTACTGTATATGAATCATCAATGAGCAAAGTAAGATGTTATTGCTCAGAGATTGCTCTTTTATAGTTAACTATATCTTAATGGTATTCTTAGTTTGCTTCATTTAAGCATTTCACTTTATCTTAGGTGTTGACTGTCTTAGATTAGAGACTTTTGAGACAATTCTTGAGATATGGTAAGAGTACAGTATAAAATTAAAGCTCAGGTAATTTGGTTATGGAAGATCTTGAGATCTTGATTGACTTAAATAGGCAAATGCTTACGACTCTATGATTGAATCATTATTGCTGTGATTATTATGTTTCTAGCATGTTATATGTTTGGGAACAGTTCTTCAAACCCTAAATTGATGGAGTGTGTAGCTTTTCATTTCTTAAACAACCATATAGGAAGACACATCATGGCCATATTCCAGGATGACAACGCCAAGATTCATCAGGCTCAAAGTGTGAAAGAAAGGTTGTGAGGGAACATGAAGATTCATTTTACACATGAATTGGCACCTTTGAGTCCAGACCTTAAATTCATTGAAAGTCTTTGGGATGTCCTGGAGGAGACTTTACAGAGTGCTCACCTCTTGCATTATCAATACAAGATCTTGACCAAAAATTGACGCACCTCTTAATGGAAATAACATTTATTATTTATGTGACATTGCTATTCCAGTGTAAGATAACATTTTACATAACATAATATTTTATTCCACACTTTAAAAAATGCTGGGTTAAAACAACCCAAGTTGTGTTGAAAATGGACAAACCCAGCAATTGGGTTGTTTTAACGCAGCAGTTAAATGCAGTGGTGGACAGTAACGAAGTATTTTTACTTCGTTACTGTACTTAAGTACATTTTTCAAGTATCTGTACTTTACTCAAGTATTTTTTATTTTGAGCAACTTTTACTTCACTACATTCCAAAGCATAAGATCGTACTTTTTACTCCACTACATTTCATAAAACATATCGTTACTCCTTATTTTAAAATGAAGAAATCGTCACATGCTCAGAGACGCAAAAGCGGTGTCCGATTCGTGCACGAACTGATTCTTTTCAATCATCCTGTTAAATCGGTTCACAAATCACATCAAACAACTTATTCGCGTATTGCAGCTGTTCTCGAGTCAACAACTCACTGATTCAAATGATCCGTTCAGAGCGAGTCTCCAGTGAACTGAATTTGACTGAACTGAAAATTAGCCAAGAACTGGGGGATCCTCTGAGTGCGCGCACGACTGATGGCGAAAAGTAAGTCAGCCTACTAATGCTGAATTTTAGGATGAATTATTGTAACTGAAAATCATATTTAGGTCAGTTGTTTTTGAACTAAATCTGCTGTAAAGGGCGATCTGTTTAAGCCCACTGAAATGCTTTAATGCGACACGTCCACATCAATGAGTCTACAGATCGCGATCTCGATTCAAACAGATCAAATCACATTTTAAAACTAACTTGCCGCTTCAAATAACGGTTGTATCGATTACATCATTACGGCACTAGGAGGCGACAAGTGACTGTTAAAATGTATTTGACATTGAATGATTCATTCAAAAGATTTGTTCAAAATCATGATTTCTATTTGAAAGAAACAAATAAAAATCTTGATTCTCATTTTATCCAGAATCGTGCAACTCTAACACAAATTAAAATAACACATGCACGTTCATCTTCCCCGCTGCTGCAGCAATTTTTTAAAATGTTATGTATTTAGCAATATATGTTTAGTCTGTTTTTATATTGTTTGTCAACACACATTACATATTATGTATCTGCATCCATTAATATTCCATCCATACTGACTAGTGCTGGCTATTTGACAATTCATAATCATTCATAATTTCATAATTTTTTTTATTTATTTTGAGCAACAGGATTATATAAAATATATAATATAAAATTAAATTATATAAGTGGCCTATATAAAATTACAAAATAAACATTCAAGTACATTAAAAATCAAGTACTTTTGTACTTTCACTCAAGTAAAATTGAAAAGGAGCACTAAATACTTTCACTTGAGTAATATTTTATGATACGTATCTGTACTTTTACTCAAGTACTTGATTTGTGTACTTCGTCCACCACTGGTTAAATGTTTGCCCAACGTGCTGGGCAGTTTTATTTAACCCAACTATTGTTCAAAAATTACTATATGGCTGGCTTAAAAAGAACCCAAAATAGGTTTGAAATTAAAAATCAGACACACAATTACTAGAAGCAACAATAATAATCAAAAGGTGAACATTTATTAATAAGCAATTTAATAAATGTTAATTTCCAATATATTTTGGGTTCATTTTAAGCAAGCATTAAATTATACACAGTAGCTGCCTTTATTTTCGCTTGCAAATGGATCATCCTATCTATGAGTCCAAGGCAACAAAAAATTAAAAAATTCGCAATAGGAGAAAAAACTGAAATAACTTTCTATGGGTTCTCATTGGGTTTGTCCATGATTTCATGGTACCAAACATCTTTCAAACTTGATTTATTTTATTTATTTATTTCATTTTTTTTTTTTTTTAGTCCCGAAAGACCAGACACCATCAAGAAAAATCTGGTATTACATCCAGGCCGTCTTTCACCCATGAGAAATGGAATGGTTTGGGCTGTTGTCACAGTTCACATCTCAGCAAGGCTGATTATGGCCTGGAAGCAGCGTGACTGAGCCATGCGACCTGAGGGATGCCAGTTCCCGTGTGCGCACACGAGGAAGATATTTGGGGAGGTATTTCAGCTCTCTTACATAAACACAGACAGGTTGCAGGATTATACGGGATTCAAGAGGCAAACCTGTCTCTACTGGAGATTTCCACAGCGCAGGATTGTTTAATGCCATATCTGTTTAGTGATGATTACAGCATCAGTGATATAACTACAAATCCTGGCACACAGTGTCACATGAGATTTTTAATAAAAGGATTCAACACAATGTCAGGTAGACGGTAAATCTCTCATGTGGAGGGGATTAATGATATCATGTTGTAAATGTATACAATTTATTAATTATAACAATATTTGTTGGACAAAACAATGAGTGCTGCTTTTGTATGTTACTTTTCACTTTTAGTTTTTCCATTGTGACAACGTGCCCCATTGGTATTCACTGGAGTAAAAAGTGTGATAACTAGCCTTGGGTTCTCCTGTTAGAAGCATACATAACCAAAAATGTCATTGGGTTCATTAAAAATAACGTATGACAGGTCCATTAATGTGCATAGTCTACCCGCTAATGGTGACCCGGAGGATTCTGGGACATAGCCAGATGAAACAGAATATTAAGCTATTGTTGCTCTCATGATTGAATCTCAGATGAGATTTGGAGAACCCCCGGTGATAAATTCTGCCCTTTAATATCGTCATCTACCATGTGACAAGAAATGTGAGAGAGCTGATTGGAAATCTCCATTGCCATGACAACTCACTCTAATATGGTTATGAGTGGTGAGCAAGAGGTAATAATTGGATTGTTCGGAGTGAGGGGGAAATATGATATAAATGTTATCGCTCACCCCTCTATCTTCTGTGTTCCCTGAGGAACTTCCATTGTGAGTCATAAAACCACATGTTTTGCCATGTGGACTGTGTTGTATAGACTTTCTGCCCTTTTATAACTGCTGTAAGGCATAGAAGATATGGATAAACACATAAATATTATTTCTACTCTTTTATGCTCTAAAAGATGATAGTTGGTAGTTTAGTTTAGTGTCATCATTTACTCACTCTCATGTTGTCAAGGTTTGGCTGGTTTGTATGACCCCGTTAGCCTGGTAACTACACCATTTTTCTCCATTCGTGGCCATTAAACTTTTTTACCTAGCAACACGTAGCGTATGGGTATCACTAATATGTTGTTTGTGTTTTACCTTTTTTGACATTTGATTCTCGTACGTGCATTCTTCCACCAGTGCTGACTGAATACCGTATAAAATCGACAGCGTTTCCTGCAGTAGCCTACTTATTTAAACACAACAGCTCAAAGTTGTGTGATTCACAAGTGAATGGTTTTTATGAGTCAGTTCATTTTAGTGAATCAAAACAAGGCCCGTCTTAAATGGCAACTTAAAGGGCTTGTTCACCCAAAGATGAAAATTCTGTCATTAATAATTAACACTTTCAGATGCCCAGAAAGCTACTAAAAACATATTTAAAACAGTTCATGACTATAGTGGATCAATCTTAATGTTATGAAGTGACGAGAATACTTTTTGTGCGGCCAAAAAACATATTTATTCAACAATATCTAGTGATGGGTGATTTCAAAACACTGAAGCTTCGAAGCTTTATGAATCTTTTGTTTCGAATCAATGGTTCGGAGCGTGTATCAAACTGCCACAGTCACGTGACTTAAGTAAACGAGGCTTCGTTATGTCATATGTAAGTGTTTCGAAATTTCAGTGGTTCACCACTGGGGGGCGTGACTTTGGCAGTTTGATATGCGCTCCGAACCACTGATTCGAAAAAAAAAAAGATTCGTAAAGCTTCGAAGCTTCTTGAAGCAGTGTTTTGAAATCGCCCATCACTAGATATTGTTGAATAAAGTCGTCATTTTTGTTTTTTTGGCACATAAAAAAGTATTCTCGTCGCTTCATTAC
This sequence comes from Mylopharyngodon piceus, assembly GCA_039654765.1. Classification (NCBI taxonomy): domain Eukaryota; kingdom Metazoa; phylum Chordata; class Actinopteri; order Cypriniformes; family Xenocyprididae; genus Mylopharyngodon; species Mylopharyngodon piceus. The sequence continues at coordinate 4,951,471 of CM077444.1, read as the reverse complement.
ATTAAGGTTGAACCACTGTAGTCACATGAACTGTTTTAAATACGTCTTTAGTACTTTTCTGGGCATCTGAAAGTGTTAATTATCTTGCTGACAAAGAAGGCCTCACTGAGCCATCAGATTTTATCAAAATTATCTTAGTTTGTGTTCCAGAGATGAAAAAAGGTCTTATGGGTGTGGAACGGCATGAGGGTGAGTAATTAATGACAGAATTTTCATTTTTGGGTGAACTAACCCATTAAACACTCATGATCTTCCTACGAGTCCGCACTTTCGTGACGTAACGCTGGGTGGAATTCTTGCTGAGGGCTCGGCAAAAGCATCGAGGGCGGATATTGACCACAAAGGGGGTGCTCGCGAACACCCTTCTGAAACCTAAAATAACAAATGGAGCACCCTATGGTCTTGTGGACTTAACGGACATGCGGGATAACATTGGGACAGGGCCCAAGTCTGACCAGCGCAGTTGGATTCCCGAACGAATTACTCTTATGAGTCAGTTATTGTTAAAAACATTCAGCACAGCTAGTGTAATCTGATTCCCGATCTAATGACTCTTATAAAGTGGTTCTTTATAGTGAATCAAAAACATACAGCATGACCAGTTTAGTTCGATTTCCGTACAAATGATTCTTATGAAATGGTTCATTTTCAGGAATCAAACACAATGTAGGCTAGTTTACAATGTACAAATGTTGTAGGCTAGTTAAAACATTATATTAATTGACTGATTGTTCATTTGAGAACAATGAGTTCCACATTATGAGTTTTATCAGTTAGAATTCATGAAATTACATAATGAATGAAATGTTTCCACATTATACTAAAAATGTATTATTGAAATTATATATTCCTTAAAAGTAGCTACCAGAGGTATCATAAATGGGATCGTTATGGAATCAAAATCCTTAAATTCTTTATGTATTCTTTATTTTTTCTTTTCATCTCTATTGTTTGTTTGTTTACTGTTTTGCTCCACTTTTTAAGCATTTCACGTCTTCCCATGAGACATAATGATTTTGGATGTGAGTTTATGCCACTTCGTTCTGTTATTGTTGTTGTTGTGAATGCGTATGTGTGTGCTATCAGATGTCTAAGTATTACTCAGAAATTAATCAGAAATGGCACTCATCTACTCCCACTGCAGTCTGTACTCAGAGTCCACTGCTGCTGTCCTAACACATCTCATGCTGAAAGCTCCACCCACACTGAGCCTTTGCTGTCCAGATGGAGTTTTAGTTCAACACAAACCACATACGAACCACACAAGGGAAACTCTGTGCTTCTTGTGCCTGGCAGGAGAGAGGTGTCTCTGAAAAAAAAACACAATGTTTTCATTACATCATATATACATTTTAAGCAGTAGCCTACTTTCAGGGTTAGAGGTCAGCCTGACTAGTGATCCGAGCAAATTTTGTGAACATGTAGGAGTGTATGAATGTATAAGATATGAGACAATGGGAGGTAGTGGTACTTTTTGTTTATGTTGTACTGGCTGATATGACTAAGGGGTCAATGTTTGGCTAGTCTTAGACGGCACACCCACGGACCGCCCACAGTCGGTTCTCTGACGCATGTTGCACGCAAAAATGGCAAGCTCTGTCTGAAATAGCAAGTTCCAATCTGATTGGCTGGTTTAGGGTGTCTGTCAATAGAACAAATTTAGTTGTGATTAATCTCATGACTTTCGGGCATATTGTAGAAAGAAAAATGAAACCGAAATTATGTAATTTTTTTATTATATAGATAGATATATTGTGTGTGTGTGTATATATATATATATATATATATATAATGTATTATAGATAACTATAAATATAACTAAAACAATATATTTGCGTCCACACCAACGAACGATAACGATCTGTTTATTGTAAGCTCACGCGCTGCAGTTTCAAAGTGTGTACATGTTTTTGCTGTTCTTGTTGCATTTACACGGCTTTAACCAGCAGATGTCCTCAGCATGCTATATTTCGAGTGAATAGCTAGTGTAATCGATCTAATCTAACAGTGAATTTAGCTGACGAAGTCAATATAGCGGAATAAAAACAACGCCTAGTCTTTTTCACTGCAACTTCAAAGGAAGCTAGACAATGTTGTTGAAACTAGCTTTGGATACCTGAGGTAATTTTATTTACTCTGTTTGCTAGCCTGGCATACTCGTTAATACTTCTCACCATTTATTCCAAGAGTATTTTCTTTAATGTATCCTTGAAAAGGGGCTTTGACTTTTCAAACAGTGGTGGCTTTTTCTGGACCTCGGCGATTAACTTCTCCAAAATGTCGTCTGCCATTTTAAATGCGCGAGCTCTTAAATTAGAATGGATTCTGATTGGCTGTCAGTGTTTTATCGTTCAGCAGCTGGAAAAAAATCATTCTGAAAATGATCCCAACGATATCAATATCATCGTTATAGCTGTGGTGTGGACTCTATTCTTTTATATTTAGAACGATTTTTAGAACTATATCTTTATCATTATCTTTATAGTTATCGTTCTTGGTGTGAATGGGCCTTTAGAGTTTTGCATTGTTTGCTTAGCAAAATAACAACGCTAACTGAAATAACAACCCAGTTGTGCAATTTGTATAAGGAACACAACTAAGTAGACCCAGAGTTAGAAGTTAATTCTAAAAGTAATGCGTTGCAATATTGTGTTCCTTCATAAAAAAGTAACTAATTGGATTACTTAATTGGTTACTTTTTATGGAAAGTAATGTGTTTTGGGTTACTTTTTCTGGGCTTGGGCTTGGCTTGCTTGTTTGTTTTTCAATAATAATAAACAAAAAATATATATTTTTGGCAAATGTAAAGGCCCTTGTCTAGAAATGAAGCTCTAGCGCAAGTTCTGCCGGGAAGACTCAAATGTTACATCACTTATTGGTTCAGATCTAACCAATCATTATCTAACACTTGGAGTATAAAAGATCAGTACTTACACATGTCTGAGTTCGCAGATGCTGACACCAACCTTCACCTCCATCCTCCCCACCACCACCATGATGGTCCCTGTCCATACTTCCCGGGGGTCGGCTACGCCTCTGCCTTCAGCTTCAGGCAGGAAACGCAAAGTCTGCAACCCTCAGGACGTGAGCCACGGATGGGGCATACGCCAAAGAACGTTAACCTTTATATTCTGCTTGCTGTTTGGTAATAAATATCATTGTTACGTTATTTTGTCTCCCGAGTCTTTCTGGTAGAACAATAACCAAGTCTAGAACTACAATAACCATCATGTTTACACAGCGCACACAATGCCTCTGCACTTGCTTTTGATTTCTCTCAACACGGGGACTGGAGAGGTGTCATTCAATACGTGGGAAAAAAAGTAACTTGCGTTACTTATTTGTAAAAGAAACTTGGATATTTTGCTGTAAATTTAAAAGTAATGTGTTACTTTACTAGTTACTTGAAAAAAGTAATCTGATTACATAACTCGTAGTACTTGTAATGCATTACCCCCAAAACTGAGTAGAACTACTGTCAGGAAAGCATACAAAATCAGTTACTTATGAGAATCCATTTCAGTAAGCATGCTGTTAGGATGTTGCCTATGTAGGCAGTAGGCAGCTTACTAGGTTTTGGAACAGAGCCATCATGTTTTATGTTCTGTGGCACAGTGGGCAGGGCAAAATAGGCGGGGTCAGGCTGACTCCACTGCTTCTGTAATGGGCTCTGGTGCTGGTTTGGTGCCTAGTGGAACTGGCAGGGTTTGGGAGCATCAGTGCCAGAGCGTTTCACAACAGGTTGGCTTACTTACACAACAGAAGAGTTCAGTTAGCACACAACACGCACACACCTGAGATACACCACACACATACTGCATATACGCACCCAGAGACAAACCTCAGATAAACCTAAACAAACATGGCCCAAAAATTAGCACTGACAGCCACACTGAGCCCAAAAACTGAGAAAATGGATATTTGGATAAATACAGCTGGGCACTTTTAGCTCAATGTTCCACTCTGTCATTCAGCGAAATCTGATCGTTGGAGGATCAAAGTCTCAGCAGTAATGAAGGAAAAAGAAACAAGGTGACTTGTCAGTGACTAAAAATGGGCCAAAATCAGAACAGAATCGTAACCTGATGGACCACACGGCTTTAGCCAAAGTTGATGTTACAAAGGATTACAAAGACTGTCTGTTGCTGAAAAATGGACACATGCATGATCACTTCTTCAAAGGGCTGCTGAAATGTCATTGCCTGAAAGAAATGCATTATTTGCAGGACTCATGTTCCCATGGTGAAAGAAAGCAATGCATTTGTCTTAAAAGTAATAAACACACAATAAAAACTCTATGAGTTTAGAGAAATGGTTTATGAAACTGAGAGATAATCACACAGATGCCCTGGAGTGCTATTGCATTGGTTGTAAAAGACGCTTCGATGTGAATTTTTCCCCACAAATTCAAACCAAGGCAGATGAAGCACGTTTCAGTTGCTCACTATTTTGGTTTGGTTTCTAGGGTCTTAAAATGTAGCAGACTTATAGGTTTCAACATAGCTGAATGTACTTAATTATAAAAAATGATAGATGAGGAGAGCTGAAATGAAAACTACTTTTGTATGAAGTCTTGTGTTACATGATAAATGTGAACAGTGCATCAAAAAGTTTACTTTCGCCTGTGGTGTCTTTTTATATTTCTTCTCTCGCATTTGATTTATCCAGGCTCTTATTTCTGCATCACAAACCTGAAACCTCTCCTCATATCCGTTAAGGACTCTAGACAGTGATCTGGTGATCATAAAGCTTAGATGCGTCTATGAAAATACAACCATTTAATCGAGCAGTTACTGTCCTGCACCCCTGGCAATTTCTGCAGAGACAGTAAGAAGTGCTTCACAATCTTTCATCATTAATAAAAATACTCAGACTATCCTGCTGATGTTTTGCTCTGGGAGGATGTGAAGGTTTATGGATGCTGACTCAATTTGTAATAAAAAAGAAATCTCAAAGCATTGCCTGCAGTGCTGGTCTGATAGGGAAATAAATGCACATTCTGAAAGTTACCTCAAGGTGTGGTGACGCACCGAATTTTTTCAGATTTGTACTTCACAAACAGTGAAGTAGGTGGCTTAAAGGTGCTTGGTGTGCAAATTTTTTATTTATTTCCTGTTAGTAATTTTAGTGCTTCACCTTAAAGGGTAGGTTCACACAAAAATGAAAATTCTGTCATTAATTACTCACCCTCATGTCGTTCCACACCTGTAAGACCTTTGTTCATCTTCGGAACACAAATTAAGTTATTTTTTGTAAAATCCGATGGCTCGGTGAGGCCTTTGTTGCTAGCAAGATAATTAACACTTTCAGATGCCCAGAATGCTACTAAAGACTTATTTAAAACAGTTCATGTGACTACAGTGGTTCAACCTTAATGTTATGAAGCGACAAGAATGCTTTCTGTGCGCCAAAAATAAAATAAAAAATAGCGACTTTATTCAACAATATCTAGTAATGGGCAATTTTAAAACACTGCTTCATTAAGCTTTGAAACTTTATGAATCTTTTGATTCGAATCAGTGGTTCGGAGCGTGTATCAAACTGCCAAAGTCACGCCCCCCCAGTGGTGAACCATTGAAATTTCGAAACACTTATGACATAACGGAGCCTCATTTACTGAAATCACGTGACTTTGGCAGTTTGATATACGCTCCGAACCACTGATTTGAAACAAAAAATTCGTAAAGCTTTGAAGCTTCATGAAGCAGTGTTTTGAAATCGCTTATCACTAGATATTGTTGAATACAGTTATTTTGTTTTTTTGGCGCACAAAAAGTTGTCGCTTGGTAACATTAAGGTTAAACCACTGTACACCGTAAAAACAAATTTGTTCAGTTTACTTAATTCAATTGTGCAAACTCGTTGCCTTAATTCAATTAAGTAAGCTTTACTTAATTGTATTAAGTTGATCTTACTTAAACCATTTATTAATTTAGTTTTAAAACTTAATTCTATCTGCGATCTGAGGAAGTATACTCCCAGAGTGCATTGCGGCACAAATAAAGTAATTGCTTTGTTTTACTGTTTGTGGCTTTATTTTACAATTTTATTTGCTGTCTTGTGTCAGTATTACCCTAACAATGACAGCAAATAAAATTGTAATGGTCTTATTAATTTAAAAAAAAAAACTAACCTGTTACCATTGTTGTGTTTTGCATGCTGAATGTTGATGTCTGTGTGTGACTCGAGCAAGGTTGATTGCATGGCACAAGCAATAGTATGGTGTTTATGATATGTTAATGATATGATCTAATAAACTAAAATTCCACACGAAGTCTAAATTAGTTATTGGTTTAGTGCCAGATTATATCACTTTTTAAAAGTGATCTATTTAATATGTGCTTTCCTTTGAAATCACAAATAATTGTAACTTCCCATTTGGAAATCAATTGGAATAAACTGTAAGAGAGTCATAATAATATAGGTGAAGTTCCAAGTGCACAACCAAAGGACATGCTAATCACTAAAATGGTGAGAAGAAATTTTAGGAAATCAACATGAATTTATGGTCAGCTACCTGACGTTATCCCAAACGTTTTAGTTGTATTGATAATTTAACATTCAAGATCACTTTAAGAAAATGAGTGAATGCAGCTAAAGAAAGATAACTGCAGAAGTGAAGGAAATGAGTGAAAAGACTATTAAGAATTGACCCACCCTTTTTTCTTTTTTTGCTTGACGAAATGGTACTCAAACCAGTCAAATAATTTTTACTTGGATTTTCTAAGTAACAAAGCATAGCATGCAAACAGGAAAGATTACTAAATTGTATAAGTTCAACAAATTCTTGGACATTAAGTAAAGTTTGCTAAAAAAGGTTAGTTAGAACAACTGTTAGGTTTTACAGTGTATGAACTATTTTAAATATATCTTCAATAGCTTTCCAGGCATCTGAAAGTGTTAATTATCTTGCTGTCAATGGAGGCCTCACTGAGCCATTGGATTTTATCAAAAACATCCTTATTTGTGTTCTGAAGATGAACAAAGGTCTTACGGGTGTGGAATGACATGAGGGTGAGTAATTAATGACAGAATTTTCATTTCTGGGTGAACTAACCCATTTAGTTGTCAGCCAACATTTCTAATTTTCGTTTAGTTTAAGTCTTTAATTTAATATTTATTTTAATAACTTTCTATTTCAATAAACAAAATGTATTTAATACTTTTAGTTTTATTTAATAATAATAACCCTGTAATTTTAAATGTGTTTACATGTTTTGAATTCTTTATTAAAACAATCATGTACATAATGAAACCGCTTCATCAATAAATAAACTGTACCTAACAAAAACGTTCAGTTTGTTAACAATATTTAATGCATAGGCTATTAGGTATAATGAACTAACTTTTTTTTTTACAGCATTTATTATTTTTTTTTTTTTTCATTTCTTTTCATTTCCTTCATTTAGACTAGGTGAGTTTTAATCACTGCACAAATGTTTAGAGAAAATGCTGACAGCATAAAGGCTCCTCTTATTAACAAAATTGACCAATCAGAATGGATATTCAAATGACGCAACTTCATTTGCTTCAGTCCAAAAAGCGTTTGAAAAAGTAGGAGCGCGAGGCAAAATGAAATTTCTCTACTTCTAATCTGCATAGGCTATTGAACCAATCATTTGTCAGAGGTAACCATTCAAGCCAATCAGCTTTCAGTATCACTTTAGTTCGTCATCAAGCCTTCTTGTGGTGAAGACAACGGTTCAAACTTTAAGATTTGGACAAAATATAAATGAAATCCCAGTTATAGAAAGATTTTAAAACGCAGCCGAGACCGAACTAATACATGGATATAATATACATTTGGCATAATGAGGGAGTGGATGATGGAGTTCTTCTACGTACAGGTGAGTAGTTGTTCTCTATTCATCTATCAAGTGTTTATTATGATCATATAGTCTGAGCGATTTGTTCCAATGAAAAAAAGTTGTTGTGTTGTGTTCGTGAAGATTTTAACAATTATAAAATATGCAGGGGATCTTATGTGTGCGTGAGCATAATTGTCAATATAGCATAGCCTATATAAAAATTCAGTTGATTCAGTAACCGTTCTGACTGATTCAACGCGTTCAGTGAATGACTCGTCAGACTGATTCAATCCTGAGTTTATGAGTTTTTTGAACGATTCATTAAAAGAACCATTGTTCGTGAATCGGGCTACACTGTTCACATTGTATGTTCTTGTCCCTCTCTGATTGTGAATAATAATTATTAATAATAATAATAATAATAATAATAACAATAAGAAGAAGAAGAAAAGCGTTGTTCAGTTCACACACACAGCTCTAAAGAGGGCACAAAACTTGCACATATGCCGCAGTCCTGAATCATTTGCTGCATGTAGCAAGACAGCTGTTTATCTGTTTGAATTAAAGTTTTTTTTCTGTGATTTATGGCAGGTTTAGAGATGACCCACATGTGCTGCTTTCTCATTAGCACATATTACACCTCCTAATGAGGCAAGAACTTACAAGATGTTGCAGTCGTTCTTCCTGTCTAAACCCCGCCCATATGCACTCGGCCCATTTATGGTCAACAGATGAAGAATTAGAGCTGTTTTATATGCTGACTTTACAAATTAGATGACGTCAACTGCATACTCAGGTGTTTGTCTAGACGCTAATTGCTAATTTGTCATTTTGTTGATGCTTTTATCCAGAGGTCGAATTGTAAAAAAAAAATTCAAGGGGGATGGTGTGGTCATCGGCGAGGAGGGGGAGGTGTTGGGGCTACTGTGCCTTAAACATTTTTATTTATTGGTTTAAAGAGTAGTAAAATAGGCATTATTCAAATTATTTATATCAGTGTAGTATTGGAGGCACTTTCTTCAGCTTCATACTCGTGACTGCTGTTCACTGCCATTATAAAGCTCTGATGCGTCAGGATATTTATGAATATATTTCCGATTGTGTTCATCAGAAAGAAGAAAGTCATACCCACGTAGAAGGCGACGTTCTCGTGACCTTGCGCAACGTTCCCTAAAAGTTCTCTAAAGGTGACGAAAATTCCGAACCTTTACAGAACATTAGGGACATTCCTAAAATGTCCTCTTTTGGTAATGAAAGTGCTGCAGTTCAAGGTTCCTTATATGACTTTAGGGGGACGTTCCATTCTTTTATGGTCGCACGAGAACGTTACAAAGAGGACATTTGGGAAGTTAACAGAACGTCCTATAGTAATAGTCCCCTAAACGTTCAGAGAACATCCTGAATGTTCCCTGAAGGTCCACCAAATAACGTCCCCCATCCCTTAAAAGAACTCCACATGACCGTCTCTGAACGTTCTGGGAACATTACCAGGTGACAGGTTAGATGTTGATGTTTCATAGAAAATAATAAAGTTTGAAGTCACCGTTATGGAGGTGAGCGTTTGCTTTAGATGGGCTCTTGATTATTGACATTAGATTTTCTCTGGCTGTTTTAACTGTGTTTCCAAAACATGCTTATTAGAAAATTATCAGAAATTCTGATCAGGTGAGTTTGGTTATTTATGATGGTGATTCAATCATCATGGAGTTTCCTGATTTGCTGATCCTGAGTCTGAACTCTGAATGTGCTAACTATAAGTTAATTTTCTTTTTTTTAAAGATTTATTATACAGAGTTTTGAACGGTGTCTTTTAGACTCACACAGACATCATGAATCAGCATATGAACCTCAACAATGGTGACAAAACTCTTTTCTGTCTCTAGTAGCATGTTTTGTGATGCTCAGAGTTAATCTGTTTATCTGAAAATTTTGTCACCATTGTTGAGGTTGATACACTGAATCTTGATGTCTGTGTGAGTCTACATAATCCTGTCTGAATAATTTCTGCATAATGACAAAGCCTTTCAAAGCAGGAGAAGGTTATATGCATTATTATAGAGCTGCAATAACATAAAAGAAATGTTAATAATTAATGTGCTTTAGTAACACACAGTTACATCAATTGGAGAATAATTACGGTTAAAAGATCAGGGACCCAACTAAAGCAAGTGCTTACCTCCATAATGGTGACTTCAAACTTTATTATTTTGAATAAAGCATCAACACCTCATTAAGAAGTTATGCATGTTTTCATGGCATGTTTGTGGCTGCCAAGTTTCAGCTAAAGAAGCATGCAACATCCAGTAGCTGACATTTGCTTACTCATTGGCTATCATGGTTATCACATCAAAGGCAGCCCGATCAAGAGTTGAGATCAGGGACGCTCCGTCTCGATCGGGAGCAGTTAAATCGTAATGACACCACACAATAGAGGATTTTTTGGACAAAAAATCATTTGCGACAAGCCTTGAATCGGGCCACAACATACCTTTAGTGTTAGTTTTTCTCTTGCTGCTGAAATTGTGTTAGCTGTGGCAAAAATAGCAAGGGAAAATGTGGTTATGTGAAGTTGACAACTTGATGATGAAGAGGTTGTCATCATCTAGTTGTTTATTTTACACAGAGTGTTTTTGATCATGTAGATGTAATGCAGTTAATTTCAACAATAATAGTCTGTTATAGAATGCATTGCGGCATGAAGCATGTCACCATTGTTGAGATTTATATTTCTAAGAGGGTCTATGGTTGGAAAGATAATTGAGAAGTCTTGCAGCGGTCAACCTGAAGCTTTCACCTGCACACCCACTGAAGCTTAGCAGGGTTGAGCCTGGTTTATATCTGGATGGGAAACCTCCTGGTAGACCGGGTAGCTGTGGGAAGAGGTATTAGAGAGGCCAGGCTTGATCAACCTGTGGTCTGAGTGGGTCCTAATGCCCCAGTACAGTTGCAATAAGCTGTCCTGTATAAAGGGTGTCATCCTGGTGTAAAATAGTTCATACAGCACATCACATACTGCCCAAAGCCCCAGTACAGTCACCATAAACTGTACTGAATAAAGGGTTAAAATAAACCCCAGAAAATAAGGGGTGTAACCCTGGGGCAAAAATAATCCCTAGATAATCCACATCACATACTGCCCAATGCCCCAGTACAGTCACCATAAACTGTACTGAATAAAGGGTTAAAATAAACCTCAGAAAATAAGGGGTGTAACCCTGGGGCAAAAATAATCCCTACATTACATCACAATATAAATGGAAGCACTCTTTTTTTTTTCTTCATTACTATTTTTAATGTTTTTGAAAGTCTTTGAAATCTTGCAAAGGAACAAAACCGGCTGTCATTGAAATCTCATAACAAAACAAAACCTGCAATCATTGAGATTGCGTAAAGAAAAAAAAAAGCCATGATTGAGATCTCATAACAGAATAAAATCGACCGTCTTTGAAATCTCGTAATGGAAAAAACCAACCATCATCGAGATCTCGTAATAGAACAAAACTGACCGTTTGAACCATTTCAAAACCGACAATCATTGAGATCTCGTAAAGAAACAAAACTGACCATCACTGAACTCTCGTAACGATACATAACCAACCGTCATTGAAATCTCATAAAGGAACAAAACCGACAGCCATTTAAATCTCATAACGGAACAAAACTGATCATCTTTGAAATCCTTAAAGGGAACAAAACTGACCTTCACTGAAATCTTGTGACAAAACGAAACCGACCGTTGTCGAAATCTCATAATGTAGCTATGCTGATCATCATTGAAATCTTGTAACGGAAAAAAATTAACCGTCACTAAAATCTTGTAATGAAACAAAATCGACCATCATTGAAATGTCGTAATGGAGCAAAACACACCGTCATTGAAATCTTGTAAAGGAACAAAACTGACTGTCATTGAGATCTCGTAATGAAACAAAATTGACTGTCTTTGAAATCTCGTAACAGAAGAAAACCGACTGTCATTGAAATCTTGTAAAGGAACAAAACCGACCGTCATTGAAACCGACCATCATTGAAATCTCGTAACGAAACAAAACTGACAGTCATTGAGATCTTGTAAAGGAACGAAACTGACAGCTATTGAGATCTCCTAAAGGAACAAGATCAGCCATCATTGAAATGTCATAACGAAACAAAACCAAATGTCTTTGAAATCTCATAAAAGAACAAAGAAATGAATCGACCGTCATTGAGATCTCGCAATTGAACAAAACCGACCACCATTGAGATCTGGTAACCGAACAAAGGAACAATACCTACTGCCATTTAAATCTCATTTGGGAACAAAATTGACTGTCATTGATATATCGTAATGGAATAAAACCGACTGTCATTAAAATCTCGTAAAAGAACAAAACATACCGTATTAAGATCTCGTAACTGAACAAAACTGACTGACAATGAAAACCAACTGTCACTGAAATCTCGTAAAGGAACAAAACTGGCCGTTATTGAGATCTCGTAACAGAACAAAACCGGCCATCACTGAAATCTCAAAACCGAATAAAACAGACGTCATTGAAATCTTGTAACGGAACAAAACCGACTGTCATTGAGGTCTCGTAACCAAACAGAACCGACCGAGATCCCGTAACCGAACAAAACCGACCATCATTGAAATTTCATAAAGGAACAAAACCGATCGCCACTGAAATCTAGAAGCGGAACAGAACCAACCGTCATTGAAATCTCATAACAAAACAAAACTGTCAACCATTGAGATCTCGTGAAGGAACAAAAGGTATTGTCATTGAGATCTAGTAAAGGGAAAAAAAAAACAACCAACATTGAAATTTCATAAAAAAACAAAACTGACTATTGTTTTTTAAATCTCAGCCATCGTTGAGATCTCATAATGGAACAAAACCAGCTGTCATTTAAATCTCATAATAGAACAAAACTGACAATCACTGAAATCTCGTAGTGAAACAAAACCGTTCATTAAAATGTCCTAATGGAACAAAACAGACCGTCACTGAAATCTCGTAAAATCAGTTATTTTTGAGATTTCAATGGTTGACAGTTTTTTTTTTTTGTTATGAGATTTCAATGACGGTCGGTCTTGTTTTTGTTCTTTTACTAGAACAAAACCGTCAACCATTGAGATCTCATAAAGGAACAAAACTGACTGTCATTAAGAGCTAGTTAAGTAACAAAACCAACCATTATTGAAATTTCGCAATAAAACAAAACCGACCGTCTTTGAAATCTCGTAAAGGAACAGAACCGACAGTCACTGAGCTCTCATAAAGAAACAAAACCAACCATCATTGAACTCTTGTAACGAAACAAAACTGACCGTCATTGAAATCTCATAAAGGAACAAAACCGACTGTCATTTAAATCTCATAATGGAACAAAACAGACCATCTGTGAAATCTCGCAAAGAAACAAAACCGACCGTTACTGAAATCTTATAATGGAGCAAAGCTGATCATCATTGAAATCTTGTAACAGAAAAAAAATTAACTGTCATTGAAATCTTTTAACCAAATAAATCTGACACTGAAAACCAACCGTCATTAAAATCTTGTAACGAAACAAAACCGACCATCATTGAAATGTCGTAATGGAACAAAACAGACGGTCATTGAAATCTCGTAAAGGAACAAAACTGACTGTCATTGAGATCTCGTAACGAAACAAAACTGTCATGCGCATTTAATTTTTTTGCAGTAATTAGTTCATCCACAAGGTGGCAACCTGTGCCCTGGGGTAACAAAACCGACAATCATTGAGATCTCGTAACAGAACAAAACCTTTGAAAACAAAAGTTTTTGAAATCTTGTAATGAAACAAAACTGACCGTCATTTAAATCTCATAAAGGAACAAAGGAACAAAACCTGCCATCATTGAGATCTCGTAAAGAAATAAAACCATCATTGAGCTCTCGTAACGAAACAAAAGTATCCGTCTTTGAAATCTTGTAACAAAACAAAACCGACCATTATTGAAATGTCGTAATGGAACATAACCAACCGTCATTGAAATCTTATAAAGAAACAAAACTGACTGTCTTTGAGATCTCGTAACAGAAAAAAATCGACCATCATTGAAATCTCATAGTAAAATAAAACTGATATCATAATGGAACAAAACCAATCAGAATATTTAAAAAAAAACAAAAAAAAAAACATACACAACCAAAAGCTGTTCTAAGATGACACACAAAGACATCAACAATCAGCATCTTTAATTCTAACTATTTGATTTTATTTTTTGCTGTGGTTTTTGTTCTGTCTTTTAGTAACTTTTTGTGATTTCCAGAGTTGATCTGATTGTCTGAATATTTTGTTGCCACCATTGTTGAGATTCATATGCTGATTGCTCATATCTGTGTTTGTCATTTACTGTTTTCTGCTCAATTTTTTTTTTTTTTTTTATTTAAATCTTTTCATCTTCACTCTTCTAACTGGTTTCTGCAATACAGTGTGATCTCATGTTGCAGTAAAACACTCTTTGTTGGTTGTGTCTTGCCATCCTCCCTCAAATTGAGCCCTGCTTTTATCCAAAGTGACTTACAGAGCATTGAAATTATATGTTCTGTATGTGTGTTTTCTGGAATTGAACTAGAATCTTGCTATTGCTAGCAACATGCTCTAGCAGTATGCATACTTCCCTGCTATACAGTGTACAAAAAGCATATCATACAGTGATTTGATGATCAAAAACTCTTCAGTAGCCGAACAATGACCAATTGTATCCGCCACATAAAATTAAGAAGTGTGGAACATAGTGTTATTTTGATATAATTGAGATATTATTATAGTTCATTTTTATGGTTTTAGTTATAATAACCCTGGTGGTACTGGTGGACACTTCGTTATCCCAAAGCCTCATGCTTTAAAAAAGGTCAATAGTGGAAAACTTGTGGACTGTGGATGCTAAACAGGGAGTCTTGGCTTCTTCCCAATAGATGAATTTATCAGAATGACCAATAGCACTGCAATAAAGCCCTCCAGACAAGAGCAGACGTAGAGTTAGCATTTTCATGCGATGCTAAATGCCGCATTGGGAACTCGATTACTAGATACCCTTACGGCAGATTAAAAAGAGCCCATTCAGTCCCGTCTGCACTAGATTATTGACTGCTAGTGATCAGTCATTAGCTTTCAATGAAGCCCATAGGGTTTGTGGCGCTAGACAGCTGGGCTCAGAGTCAAAGGCAGTTTGGATGGAGTCCATCAGGAGTGCTGAACATGTAATATCCATTTCTAAACACTACATTCCTGGAATGGAACAGATTAGCCTTGTTCTTCCCTTGTTCTTCCTTTCGGAGCAGCAGGAAAGTCTGTGTTCGCAAGACTTTGGAAGACTTCTATAAAACTATCTGTATCTGTAAAGGGAGAGACTGCACATATTGCTGTTTTTTTTGGACTTAGTATGCTATAGTTTTTGCTAATAATCTGATTTAACTGTAAGTTAAAACGTACAAGCACATCATTGCAGCTAATCGACTTAAATGGAAGGCAAAAGTCCATCAGGAATCATTTGTTAAAGTCTATCGTGGTGGATGTTTCTGAGTGCTGGCATCTGCCCAATCCTGAGACTTTAGTCCAGATCGATCCATCTCGTTCTGCAGATCTTTCATCAACGCTTGAACTCTGTCTCTCTCCTCCCACTCTCTGATCTTCTCCACCTCTTTCTATTCTCTGACCATCTGTAGCTCCTGGCATGACTCTGCATGATAATAAATAGAATTAAGACCATTTCTAAATTACTGTGACATGAAGGAATAGTTCACCTAAAAGTGAAAATGTTGTCGTTATTTATTCACCCTCTGATCCAAACCCATATGATTTTTATTTCTTCTCTGGAAGACTAAATTATAAATTATGAATTTGTTGGTTGCTTTTTTCATGCAATTACAGTAAATGGATCTTTCAAGATTCAAAAACAATGCAATAAAAGTAGTTTATTTGCTTCTGAAGCCATAAGTAGCATTGTGTGATGAACAGAACAAAATTTAAGTTGCAGTTTTTGATCAGTGGGCTATTAATTGCTGCAAAAAAGTCACTGAGTTCAGCTCGAATTATTCTGGTTTGTGGAATCATTTGGAATGGTTTTGTGAACTGGACTTAGCCTAACTCTCGCATAGGGTCATATGGACAGCTTTTGATGCTTTTTTTGGGCTGCACGATGGACCCTTTTCACATTTCCGGGGTTCTTAGATGCGGAAGTCGTTGTTGGGAAAACTTCTATAGTGCTGTACGGGAGACGACAGCAAATATAATTTTTGTATTTCCTTTTGCTCCAATAGCAAAAGAAAACATCTAGAGTTTTCGCAACTTTCCAAAAGAGGAAAAATATATGTGACCCTGGACCACAAAACCAGTCATAAGTCGCACAGGTATATTTGTAGCAATAGCCAACAATACATTGAATGGGTCAAAATGATCGATTTTTCTTTTATGCCAAAAATCATTAGGATACTAAGTAAAGATCATGTTCCATGAAGATATTTTGTAAATTTCCTACTGTAAATATATCAAAAATTTATTTTTGTGAGTGGATATGCATTGCTAAGGACTTCATAATTTTCTCAATATTTTGATTTTTTGGCACCCTCAGATTCCAGATTTTCAAATAGTTGTATCTCGGCCAAATATTGTCCTATCCTAACAAACTATACTTATTTATTCAGCTTTCAGATGATGTATAAATCAACTTAACTTCACACCATACAAATCACTCTGATTAATTACAATCAGTGTTGGGGGTAACGCATTACAAATAACGCACATTACGTAATCGGATTACTTTTTTCAGGTAACTAGTAATGTAACGCATTACTTTAAATTTACAACAAAATATCTGACTAACTTTTTCAAAATGTGGGCCAAAATTTTGTGATTATATATCAATGTTACATATAAAATAATAAATAATAATTAATATTTTTAAAATTATAATTATTATTATTATCATTACTAAATAAAATATTAAACAAAATAAGATATTACTATTGTAAAAAAAAAAAAAAAGAGTATCGATGAATAATAATATAATTATGATCATTTTATTTTACAGTGCAACTGTAAAATTACAATACTAATATTTATGGCTGTCTTAAATCCTACAATTTTTAAACGTTAAACCATCAAGCTTTTATTTTGAGAGCCTTTAAAGCCTCTCTTTTGTTGAAAACAGCTGGTTTATAAGCACTTCTCATTAAAAGTTTAGGAAGATGTTTAGCAGATTTGAGCCACTAAGCCATATCGTGATTTTGGTTTTATTTTGATTAATCATACAGCCATAGAAGTTAATACTTAAGATTAGGAATAAAACATGAGGCTTATTAACAGAATTGTATAGTTTCACTCCAGAAGAAAGGGGTTCCACCTGTGGAGAGGAATGTTTACTTTCACGTGTGATTTTACGGCTGTTTCTTTTTTTGAGGAAGTGCTGAGTGCATGTTTAGAGAGCGTATGGGGTATTTTGTCACGTGTGTTTCATTATAGTCCATATGTGTATGTATCTGTTTGTGTTCTGTAAAAAAGACTGGGGCAGACAGGAGGGTGAGGCATAAATTCCACGACACCCGACAGTGACATGCAGAAGGAAACATCGCAGAGGTGATGGACGCTGCGTGAGTGCTTTTTCCGTTTTCACTGGCATGCTACGCTAAGCACGAACAGGATGGAAATCAACCCCCACCATCTTCGATGAAAAGGTTATGAAGGATTTGGTTGGCTTAAGATTGGGAGGAACCAGGTTGTATCTTCTGGAATCTTATTTTCTTGAGCCAGGACACACCCCATCAGCAGAGCAAAATATATCCTGGCTTCCTTCCAGTATAGTTATTATTCTCTAATAAGATTAAAAGACTATAATATTGACTATAAAACTATAATATTGGTCCATATGATGTGACTCTCATTTGCATGCACATAAGTTCAAATGCCTTGATGTCCTTTCCATTGGTTTTCTCTCTAAGACTGTTAGTTTTAGTTCTTACAATTTTATTTTTTATAGTTTCAGTTTATTTAGTTTTTATTTTAGTTTTCGTATTTCTGAACCAGAGTTAGGGGCCGTTCACACCAGGGTTATAGTTAAAGGGGTAGTTCACCCAAAAATAAAAATTCTATCATCATTTACTCACCCTCATGTCCAGTGTTGCCAAGTATGCGGTTTTCCTGTGGAATTGGGCTACTTTAACACTGTTGCCACAGGTTGTTTTTCATGTCCGCGGGTTGAAGCGACCCCAAATAACATGATATTTAGCCCTTGAAATGCGAATTTTACCAGGTGAACCCCGCCAAAAATGCGGATTTTACCATCCGGAATGCGATTGGGCTAGTTTTGAGTAGCAATTGGGTGGGTTTTGTTGTGAAAACCTGGCAACCCTTATCATGTGAAGATCTTTTTGATGAAATTGGAGAGCTTTCTGTCCCTCCATTGTCAGCAAACTGAAACTTTGCATCTCTAAACTTTCCTATTATCTCTATTAGGAAAACAGGACCATATCTGTGGAACAATACCCCAGTTTTGCAGTTATTTGTCAAACTTGCTTATTTTTCAGTGCAGGCCAAAAGGCTTACTCTAATTACTTTGGAGGAAAAACTTCTAGTGAAAGCAGACACTCGGTCCGAAGGGGCCTCTGGCAGGTGTTTCAGTTTAAACTTCAGACAGAACAATAGTATAGGATGTTTTACCCAGACAAAAGGATCTAGCATAAGGAATGGCATTTCCTTTGCTTTTCAAGGCTGGAATCAATTTAACAACTAGTATGCAAGACGCACCCAACACCCCCAGCACAGCTCCCCCTGTTGGCTCTGAGGAAATCCCAGCCAGCACGTTTCCTCCACCTTTGCCCTGTGTTCTAGGAATCCCCTAGAAGTCCAGTCCCAGCTGGTGTCTCCTTTGAGATGAGGTTTTCATTTCCTCCTGAGGGGAGATGTTTGCGGTCAAAGAACATCAGGCAGAATAAGGGAGCATTTGGTTAGTGCTGTATGGGTTCGAAAGGTCATCTGTCACTGGACCAACACTGTACGGTTCCAGTGAGACTCTGCGTCTTCCTGATTAAAGGAATAGTTCCTCTGTCATCAGTTATTTACCCTCATTGTGTTCCAAACCCATATGACTTTATTTCTGTTCTTTTCCATACAATGAAAATGAATAGGGTGCTTTTGAAATATGTTTCACGTCTTTTGCAGCATCTCACCATAAACACCCCTCAGTTGTTTATTAAAAGAGGGTCCTCAAATTTGAAACCATTATAATATATTGTGTTTCCAAAGCTAAAATGAATTTGCTTACCTTAAAGGGGTCCTTGATGATGATTTCACTTTTTTAACTTTAGTTAGTGTGTAATGTTGCTGTTTTAGCATAAACATCTGCAGTTACGACGCTCAAAGTTCAATGCAAAGGGAGATATTTTCTTTACAGAAATCGCTTTTAAAGTACTACAACAAACGGCTGGTAGGGACTAAAACGAGCTTCTTCCCGGGTTGGTGACATCACAAACCCCAAAATTTACATAAACCCTGCCCCCGAGAACACGCAACAAAGGGGGTGAGGCCATGTTGGGCTGCTTTAGAGAAGAGAAAGAGTTGTTGTAGTAGAGTGTTGTTGACATGCCGTCATTTTACGCCAGACTGCTCACAAACGAGGGTCAATTCAGCGCTGGATTTGCACAAAAGATTAACATGACGGCACATGCTAGTCGATGAATTGAATCAACTCCACAGCAACTACATAAATTTATCCACTAACCATTCAGAAGCGTCCAGTTTCATTCTAAAAGTTGTAACTTCTTCCTGAGTTTCTCTATCAGTGTCCGACTCCAGTTTGAACAATGTAAGGCTGAACACCGTTACTGACAATCGTCATTTTGGCTGCGTGAGATTCTCCAGCTTTGTTGTTGTTGAGCAACTGAAGTGCGAGCTGTTAAAGCTCCGCCCTCTTTTGGAAAGGGTGTCTGGAGCAGCAGCTCATTTGCATTTAAAGGGACACACAAAAACGGTGTGTTTTTGCGCACACCCAAATAGGGGCAAATTTGACAATCTATAATAAATGATCTGTGGGGTGTTTTGAGCTGAAACTTCACAGACAGATTCTGGGGACACCAGAGATGTTTATAATATCTTGTAAAAGGGGCATAATGTATGCTTTTATTCAGCAAGGATGCATTAATTTGACCAGTAAAGGCGTTTATGAAAGCTGTTCTTTCGAACCTAAAATTAATCAAAGAATCCTACATTTATCAAGGTTTCCACAAAAAAAATATTAAGCTGTTTTCAACATTAATACTAAATGTTTCTTGAGTAGCAAATCAGCATATTAGAATGATTTCTGAAGGATCATGTGACACTGAAGACTGGAGTAATGATGCTGAAATTTAAACTTTGCATCACATAAATGACTTTTTAAAATATATTAAAATACAAACAGTTATTATAAATTGTAGTACAATTTTACAGTAATACTATTTCTGCTGTAGAGAGAATAAACAACTTTTTTCAAAAACATTAAGAAAATCTTATACCAGACCCAAACTTGATCTGTAGTGTATTTGTTGACTTATATACAGATACATGGACTGCAATTTTGACGTTTCATCCTCATGACCCAGCACAATGCTACAGAAAGCAGTGGATGGGCTTGTTGGTTTATCATGTCACATCTGGTTGAGACACGGTGTAAACCTGCAAAGGAAATGGAGCAAATAGAACACAGGAGGACTGGCTTGTAGAACAATCACGATGACATCAAGAGTTTAATGAGCAACAGAAGGGCCGTGTGTTGTTTTTTTAAGAGGAACGTTACATCTGAAACCCAGTCCTGGCCATTTGTCAGAGCAGAACTGGTGCATGTTGGAGCGCCGTGTGTTTCCAACTCCAGCTGAAACACGGACCTTTAGGTGACCCCTTCTGATCAGACCACGTCTACACAAGGCGGTCCATGTCCATATCCTGTGAACATACTCTTAATACACATGTTATCTTATTTAAGCTTGTGTGCATGTTTTGTGTGTTTTTAATATTGTTCTTTGTTGACTCATAAATGCTTTTGCTGCTTTAATTAAAATGAGCTAATGGAACATAATGTTTGAATTTTTGCTGCAACTGTTCATTTCATTGTGTGAAAAAAAAAGTAGTTTACCTAATCTTAAGTTTACCTATTTTTGGTTTGGGAAGGGGATTTCCAGTGCCTAACATGTACTGTAGATCAGTGTTTCTCAGCTCCAGATATTATACACTTCAGGCCAGTGTTATTTTAATATTTACACTACCGTTCAAATATATTTGGGGTCAGTATGGGTTTTTTCCATTCGTTTTGAAAGAAATGAATAATCTGATTGAGCAAGGATGCATTAAACTGATCAAAAGTGACAGTAAAGACATTTGTTACAAAATATTCAAAATGCTGTTCTTTTGAACTTTGGAAGACATTCTATCTAATGAATAGATTCAATGAAGAATCCTGAAAAAAAAAAAGA
This sequence comes from Mylopharyngodon piceus, assembly GCA_039654765.1. Classification (NCBI taxonomy): domain Eukaryota; kingdom Metazoa; phylum Chordata; class Actinopteri; order Cypriniformes; family Xenocyprididae; genus Mylopharyngodon; species Mylopharyngodon piceus. Next base: position 4,930,206 of record CM077444.1, on the reverse strand, counting down.
ATCACGGTTTCCACACAAATATTAAGCAGCAACAGTTTAACATTATTAATAAGAAGAAGAAGAAGAAGAAATGTTCCTTGAGCAGCAAATCAGCATTTTAGAATGATTTCTGCAGGATCATGTGATAGTAAAAGTCTCGAGTAAAAAGTCAGCTTTGCCATCAGGAATAAATATATTAAAATAGAAAACAGTCATTTTAAATTGTAATAATATTTCACATTATTACTGTTTTTTAGGGGTGGGAGAAAAAATCGATGCATCGCGATTCTCTCTTAAACGATTCTGGATCGATTCTGAGAATTTCAGAATCGATTCTGAGCTTAGTTTTTATTCAGATGCGCAATGACGCTGAGTGTGCTTTAGAAACACCCAGATTCTGCTTGCTCCCAATTCCTCACACACATACACCACTCAAACCTTCCGTAAAATAATCTTTCATAAAGTTCGGAAAGGTTGAAGCGAACGACAACGACATTCGCAGGCTTCACTGCACAGGATGCGCTGTGAGAGACGCGCGCTTTGTTTGATGTTGCTGTGCACCGTCTCGACCGTCGGTATTTTCCTTACAAATGCTCTACGAAGGCATGTCGTTTGGAATGCAGTGGACTTATATATTTAAAATATGAAACTCACGTACAGAAGGCTGCTTTCAATTTCAAATGCTGAAGCTTTGTTTGTGAAGAGTGCTTGCGCATGTGGCTGTGCGCGACTCCGTGTAAGTGGTTTAATATATATGCGCGTTTCAAAATGGTTTTATGATGCAAAATTAATGTAAACACAGCCAGTTTTGTCTTAAGGGATTAAATGGACAGGACAAACTGCATTACTTATTATATTTCAAAAGCGATCCGTGCGTGAATGCAACTTATTAGATCTCCCGCTGTCTATGATGTAACAATCAAAGGACAGTAAACATGAGAAAGAAAACGTTCAGACACTCTTAAATACTGAAAGCACTCTTTGTAATATGTTTCTTTGTTCCTCTTTATTATTTGCTACTTGCTTGTATGTTTTTAAGTTATATTAGGCCTAGTTTAAAATTCTTAACATTTTGTTTGTTTAAATTTTTTCAATTTGTAATTATTTTAAAAAGTAGGCCTACTTATAATTACTTATGTAAGGATATGTAAATATTAATTAATTAGTTTACCGACTTAAAAACCTTAAAATCCTTTATAAGAAAAAAAAAAGAAAGTAGATCAAGAATCGATTTGGAATCGGATCGTGACTCCCAGAATCGGAATCGGATCGGATTGTGAGGTGACTAAAGATTCCCACCCCTACTGTTTTTACTGTATTTTTGATCAAATAAATGCAGCCTTGGTGAGCATAAGAGACTTTAAAACCATTAAAAACCATACAGACCCCAAACTTTTGAATGGTGGTATGTATAGTATGTTTTCAAGTTGAATTACTTTTTAATTATATTTTCATTTTTAGTAAAAGAGAATGAATTATTACAACGTGGCCACGATTTTGTAAAACAAGGGAAGGAATTATTAAATTATTTCTTCTCTGTCATTACGTAAGGATAATGACAGGGAAGAAATTGTTGAATAAAGCCGTTATTTTTGTTTTGTTTTTGCGCACAAAGTATTCTCGCTGCTTCATAAAGTTAAGGTTGAACCACTGCAGTCACGTCGACTGTTTTAACAATGTCTTTAATACCGTTCTGGACCTTAAAAGTGTTGGTTGCTGTCTATGGACGAATCATATACCTCTCGGATTTCATCAAAAATATCTTAATTTGTGTTCTGAAGATGAACGAAGGTCTTACGGGTGTGGAACGACATGAGGGTGAGTAATTAATGACAGAATTTTCATTTTTGGGTGAACTAACCATTTAAATTGAGGGAATGAATTAGTAAAACATGCTGACGTCTTAGTAAGTAGTGGGAACGAATTGTTAATTCGTGGCATGATACACTTTTTTTTCCCCCGTATGTCATGTACAGGGCTCCATATAGTTCAATTAACGAAAACAATTTTAAATTGTTAACAATAAGAACATCGTTTCAGGTGCCTGTTTTTGTTGCATGTTGAAAGAATATTGCATTTGGCATTCTAATATGTGCTATTGCTAGCTTTTCTGCAAGAGATTCGGTTTGGTTAACTTGACTTAGCCTAATTTTATTGGGTTTACTCAATTCTGTTATGTTTCCTCCACACAAAGTATTTGAGTTTACACTTTAGTTTAATGTTAAAGAATAAAACGGATTTCCAATGTGTGACACCACACACTGAATTAATTTGAAGCCTAAAAATAGTTTTGAGCATTGCTGTTTTTTTTTTCTTTTTTTTTCACGTGTGCAGGTTTAGATATTAGTGGATTGTCTTGTCAGGGTTCAGTGCATCAGAGGGGCCACGTAAATATTTCATAAGTACATTTATTTAATAGTTTTCTATGCACGCTGGCCAAATGCCTAATGCAGCCCATTTACCACAAGAGCCTCTCTGGACGTGTCTGCCTCTGTCCTTTATGTGTGTGTGTGTCAGTGGTACTGAAGCTTCTTAAGAAATAGGGAAATATGTGTACTAAGATTTTATTTTATTTTGGTGTCTGCAGTGTTGCTCAAGCTCTCTCTTTTGCAGTTTTAAAACAATCCCACTGTTATGTGTGAGGATTTCCTTGTCCTTACACTCCATCTACTCACATTTCTCCTCTTTCTTTTGTTCTTTAATTCTCTCTCCTCTTCTTGTACTCCTCATTCCTTTTATGCTCTTTGTTTCTGAGTTCTCTCTTTTTTCTCTCTCTCAGACTCATCTTCTGATATCTTCAGGGTTTTTTTTTTTTTTTTGTACTGACCGTCTCTTCATCTCAGCCTCTCTGTCCTCTCTCTTTTCATCTGTCTCAATTTCTATCAGCCAAAGATCTCTCTCTAAATTGGTAATCTTTCTCTCTCTCTCTCAGGAGATAGCTGGCATCTCTACCTCTTCTTCTCTATGTGATCAATGACTGGTGATGTTCTGGCTGTTTCTGTCAAAATTATCCCTCTGATGCACCAGATTTGTCTTGTCCTGCATTACACATTCGTCTTTTTCTCTCAATTTTATTATTATTATTTTTTTTCAATTTTTAAGTATGATTGTGTTATATATTAGGGCTGTCAATAGATTACAATTTTTAATCGCGATTAATCGCACCATTTTTGTGTGATTAATTGCGATTAATCGCACACTTATCGTGAAATTAAGCACCTTGTTTTTTTTATATAAAAAAATTAATTACCAAAGTACTGTTTGGTTTTCTGAGGGTCGGCACTTCAAATATGTGGCTGCAATTTATTTTTTATTATTTTATTTTATTTTATTTATTTCTTTTATGTAGATGCTTCAAAAATATCGCATAATAAAGAAAAAAAACATTAATGAACATTAAAATCACAATGAAACAGACATAGCGACAAATCTTTTTTCCATATTGTCATGTAATGTCAAGCGCCATTTGTTTGTGCAAAAAAAAACAAAACAAAAAAAAAAACGTAATTTACTACTTAATTTACAAATACCACTGGAGTCAAATGGATTACTTTTATGATGTCTTTACTATCTTTCTGGGGCTTGAAAGTGGTAGTTGCGTAGACTGTCAATGGAGGAACAGAAAGCTCTTAGATTTCATTAAAAATATCTTCATTTGTGTTCTGAAGATGAACAAAAGTCTTACGTGTTTGGAACGACATGAGGGTGAGTAATTAATGACAGAATTTTCATTGTTGGGTGAACTATCCCTTTAAATAATGATTTTGCTAGAACAGATACATGTTTGCCCTCTAGTAGCACTTCTCTCTCTGTCTTTCTTGTTTATCACGCTGTTTTTTCACATAGTCTAGGTTTAAGTGCTGTTACCCCATGGGCACGGTTGCTGCACAAACATCATGACTGATATCCTTGTGTGGCGTCACAACAGACACACTCTCCTCTGTTCCATGTCGTCAAAGCCTGTACTATCCAAGCACGAGGTCCACACAAACATTGCAACATCATGTTCAGCCACACACTTCTCATTCAAACCCTTTTCAATCCATCACACTGTTGAAGCTTGCATGAGGGTTTTGTGTTCTTGGGGGTTACAGCACACAGGCTCCATTTAGACCTGCTGAAACACATGTCAGTAAACTTCTCTAACCTGGAGACGGAGGTTCTGTCTGGTTCTGTGGGGACTAGGAGTCCTGACAGGGGGAATCTAAGTTTATTTCACATGTAGAGCTGGGCTGGGTGGGACCAGACCGGGCAGGAAGTCAATCAGCCCTGCCTGATATTTGGTTTATTTACACAATGGGCAAACGCAGGGATGGAGTTAAAGAAATGTGAGAGGTGAAAGAAAGGAAGAGCACATGCTGTTGGTTTGGGTAGATTTGAGCTAGAAAACCTAAAGGGATAGTTCACCCACAAAATGCAAATTCTGTTATCATTCTTTTGACACATTCTTTTATTGTGTAAAAAGAAGCTTTGAACATTCTGCTAAATAATTTCCTTAGTGTTCCATGAATTCCATTAGTCATTCACATTGCAAAAAAAAAAAAAAAAAGAAGAAATTAATTGAAAAGAATTTTTGAAGTTGTAAATAAAACAGATTATTTGAGTGCTTTTTACAATAAAATGCTATTTCAGTCTTTCTACTTCAAAATGTCATGTTTAATTAGCAATTTCTATGTTGATTCTACACCAGTTTTTTTTTTTTCATAGCAGTTTTGGAATGAGGGTATATGATTTTTTTGGTGAACTATCCCTTTAAGACAAAGGTAAACCCACACTTAAACTGCAGCATGTACTCAGTCATATCAAAATGAACCACTATCAGAAGAGTATTTACACATGGCTCCAAATAAACCACAGGGCATTCTGTCTGATACCTCGCTGAGCTGGTCTGGCCCTGAAGGAATTCAATTATTCCGTACTTTGCCAAATACCACGTTCTGAGTCAACTACAGGAGTGGGAGATGCTGCATCATTTACTTTGATTTGAGTATGCTGACTGTGTTTCTTATTTACTGGCAGTAATTTATAAGAAAAGGAGAAGCACATTCAGGGAAGATGTCCCAACTTCAGCCATCCTCCACCTAATTTGACATGTCACATGCAAACCAGGGCATAATTTCTTTATCAAGAACTTTCGATACCCTGTAAACTGCTAACCCCAAATAGTTTTGAACATTGCAGGCCTCTAACGCTGTTTCTTAACCAGACATGACAGCAAATTCTATTGTTTTGTTGTCATGAACCAACAAAATTGCAGAAAATCAGAAAATATTTGATGTTTAAAGCTGTTAACCAACTTGTGCTCCAAAAGCTGCTACCGCTGCATAGCTGCCCTCCCCATTTGCAGTCCATAAAAATTGATATTTTAAATATTTTATTGTATTTAATAAATAATATTTTATGTACACAGCAAAATCCCCAGAGTTAAATCAACTCTGCTCAGAGTACATATGGTCCCTCTCTAAATAGTGTTAAAATAACACTGAAGCAGAGTTAAAGGTAATGAGATAATTGAGATATTAATTAAGTGATGATTGAGCATTAGTGATGAACACCTGCTATTAACAAGCAGAATCATCAAAGGAAAGAGAAACACAAGAACTACAACTGACTTCAGTCACAGCCTTAGATGAAATCAACTGAAGATAAAAATCGTTAAATCTCTGAAGATCTGATTAAACAACTCCACAAACAGCATTACCAGCTTCACATATTACTAACCAGATTGACTTTATTCTCATACATCTACAGAAGCACTTATTGAGAATTAACAGAAGCTTAGAGATTGTTGGTCAAGAAAAAAAAATTTGGTTTTGCATTACTAGTCCTGTGAAACTATAGCATTAAAAAAAAAAAAAAAAAATACTGAATAATTTTAAAACCATGTAGCACATAAACATTTTTGAACTATTGAACGATCACTTAGACACACACAGACATCAAGAATCAGCATATGAATCTCAACAATGGTGATTAAAAAAAAACGCTTCACACTGCAGTGCATGCTGGGTATCACCATAGGACAAAACTCCCATCATGAACTGCAATATGAATAATTATTGTCACCACTGTTGAGGATTGTATGCTATGTTTTCATGTCTAAGCCTGAGTGGTAAGAGTTGTTCATTTTCAGCATTACCGTGGAATTTGTTTAATGGATTTTTTTTTTCTTTTTTATTGCAATAGCTGAATCTCAGTCAAGAAACCAAAAAGACCTCTTTGACTTTATTCTCATTTGAAATAGCTTTCAAGCAGATCTGCTCCTTCAGTCTTTTGATTCAGCAACGTACAAGTGTTTGCTGTGAAACACTATTGCAATTGCTCAAACGCAAATTATTTTAGAGACATAAAGGGGTCAAGAGCCCAACTAAAACAAACCCTGACCACCATGATGGTGGCATCATTTTTCGACCAACACCAACATCTAAACCTCTGTTAATTCTCAATAAGAACTTCTGTAGATGTGTGACAGAAATAAAGTCAATCTGGTTAGTAATAAGTGAATCAGATCTTTTAATCAGATCTTGAGAGATTTAATGTCTTTTATTTTCAGTCGCTTTCATCTAAGGCTGTGACTGAAGTCAGTTGTAGTTCTTGTGTTTCTCTTTTCTTCAGTGATTCTGCTTGTTAACAGCAGGTGTTCATCATTAATGTTCAATCATCAATTAATTGCTTAATTATCTCATTAACTTTAACTCTGCTTCAGTGTTACTTTAACACTATTTAGAGAGGGACCATTTGTACTCTGAGCAGAGTTGATTTAACTCTGGGGATTTTACTGTGTAGCATAATATATTTTATTAAATTTTAGTATATTTTATTATATAGTGTAATATTTTATTTTTAAAGAATATATTTACTTTTTTAATAAAATAATTTTTATATTTATGACATTTGTCATTAACTAGTTATCTATATTCTGTTTATCGTGCTGTATTTTACTGTAGTTTTAAGTGCAGTTATCATAATTTGTCATTTGATATTTCCGTGATATTTATCAGGTAGTAGCAGCATTTTTGTGTGGTATTCCAAAAAACAACAGCAGTTTTAATATACAGGTTAATGGGTGAGATTTTAGACCAATCAGATTAAAGAGAGCATATGACGTGACAGTAGTAGATACCAAGCATTTACGGATGGTTAGGAAATAAACAGCCGTGATTAACCACTTCTTGCTTTATTGCATTGACACATGGTGTAACCATTAAAACAAATAAATACCGGTAGTTGTACATATTTCCTTTTAGATACTCACAAATTTAATATGGTCATGAAACAGTTGTCACAATTGTCACAATTTAATATGTTTCCATACATTAGCTATGAAAGGCACAATATGTAATTTTTCGCCACTAGAGGTCGCTTATTCAGAACAAAGGCGTAGCTTGATGACGTCTTGATTTCGCGGAATCATGGGAGGTGTTGTCTTCACGTCTACAGCTGGTGGAAAAGAATCTGACGGGACTCGGGCAGAAATCATATTCATGGATGAGCTAATGTATTAATGATTTATTAACATTACCGTAGTATGAAGCAGGGTGTGGCTGTAAGCCGTTGTAGCGGAACAAAGCCACTGGAACGTTTGCTAACGAGAGACGAGTGGCTCGAGAGCAGTGGAGCTTTTATTATGAAGTAGATGACCACTTCCGCTTCTTCCAGTCATGCGTATGGGGTAAAGTTGTTATAGTGCTACTCTGCATTCGCTTGGCGGCTACTATGAGACACTTGTTGCACACTGTAGTAAGCTAGATCAATATTAGGCATGGTATAACATGGTACTCGCGGTAAATCAAGAAAATGAGATTTAAACAATAAGACTAAATGTGTTGAGCTATATAACAATGATTAGTTTTCTGTCGATGAATGTATCCAAACAGTTGCTCACCTTTCTAATAGAAACATAATATGTTAAAGCATCTTTGGTGTTTCCATGGTTTCTACGAAATAAAACCAGAAACCGAGGGTAACGCAGGCATGAAGTCATTGATAGGCGACGTATGGACACGGTCTGTGTCCTGGTTAAAACTGCTTATTTCTCTGGATTTAAACATTCTTGGAACCATTTGGGATAATGTAAGTACACAAGTCAACAAAATATATAACATTGTTCTAGTGATTTTTGGATATTTTAATCCAAAATATTACATATTGTGCCTTTAATTGAAAAGCTTTCATTTCTATCCAGTGAAAGGCACAGTACTTTGTTTGGTATAATGAGACATTGTTGCAGGTTACACTTGGTTTGTTTCAGTGTCTTTTATCTAAAGCATTTCGGACATTGGCACTGGTTTCTCTATACTCAGACTCTCTCTCTCTCTGAACATCATCCAGAGATGCTGCATTAAGGGTTTGTTCCTGTAAGACGCTCTAGGTCTCTAAATCAGACCTCTCACTCGCCGTCTCTGCACTAAGGGACGGCCAAGCCAAGACTCTCTTTGGCAGCATCCTCGTTTTTTTTCTCCATTACTTTAATTGCCTTTAACCTATAATCAATGTTCATACAGTGAGGGGGAAAGGACTAAGCATTTCTGTGTCAGTCACTCTGATTAAATGTAGTCCCAGCCGCTTCGACATGCACAGTAGCTTTCTCTGGTTGTCTTTCAAAAGTTTCTTAACACGTTGAATGAGGAAGTTACTGGAGTTAGGCAGATGCAGTGTCCTTGTTCAGCTAATGTTCATCTGCTTAAGATGTATCAGTCATTTTGAGTAGATGGAAGTGAGTATGTTCTTGTCTGCCTTTTGGATGTTATTAATAGTGTTGGGGAAGCAACTTTGTAGCCTGCCAAAATACAAGTAATAATGTAAAGTAGCTTAACTACAGTCAGTAACACTTCAAATGTTTGGGGGTCAAGATATATTTTTGAAAGAATTTAATACTTTTATTCAGCAAAGACACGTTAAATTGATCAAAAGTGACAGTAAAGACTTTTATATTGTTACAAAATATTTCTATTTCAAATAAATGCTGTTCTTTTGAACTTTCTGTTTATCAGATAATCCTGAAAAAACATCCCACAAAGATGTTAAGCAGCACAACTGTTTTCAACATTGATAATAAGAATTGTTTCTTGATCAGCAAATCAGCATATAGAATGATTTCTAAAGGATCATGTGATACTGAAGCCTGGAGTAATGATGCTGAAAATTCAATGGATTTTTACCACAATAGGGCAGTTGTGTACTATGGAAGCTTGTTTCCGCCACTGAATAAAAAATAAAAAAAGGTGATTATGACTTTTTATCTCACAATTCTGACGTTTTTTTTTCAGAGATTTGTGTGATATAAACTTGCAATTGCAAGTTATAAAGTCAGAATTGCAGATATAAACTCACGATTGCGAGTTATAAAGTCAGAATTGCATGATATATAAACTCGCGATTGTGGGAAAGTCAGAATTGCATGATATTATATCACACAGTTATGAGAGAAAAAGTCGGCCTTTTTTCCTGTCAGAATTGGATGTCTGAATTGTGAGATTCAAAGTTGCAATTATCTTTTTAATTGTTTAATTCTGTGGCAGAAACAAGCTTCCATAGCGCATATACACTGCGGACACATAATAATGTTCAAAAACAATACAAAATTGAATTTTGCATAATGGGTCCCTTTTAATTAGAATCACTTTATTCTGGCCCAAAAACAATGAGGGTTTTAAATAAACGGATAATCTCAATTAGGGTGACAGCATTAATCTTGAATACACCCTAACTGAGCCAAAACTTGGTAATGAATGGCAGGGGAATCTGTGAATTATATATTTTTTTAAATGTAGCTCCAAACGTAGGTTCGGGAGGAGCCTAAACATTCAGTCCTGTCAATCATCATTACAAGATATATATGCAGCAGTCACTGCGTCATCCCAGCGACAATTCTTCCAGCATCCCTCCTCCTCCCCATCTCCTCCTCTATTTCTCTTATTTTCCCTCTACGCAGTACTGTTATAGGGGGGTTTAACCCGAGCCTCGGGTTCGAGTCTCCTTCAAGGACAGCAAGCCAAGTTTGTTTTACCATTAACCATTCAGACTGAATGGGCAGGCGAACTTGTGAACTGTCCAAACAAACTGATTTACTAGAATGAATCAAACCAATGCTAAATATGAGCACAAGGACCATTTAGAATGGAATCTTGTTTAGAACGAGACAGTGTTTGTTCACGTTACTCCGCTACTCGTTGGAAAAGTAGATTGTTATTGGAAAAGTAAGTTGTTTGCGGAAAAGTATTTTCAAGATTATCTACTCCCACACTACTGATAAATATGTTTTAGAATTGCTACTTTTAGTTATTTCCCAACACTGTTTATAGATTATGAGGCATCACTCCTGCTTTCACTGTCAGTTTGGTCAACAGAAGAAACAAACCAGTGGAACAGAGAGAGAGAGAGAGTTATGAGCTCAGAGTTAAAGTCGAAATGCTCACGCAGTGCCTTCCATCTGGTCTGCTTGGTCAGTACCGGTTTGATGCCCAATGGAGGTGAGAAAACATAGTCTGTGTCTTTCCAAAGAGTCAGCAAACATGCATTCATGCACACAAACACACTTGCATCTGAGGCGAGATTCTCCAGGTAATACTTCAAACAAGATGTCTAAAACTCAAACCTAATACTGATTCCAGTGACCTTTGAAACGGAGCCTCTGTGGAGCATCTGACTTACAAATCCGGTTCATCAGCCTGAGGCCGCTAGGATGTGTAAGTGCCAAGTGGCGGGGAATAAAACCTCAGCTCAGACTATTGGTTTGGCACTGCATGTCCTCTGTTTTGTATGTCACTCGGACCAAAAAAAAAAAATTTGTACATTTTGTACAGATGAATAATCAGTTTTGGGCAAATAACTAAAAGTAGTGATTCTACCAATTTGCAAAACAGTGAATTTGTTATACATCACATTGCATTGCGCAAACAACTTTATAGCCAAACAAATTAAATAATCAAATGTGCTCTCCTAAAATGCCCTCGATTCTCATATGTTGCATTGGGCCCAGTTCATTTTGCTGAATTAGTTTGTCCTATACTGACTTTTTGACATATCTACTGTTGGAATTCTATGTTCATTTTGTTGAATGAGCTTGTTCGGATGGTTCACTGATTCATTTGAGTGATTCATTTAGGTATTTTTTTTATCAGTTAATTATTTTGTCTAGTTTTTTAGTTGTATTTAGTCTACTGTAAACATACACTACCGTTCAAAAGTTTGGGATCGGTAAGTCTCTCATCAGGCTGAATTTATTTGATCAAAAATACAGTAAAAACAGTAATATTGTGAAATATTATTACTATTTAAAATATTGGTTGTCTATTTTAATATATATTATGCTGAATTTTCAGCATCATTACTCCAGTCTTCAGAATCACATGATCCTTCAGAAATCATTCTAATATGATGATTTGCTGATCAATAATCATTTATTATTATTATTATTATTATCAGTGTTGATTAGGTTGTGCTGCTTAATATTTTTGTGGAAACCGTAATGAATTTTTTAATATTGACATTATAACTTAAATACAAATGATACATAATAGAACAATTGTTTTTTATAATCCACAAGAATACTTATTTAAGACTTAAAAAGAACCTGAACAAGCTACAAGCATGACTGGAGGCACAAATCTGGAGATGAAGCAGTTCGGGTTTTTAAAAATGTGTGTGAGAGAGCGGTTTGTATTTTCCATTGATTTTGCTTAAGACTCTACTGACCCATTTTATATCAAATTTAGCATCAAACTATATATGGAGTCTTACATAAGCATATAATCTTAGAGGTAAGAAGGGTCTAACGGTGCTGTGGGACTGAGAGCAGCTTTAGAGAGATTCCAGCAACCTTCTATTATATTTATATAGAGTGTGATAATACACAGGCACTGAGACAAAAGCTTTCATGGGCAGAAAATTAACAGCAAATGTATGCAAATCAACCTTTAATTCATTCTCAGCTGCTAAAAGGCCAGAGCTGGAGACATAAATCAAAACTAAAACCAACAAAATGGCCTTAAACACATGCATGGACACAAAAGCAGTAAATTACCCAGAATGCTCAGTGGGAATGATGTAGTGCCCAGTGTGTCACTCGATCACTCATCTAGAATAATGCCAGACTCGCCTTCTAACCCAGCGCTCACTCTCTGTATCTGTCTCTGTCTTTCTCTGTGCTCTTGTTTTGGCTGTACTGAAATCATTATAGCATTACAGAAAAAATACAGGAATTAATCTAGACACTTTAAATAAACTCCAAGGGATCAATTCACAAAACAGTGGTGTAACTTTTGCACTCACTATGAGTGTAATTTGTAATTTGTGTGTGTGTGTGTGTGTGTTGTTTTGTAAGACTGCTAATAAAGGGATAAAGGATCAGAAAATGTATCAGTGAAGAATAATCTAGTCATACTCAAGCAAGCACAGTATTCCTCCAACATCTCTCAGTGTTGTTTTTGTTGCAGTTTTGCTGTTGCAGAAAATTGTTATAAAAATGTTCCAAAAACCAGATAACTGTATTTATGTATTTTGATTTTTTTCTTAGTCTGAAGAATATTTTTTCCACTATAAAGAAGATTTTATGCAATGGAAATGTTCCAAAGATGTTAAAGGTTCTTCATGGAGCCATCAATGCCAATAAAGAATCTTTATTTTTAAAGGGGACCTATAATGCCCCTTTTCACAAGATGTAATATAAGTCTCTGGTGTCCCCAGAATGTGTCTGTGAAGTTTCAGCTCAAAATACCTCACAGATCATTTATTATAGCTTGTCAAATTTGCCCCTATTTGGGTGAGTTAAAACACGCCGTTTTTGTGTGTGTGTGAACTGCTGCTCCCGACCCGCTTTCCAAAAGAGGGCGGAGCTTTAACAGCTCGCCCTTTGGTTGCTCAACAACAACAAAGCTGGAGAATCTCACGCAGCCAAAATGACGATTGTCAGTAACAGTGTTCAGCCTTACATTGTTCAAACCGGAGTCGGACACTGATGGAGAGATTCAGGAAGAAGTTACAACTTTTAGAATGCATCTGAACATTTCTGAATGGTTAGTGGATAAATTTATGTAGCTGCTGTGGAGTATGAGACTCTAACGAGACTGTGGCCCCGCCCACACGGAGATGTGTTTCTGTGTATACGCACAAATTTTGTATCGGATAGGCATTTCGTCCACACGGATCCGGCATTTTCAGAAGGTGAAACCGCTATTTTTTGAAACCGGGTCCCAGAGTGGATAAATCTGAAAACGCCGCCTTTGAGTTTTTGTGTGTACAGCCAATCCGTATATTTTGTGAAACGATGATGTCATCACCCCACGTGTTGACCCTAGTCAGTCACCGCTAACAGCACAAAACAGCAACAACAGCAATAATAGCGTACTAAATGCTTGTGTTCGTGCTGCAAAAGCTACCGAGCCTAAAGCTTTATTAAAATAAAGCTTTATTTCAAAGCTTTACTAAAGTTTGTATACAGCGCGCAAGGTTTATGCGCATGCTCCAAGTCTTATTCTTTGTTTTTAGTGTATCTCTATTGCAGAATTACAGCGCCACATACTGATCTGGCATGTATACTACATCGTTTTGAGTCGTTTCAGTGGTTTCGTGTGTACGCAGATATTTCTTGAGACGAGGGGAAAAAAAAGATCGGATAGGGTAAGCTCTGGCTTCGTGTGGACGTAGCCTGTAACGAGACTCTAAACAGTGTTCTGTGCTCGTCTGTGCAGCCAACGTCAGAACAGTTAGCATGCTTTGCTCAAACTTTTGCCATGGTCTTAGAACTGGTACAGCGTTTTCGCTTGCGAAAACAAAATGGCGGCACCGTGGGTGGAAACGTGCAGATTATGGGGCGGTGATATTATAATAAGATCCCCTTCCTATGTCACTAGGGGAGCAAAATCTGAGCGGCTCGTTTTTTCACATGCTTGCAGAGAAAGGTTTGCCAAAACAAAGTTGCTGGGTTGTCCTTTTTCACATTTTCTGGGTTGATAGACACAGAAAAAGTCAGATTTTCATGATATGTCCCCTTTAAGAGTCTGGGATAGCTTCATATCTTTAGTAGAATATAAGTGGGGAAAACCCCTCTCTAGTCTTTTAGGAAGGACTGCCAGAATATCTGGAAAGGGACAGCTGTAAATATGTAAAATATAAGAGTTTTTGACAGGAAAGCAATGACAGTATTTAATCAGCGAGCAGAGGTCAGAGAAATAAGATTGCTGCTTGAGACATAGGCCTACAGATGAAAAATCATGTTGTCGCGTCTGCCTTTGCAAATACATGAGAAATCAGTTCTTGCAGAGAGGCCTGTCTCACTCACGGACTGTCCAGACAAAGTGAGATTCTGTTGAAGTGTGTGTGCATGTCTGAGACGGAGAAAGAAAAAAGTTTGAGAGTCTGCGTGTGTATCTTTATCACCTGCACTTTGCAAATGAAGTTGGCTCGGTTGCATGGCTTCAGGCTTGAATCTAATTTATGAGCTCTGCAGCAACACTTGCATTAAGAATATCAGACTCACCATTTGCTGACACTCATCACACTGGCCACTGGGCAAAAGAGCCAATGTTGGAGACAGTTGGAGCAGTGTGTCTGGGATGCTATTGACTTAGTTAAAAGTGTGTATGTGGCTGTGTTCAGAATGTAATGTACTTCTTGCATACTGCTTACTGTGCAGTATATACTGTATAATGCCTACCATTTATTTTTTTTAAAGCATGTGAAATAGCATGCAAGATAAAATGATAAACAATTTTTTAAAGATTCAGATTGCAGTATGCAAAATTGTAGTATGCTTATTGAAATAATACAGTAAGTCCAGTTGTCATTATACAAATAAATATGGTTATTTTACACTTTTAACACACACAGTTTGTGTAAAAGAAAATAGTCAAGCGCATTGTAATTTGAGATACAGTTCATATACATAATGGAATACTAGCATACTGCTTACTATTCACTTTATACTGTTTACTTAAAAAACAATGTTGTGTGATTTTAGTATGCAGTATTTCAAATGAATTTTAAAGGTGCAGTAAGTAATTTCTGAGAAACGCTGTGGAATGTGGATTGGACTGAGCGCCGCAACACACTTGTAGCCAATCAGGAGTAGGGGGCGTGTCCATTCATAATGGGGGAGGAGAGAGAGTGAGCAAGAGGGAGATTTGAAGAAACACTGTAGAAAGAGAGATGGCTGAGAGACATTACAAAAGAGAAAAGGTCAGAGGAATATCACTGGAAAAAGAAGGGTAATGATCAGGCAAGAGCTTTAGGACCCGCGTTAATATTAGAAAAAAATGGATGCAAAGGTTGCGTTGTTTCTGCTCCATACATGAGTAACATTGTGTTGCTTGTGCTTGTGCGTTTTGGGGGTGGAGCAATGAAAGGAAAAGTGTGTTTGTTTGTGTTGGTTTCAAATATCTATTTCTCAGAAATTGCTTACTGCACCTTTAAATGCAAAATGGAGTCCAGTTATCATCTTGGAAATGTGGTTATTTTACATTTTTAATTTAAGTTTGTGTAAAAAATGGCATACTGCTTACTTCCCAGTATATATGGTATACAGCCTACTTTTTAAAAAATAAATAGTATATTACATAGCATATGTGATATGCAGTATGAAACAGTAAACATTCAAACAGTTGTTGGACACAACTTCATTAAGTTGTATGATTTAATTCAGCAAGTAGAATCGAGTTTTTATTTGAAAAAAAAAGAGAGGTTATTTTACTATTTTAATCCAATGTTGTGTAAAGCTTTACACAGTTTTTGGTTACACTTTATTTTGATAGTCCACATAAACATTCTATTAACTATAAGTAACTTTGCAACTACATGTCAACTAACTCACATTAGAGTATTAGTAGACTGTTAGGGTTAGTAGAATAAGTTTACATGTACTTGCAAAGTGACTTCTAGTCAGTTGAATGTCTGTTGGGGAGCATCAAAAGTGTTAGCAGATATTAAGCATACAGTCTACTAATACTCTAATGACTGCTAGTTGACATGTAGTTGCAAAGTTACTTATAGTTAGTAGAATGTCTAAAGTGGACTATCAAAATAAAGTGTTACCAAGTGTTTTTCATATCTATTACACAATACACATGCTTCTAACCACAAACGAAAGCATTAACTCTGAGATGTCTCCATTTATGATATGGTGAATATATTTGGTGAGATTTCAGTAACTGTTTTAGACACAGTGTGCTTTGATAAACCTTTTTGAGGGGTGCCGCTCGCCTGATTTCCCAGATTAGGTGCTGATTGTGTGGCGTGGAATAATCTCCCTCTCTGAGCTGTCAAAACAATGCTGTTGTCGACTGCTGATGAAAATGAGCCCACCATCTGTGAGAGGAATTATTCCCTTGCAAAAATTCACTCCAGATTCTGGGAATAAGCATTACCAGCCAGGCAGCACATTCTGGGCCACGATAGTCCATCTAGCTTCTGCCTAACCTCCATTTAGTTCACACGGGGCACGGCACGATTGCTTCTGAGAAACTGAATGTAAACAGTTGATAGGTGGCGGGAAACACGATCAAGGAGGAGCGAAATAGGTGAGAGCTGGAAAAGAGATGGATGACAGATAGAGTGAAAGAGAGGTGGCCAGTGGGACGGATGGTAAAGTAATGGCTCTCAGAATGTGATGTTCCATTAGCAAAAGCAGTAGTGACACTCTTAATAAAGCTATCAATCAAAAGAAATGTCACATTACGAGGTCAGAATCTCCTTTGCTCGTAGCATAACAGAGATGAACCGAGCAGCACATCATCGTTTCAGTCACGAGTGCTTTAATGGTACGTCTCAAAAAAACATAAAATTGTAAAGTAGAGAAGACCAAAGAAAAAAATGATACAATAAAAGATACTAAAAGAGAGTATTAAGGATGTTTGGGTTTTTTTAAATGTTTTTAAAAGAAGTCTTATGCTCACCACTGATTCCTCAGACTCGAAATTATGCATTTCTATGGCAACACTATCAACGCCGAAATTAATCTGCAGCAGTCAGGTGGTACAAGTCAGAGCTCTAAGTTGTTTATGTCAAAGTCCCTTGAAGACAAGTCATTTCACTCGGCGGCCATCTTGGGCATGCAAGTGTAGCTCCTATCTCTTTGAATGGGGAATCATCAAATTCTCCAAAGCTGTTTGCCAAGCTTTCGATTAAAATTAATATTTGAAATCACCAATAAAATCTGAACAACTGCCTCATAAATTTTGTTTCTAAACGCTCGAATCATGACAAAAAACAGTGTTTTTCAAGTTGGATCAAGCTAATGCGCGTGCACAGTCCTAAAAGCGCGTCTCTTGTGTCTCATTTCGGAGGCGTGCATCTGACTGTTTCTATAGGAACCGGAGCTTCTAACGGCCGCTGCAGTGACGCGATGACTTTACCAATCAGCAATTGGCTCTTATTTAGAAGGCGGGACTTATTCCGCCATATTGCACGTTGCACTTTCTCCCATTTAAAACAATACGAGTGACACGTCTTGTGTTATTCTATAGTCTTTCTTTATGTTCATTATATTTATAATGTTATGAGCTTTGAGAGATGGCTTTGAGGTAATTTAATGCCTACTCTCGTGACGTTTTGCAGACCCTGCTCTGGCTGTGTGCGTTCATGTGTTTTGAAGGAGGCGTGGCTTCGGAGAGCACTCTGAAGGGAGAGTCGGATCTTATGTTTTCAAAGCTAGCTTGCAATTGCTAGCCACTCTGAAGTTGCCTACCATACCTTTAATGAAGAGTACTGTTCCCCATGCTTCTTATTGGTTGGTTCAGTCATCATAAATAAATCACTGGGCAGGAAATTTAAAGCATGGGGAATGATTCAACAGTGGAAACTGAAGAATTCCTGTAATGTTTTGCTTGAATACCAACAGCCTTAGAGTCTGCCGCTGTCTGTGCCATGCTCATGTTATTATCTTCATGTGCTGTGGGTTTTCAGGATTGAGTCTGGAATATGTCACCAATTTGTAGCCACACTCTGAGTTGTTCGTTTTGTTCATTTTCCATGGAATCTCCTTTGATGCATTCCTCCTTGTAGTCTCAGACTTTAGTAAAAGCAAAAGAAACATCTGCGCTTATTAGCTGAGGATCAGAGAAACAGACCTGACATCAGTTCTGATAATCAGATGATCCAAGATATTGTGCATCTGTATCTGGATGAGGTCACTTCTGGGATCTGCTGTCAAACATAAGCTAAGATGAAATATCATAATACCTGTGATTCTTTGTCCTGAAATAAGCATGAACTAAGCCTTAAGGCATAACAAAGTGTGATCTGTGCCTGCTATATTGTCAGCCGACTCTGACCTTTACTGCATCAATATTACTAAATATCAGCATGGCTATTGTTGCTACGGAGATGGCACAAGACTGACCCGCCTCCATCTGCCTTAATGAGGCACCGGAAATTTTACAGCTAGAATAAATCAGCCTGCCTCAATGACACGCATAACTAACACAGAGACACAGATGAATCTCATGTCATGAGACCTGTCAATTTCCATGTCCCATTTCAGCCCAAAATCAAAAGAAAGAATGCCTATTTTTAAGACTTTGAATGTTTTTTTTTGTTGTTGTTGTTTTTTTGTTTTTTTTGCATTTCCACATTATTTCCATGACAATGAATGTTTTTCATTGCTACATTATTTTCATGATATTTATTTATTTCACTGCCTCTATGCCATTTACACTGATCAAAAAAATAAAAAAAGTCAGTATTAGGGATGCACCGATATTGAAATTCTGGTAAATACAGATCATTGGTATTTTTTCAGTATTGCTTCATTTAATTTCCATCCATCCATCCATATTAGTCACTATTAGGGATGCACCAATATTGAAATTCTGGCAAATACAGATAATTGGTATTTTTTTCAGTATTGCTTCATTTCCATCCATCCATCCATCCTTCCTTCCATCCATCCATATTAGTCACTATTAGGGATGCACCAATATTGAAATTCTGGCAAATACAGATAATTGGTATTTTTTTCAGTATTGCTTCATTTCCATCCACCCACCCATCCATCCATCCATGCATCCATATTAGTCACTATTAGGGATGCACCAATATTGAAATTCTGGCAAATACAGATAATTGGTATTTTTTTCAGTATTGCTTCATTTCCATCCATCCATCCATCCATCCTTCCTTCCATCCATCCATATTAGTCACTATTAGGGATGCACCAATATTGAAATTCTGGCAAATACAGATAATTGGTATTTTTTTCAGTATTGCTTCATTTCCATCCATCCATCCATCCTTCCTTCCATCCATCCATATTTGTCACTATTAGGGATCCACCAATATTGAAATTCTGGCAAATACAGATAATTTGTATTTTTTTCAGTATTGCTTCATTTCCATCCACCCACCTATCCATCCATCCATCCATATTAGTCACTATTAGGGATGCACCAATATTGAAATTCTGGCAAATACAGATAATTGGTATTTTTTTCAGTATTGCTTCATTTCCATCCATCCATCCATCCTTCCTTCCATCCATCCATATTAGTCACTATTAGGGATCCACCAATATTGAAATTCTGGCAAATACAGATAATTGGTATTTTTTTCAGTATTGCTTCATTTCCATCCATCCATACATCCATCCTTCCTTCCATCCATCCATATTAGTCACTATTAGGGATCCACCAATATTGAAATTCTGGCAAATACAGATAATTGGTATTTTTTTCAGTATTGCTTTATTTCCATCCATCCATCCATCCTTCCTTCCATCCATCCATATTTGTCACTATTAGGGATCCACCAATATTGAAATTCTGGCAAATACAGATAATTTGTATTTTTTTCAGTATTGCTTCATTTCCATCCACCCACCTATCCATCCATCCATCCATCCATATTAGTCACTATTAGGG
Source organism: Mylopharyngodon piceus (assembly GCA_039654765.1). Lineage (NCBI taxonomy): Eukaryota > Metazoa > Chordata > Actinopteri > Cypriniformes > Xenocyprididae > Mylopharyngodon > Mylopharyngodon piceus. The sequence goes on along the minus strand of CM077444.1, from coordinate 4,910,377 downwards.
ATGCACCAATATTGAAATTCTGGCAAATACAGATAATTGGTATTTTTTTCAGTATTGCTTTATTTCCATCCATCCATCCATCCATCCATCTATCAGGGATGCACAGTATTCTGGCCATTGCTGATAACCAATAAATGGCCAGTATTAAAATTTGATACTATTTTCTCTAAAATAGAAAATAAAATGATTTATTGTCATTTTTTTAAGTGCTACAAGTACATTTAGCCATCTCAACATTATAATGCACAGAATGAAAATGTATATATATTTTGAGATTTTCTAAACATTTTCTAATCAGTGTTAAATTATTCTGAGTGTTAAATGACAGCAAATTTTAAAAAATAGGGGAAATGTAAAATATTGTAAATCCCTAATCATTGCATTACAGTAATTTTCCTGTCTTTTCAGCAGGATATCGTTACCGTACCCATCGAGATCATTCATCTGTGGCCTTTTCCATAAACATGCATACCAGTTTACCAACAAATGTTCTCACAGCTGAAATTTTCTTGCAATTGACCTTAATTGCCAAGCATAAATCCCCCAGCATGCACTCGATTTACATCTACGTGGCTCCTTTATCATATCTCCTGACAGAGATGGAAACAGTTCAATTTGTTTCTCAATGTCACTCGCGCAATCACTCTCAATTGTCAATCAAACTGTAGAAAGCTGTGACAAATGTTTATGTTTTTATGCAGTAACGGAAAGAGAGATGAGGTCAAATTGCTCAGGCAGTGATTGACAGCTTCCTCCCTCACCTCAGCTCCTCTAACAGTGCCGCCTCCCATGTGTTAGAGCGACGGCAGCTGATTCATCTCACTGACACTGCACCTCAGAGCTGATGTGATCAGCGTTGCAGGGAACTGTGGTATGACTCATGGGGCGAAAGGTCTGTTATCCAGAATCCCCTGCTGATTGCCTGGAACCAAAGCCATCGCTAAATGACGCAAATCATCAAACATAAACACTGAGAAGGCAATAAGACTCAAATATCAGCATGCTTCATTCATTCTGCTCATCAGAAATAACAGCACTCAAATAAAATCCACCAGACGTCCATGAGATAGTAAATCACCTCATGCAGAGAAACAGGAGAGGTACATTGCTATTAAAAATTCAAAATTAATTTTGGTTGAGTTAGTGATCATTAATCGACCTTTGAAGCAGAAATGGTGCCAGTGATATATTACATTAAATTAGGCAAGCTGATCAGATGAATAAATATTAAAAGAAGATAATGATGATAGATTTTTGACAGCTGTGTAAGATATTATAGTTTCATTTTCTTTCTGGCTCTTGCGCAAATTAACTCTGGATTATTGTTGTCAGGCGTTGTGTAGCCTGTAGTAAGCACACAATCACAAAGGATAACAAAAGGAGTCTTTAAAAGTAAATTTCAGTAGGAACATGTAGGAGAATCACAGGGAAGAAGCCCAGGAAATAACCACACTTAACATAAACAATACCGGACCATGAAACAAAGGAAACTGAGGGCTTAAGTACAAGGGAGAGTAATCAGCTGAACAGAAACAGGTGCATAGAACTAATTAACAACCAAGGAAACTAACTAGGGAAAACAGGAAAACCAGAACAGGGAAAACAGAACCAAAACACAATGAAATTAAACCAAAACAGAACATACATGTTACAATTATATGGTCCTCTGGGATACTTGATTCTGATTGGTCATCTCCCCAAACTTGTAATGAGAAGTGCTTATAAACCTACTGTTGTTGACAAAAGAGAAGCTTTAAGGACTCCCTGCCATTTTGTTTTCTGCCAAAATTAATGCTAGTACAATAGTACAATAGTAATATTTCTTTTTTTAAATCACATTTTAAATCACAATCACAGTTTTTATCCAAAAAATCACAATAAGATTTTTGACTTGGTTTGACTTGGGCCAGCAAGCAACCACTGAGAATACTTTAGCAACTGCATAGCAACACCCTAACAACCACCTAGAAAAACTCAGCAACTGCATAGCAACACCCTAACAACCACCTAAAACAACTCAGCAACCACATAGCAACACCCTGACAACCAGCCAGAACAACTTAGCAACTTCATAGCATCTCCCTGACATCCACCCAGAACAGCTTAGCAACTGCATAGCAACAACCTGACATCCACCTAGGCCACCTCAGCAGCTGCATAGCGACACCCTAACAACCACCTAGAACACCTCAGTAATCACATAGCAACACCCTAAAAACGACCTAGAATACCTCACCTCAGCAACTTCATAGCAACACCCTGACAACCAGCCAGAACAACTTAGCAACTCCATAGCAATTCCCTGACATCCACCCAGATCAACTTAGCAACTTCATAGCAACACCCTAACAACCACCTAGAACACCTCAGTAATCGTATAGCAACACCCTAACAACCACCTAGAACACCTCAGTAATCGTATAGCAACACCCTAACAACCACCTAGAACACCTCAGCAACCGCATAGCAACACCCTGTCAACCAGCCAGATCAACTAAGCAACTTCATAGCATCACCCGGACAACCACCTATAGAACACATTAGCAACCACATAGCATCCACTGCCCAGTAACCTTAGTAAGCGCATAGCAACAACCTGACCATCACCTGCAACATCTTAGCATAGTGGGTTTTGCACAGACAAGCCCTGCTTACTTTTTCTTGTAAAAATGTAGTAATAGCTGTTATTTAAGGTACCTTTTGTGTTTGTGACAACGTATAGTAGAATCTGTTGCCCTTGTTCAGTATCTCCATTTTTCAGGTGAGCAACTGTTGAGATGTGAAACTAAGAGACAGAGGTAGAGAGTAGCAGGGAGTCAGGATTACGTAACACACAGCCTTGTAAAGATGGCTTGCATGTTGACCTTTTCCTTTTTTCACACAGTTATGAGTGAATGTGGGTAGGACCATGGAGAGAGAGGCATTTCTAAATGTGACTGTGCTCCACGATGTGGGGATGCCTCCCACACGATCATTGGGGAATACAGAAGGTTCCATCTCCACGCAAGTGGGTGGGTGTACTGTAGTTGGTAGGACAGAGGACCAAGGGATGCCTGTATCCAGGGACTGTACTATACCAATAGCCTATAAAACACACTGAGGAGACAGCAAATGCCAGCTTACACAGTCAAACAAACACATGCACCACGCACCTCTCAAATTAGCAGGGACAGAACAAAGTTAGCAGAGCAGATTTGGCAAAAAGACAGGAAAGGGCCACAGGTTACTTTCTTTCATTTTGTTTTTCTGCTCAGTTGAAGACTTTAGGGATGCTGCATTGTACGTGCTTAGAACTGTGATTTATTCCTAAAGTAAACATTTAGAGGTTTAGAGAGACATAAACTAGTAAGCTGTCTCAACGCTTACATAGGCAGCTACCTTCTAAGGCAGCATTCTGACTGATTTGGAACGCAGGCAACAGTAGCTCTCTGTTTAGGGAGATTCAATTTACGTGGCAATTATGATGTGCTAATAAGTATACACACCAATATTGGGTGAAATAATCAATTTGTAACTACACTAATATTTTTTATATGAATATTTTCCAGTATTGAATGCAATACAGTTTATCGTTTATTTATTAATAATATATAGATGCAAATCAAATCAAATACAATTAAATTATAAATTATATTTCCTTCAATACTAAAAGGAATTTATAAAAAATATACATTTTAATTTAAATAACACCGTAACAACCACCTAGAACACCTCAGCAACTGCATAGAAACACCCTAACAACCTCCTAGAACACTTCAGCAACTGCATAGCAACACCCTGACAACCACAGAGAACACCTTCACAACTGCATAGCAACACCCTGACAACCAGCCAGAACAGCTTAGCAACTTCATAGCAACACCCGGACAACCACCTATACAACACCTTAGCAACCACATAGCAACACCCTGACAACTGACCTGTTGTATGATGCGCTAATAAGCATACGCACCAATTTTGGGTGAAATAATCAATTTCTAACTACACTACTATTTTTTTATATGAATATTTTCCAGTATTGAATGCAATACAATTTATCATTTAATTATTAATAATATATAGATGCAAATCAAATCATGTACAATTAAATTATTAATTATGTTTCCTTCAATACTAAAAGGAATTTATAAAAAATATACATTTTAATATAAATTTAAATAAATGTAATATTTTCCTATATATATATATATATATATACCTGCAATTGGTGAGGTCAGTGAAAACTATGCAATATGGCAGAATGGCAGACAAGGTTAAATAAAGATTAGATTAAAATTATAAAAATAAATTAAAGCTGCAAGCAGCGATGAGAGGGCCCTTGCACCCGGGCTCACCGCCACCCGTTGGCCTTAGGAAAACAGTGAACAGTGGGCGACATGCATGTAAGCGAGTAAATACAGGAGAATTATGACCAAGTCATTTCAAAGTGCCAGACTTCCTGCTGCCAACAGGTGGCGCTTTGACCGTAACTGAATATTGCCATGTAGATGACTTCAGGCCAGGACTATTATCGAACATGTGAAGTTTGGAGCAGATCGGACTTTGTATGCCTGAGTTACAACAACTTCCTGTTTCGTGGCGTTAATCGCATACATTAGCATTTAGCCAAGTGTTGCATGATTTAACCTGTTTCTAGTGTGTTTGGTACTTTGTGGCATATTGAAATGTGTTTCTGGGAGTGAATTACAGTGTAAAGCATGCCATTTTCTGTTGCCAGCAGGTGGCGCTATGACTAACTGAATATTGCCATATAGATGTCTTTAGGCCAGGACTCTTATCACACATGTGAAGTTTGGGGCAGATCGGACATTGTATGCCTGAGTTACAACAGCTTCCTCTTTCATGGCGAAACATCAGACTTTGTCAGGCCGCCACGGACACGCCCTTTAGTGAAAACTCTAGATCTTCACAATTTAACATCGCTAAGGCCTTTAGATTAGACTGACCAAATATGATGTGGTTCTGGTTAAATCTGTATGAGGAGTTAATCACAGTGTAAAACATGTCATTTCCTGTTGTCCGCAGGTGGCGCTATGACTGTAACTGAATATTGTAGATGTCTTCAGGCCAGGACTCTTATCAAACATGGGCGAGTTACATAAACTTCCTTTTTCATGGCGAAACATCGAAATTTGTCAGGCCGTCATGGACACGCCCTTTAGCGAAAACTCTAGATCTTCGCAATTTAACGTCGCAAAGGCCTTTAGATTAGACCGACCAAATATGATGTTGATCTGATAAAAGCTCTAGGAGGAGTTTGTTAAAGTACAACATCTGGAAATGGCAAAAAGTGCACAAATTTTGCAGAGAAAATTCAAAATATCTGACTTCCTGTTGGTTTTCAGACTTTGCTCCAGGAGACTTTTTTGTAGGGATTGGGCTGTTACATGTGTCTACTGAATTTCATACCTGTACGTGAAACGTGGTGCAAGGGGCACTTCGTTGAAATTTTGTAGGTGGCGCTATCGAGCCATTTTGCCACGCCTAATTCTGAGACCCATAACAGACGTAAATTTTCACCACTTCTGACGCGTGTGCAAAGTTTCATGAGTTTTCGAGCATGTTTAGGCCCTCAAAAATGCGATTCATTTGGGAGAAGAAGAAGAAGAAGCGGAAGAATAATAATAAACGGAGCAATTCCAATAGGGTCCTCACACCATCGGTGCTCGGGCCCTAATTACACATTATAAAACTAGATGGCATTACATGTCAGTCAAGCAATTTGTTGCCAGAATAAGCTGCAAACAGAACCAGACTTTCAGCCAATATAAAAAGCCAGACTATATGAGAGACATTCAGGTTGCATCACTGTCTGGATTCTCTGCTCTCTGCACTTTCAAACCAGACTGAACTCACACCATTAAATTATCAATAATAGACTACAACGGAAAAGGATTCTTGTCGTGATATATTCGGATATAAAGATAGTAAAGAGCAGAGTAGGAGAGAGTGATTTATCCTGAAATAAAGAGAGGGAGGGAGTGATATATCCTGAAATAAAAAAGACGGAGGGAGTGAAATGTCTTAAAATAAAGAAAGAGAAGGAAGCAATATATCTCAAACTAAACAACCAAGTCATTTGCACTATAAAAATGTTGCTCATTAAGCTTTGCCAGGTAATTTGATGAGGATGGCTTTCTAAACTCAGCCTTTCTCTCAGACAGACGGAACGTGAGGGAGGAGAAGATCGACTGTGAACGATGGAAGTTGTCTGTGTGTCTGGTGTGATTGTGCTGTGTGAGTGTGTGTAAAGGGAATTCTGATGAACCGGATGGAGAGCATACTGAACTGGCCTGAGGATTGACACTTTTGTTTTCTAGTGTTTAAAGAGATAAAAAAAACATGTTCATAAAAAAACTGGAGACTAGTCATTTGGCTTGCAGGCTAGATTGTCTGGGTCGTACCTTACATTAAAGTCCAGTCAACTGTGTGTGTTCCCTTACAAAAAGAGATTTATTAAAGTGTGCTATTAGTATACTTCTTTTAAACTACAAAATAAAAAAAGTATACTTCAGTTTTAGTCTACTTTTTATGTACTCTCAGAAATATACTTAAAATTACACTTAAGTATATACTGACAGAAAAGTCTAGGTATATTTGGCCTATACTTGTACTCAAACTTTTGATCAAGATATACGTAAAGTAGTTATTTACTCTTTATTTTTAGAGTGACCTTTTGAGTGGCCTATTGAGTAGCCTATTAAATATTTTTTTCTGAGATTGTGAATTTTTGTGTAGTCCACTGGTGTACATAGGAATTTACTTCAAATCTACTTAAAGTACAGTTAAAGGTATACAAATTAACACCTAAATAGGAACATAGTTGTATACTTAAAGTGCAAATATAATATATAAATAGAAAACTATAAGTATGGTGTTAAGTTCACTTAAAGAAAACTTGCAATATAAAACTACTAAACTAGCGTAGAGTATACTTGTATTTATCAGTATAAGTTCACTTGTATTATAGTTGTTGTAAACTAGTTGTGTACTAATGTGTACTACTGTTACACTTAAAGTATACTTAAAAGTATATTTTCATACATTAAAAAGTGGGCCAATTTAGTCCCAAGTAGTATTGAAATAGTACACTTACATCTGTACTATAGTACATTGATATTAGTATACTTACTACATAAAGTATACTTAAAAATATACTTAACTTTACTTAAGTATACTCAATAAAATGAACTTGAAGTATACTAATTTTTTGTAATTTTTTGGGTGTGTGTGTTTGTAAACGTGTACTGGAATGATATGTATATACACACACACACTAAAAATATATCTAAAACGTAAAAGTTACTCTTTGTTTTACTTTGGCAGAGAACTGCCAGGAAAGTACACTTGAAATCTTTATGATGTTATTTGTGCAGATCTCAGAATTAAGATGCTCTTGCTTTGAAAACTGCCCTCAAATCATATCAGAATGATCATGATCACCTTCACAATGTTGTCATTTTCTTTAAGCCCCTACTAAAGTATAATGGTGGAAGTGTTATTGGTTATACTAAGTTTTAATTGTGAATTTTGATTGTACTTGAGTTTGTGCATATGTGCTGTGCCCTAAAATAATTAAGTTAGTTTATGTGGCAACACTACATTTCCCATCATGCTCTGTGGTTTATGTAAAATTCCTTCTGTCTTTTTTGTGAATTGAATACGAATACGAAAATATGACCAAAATAATTTACTTTTTTGCATCATTTTCAAATTTTCCTAGGAAGATTTGTCAGGAAATATTTTGACCGGTAAAGCTGTTGTAATTGCTAAGCATCATTGGTCGTTCGCTGTGACTTTTGAACTTTCCTTTGCACAAGTCCATGCGGTCTCAATTCATCATCATTTCTGGCAGTTTGAGGACGCACTGATGTCTGAACGTTTGGCCTTTCTTGTGCTGTTCAAAAGTATGTCATACAGAACTGTGAATGATTCACATTGAAAACACAGATGGTGCTTGCTGGGTCTTTTTTTTCTGCTTCCCAACAACATACAGTCCAAGTCTCCTTATATGACTGTGATATTTTTCATCAGTGCCAGCAAAAGAACCAAACAACACATTTCTAGTGCCAGTTTTGACCGGTTTTGGGACGATGCGCCCAGTGTACGGGCCAGAAAGGAACTGCTATTTCAGAGCTGCACCGAATATATGAGAGGAAGCTGCAAGATAAATCAAGACAGAGCTGCATCCTCTTTTCCAGTGAAAATCCCCTTTCTAATGCCAGAGATCCCTGGGCAAGAGATACATGGGGAACTAAAAAATCTGAATTGTATTTTTTTTTTTTGATATGTAAGTATACATATATATATACACACACATACATGTATGTACTGTATGTATGTGTGTATGTGCTGTGTACTGTCTACTGATAAATTGTGTTCTCTCTCAGCCACTTCTTTTGTAATTCACTGCATTTTCTCCAAATGTTGACATGTATTTCTTCTGGTCTCATTTGGAGTGTATACATTGTTCTGTACTTTCACTCTTGTTCTCGGTTGAGCTGTGTTTAGATCTGCTGCTGGTCCTGCTGGGTCTTGTTTCTGTGTTCAGTGTTGCTGTATGTTTTGTGAATTAATTTGCCCTGATTCTTTGCTCTACTGAACTGTGTTGTGCTGCCATATGCTACAAACATGTACACGCAAGAAAACACGCTCACATTGCAGATCTCTTCCAAAGCCTAGTGAGCTGCCTTGCTGTCTACTACTGACATAGGCAGAAGAATCTGTCATACAACAGAGTGAATGATTTGGAACGTTCTACAAACACAAATAGTTCTCCTCACGGGAGACTCGATTCACAATTGATTTCAATGCCACGCTGTAATAAACTTAAAAGGGACCTATAATGACCTATAAAGGCACCCTTTTACAAGATGTAATATAAGTCTCTGGTGTCCCCAGAATGTGTCTGTGAAGCTTCAGCTCAAAACACCCCACAGATCATTTAATATCTTGTCAAATTTGCCCCTATTTGGGTGTGAGCAAAAACACGCAGTTTTTGTGTGTGTCCCTTTAAATGCAAATGAGCTGCTGCTCCCGGCCTGCTTTCCAGAAGAAGGCGGAGCTTTAACAGCTCATGCTTCAGTTGCTCGACAACAACAAAGCTGGAGAATCTCACGCAGCCAAAATGATGATTGTCAGTAACGGTGTTCAGCCTTATATTGTTCAAACCAGAGTCGGACACTGATGGAGAGACAACTTTTAGAATGAAACTGGACGTTTCTGAATGGTTAGTGGATAAATTTATGTAGTTGCTGTGGAGTTGATTCAACTCATCGACTAGCATGTGCCGTCATGTTAATCTTTTGTGCAAATCCAGCGCTGAATTGACCCTCGTTTGTGAAGCAGTCTGGTGTAAAATGACGGCATGGTAACAACACTCTACTACAATAACTCTTCCTCTTCTCTAAAGCAGCCCAACATGACCTCACCCCCTTTTATTGCGTGTTCTCGTAGTAATTTTAAGTAACTGCAGAACTTAAAGTCATCTTTATTCAATGGCAGTTCATTTCATTGAAGTTTTTAAAATGTTCTTTGAAATGGCACATTTTGTCTCAAGTTCTTTTAGCCTACCCTCCACCCTAGTCTGTGTGTTTGCCACCTAAACTTTTAACAAAATCCATCAGGGTTATTGGCTGAGGCAGTGATTTTAAAAGCTTTGCTGTGCATAAAATCTTCTGCAAGTAATACAGCATTTTACTCAACATTTGTCTGACTGGAAAGGGCAGCTAAAAGTCTCAGTTTGCAGTGAAAATACAAACGTAACTGCTCTTTTAGTAAACCTGCACATCCCTCTATTCTGTCAGATACAGTCCCCACTAAATGACAACCCATCATGCATTGCATTCTCAGCCCTGATTGGAGGGTCGATCGCAGATTTAAGCAGAGATGAACAAAAGCAGCAGGAAACATGAATCAGCTGAGCCACGCGGCCCTACATCTCCAGCTGTACATCTCTATCGAGCAAAAGAGCAGCGATGCGTCCGATTCGAGATTCGAGCATCACACACCGCTGCTCTTTTGCTCAATAGAGCAACTGCTGAGACACCAGGCTAGTGGTGGAGATCGATGGTAGCTGGACTATACCGCTCACACAAGAGTTTACATGATCGAGGATGTGATCCAATTGGATCAGGTGGTACATTTTATCAGAATCCACAAAGGGAGGATGATTATTTTGCTTTGTCACTGAGAGAAAAACATTAGCTGGACACTAATGTCTGCGGTCCACTCCAGAGAGAGTCTCATAATCACATAAAACATTTGACGATAACCAGCCTGTCTTATCAGTGTAATTCTGAGCAATGCTCTCAGCATAGGATGTTGTTATATGATACGAGAGACAAGGGACACCACGTCAGACTGTACGCTTACTGTTGCGATTTCCTCTGTCACACCCTGACGTTATGGCAGCTATATCTGTACTGAAATCAAAGATAGCTCACAAAAAGTATTGATTTCACTTTTCAGGACAGAAAAAAACATTGGTTCAATTTGGAGTGAAATTTTAGCATACTCTATACAGAGCAGTATATACTGTATAGTGCTTATTATTTAAAAAAATATATATATGGAAAAATAGTGTGGCAAATGTTTGCAAAAATATATAGTTTTTCACATAACCTCACTACATTGTATATTCAGTTTAGCAAGTGGTGTCCAGTAATCATATTGAAAATAAGCTTATTTTTATTTTATTTTTTATTTGTAATAAAAAATTAAATGAAATAATGAGTCAAGAAAGAGATGTTTAAAAGCACAAAGCAGCTGATATTACTTACTAGGTTCATTCGTCAAACTAAGGTGTGGAAGTCAAGCGCACTGCATTGTGGGATACAGTAGTAGGTAGTGTTGTCAAAAGTACCGACTTCGATACTAAGTCGGTACTGAAATTTTAAAAATGTAATGTTTTGAGTGCTGTTGAGCAGATTCATAAACACCTCTGATTGGCCATTGTGTTCACGCGCTCAAAATATATGTCTGTGATTGGCTACAATGATCAACACATGGGAGCGTTTGAAAGCACGCGGAAGTGTTTGAATTTAAAAGCGGCAGCGTTTGAAAGCAGGCATCTATGAGCGGACCGGTCCACTGATATGGAAGGCCAAAAGAGTCAAAAACGTGAATTTTAACAGGTTAACAACGCATAAAATATGCGTATTTTATACGTATTTAACATGTATTTAACGCTTTCAATACGTGTTGTTTACGCGTTAACAACGTGCTGATTTTCACGCGCAAACAACGCGGAAAATACGCATGAAATACGTGTATTTTAGGCATTGTTAACGTGTTAAAATTCACGTTTTTGAAACCCTTGGCCTTCCATGCACTGATAAACGCTCCGTGTGTATCTGTGTAAGCGCTCAGTGAAGAGCATCATTGATGTCTATTTAACCAGTCATTGATGTCTATGATAACCAGTGTTATTTTCGTATTATTTATATACTATTATAATATGTATTAACTTTTTGAATTAGTATTTATTTTTATATTTTAAGTTATATTTTTATTTTAGTTTAAGTTTTAGTAATTGTGTTATGTCCTTATGTCATTTTTATTAGGTTTATTGGTAACGCTTTACAATAAGGTTAATTTGTTAATATTAGTTAACGTATTAACTAACATGAACTAACCATGAGCAATACATTTGTTACTGTATTTGTTAATCTTTGTTAATGTTAGTTAATAAAAAATACAGCAGTTCATTGTTTGTTCATGTTAGTTCACAGTGCATTAACTAATGATAACAAATAAAATAATGTATAATTTATTAGTAAATGTTGAAGTTAACATTAACAAAGATTAATAAATGCTGTAGAAGTAGTTTATTATTAGTTCAGGTTAACTAATGTAAATAACTAATGAACCTTATTGTAAAGTTTTACCAGTTTATTTTAATATTTATATATATGTAGCTTGAATATTTTAGTTTGAGTAATTTTAGTACTTAAACTTCTTTAAGTTAGTTGCCTTTGCTTACATTTCTAATTTGAAAAATAACTGAACTGAAAAACAAGTTTTTCATCTAATATATATATATATTTAGTTCAGCTGTATTTCAATTAACAAAAAATATTTTTAATAGTTAAGTAACACTGAAATCTGGATGCCACTTATCACCATGGAATAATGCCTGCAGTTTCACTTACTATTTTTAAAGAACAGTTGGCAGTATGAAGTGTGTACTGCGCAGTATGCAGTAAATATTAAGCCAGGGCCATTACCACTCAAATGAGTAGGTCAATGAGCTGGACTTGAGTGTAAGGCAAAAGTCAAGGTTTTGCTCTTTGTGTGGGCCGACACTGGCAAGATTTCAGCTGCTTGACTGTAAAATGACCTGGGGAAACAGTACACGAACAAACTAGACCATAAAGAAACGGAAGCCGGACAGGACACATCTCTCTGCGTGGGAAAAGAAATCACACTTTTCTCCAGGAGGAATGATATGAGTTAAACTGTTTGAAGTTAGGCAGAGATACAGCCGATTGGCTCTGTAAAAGGATTCTCTCCATCTGGTTCAGCGATGAAGCCAAAAGCAGCTCAGTCAGATGAAGAGATGAAAGCTTATTATTTTTGATAGATGGCTCCAGTTTAAAGCCTCCAGGATAACATGACCAGCCTGAAAGGGTCGTCAATGGGTCTTGTAAAGTACTAGTGGCCATTGTAGATCATCTATGAGACTGAAAGAGCTCATGAGTGCACTTTGTCGAGTGTGAGAATAGCATCAGATAGGTTTTTTTTGACTGGGCTGATCACATCTGCTGCAGTTTCCGCCCTGCTCTTTCCGACAAATAAACTGAGCCAAGATTTGATGGAGCATTTCACCCCGAAACTACTAACGAGGGGCATTCAGAAGTTGAGAACTGGCTCCCTTTCAAGTCATAAATGTGAATTTGAATGCCCAAAAAGATGTTGAATTGGAATTTAAATTTAGGATATTACTGAATTAAAATTCAATGAAATACAACAGTCATTCAACAGAGATATTTTTTCTTCTTTTTTCTTGGAGGTCACCAGGTCACTGTGCTGTACTGTTTTTCTTTTTTCATAGTTTTTGAAAACCAGATCACAAATTATCTGTATATTGCTACAAAAAAAATCTCTTCATCGCGGCACCTGTTAGTGGGTGGGATATATTAGGCAGCAAGTGAACATTTTGTCCTCAAAGTTGATGTGCTAGAAGCAGGAAAAATGGGCAAGCGTAAGGATTTGAGGGCCAAATTGTGATGGCTAGACGTCAGAGCATCTCCAAAACTGCAGCTCTTGTGGGGTGTTCCCGGTCTCCAGTGGTCAGTTTCTATCAAAAGTGGTCCAAGGAAGGAACAGTGGTGAACCGGCGACAGGGTCATGGGCGGCCAAGGCTCATTGATGCACTTGGGGAGCGAACGCTGGCCCGTGTGGTCTGATCCAACAGATGAGCTACTGTAGCTCAAATTGCTCAAGAAGTTAATGCTGGTTCTGATAGAAAGGTGTCAGAACACACAGTGCATCGCAGTTTGTTGCGTATGGGGCTACATAGCCGCAGACCAGTCAGGGTGCCCATGCTGACCCCTGTCCACCACCGAAAGCGCCAACAGTGGACATGTGAGCATCAGAACTGGACCACGGAGCAATGGAAGAATCGGAATTTAAATTCTCAATTCACTCAATTCTAAATGGCAGTAAGTCCTGCGAGCTACAATACATTACATGTAACATTTCTGTTGCCGCAATATCTTATCTTGCTTTCTATAAAGACCCAAGTTGTATTTTCAATTTGCCAACAATCCCGAATGCAGTCTCCATTTTCCGGCCTCCATAAGTCAAATGAGAGTCAAGCTAGTCCTTCACCCAATGAAACACAACATGTCATTCTTATCTCCGTGGCAACATATCAACCAGATTCCAGGGTTGCAGGACTGTGTTTCTTTCAGCTTAGATCTTTGCCATTCTTATTAGGTTCAAGAACCTATTTAGGAAATATCTCATTACTCCTCAAACAGAACACATTGGAAGATATTTTCAAAAAATAGGGGAAATTATATTTCATTGCTTTTACGACATTTTAGATACATATATTGTTCTTTGGTTGTCCTGAATGTGCCTCTTTGGTTCAACAGAAGCTTCAGGCCGGGTCGTCAGGCAGAACAATCTGTTCATCTCAGAGAGCTGGATTCTGATTGGATGACGGAGTGGAAGGGCGTAACCACCCTTGCAGGTGATTGATTGGCCGGAGTGTCTAGATGAAACGCACTCTGCAGCAGCGTGATTTATGCAGGGATTATCTCTATCTGTCACACCCTTATGTGGAAAACTAATCGCACATGTGGATATCGATCCCATCACCTTTCCGCTGGGACACTTGGAGGAAGGACAGGCGGTCTGTTGCCCTCATGTTGCGGTGAATTCATGAGTCTGTTCATGTTGATGTCCTTACAAAAATCGACCATGACTACCACGGTTTCTGACAAAATACCATAATTGCTATTAGGGATTATTTTAATAATTGATTGATCTCATGGTTTTTTTTATTATTATTGAAATTTTATATTGAAAGTTTAAAAAATCCAAATGCAATTTTTTTTCTATTTTATTGGGGTGGGGGAAACACTTTTTTTCACATTCCGCCTGATGTTTACCAAACAATGTGCAAATTAATATATATATATATATATATATATATCACGATTAATCAATTTGACAGCACTATATATATATATAGAGAGAGCGCTGTCAAATCGATTAATCGCATCTAACATAAAAGTTTGTTTACACAATGAATGTGTGTATGCATATACAGTATATTATATGTGTGTGTGGGTGTGTGTAGATATACATATACACACACATATACACATGTATAAATATGTGTGCACACACAGACATATATATAATATATATAAATAATAATAAGCAATAATATATATACACACATATTATGTAAACACTACGCGACGCGAAGCGGAGTGCCTGCAACCCCTTCAGCCGTGACTTATTCACGATACAGCACTAGCCTCAACTCCTTCTTGCTTTTATAAAACGGTTACCACACAATACAAATATTAAAGCCAAAAATATGTATCAGTGCAACTTTCATGAAGTAAACTTTCACTAAAAGCTTTCCTTCCGCTGGAAAAAATAGTCCCTGACTGTGAACAGCAACAGAAGTTACATTATTACGCCATTAGATGGCGGCAAAGACTGTCTTTATGAGTGTGTCAGTCAGTAGCGAAGACTCTTCCATTGAAAAGACTGAATTGTTGTGAACACGGAACAAGACATAACTGACAAATGCTTTGACTAGTGCTGTCAGTCATGGGAAAACCCCTTAATTGTTAAAAGGACAAGATAATACATCAGACATTTAAACAGATTTTTTTATTACAAACATAGGACTGACCTGAAGGAAAATGCTAAATCTGAATGCAAGTAATAAACTCGCTCACTCAATCTTTTTCTCACAATACTCTTCTACATAATGCAGTAAGCTTCAGTGAACAATATCAATTGAGAACAAACAGTTTACGTTGCTAAGAGTGGTTGCTAAGGGTGTTGTGTAGTGATACACAGAACCGTTGGGTGAAGCGGTCATAGCCTTGTTTTATCATGAATAAAACAGCTATTGACCAATCAGAATCAAATGTATATATAATCAAACAGCAGTTTTAAAGCTGCAGGACTTAAGTAGCTAACTGCAGTAACTATGGTTTCCTTTGTAATCATTTTTCTTGGATATATTTTTGTTAATATTCATACTCTTGCTCATATTCTTTGTATGGGTGTAGAGAATATTAAAGAGGGAAGTGTTTGCCCAAGACTGAATTGATATTGATCAAGAATGTAATTCCATTGTCTTCGATAAATACATGTAAATGTCATTCTACGTGTCACGTGCTTTGTTCAATTTTAGCATGCTAACCTTTCTTAACACACGTGCTCGCAGATGGACGTAAAAGACAAAACAGAAACAGCCTGGACAGGAAGACAGAGTGGAGGAAGAGCAAATGAAGAACATTCTGTTTGCTTTCCGTGAAAGGGCACAATAATCTTAATCAAATCTTAATGAGGGAAGCTGGCAGTCCAGTCAGGCCCACTCATTCCCCGGCAGGCTGCACATCACAGCTGTCCCTCCCACACCACCGTGTCACTGGACGAGACCCAGATCTGAACGCCAACAAGCCCCCACTCAAAACATTCTGTCAGCTTTACAGTTTACATTTGATACCACATAGCAGCTTTATTATTGACTAATCAATGCACTTCATTTGTATTCTGTTGTGCTCTATTCTCTCCTTTTCCGCTCTTTTCTAATTGATTCTATTCTATCTTATTCCATTACGCTGGGTTTGAATCTACATATCAGCTAACTCTCATTAATGTATTAGTAGATTGCCTGCTTAATATCTGCCAACACTTTATTTTGATGGTCCCCCAACAGACATTCTATTACTATAAGTAACTCTGTACATGTGAACTTATTCTACAAACCTGAACACTAACACCCAACCTAAAAGTCTACTGTTTATACCTGGCCCTGTTTATACCTGGTATTAAGATGCATTTTGGTCTATCAGAATACAAGTGGACGACGCTAAATACAGGTGTAAATGGGGTGTAAAACGTTTTGAGCTTGTCCACTTTCGACCACTTCCAGAGGTAGTCAGAGGCCCTGTTTCCACCTGGTATTAAGATGTGTTTTGGCCGATCAGATCACATGTAGACAAGGGAGACACATATCCATTTACACCTGGTGTTTTAATCTCTTTTGTCCACTTTCAACCACTTCTGTCCTGATTTCTTCAAGGGGAGGGTCTATGGGCGGATAAATGTTTTTTGTTTTTTTTTCAGATCTTTCGATCTAATGGACAAAATAAGCTTGTGCAATTCCGTCGGAGATGACGGAAAAACATACAGAGAGCATCAGCTTTTGTTTCTGCTCTGATAGCAGCAAGACCACACCAAAATCAAGAATGGTCAGAGAACATTGTGCTTGGTACATTTTTCATCATCAAACCAAACTTGGGTCTCTAGCCGACAAAGTTTAAATGCCATCTGGCTAGCGCGCTTCCCATAATGTTTAGGCGTTAGGTCAGTAGGCGGAGAGTAGGCGGTCTTTTGTGGCTATTTGAATGCATTCAACCACATTAGCATCTACACTATGAAAGCAATGCGGTCAAATGCATTTTTGGCCTTGTTTCCACCTGGTATTAAGATGCGTTTTGGTCGATCGGCTCACAAGTGGACTACGCTAAATACAGGTGTAAACAGGGTGTAAAACGTTTTAGAACTTGTCCACTTTCGACCACTTCCAGAGGTAGTCGAAATATATGTACGGGTTTTTTCAGATCTTTCGACCTAATGGACAAAATAAGCTTGCGCAATTTACATATGAACGCAACCGGAGATGACGGAAAAACATACGGAGAGCAGCTGCTTTCATTTCTGCTCTGATAGACGCAAGACCACGCCAAACGCTGTGAGTGCGTATTAGAAATCAGGAATGGTGAGAGAACATTGTGCTTGGTACATTTTTCTTCTTCAAACCAAACTTTGGTCTTGGGTCTTGGGACCGACAAAATTTAAATCCCATCTGGCTAGCACGCTTTACATAATGTTTGCGCGTTAGGTCAGTAGGCAGTCTTTAGCGGCTGAGTGAACACATTCGACCACATGAGCGTTTCCACTACGAAAGCAATCCGGCCGAATGCGTTTTCGACTACCTCTGGAAGTGGTTGAAAGTGGACAAGCTCAAAAACATTTTACACCCCGTTTACACCTGTATTTAGCGTCGTCCACTTGTGATCCGATCAACCAAAATGCATCTTAATACCAGGTGGAAACAAGGCCAAAAACGCATTTGACCGCATTGCTTTCGTAGTGTAGACGCTCATGTGGTTGAATGCGTTCGAATAGCCACAAAAGAGACCCCCTACTCTCCGCCTACTGACCTAACGCCGAAACATTAAGGGAGCCAGACAGGATTTAAACTTTGTCGGCTGGAGACCCAAGTTTGGTTTGAAGATGAAAAACACACCAAGCACAATGTTCTCTCACCATTCCTGATTTCTAACACACACTCACCGCATTCGGTGTGGTCTTGCGGCTGTCAGAGCAGAAATAAAAGCTGATGCTCGAGCAGATTTTGTCCATTAGATCGAAAGATCTGAAAAAACCCATACATTTACCCGCCCATAGACTCTTTCCTCAAAGAAATCAGGACAGAAGTGGTTGAAAGTGGACAAAAGAGATGGATTAAAACACCAGGTGTAAATGGGTATGTGTGTCCCTCGTCTACTTGTGATCCGATCGACCAAAATGCATCTTAATACCAAGTGTAAACAGGGCCTTACACCGTGTTTACACCAGACGCGAGCGGCGCGACGCATCAAAAGACAATAGAACCCATTATAGTCAGTGATAATGTCTACACTGGATGTGGCGCAATGCGACGCGAAAAATTCTCAACAGTAAACGGATTCCCCGTTCTATTTCTGACGCAGTCCAAGTGCGTTCGGTTTGTTGCGTTCAAGCTATATACTTCGGCCGTCCGCATTCGTGCACCTTCCGCATGATGTAATTTTCGTCATCCGGAGGGCTCGCCAACGTCTGCACACCCCGTCCGCATGCAACAGCAGAACAGAAGCAGGACAGAAGAGTCCACTAGGTGGCAATATGCACAGTACTGAGCACAGTGTGTAGTCGTTGAAGAAGAGTGTGGAAAGAGCGATTCAAAAACAAGACAAGTAAACTTTGAAGCATCGTTTCTCCATCATTTTTGATTCTTGTTCTCTTGGTGTATCTTCTGAACTATGTTTTCTTCTCCGATCCTGCCCAGCGAATGTCCCGTTGATGACACGATGTCTAGTGAGAGTATAGAAAAAAATTGTACTGCGCATGCGTCGAACTTGGTCATCCGCGCGCATCCGCGGTTGAGTATACTTTGAAAGATGCGCGGACGAGGAAAGTGAAGTATACCCGGGCCTTCGGTGTAGATAGCTTTTAGCTATTCTACTCGCATCTGTTGTAATCTATCCAGATGCTCCGTTCTGATTCTAATTTGTTTCATTTTATCCTGTCTGAGATGAATCCTAACCGTTTTCTAAATGTCGTCTTGCAATGTTCTTTTCTAATGAATCTCACAGGCTCTTTTCTCTCTCTCTCTGTGCTGTTTTGCAGCCTCAGGCCCCGGCTACGCTCTGATTGGTTTTATTGGCAGTGGTTCAAGACTTGGATGTCGGCTTCCTGGTGGCTTTCATAATGAAGATGGTTCTGCACATAAATGATAGTGGAGCAATTTCCTTTTCATTTAATCGGGAGGAAAGCAAAGTGCCTCTATAAGTGTATCATTCCCTGTCAGAATGACCAACACTTCTACATTCATCACGACATCCCCTTTTTGAGGTTAAAACAGAACAAGGCCTGTTTAATCTAGTGCAGAGCGGCTTAAAAACACTCTCAAGAGTGTAATATATAACTCCAGAAAAAAAGAAAGATCAAATAAACAGGATGACAAAACCACACACAGATGTTAGATTCCTGCACAGTAGAAGTGAACAGTTAAAATGATAGTTCACCCAAAAATGAAAGTTCTGTCATCATTTGCTCATTTTCGTGTCATTCCAAACCTGTATGACTTTCTTTCTTCTGCTTTTTCGTCATTTTTAAAGCTTGATGGCATCTGTCGACACTTTCATTGTAAGGGAAAGAGAAGACATTCTGCTCGACATCTCCATTTGTGTTCTACTGAAAAAGGAAAATCATAGGGTTTGGAATGACATGACGGGGAGTAAATCATGACAGCCTTTTTATTTTTAGCTTTATATTCTTTTAAAGCAAGGTGCACCTTAATAAGACTTTTTCCTTGTCTCACCATCAGCAGAAGAGTAACAACTACCACAGGCAGCATGGCAGGTCTTCACACATGCACAGTGGAAGCCATTTTCATATGTTAATAGTGAAGATTATGCAATCAGTGAGAGGAGGAAGAGTCGTTCAGGTCTTTTGGTGAGAGGAGTAGAAAAGGCAATCGATAGGAGAGAGAAAGAGAAGGATTGAAGGCAAAATGAAAAAGTGAGAGAATACTTATTCAACACCCACAATTGAGAATCACAGAAATCAGCACTCTTCCCAAATCAAGAAAAACCCTAATCACATTGGATAGAGGTTTGGATGAGCAGAGAACTGAGGAAATTGGTTACTACATTGGTTCTAGGTGCAAAAGCTGCTTATAGTTCACCCAAAAATGAACATTTGTCATCATTTAATCACCCTCATGTCATTTCAAACTTGTTTGGCTTTCTTTATTCTGTGAAACACAAAAGGAGATGTTTTAAAGAATGTTCACGCTGCTCTTTTTCATATGAAGTACCATAAAAAGTACCATTAAAGGCACAATATGTAATTTTTGCCGCTAGAGGTCACTTATTTAAAACAAAGGCGTAGCTTGATGATGCTGTGAATGAGCACGGATTCATGGGAGTTGTCGTCTTCACCTCCACAGCCGATGGAAAGGAATCCAACAGACTCAGGCAGAAATCGTTCATGGATGAGCTAATGTATTGAAGTTTTATTAACGTTACTGTGGTATGAAGCAGGGCGGGCCGAGAGCCGTGGGAGCGGAACGAGGCTGATGGAGCAAATGCTAATGATAGACACCTGCGCGAAACGTACACTGACCTCGAATACAGTGGAGCTTTTATTATGCTTATGCTTCCGCTCTTTTCGTTGTGTATGTGGGATAACGCAGTGCTGTTTTACATGGTTAAACCAATTACACTAAATATATTTGAGTGTTTTGAAAGTTGTTAACGTTACTCTATGCGTTCGTTCGCTCGGTGGCTGGAGTAAGCTAGATCCATATTAAAATATATTAATAAAAGCTGGATGACTTGTGTTGCTAAATGACATGCAATGTTAGCCACTTGACAAAATAGTGTTGTATCTGAGGCATGGTAAAAACATGGTACTTATGGTAAATCAAGAAAACAAGCGATTCAAACAATAAGACTAAACTATAACGATTAGTTTTCTGTCGATAAAAGTATTCAAACAGTTGCTCACCTGTCTGATAAAACAGATAATATATTAAAGCGTCTTTGGTGTTTCCATGGTTTCTATGAAAGTAAAACTGGAAATCGAAGGTAACGAGGATATGATGTCATTGACGGGCGACGAAATGACAATCTGTGTCCTGGTTAAAATTGCTGATTTCTCTGGATTTAAACATTATTGGAAACGTTTGGGATAATGTAAGTAGCCTACACAAGTTAAAAAAATAAAATAAAATATGGTTTTTGGATATTTTAATCTAAATATCTTACATATTGTGCCTTTAAAGTAGTTTATTTGACTAGTGCACAAATAATAAGCCAAATAATAGCTTTATGCAAGGGACAGACCTTCAAGTCATGCCAGGTCATTTTGATTTCAAACATCACATATAATTCTAATAACAACAATAATATGAAAATTATAATTAATATTATTATATTATATAATACCAATAATAATATATTTTTCGTGCAGGGTATTCCTATACACTACAGTTCAAACATTTAGGGTCTCTAAAAAATTTTATATTTTTGAAAGAAGTCTCTTATGCTCACCAAGGCTTTGTTTATCGAAAAAAATCCAGTAAAATCAGTAATTTTATGAAATATTTTTACAATTTAAAATACGTTTTTTTTTTAATGAATATATTTTAAAATCTAATTTATCCCTGTGATCAAAGCTGAATTTTCAGCATCATTACTCCTGTCTTCACTGTCACGTGATCCTTCAGGAATCATTCTAATATGCTGATTTGCTTCTCAAGAAACATTTCTTATTATTATTCATGTTGAAAACACTTGTGCTGCTTAATTTTTTGGAAACCTTGATTCAACAGAAATCGTTGCGTCTGTTATGCAATGAGAGTGTAATATTCAATCCACATGAGAACCACTGAGGAACCAATCATAAAAGTATTAAGAAGCAAATGAGGCTGAGTGTTTTATTTATGAGCCCACGCTGGCCACACACTCTCCTAAACTGCGGTTTTTTACTCTACCCTGCAATTAACGCAGCTATTTTGATGAACGACATAAGCATAAATTAGATGTAAGTTTGTGGGGCTATTACGGTTCGGGGTGATAACCTGTACCCGAGTATAACAGGCAGACAATTTCTCCTTGTTTGTTGATCATTAGTGGTAATTAAGACTAATCTCTCTCCGTCTTTCAAACTTAGCATGAAGCACATTTGTAACCATGGCGACTGTTACGATCTCAGCATGCCATGAGAAATGTCTCTTCTTGCATTTGCAGTAATTTGTTGGAAGTTTCCTAGTAAACGCTTGGCATTGACACTTACAGAAGCCCATGCAAAACGGCCTCGTGACATTTCATCGAAACATTGTAAAACGTTCCGCCCAGGCCAACACTTAAGCTCCCTTCAGTGATAATGGTTTAATAAACGATTTAACAGCGTGCACTAAGGCCTCAGAACGTCACGTGACCAGAGAGACGAACGAACTCTTCTCATCACCCTGATTGATTATTGTGAGATCCTTAAGGGTTCAGATACGCCTGTTGAGATCTAAACTGAACAATTTGGGGATGAAGAGATTACATTTTTATCTCTTACTGTATATTAATGGCAAACTGGTGGGTGATCTTGCACCACTAAACACCCACACCATGGTGAGTTTACCCATAATGCTCTGTTTGAGAAGGAGACGTGTGCCATCTGCTGGTAAATGTGTTTATTGATGTGTAGGAGTGAAAATTGTAGCGGAGGTAAAAGGTGGAATGATTTTAGGAGCCCACAACAATTCCAGCAGGATTGACGTGGGATGATACCATAATTCAAAGCCTTTTATGCCAAAGTATGTCATAAAACATTATTTTACTCTGTTTTTTTCTGTTTTTCAGTGTATCTGAACTGTATCGACAATGTAAATGTATGTATTATATACAGTCACGGCTTTTATTTGTAGTAACTTTTTTTAGTACGTGTAAAAAAAAAAATTAATGTTACAAACAATGTCTTTTTTGGACATGACAATCTCGTTGTCACATGGTATTACCATGGTATTTTTAAAAGTACACATTAGCAAATCTGCAGCAAATTGATCAAAAGTGACAGTAAAGAGTCAAGACTTTTACAAAATAAAATATATTTCAAATACATGCTTTTCTTTTGAACTTTCTATTCATCATAGAATCATGAAAAAAAAGTATCAGTTTCCACAAAAATATTAAGCAGCAACTGTTTTCAAAATTGATAATTGATGTTTCTTGAGCATCAAATCAGCATATTGGAATGATTTCTGAAGGATCACAAGAATAAATTACATTTTAAAATATTCAAATAGAAAGCAATTATTGTAAATTGTGGTAATATTTCACACTATTCCTGTTTTTACTGTATTTTTATCAAATAAATTCAGCCTTGGTGTTCATAAAAGACTTATTTCAAAAACATTAAAAAATCTTACCAATCCCAATCATTTGAACGGTAGTGTACATTGAAGTACTACAATATTATGATCTGATACCATAGGCTACTATAGTACTTGAGTGTAAGGTCAGGTAAAATCAACTAAAATATTTGTATGCATATCAAAAAAGAAGAACGTCTTGGAGAGATACTGTACAGTTGTGTTTATTGGTACTCCAAGCATCAGGCACAGGAGTTTGAGTGTTCACACTCTATCAAACAGCACACTGTAGGCAGATAGCATTGTGCAACAAGACAAGTGACACAAAACAGTTTCCAGTACAGGTCACAAGAAACAGTGTAGAAAAGAGCTGTCTTTTAACATGAGATGTTTATCAGTGAGTCTGTGCAGGTCATTTACAGTGGTTTAGCATTTCATGGTACTGCTTTGCCTGTACAGGTGTTAAATTCATGATAAAACAGATTGAGTGTTTATACTAAAGTCAACATGAAATGACATTCACAGCTTATTTAACTTCTGTAATGTGACATATTTCACAGTGAAAATTGATTGGATAGAAAAAAGGGGTGTTTCCGTACCAGAATGGAGCCTGGGATATGAACGTTCGGAAAATCTTGATCACAAAGGTAATTTTCTTTTCTCGAACTATTGTTATGTGGTATTTTTGTAAAACTGTACATTAATGTTATTTGGCAATTCAATTAAAGGTGCAGTAAGCAATTTCTGAGAAACACTGTTGAACGTGGATCGGACTGAGCACAACACACTTGTAGCCAATCAGCAGTAGGGGGCGTGTCCACTCATAATGGGGGAGGAGTGAGAGAGTGAGCAAGAGGGAGATTTGAAGAAAGACTGTAGAAAGAGAGATGGCTGAGAGACATTACAAAAGAGAAAAGGTCAGAGGAATATCACTGGAAAATAAAGGGTTATGATCAGGTAAGGACCCGCGTTAATATTAGAAAAGCTTTCCAGCGCTGGAGAAACCTAATCGGGAAAGCCTGAAAACGGACGGTTGTTTCTGCTCCATACGTGAGTAACATTGGTTTTGCTATGTCTCACAGAACCAAGATATGTTGTAATGTTAGCTGTAGTAACAGGACAGTTTTGAGTGTCATTGTTTGTCTGGAGCTGCTGTGCTGTTGGCGGCTAACAACCAACTGTTGCTTGTATACACTTTTGCGTACTGTATGTTCATTTTTTGTTCTTCCTTGTTGTTCATTCGTCATCTTCATTTTATTTTGCTTTGCTATAATAAAGAGTCAAGAGACATCCACTCTAGTGTTGAGTGTTTGTGAATTTTGGGGACGGAGCAATGAAAGGAGGAGTGTGTTTGTTTGGGTTTATTTCAAATATCAACAGTGTTTCTCAGAAATTGCTTACTGCACCTTTAAAGTGTTGACCTTTGGCGAGATTTTACAATACTTAAACAGCTATTTGGATGTTGGTTAACATTGGTGGCTTAAGTGAGGTCTGCCGAAAAGGAAAGTTTTTCAAAAGTCACTACATTTTGATGAAAGATTACAAAGAAAATTTTGTCTTTAATTTATTTATAGTTATATAAATATTATTAAAAAAACACTGATGAATTTTGTAAAATAAGATCAGTAACATTTATTAAGAAGGTAAATCAGGTCAGTTTTGACTTTGTTGACTTTAAAACACTTCAGAGGTTTAATGAAACTGCATGTTATATACTGTTCAAAAGTTTGGGGTAATAAATGAAAACTTTTATTCAAAAAAGATGACTTAAATTGGTCAAAAGTGAAAGTCAAGACATTTATAATGTTACAAAATAATTTCTATTTCAAAGAAATGCTGCTCTTTTGAACTCTATTTATGAAAGAAAAAAATTCTTTGTCACATTTCCACAAAAATATTCAGCAGCACAACTGTTCTCAACATTAATAATAATAATAATAATAATACATCTTTCTTGAGCACCAAATCAGCATATTACAATGATTTCTGAAGGATCATGTGACACTGAAGACTGGAGTAATAGCTGCTGAAAATTTGCCATCACACGAATAAATTACATTTTAAAATATATTAAAGCAGAAAACAGTTATTTTTAAATTCTAATAATATTTCACAATATTACTATTTTACTGTACTTTAATCAAATAAGTCCAACCTTGGTAAGTATAAGAGACATTTTACCAACCCCAAATTTTTGAATGGTAGTGTGTGCGTAAATAACATTGTTTCTAATAAAGTTTGGGATACAATAAAGCTCTTGATCAGGTCATCCAATCACATGACATCCTCCTTCAAGAGGTTAATGAGGTCACATGACCAGTGCAGTTCTAACTGAAATCCTATTCATCATCTGGAACAGAATACTAACTACAAACAGACCTTTTAGTCCAGGATCCTTATCCAATAAAGCAGCTGAAATGTCAATTTATAGATGTGCTGTACGCTGGCCAGGTGTTATGAGTATGATTAGCACAACTAAAAACAAAAGACTGAGAGTTTACCGTTACTGTGACATTAAATCTGTGGTGGAGTTACATGATGGTGACTCTTTCAGGTGAAACATGGGCAGCTGGTCTCTCGTGGTTGGTGCGGCTCTGATTGGGGTCTAATCCACGCCTGATCTGTTTCAGCTTCCGGCTCACACAGGGAAGCAGCAACAGCACTTTTCCGATTATCACCGTGACAGGTAGAACCAGGGCCAGGACAAAATTGGGTGGCATGTAGAAACGATAAGACTCTTCCAGAAACGCTCGCTGCCAACCGAAGAGCAGAGCGTGGAACGTGGAAATGAGCAGGGCGATGTAACCTAGAGTAGACTGACAGGATATAGACGTGTATTGAAATCATATTTGTCTGAAAATGTAAGATGGGGAGGGCGCATGACCTGCCTGTGTCTGATGTCTTACCTGGATAAAGCTGAACTCTCGCCAGTTGAGTGCGTTATGGATGGATGGGATGGAAGTGACAGCTAATAGAGAGAGGAGACCCAGAGCCATGATGCCAAAGGAAACGTACATCTCCACTCTCCAAACTTCCTCTTCGTTCCATGAGTTCTCGATATTGGCATGGACCTACAGAGAAAGAAAAAATTATATTTAAATGATTTTTATTAAATGTATTTTAATATAACAACAGGATTTTAATACAAGTATATTTTATATACATTTTATATACATACAAATATTCCTGTTAATATGTTATTTTTTAAATGTATAATAAAGATATACAATGTATATTAAAGATTTATTTTACATACACAGAGACTTTACAATAAAATTTCTTTATGACATTTTAATTACAGGGTTTGGTGCATAACAAATATAATATATAACCAGGAATGCATTACTATTATTATTATTTTTATTATTATTATTATCAGTGCTCAACTGACATGACTGATGCTGATATTTAGAGAGCAGGCTGATATAATGCTCATATAAACAAAATGCATACAAATTTCATTAATTAAAAATGCTGAATTTAATCAATTATAATTGCTAAAACAAACACCATATTTACTCAAAATTCATTAAAAAAATAACAGATATTATTAATATCAAAATAGACAATTATCAGCCTGGTCAATATTTAATGTAGCCTACTGCTTATTAATAATATTATTATTATTAATATTGGTGGTGGTGTTGTTGTATGTATGTATATATGCATATTTATTTACTTATTTATTTGTGATGATTAATAATAATAATAATAATGAGCACCAGCATCATAAACAATAAATACATACAGATATGTATAATAATATTTTTTATTAATATTGTATCTGTATATGTATTTATTTATGTATTATTTTGTATTTACTTATTATTATCATTGTCATTATTATCAATATGAATAATGAGCATCATTGTCATCATAAATAATAAAAACACAGATATAATAATAATTTTATTAATATTGTATCGTATATGTATTTATTCATGTATTATTTTGTATTTATTATTGTCATTATTATTATTATTATTAATAATGAGCATCATTGTCATCATAAATAATAAATACATACAGATATAATAATAATAATATAGTTTTTTTTACTATTATTGTATCTATATATGTATTTATTTTGTATTTACTTATAATAATAATAATAATAATAATTATTATTATTATTATTATTACATTGGCTTCAAACAGTCCAGGATGTTCAGGATGGTCAATATTTAATGTAGCCTACTGCTTATTATTATTTTTATTATTATTAATATTTGTGATGTTGTTGCATCTGTATATATGCATATTTGTTTACTTATTTTTTAGGGATGATTATTAATAATAATAATAATGAGCAGCAGCATCATAAATAATAAATACATACAGATAAAATAAAATAATTTTATTAATATTGCATCAATATTGTATATATATTTATGTATTATTTTGTATTTACTTATTATTATTATTCTCTATTATTATTAATATTAATAACAATAATATTATTGTATTATTGTAATCATAAATAATAAATACTTACAGATATAATAATAATGATATAGTTTTTATTACTATTATTGTATCTGTATATATTTATTTATGTATTTATTTTGTATTTACTTATTATTATTATTATATTGGCTTTAAACAGTGCAGGATGTTCAGGATGGTCTCAGTGGAATTGCTGGATCTCAAAGATGTAAAACACACACACACCTGCTGATAGGCCATGTTGAGCATCAGGTATCTCTCTGAGCGTCTCATGGGCAGGCAGAGGCTGTACAGCACGTGTATGCAGCCAAAGAAGAAGCTCAACAAACCCAGCTGTTTGCGGCTCTCCAGCCAGCCCTCCAACCAGGGCGGAAAACGGCGGTACTTCGTCCCGTAGATGAGCTGGTACACGGCAGCAAGCTGTCCTGCTAAATACACCAGCGCTAGCAGAACTATGGCCACTACAGGCAGCGTCCTGTTCACTATTTCCAGAGGAATCTTGTAGAAAAAACTCTGTCTGGTCTTCATATAAGGATGGATAATGTCCCGCACAAAGGAGTAAGCGAAAAAGAAGATGGACAATGCGACGGCGGTCAAAACAGGTCCTTTCCAGGCTGTGAAGAGATGCAGTGGCATATTCTCGATCTCTCTGGCAGAGGAGAGGGCGCCCATGTCCACAGGGATGAAACTCAGCTGACGGGCCATTTCAATGAGCTGCTGTCGAGCGTCCACTGAATTACTGCAAATATAGACCTATAATACAAAGAAATTACAAGCAATCAATAATCATTCCTTTTAAAACATTCAATCATTCACAAACAGCAATTAGGCTGATATATTGGTGACCAAATCAGTGTTGGACAACTTCAGGTTTAAATTAGACCGTGAATGCCAGATTTTCAATATGGTGTCAGACTTATGGATCCCACTATATATTTATGAGCCATTATAGATGCACAATATATGGCGGTATCATATTGTTTTTTCTTCTTTCATATCAGTTATTGGTTTTTAATATATTTTAAATTGACATGATCATTTCCCTTATGATTCCCTTTCGATGTACTTTTGCCATCGTCTAACGCTCACTTAAAGTTAATCTTTAAAAGATTGCTAAATTAATAAGATTCAAATCTCACAAATATAGAATAATAATTATCAATAAATAATTATTGGTACAGGCCAGGTATAATATCAGTGCATCCCAAGTAGCTAGAAATACATTGCATGGAAAACAACAGAAAAAATAATTTCCAGTGAACTAGTGTGAATGCTTTTATACAGTAAGAACAATTCCCCAGAACCCATAACTAAAGCGGAATTAATTCACTGAGTTTATAAGCGTTTAAAATCAGACTGTGAGATAAGAGCAGGTTTATGGCATGACTTTAATGGAACTTTCATTGTGGTAATAAAATCTATTCCTCTTTCAGCTCACAGAGTTTCCACAGAGGGCTGCTCATCTGTTCATCATTCTAATCAGCTCTTCACAGAAAGTAAGACACTGACTTTCACTGCTGGCTGGAAGAGGTCTCTGCTAATACCAGAAGACACAATCCTCACCATCTTCCTCCTCATCATCATCATTCCTTGGATGCTAAGTCCTTCAGGAGTGTCATTAGCATACTGAGGGCTGTTTTGTTTTGAGCCACAGCATTTAACACACTGTTAAACACAGCAGGGCCTAAAATATGTTTTATTTTATTTTATTTTGCATATACTGCATTTATAGAGCTGTAAAAACAGTATCGATCAGTGTTATCATTAATTAAAACTAGAGATGCACCGATACTAAATTTCTCTGCCGATACCGATAGCCGATTATTCAGAATGATATCGGCCGATACCGATAGTTTGGTTTTTCTTAAGGAAAAAAAAAAATCTCTCCCAAATAATGTTGCAAACTATACAGGGAACCCTCTCATTTGGTACACTACAATATTAGAGGTTACAATTAACAACAGAGGTATTATATTCAGCTGCTGTTTATTTTCAGATATAATAATTACACTCAAATAAAAACTGAAATGTATAAAACTTAGTATCACATAAGGTAGTTTTCATAAGCACTTGTCTTCATGGCAAATTTGCACAAACATACAATTATATATGTTTGTGCAAATTTATATATTTATATATTAAATATATAGCAGTAAAAAAGCTCCTCTCTAGTGTTTTTTTATATTTAGATAGCTAAGGAACTGTGAACATTGGAAAACATTCCTGAGGTAAAAGTGACATATTGTTCACAAGCTGTTTTATTGACGTCTTTCCACGGTTGAAACACAAATAAAGTGATTACATGAGACATGATATATTCCGGTAAGTTGTACAATATATTTCAACATACCTTTGATGTTCATGCATGTTTTTCGAGATATAACTTGTATTGAAGAGGAAGAAAAGACTCGCGCTCCGCACTGCCGCCTGAACTGAGGCATTACAGCGATCTGACACGTCACATTTAAGAGCGTCAAAACGCCATTTATTGTTTGAATTTCATGATAAAATGGACAGAATTTGAAAACTGAAACTTTTATTATTATCAGAAGTAACAAAGCACAAAGCTTTTTGTGATTATTAGATGGGAGGCGCTACAAATAATATTTGATGTAGGAAAAATCGCAGACCTGGCAACCCTGGCTTGAACTACGGGTGATTAATTTTTAAACTGTTAATGCATTAAAATTCAACACAAGAGTGATTTTCTTCACACGGTATGTATGAGTTGCAGTCTGAACTCGTCTTTCCGCACTCTTTTGATTGACAGGATATAATCGGCCCTGATCATCGGCAGTTTTTAAACAATCGGCTGATAGTGATAATAATAGCTTTTATCGGTCGATACCGATTGTTAGCCGATACATTGGTGCATCTCTAATTAAAACTATTAAAAATATTTTATTCGTTAATTGAAATAAAGCTAAAATAAAAACTAAAACTTAAAAGACTTAAATGAAAATGAAAAATGTTACCTTGTCAACTTACTGAAATAAAATAAGTTTAAGTATTAAAATTACTAAAAATAAAACTGAAATGAAAATAAAGCAAAGATGAACAGAAATATTTTTTTAAAAAAATGACAAAATCATAAAATAAAAATGACAAAAGCACAACAAAATTACTAAAACTTAAACTAAAATTAAAATAATAAATAATAAAATTAAAGCTCATTCAAAATACTATAATAGTATAAAAATAATACAAAAATAACAAAGTACATTCTGGAACAACATTCCAATCAACCAATCAGATTTGAGGGACAGGTTTACAGTTTATGTCAAGTTTAGACTTACAACCAGGGTTAGGTGCTTCTGCGTCTGTGTTATTCACCTATCTTTTCCCTTTGTTTTTAGAGGTAACTTATGGGTTTCTTGATGCCCCCACTTTATTATTTTTTTATGCTTTAAAATAAAAAAATTTAAAAAAAAGTATTAAAATAAGCTAAAATATAAGGAATCATGAGGACTGAGGTTGAGTCCAACAAACTGTAAAGTTTCAGGAGTGACAACCGCATTTAAATGCAGGAGCGAGTCTCCTAAATTATTGTTCCATGTGTGTACGGAACAAGTCTCACTCCAGAAACTGTGATGACTGACACTGTGGTAACCAGCAACGTTCTGGCATATCATGTGTTTAGTATCCGCTATTCTGACCAAAGAAATATTACAGTGACAAAAGACTTATGTTCAGCAATTTTAACTAAAGCACAGTCGACAGAGGTGTTGTGTTTTTTATGCTTGGAAAGGCTGCTTCCACACTGCGTAGAATTTTTGTAAATGCGGTTGTGCATTTTTCGGGAGTGAATTCGGTTGTAGAACGCGGTTGTCACTCCCATAAATAACTGAACTGCGTGTGAACCGTAACTGTATTAGGACTCAAATCCAGGACTGATAACCGTATTCCATTGCTGTGTGAATGTGTACAGAACAGGATTAAGTGCAGTGTGTAAATTTTAGCGGCATCTAGCAGTGAGGTTGCGAATTGCAACCAACAGCTCAGGCCACCGCTCACCCCTCCCTTTCGAAGCACATAGAGAAGCTATGGTGGCCGACACAGGACAAAAATGTCGTCGCCTGAGACAGCAGAGAGTAGCCAGTCAAGCAAACGCACTCTGTAGAGTGTTTGTCCGTTTAGGGCTACTGTAGAAACATGGCGGTGCAAAATGGTGAATTCGATGTAAGGGGACCCGCGGTTTATGTAAATAGAAATGGCTTATTCTAATGTAATAAAAACATAACGGTTCATTATGTAAGGTCTTTATACACCACTGAAAACATAGTTATGTATATTATATTGCATTTCTGTCAATAGATCCTCCTAAATTTTACACACTGGACCTTTATGGACTAAAAGGTGAATCGACCAAACCAAATTTATTTGCAGTGTGTAAGTGACTCTGTCTGTGCTAAGATACACATTGTACAGACTGTTCTGCAGCTCTGCCAAAAAATTTGAACATTTTGAGCTGTGTGTTTTAATTTATGAGATCTTCGGCTCAGTGTGTTCTTTCCTGAGTGTTGTGGCTATCAAAGTACACTGAATTTTGCACAACATACCTGTCGACTGGAGTCTCTGGGGCCTGACTGCATGGCCCAGGACGAGATCACATTGAATCCTTTGACCACAATGGATTCTGGAAACAGGGAGGCTAGGTATTCTGCGTTTGATTCTGGATACTGGTTTACCCGTCTGTTGTTACTGACATCCACCAGTATTTTTCCTGCCAGCAGGTGCTTGATGTCCCAGAGGGAGGAATAGTACTCTCGGCGAATGGCCAGGAACACAATGTTGGCTTTCCCCACTGCATCCTCGTGATGGGTCACGTCTACCACATGTGGGAATGACTCGGCCGCTCTCTTGGGCTGTCGGCTCCCCACCACCACATGAAACCCACTGCGGAGCAGCCGGAGGGTCAGGCTTTTGGAGAAGTCCCCAGAACCGATGATGCCGACTGTGGGCTTGCCAGATCCCTCCTTGGAACAGTTCTTCAGACCGTTGGGTAGGAAGCAAACTTTGGTGCTGGCCGGGCTGCTGCCCAGCAGGGAAATAGAGTCCATTTTCAGGCCCAAAGCACCTCGTACTGGATCTTAAGACACTAATGGAATAATACTTTGTTAAAATCACATGCAAAAAAAAAAAAAAAAAAGAGAAAAAGTATTTGTTCTACTGTCTTTTATACTGTGTCTAGACAGGATGATTTTCATTATTGTATTAAAGTAATAAGAATCTAATGACAATCATCATTGAGAATATTGAGAATAAGGACAATTATAAACAAATTTGCAAGCAAAACATCTGGACGCATTATCGTAGTGAGAATTGAATGGGAAATGTGTATAATTGCCATGAAAATAACCATGCAAATGATGCTAATAATAATAATAAAGTCAATTATATCTAATTATAACTAAAAATAATTACTCAAAGACTGCATAGCTTCATTATTAAGTAAATGTTGTTGAAAAATAATATTAAGATCCACAGGTTGGATGCATAGCGTAGGGCTTCCTGTTTTAAACGTTAAAATGTATTCCAATAAAATATAAAGAATATAGAATAGAATATGGAATCAAATTCTGTATTCATCAATACTATGACTTTGAAATCTCAGACAGGCTGTTTGACCTGTTAGAGTGCCAAAGGTGATTGTCTGCTCATAAAAGCACATAAATCATTGTTTATTCATAAAAAGAATAACAGAAACAATATCTATATAATTACAGTGGCAGGTAACGGTTGCTCTGTAAATCACGCATTATGAGCGTAGAATAGAGCATGACGCAACCGATTATATGTATGCGAAAAACATCTCAAGGTTATAACGTTACCTGTAATGGACTGCAGTGACACCATCGAGCAAACGGATAAGATGTATATGTCTCTCACCGGTGACTGTTTCCCCGCCCTCTGTCCGTTTGATTTGTAATGACCCACCGCTATATTCGCATACAGAGAACTGGCTTCTCTTTCATTGGGCGGCAGCTACTAGCCAATAACTGATAATTCCTGCAGGGGGCGCGAGGAGGCTCAACAAGCCGAATTCTCCATTGAGTCAAATTCAAATTTCAGGACGCATTTCATTTAACTGGAAATATCTGTGCGCGTAATAGTATAATCATTTTAATCTATTAATTTTATGATATTTTAACCTGTCATACAAATAAAAATCACTCCAAGGAAGCTATATTAAATAATTGTGTGATACCTTAATCCATTAATCACGAACGAGCGTGATTGGTCCATCCTTATCGGCGCTGAGAAAAACAACAGTTAGCACGTGACAATATCCTCACGGCGCTGCTTCAGCAAGGATCCGAATAATAATATATTCCTAAAAAAAAAAATAAACGGAAAAACTTGTAACAGCCATTATTTTAAACATACACAGTTAAGAAACAAAATAGGAGAACTGTTATTTAGACCGTTCGTTTTTGACCATTTATAAATAACTTCCGGGCCGCTATACCCCTACTCATCGTAAACAACGTTTCATGAAAACTTGCCGTTCTTCTTTATTTTCAATTTCTATGCTCTTATGTGTTGGAGTGCTGCAGCATGTCTCAGATGTGCTGGGTGAAGACAGCCCTCTGCAGTAGTATTCTACACATCTGGGTTGATCTAGGCTGGTCACTCAATATAGTAGGTTCAAACAAACACCACTGCACGGTAGCCTAATGATGAACCACCATTATGTCTTTGAGCAAGACACTTTTTAAGGATGTTTACATATTTTTACTGGAAAACCAGGTGCTAAAAAAACAAAAGTGCTGATTTAGGAGATGCAGTTCAGGTAATTAGGCTAAAATTGTTCCTTTATTTTCATCAAAATGAAACTCTGCCATATTAGAATACACATAAAACAGGCCTAGCCTTCAGCAGCTTAAACCTTTTAAATATGCAAATTATGTAATGTCATATGAAATATTCACAAGTGAAAGAGACCCCACAGAAAAAGAAACCTATTTTTGTTATTATGTGATCAACAATTCATCCTTTTCTCATAAAGATTGTTTATTTAACAATATTTAATATGGAATTATGGAAATAAACAAGCTTTGTGTCCTTAAAATAAAATGCCAAAGAAAAAAAAAAGAACTCTGGACAATTACAAGCAATATAAAATAACATTTTATGGAAAATGGACACACACACACACACACACACACACATATACAATATATACATAAATATATAGGATTAGAATAGGATATTTTACAAACTTGGACAACAACCACATTAAAAAACCTCTGTATTCTGTTCACTTCACTAGGACAAAGGTTCAAATGAGCTTGTTTTCTGTTTTTAACACAATGCAAAGCTTGTAATCTAGTCGTGAATTGCACATCACAGGTGAACAATGAAAGAGCAATGCACTGTGACAAAACCCTTTCAGCCAAAGGCCAAGAAGCTGATGACATTTTCACGTGAGAGGGATTGAAACAATTCATTAAAATTAAAATCCCTGCTATGGGCTGCACATCAGATTACTGGGAAAACTGCAAAAAATGACACATCCCAGTGTCTCTCACTCAGCCTGCACAGAAAGGCCAAAAACAGAGGATAGATAGATAGATACACACATACATGCATATAAATAGACTATATAAATTGGTGGCAATGCAAGTAGACTGTGACATTTAATGCTTGACTTTGTGTCAAAATCTGTGATACCTTAAGGTCCTTTGGCAAGAGTGTGGACCGAGAGAGAGCCTGCAGCGAGAGCATGCTGACGACAACGTGTCAATTTCTCCGAAAATAGCATCTTCGCTCTTTCCTCCAGTCCTCCGATGAGTTCACCCTGCTGTTTACCCCTCTTCTTCTTCAACTTCTGTGCAACATCAGGACAGCAGCTTCAGGCCTGCATAAACAACAAGCATGTTGTTCCTGACCAGTAAGAGTCACTTACTGTGAGACATGTAATGCTACAGAGCTTCCTTGAGGGGTGTGTGCATGGAGGTCAGAGGAATATGATATGACTTGCTGAAGAGGATATTAGTGTGTCAGTTTGTGCATTGTGTTGGTAGAATACAAAAGCTTGGTTTGAGGCCTTTTTTGTGTTGGTTGCTATAAAGCAACAGTGTAAAAATGCACTAAAATGTGTGTGCTCACATTTTCTTCCAAAAATGAAAATATCTGCAGATGTGAAAGAGTTCAAACAAAATAGTTCAAACAAAAGAAGATATTTGACATTGGACTCCATTGATTTTCATAAAAAAGAAAAAAAAAAAAAAAGTAGGATCCAGGTTTTTTTTTTAAACATCTTTGCTTGTGTGTGTGTGTGTTTCACTGAAGAAAGAAAGTAATAAAGGTTTTGAACAACATGAGGGTGAGTAAATTATGACAGAATTTTCTTATTTGCTCATCCTCATCTTGTCCAAACTGTCCAACAGTTTTTTTGTTTTTACCGAATCCCTAATGTTTGTTCCAGTTTCTGATCCTCCATTTAAATAGGTTTAATGTCTATTAAGAATATGAGTAATTTTTGTCCTCGAGGGAAACGGACATCAGGGAAAGAGTGCCTTTAATTCTGTGTCTGCAAACTCACTTTAAAAATGTAATCATTCTCACTTCTCTCAGACTAAAGACTCCACACACCCTGTAGGCCTGTTTCTTTTTTGAGAGCTCATTGATGGTCTAATTAAATTTGTCAATTTCCCTTGCAGTCTCACTCATGACCATCCTATGATTCTGTTTCTGTCCTGTAAAGACCTCTCGAAAACATTCAGCATTGACTGAACTAGTTGCGGCTACGAGACTGCAGAATCATCATGCGTTTCTCTAACTTGCTGTTTATTGGTATTGTGACATTAGGAACATCTGAATTCTGCTCCGCAGGACCTCTACACGCACAGTGCAAAGTCGAGTGGTAAAGTATCATAGTCATTTATGTGCCTTTTTTATTTAAAAAAAAAAAAATGGATTAAAGAATACAAAATCTTTGGCATTAGATTTGCATATAAACAGTTAGTTATATAGTTGAAAAGACACTGAAATAATGCAGGTAAATGTATTTGTTTATATTATAATTATGTTTATATTTGTATAAGTAAACAATTATAAGGTTTTGATTAGATAACCTTTTTTAAAAAAAGTTTGTTTTTTTTTTTTAACTTGAATCTTGAATTTTTAACAGTTTTGTTCGTTTCCAATTGCTTAGATCAAGTTTTACTTTATATTAACATGTTTTATAGAAGTCATTTTTAAGTCATTTTTTTCTATATATTTTTTATATTTGGTTATAATGTTTATACATTGTTTAATGTATTTAAAAGTTTTCCTTGATAATTATTTCACTTTATTAACTTTAATTAGTGTGTAATGTTGCTGTTTGAGATAAAACATTTGCACAAAAGATTAACATGATGGCGCATGCTAGTCGATTAGCTACTTGAATCAACTCCACAGCAACTACATAAATGTATCCACTAACCATTCAGTAACGTCCAGTTGTTCACACTTGGCATGTTTGGTTCGATTACAACGAACCCTGGTGCGATTGCTCTGTTAGTGCGGTTCACTTGAGCATGTGTGAACGCTGCCATCCGAACCCTGGTGCGCACCAAACAAGCGGACCGAGACCGCTGAAAAGATGGGTCTCGGTCCGCTTCCAAACGAACTCTGGTGCGGTTCGAATGATATATGAACGCAACACGGACCAAAGACATGTAAACGAACCAAAAACAGGAAGATGAGACCCTAAAAAGGACAGAATCCTCACGCATATCGTTTTTTTCTCGTGATAGTCGTGAGTTTGCCCATCACAGGCATCAGACGCGCGTCTCCACGCAGAAGATCGTTTGTGTGTGTGACGGATGGATTCCCGCCGCTGTTTTGACTCCTTTACACATTTTATAAGCTCTTCACGAGTTCCCAGCTGGCCAAAATACCATCATATGCAGGCTACGCACACACAACAAGCGCATTTACCTCAGCACACAGCATTGTTTTGGATGTTCAGTAAGTTCCGTCTCAAAATAGGCAATACGTCATAAAATCCGACCAATCAGGTTGTGAATGTATCCCTATACCTTTAGGTTCGGTATCTTTTGGTTCGGTGATAAAATTGCCAGTCTGAACGCTAATCGGACCAGGACTAAATGTTTTTTTTTTTCTTTTTTGGTCCAGACCAAATGAACCAAACGAACCGAACTACAAGTGTGAACGCACCCTAAAAGTTGTAACTTCTTCTTGAGTCTCTCCATCAGTGTCTGACTCCGGTTTGAACAATGTAAGGCTGAACACAGTTACTGACAATCGTCATTTTGGCTGCGTGAGATTCTCCAGCTTTGTTGTTGTTGAGCAGCCGAAGCATGAGCTGTTAAAGCAGCGCCCTCTTCTGGAAAGCGGACCGAGAACAGCAGCTCATTTGCATTTAAAGGGACACAAAAAAACAGCATGTTTTTGCTCACACCCAAATAGGGGCAAATTTGACAAGCTATAATAAATGATCTGTCATGTATTTTGAGCTGAAACTTCATAGTCACATTCTGGGGACACCAGAGACTTATATTACATCTTGTAAAAGGGACATTATAGGTCCCCTTTAATATATAATTATTCTAATTATGAATGATATTTAAATTATATTTTATTTGGGGGGAAAGTACAATTATATTACATAGAAAACAGTTTTTCAAATTAGATGTGGAGTTGGGAAGAAAAGCAATTTGAGTGTTTAATGTTTGTGTACTATACATTTAATTTTAGTGGGCAGTGTAATAGCTTCGGTTTCCACTAGGTGGCAGCATTTGTATAGAGTTTTAGCTATAAAGGCGATGCGTGTGTGAAAACGTGTGTTTGGCTCTTCCCAGGTATTTCAGTCTCCCTTGCAGGAGTGTGTATGAAGCTCTGGTCACACAGATTAAAAAGTGGAGGACAGTCTCGACCTGTGCCATGGGAGGAGAGAAGTGTCTCTACAAGGTGTGTTTAGATGTAAGGAGTGTCAGTGTGTATATGTATCTGTATAAATAACATGAATAATTTGCTCCTCTATCTTATTAAGTTGCAGTCTGCATCTGTGCACTTCATATCAGCCAAACACACAACGCCAGTCAAAAGATATGTTGATGACATCAACTTCAGACTCGTCTCCTATGGATTCTTTACACATTGCCATGTATCTGTAAGTGTTTATACAGACATGGAACTAAATTCGACTTGTAGGAATATCATGTTTGACCAACCAAATAACCTGTTTTAACTTGTTCTCCAGGCCATGTCAGTGTCAGAGACCTGGTATGCTGTCACAGATCATGGCACCAACTATTGTAACCTCTACAACTTAATGGAAGGTAGGTCAAAATACAATATATATAACGCGTCACTTAATTAAACAGCATTAATGTATAGACAAAAGCAGCTTCTGATGTTTATTGTCTGTGTGCAGGCAGTGGTCTTACTGAAGCTCCAGGATATAAAGAGATCACCAGTGACTTCCTGTGCACTCAACGCTCATCTGCTAACTGTACCGTCTACTAGCACTGAAACATGTTCATACTTTTTTATATCGAAATTGGACTTTTGTGGCTTTTACACTCTAAGAAATAAAGGTTCTATGGTTTCTATACAGAACACTGGGGTTCTTGACTCAATTTTAAAGAACCCTCTATGCCAAAAAGGAGAAATTAAAATAAAATTCATTAAAACTAAATCCATAAAATTATCCCATTATGGGAACCCCTAAAGATTATATATGAAGCGTTGACAGAACCCTTTAAGGTTCCGAACCGTTCTATATAGAACCATGCCTTCTAAGAGTGTAGTCATGATTTTTAGATTTGAGGCCATCTGTAATCTCCCTTAAATTTACAAAATAAACTTTTAACCAACATACATGTTTAAAAAATTACAGTCTCTTCCTGGGAATATGGACTAAAACTATTAATGGCTTGTGGCAAGGGTGTACCAATCAAATGTTTGGGGTTAGTAAGATTTTTTTTTTTTTTGAAAGAAATTAATACTTTAATTTAGCAAGGATGCATTAAATTGATCAAAAGTTAAAGTAAAGTTACAAAAAAAACCATAATTTGATATTAGAATATTACATAATATTATATCATATTGTGATTTATGAAGGATCATGTGACACTGAAGACTTGAGTAATGATGCTGAAAATTCAGCCTTGCATCACAGGAATAAATTACATTTTAAAATATATTAAAGCTGCTGTCCGTAACTTTTTTGTGTTCAAAATGTACAAAAATTATATAATGAGCGAGTACATCATGAATCCATTTTCCAAACCGTGTTTTTGTCTTATCCTGAATCACTACGGTACACCTATAATAAGTGTTTATATTCGGACTATTTTAGACTGGTTCGGGTCGTACCACTGGAGTAGCACAGTACCTGCGTGACTCTTCATAGACATAAACAGAGAGAAGTAGATCCGGCTAAAATGTTCTTCCGCTAAAACGGACGCAGTTCTGTTTATCAACCGCTAGAGCGCCAAAAGTTATGGACAGCAGCTTTAAATTGTAATAATCACTGTTTTCATTGTATTTTGATCAAATAAATGCAGCCTTGGTGAGCGTAAGAGACTTCTTTCAAAAACATTAAAAAAACTTACCAATCCCAGACTGTATACAAACATTGTCCAATCAAATGCTCTGTAGAAGGAGAATGTCTCATCCTCTAGCAATAGCAAAAGCTTTATATATCTCATTCCAACTTCTTGTTTCATTAGGAAATAATACAGAAAAGAAAACTACACTCATCAGGCTTTTCTTAGGGTCTTTTAGTTGTCGTGCTTTAATTATGTATTTACAGCAAAGAACTAGCTCATAAATTAGAGTTATAGTTAAAGTTGTTGCTATTGTATGACTCCTCTATTTGTTTCTCCTCATTCAGTATGGATGAGGGTGACATTTCATATGCTGTCCTTAGCACAGTGTTTGGAGACAAATATAGCAGTTCTCAATGGTGTTAGGCTCAGTGTTCTGCACAGACATTGTTCTCTCTAAGGGCAGCAATATGCTACGGTGGGTGCAGCCATCCATCAAGGATGTCTTGCACTCATCACCGGAGTCCTTCTGGCTGATGGCGTCACTCTCACTCTGCTGCAATAGCGTTCTGTCACCAGTAGAGGGAACTGTTTGCTAGTGCGTGTTTTGTAGTACAGTAGCTTCTTAGTTTTATAAAGCATAAATATTATACATTTTTTGTTTACATTTATTATTTTATATTTCCCTTTTTAAAACCAGAATTTTTATTCTCTATAATTTTTGGTTATTCCTTTTTATTAGTAATAAAATGTTGTGACATCCCTCATACATACTGGAGGTCAAATATGTAACTCAAATATTCAGTATTGGGGGTGACCAAAGTTAAAATACGAGGTTAAACTACCAGTGCGGCAGTGATAAGAGTTCAAGAAATTGGACAGTCTCTTGAGTGAATGACTGAAATGGTCCGTCTCAGGTGTGAGAAGTTTAAGTAGCAGAAAGAAGAAAGGTACTCCATTACAGCCCAGAATATTGCAGAGATTTTTCACATTTACTGAACCATTACTGTAGACTGAGAGACACAGTATTAAATAATGTCATACTGGAACCCACTCAAGCCTTTTATAAAATTGCAGAATCTGTTGATCTGTGCCAGGAGGAGTAGACAAAGCTATGCCTGTAAACAAGTGATATAAAAGTAGGGATAATATAGCAGATTTTGTTATGCGTTTTTAGCTCAAATTAACGTTTCATTGAAGCTCAAGATTATTTAGCCTAATTAATATTTTCTCTGTCATTTCTGCTTGCTGTCTGTTTCTCTTTTCGTACTGTAATTTCCACACTGGGAGCGTTTTGAATCTCTCTCAGAACAGAGTTAGTTGAATTTAACCAGGCCAGCCCTCAAGATTACGAAGTATATCATTGATGAAAGGGTGCACAATCCTTTCAAAACCAATTAAAGAGGCCTTAGCCCGCAGGGGTGGTGAGCGAAGGGCTGACAGGAGACCACAGAGGAACTCAGAGAGGTAATCAGTGCCTTGCTTTTGAACAATATTGAAAAGCACAACAATATCGCACAATAAATCACGTTGAGTGGTGCAGGTTCTCAAGGACAAACAGGTCGTCTCCTTAAATACACCTTGCGACATGCTCACCTTTCTGTCTGCTGTCAGATTGTTTGCTTATTTACAGAATGTGTCAATAGCATCGCTAGTTATTAAATCATGGATTTCAGAATCAGTAGCGAAGTTATTTTACTGGTTAAATACCACGGTAGGACTACAGCGTTAGATTTTCCCTAACTACTAAGTTGCTAATAAAATCGCGCGCGTGAATATTTTCTGTTGCCTAGAAAGAATTTCGACCTAGCCATGCTAACAAAAATGTTCAATGTTGTCATTAAGTTATGAACTGAATGATATCTGAACGTTTAAAAAATGTAATGTTTTAAAAACGTATATCCCACCTTAATTATGCAGTTGTTAAGGTAAGATTCAATTTTATCATTTTGCAAACATTTTGGAAACGTTACATTTGAGTTTTATAATCTGAAACAAGCAGTAACATTTAAAAAATGTTAACTGAATGTCCAACTAAAACATTTCAGAGAAAAAGCCTTTGTAGCCTTTGTGTTAATGTTTTGAGAATATCAAAGACCAGATAACTCTGAACAAACATTCTGTTAGCATTAGCTACTTGAAGAACGTTTGTTCATAATTTTGAGAGAACCTTGCCAGAACATTAGCCAGAAAGTTTTGCAATTCAGTGTGAATCATTCGAACTGCAGTTAAAGAATTATTACAACCAAAACACTAACAGTACATGCAAGCACAGAACCATATAATATTTGTTAAAAAATATGAAGTTGCTTAATCAGAGCTAATTTTTTTGAGTAGTTTGTCTAACACTGCATATTTATTGAAAACATTTATTCATATTATGTGTATAACATTACAATTTTACTTCTATGTTCCCAGTTAATGCCTTTGTGACAATGTGGCAGGGGTCCAAGCACTGAACCTTGTGGCACCCCAGTGGTGAGAGTAACGGACTGAAGTGAGTGAATCTTTCCAGCTGACTAGTTATGACCTGATACCCATGTAAGACTCCAAGACATTGCAGTTGCAGCTGAGGCACACCTATAAGTTTTGTTTTTGGTGCTGGACATGTTCTTTCATGTGACTTGTATCACCCCACTTCTTTACCACACCACTTTTGCCCTCCAATTTAGCCTTTGGCTACTCACACTTTATAATATCATCATCTAAACATCTCTCCTGCACAAACAGACCTGCAGATGTCATTATACTATCAGCACAGATTAAATTCTACTAGCCTCATGGAGCGGCATGCATATCCAGAGGGCACATAGGGAGAGAGCGCTACCTGACAGCATTAGGCCTGTCACCAGTACCTCTCTGACATCTCTTCCCCCTCACTAGGCCTGTCATCACCGATCTTGTCCCCTTCTCACAGGAGAAAATCCAATGTGTTCTCTGATAGGGATGTGCGAACTCTAAATGGAGACCATTAATCTGTTGCACCCATGGTCCTCTCAACTTAACATGTTGCTTTACTTGATTTTTTATTTTGTCATATAACAATTGCTGACCATTCACCATTGTTCTTGCTCATGTGATATTGCTGAAATTATTTTTTATTGTATACTATATTATTTTATTTTATTGTGCAGTTTGTATTTGTTTGTTTACTTTTTATTATATAGACTGTATCATATGGAAACCCATTTTCGTCATATAAGAAAACAACACATGGTTCGGTAAATCATAATTATGATATAAAAAGTCATAGTTATGAGATAAAAGTGAAAATTTTATACTAAGCCATATTCATGACATAAAAAGTTGAAATTTGATATTATAACAATGAAAAAAAAGTTGAAATTATGAGATACTGAGTACTAAAGTCAGTTGCGACAAAAGTCAATCTAACTTTTTGTTATAATTCTGACTTAGTATGTCAGAATTTTACTTTATCTCATAATTATGACTTATAATACAGCATAATTATAATTTACCAAAGCATGATTTGTATTCTTATTTGGCAGAAATGGTTCATAATTTAATTTTTTTTGTCATAATGTTAACTTTTTATCATAATGTTGACTGTTTCAC
This sequence comes from Mylopharyngodon piceus, assembly GCA_039654765.1. Classification (NCBI taxonomy): domain Eukaryota; kingdom Metazoa; phylum Chordata; class Actinopteri; order Cypriniformes; family Xenocyprididae; genus Mylopharyngodon; species Mylopharyngodon piceus. Next base: position 4,866,448 of record CM077444.1, on the reverse strand, counting down.
AATTTTACATTATCTCATACCAAAGCATTATTTTCTTTTTCATATTTGGCAGAAATGGGCTTCCATAATGTCAGGTTGGAGAATTTGGAGAGCAGTGTGAAGAATATAAGGTAACAACATTAGGAAAAGCCAGATTAAAACTTGTTTCACCAAGTACCAAAGCTAAATATGTGTCAGAGCATGTGCATTAATTACTAGGCCACATCTTAAACAGAACAGTTTATGTTGTAATTTATATATTTCAATAAGACCAAGTAAACTGGTTTAAATCTCCTTACTGTTTCATACTGCGAGTGAAGCATCAGGAAAATGTCTGCTTTGCCTTCTCTTTATGAGGTTCTGCACAGATCAGCCTCCATTAGAATGCTCAACAGATTGTCTATTTAAAGCATCCAGTCACTCATTTGCAGGGGTGGTTTGCTGTGATATTATTTTCCTTTTAGATTCTCAGTGCATTAATGAAATCCTCACTCACATGATTTCATTTGGCCCGTGCATTAATGGCAGAGGAAGTAATAATTACATTCAAATATTAATTCGGGCCCGGAGACAGAACCATGAATCATTAGCGCTCACGATGTCGAACACAAGCTCCTGTCCCTTTTCTTTTCCCAGTGTCTGACCAGATGAATTAAAATGACAAATAATTGCAATTCCCTTGCGGAGGGCGTTTAAAAAAAACACTATTTGGTAGAATTGGTTGAGCGAAGAGGGCAAGTGATGAGACTCATTTGTTATGCTGTGTTCTGAACACGCTCGAGCTTAATGACGATGAGGAGAGACAGAGATCAAGGACAATATCGGGATTGTAGTAATGGCCGTGATAATCGCCATGGAGATGAAACCATAGCACTCAAAAGTGTCGTTTGTTTGAGAGGTCCGGTGGTGTTAAGAGGGTGGATGAGTTAAAGTGAGCTGTTGATTGTTGCGATGAGCGCAGTGGGAAAAATGATAAGCAGAGGAATGTTTTATTGCTCAGAGTTTGCTCATTCAAAGCTCAGGAGGGTTAATGAAGTTCACTTGTTTCATTTAAGCATCAAATTTGTGTTTGTTTCTGCTAAAATTACTCAGCTATTAAAAAATGTGAATAGCATGCAGCTGAATTGATTTTTTTTTCTTTTTATGAGAAAAGTTTGAATTCTTTTTATTGCAAAATACCTGTTTTTATTGCAGACTTAGTAAATTTAAACAGTTTGAGACATTTTTGACATCTTTTTTAGGAGACAATTTTTTACGTTTTGCTGTAAAATATGTAATGTTGTGAATTAATTAGAGTAATAATAGCAATAACAGAATGTTTAATTAATTATCATTGATAATAACAGTTAAAGTTTAAATTGCCATGTGACGAGCAGGGCGGGCGAGAGCCGCGGGGGAACGGCGCGAGTGTTAACGAGCGTCAGCTGCGCGTTGCACCAGTCTCGAATCTCTCACGGAGGAGCTCCGGAAGCATGAAAGGGGAGCGACGACAGTGAAGGACGAGAGAGGACCAGGCCTGGATTTTATGTTGTGTTTTATTATGTTTGTGTGGCCGGCAGTCGTCCGTGAGGGACTGCCGGCATTACTTCCGTTTTGTTCTTTGTTTATTTTATATATTAAAGTTTGTTTGAACGTTCACCGGTTCCCGCCTCCTTCTTCCCGTATCTACGAACTGTGTTACATTGGTGCCGAAACCCGGGAGGAAGGAGGGATATGCTGTCGGAGAGCCCTCGCTGCTGAGGGGGATCGCGGTGCTGAGGAGGTCGGGCAGCGCGGGAGTGTGAAGACCGCGAGTGGCTGCCCGAGGCGGTGGTGCTGGAGCGATTTATCAACAGGTGGGACGGAGAGCTCGCTGCCATGCTCCTGGGTCGAGGTGGGGTGGCTGCCGTCCGAGAGGGAGCGGAGGAGTCACCGCCATTCGCCGTGCGCCGGAGCCTGCTGCCGTCCGCCATGTAGGAGAGGAGCAGGGAACGGGAACGGATGCCCTCAGCCGGAGGAGCCATCGCCGGCCGCCAGGAGGCAGAGGAGGATCGAGCCATCCACCGAGCGTCCAGTACCATCGCATGGCACCACGAGGAAGAGCCTCTCGGCTGGCTGAGGACCGAGCAGCAGTGTGTCCGGGAACCGGACCAAGATTTTATTTTTTTTTTCCCTCTCTCGTTTGTCGCTCCCTGTGCTTCTGTCTCCTTTTCTCTCGTCTCGTCTGTCCTTACCCCCAGGAGCTGCGGCCGCCGAGACTGGCCCCCGGGGGGAGTAGAGCGCAGTCTCGTGGGTACCCCCTGGCCTGCGAGGGGCGATGGGGGTATGTGACGAGCAGGGCGGGCGAGAGCCGTGGGGGAATGGCGGAGGCCGGTGGCACGAGTGTTAACGTGGATTTTATGTTGCGTTTTATTATGTTTGTGTGGCCGGCAGTCATCCATGAGGCATTACTTTCGTTTTGTTCTTTGTTTATTTTATATATTAAAGTTTGTTTGAACATTTGCCGGTTCCCGCCTCCTTCTTCCCGTATCTACGAACTGTGTTACATGCCATTTATTAGGTTGTTCAGCTTTAAGAAAAGTACCCATAATGCATAGTGGGCAAGTGAGAGCGCAGAGTAAGAAAATGTGACTGATTCAATGTGTGCATCTGTGTAATCCAGTTCATAAACTTCAGTAAACAGTTTGTTTATTTTAATTCAAGTCATCAGTGGTCATTATTGCTTACTAAGAAGAAAAGACACAACAATTCTTTGGTGCCGAAACCCGGGATAACTAGTAAGCAATGTCCATAATGGCAGAGCGACTTGAAAGACTACTCAGAAAATGGAGAGCTGTATGCGGTTCCACCACGAGACTATTGCAAGACATCGAAACAGAGGTTAGCAAAGAAGATCCGATCATTGACAGATTAAGTGAACTGTTGGCCCTGTTATCTGCAAAAGAGGGAATGCTGCTGGAGTTAGATCGTGAAATAGAGGAAAGGACAGAGACTGATGATCTGGAGAATGAAGTTGCTGATGTTGAGGAATATGGAGAGCGAATCATCAGCGCGAAGGCTCACGTCAAGCGTGTGATACAGAGAAACCGGGAAAACAGCAGGCCGAGTGACACAGAGCACTCGCAGCGCGGACAAACAGTTAAGTTACCCAAGTTAATAATCGGCAAGTTCAGCGGTGAAATTAACTTGTGGCAAGACTTTTGGAATCAATTTGAAACCGCTATTCACAAAAATGACGCGCTGAGCAAAACAGAGAAGTTTAATTACTTAAAGACGTATCTAACCGGCACTGCTTCAAAGGCAATAGCAGGACTGATGATGACAGAGGCAATTATGATCACGCAATCGATCTGCTTCAGAACCGGTTCGGAAGAAAGGATCTGCTCATTAATGTGCATATGACCAAGTTGCTGAATCTCTGCCCAGTAAAGAAATCACATGATGTCGCTGCTCTGAGACAACTTTACGATGAATGTGAGGTGCAGATCCGTAGCTTAGAATCGCTGGGTGTCGTTTCAGAGGCATATGGCAGCCTGTTATGCCCTGTTCTGCTACAGATGATTCCAGATGACATTGCTCTCCAGTACAGTCGTCAAAGAGGAACCAGTGATGAATGGAAGGTCTCAGAAGTTATGGAATTTTTGCAGAAAGAGAAAAGAGAAACACACACTTTAAACGCTGACAACAAAGACAATGTAGTTTCTTGATTCGCTTCACATTCTGTTAAGATACAGCCCACTAAACAGAACAACACTGAGCTGCTTCAGACTGTAAGAGCATGGGCAGAAGGACCTGGTGGACGTAAAAGCATTCGCTGATTACTGGATGGTGGCAGTCAGAGAAGCTTCATCAGTGAGAACACAGTAAGAGCTTTAAAATTACCTGTGATTAAACAAGAAACGTTCACTCTGCATACTTTTGGCTCAGCAGCCCCAGTAACATCAAGGCGCAACACAGTGAAAGTAATTCTGCAGAGCATCTGGAACAAAGAGCAGAAAGTTGAAGTAGAAGCGCTTGAGACCCCCCAAGTACGCACCACTGTGATGAAGATTCCAGGTGAGCACATCCAAGCAGAGCTGAAACGAAAGGGCTTGCAGTTGGCAGACTACCCAGACCCCAGCACTTGTGATACAGAGTTGTCAATGCTGATTGGTGCAGACTATTATTGGAGTATAGTGTCAGGCCAAGTAGAAAGAATCACAGATGCACTTGTGGCCATTGAGAGCATTTTTGGATGGTCAGTGCAGGGCCCAGTCACAATGTCCAGAGTTTCTGACGCAGCATGCTTGCACGTACAAATTAATGAAGATACACTGGTCTCAGAACGTCTGAAGGCCTTTTGGGAAATAGAGTCCCTTGGCATCAACATGAAGCAGACAGACAACCCTGAAGAGGAGGAGGCTCTTCACATGTTTGAAAAGACAACTCAGTACAAAGACGGTCGATATGAAGTGGAGCTGCCATGGTGACCTGACAAACCAGAACTCCCAGATAACTACAGAATTGCAAAGAAAAGATTTGAAGGACTTAAAAGAAAGTTGCAGTCAGATGTAGTGCTGTATCACAGATACAATGAAGTTGTACATGATCACCTTGAGCAGGGCATCGTCGAAGACGTGGTGGAGGGCAGGTCGTCTCCAAATGCTGTGAAGTACTACATGCCTCATCATGCTGTTTTGCGAGAAGACAAGATTTCTCTTGCTGAGAAGGACAGAGATGCAGTACGGTTCCTCTGGCTCACTGCACCACACCATGAAGATGCAGGTGAGAAGCTACGTGTGCTACGGATGACGAGAGTGGTGTTTGGAGTGTCCCCCAGCCCATTCCTCCTGGCAGCTACAGTGAGAAAGCATCTGAAGGGATATGAAGCCCAACTACCTGAGGTAGTAAAGATAATAAAAGAATCTCTTTATGTTGATGACTTAATCTCAAGTGCAAGTGATGTTGGAAATGCCTTCTCCATAACTACTGGTGCAAGGCAGCTGGCATGGACCTTTGCAAGTGGACAACCAACTGTGCTGCATTGAAGGAGAAATGGAAGACAACAGTGAGTGAACTCGCAGAGGAGACAGAAACGTATGGATCTGTGTTGAAGGTACTAGGCTTGGTATGGAGAACTAAAACAGATGATTTCGTCTTTGATCTGACTGCATTGCTGGATGCTGTAGCTAAAAGAGAAAATACCAAGAGAAGTGTTCTAAAGCTCTCTGCTCGCATATTCGACCCAATAGGCTTTCTTACCCCATTCACTGTGCGAGTGAAATGCCTTTTCCAAGAGATGTGGATACGAGGCCTTGGCTGGGATGAGGAGCTGCCCACAGATCTTGCACAAGAATGGCAAGGATGGTGTTCAGAACTTCCACAGATCCACCACATAATCATTCCTCGCTGGTATGGAATAAAATCTGAGCACAGACACGATGCACAACAACTCCACGTGTTCTGTGATGCAAGCGAGAAAGATTACAGTACTGTCGCCTACTTGCTGCGAGTAGCTGATGATGGAACAAAGACCACATACCTTGCTGCTTCAAAGTCCAGGGTAGCCCCCCTGAAGAAGATATCACTGCCTCGTCTTGAGCTCATGGGAGCAGTGATTGGAGCAAGACTAGGAACCAGCCTGTTAAAGCCTCTGAACATGGAGCTCCATCAAGTTCACATGTGGACAGATTCGATAATTGTGCTGCAGTGGATTCGCAGTCCAGCTCACAAATGGAAACAGTTTGTGTCAAACAGAGTATCTGAAATCCAGTCTCTAACCAACCCTGCAATGTGGTCTCACTGTAAAGGCAAGTTCAATCCAGCTGACCTCCCCACCAGAGGTCAGACTGCAGCTAAACTGAAGGAAAGTGAACTGTGGTGGAAGGGACCTTCATTTCTGACTGCACCGAATCTGTTGGAAGAGAGCGATGAAGATCAAAGCAATGAAGATGTCACTAATGAGCAAAAGCAAGATCAGCAAATCACTGTACAACTCAGTAGCAGCAGTGACCAAGAGGGAACGGAACCTGTGCTTGATTTAATGAAGTACAGCAAACTGAAGACAGTATTGCGAGTCAATGCTTGAATCAAACGGTTTGTGCACAATGCAAGTTCAAGCTCCAAGAGACGCGGTGAGTTGACTGTCGATGAAATGTTTGAGGCTGAGAAGTACTGGATAAAAGTGACTCAAGATAGCAGCTTTAGCCATGAAATCAATTTGCTGAAAGCTGGTAAAACCCTGAACTCTGATTCAAAAATCAGAGACCTAAAACCATTCCTTAACGAAGATGAATTGCTCCGTGCTGCGAGTGGGTGCAGCAGGCGCAATGATATTACGCAGCGCCTATGACTCCCTGCTTGCACAGGGAGCGTGCCTTGCAACCATGGAGACATTTGTGAGAGACGCTGCGTAATATCATTGCGCCTGCTGCACCCATGGTACGGCAGCAAAGTTCCTTGATTATTACGCTGGAATGAGAGTATAGTTCCTAGACATATCGGCCTAGAAAATCACAACTTTTCATTTTCCGTCGGTCTTAGTACACGATGTAACTACAGAAGAGTCAAGTTTTAAATAGGAAAAATATCGAAACTCTTTGGTCATTTTTGAGCGAGATGCTAACGGTCTAATCAGATTCAATGAACTATGCTAAGCTATGCTAAAAGTGGTACCGCCAGACCCGGAGATCGGCTGAATGGATTCGAAAACGGTAAAACTTAACTGTTTAACTCTAGGGGAGTTGGAAAATGAGCCTATTTTCAAAAAAAGTGGAGTGTTCCTTTAAGACTTTAGTTACAGAGAGAAACATCCATGGATTCTTCCCAGCAAAGGCAGATATTGTGAGCTGCTGGTTCAGCACAACCATGAATTTATCATGCATTTTGGTCTGAGAGACACGCTAGTACAAATTAGAAGTAGACACTGGATTTTGCGAGGCAGACAAATTGTGAAGAGTATTCTGTCTAAATGTTCTGTGTGCAAAAGATTCAAGGCAAAGCCCGCACAGCAGGACACTGCTCCATTACCATGAGACAGATTAACAGAAAGCCCTCCATTTGAAGTAACTGGTGTAGACTTTGCAGGTCCACTGTATGTGAAGAATGATCGTGTGCAATGCAAGGCTTATGTTGCTCTGTTCACATGTGCTGTCACTAGAGCAGTGCATTTGGAGCTGGTTTCAAGTCAGTCAACTGAAAGTTTCTTATTAGCACTCAAGCGATTCGTTTCCAGAAGAGGACTGTGCAGAGTCATTTATTCAGACAATGCCAAAACCTTTAAAAGAGCAAATCAAGACCTTAGCGAGCAGTGGCAAGCCATCAAAGATCCACAACTGCTGGAATACTTCTCAGGGAAGGGCATCACCTGGCGTTTCATTGTGGAACGAGCAGCCTGGTGGGGTGGATTTTGGGAGAGGCTTGTAAGGTCTGTGAAAACGTGCCTGAGGAAGGTGCTAGGAAGAGCATCACTCACCTTTGAAGAAATGTCTACACTCCTCTCAGAAGTAGAGGCCACACTCAATTCTAGACCCCTTACATTTGTCCACAATGAGATCAATGAGCCACAACCACTAACACCTGCACACTTCTTGGTTGGTGAGCGACTTACTTCATTGCCTCCAAACCCATTTCCGGCAGACCATGATCATCCCACTGTCAGTAAAGAAGACATGACAAAAAGGTGTAGATACAGGAATCGACTCATGACCAATCTCTGGAATCGCTGGAGAAAGGACTATCTACTGGACCTGAAATCTGCACATTCCTGCAACACACAAAAACCTACTGAGTTAAAGATGGGTGACATAATTCTCATCGGAGATGCCATCATGCCAAGACAAAGCTGGAAGTTAGGAGGAATTGAAGAGCTGTTTCAAGGCAGAGATGGAAAAGTTAGATCCTGTGCCGTTCGCACATCCACAAGGACCGTGTTAAAGAGACCCATTAAACTGCTTTATGCATTAGAGATTTAAGTTGATGAACAGTTGTTTATGGGGGGCAGGATGTTGTGAATTAATTAGAGTAATAATAGCAATAACAGAATGTTTAATTAATTGTCATTGATAATAACAGATAAAGTTTAAATTGCCATTTATTAGGTTGTTCAGCTTTAAGAAAAGTCTACCCATAATGCATAGTGGGCAAGTGAGAGCGCGCAGTAAGAAAATGTGACTGATTCAATGTGTGTGCGCTGCATCTGTGTAATCCAGTTCATAAACTTCAGTAAATAATAACAGTAATAATATGTGTAATATGAAAAAAATTCCATTTGAATATATTTTAAAATGTACTTTTTTCCTGTGATATAAAACAGAAATAAATAACATTTTAAAATTAAATGAATGAATGAATATATACACATACAATACACATACAATGTTCTGTCATGAAACTCTAGATGGCGTAGGCTAATTGGTCCTTTAACTCAACCTGGTCTTAATCACATTGTTTTCTATAGGGCACAGCTGATTGGTTCCTGCTGTATCAGTAGCCAATGAGCTTGCATGCTCAACCTTCAAAATATTTTGGTAGTGTTTGCCTTAGCAATGCAGCGCTAAAAGTCACGCCCTCCAGTGGTGAACCATTGAAATTTCGAAATACTTGTGATGTAACGAAGCCTCGTTTACTGAAATCACGTGACTTTGGCAGTTTGATACACGTTCGGAACCACTGATTCGAAACAAAAGATTCGTAAAGCTTCGAAGCTTCATGAAGCAGTGTTTTGAAATCGCCCATCACTAGATATTGTTGAATAAAGTCGTTTGATTTTTTGGTGCACAAAAAGTATTCTCATCGCTTCATAACATTAAGGTTGAACCACTGTAGTCACATGAACTGTTTTAAATACGTCTTTAGTACCTTTCTGGACATTGAAAGTGTTAATTGTCTTGCTTGCAATGTAGGCCTCACTGAGCCATCGGATTTTATGAAAAATATCTTAATTTGTGTTCTGAAGATGAACGAAGGTCTTGCGGATGTGGAACGACATGAGGGTGAGTAATTAATGACAGAATTTTCATTTTTGGGTGAACTAACCCTTTAATTCATGCTGGTTACACATCATTAACGATCATTTTTGTGCCCTTGAGCAAGGCACTTATAACCAGGCTTCTCCTGGGCATTTGTATTATCAGCTGTGTATCACTACGTATGTACTTACAAACACTCGTGTCACTAGAGAATGCAAAGCCACTAGACCACATTCCTACAGTTGAGTCAGCTTTAAACACTTACTTGAATCTGTTCAACACAACTCTGGTCCTAAAGAGCTCTCACCCTAATTACTTTACTGTTTGCAGTACTATGGGATAAATCTATAACCTGGCCTCCCCCAACAAAGAACAGCAGCCAATTACTGATAAATGTGTTTTCAGTATAATGCAGTAAACAAGTCTGAAGTGAGCATCTAATTGTGCGGGTGGACAGGACCTTCGGTGTGCCATTTAATTTAATGAAAAATAACCATTATGACCCTATGATGTCCACCAAATGTTTAGGACGAGTCATTTTGCTGTTGGTTGATTACACTCCAGGTTGTTTTCAAATGTGCTTTACATGAAACTTGTGTTAGAATGTACCTGACTTTTAAATAAAGATAATTGTGATTGAGTGATTTTACTAACTGCTTCTCATTTTTTTTCTCTCTTTCTCTGCAGGTCATGCCTTCATCATTCTTCTACCTCACCGTCCATCACAGTGGATTGTGGATATCCTTCTATTGCCAATGTGGTTGTGTGCATTGAGTGGTTATTGTTACATATGTGTTTATATTTGAGTGTTTTGCTTGTGACTTTTTTTTAAGTGATCGATACCACTTGCTTTTAACCTAGAATGAATTCCAAACTTGCCTGTTTGGCCTTGAATGACACTTCAGGAAGTAAATTCCTTGGATAATTCCAAAGAAAGAACACTGAGCAATGCAATTCGTTCATGGCCAAAATTCCATTCAAATATGAGCATCAGTATGCTCCACTAACTCTGGATTTTCAGGATTTGATGAATAGAAAGATCAAAAGAACAGCATTTATTTGAAATAGATTTTTTTTGTAACAATATAAAAGTCTTTACTGTCACATTTGGTCAATTTATATTAATTATACAATAATACAATTTTAAATCTAAAATTATAGGCACTATGTTTGTTGTGAAACATGCAAAGAGACATGCATTTTGTGTTATGTTCATGTCTTTCTTTCTTCAGTTGAAAAGAAATTAAGATTTTGAGGAAAACATTCCAGGATTTTTCTTTATTTAGTGGACTTCAATGGGGACCAACAGGTTAAAGGTCCAAATTGCAGTTTCAGTGCAGCTTCAAAGGGCTCTACATGATCCCAGACGAGGAATAAGGGTTGTCTAGTGAAACGATCAGCCATTTTCTAAAAAAAAAAAAATTAAAAATTATATACTTTTTAACCACAAATGCTCATCTTGCACTGCTCTGCGATGCGCCACGCATTACGTAATCACGTTGGAAAGGTCACATGACGTAGGTGGAAGTACCGTGCAAAGACTAAGTCAAACGGCCTTTAAAAAAAAAAGGTAAAACAATGATGTCGGACGATTTTGAAGTTGGAGGACATAATGAGTTTTTTACTCTACCGTGGTACTTCCGCCTACGTCATGCGTGACCTTTCTAACGTGATTACGTAATGCGTGGCGCATCGCAGAGCAGTACAAGATGAGCATTTGTGGATAAAAAGTATATAATTTTTATTTTTTTATAGACCCTTATTCCTTGGATCGTGTACAGCCCTTTGAAGCTGCACTGAAACTGCAGTTTGGACCTTCAACCTGTTGGTCCCCAATGAAGTCCACTATATGGAGAAAAATCCTGAAATGTTTTCCTCAAAAACTTTAATTTCTTTTCGACTGAAGAAAGAAAGACATGAACATCTTGGATGACATGGGGGTGAGTAAATTATCAGGAAGTTTTGAAGTAAACACATCCTTTAACAGCTATGAACATGAGTTCTGCTGTCATGTAAAGCAGCTTTACAATTTAACATAGTTGGAGTGATGTATGTGTACATATGTGTACAAACTACAGACATACAGTATGAGCCACACATACAGGTCCTGCACCCTTTATAGTACTCACTTTTAAGTGCTCTGCCCTGGGAAACACTGATGCTCACTTTTGCATGGAACTCACCCCTGGTCTGTAATGAAGAGAAACAGAGCAGACTGCAATCCTTTACAGTGCTTCGTAAAAACCCTCGACCACAAACAGACCCCCTGCTCCTGATTGTAGTGATGCATTCTGTAATAAGAAATTGATGCCAAAGATCACATTGAGAATGACAAAGCCACTGCGGTGCCCTTCAAATAACCCCATAACCTATTCAATTTCTTTACTTCTCCCTCTCTCTCTCCCGCGGTCGTTCTCTCTGTTAATCTAAGGTGAGTTATGAAGTCATTGTCTTCACACCCCGAGCCCTATAGGCAAACGGCGGCGTGGACGTTGTATCAGTGCTTTAAATACAGGTCGGGAGGATAGACAGGAGGAGATGAAATAAAGAATAAAAATGAGTGCCTCGAAACTGTCATTTTTCAGGCCCTGACTCAGACCTGGGAGAAAAGGGCCAGTTAGATTTATGGGACCCCCGTTAAGACCGAGCAAAGCGATGGGAGAGATGGAGAGAGAGATCAACGCTTGACATTTATTGGTGCAAGGGGAGATGGGCCAAGCTGTCAGGCATTGGGCGGCTCCACGGCCTAGTTTGAAGGTTATGTGAAGTCCCACTCATTAAGAGACAGACCCACTGACAGGAAGCTGATCCTCTGCGGGCAGCCCCCTTGCTCAGAAGGAGAAAAAGCATCGTCTCTCATTGGTGGCAGGAGAAAGAGAGATAGAGAGAGGTTTATTAAGACATAAAAGATAGTTCTCAGGCCTGCCATTAGTGCTTCACACTGTCAGCTGAATGGCTGTAACCACTGATCAGAATAGACACTCGGTTCAGGAAATCTTTAAAAACAGACTCTTAAATTTAAGACATTCAGCTTCAGGCCAACCAATTAGATCAATTAGCGGTGCGGTGGTTACTAAGTTTGGGGTCAGTAAGATGCTTTTTTTTATTCCGCAAGGATGCATTAAATTGATCAAAAGTGTATATATATGAGAAATTTATAATATATGCAATCACAGGCATACATTACAAATATAATTATACAATAAACCGTATAGAACCGCCCTGGCTCCACCCACAGCAACCACATAGAACCACCCTGGCTCCACCCACAGCAACCACATAGAACCGCCCTGGCTCCACCCACAGCAACCACATAGAACCACCCTGGCTCCACCCACAGCAACCACATAGAATCGCCTTGGCTCCACCCACAGCAACCGCATAGAACCACCCTGGCTCCACCCACAGCAACCACATAGAACCGCCCTGGCTCCACCCACAGCAACCACATAACAATGCCCTGGCTCCACCCTCAACACTGCAGGATCATGGCTGATTTTACACAGGAAAACATATTTTCTCCAGAAAAGAAACAGTTTTTTTAATCCTTTTTTCATAATGTGAGCTCAGATTCAGATGTGAAACCTCCAGACATTGTGGTTCATGTGAAAGGTGGAATACTAGTAACAATAAACCATCAATTATTCATTATCAATAACTCAATAGCCCACCGGACATGACCTTTAGTTGGTGGATAGCCACTGTAGCTCGTCGCCCCTCATTACTTTCTCCACACGATTTGTCACATGAAAACTGACAGATGGGCATCTTCAAACAATCAAATTGTACTTTAGAATTCTTCACTATTACTAAGAGAAAAATATGCAACATCAACATACAGCATTGTACAAATAAAAAGGCAGATTCAGTGGCCTGAGAGAAATATTGTATGTGACATGGACACATGATAAAAAAACAACATAGAATAGCTCTCAGTGCATCCATCTGGACATAGTTTGAGGAAACCATGACCTTTAGGAGCAGGAAAATAAAGTTAGTCATCAGAGTTTATTGTAAGGTCAGTCGTGATGACTGATGTGATGTTATCATGGCACATTTTTCATGAGTCTGGGTCTTGAGACAATCAGATGGACAGACCTTAACGGGAAAGTCCACCCAAAAATTAATATTCTGTTATCATTTACTTAACCTCATGTTGTTCCAAACCTGTATGACTTTTTTCTTCTGTGGAACACAAAAGATATTTTGAAGAATGATGGTAACTGAACTAAAGTTTCCCATTGACTTCCATTATATTTTTTGACCACACAATGGAAGTCAATGGGACCCGAAACTGTTTAGTTACCAACATTCTTCATGATTTCTTAATTTGTGTTCCGCACAAACAAAATCATACAGTTTTGCAACGACATGAGAGTGAGGAATTGGGACACTTTTTGCCATTGAGATGACTGGGACAAAATATCCCAATTTACCTGAATTCACCCTAAATGATGACAGAATTAACTATCCCTTTTATGACCTACTTTGTTTTTTTATGTATTTATTTTATTTTCACTTTTCTGCATGCTGGTTTGTTGTTGTAGTGTCATTGATTTTAGATGTACAGTACCTTCCCTTAAATGTTATATGCAGAAAGCAAAATGTGGTTGGTTGCATTACAGATGCCCCCTACTGGTTAATGTGTCAGATTTATATACCCTTTAAATAATTCCCATGTTCTAAACTTTCATATTTTCATACTCTGAAGACTTGTCAAATCATCAAGAATAGTTGAATGAATCATGGTGAAAAATGAGCATGTCTCATTTTCAATTCAGGGTCAAAGTTATTTTGTCACAGCAGTGTACGTACATGTGAAGTTCACCATTTTCTGAGCTCTCTAAAAGCGCTGTTGTTCTCCAGCAGATCTGGGTGGCTTTGTCCCTGTTCGGCAGCCGCAGAGAGTCCACAGAGGAGGAACAATGGGCCATTGATTTAAGGTAGGCCGACTCTACGCGCTGCTATTCCGATGCTGTGTAACCGAGGCGATTTGTCACCAAAAAGGTCATAAATCACAAAGTGCCAGGAGAGATTGGGCAGTTCAGCTCATCCACCTAGAGGAGCTGTTCACCCACCAGGACAAACTTGGATCAATTCTGGGGACAAAAAGTCAGTATTAAAGCATCATAAAATCCTTGCAAAGTGTTTCAATGTACATATCATTTAGCATGTCCTACTCTGCAAGTAGGACATGCTCATAGATCAACATCCTTTGTTGTCTCTTGTGTTAAACTGAAATATTAAAGTTCATCATCTATCTATCTATCCATCTATACACCTCAGCAATCACATTGCAGCGACCTGGCAGTCGAGTTTTATATCACTTATATTTTTCTCAGAGATGTCTAGTTTGTTGTCAATGCTTGTTTCTTTTCTATAGGACAAAATCAGATTGGATCCATAGTATATAATGAGTGCTTTGGTAATACAAACATGCATTTAACACACTTTTTTAAATTCAGTCTATAGCATAATTCATTATACGGCCATCTTTAGATGTCTGAAATCACTGTGGACTCAGAGAGACAGGAAGCGACATCACGGCCCTCATCCACCACAGCATTCCATTATGTGTTTCTAATACCAGACTGCTAAAAGCGCTCAGGCCCAAAGCTCTCTGCTCTTTGTACGGTCCTGAGAAAAGAGAAATGGAGACCAGTGTCGTCTATCTCTCCATCTCTCTCAGCTAAAGGCCACCGACACATAGTAGACCCCACTATCACAGGGATGTATCAGTGACTCTTTAGAAACCCCGGGTCCATTCAGCTCTGAGTGAGATATCTGCTTTCGGTGACTGCGCGTGGCAGCCGGATACATAACGGGACTAACCTTAGAGCACAAAGAGGCTGGAGGTTATCGCACAGGCAGATCTCTGACCGCTTTGATTTGGCCGTGTAAAGAAGAGCGGTGCGTTTGCGAAGGACCCGAGCGTGTGCATCTGAGATGAAAAGAGCCGAACGGGGACCTTCTGCTCTGATGAATGGAGCTGGAAGGCTAAAGAGTGAATGCGTTTGTGTTGGTAGCTTTATGAAAGCAAGACAACAGGTACCTGAGAGGATATCGAACGACAGCATCGTAAATCAAACCGAGACACGCTCCCCTCCCCGACTGCAACGTGTCTACACATCTACTGTTATTTCTCCTCACTCTCACAGTCGAGCTTTTGAGCTATTAGCATTGACTTGACTCGGTATCCATCATCAAAAATTCATATTGTTACTTCTGTAAAAGATATTTCTCTAAATACATTCACAAAGAATTATGGGTGATTCCTCTTTCCCTTCCTACCGACGTTCCCCCTCTTAAATGTGTCATCTTTCACCTAAGACTTCATTTTATCTCAGAGTTAACCTGAAGGGACAGGTCCGTCCTATCAGCATGCAGGGACAAGGGCTAGAAACACTCCATCCATCTCCACATCGAGATTTAGTACTTCATAAACCATTTCCTCCAGAAGATTCACTCTCTGCACCGCCGTGGCAGGTGCCTTTTTCGCACAGATGCTTCGGAGCGGAGACGTTGTATTGTTTCTCACTTCCCTTGTCGCCAAGGTTTATAGAGACTGTAAAATGGACACAAATGGGATGTGCCGTGTCCGTCAAAACACGCTTTCTTGGTTTTGATGGCCTTACGGAATCTTGTGATGGTTTGTAAAAAACATCCTGTGTCACGGCGGATAAGATATGTGCTGCTTTGAAAGCTGTGTTTCCTTTTTGTGCACTTCAGAGTTGCTTTTTTATAGGCAGCTGTAGTTATTTGCAAACTAATTTAGTTAAATGTCCCACAGGAGCAGCGCAATTTACACAGGGCTGAGCTGAGCCCAACCCGGGGTCATCATTAATATATACCATGTTATACGCAGCTTTGGGTGTGGAGGTTACAGTGGACATGAAAAGTAGCTGAGATGAGATGAGATAACGAGTGAGATGAGACGAGATGAGAGTAGAGCAGGTCAGATGAGACGAGAAGAGATGAGAGTAGAGCAGGTGAGACGAAATGAGAGTAGTGTAGGTGAGATGGGATGAGATGAGAGTAGAGCAGGTGAGATGAGACAAGATGAGAGTAGAGCAGGTGAGATGGGACGAGATGAGAGTAGAGCAGGTGAGATGAGACGAGATGAGAGTAGAGCAGGTGAGATGCGACAAGATGAGAGTAGAGCAGGTGAGATGGGACGAGATGAGAGTAGACCAGGTGAGATGAGATAAGATGAGAGTAGAGCAGGTGAGATGGGACGAGATGAGAGTAGAGCAGGTGAGATGAGACGAGATGAGAGTAGAGCAGGTGAGACGAGATGAGAATAGAGCAGGTGAGATGAGATGAGACGAAATGAGAGTAGAGCAGGTGAGATGGGACGAGATGAGATGAGATGAAACGAGACGAGAGTAGAGCAGGTGAGATTAGACGAGATAGAGCAGGTGAGATGAGATGAGACGAGATGAGAGTAGAGCAGGTGAGATGAGACGAGATGAGATGAGACGAGATGAGATGAGAGTAGAGCAGGTGAGATGAGACGAGATGAGATGAGACGAGACGAGATGAGAGTAGAGCAGGTGAGATTAGACGAGATAGAGCAGATGAGATGAGACGAGATGAGAGTAGAGCAGGTGAGATTAGACGAGATAGAGCAGATGAGATGAGACGAGATGAGAGTAGAGCAGGTGAGATGGGACGAGATGAGATGAGAGTAGAGCAGGTGAGATTAGACAAGATAGAGCAGGTGAGATGAGATGAGATGAAACGAGACGAGATGAGAGTAGAGCAGGTGAGATTAGACGAGATAGAGCAGGTGAGATGAGATGAGACGAGATGAGAGTAGAGCAGGTGAGATGAGATGAGACGAGACGAGACGAGACGAGATGAGATGAGATGAGAGTAGAGCAGGTGAGATGGGACGAGATGAGATGAGACGAGATGAGAGTAGAGCAGGTGAGATTAGACGAGATAGAGCAGGTGAGATGAGATGAGACGAGATGAGAGTAGAGCAGGTGAGATGAGACGAGATGAGAGTAGAGCAGATGAGATGAGACGAGATGAGATGAGACGAGACGAGATGAGAGTAGAGCAGGTGAGATGAGATGAGACGAGATGAGAGTAGAGCAGGTGAGATTAGAGGAGATAGAGCAGATGAGATGAGACGAGATGAGAGTAGAGCAGGTGAGACGAGATGAGATGAGAGTAGAGCAGGTGAGATTAGACGAGATAGAGCAGATGAGATGAGACGAGATGAGAGTAGAGCAGGTGAGATTAGACGAGATGAGATGAGACGAGACGAGATGAGAGTAGAGCAGGTGAGATTAGACGAGATAGAGCAGATGAGATGAGACGAGATGAGAGTAGAGCAGGTGAGATGAGACGAGATGAGATGAGACGAGATGAGATGAGAGTAGAGCAGGTGAGATGAGACGAGATGAGATGAGACGAGATGAGATGAGAGTAGAGCAGGTGAGATGAGACGAGATGAGATGAGACGAGACGAGATGAGAGTAGAGCAGGTGAGATTAGACGAGATAGAGCAGATGAGATGAGACGAGATGAGAGTAGAGCAGGTGAGATTAGACGAGATAGAGCAGATGAGATGAGACGAGATGAGAGTAGAGCAGGTGAGATGGGACGAGATGAGATGAGAGTAGAGCAGGTGAGATTAGACAAGATAGAGCAGGTGAGATGAGATGAGATGAAACGAGACGAGATGAGAGTAGAGCAGGTGAGATTAGACGAGATAGAGCAGGTGAGATGAGATGAGACGAGATGAGAGTAGAGCAGGTGAGATGAGATGAGACGAGACGAGATGAGAGTAGAGCAGGTGAGATGAGATGAGATGAGAGTAGAGCAGGTGAGATGGGACGAGATGAGATGAGACGAGATGAGAGTAGAGCAGGTGAGATTAGACGAGATAGAGCAGGTGAGATGAGATGAGATGAGATGAGAGTAGAGCAGGTGAGATGAGACGAGATGAGAGTAGAGCAGATGAGATGAGACGAGATGAGATGAGACGAGACGAGATGAGAGTAGAGCAGGTGAGATGAGATGAGACGAGATGAGAGTAGAGCAGGTGAGATTAGAGGAGATAGAGCAGATGAGATGAGATGAGACGAGATGAGAGTAGAGCAGGTGAGACGAGATGAGATGAGAGTAGAGCAGGTGAGATTAGACGAGATAGAGCAGATGAGATGAGACGAGATGAGAGTAGAGCAGGTGAGATTAGACGAGATGAGATGAGAGTAGAGCAGGTGAGATTAGACGAGATAGAGCAGATGAGATGAGACGAGATGAGAGTAGAGCAGGTGAGATGAGACGAGATGAGATGAGACGAGACGAGATGAGATGAGAGTAGAGCAGGTGAGATGAGACGAGATGAGATGAGACGAGATGAGATGAGAGTAGAGCAGGTGAGATGAGACGAGATGAGATGAGACGAGATGAGAGTAGAGCAGGTGAGATTAGACGAGATAGAGCAGATGAGATGAGACGAGATGAGAGTAGAGCAGGTGAGATTAGACGAGATAGAGCAGATGAGATGAGACGAGATGAGAGTAGAGCAGGTGAGATGGGACGAGATGAGATGAGAGTAGAGCAGGTGAGATTAGACAAGATAGAGCAGGTGAGATGAGATGAGATGAAACGAGACGAGATGAGAGTAGAGCAGGTGAGATTAGACGAGATAGAGCAGGTGAGATGAGATGAGACGAGATGAGAGTAGAGCAGGTGAGATGAGATGAGACGAGACGAGATGAGAGTAGAGCAGGTGAGATGAGATGAGATGAGAGTAGAGCAGGTGAGATGGGACGAGATGAGATGAGACGAGATGAGAGTAGAGCAGGTGAGATTAGACGAGATAGAGCAGGTGAGATGAGATGAGACGAGATGAGAGTAGAGCAGGTGAGATGAGACGAGATGAGAGTAGAGCAGATGAGATGAGACGAGATGAGATGAGAGTAGAGCAGGTGAGATGAGATGAGACGAGATGAGAGTAGAGCAGGTGAGATTAGAGGAGATAGAGCAGATGAGATGAGATGAGACGAGATGAGAGTAGAGCAGGTGAGACGAGATGAGATGAGAGTAGAGCAGGTGAGATGAGACGATATGAGAGTAGAGCAGGTGAGATGAGACAAGACGAGATGAGAGTAGAGTAGGTGAGACGAGATGAGATGAGAGTAGAGCAGGTGAGATGTGATGAGAAAACAGGAAGATAAGAGATGAGAAAAGAGAACACAAAAATGAGTGGAGACAGAATGAGACGGAGATGAGGTTTGAGTAAATGAGATGAGAGGAAAGGAGAGGATATGAGATTAAAGTAGATAAGAAGAGAGCAGAGAAAAGAGAGGGGAGGGGAGGGGAGGGAAGGTGAGGTGAGATGAGATGAAAAGAAAGAATAGGAGATGAAAAGAGACCTGAGGAGAACAGTGGAGAGGATTTGAGATAAGACAACAGCAGTGGAGACAAGGTGAGATGAGAACAGCACAAAAAAAGGAGATGAGACGAGACAAGACAAGAAGATAAGAGGAGAAGAGAAAAGACAAAAGGAGAGGAGAGGAGAATAAGAGAGCAGGGAAAAGAAAAAGGAGAGTATTTGAGATGAAAAAAAAAGAAATTAAAAGATGAGGAGACAAGAGCAGAACAAAGGTGAGGCGATGAGACAAATCAACAGCAGAGGAGACAGGAATGAGAACATAGCACAAAAAAAGGAGACGAGACAAGGCGATACAAAATGAGACAAGAAGAAAGGAGATAAAAAGAGAGTAGAAAAAAGGAGATGAGAAAAAGGAAAGCAGGGAAGATGAGAGAACAAGACAAGAACATATGTAATGGAGATAAGATAATGAGTTGAAATGAGACAAGACAATAAAAAGAGATAGAACTAGATAGAAAGATAGAAATAGAACAGAGGAGACAAGATGAAATGAGGAACTAGATAGTACTAGTTTTGGATTAGAAGAGGAAATGAGAACAAAAAGAGCACAAAAAGAGCTCATACGAGACAAACGAAATGAGACGTGAGGAGATGAGATGAAAAAAGACATGCAGAAGAGATGAGAAGATCAGAGAAAAATTAGACGGGATGAGAGCAGTTGAGACGATATGAGACGAAAGGAGAGTAAATGAGAAGAATAAATCAGAACAGGAAACAAAATGAGGAACAAGTGATTACTAACTAGTTTTGATGAAGAGAGAAGATGAGGCAAAAATGAGAAAAGTGCAGAGCACAAAAAGAAGAGATGAGATCAAATGAAATTAAGATAAATGAAATGAGACAAGAGGAAAGAAGAGAAAATGAAAACAACACAAAACAACACAAAAGTAGAGCAAAGGACATGAGATGAGAGGAGATGAAAGGAGAGGAAACCAGATAAAAAGAAATGTGATGAGATAAAAAGGAGACTAAATGAAAAGAACAAAAACAGAAAAGAGGAGACAAAACACTGAACTAGGTAGTGATTACCAACTAGTTTTTGTTGAGGAGAGGAGAGCAGCTAGTTAGACAAGGAAGAATTGACTTTGGAGTGCAGGGTTGTTGTTGGAGAGGATTCCCTGCGTTCACATCCATCTTCACTGTCTGCAACTCAGCCTTTTAATTAACAACTTTAGAATCTGCTTTGTCTTCTAAAAGAGGATGAAGTCTAATTGTGCTCCAAATTAAACAGCCTAATGAAAACACACCTTCAGCTCATTCATCACAAGCTGCCGGTGCACAGACCAACACTCAGCCCCCCAGTGGGGAAGACACGGCAAAACACCACAAACACTCCCCTTGTGGGAAGAACAACAATGATTTCTAATGACAATTTGAACTTTGTTTTGCATAACAAGGAGGAGAGGAAGGAGTCATTACTAACAGATGATTTCAACTCACTTCACAAGGGCTTTTCACACTGCACTTAACCCTGGGTTATCATTGTTCATACCTCACCCCGGGTAAAGGAGCGTTTCACGCTTGTAATTTAGAAGCGGGGTTAGCACCGCTTTTTACCCGAGGTTATAAACCCTGCTCCACTTTTGTGCTGTTAACCCCTCGCATAACCCCAGGTTATCATCGTTCTAAACCCCACTTTTAACCCCGGGTAAAGGAACATTTCACACTTGTAATTTACAAGTGGGGTTAGCACCGCTTTTTACCGGGGTTTATAAACCCTGCTCCGCTTTTGAGTTGTAACCCCTCACTTAACCCCGTGTTAACATCTCTCATACCTCACTTTTAACCCCAGGTAAAGGAACATTTCACACTTGTAATTTAGAAGTGGGGTTAGCACCGCTTTTTACCAGGGTTTATAAACCCTGCTCCGCTTTTGAGTTGTAACCCCTCACTTAACCCCGTGTTAACATCTCTCATACCTCACTTTTAACCCCAGGTAAAGGAACGTTTCACACTTGTAATTTAGAAGCGGGGTTAGCACCGCTTTTTACATGGGTTTATAAACCTTGCTCCGCTTTTGCGTTGTAACCCCTCGCTTAACCCTGTGTTATCATCGCTCATACCTCACTTTTAACCCCGGGTAAAGGAACGTTTCACACTTGTAATTTAGAAGCGTGGTTAGCGTCACTTTTTACCCGGGGTTATAAACCCTGCTCCGCTTTTGTGCTGTTTAACCCCTCGCTTAACCCCAGGTTATCTTGCTCATACCTCACTTTTAACCCCAGGTAAAGGAACGTTTCACACTTGTAATTTAGAAGCGGGGTTAGCACCGCTTTTTACATGGGTTTATAAACCTTGCTCCGCTTTTGCGCTGTTAACCCCTCGCTTAACCTTGGGTTATCATCATTCTAAACCCCACTTTTAACCCCGGGTAAAGGGAAGTTTCACATTTGTAATATAGAAGTGGAATTAGCACCGCTTTTTACCCAGGGTTATAAAAAGAAAATGCAACATTTGGAGAAAAGAGATGGTTTCAACACATTTTAATACACATGATTCATTTTTAACCCTGGGTAAATTGTGAGTAATGTGAAACTTCAAGCAAAATAACCCAGGATTCTATTTACCCGGGGTTTAGAATGACCCAAAGTTAGCTATTTCAAGTGTGAAAAGCCCTTTTTACTTCTAAGATATAGAAAGGTTTTTTGGTCATAATTAAAGTCAGTAAGTAAGTGTTAAATAATAAAATTAATAGGGCAGGTATAGTCTCAAGCAGTTTTGTGACACATTTAGACAGAGCCCAGCTCCTTCGGGTCATGAACAGAGAGAGAGGGGGATGTGACGGAGGAGGGGAGAGCCGCACAGATTGAAGGAGGATGGGGCAGGAACAGATTTGATAGCTGTCAGAGTCGTGGTGGAAGCTGACAGTCGGGACGGATGACTCCTGGCGGAGCGTCCACGAGAAAGTGGTTTAAGAACGCCCCTGGAGATGACGGAGCCCTCTCTAATGGGGCCTGCCAATCCGATTACTCTTTATTGTGAGTATGAAGCCTGGTGTGTAATTCAGTTTGAGGAGAACAGAGGGCCACCGTCAGCCTGGGAAAGTTCACACTCTGCAATGTGCAGACACATTTCAGGCACGGAGGAAATATTGTGGAGGATGTGTTGACTTCACCTGGCAGGCGGTGCACACTGAGTATGTGATGCTCACTACCTTTAAACTTGCATTTTAATGTTGCATTTTCTTCATTAAATGATAATCAATATTTGAGTCAGATTAATTTAAAGATGCATGTGAATAAGAATCTGTTGTGATTGTTAACTAAAACAAAGATGAAAAACTAAAACTTCAACTAAAATTAGAAATGTTGCCTTGGCAATTAACTGAAATAAAATAAGCTGAAGTACTAAAATTAAACTAAAACTGAAATAAATAACAATAAATTAAAGCTAAATAGAAACATAAACTAATAACAAACGCAAATAAAATGACTAAAAGTTAACTAAAATAAAAATGAACGCTAATTCAATATATTAATAATAGTATACAGATAGTAATAAAATAACATTGATATGAACAAGAAAAATTGTGACATCATTTACTGATTAAATGGCATCTACGCTAATATTAGTCTTTCTGGTTATCCCGAGGTTCACCGTAGTCAACCGGATCCGGGCCGTATCCAGGTGAGACCAAGGACCTGCGCCTTGACACGACCACAACGCAGCCCTGAAGTATCAGCAGAGATTGAGTCAACTAGATCATCCACTGTGAGGGCCTCATTGACACGACAGCCACGACACAGTTCCTCAACAACCGTCCATACCGGCGTGATGAATACGATCCTCAATTGGATGGAACTGGAATAAATACTTCGAATGTTGCGATCCTATTGGACTTACGATGGCAACCTGAATCGTAACAAAGCACTGTTGGCCAGAGGAGAACTGGCCCCCCGACTAAGCCTGGTTTCTCCCAAGGTTTTTTTCTCCATTTAAACACCTATTTGCCACTTGTCTGCCACCTGATGTCACCTGATGGAGTTTGGGTTCCTTGCCGCCTTTGGCTTGCTTAGTTGGGGACACTTGACATTTGACTTGACATTTGATATTCAACAGTGCTTTGATCTACCTGCATTGACACTATTCTTTAAGAGCTGCTGTGCAGCCAAATAATGTACCAGTTATCAATGTAAAGCTGCTTTGACACAATCTACATTGTAAAAAGCGCTATATAAATAAAGGTGACTTGACTTGACTTAAAGAAATCCATAAAGGGGTTATATTAATTTTTATTTTTAATTTAAAAATATTTAAAAACACTTTAAGCAAATAAGCAATAGCTAGCAATGCATACAATACTGTCTTACTTCATGATAGAACTCTGTTTAATAGAAAATACACATCAAGTCGCCCCGTATGCAACTCAGTTTCTGGCTTTGCATATAAAGGTCCTCATACACTATGTCAAACTGATCAGCCACGACCATGTTCTGTTGATTTGGCTGTAAACTTCAAACTCCATGTAATCGTGCCACATCCATATCCATATCCTGGTCACACAGAGCAGGGTCATGACGAGGTTGGAAATTTTGTTGTAATCATAGTAGTCCATCTTCTCTCAGTTGATCCCTTTTACCTTGAGACTTTTCTTCACTGATTTCAAATAATTTGGATCTGGATAGCCCAAGCTGACACAAAAGGAGAGAGAATGTTACTGAATCATATTTAACCTCAACATTAAAGGTGAACAAAAGAGAAAATATGAGAGGAAAAAAAATCTTACAAAATTAATTTTGTTATCCTAAGATGTCAATGTAAATGTTTAACATAACGATTTCCTTATAAAATTAACTTTTTAATAAAAAACAATACAACATTTTTATACTATAATTGAATATTAAATGTTTTATCTTTCTATGGCATTTTAATTGAATTAAATTAAATATATAATGCATTTATTATTTATATTATTATGGTTTCATTTTTCTAATGGCTTCTAAAGACGAAATCATGAAATTAACTTTAGAATGACTAACAATAGCAAAAACAACAGAAAAAAAATCTGAAAATAAATAAATAATAAACACAAACAATGTTTTATCTTTCTATAGGAATTTGAATTTAATTAAAAATTTGAATTCAGGTTTAAAAATTGTAGGGAGAAAAAAATACACTGCAAATGAACAGAAAGTAAATATTTAAAATATTTTTTGTTTGTTTAGTGAACGTCTCAGGTTACGCGTGTAACCATGGTTCCCTGAGAAGGGGAACGAGACACTGCGTCCGAAGACACATTGGGGAACGCCAATGTGTCTTTGGATGCAGTGCGAGTTCCCATTCGAAAGGGAAATGAGAATATGTATATTCCAACTCAGCAATAATGAAGAAATATGGTGAACACTAATCTACTTTTTGGGATTCTTTTATAATTACTATATACCTTCCAGGTCCCCCGCTGTCCCGAGTCTTGAGGGGTATTTCTGCAGGCGTCACGCAGTATTCACCGCTGATATTGGCCGCCACAGTGAACAGCAGCTTGTTTTTGAAGGCCTGCTCTAGTAGCCGGAGGATCTTGGTCCCTGTAGTGTTCTGAGGCAGGTAGGCCACAAATTCGGTGCCCTTGTAGCTATGTCCTGGGTGCGGATGCATGTCCTACAAGGCGAGTTACTAAAGTTGATCACTTACATATTATATATATATATATATATTAAAAAATAATTTTAAAATGTATTTGCATGTATAAAACGGAAGTAAAACTTTGGGATGAGACTATAGTAAAGCTGTTTTTCAAGTTATAATGTATATACACATGAAAAACAACTCTGATCTGATTTAAAAAAACAAACTAATGGAAACTGTATGAAAGTTCAAGCACAGCGCTTTATAAACACTTCAGGCATTAGTGTCTATCATAACAGGGGATTTTAGTTATCAGCACACATCCGTCAGTGTCTGCATGTGCCCTGTGGAAGTGTATAAGAAACAGGCCGGACAGGATTCCACAGAGCGGAGAGACGGATAGCTGAGATGTTTTAGAGCTCTCAGTGATACACTGAAAAGGTGTGCCAATTCACCCTGATACTTAAACATTGTCAAAGAGATACCGTAAAAAATAAGAACACATTATAAGCTCACCGACTGGATTCCATCATCAAAATGAAAGGTGATCTGAATGGTGTCACAGTCAGAATGTCCTGGCAAACTCCGTCTTTCGACATTCCAATTCATCTTCCCTCCTTCTGGCTGGTTTCCTTGTTTTATCACAGTATTCTTTTTGTGGTTGTTTGATCCTTGAACTTCCGCTTGAACTGTCATAAAATATAATTAACTAAATGCATAAATGCACACTTAAACAAGTGAAAATGCCTGAATGGAGTAGAATACAAATGGCTTCTGCAAACAAATACTGCATGAGCTTTTCTCAGAACTAAATTGACTTTCTTGAGCTACTTTTCGTGTCTGAGTAACCAGGTATTAGTAGTTTATTACATTAACAATTGTATGAACATGTTAAACTAATGTTTCACAACTACAAAGTGTCAAAAAAAAAAAGAATATATCAATTGTTATATCATTTGAAACCTAAAAAAACTCATTTTGTGAAATAATTTGATTGAAAAGTAGGGTTTTGTACATTTTGTACACAATAACTAACAATAAGTAATACATTTGTTACAGTATTTATTAATCTTTGTAAATGTTAGTTAATAAAAATAGAACTGTTCATTGTTACTTCATGTTATCTCAGGTTTATTACCAATATGGTAATTTTAATAATATATTAGGTATTAGTAAATACTGAAATTAACATTAACTAAGATTGATAAATTATTGTATTGTTCATTGTTAGTTTATTTATATTTACTAATGTAGGTATCTAATGTTAACAAATGAAACCTTATTGTAAAGTGTTACTGATATGTTATTATCTAATGCAATAATATTCATGCATTCTTAAAAGTGGAAAAACATTAGATATTTTTGGGTAATATTTGTCTTTCTGTGTCATGAACTGGAAACTCACCTGTCTCAGTCAGCGGTGGAGGACCTTTGCCGTTCAGATATCTGGTGCAGTGCATCTTATCTTTGCTCTGTGAAGCCCCCATGATCAGCTCTGAGTTAAATGAGCAATGATTTCATAGATCTTCAGGTCATTGAAAAGAATAAGCTCTGAAATAGATACAAACAAAATATAAGCATCACAGAGGTTTTGAATCAGAAAACAATTTTAACATATAAATATTTAATCTTTGAGTGCACTTACCTGATATCTTTTAGGATGCACACCTGCTTCTCTCTTTCTTTAGGGTGAACTGCTTATCTACACTCTAGCTACAGGGATGAAACTTTCTCATAGCTCACAGATTTTTATAAGCACAAAAATAAGTGCATAAGGAAGTGAAGGCAGGTGCAGTTAAACCTGTTCTGGATGAGACAGCTGGTTGCGAATGGGAGGGCTCAAAACGCTTCAAAAACATTTAATGTGATTTTTTTGTGTGTGTGAAAAACATGACAATCATTTAATCTGATTCATCAAAATAACTTCCCATCCCTTTTGCAGCAACTTCTCTGATAATGTGTTTAATGGCGCGAGGGCGGGACAACCTGTCAATCACATGAGATCGACCAATAGCAAACCACAACCATCCAATCAATTCCCCATGGACAAAATCAAATCCCACCCTACGTTTTATCTTGTTCGGAAAGCCATTTCAGCCGTTTGGATATACATCACGATAGGGAAGAAAAGACTATCGCTACTTCCATTTCATGCCAACTTTAATCTTTCTGATCAATCTATGGAGTTGATGTTAAAGTTGGCATGAAATCCAAATTGACCCTACTTACTTTGTTAGTGCACATTAGTCTTCATCCGTGCAAATTGATTCACAAAAACTTTTTTTTTTTTGTCTTTTATTATCTTTGATCAAAATCTGAAAATGTACTTCCCCTCTGGAATGCCTTCCTTCTCCGATGACGCCAGTCAGTGCGCTGCGATCTGAATGGAACGCCTACTTGTCTAGATCCAATCAATTCCCAGCAGGAAAAAAACAAGCCACACCCTCTTTTTTTCTCATTCAGTATTCCGTTTCACTCGGAAAATACGTCACAATCAAGCGGCAACCTTCCAGTCTCTCTCTGGAATCCAACACGAAAGTGACTTAAACTGCAATTCACTGACTGGCCGCTAGAGACAGGCTCCAAAATGGAGTCAATCCCATAGACCCCCCATGTTAAAATGCCAACTTTTCAGCAGAAAAAAATATGTTTACAGCCTGGTACAAAAAGTGATTTTGGTCTATATAGCTAATTTTGCCTTCATGACAACTGTGAGGGGGGTGAATTTTTTATAACTCATCCGTTTAAATTATATTAAGCCTTAAAGTTCTGCATAATTAAGGGCGTGGCCACTTGAGTGACAGGTGGATTGCCGCTGATGTCACTAATAGCCGTTTGTCTGCTGTTAGCCGTCACGTCACCTCAGCTAATTCCACCCACGTCCCACCTCTTTGCCCATTTTTGGTTATCCGGGAGTGACGCCTGGTGACACGCTGCCAAGATGGCGACGGCCAGCTCCGCCCACTTTGGGCTTCAAAAATGCTCCTCAGAAACCTACGGGTGACGTCACGAACACTACGTCCATTGTTTTATACAGTCTATGGTCATAATACTGAACTAAAGGTTGATGGTGACTAAGATTCTTGCGTTCATAGCTATCTCAAACTATCTAATATATCAAATTATTTTTACAATGCTCTAGAGTATTCTACTGTGTAACGTCCCAAACACAATGTTTGTCTCACGAGGATTCAGAGGCCACATATTTGACTCAGTCTCATAAGTTTGTAGAGATCTGTTCCTTATCATACACTGAGGAGGTTTTCCAACTCTATAAAGTATTATTTAATAAAGGAAGGATAGAACATGTAGTCTACTTCCTCAGAAGCGAGGAGAGAAATATCACTCAGACAGCATATGAAGCTGTGGATCCACAGCAGAGGCTCAGAGTGAGATGAGGGGAGATGAGACCAAAGACTCCAGGCTGAGAGTTCCTGCTTTCAGCAGAAAATAAATCCAGAGACGTGAGCAGAGAGAAAGACTTACTGATCTGCAGACTGGACGGGAGTTTACTGTTGGTTTCATTGTGGGTTTTTTTTTTGTGTGTGTGAGAGGCAAAACAAACAGGATTTTTTATGACAGTTTTTTTCTGTTCGTCTGTGTACATTCTGTCTTTTCTGCCTCTTTGTCACAAACGTGCGCGCACACACAAAAATCCCTACTTTTTCTTTCTGCTCTCATATACATATTGATTACAAATGCTCAATTCAGCCATGAATTTTTTGAGGAGCATTATAGGGTCTTGATGACTTGATTAGAAGTGCAAGGAGCTAATCAACCAGATAATTCAAATACACACACAGAGCAGAGAGAAACCACTGATTAATGATATTGATAATCACATGCATTTTCAAAGTAACTAGAGACTCTCATATGTTATGCCCTCTTTTAGGCTTCTAATCTCCACCAGTTTGATTGTCATTTTAAAGACTTTAATATATTTTTGCTACTGTACCTTTAAAACATCTATGTAAACGTATGCATTTTTACGCTTTCCAACCTCTCTTTAGCCGCTTTTCCACCGTCGGGTCGAACGGTTCTAAAAACAGTAAGGAACGGTTCCAGTTGTATTTCCACTTGAGCCTGGTACAGCACGGCATGATTACAAACCTTTTTGGCCCAGAATTCTCAGCACGGTTGACTAACCCTGTTGAACCATGCTGGTAGAATGCTTGTAGCGATGTCGCAACTCAGGATTGGTCACTTGTCTGTTGCCTGGCTGGCTAAGTGTGCTATTTGAGCAACGTAGCTGCATTCCAATTCAGAGGCTGGACAAAGGCTTCGAAGGCCGCGAAGGTCGAAGCGAGCGTTGTTAAATGGGACGGTTGGAGCGCAATGAATTCTGCAGTAGGCTAGGCCGCAAAGGATCCATCTGTTGCATCCTTCATTGACCGGGAAACAAAGGACGCATTTCAAGGCCGAATTTGAAGAAGCCTTCAAATTGGGACAGACTTTGTTGCGCCACTGTGATGCGATTAGCCTTCGAATAATGCAGCCACTAACAAATAATAATGCCACTGTAACGATTATGTTCTGTTTTGGTTTAGTTCTAGTTCCTGTACCTGTTTCCTTTGTTCCCATTTTCCTGTCACAAGTTAGTTTCCTTGGTTACTGATTATGTTGCGCACCTGTTTCAGTTTCTGTTGATTAGCCTCCCTTGTGTATTTAAGTCTTTAAGTTCTCATAGTTCTTTGTTCGGTGTTGATTGTCATCAGTGTTAATGTGGTTAAGTTATTCTCCTAAGTTTTCTGTTTTGGATTTATTAAAGACTGTTTTTATTTCTCCACTCCTTCATGCGCTTTATTACACCCACACGTGACAAATATCTGATCATCCTCCATAATGCAGTCGTTATTTACATCTCATATCGTCTGTAAACTCCTTGATCCTTACAATTAAAAGTGCAATTTTTGCTACTGTACTTTTAAGATCTCTATGTTATGGAGCTCCTAAGGGACATGGTGAAGAAGAAAAAAATTATTTGGTAATGCTTTTGCGTTCTCTTGCAAATGTTTTGCGTTCCCCTGAGAAACTTTGTGTTTGCTTGCAAAATGTTTGCGTTCCCCTGAACGCAAAGTTTCTCAGGGTAACGCAAAACATTTTCAAGAGTACGCGAAAGCATTGACTTATTATTTTCCCTCCCATCTCATATTTTTTTTCCACCACCATGTCCTCTTAGGGGCTCCGTACTATGTAAACGTGTAAAGGTTCATTTAATTTTACTCAAGGTTTATTGCAGCTAAACTAAACAAAAATAAATTTTCTTAGAAAACATTTTCATAGTAAGCTTTGAGTTTGATGAGACCACTTATTTAAGCTATAAAATTTCCTCTGGGCGGCATGGCAGCGTCACAGTCAGAGTGTGTTTTTCAGTGTCGCGTTGTGAGGAGAGAGAGAGGCAGAGCTGTACTGCGCTCCTCTGGAGCGTGCCGGAACATTCCTCACAGATTTGGGCGTCAGCTTCTTTCTCTTAAATCCCTGAGAGTGCTGCGTTTCCATGGTGATCGAAAGTTATATGAGCCATCTTTATTCATCACTGTGGCCCAGAGGGCTGGAGAAGAAGCACTGACGATAGAAAGAGATAAAGAGGAGGAAAAAGAGGAAGACAAAGATAATCTCCTGTTGGTTTGCGTCTGTCTGGGATTGAATTGACACCTTTTTATATAAAAAATCACAACGGTGAAAGCAAAGATCAGTGTCAAGATTCTTACATCGTGTCTAAGTGATGCAACAAAAACATTTGTTGATTAAAAAGGGTGTGTATATGCATGTGCCAAAATATATTAATTACTCTCTTGATCCCCGCAGCATATGACACATGAAAAATACAAAAGGTGCTCAATGGAGACAGTCATTCACGCAAACAAACAATGAACACTCAGTGCTGTACTAGTTTCATTACCCATCATGCCCACTGGCTCTGAGCCCCTAATCTGTCTGTGTCCTGTCTGAAGTCATCTGCTCTATTAATAGTCATATGCAACAGAACTGGGGAAACTAAATTTTAAATCTGTCTTGTCTCAAGAACTGCATGTTAACTCTCTCACTCACTCTCTCTCTCTCTCTCTCTCTCTCTCTCTCTCTCATCTCTAGTCGAATGGCCTGAGAGCAGATGTCCGTGGGATACTGAAGAGAGCAACACCTCTGACATCATACTGTTATGATGAATGATATCTCAAATCATGCAACTTTTGAGGAGAGGTGAGCAATTACTTTTCTAAGTGAATGAAGTTGTGATTTCCACCTGGCTGACTCTAAAAAGTAATTCAGGGCACCTGTTACCACAACTTAAATAAGTGCATGGTTGCAAGTTAAAAATTCTAATTTATTGTTTTAATTAAACTTTTTAAGTTGCAAACATTAATTTGTATTTGTTGAGTTTTTAATTAAAACTTAATTTAAACTCAAATTTCTGTGTTAATTGGCTTTTTTAAATAAAAAATTAGGTTGTAGTAACTTAATGAAATTGTCTTGATAACTTCAGGAATTAGGCAGTGGATTTCTAGTTCCAGTGCATAGGACTGGATAAGGAGAATAAATGTTGAAATTAAGCGTTAATTTATTTGTTTTTAGTGAAGGGAAAGACCTGTTAGTGTTTAATGCTGTTATGTTTGACATTTAAAAGAGTTGAAGTTGTAACGTTGACGTTTTTGTGGTTACCTTTGTGCTGAACTTAATTTTTTTTGAGTAATCAACTTAAAAATTTGTGTTTATGCTACAAATTATTAAGTTACTCTAACTCAATGTAGCTTGTTGGTTGAACTTAAATTCACTCAAAGTTGTCATAACTCAAAAAAACTGATGCAAAAATGCTGTTGCGTTAATTTTTTTTGTAGAGCCAACACATTATTTTTAGAGTGTATAAAACGGGTGAAAATTCCTTAGATTTACATTGAAAGAGGAACCCGAGTCTTACAGTGTCTAGAGATAGGGTTCCTTTAGTATCATTGAGATACTATTGTAGTTTTGATTAATAGTTGTTTGAATTGTTTATAAATATCTTTTTTTTTTATATTTGAAGTAATTAGTCTATTTCCTCAGGGAACCATCTTCGAATCTTGAGAAAATCTCTGGAGCCAATCAATGGCTTCAGGTAAAACTGACAACATGAGATCAGATGGAGATTCATATTTTGGGAAGTGAACTTACTTTCTTTCTTTCTTTCTTTCTTGAATATTTTTATGAATTTATGTTTTTTATGTAAATGTGTGCACTGGACATCCTAAACAAATATCCATATGAACATTAGCTGTTGTATCATTCTGTTCATATGTGTTGTAAAGTAATCAGGCACCAGGACTGTCTTATGACAGGTAGAGTGTAAATTTCAGACTTTCAGGAGTGCATACGGTACGTGACTTTCAAACAAGGCAGTGTGTGGTCTGTGTGTGAACAGCTCTAAACGGCTGTGATATATATTAGTGAGGTGCAGCACAATCAGACATGCACTGCTAACAAATTGGCTGTAGAGCAATTGACAAGAGAGAGATGCACTGCAAGAGACAGAGAAGGAGCAAAGGACCTAAGATCAGGCTATCCCAAACAAGTGTATTTCAATCTACAGTTAAGATAAAACCAGAGAGAGAGAGCTCTAACTGGGCAAGATAAATACAATTTGTTTCCTATTGATCTAGTTGAGACCCTTTGCTTAACATGAAGTATGCAGTGTGCAAACCGAGTTGCCTATACCTTTATATAGTGAACTTTTTGAGGGCACAGCCATTGGTAGTGGTATCTGAAACCATGGACATTATCCAGTGCTCTCATTCAATCCCATATTGCACCTCACTAACGAGTGTACAACCAGTGTAGTACAAAAGAAGATATTTTGAAGAACCAAACCCATTTTTTATGGGAAAAAAATACTATAGAAGTCAATGGGGCCCATCAACTGTTTGGTTACTGACATTCTTCAAAATAACTTCTTTTATGTTGAGCAGAAGAAAGAAATTCAAACAGGTTTGGAACGACTTAAGGGTGAGTAAATGATGACAGAATTTTCATTTTTGGGTGAACTATCCCTTTAATTCACTCAATGCTGAATGAGGGCATGGGACGATTTCTGTTAGTTGCACCATTCAACCAGTAGGTGGCGAAAAGTGAGTGTCTTTTTCTGTGATATCAGTGAGTCACTGAATCTTTCTCTCACTGAATCTTTTCTGTTTTTTTACAACAGAATTCTTATTCTCCTTTATTAAAATGAAGATAATCAATATATTTCATTCACTTTAAAAGATTCATTCTAAATAAAATGTTATGACAGAAAAGAAAAACAGAAGCTGTTAATCTGCATAAAATTCTAAAATCACAGGAGGATTTGTTTCTCCTCAAACACATCAGTCTTTATGAGCAGGGCAAAGGATACGTCTGAGGGGAAATACACACACATATTAAAACAATGGACTAATCGTCTGAGGTCTGTTATATAAACCATTACTGCCACAGTCCATGTATTTTTTATCAACCTTTAAATATAGAGAGGTGGGAGCGTTTTAATACCAGCCGGACAAATAGGGGTCTGACCGCTGTCGCGATCAATAAACCTCCTTTGCAGGAAGCTTCAGATCCCCTATTATCCAACTCTATAGTTCTTATACACCAAAGAAGAGCAAGCAAAGATACACGGCCATTGGGACTCGCAAAGTCAATAGTGTTCCCTGTTCACAGGCCTAAGGGGTCATGTAATGATCCATTCTCTTTGCCAAATATTGTTCCAGCCCGGTTTTGAGAGATATTTTCGATCTACCCTCAATGTTGTTTGAAACGGGAAGCTTTACTACTTCATTCCCAGTGTCTAACTCTTTGCCCCGTCTATCAGCTTGACAAGCCTATGCTAATCAGAACCACTAAACCTGTTCAGCTATATCAGACGTTCAGGATGGAAAGTGGATTTTGTTAGCAGAATCAAGGCTTTTGCTGAGATCCGGCAGCCTCAGCTAGCTGCCAAATAATTAGCTATCAGATGTCCGGCACCCTACAGGAGGCCATTGAGTGAAATTAAGTGAAAGCAGAGAATAAATGGACAGTGCGTCCTGATAACTGAACGCGGAGCGTCTTAACAGACAACCTGACTGCTGCTCTACGCAGGCATGTCTTCAGATAATTCAACATTCTCCAGTGTGTCTCACGCTAATTAAATGCAAAACGTTCCATCCAGAAATGTCACAATTGATTTATCTTCTTCTGTGGCCAGTGACTTTACTTCAATCTTTCCATGGATAAGTGAAGAATAAAGGAAAACCGGGGAATGGTGATGTTATTTGCCCCCGAACACTTGCTCTTCATGTCCTTTTCTATCTGATGATTCAGTAGTAGGCCTA
This sequence comes from Mylopharyngodon piceus, assembly GCA_039654765.1. Classification (NCBI taxonomy): domain Eukaryota; kingdom Metazoa; phylum Chordata; class Actinopteri; order Cypriniformes; family Xenocyprididae; genus Mylopharyngodon; species Mylopharyngodon piceus. The sequence continues at coordinate 4,832,246 of CM077444.1, read as the reverse complement.
TGACATTAAACCTTATTTTCAATATGGACATCATATAATGATAACTTACTGCAGTTCAGTATGTGAGTCAGATGTTGATTCAGTAACCGGTTTGATTGATTCAGTTCAGTAAGATTCCTAATACTGATTCAAACGGGTAACTCGACTTGTTGAATAATTCATTAAAAGAATCGGTTCATAAGAGTCATTTGTTCATGAATCAGACTTCACTGGTTGTACTCGCAGTTGTACTGGTTGTAAAACTGTATGTTTTTGATTCACTACAAAGAGCCGGTGTTCTGACAACATATGCTACGTATTAGGATGTGCAACCAACACCGTATTTGCAAGGTTTTAAGGATAGGCTTAGGGTTTGGGCAAACCCATGTTTTGGACTTTTTTTGACTGAAAAAATTACTTTTATTCATTAATTTATTTTATTAGTTTCAGGAATCTGATTACACTCGCTCTGATTTACTAAAAAGAACCGGCTCAAAAGAATCATTCGTTTTGTCAGACTGAATACTGGTAACTCTGTATGTTATAAAATCACTGAAAAAATAATCAGTTCATGTACTGTATGTTGTTGATTCACTAAAAAGAACCAGCTCAAGAGTCGTTCATTTCGGGAATCTGGCTACTGTATGTCGTTGACAGGGTTGCCAGGTTTTCACAACAAAACCGGCCCAACTGCTAAAAAATCGTGGGCCCGGTAAAAATCGCGTTACGGGGGGTTAAAATCTGCATTTTTGGCGGGGTTCCCCTGGTTAAATTTGCATTTCAGGGGTTAAATATCATGTTATTTGGGGCCGCTTCAACCCGTGGACATGAAAATAAGCCCGCGGCAACAGTGTTAAAGTAGCCCAATTCCGCGGGAAAACTGCAGACTTGGCAACACTGGTTGTTGAAGCAGCTCAGAAGAGGCATTTGTTTGGGGAATCAGACTATAGCTGTGTTCGAAATCGCCCCCTATATTCTCATTCACACTATTCTCTATATTATTCCACTAATATAGTCCACTTGAAGGAATGAATGAAAATGATTAAGTGAATTCTAAGTGCGCCGCTTTTGCATAGTTTGTCATTGCCAATTATTAATCATTTGGAACTTGGCATGCTGGCAGCTCCAGTAGTAATGAAAAGATTTATCTTAAACTCTGTCATCGAAACTACTGTAGCATGTCTTTAATTAAACAATTTAATAATCAATTAAAAGGAATTTATACCTGAATGATATTACGATGTACCCACATTGGACCAGCGGTTTGGAAAATGGATGGATGGATGATTCAGCTGCAGGCGGCATCTTCTGGTCAGATGCGGGAATTCAATCGGCAGACCCTCACAGTGCATTATGGGTATTCTCTAGCTGGTGAGTGTACATCAGTTGTCATTATTGCGGTGCATTGTGGGATTGAATGAGTGCGCTCGATAACGTCCACTATGTTTTCGAACACAACTACAAATGGCTGTCCCCTCAAATAGTGCCACATGTTCATGAATCATATAGTGTCTCATGTCCATGAATCACAGTCTATACTTTTCAAGTAGTATGTTGTTTAAGCCTGCAGCCCGCGAGGACAACAACAGAAAGACGTTTCTTGCCATTTTTTCATGAATCCTTTTCATTAGGCCTATTGTACATCACATTCAACACATACAAACTCACATTCGCAATGAATAAAATATGATTTCTTTTGCCGTGGCACTGAAGATTCAGTTCTTCTGCCATTGGCGTCAAAGCTCAAGATAGTTGCTTGTGAAGGGATCTGTGCACGTTCATATGTTGACATGGCGCAATTTTCTGGTGGCTTCAGAATATTTAAGCTCTGATGATTGGCTCAGTTGGGTGATTTGGTTGTGTTAAAGCATGACATAGTTACAACTGGCTCCACAGTGGCAAAGCAAGAGATGGAATGATGAGAGTCTCTTCCTCTCTGTCACTTCCTTTCTGTCAGAGAGGACCGAACTAAAGCGTCATGTCATTGTAAATGTGTCAGGCTCTGTGTTGTCATGGTGACTATAGGAACACGAGCCCATTAGGGTTGTGTGGCCCCTGATTGGCTTGTCTAGCCTGTCTAAAGTTCACTTTATTCCCAAGACTGCCTTGTGCACTGGTTTTTAGTCCATGGTGCCAGCTCGTTTCCTGTTTGACCCCACATCCACCGTGATGGACATACGCTGCGAACGCTTGTGATGGTGAGGGTGTGATTTGACATGAGGGTAGACGAGTCATGGAACGAGAAAGCCACCAGGACATCGATGTCTCTGTGATCTGTGTTTTTAGTCTAGACACACTCACTCACACCTGTCTGTCTGTCTGTCTCCAACACACATGTGTGTTTTGAAAATTGATGGCTGAACTCTTTCTGGCATTGGGTAAAAACAGAGTGAGGTGTTTCCCATTAGCTTGGTTTGCTTGTCATTGGTTAGAGAGGATGGAATCAGGATCTCACAAACGAATCACAAATTTGACATTTTGACTTCATTTTCAACACGTTCATGCAGTTGAAATGTAAGAGAAGAGTGTGTTGTTTCATAGAGAAATGAATGAGATGGAGCAAAATAAAACAGCAGCTGGTAATATTATATCTAAAATATAAGTTACTTAATATTAAATGTTTAAAAGCAATATCAGAATGGCAGTCATGTTGGTCTGAATATTAACATCTGAATTGTGAATATCATTAATACAAACTCTTGCTTTTGTGATATTCAGTGATATTTTTGTATTTATATAGTATAGCATTTATTAATGTTTTGAATTAGCTTTTATGTTTTTTTATATATTTTAGTTTTAAGTTCGAGTACTCTATGTACTTTTGTCATTTGTATCAATTTTTTAAAAAAAATATTTGTATTTAGTTTTATTTCAGTTTTAGTCATTTTAGTACTTCAACTTCAGCTTTTTTACATTGAATATTTTAATTAACAAAAATGATTTTTAATAGTGCTGTCAAATCGATTAATCACGATTAATCGCATCTAACATAATTTGTAAATACAGTATATGTGTGTGTGTGTGTGTGTTTGTGTATGTATATATATATATATATATATATGTATATATACACACACACATATATACATACAGACTTTTGTTAGATGCGATTAATCGCGATTAATCGATTTGACCTCACTAATATTTAATAGTTTTAGATTTGACTACCAATAACAACACTGTTTAAATCAAAATGTGTTTAAGAGTTAAAGTCAACCAGAATCAAACTCTTGTGTTTTTAAATGGTACACAACACACACAGTTTCTGCCGATCTCATGTTAATCTTGAGTACCTATAGAGTAGTATTGCATCCTTCATATCTCCAAAAAGTCTTTAGTTTTATCATATTTATAAAAGACAGATACGCTGTACCGAGTCTTTCCGAAAAAGATCGTCTGCAAGCTATCAATGGTCAGCTAAACAAATGTATTTAAACACACACAATACACCATCGCATTATCCCTGGATAACTTTTGAATCACTATAATGAATATAGCGTATAGTGAATGATGAATAATGAATTTATGAATTCACTACATTCGTGTTGTTTACATTATATGCACTTAGGCGCCTATTGCCAACAAAACAGACATTTGATGCAGTTTTACTCACCACCTGCGGTTCCGAATCATGACCGGGATCATTACCGCTGTGACCGCTCCATCTTTCAGTTTCAAACGATCTGTAAATCCAGTGTAGAACTGGGCCTTGTTTATAAAACCATAAGCGCTGATCCTGAGGGCTCAAGCAGGCACGGAAAACTTAACACTGGGTTCTTTGGGAAGCAAGGTTATCTTTCCCTCACAACCAAAAACACACTTCTTTGCTGACATTGTTGACACACTGTCCGAAATCTGTGAGAAATCCGAAGAGTATTTTTGGCACAGAAATACTCCGTCATACGTTCAACTCATGTTTTGAAACTTTGGCCATGTTTAGCATGAGAATCCAACTCTTTAACAGTGTAAATAAGTCAGAAGGCATGAAATAGCATTAGACCCCCCCCTTTAATCAAAACTCAGCCGGTCAAATGAATTATTAAACTGAACATTATCACATCCGATCATGTTTGACTTAAAATTAAATAAGTTGATCCCAAGAACATTTGCAAGAGATATTTATGATTAATTGGCCTAAAATAAAAGAATGCTACTCGTAACAGAGTTTACTCATAAATGAAATCGGATCAGGCAAATGTCTCTATTTTGGGGGAATTTATTAAACGGGGCAATTAGACCTACAAAGAACCCGCACCAACAGAGATCCGTGGAAAGATCTGCAGATTTCCATGGAAACTGAATATCAGTCATTCTTAAAATTCTATAAATACTTTGCATGTTTGTATATTAAATCTTTTGATTACATTATAATTTGAACATTTTTAATTTGAATTTTGAACATTCTTTTCCATATTTATGTCTGTTCCATAGAATTTCCATCAAAATCAGTTCAGAAACCATGCAAGATTCCATCCAGGCCTATGGGTTGGAAAGAAGGTAACTGGTTAACTTACTCTTAAGTTATTGGTTATTCTGGCTAACTTCAAATCTTCAATAAACAATCGGGAAAAGGGCTTTTTTTTCTAAACCAAAGAGATTTGGAGAGCTTTTATAATGACGTTAACATCTGTTCTGTTTGCGCAATAATTTATGGGAAATGAATGTGTCCTTAAAATCCTTAAATATCTTTATTAGACACTTTCTTACCAAAGTGTCTCAACAAGTGTGCACAAATCACACTAATGGCAATTATCAGGATGGGTGGCTGAGAATGCATGCTAGAAGAAACTCACAGCTATTGGAAATACTGTAAAACTGGAGTGGAAGATTTTCTCAATATCATTTTCACAATATCTGAAACTTTAAATGTAGAATATGTGTTCATAAGAGATGCATATAAACACTAACAGACTATAATTTGATCTGGTTCTCAAGACACACAGAAAGAGACAGTGAGAAGACATGACAATGTTCTTTTCCCATCACTCCCCCTAACAGAGCACAGCAGACTTCTTTACACTCCGACAACAAATAGAGATATTAGGGATATTGGAACAGACAAGCCCCTTTAAGCTACATGGCACAATTTGCTCTGAGTTAATAGTCTCCTCTCTGGGAGATTTGATAAGCATGGAGAGCCGTGTATCACATCCCCATCCAAATAGTTCCACAGCACTGTCACAACTGATAACATCAAGGTAGAGAGGGCCAGTGTGTGTGTGTGTTAATGTGTGTGTGCCGTCCTGATCTCTGCCACCACAGACAATCAGTTGTTTACGAAGCATCAGATGCCTTCATGGTCCCCCAAATGCATGCATTGCTTGTGACAGCACTGTCAGTGATACAATAGGGAATTCTGGGGAAGTTTGCAGTGTGCATGTCCAATACTGGCCTTAAGGCCTGTTCACACCAAGAATGACAACCACAACGATAACTGTATTAGCGTCTACACCCACACACGATAATGCTCTGTTTATTATAAGCATGACGCTTTAAATGCTCAAGCTTTTTAAAGCAGAATGGATTGATCAGCTGGAGAAAATCGTTCTAAAAGTGATTCAAATTATATCTTTATCGTTATAGTTGTCCTCGGTGTGAACGGGCCTTTAAAGTTTTAATTTTTTTTTTAAAGGGGACCTGTTATGTCCCTTTTCACAAGATGTAATATAAGTCTCTGGTGTACCCAGAATGTGTCTGTGAAGTTTCAGCTCAAAATACCCCACAGATCATTTATTGTAGCTTGTCAAACTTACCCCTATTTGGGTGTGAGCAAAAACACACCGTTTTTGTGTGTGTCCCTTTAAATGCAAATGAGCTGCTGCTCCTGAACCCCTTTCCAGAAGAGGGCGGAGCTTTAACAGCTCACGCTTTGGTTGCTCAACAACAAAGCAGGAGAATCTCACGCAGCCAAAATGACGATTGTTCAGCCTTACATTGTTCAAACCGGAGTCGGACACTGATGGAGAGACTCAGGAAGAAGTTACAACTTTTAGAATGAAACTGGACGTTTCTGAATGGTTAGTGGATAAATTTACGTAGTTGCTGTGGAGTTGATTTAACTCATCGACTAGCATGTGCCGTCATGTTAATCTTTTGTGCAAATCCAGTGTTGAATTGACCCTCGTTTGTGAAGCAGTCCGACGTAAAATGGCCTCACACCCCCTTTGTTTTGTGTTCTCGGGGGCAGGGTTTATGTAAATTTTGGGGTTTGTGATGTCACTAACCCAGGAAGAAACTCGTTGTAGTCCCTACCAGCCGTTTCTTGTAGTCCTTAAAAAACGATTTCTGTAAAAGAAAATATCTCCCTTTGAATTGAACTTTGAGCGTCGTAACTTTGCAGAAGTTGTTTATGCTCAAACAGCAACATTACACACTAACTAAAGTTAAAAAAGCGAAATCATAATCAACCACCCCTTTAAATTTACGATATAAAGGCCTGGTCTCACAGACAGGGCTTAGAGTAAGCCAGGATTAGGCCTTAGTTCAATTAGGACATTTAAGTAGCTTAGAAAAAACATTACTGATGTGCATCTTGAGACAAAACATGTGCAAGTTGCTTTCAGTTAAAACAGCTCAAACATGCATTTTAGTCTGTTACTAGGCTTAAACCTTGTCTGTGAAACCGGGGGGAATATAAATGATCTGTACATTTATACATAATCATAATGTGTTGTTTATATATATTTAGCCGAAATCTGAGCTTCATAATTGAATGACTTGTTTTAAGGATAAGGATTGAAATGCATTTCTCTCATTTCTCTCTCTCTGTTTGACTGAGGGATGTGGGGGGTGGGGCAAGGAAAGGTAATTGGACATATTGGTTTTTTCACTGTGGATCCGTCAAAGTCCGGGAGGATTTTAGGCTGTCAGAGATGGTTCCGTGTTGGGTTTTAATTATCCTCCTTGGAGCTTTGTCAGGGACAACAGTGTCAGCAGCCCAAACTGTTTTCCAAACAGAGCTTTAAGATCTCAGAGTCCATCTAGCTCAGACAGGGTCATCTGCCATCACAGCCAGTGGCTTGTTTGGTATTCATACACACCACCAGAGACACACTCCAGTCTGGAAATCAAACCCTGCAGATAAAGGATAGAGTTTAATGTGCAATTCTCCTTACTGCTCTCTTCATTGTGTAAAGACCCCGGAAATTAGTCAGTGTTGGAGTTTTGTGGCTTTTAGTCCGTGTCTGTTTTATTATTATGTTTTAGGCCAGCTGTTCCTGTTAGGTTCTTCATTTGTACACTATCCATCCATCTATCTATCTATCTATCTATCTATCTATCTATCTATCTATCTATCTATCTATCTATCTATCTATCTATCTATCTATCTATCTATCTATCTATCTATCTATCTATCCATCCATCCATCCATCCATCCATCCATCCATCCATCCATCCATCCATCCATCCATCCATCCATCCATATTTAATGTTATTTGTGTCAGTGACAGCAGTCATTATGTCTGCTGCATGAGGGACCTACTTAACGTTACTTGTATTTTCTCACTTTCAGGATTTTTTTCTCGTCTCTCTGACCTTGATATGCTCAAATGTGTGTGTATCTGATGTGCATGAGACGCTTATAGATATTCACACACATGCATTTATCCAGCAAGAACAATACGCTTTCTCACTCTTTTTCTCTTTCCTCTCTCTCTCACTCACTAGCCTCAAAAAAAGCATTTATCTTATTATAATGCAGACTGACCTGATTATTTATGAAGTCTGACACTGATTATCGTTTTATCAAAGGGATAATTCACTCAGAAATGAAAATTCTGTCATCATTTACTCACCCTCATGTCGTTCCCAACCTGTATGACTTTCTTTCTTCACTCTTTCAGTATAACAGGATTGAATGAGGTCTGAAATGCAAAAAAGCATCATAAATGTAACTCACTATATTCCAAGTCTTCGAGTGCAAAAATAAATTTGAACTATCCCTTTAAAAGGTATTTTTTTTACAGCTGAATATCCTCTGATGTTACATTATGAGTGTGAGCCTCTCAAGACAAGACATAAAGAAGAATGTGAAGATGGATTTAGAGCTCTGTGAACCTCAACTGAAATACCGGGTTGAATCTTGTTTGTGATCCCCAATAAGTAGCACAACATGCCAGTATTATGAATGTCCTGTAGCTATAACGGCTCTCAGAAATGAACAATACAGATTGATTTTGCCTCTCCTTCTCCAGTCCGCAGGCCTACAGTCATCCAATTCCTTTTACTAGCACTGCTAGATAAATGATACACAATGTATTCCCTCAGCATTTTTATCAATTTGTATTGAATTTTGTCCTAGAGACCCTCTTTCTCTCCCATTAATGACACCCATGGGTCTCTTACAACACTGTGTGTGTGTGTGTGTGTGTGTGTGTGTGATATTTCAATTGAGACTTCTTGTTAATTACAAAATATAGTGTTGTGTTTTAAAACTGTATTTTAAATTCTGACAATAATCGTTTCTCATCCCAAAAGATGCAATCTCTTTATGATCAGGCATGTTTTATCGCTACTCCCCAAAATTCTGACAAGACTATTTTTACACCCCATACCAGATTTTATATATCTCATACACATATTCACATACAGACACCTAGAAAGAGAAAAATACGAGAGCAAGGAAGTAGGATGAGTGTTTTCTGGGCCAACTCACCAGAGTGACTAGGACAAAGCAGAGCAGCGGTTTAAACTCACAAAGCATTTGAGGGAAACTCAGGACACACGCTCACAGCTTTAAAGATTCCTTAAGATCCAGTTAAACAATTTTAGCTTCAGCCCCATGAGTGCATCTGACAAACCTTCAGTCCAACCTGTTGTTTTTTTATGTCTCGATGCTTCTTGCAGCTGAAGATATGATGGCGACCGAGTCAGGAGTGTGAGGATGACCTTTCATAGCTTGGCAATTTTATTTAGCGTTTGCATAATTAGCTCATAAACTCTATTTTGTACAGACGAGCCCCATAAATTCATATCAAGGTCTCATATTTACACTGGTCCACCTGTAAAAGGATTTGTGTGAATATAAGTGCTAGAAACTAAACTCCTTCGCAGGCTGTAGTCTATAAAGATTTATAGTTTACATTTGTAGTTTAGGATTATTTCTTTTGGTATAAATTATATTGTGTTTTAAATATAAAAAATAAAGTATTTTATATTTTTAGATTTATATTTTTTAATATATATAATTTATTTAAATTTATTTTAATTACAAAACAAAATATATATATATATACATAAATTGAAATATGATATTTTTAATGTGTGTGTGAATATAAAATAAAAATTAAAATATATTTTATTTTATGTGTATGTGTGTGTAGAAAATATAATTTATATATATATATATATGAACACATATATAATAAAAACATTTTATATAATTTTATTTTTTTTAAAAAAGTAAATATTTTTTTACACGCACACACACACATAGGCCTATATATATATATATATATATATATATATAAAATATACACACACTACACATATACATAATTATATATATATATATATATATATATATATAGGCCTATATGTGTGTGTGTGTAAAAATATATATTATATATATATATATAGGCCTATATGTGTGTGTGTGTGTGTAAAAATATATATATATATATATATATATATATATAAAATTTTATTTTTAAAAAATGCTATAATTTTCTTGTTATTCTGTGATTAGTCATTCTGAACTGTTGACCACACCCCACTTCCTTACAGCCAATCTCTGCTTCCCTAACCATTAGACCTGTTCAAAAAGTGAAGGAACTGACTAGGGATCAGTGATCTGCACGGTTCAACACGCATGTGATTCGCGGATCAATTGCAAGTTTAACCGCAATAGAGTGAAAGGTTATTATTTGCATGTGTTTTGCTAGTTTACACATTCAATAGATTTTAAAACAATTCCAGCGCTTGAAGAGGCAAAAGAGAATTTAATTCGCTACTCGTGCGCTGTTATCTGTGCGCACAGCCGCACACACCCGAGGCGCGTTTCAGATAGCGTGCGAACTCTGAATTGATTCAACTTTCACGTCCCCATGCACTTGGATGGAGACATACACACAAACTATGCCAGTCAAAATACCCATCTTGGCAAGTATTCTCGTAAACACATTCGGTTATGTCTTAAGTGAACGAGTTGAGAAAGAAATCATTATATTGGATCTGTGTGTGGGGTCTTAAAGTGACAGCAACCTATAAATGCCTGCTGTTAATCAAACAACAAAACACAGCTTTAACAAAGATTAAACTATATTAAATTTATACAGTGAACATTTGTTATTTTACATTTAATTATTACATTTCTGTACCCGAAATGAATACTACAGTTAGACCTTAATTTATTTGTAACTTTGTTATGTTGTATTTATCAATGCTTGTAATTTGGTGTACAGTATTTGTCCTTTTTACTGTCTGTTCACTTGGCTTTAATAATGTTTTAACTTTATTAGTTAGGCTAGTAGTTTTTGCTGTGGTATCGAAGTACTTAAAGTGAGCTTTAAGTAATGAATGAAAAGCAAAGTTAAAGCAATTTTTTTTTTCTTGTTGATCCGAAAAATGATCCGATCCGTGACTTAACTGTAATATGATCCGAACCGTGTGTTTTGTGATCCGTTGAACCACTAGAACTGACTAATTATTAAAAAGCCATGTTCGGTTGACATCTTTTCCGACTGAGAGACAAATTCACCTTAAACATTTCCAACATGTTATGCATGTCTAATTAGCTGACCGAGATGTGTTTTGAAATCTCTTCACGTTGTCTGGTCCTGAGGACAGTATCCTGGGTGAAAGGTGACTGATGTTGAGTGATGTGTCCATCGTGGTCGCCCCATGAAAGGACAGAGAGTGTCGTCTGAACAGGTGGCTTCTTGGACAGGGTTCCTGGTGATGAATGACATCCATTCAGGGGTGCAAGAAAGATTTTGTTTAGTCACATAAAGAGGAAAAAATGGTGTCGCTCTTGGCCTTGGTGTCCAGTTGGATGAGTGACTGACCCTGTACAAATCCTCTGAGCCCTGGAATGGGATTCAGAACATGTTGCCCTGTGACCCCTGAAGCTGAGGGGACAGAAAAGCTTATAAAATCGGATTAGTTAGTTCTAAATGCTTTTATTGATCAGATCTGTAAATATTTATGGATGATTCGTGAAATAAGGTTGTAATAAATCCTCAGGTTAAGCTCTGTCTTTATAAAAAATATCATAAACCTAGGAAAAACCATAGTACACTCAAAAAAATATTTCTATAGCCTGTTTTCAAGATTTATAAATTTCAATTGTATAGTAAAATTACATCAAATTGATTATGGATTAAAAAAAAAAAACTAGAACTTAATAAAACATATAAATCTTAATGGAACAAGGGAATGGACCATTTCAGTTTATGAGATTCATATTCATAAGGGGTAACGCATTACAAGTAACTCGAGTTAAGTAATCGGATTACTTTTTCCAAAGGAAAGCAAAAAAAGGAGAGGCAGAAAGAGTGTGAGCTCATTATAAAAGGCTGTCTTTATGCCAGGGTTCGTGAGTGTTTTACACAGAGAGTTGACTCCTGTTTGACCTCTCGCTGATCGGCCTGGTATCACACATTTCCTACAGAATAAAGCTTAATGCATGAAGGGAAATGCATGCAACTGTTTTATGTCAACTTTGAGAGAGCGGTACGTACACTGCACCAGATATCCATCTCTATTACTGAGTATCTGTTTGACATTATTAAAAGACTGAATTCATCTGGTGTGATTCATTTTCATTCAATCACAGCTGTAGAGGCCAGACCTCCATCTGGAGTGTGTAAGGGAGTCCTCCATCTGACCTTCACCGTCTACATTTTAATCTGAGAAAGAGGAAGGACCCTATAAAGCCCAAACAAGCAGCCAGACTCACTAGACTCGGAGAAACAAACATCTTCCATTTGAGTGTGATAGAAGGTAAAAACATTTACTACCTGCAGGATCTGTTTATAAGCTCTGTACCTGGATGGTCCAGACATTCACCCCAAACTCAAATGCTATTTGAAGATTCAATCAGTCCTACTATAAAACTTTCCACTCTTAAAAACACAGATTCCAAAAGGGGGTTTCCGCATTGATGCCATAGAAGAAACATTTTTGGTTCCCCAAAGAACCTACCCCTTTTCCACCAGCATGAACCGGGTTGGCTTACTGTCGAGCCTTCTAAGAACCGGTTTGCCTTTCCACAAGCTAGAAAGCCACCACAGAGCCAGGTCTTACGTCACTGTATACGTCTCATCTTTCCCAGCAATGCTAGAGCGACAGCGCCAAACACAAACACACCATCAACAATGGCGGATGTTGCGTTACTATTGATGCTCACGGCTTTGCGAACCTACATCGGCATCCAAGTACAGAGAATCCAATGTGTTCGTGCAGCTCGTTGTAATTTGTTTAGACGGAGATTACAATCGATCTGCTATTAGCTCGATTAGCTGCTATTTCAAAAATGCCGGTCACAAGTTTCTGTTCATCTTGTTGGTTACGGTAACCCTACCCCAGCCCCTGATGCAAGCGGTTCTTACTTCTAGACCAGCAATGCTTTGGTGCTACTTACAAACCACTTTTCCTAGTTCAGAGCTGGTTCTTTGGGTGTCGAAAGAAAAAGAATTTATTTGAAACTAGGCTCTGGCTCTGAACCAGCACTCAAATGCCTTGGTGGAAAAGGGGTATCAGTGAACAGTTCTTAAAAGAACCATTTTTTTCTTAGTGTGAAGAACATTTTAATAATCTAAAGAACGTTTTTCAACTACTCTTAAGTTCTTTATTGTCATTGATGGTTCCATAAAGAACCTTTCACAACCTTGGATGCTTTCCATTGCACAGAAGGTTTTTTTATGGTGGAAAAGGGTTCTTTAGATTATTAAAATGCTCTTCACACTAGGAAAAAAATGGTTCTTTTAAGAACTGTTCACTTGAAAGGTTCTTTGGGGAACCAAATATGGTTCTTCTATGGCATCACTGCAAAAACCCTCTTTTGGAACCTTTATTTTTAAGAGAGTGTAATGGTGCGTTCACACCAGACGCGAATGAAGCGTTAAGCGCGAGTGATTTACATGTTAAATCAATGCAAAGACGTGAATAGACATCCTGTGGCGATTCGCGCGAATGAGGCGGCGCGAATAGAGCGTTTCGGGCGTTTGATGCACGTAACGCGAGTTGAAAAATCTGAACTTTGGCGAAAATTCGCGCCGCGTTAACCAATCAGGAGCTTGCTCTAGTAGTGACGTGATTACGACGCAGCGAGAGGAGGCAGAAATCCGAAACAACAATGGAGGACAAAATCATCGTCGCTGTACGATACATCTTCATACTTTTATAGAAACAGGAATAAAAAGGATCTTGCTTGGAAGAAAGTGAGTGAGGAGATCGGACAATCTGGTAAGTTGTAAAAAACGCTCTTTACTCAATTTGAGCTATATATATACATATTGAGACTACAAGCTAGCTAAAGCCAGGAAACTACTTTTCCGCTGACGAGTTGATGTGTTTATTCAGAGGAAGTGTGCAGAAACGAGACTGGAGCCGCCTGACAGAAGCCCCTCTCATGACGCGAATTCGCGTGTGTTGTGAAGTGAATTTCACGCGCGAATGAAGTGAGTAAACTCAAAATGTTCAAGCGTCCAACTACGCGCGAATAGCGCGATTTATTCGCGCAAGTCGCGTCTGGTGTGAACGCTCCATGAGAACCTTTTATGGTATGGAAAGGTTCCATGGATGTTAAAGGTTCTTCATGGAACCATAGATGCCAGTAAAGAACCATTATTGTCATCTATGGCATCTGTCTTTATGATATAGCACTGAAATTGCCCATGAAATTTAAATTGAGACTTTTTTAATTTCTTAATACCAGTTTTTTGTCTTATTGCGAATGATTCATTGGTGCATGTCATTTCAAACCAAGGCCACGGCCTCATCCATTCAGTTACCATTGAATAAAATCCCTTTCCACACTTTTTCCTTTATAGAATTTTTCTGATTCACTCAGAAATACTGTATGTTACATTGCAGAAGTAAAATGGATTGTGTATCCATAAACACACCACAAGCTGAGAGCCAAAACTGTAACAACAGGTGAACCAGAAGGAAGGCCTAAATAACACTGATTACATGTGAGAGAACAAGCTGCATCCAAATTCAAATACTTATGGAAGCTTGTTTCCGCCACTAAATAAAAAAATAAAAAAGGTAATCGTGACTTTTTATCTCACGATTCTTACTTTTTTTCTTAGAATTGCGAGATTTAAAAAGTCAAGAATTGTGTGTTATAAAGTCAGAATTGCCCCTTAGCAAAGACCCGCCCCCCTTAGTTACTGTTGCTTTGTCCGACAAGCCATGGCTCTGTCACGCCACACAGAGTGAAAAATACATTACGGAGCAAAGAGGACACTGACAACACATTGACAGACAAGACAGAGCAGGTTACTTATGATATTAAACAAAGTCCCAGCTTTCAAATTGTGTACTTTTTTTTAGGAAATTCGAACAATAAAAACTGTTTTGTGGATCTTTAATGTGTCGTGACAGATTGCTGTAGCGCCTCAGTTCAAGCGGCTCGTGAACCGATCATCTCTTCCTACTAGTTCATTTATAGCATCAAATAAACATGAATGAACATGAGAAGGAATTTTGTTTCAAACGCAGAAAGACGTCTGTACACGCCATTTTTCAAGTTCAAGTCCACCAAGGTTAATCTTCTAACTCCTGACTGCTTTGTCAGACAAAATGGCGGATTCGGCGTTATGATTGGTTAGATCGCTTGTCAGTCAAACTCCCGGCGAAGGGTCAATTGCTACATATAAAGTCGCATTTCTGACTTTTTTCTCACAATGGCGAGTTTTTGTCATGCAATTCTGACTTTTTACTCAGAATTACGATATAAACTCACAATTGTGAGTTATAAAGTCAGAACTGCTTGATATAAACTCACAATTGCGTCATAAAAATTATAAAATAAGTCAGAATTATGAGTTTATATCTCACAATTCTGACTGTATAACATGCAATTGCGAGTTATAAAGTCAGAATTGTGAGAAGTCTTTTTTTCCTCACAATTGGACATAACACGCAATTGCAAGTTTATATCACAATCCTGAAAAAAGTTAGAATTGCGAGAAAAAAAGTTAGAATTGCGAGAAAAAAAGTCAGAATTGCGAGAAATAAACTTGCAATTGCCTTTTTTATGGCGGAAACAATCTTCCTTAAACACTTCCCTAGTAGGAGAAAAAAAGAGCCAAAAGAGTAGTATGTCCAAATTCATAGTATTCAAAAAAACAGTAGGCAAAAAATCCCTGGATGACCTAATTCTTCCGCTGAGATTTTGAAATGCGCATTCGATGGACACTTTACTATTCCATGAGGCCACGAAGCTGGTAGGTCACATGACAGTAACAACATGGCGGATGTAGTACATCCGAATTTCATTCATACTACCCATATTCATGCTATATAGAACGTACCTTTTTAATGGTCACGAAGTAAGTTCAACTTAAAATGTAGTACCTACTCAGACAGTTCGCCATTTTGGACGCACCAATAGTCTGATTCATTGATAGATAAAATAAGGAAAATGCACATATCTGACCAATTTCCATTTAATGGAAAATGTGTTTGAAGGGTTGTAGATGTGAATGAGAATTACAGCAGCAGAACAGGAAAAGAAAAATAATCCTCGGGTAATAATTCATCACACACATTCCCTGCCATCCCAACCTGGAGATAGAGTGACGCAGATACATAACGGTCACCTGATGCTCTTTCATATTGAAAAGAAAAAAAAAGAGATCCATTACCATATTTACACTGAAAATAAGATGCAATATTATTAATCACATTCTGGAAATCTCTGAAGATAGATACACATTTACATATTAACACCCATACTCTGCATAGTGCTCTAAATATCACAAGAAACATATTCCTTCTCGGTCTAGTATACGTCTGTGTGCAATAAAAGATGCCGGCTGACATTACACACCAAAAAAAGACGGGCTTTTGACACCCTGACACTGCAGACTAAAAGTAAATCGCTGAAAGCATTAACTGGAATATTATTTCACTGCAAGCCATTACCACCAAGGTATATTTTTGTTTTATGTCCCTAATTCATAATCAGCACTCACAAACAGTCAGGGAACAAATATCTGCAGTGTTTTAGCAGATATATATTATGCAAGAGGAACACAAGAGGATCATTTTGGTCAAGTTACACTGGATATCTAATGGATGATGATATCATTTGGGTTAATGCTTCATGATTCAAACTCATTTAGGCATCTGACTAGTCAGGTATTACTGAGATGGAATTGGAATGACAAATATCGTAGTTTACGTTATTGCACATATAGTTGATTATGTCAGGTTACATATTATAAAACATCTCACAGGCTTCTTTGATGGCCACAGACATAGAAAGACACACAGTAACCTCCTCCTCCTCCTCCTCGGAAGCTTCTTCTCCTCCGTGATGAAGTGCTTCTTTCTCCAGGCTTTTTTTCTTTTTGGTTCTTGATTTTTGGATTGCAGGGCAAAGAGTTCTGCCTTCAAACCCACATCTACAGACTAATGATGAGGGGTGTTTGAGCAGGTCTGTCTGCTTGCCCCGGGCCCAAAGGAAAAATATGCAAAAAAAAAAAAAAAAAGAAGAAGAAGAAGATGAAGAAGAGGAATAGCAGAGGGGGACAGGATAGACCGTCTGGAGTAGGTGCGCATGTCCTAATCGGCGTATATAATAAAACCAGAGAAGGTGCTGTACTTGTTGTTGTTCCCCCCATGGGCTTTTCCCCCGTCTAGTTTGATGTAGACTTCGTCTCCGGGCTCCAGGTGAAGAACGGCGCTGTTGCTGGCGTAGTCGTAGTTTTGATCTGCGTCCTGGGCGATGGCGCTGGCACGGACCTGCGGGAGGAAAAGAACATTTAGTGCAACGTTTCAGCTGTTAGATGGCGAAGCTGCATATGATATACAGGCTTTCCATGCGTATATATTAGGTCTCAAGTCTTCATAGACCTAATAAAACCCAGCAAAAAAAAAAAAAAAAAGACTGGGTAAGGTCTGCATGTTTAGTGAAGTATAACATATATATGTAAATATATATGTTAATATTATCATATTGGCCACACCCACAAACCTTTGGTATCAACAAAATGTGCCTAATTGTTTCTTTAAGATACACCAGGACTTAAAACATTGGCATGTAACTTTTGTATTTTATTGTAATATGCATGCCATTGTTTTAAGTATGTCAAAATATGACACATTTATTGGATCTGAGGATATATATTGTGATATATTTTATGTTGTCATATGAGCAAAAACTGGATCCTGGTGTTACATGAAGCATGTAAAATTGCTTTTACTCACTCAAGGTGTTGCATCTATTAACACATTTGATTTACGTTTATAACTTGGGTGTGAATACATTCAAGTCATTAATTTTCACCTTGTGAAACTGCTCAATCCGACATTAATTTTTAAGCGCTCTACCTGAAAACCCAATCCAAATTGCTACATGAACTCAAGTCTGATACTATTTTATTGTAATAAATATATCAATTAATTTCATAAGACAAATGGATTTTTTTCTCTTCTTGATTAAATTAGTAAAAGCAGAAAGTGCTGGATTATTATAAAAAACAAACAAAAAACACCTGCATTCATCCATAAACATCTGGAAGAAAGATACTGCTCATTGTTTTAAAATACATTTCTCAAATCAGAACACCAGAATATGACATGAAAAGTTCAACAGTTGATTAAATTTGAGTGAAATTGATATAAAAGTTAATAATAATAATATTGATAATACTACTTATTATTGTTGTTGTTATTCATATTAGTATTACATCTTGACATACTGTAATAATAATATTAATAAATATAGGTTACAAACAATAGTCATTAATAACTTTAAGTAGTAATTAATTACTGTTCATTGTTTGATGGTCGTGATAGTCTGATCCTTTTATCACATATATTTCAACAGCCCTTTTGGAAAATGATTTTATACACATATATAGGTCAGAAATTATCTAAATAATCATTTCAATACACATATTTTACATGCAGAAGATCTGAGATTTTTGAAAAACTACAAGAATCCTTCCTTTGAACAGAAAATTTTCACGTGTGATTTTCTGAGGATGGAAACAAACGTTTACATTATCAGATGAATCAACACAGCTTTTATCCCTGAACATATTTTAGAAAGAAAGAAAGAAAGAAAGAAAAAAGTTATTAGGTTTATAATGTCTTTTAATGTTTTATGTCATATTTTAGTGCCTTAAGTTGTGCGCGTGTTTGTTTGTGTGTGCGCGCACGCGCTCACCTGGTTGTTCTTGCACAGATCAGCCCACATGCTGGTTCCGTCTCCTCCTCGCATGAGCACATGGTAGGTAAAGAAGTATATTCCCGGTATGGAGCAGGTGAATTTGCCCGTGGTGGGGTCGTAATGATTCCCGAGATTCGTGACCACGTCGTCAAACTTCAGCAGCTCGTAGCCCTCGTGCTGTTTTTTGAGCCCTGCGTAAAAGGCGATTTTGGGCACGGTGCTGTAGGTGGCTGCGCTGATGGCACCGGTGGCCATATTTGGTCCCGGCTGCCCGGGTAATCCAGGTCGACCTGGTTCCCCCATCTCTCCGGGAGGTCCAGGGGGTCCGGGTGGTCCTGGTTCACCGGGAGGCCCCCTCGGTCCCGCTTTCCCCGGGCGTCCCGGTTCACCTTTCGGACCTTGTATAAAAGTTGGTAAAGACTGCATAAGGTTGCTGTCCCGGGCCGGATCTGCTGAGACAGTGCTGGTCGGAGATTTGGTACCGTAAGGATCGCAAACCATCCTGCAGGTGCCGAGCATCTCGTAGTGCGCGGCGGATGTCCCGGCAGAGCTCACCAAAACCGGGATTAGGATCACCAGCACCAGGACCATGACCACACCAAGCACCCCAGCCGCGATCAGCCGCTTCCTGCCGACGAGCCGCGTCAGCACCGGCCGATCCTCCTGTCTGCTTTTGGGCGAAATTTTGAAGGTTGGTGAGGCACCACTACAGATGAGAAAAAAAGTCCGATGGGTTTTGTTAATGAACTTTTGGCCCGGGCCCCAAACAGCCTCTCTTTTTTTCTTCTTGTCCTCTTCTCTCACTTAACTTGTTTTCTGCTGATGTTGGCTCACTCACAGCCCTGCTTCAGCATCAGCATCTCTCCAGAAGCGCATCACCATCAGCGTCTCTCCACATGTGGACGCGCAAAGAAAAACTCCACTGACGGACGAGAAAAGCTGCCTGAGATCCTTGAAGACAACCCCGGTATCCTTCCCTCGCTTTTAAAGTCTTTCCTCTGTGCACAAAAGACGGGATGAGCTGGATAAAGGTGGATGTCATGAAAATCTGGAGAACTGAGACGCTCTGCGTGAGTGTGAGCGCAGGACACGAGAGAGAAGAGGGAGGGAGAGATCCAGCACTGTCTTATAACACACCAAAACGCAAAATCACAGACATCTACTAGATCAAACACCTACACAGGAGAGACATAATAATAATAATAATAATAATAAAAACAAGTCTAGACTGTTAAACACACTTGAAAGACAGTGGGGCATGTTGTCACACTCTATAGGGAACCTACTGATCATTAACACTGAATTGAGATAAACTATGAAATACTTTCTTAAGTTAAAAAAGGCCATTAAATCTATTACAAACTACTTAAAGGATTTGGATAGAATTTTTATATATTTAAATAAATACAAAATTATTATAATAGTATTTAAACAATAAAAATGTAACAAAAATATCAAAAACTGTTTTGGGTAAAACAAATTGTAATCAATGGAGAGTATAATTCAAATATATAACTTAATTACTAAAATGTTATCTGTACACACACACACAAACATTTTATATTTTATGTCAATAGATGAACATTTGGATGAAAAGTTTAGTCCACCATGGATAAAACAATACTCTAAAAAATTGTTTTTTTGTTTTTTTTAACCCAAATGCTGGGTTCAGCCTGTTGGGTCATTTTATTGGGTTATTTTTTAATATTTTTACCCAGGTGCTTTTCTGTAACTCAGCTGCTGGGTCATCACATGCCTACCCAGCGCTTGGTCAGTGTAACCCAATGTTGGGTAGTCTGTGCCAAACCGGTTTAAACTGGATACAACGGTCATTTTGTTTTCTGTTCTGAGAGAAAACGTCCTGAGGGGAAACTTCCTGAATGAAATTAAGGTTTGTGTTGCATTCCTATCTAATTATTACCGTATAGGAAATATGAAAACATCTGTAGTCTCACATTTTACCTTTTTTTGTTTACATGTACGTCGCAGCTAACTCTGCTTGAGACGCTAGCTAAACGACGCGTCGGCGCCACCATGGAAGTTTCACCTCCCTCAAAACAAATCCGCGACCAGGGCTGAAACACGACGCGACATCGCTGTCATGTGTAAAAGTTGACGTGCGCATGTTGATCTGTGCGCTAGCGTCGAAGCTGTGGTCGTGCTATGCGTATGACGGTTTGAAACTTAATGCCTGACAGATGAGATGGCACAAGGTAAAGCTGTTTTTATGTAACTTTTCAAAAATGAATAGGCCTATATAGGATTGTCATTTAATGAACTGGAAGAGCCTACCGATACCAGTTTTCTTCCCACAGATTCCCATATTGGCTGCTGATGCTGCTCCTGTCACGTCCTAAAACATTTGCTAAATGTTTTTGAGTATTTTATGATTGTAAAAGACTGACTTGCCATTGAATAAAAAATAGTGTATATGAACTGTTCCTGTCCTATATACAACAGAGATTTTAGAATGCATTTTTATTATTTAAAATGAAAAACCTTCAATATCAAATTTACTGACCCAGCACTGACAAAAAAACAAAAAAAACAACAGCAAATGGGTTAATTTATAAAACAGCATGTGTTCTGTTCAATATTTACCCAGCGCTGGGTTGCCAAATAACCCAGAAATGGTTGTTTTTAACACAGCATTTTAATTCATTTAATTCATTTTGACTTTTGAATCAAAAATGATTACATTACTTGACGTGTGTTTCTTTAACTTTTAGATGTGCAACCCCAAATGTCTGCATTCGTACAGTTCCCTTTTTAGTCAAGTTGATGTTCTAGGTCAAGGCACAGTGAAAAATGAAGCTATTGGAAATGTTTATTCATGTATCCCTGAGAATGAGCTTTGAAGGTACAGCGCAACCACAAAACGACACGTATGCCAATAGTATAGACCTGCCAGTGATGCCCTGCCACTACAGGATGCAAGAACAAATCATTCATTTAACTCCAATCTGGGAATCGACCACCTTGCAGTTGCACAACTGTGTGCTACTGAACGGCTGAGGTGCATCTGATGAATTCAACAGGTTAGTAACCTCTGTTTGGTTAGATGGACTGGTTGCCTCTACAGCAGTGGCATTGGCACTGAATCTGTTGTATTGTTCCGAGTTTTGACTCAGCGAGGTCTTGAACGCACCCAATTATCTTCGGACAACACAATGGGCCACTATCCATACTGCTTACCCTGGGCGCTTGATGAAAGTCTAGGTTCAACAGCGTCTCCGACGACGCCATTTCATTGGTCAGCATGGGACCTGCTCTCCAGAGGAGTTTCCCTCACCCCATAAATCAAGCGGCAAAAATCAATGACCTCGGTTAGCTAGGGCCGTAATGCCCTTCAGCGTATGAGCTGCATAGAGAGTACGCCACGAGAAATCGTTTTAAACGGGGTGATAAAACAAACTAAACAAACAAAAAAAGTAATCAAGCCGAGCAAAATCGCTACAAGTCTGTAACTCAAGCAAGGGAAAAAGACATTCAAGGATTTCTCTGAAAGGTCAGTGAGTAATTGTCGGCCGTGCTGCATGCATGGTGATCCATCGCCGTTCGGACTCATTTTTAAACTTCAATGTCCCACTTCCTATCGACGCTGGCAGAAGGATGGGACAAGCTCGGGTCGGGATCTAAAGAACCGTTTCTCCGCAGAGCAAGAGATTGATCGCCTGAAGACTTTAACCATAATGAATGTCCAACAGTTTGTGGAAAACTTTTAAAAACCACACCTCTCCAAGACTCATCATTTGAAATGCAAAGAAAACTTTTGAAAGTGGATGAAGAATTCGGGGGGAAGAGAGACAGTTAAAGAGTGGAAGAGGTTCGGTACGCGGTGTGGACTTTGCCATGGACAGATGTTCCTGCTGAGCACAAGAGGAAAGTGTATTGGGGCGAACGTGCGCTGGACAGATGTGCCTGCTGAGAGTGTTCGAGAGAACAGAGAGTGTGAACGAGGAGGACAGGGCGACGCACACACGGCGTCTGGAAGGGGTAATAATAATGTGAGCAGAATATTAGCAAAGAGAGACAGGAAATCCCACGCGGCTATCGTGGACCTTCTACAAACACAAGCGCACACCCCATCAACATCATCTGACTCACAGCACTGAAAGGTCAGCTCCTTTACCCCTGATCTCCTGTCATGGAGGTGGTCCGGACCATGACAGGGCCTCCAATGGGAAAATCATTTTTAGATGTGATGATCCTTTGTAGCCATTTCAGATCACACCCTGCAAATCAAGCATTCTGCTTCAGAAATTTCTTTCAAGTGGCTTCGAACTTTAACTTTTTTTCAAGCATTTAAAGGGTTAGTTCATCCAAAAATGAAAATTCTGTCATTATTTACTCACCCTCATGTCGTTCCACATCTGTAAGACCTTCGTTCATCTTCGGAACACAAATGAAGATATTTTTAATGAAATCCGAGAGGTTTCTGTCCCTCCATTGAGATCCAACGCAACTACCGCTTTCAAGGTGCAGAAAGGTAGGAAAAACATCATTAAAGTAATCCATGTGTAATCCAGTAATCCAACTTCGATTTAATGAAGCGACGCAAGTGCTTTGTTTGCACAAAAAACATAATTAACCACTTTACAAAACAATATTATCCAAAGCGTGTTCACGCAACAATGTCAGCTCTCGCATCAACACAACACGCATGCGTCATGAAGCTCTCGTGAACGCGTTGCAGATCAGTATTTTCGTAAATAAAGTGGTAAATTATGTTTTTTTGCGCAAATAAAGCACTTGCGTCGCTGCATAAAAATTGAGGTTAAACCACTGGAGTCACATGGATTACTTTAATGATGTCTTTACTACCTTTCTGGGGCTTGAAAGTGGTAGTTGCATTGGCTGTCAATGGAGGGACAGAAAGCTCTCATATTTCATTAAAAATATCTTCATTTGTGTTCTGAAGATGAACAAAAGTCTTACGGATGTGGAACGACACGAGGATGAGTAATTAAAGGGTTAGTTCACCCAAAAATGAAAATTCTGTCATTTATTACTCACCCTCATGTCGTTCCATACCCGTAAGACCTTCGTTCATCTTTGGAACACAAATGAAGATATTTTTTATGAAATCTGATAGTTTTTTTTTTTTTTTTAATCCCCCATAGACAGCAATTTAACCACCACTTTCAAGGTCCAGAAAGGTACTAAAGACATGTTAAAATAGTCCACGTGACTGCGGTGGTTCAACCTTAATTTTATGAAGCGATGAGAGACGGACTCGATTACGTCATTCGTTGTGCTTCATGGGAATGGGCGGAGATAACAAGATCTTTTGGGGCATTTTGCTTGTTTCCACTCTCTGATTGGTGGAATTTTCTGTACAGCATCATGGGTAATGCAATTTCACCTTGAATTCCGCTGTTAAACACAATTATTTTAAAACTTGCTTCAACATAAGCAAATACCATCCATTAACAACCTCATAGCTCACAGTAGGGCTGACTTTAATGGTTTATAAGTTATTGTTAAAAATCAATTTCCCTATGGAGAGTTTTCTTCCGGAACAACTATTATGCTCTATAGACAATGGACATTGTTTTTGACCAATGAGCTACTTTTAGTTTGGTGAGACAAAATGCTACAAAATTAAAATGACAAAACTGTAAATTATATAATCAGTTACATATTTAAAAAAATATTAGCTACTTTTTGTTAGCATCTTTTATAGTAGCAAACTCCTTTTTCAAAATAATTTAAATTATGAGAAGCATAATAAAGTTTCAACATAATGGTTAAATAACTTAAAACAGCTCACAAAAGTAAAACCCATTTGACAATTTACATGTAAAAGTAAGCTTATTCAACGTGTATTCTTGTGTCTGTTTACTCAGTTGCACAATTTTCTGTGTATGTTGTAAATCTATTATTGCGTAAACTGTCAGATTCAATTCATTTTAAACAATTTACACAAATTCTTGTTGCATGAATGAAAAGTTTTTATAGTACAACTTAGTTGAACATTATCTGGTCATACCAGTATACAGTTCAAAAGTTTGGGGTCAGTAAGATGTTTATTTTTAAAGAAATTAATACTTTTATTCAGCAAGGGTGTACCATGGTTTCCACAAAAAAATCTTTTTCAACATTGATAATAATCAGAAATGTTTCTTGAGCAGCCTATTAGAATGATTTCAGTTATTTTAAATTGTAATAATTGTTCAAAATATTACTGTTTTAAGGTCATTTAAATCAAATAAATGCAGCCTTGGTGAGCATAAGAGACTTCTTTCAAAAAAAATAAATAAAAAAAAAATCACACCAACCCCAAACTTTTAAATGAAAGTATACATTTTAGAAGGTTTTATGATCTTATGATCTGAACTTATGATCTGCCAGACTGCTGAAAGAAAAACTGAATCATCCAACAAAATGGTGACTTTATTTCAATGTCAAAAATTCAGTACATTGCACACTGCTCTGTGTGCATATGATAAAAGATATGAAAATATTACAACTTTAAATGTGATTGCAATAAAACAGCTTGTGACCCTTTTTAAAATAAACAATAACACATCCGTAAAAAAGTAAAACTTAAATTCAGCCAAGCTTTGCAGAATTAGAAGATTTTAGTGTACGCAATCTAAAGCTGTAGTGAACGCAGCAGAAATGACAATTATTGTTGCATGATTAATCGCAAACTGGTTCTTTACAAACACCATTGTACTGTATATAGTTCTGTAAAAAGCTGTATTGTCATGTTAACTTGAATACCTAGTAAGAAACAATGGCCAACCGCTTCAAAAAATACCATCTGTGGTTTGTTGCGATATCTTGTTGACCCTCTTAAATGGCCACCGGGGTGTTTCTGTCTGGTATCTGCTGTGTACCATCTGAAACTCCCGTTTGCAGCCATTCATATCTGTCATTAAGAGGCAGAGAAAGCAGTCAGCGGTGTCCCCCCGGAGACCTGACACAATCCTACTCAGACTCCACTAAGACCCCCAAACTCCTGCTAAATCCCTCTTTGGTTACAAAACACTCGTCACCACCTCCCAAAATTCACTGCTCTCCTCGTCTGGATGGTTGAATAGGACAACACTCCTGCCGCCTCTCAAGAGACGCAACAGACGTGTTCAGAAATCTGATTAGCACCCGACGCAGGTCTGAATTGACAGAAGTAGCACTTTGAAGGCAAAAAGTGGCACTGGACAAGAAGGACACTTCTTAAACGTGGAAGAAATGATTGGCGCGTATCAAGGGTGGAGCCATTTGGAGGTTACATGATTAACGTAATACTGAAGCAATAAAAAACATACTTTATGAATAAATATCAAATAAAGAAGGCACATGCAGTGAGGTTCATCTCGGATGGTCGGATCAGCTCTTCGTCGCCCTCTTCTTCACTTGTTCTTGGCCGCCAGCGGCTTGCGGCTGATCTTCTTTGATTTGTCGGCATTCTTTTTGGGCGCCTCTGGGTTGGCTTGCATGTGTCGCCCGTAAAGACTGCAAAACACAAACAGACATTGTGTGATCACACCTGGCTGCTCGTAGGTTCTGCAAAAGGCTTGAATACAGAGTAGCGAGGAAGAGGAGTTATATTTTTAGTGTTAACCAGCTGAAAGAGGATTAATTGAGTCCAACACACTGACGGGTCCCCCACTGGGACACTGAACTCTCTGTGCTGTCCAACACCCCTCGGCTACAGCTGTGTATGGCACAGAGAGACAATTATCCACAACCACCCTACACACAGAGCAGAGAGAGAGAGAGGAGGACATGTAGGGAGAGCAATTTCCAGTCCAGTGGTCCCTCTCTATTTCAGAAGCACTCAAAGGCTGGGTTCAGTGATACAAGGGAGAAGACAAAGAGAGAGTAAGAAACAGACTTAAAGTGAATGAGAGTGACAATGTTTATTACGGAGGCAGGATTCATTGGCTCTGTACCAAAACCTACTGAGCTGCTTTGCTCTACACTGCCTACACAGGCAACATCCTGAAATGAAACTAGGGCTGTTGATTTAACTCGTGAATTAAATAAATTAGTTATGGAAAAATAACGCAAATAAAATGATTTAATGTTTCTGAATGAATACGAGTTTTGAGCGAATCAATCGGGTAAACCAATGATTCAATCACTCATTCATAAAGAGAGCCATTTACTATATTCCTGAATGAATCAGCCATTTGAACGAATTGAATGAATGAATGACTCAATGACTTACTCAGACATTTACCGCCACCTACTGGCAGTTTTAGTTTCTTATTTAGAGTATCATTTAAAAAAAAATAAATATATATATATATACTTTCTTATTTTGGGGGTAGTTTGCCCAGAAATGAAAATTCTGTTTATTTACATTTACTCATGTTGTTTCAAACCTGTATGACTTTCTTTCTTTTGTGGAACATAAAAGAAGATCTTTTGAAGAATGTTGGTAACCAAACTGTTTTTGTCTGTAAACATATAAATACCAATTCAGATGCAGCTTCTGTAAAAAACATAATAGCTGTTGTAGCTTAAACGTTTATGTGTAATAAATTCTGTTAAATTCAATAAAATATTTCTTTCTAAAGCTATTTTTTGTAGTCTATTTGATGCTTTTCTCATTTAACACAATAATGACTTTAAATTATCTTTTGGGGGTAATTTCTTAATTTGTGATTAATTAGATTAATTAATCGGCACATCATGTAATTAATTCAATAAAAAAAAATGATGATCAGATAATTCTGATTAAAATCAGAATTGAACCAGAAATTATGTCTTTTCTTCCCTATTGTCGTCTCTGTATGACTTTCTTTCTTCTGTGAAACACAAAAGAAGATATTTTGTCTCAGTTTTTTCTTTTTCTTTTTTTTTTTTTTTCATAAAATTAAATTTGTGGTATGGAAGCCCATATCTGCCAAAAACATGCTTTGGTGTAAATAATGAAATACTAAGTCATAATTATGAGGGAAAAAAAAGTAAAAAAAATATGACATACTAAGTCATAGTTATGAGATAAAAAGTGAAACGAGATAAATAGAAAAAAAATCACGCTTTGGTAAATCATAATTATGTCACAATTACGAGGAAAAAAGTCATAATTATGACGTTAAAATTATGACAAAACATTCTGACAAAGTCGAAATTATGACAAAACATCAATTATGACAGTCAGGATTATGGAAAAAAAGTAAAAGTTATGAGATAAAAGTAGTAATTATGACAAAAATCTACATGTCATAATTATGATTTGCGTCTTAAAAACATTTATGAAGCCATTTATGTCATAATTTTGACTTATGTCTTAAAAACATTTATGAAGCCATACATGTCATAATTTTTAATTTTTGTGTTATAATTACAACTTTTTATCACATAATCATGTCTTAGTATCTCCCTTATGTTGCGGAAATGGGCTTCCATAGTAGAGTGTCCTGCATTCTTCAAAATGTTCTGTTTCTGCAGAAGAAAGTAAGTCACAGAGGATTGAAATGACATTAGGGTGAGTATTTGATGACAGAATGTCCATTTTGGGGGAACTATTCCTTAAAAATGCTGTCTATGTAGCCAGCATACTAGGTTTTGGAACACAGCTTTAGTCCGTGCAGCAGTTCTACTGCTTCCGTTACCTCATTAATACTTCTCCCTGATTGGATGTTGACACAGTGGCTGGTGATTGCAGGGTTGGCGGCTCTACACCAAGCATGCCTGGACCAGGACTATGACACTCCCAAGTGTAATTAAGAATACTATTTGAGGGAGAATTCTAATTGCAGTGCAGTGAAATGTCAAGCGGCAGCTCAGATTCATGACTAAAGTTCATATCAAATATTTACAAAGGACCACACACGGCCCGAGCGGAGAGAGCAGCTCTTAGCTTTTAAACCATTTTAATCACATTGCAAGAGGAAGTCACTAAATATTCTTACTGTAAGCAGACATTCAGCAGGTAATTTATGCAAAGTGACCTACAGTATACTTATTACAGGACACTTTGAATAAAGCAACTACCATATACTTACGACAGTCCTCTGAAGGAAGTGTAAAGGAATAGCTCAGTTAATAATGGAATGAATTGCACTTGCATACTTTCAAATATGAAGCGTCAAGGTTTCTATTGATCTCAATGACAAAACCAACAACGCTTGATATCTCTAAAGTCAAACCGAGTCTTGATGTGCCATATTTGAAGGGACAAGAATGCCAGTGTGGTTGTGATGATAACCAAATGACATCATTGACGTGAAACCATGGCACAACACATCTGAGCTAGTACAACGGAGGGTCATCAGTGACTAAATTTCGGTCTTTTCCCAACACAAAGCTTTCATTTGGCTTCCGTAGACTTGGAATATAATGTATGGACGTGTGCAGTAGTCGTATAAACTACTTTTATGGTGTTTTTGGTAATTTTTGGAGCTCCTTCCTCAATTACTTACATTGTACGAAAAAGGGCAACCTGTACATTCTGCACAAAATCTTATTTTGCACTACTAGAAGAAATAAATGACACGATTCAGTAGTGTCAAAAATTCTGACTTCGATACCAAGTCTGTACTGAAATGTTAAAAATGTGACGCTTTGAGCACTGTTGATTGGATTCGTAAACACCTCTGATTGGCCACTGTGTTCACATGCTCATCAGATATGTCTGTGATTGGCTATAATGATCAACGCAAGGGAGCGTTTCAAAAAACACGGAAGTGTTTGAATTTGAAAGTGTTTTGAAAGCGGGAGCGGGAGCGTTTGAAAGTAGGCGTCTATTAGCGGACTACTGTGTGTATCTGCGTAAGCGTTCAGTGAAGAGCATCTAAGATGTCGAACATGTTTTTGAAGCGTTGAGCCAATCACAGACATATCTGTTGAGCACGTGAACATAATGGCCAATCAGAGGTGTTTACGAATCCCCTCAACAGCGCTCAAAGCGTCACATTTTTAAAATTTCAGTACCGATACCAAGTCGGTACTTTTGACAACACGATTCAGTGAATTACAGAATTTTTATTTTTAGGAGAAATATTTCTTTGGTGACAGCTCATTGAATGCTCTTTACAAACTTTGAACCTACAACCTCAATTCTTCAACCAATACACCAAAATCCAATCCATTTTGCAAACCAAAGCAGGTTTGCAAAATGAAAACCTTTTTTCCCACCAAGTATGTACATGATCTGTTTTTGTCTTCTATAGTTTTGTGACATGTCTGTGCAGACGGCTGAGCACTTCTTTCATCAACAAGTCAGTCAGTCTCTCTCGTTCATTCCGTC
This sequence comes from Mylopharyngodon piceus, assembly GCA_039654765.1. NCBI lineage: Eukaryota > Metazoa > Chordata > Actinopteri > Cypriniformes > Xenocyprididae > Mylopharyngodon > Mylopharyngodon piceus. Next base: position 4,802,706 of record CM077444.1, on the reverse strand, counting down.
TCTTTGTATCTCTCTTAAGCACCAAGCTGCCGATCCGTCTGTGTGGTCCTGTCTGAGGTTCTTCCCTTGGGGCCCGGAGGTTCCCGTTCTTTCCTGCCTCCTCTGGAGCTGCCCAGCCAGGCGCAGAGGCAAAAGCCCAGCAGGGAGGCACTACTCAAGCCCCTACGGACCCTCAGAGTATGAGAATATCAGACTACAGCTTTTTATCTCACACATCCAAGGGAAAAACACACACACACACTCTTGTATATGTGGTTTACGGGGACTCTCCATAGGGGTAATGGTTTTTATACTGTACAAACTGTATATTCTATCCCCTTATACTAACCCTACCCCTAAACCTAACAATCACAGAAAACTTTTTTTTTTTTTTTTTTAATTAAAAAAAATGCAGAGTTTAGTATGTTTTTTTTTAAGCCACAGGAAGTGTCCTCGTAAACCATCTTTACGTTGTAATAACCATGTCATTATACACATTTGTGTCCTCAAACCTCCATATATAAGAACACACACACACACACACACACACACACATCACATCCAAAAAACTGCACTGTCTCCCAAAAATTAGCACTGACTGTTAAGTGTGTGCATGTGCTGGGTAAAGCATGTCTCTTCATATGTTTAATTCAGTGTGTGGTGATGAAGATACAAGGAATATGAGACCAAGAGGGTTTCACTTACAGAAAAAAAGAGAAAGCGGCCATTGCCAAAAAATAAATAGACTGTTTGACAGGGACAATACACATAAATTAACACATATTTAGCGAATTCTTATCTGTCGTCCCATAATGGTGTCACTATATTGCTAATGGCATGGAATCTATTTAGTGAATTTAGTAAATATGATAGTGGAAAGAGGACTTGAAATCACTGCCAAAGTCACGTGATTTCAGTAAACGAGGCTTTTTACGTCATAAGCATTTCAAAATTTCAATGGTTCACCACTGGGGGGGCGTGACTTTGGCAATTTGATACGCACTCCGAACCACTGATTCGAAACAAAAGATTCGTAAAGCTTCGAAGCTTCATGAAGCAGTGTTTTGAAATCGCCCATCACTAGATATTGTTGAATAAAGTCATTATTTCATTTTTTTTGGCACACAAAAAGTATTCTCGTCGCTTCATAACATTAAGGTTGAACCACTGAAATCACATGAACTGTTTTAAATATGTCTTTAGTAGCTTTCTGGGCATCTGAAAGTGTTAATTATCTTGCTGGCAATGGAGGCCTCACTGAGCCATCGGATTTTATCAAAAATATCTTAATTTGTGTTCCGAAGATGAACGAAGGCCTTACGGTTGTGGAACGACATAAGGGCAAGTAATTAATGACAGAATTTTCATTTTTGGGTGAACTAACCCTTTAAACTTGTGGTGAGTAGTTCAGTGTATCACTGTGCATTAAACATCAGGCCATGGCTCCAATGTAAACATATTTAAAATTTTATTTTAGGGTGTGTTAGTAATTCAGTTCGCTTGGTTCATTTGGTCTGGGCCATAAAAAAAACAAAACAAAAAAAACATACATTCAGTCCTGGTCCGCTTAGCGTTCACATTGGCATTTTAACACCAAACCTAAAGATACTGAACTTAAAGGCATAGGGATACGTTCACAACCTGATTGGTCGGCTTTTATGATGTATATTTCATGACAGAACTTACTGAACATCTAAAACAATGCTGTGTGCTGGGCTAAATGTCCGTAGCCTACATATAATGGTATTCTGGCCAACTGAGAACTCGTGAAGAGCTTATAAAATGTTTAAAGGAGTCAAAACAGTGGCAAGAATCCCTCCTTAACACACACAAACGAAGATCTGCTGCAAGGAGACGCGGTTCTGATGCCTGTACAGAACTGTGATGGGCAACATCATGACTATGACGAGAAAAAACAGGTATGCTTGAGCTTTCTGTCCTTTTTAGGTTCGCATTTTGTGAGATCATGTCCTGTTTTTGGTTCATTTAAATGTCTTTGGTCCGTGTTGCGTTCATATATCATTCGAGCCGCACCAGAGTTCGTTTGGAAGCGGACCAAGACCCATCTTTTCAGCGGTCTTGGTCTGCTTGTTTGGTGCGCACCAGGATTCGGATGGTAGTGTTCACACTTATTCGAATGAACCGCACTAACAAAGCAATTGAACCAAGGGTTCGTTTTAATCGAACCAAACATGCCAAGCGTGAACACACCATTGATTGAGTATTTAATCAAGCATTTTAATTGAACATTTGTAACTGCCAGAAGCAAACGACAAGGTCATTTAAAGATCAGGTGACTTTAAAAGGGTTCCTCTTTGACTCTCGTGATATGATCACACAGGCAGAAGGATTTTCACGAATCCGAGAGCATGTTAGTGAGCTCATACGTCCATGTAAGAAAGAAAGTTGTGTTTGTATGTGCGTCAACTGTGAGCCGTTTCTGAGCTGACTGAAGGAATCAGTGTTGACAGATGCACGTAGATGTTTGCGCTGGTGTCAGGGCTAAATTGGGCTGTTTTACAGGAGGCTGATATGCAGGGTGGTGTGAGCTGAATCTGAAAGCCGTTCTCTCTCTGTCAGTGTCCCGCAGGCTTGACGGACCCTCTGGCAAGAAGATAACGCTGAGAGGAACTCCCAACACATCTAACACAGTGTCTAAAGATCAACCCATGAAGGCTTCGTAATGCTGTCATCAACTGACCAAAGACTGCATCAGAATCCTGTCCAACAACTAAACTCTAATGTCAACTACTTATCTCAAAGTCTTTTAAAATGACTAATGCCTAATGAACTGGTCAAACTGATTCACAAAGCATTTAAAAATTACTCTACTGTCAACCTGTGAGATGGCTGACAACATAAATGTAATCTATATAAACTAAAACAAAAAACATAGTTCTCTGGAATACTTGATTCTGATTGGTCAACTGCAGCATTCTGCAGTCGATTTTTGTACCTTGTCCGCTAAACTGTGTAACTGACCCAGGCAACTGATTTCTTAGATATCTTTACTGGTTTGTCTCTCATCTCACTCTGCGGACTCATATAACACACTTTTTTTTTTTTTAAAGGAAATTTTTAAAAAAAATGTATCTGGAAATTTTTATTATTTATCTGGAAAGTAGCCATGTAATAAGTGGGACAATGAACTGTCCACTATGAATTTGATTCCTTTTTGAATCATTGTGTCGAATCATTTTGTGAAAACGACCAGCTGTTCATTATGTATGCCATATTCAATTGAAAAATAATTTTTTGCCAAAAATGTAATGCAATTATCTCTGAACACTTCTGAGTATTGATTCAAATGAATCAGTGAATCGAAACGAACCATTCAAACGAACCAATTCACTACAATTAATTGAACTTTCCAGTACTCCTCAGCATCAAATCTTTTTATTTGTCACAATAATGACATATTGGCATCAGATAAAAAAAAGAGAGGGGGAATAATACCAGGAGTATTATAACATATTACATCAGCTGGAGAGAGAGAACAAAGATATTGCTTGATAAATGCAGAGCTAATGTTGCAACTGCACATCTTTAAAAGGGAAACTGTCATATAATGCTGTGATTTCACTCTTTATATCTTCATATAACAGCATACCTTCAAACCTGCAGTCCGGTAAGGGTGGGAAAATCTTGCCCTGGTCTGTGAAAACATGTTGCCGCAGCAGCATTGCAGTGCTGAGCGGCTACAGTGTAAACATACAGATTTATTCCCCATTTATCTGCTTTCCTCATCATTTACAGCCAATTAAAAGTGGACCGGGACAGCAAAATCTACAGAAGCTGCTCCCAGACGCAGCCAGAGACTGTCTTTTTCCTGCGAGTGCTCCAGTTCCACATGGGATAATTAATCTCAGTTACAGTCAAGAGTGTCTAACACAGTCAGGGTGGCCGGTCATAAGTGTGTGTGTCAGAGACTGTTTTTTCACAGAGTGGATTCCATGTGCATGTTCAGGTGTGTCAGAGGTGAGAGGGAATGAATTAATGATAAATGTGTGGGTGACTTGTGGATCATTGATCGGTCATTGAGGTTGGAGGTAATTTGTAAATGATGTTCCTGCTGCTATTGCATTACACGAGATCTGAGATTATAGAGAATGAGATCAGGTAAACGAGCCTCAAACTCATGGATTACAAAACGGCAGTGGAAAACGGGGTCTAAATTGAAACTGATTGAACCTGAGCTGTAAAATTATGTCATGGCAGCTTTTGTATTTTACTGCTATATAAAAATTTTGACACCCTTTATTCAAATATTTGTTAAAGATTTTGTGCATAGTCGTGCTTGGAGTAAATTGTTTTATTTGTGATAACACAAAGAAACATGCAAATTGTGTGGACAATTTTTGGCCAGACCGTCTGTCATAAAAAGAAATAACACATGTAAAAACAAAAACCAACAAAAAAGAGAAAACCAACAAAATCAACTGATTATGTTTTAGTCAGTGCATGCTTTTTTGCAGTTTTTTGTTTTTCTCTTTTTTGTTTTTTTGATGTCCGGAGGGGATATTTGTTTTTAACTTGTTTTCATGACAAATTTATTTAAACATATTAAATAATTAAGACATTACTAACAGGTAAAGTAAATATAACGAATATATAAGCTAATATAGTGCATATATTTAGTGAAATGCTCTCCTCTAGAGTTAATTTTTCTAGTGAACTAACATGCTGTGGACACTAAATGACTTGCCTGAGGTAAATGTAATGGTACATGAGATATTATTTATTGATGTCTTTCCATGGTTGAAACACTGGTTGAGAGTTTAGATTACATGCACATCAAGATCGTCTGTTCATCTTCTTCTGCGTTTTTTCCAGACTTTTCTGATTCATTTATGTTAACTGTTCAAATAAAACAATACACTAAAGCAAATCAGACTTTATGATTCATTAAATGAACAAACTGTCCCGATTCACTTACTTTCAGATTCTTTTAAGCAAAATGTAATTACTTTCCAGCACTGATACTCTGCAACTAAAGAGCAGGGTTGTGGGAGACAAGTGTGAAAAGTGTGCAAGAAAAAGTACTTTTAAAAGATGTAGGGAGAGAGAGAGAGTGAAGGGGGAAAAAAGGATGAGGAAGCACATCACCGGCACACTCATATCTTGTACCCTTAACTACTGTTTAACACAAAGAACCTTGCAGCTAAACTTCTTTCAGCACAAATACACAATCACTAGACTCATCTCAGTATAAAACACTATCCGCGCTGACAGGACCAACGGAAATCCATGCACTAGCTAAATGAGAGTAAATGACAATAATGAAGACGGATGGTGAACAGGCGGCAGAGCGGCTCATAACTGATCTCTCCCCTGACGCCCCCATTATCAACAAGATCTGCAGGACCGAGCGACCCCATTACTGCACAAGACACGAGACAGCCAATCACAGCAGGCTTTACCACCACTTCTGTACCCCGTTTGTACATGTACAGTCATGCTACATTAGATCATCTACAAGATGAATGTTTTATGAAACATTCATTGTTCGGCTGAGAGTTACCCAGCACTCTCTAAGCCGATGCGAACAGTAAACAGAAAGGCTGTGCTGAGTTCGGGCTGTTAACGTGGCCTTTTATTGATAAACTCTAGCAGGAGTTCCTGTCTGTGAGCCCAAACTAATGAGGAGTGATGGAACTGCTCTCAACCTTTAAAACCTCCAGAACCAAGAGATGAAGAACACAAACACAGCCTAAAACGCACAACACACACACTCAGACTGAACTAAACTCTACAGTTAGCCATGCGACTGTTGGTTTCTAGTAGGCGTCCCAATACAAGAGTATTAGGAGGATCACAGAAGTCACGGTTCGGTACGTACCTCGGTTTTGGGGTCACAGTTCATTGCGATTCGGTACAACAGGAAAAATGGTCACACTTTAGTTCAGGGTCCAATTCTCACTATTAACCAACTACTAACTATATTAACTATTAACTATGACTTTTGCTTCAATAAACCCCTAATTACTGCTTATTAATAGTTAAAGGTGGGGTAAGTAGTTTTTCAAAAACGCTGTTGGACATTGTTGATATTTGAAATCAACCCAAACAAACCCATCCCTCTCTTCATTGCTCCGCCTCCAAAACTCACCCTCCAATCCTAACCACCCTGCTCAGAGTCTGTCTCGAACCCCGGCCCGTTCACTGCTGGCAGGCGAGGCGAGTGCACTAACAATGGCGCTAAACACCGCATTCTCTAGCGGTCGTCAGTGGTTTACCTGCACAACTCTCACTAGCTGGCCACTGTTACACACGCAATGCGAGAGTGGATGTCTGTTTATCACAGCTGACGCACAACAAAATGCTTCACAAAAAATAAAGCACAGATGATGAACGAACGACAAGGAAGCACAAAAAATGAACGTACATTACACAAGAGTAAATACAAACAAGTGTTTGTTGTTAGTCGCCAACAGCACAGCAGCTCCAGACAATCAATGACACTCAAACCCAGTGTTACTCACGTGTGAAGCGGAATCAAAGCAGCCTCCCGCTTAGCTCTCTCCAGCGCTGGAAAGCTTTTCTAACAATAACGCGGGTCCTAAAGCGCTTGCCCAATCATAAACCTTCATTCCAGTGATAATCTTTTGAGCTCTTTTGTATTGTGATCATCTCTCTTTCTGCAGGCTTTTTTTTTTTCAAATCTCCCTCTTGCTTGTTCTGTCTCCTCGACCGTTATACGCCCCCTAATGCTGATTGGTTACACGTCTGTTGTTGGTGTCGGCCCAACTAACTTGTTTTTGAGAAACTACTTACCCCACCTTTAAGGTAGTTGTTAAGTTTAGGCATGTAGAATATGGTCATGCAGAATAAGTCATTAATATCTGCTTTATAAGTACTAATAAACAGCCAATATCCTAGTAATATGCATGCTAATAAGCAACTAGTTAGTAGCATTTTATATATATATATATATATATATATATATAAACACATGATAACTTGTTTTAAATTTCACTTTAAATAAACAAACCGATTCACTAAAATCAATCAAGCGTTTGATTTAATTACATAAACCCTTTGAAAAATCTGCTTAACTGTTTTTAGTGCTTAAAGAGTAGGGTTATGAGAAATTGTAGTTATAGAAATGTCATGTGTGAGAGAAAATGTACTTTTAAGGATGTAGGGAGGACAAGACAGAAAGAGAGGATATGGAGGAAAATCACTGGCAACAGTAATCTAAATGTAAAAATAGGAGAAATGAGCATGCACAATTAAATATTTAATAGCGGCTGTAAATCTATCTAATATCTAGTAGCTAGTAGTGATCTATATACAGGTAAACAACTGCTGCTAGTACTCACAGTGGTACTCATGTTGATGACACAATCAAACAAACACAGAGCTTCAGAAGATACTCCCAAACAGCAACACACCTCGTCTGTTTCAGGTGAAAAGAAACTTTTTCAATCAATAAACCAATTTTGCCATTAAAAAATCATAGAGATCAATATATGAGCCTAGTTTCACTTCTCATTTTGGACTCACAAACACAACACAAAGAGGAAAAACCTGGCGTCAGTTCTTTTGCAGCAGGGCTCGGTCTGAGGAAGCAGCAATGCATGAATATAATTAGAGAGAATATGGAAAGGAAAGAGTCTGTCTGTGGAAACATACACAGTGGATTTAACTTACAGAAACTCGTTGCATTAGTGTCCAGAACTCACCATCAAGCTTTCTTCCATATTCAAACTACCTGAGATTTGAGAGCTACGACGGCCATGAAGCATTTTTGTGAATTTCTGTTTCTCACACAAAGCAATTTTAAGGCACTTGCAGTGTGTCATATAGATCACTAATCATACACACAATTGACAAATTCTTTACGTCTTCATTATCAACAGCTTTGCACAGAAAGTCACTGTGTATTAGTGAAACTGCAATAGAAAATCAAGTGGATTCATGGTTTGTACAGACAGTAACCCTCATAATCAGTCCATCTCGAGAGTATATCAGTATTGATATCATCTTATAAGCTTTAATCCGGTTATGCTAACAGATCTTTTACATCACATTACTGGCACTATGCTGTCATGTTCTCTGTTTGTACTCAGAGTAAATTATCAGTGCTCAGCAGAGCTAATCTCATCAATAAAAGTACTGACGAAAAAGTCATCTGACAAAGATTTTTCGGTAACACTTTACAATAAGGTTCATTAGTTAACATTAGTTAATTACATTAGTTAACATGAACTAATAATGAACTGCACTTATACAGCATTTATTAATCTTTGTTAATGTTAATTTCAACATTTACTAATACATTATTAAAATCTTGTTAACATTAGTTAATGCACTGTGAACTAACATGAACAAACAATGAACAACTGTATTTTCATTAACTAACGTTAACAAAGATTAGTAAATACAGTAACAAATGTATTGCTCATGGTTAGTTCATGTTAGTTAATACATTAACTAATGTTTAACTAATGAACCTTATTGTAAAGTGTTACCGATTTTTCTTTTATTTTTATTAACGATAAGATTACTGATGAACACAAAAATATGATGATAAAAATAACTCTGCAAGATATTAATGCACTAGCACTCGACACCACCAGTAACAAACACGTTCATTTGCTCACCAAAACATTTAACCCTATTAACCCTCACCAAACCCTATTTAGATCAAGTGTTATTATAAACGAAAAATATTTAAAAAAATTAATAAAAAATAAAAAATAAAGCTAAAATAAAATAAAGCTAAAATAAAATAGAGCAAAATAAAATAAAAAATAAAAAAATAAAATAAAATAAAGCTAAAATAAAATAAAATAAAATAAAGCTAAAATAAAAAAATAAAATATTAGATGAAAATAATAAATGTTGCCTTGGCCACTAACTGACATAGGATAAGTTTAAGTTGAAGTACTAAAATTATTAAAACTGAAATTGAAATAAAAATAAAGCACACATTAAAATTGATCTGAGCACATAAAAAAACAAAATCTAATTCAATATATTAATAAATGCTGCCTGTAATGTATAAATAATACTAAAATAACACTGAGTTATATGAGACAGGTATATCCACAATACAAACATAACGTTACAGCTTACATTTGTGCAAACAATTAAGTCTATGGATTTAAGTGCTAGTCAGAATAAGTAACACATTGTTAATAGCTGTAAAAATGTCTCAAAAATTAAGAAACTTAATGATAACTTCCAAAAAGCAGCTAATACTTCAGTACAAAGCTCAATTCTCTCAGTTTTCTATAGTTTTTTTCCGTTTATGTTGATAACTCTTTTATTTGTTTGTTACAATTAATAAATTAAATTATAGTTTCACACATTGTCATCATTTTTTAAATTACCAACAACTAAAATGTTATTATCGTTGAATAAAGTATGCCATTATATTGCATTATATATTAAAACTATATGTTAATTTAGTCAGAGTAAAATGTATTAACATGAATGAATATAACACATCATATTAAAGAAAATTAAAATGACCGTCAAAATCACAGTCAAACACTGAAAATGTGACCTCTGACACAAGCTGTCACAGAATGAGGTGTCTCTGTATCTCTTTAACAAAAATACAATTCCTAATCTGTGACCTTTCCTTCCCGCTGACTCATACTACTGGTCCACAAGCAGATAAGATGCGGGACTTCCTATATGTGTGCATGTCAGGGTCTGTGCCGCTGGGAAGTTAATTGCGGTTGGTTTTTCAGTCAGCCCTGGACAGCTGTGAAGAGAGCTGTGGCGGTTGTACCGCGGTCAACAAGCGTTTAGAGTTAGCGATGAATAAAAGATGGTGGGAAGACGGCTTTACGATATGTTAATGCATTATGAGCACGAAGAGTCTCCCCAATGCTGTCAGTCAGATATAAGATCCTTCTGTCAGGTTAACAAGCCGCCCCATGAAATATGCATGACAGGTTACCCCCCCTCCTCCTCCATCCGCAGTTCATGCTACGACCAAACCTACTGACAGAAGAGCAGGAAACGAGAGGAGGGTAAGGACTCGTTGTCAGCCGTTTTAATTCCAGACATCTGTGTGAATTCAAGATAAATGACTAGAATATTCGACAAAACGTCAGCACTCAAGAAGCAACATGACTCATGATCTTAACGGCCATCAAATGAACATCGGGTACACCAAAACTAAAAAATAATATCTTAAAACCAGGGGTGGATTTGGCATAGCAAATGAGCTTAGCTCATGAATATTAAATTGATGACGTGTGATGATGTTTGCCCAGTAGGTATACCTGATTTTTCCAGTAGGTATACCTGATTTGCCAAAATGTTACATTTGTTAAATGTGTGTATAATTATATACACACATTTATGTACATATAGGGATGTGCCCAAAGCCTAATTCTGAACTTGGTAAGGCGCAGAAAATGAATAACGCATTCTACGGAGCCTCAAAATGGACATGGTTAGGCTTGTTGTGGTAGTGGGTTACAATAAATTACATCATATTTTATTTATAACGTTAAGATAGAGATGACGGGATGATTTGGTGCATAACAGATGCTGAGAGACAAGTCATTGACAAATATCTTATCTTGTAAAATGTGTGGTCAGTACCGCCGCTCCCTATGCTCACGTGTTTGCAAACTGGAAAACAAAAGTAAAAAACGAGCAAGAATTCACGAAAAAGCAATTTCAATACCCCGCATATTGATAGCAAATTCTATACAATATAATTACCCAACTAGATAATTGAGAGAGAACGCCATCACCAGGGTCTCCGTAGAATGCGTAATTTCCTTTCCGATCACAGTATTCGGCTTCGGGCACATCCCTATAAACCCATAATGCTCAAAATCATTAATTGCTTTGAGTAGGGTAAACCTAAATTAAACAAATTAGTTCAATCAAATTAACTTTTTATGAGTATTTAGAACTCTCTTTTTCTTGACACGATTTAAGTAATCTAAATTGTTTCATTGTTTTGAGTTTTATGAGCTTCTTTTAATTTAGACAAACTTAAATTTAACTGAAACTGGTCTGGGATTTCTATTTCCCAGCATGCTTTGCCATGACACTCAAAAGGGAGAGTACATGCTAAAATTAAGTGTTATATAATGTTTTTTATGCAATATTAATGTTACATGGGAGATTTAGTAGTGTTTAATGTTTAGCGTTTGCCAATTTAGAAGAGCTGAATTAGCTAAAGCTAGCCATGTTTCCACTACTAAAAATGTTCAAGTTGAGATTACATGATAATTTTAAGTTAAATATATGAATTCGCTTACTCAAATAAAGTATAATTTTTAGAAATCACAATGTCTCATCCTACTCCCACTTTATTTTATTTACATTATTCTATTAATTCATTAATTAATTTTTTTTAAATAAAGTGAAAATTTTGTCAAGGCAAGTAAAATTTTGAAAAAAAAAAAAAAAAAAAATCTTTAGTGTTGATAATATATCAATGCTATATATATATATATATATATATATATATATATATATATATACACAGTCAAACCAAAAATTATTCAGACACTTGATATAATTTTTTATGTTTTTTTTACTAGTGGGTGCAGGATACTATAGTTCATTTATGTAAGTGAGGATAGCAAAATAAAGTAAACTGTGACATATTATACCCAAAAATTCTTCATACAGTGGACTACCAGTAAAATTGATAAAAATTTGGGACCAAAAATAATTCAGACACTTTGACCTGACCATGTTTTGCTTTAGTGTTATCTGACAAAATTAAGATTAATTTTTTCTGACACAGTTCAACTCTGAGATCTTGTCATATTTTATTACCATTTTTTAAAACTATAGTGAATAAACTGTAATAATGAATGAAATGTTCAAGGTGTCTGAATAAATTTTGGTTTGACATATATATAAAAGATTAAAATATAATACCAATGTACAATACTGGTCGATATATACTGAACAAAAAACATAAATATTGGCCAAATGGAATATATATAATGTGTGCACCCACTTAAAATAGATGGAGCATGCCCGGTTAAACTGGTACCTCCCTTCCAATTAAAAATGAAAGCAGCCTGGATGTGGCTGTCTTCTGTTTTAACATACTGGTATTTCGAAACGCTGGATCAGTGATCTTAAATGAGAAAATGTCCATCAGGAGCGAAAACTGGATGAGGTGAGGAATGGCGAAGAGAGAGGGACAGAGGTGTGAGTCTTGTGATTTCTAAGCTGAAGGACATTTAGGCAGGTGAGAATGAAACTGTTGAACCGTGGACACACACCTACTGAGAATTACACACCGTTAACACTTGTCTAATGTGAGACAACCTACTTGTCTCTCCCGCGCACATTCGCAGGCACATAAACAAACAGAGGAGCAAGCATCTTCGCTTTGAAGTTACAGATGAACACAGAAGACTTTGGACAAATAACGACATTTGTAAAGAAAAATGGTGTTATCATTTGGCATATAATGTCCAGTTTTCACAATCCAATTAATTTCCAATGGATAAAATCCTGCCTGATATTTTTCCTCAAAAATATGTCACATTACCCAAGTAAAATGGGTTTTTATGCTTTTTCTTGATTGCCCATGTAAAACCTTCCGATGACCAATCACATACGGTAGGTAAACATGATGATAGTTCACGGATAAACCTGCAACCTTTGGGTTACCAACCCAGATCTTTCATCACAATGCTTCATTACCCTTCTAGGTGTCGCTCTAAGATCTCCTCTCTAAAACTTGAAGAGTAATTCTGACTAAATGTCACAAAGAAGTACAAAAGATAACTACAGAAAGATAAATGGTGGTCAGAACTGCTTAGACTCAGATATCGGACTCAAAAATCTAACGCATACGGCAGTTTTGACGACTGCTTGACACAAAATGGATGACAGCTCCAGACTGCATTGATTCAGTCAAAAATTTATCCCATTTATCAAACTGAATCTGCAATGTCAGCTCTCAGCGACGTAACCTTCAAACCTTGTGGACTTCGATATAAAGCAGCATACAGGAAGTGTCCAATACCAAAGTGAAATATTGAGTTCTGCAAAACACAAGCGCATTAGAACGGATGATACGCAGTCAACATATCAAAACTATTCAAAACATTTCAAGCAGCGGTATCTGATTATTACGCACTAGACAAACGTGCACACACACGCGGTCACGGTGTCAGCACACACTGAGATGCGTGGTGGTTCTGACTGTGCCCGTAGGGGAAGATCAGTTCCGGTAAGTGGGTTACGACGGTCCTCTCCAGACAGAGGCACAGCAAGCAGCTAAATGATCAAACAGAGGGGGATTTGCCTCTCCTGTTCAGGGGGATTGGTAAGTGGAACAGGGCCGTGAAACATATACTACAATTAGTCTGGAAACTTTCTTCCCCCAGGTCAAAGGGATTACATCAGGCTTTTGTCAGGTCTGAGCCATATTTGTTTAGAAATATACGATTAAAATACTGCAGTTACATATACCTTTATATAATATAGAAAAATATATAATATATATTATAGTACATATACTACTATATATGTTGCTATATTAATATAGTAGCAAAAATTGTATTGTTTTTTAAAAGTTTTTTTGGTTCCACTAGAATAGATTATTGAGAGCAAAAAGCTGTGCTGTATAGCCAATGCTATTGTCACCTGATGCAAAAAGTCACTCTGTTTCAAACTAATGCAAATAAATGATTTTTTTGCAGAACATTTTGTAGTATGTAAGGGAAATGAGAGAGATAACGAAAGAGAGAGAGCGACAAGACTTTTAGGGTAACGCCTCCAGCTTTCATTTTAATTAGTTTGATTGTGCATTAAATCATCAGATCCTGAAATAATAAGAGAACTGCACCTTTCCTCTCTTTCATCACCATCCTAAGGGTTGTTCCAGAAAAATATGTGCCACAATAAAACTGGCCTGTATAGAGGGACTAAATTTATACTTTGTATTTAGCAAGGCATTTCAGGACATTTCTCTTAGTTAAAGACCCAGCGAGTGTGTGTGGATCAGGGCTGCTGATGTGCGTTTGATCTAATATGAGTTCCACGACTAGCATCGTGTTTTACAGGTTGAAGTTGTAGCATCCGATGCATCACGAGCCGAGCAGGGCCGCCTGTTGGCCTCAGGCTATTGAAGGAAACACTGGCACATCTGACTGCGGGCTGAGCAATATATCAAGCAAACACCCCAATGATTCTTTAGTGAATGATGCCGATGTTCAAGAGTTTTTAAACCTGAGGTAGGCAGGGACAATCAGTCTCGGTCACTACTACTAAGGATCGAACCTTAAACCTTTGTGCAAGCAGCTAGGATCCCTAACCATTGAGCTACTATCTCTTCTTTGTCACTCAGATTGACTGCACATGCTCCTGGATGTTTAACAGCACAGAGGGATGGAGAGATTCACTTACTACTTGTAGGTCTCCGAGCGGATGTACTCAAAGACATGAGAGATGCCCAACTGGAACTGGTCTGCTATGGGAATCACCCAGGAGTTATTCTCAGCCTTAAACACCTGCTTTGGGCCTGTCAGGTCCAGGTTACCTACAGACAGAGAGAGAGGAGGAGGAGGGGGAATTAGAGATTTACCAAAAGGGAAAGAGAGAGAAGGTAAAATCAGACAAGGAGAGGAGATGAGATGAGAAAAAGAGAAGATACAAGAAGAGATAAGACAATATGATGCAATAAGATGGTGTGATGGAAAAATGAGGAGAGGCATGATGAGTAAAAAAAGAAAAACGAGAAAAGACCAGACAAAAAAAAAAAAAAAGAAGCAACAAGAAAACAAATGAGATGAGAAAAGAGACACAAGAGACAATATGAGATAAGACATGAAGACATCAGATGAGATAAGATAAATGAAAAGAGAAAAGAAACAAGACAAAAAAGAAACGAGAAGACAAGATGAGATGAAATGAAGAGAAAAAAAAAATAGTCAAAACAAGAAGAAATGAGACAAGAGAAAAGACACGAGATGAGATGAAATTAGATGTGAGAAGAGAAACAAGACAAATCAAGAAATGAGAAGAGACAAGACGAGATGAGACATGAAGAGACAAGATGAGATTAAATTAAAAGAGCAGAAAAAAAACAAGAAACATGACATAAGAAACAAGAGACCAGATAAAATTAGATGAGAGAAAAACAAGACAAACGAGAAGAGATAAGAGAAGTTATGAGGAAAAAGACAAGAAACAAGAGATGAGATGAGAAAATAAACAAGAGATGAGAAAACAAAAAAAAGAAACAAGAGATGAGATCAGATGAGATGAGATGAGAAAAGAAAAGAAATGATGAGAAAAGAAACAAGAGATGAGATGAGATGAGAAAAGAAAGAAGAGATGAGATGGGATGAGAAGAGAAACAAGAGATGAGATTAGATGGGATGAGAAGAGAAACAAGAGATGAGATGAGAAACAAGCGATGAGATGAGATGAGATGAGATGAGAAAAGAAAAGAAACGAGATGAGATGAGAAACAAGAGATGAGATGAGAAACGAAACGAGATGAGAAGAGAAACAAGCGATGAGATGAGATGAGAAGAGAAAAGAAACGAGATGAGATGAGATGAGAAGAGAAACAAGAGATGAGATGAGAAAACAAACAAGATGAGATGAGAAAAGAAAGAAGAGATGAGAAGAAAAACAAGAGATGAGAAAAAAACAAGAGATGAAATGAGATGAGAAACGAGATGAGAAGAAAAACAAGAGATGAGAAAAAAACAAGAGATGAAATGAGATGAGAAACAAGAGATGAGAAGAGAAATGAGATGAGATGACGAGAAGAGAAACAAGAGATGAGAAAAGAAACAAGAGATGAGATGAGAAAAGAAACAAGAGATGAGAAACGAGATGAGATGAGATGACATGAGAAGAGAAACAAGAGATGAGAAGAGAAACAAGAGATGAGAAAAGAAACAAGAGATGAGAAAAGAAACAAGAAGTGAGATGAGAAGAGAAACAAGAGATGAGAAAAGAAACAAGAGATGAGATGAGAAACAAGAGATAAGAAAAGAAACAAGAGATGAGATGAGAAGAGAAACAAGAGATGAGATGAGAAAAGAAACAAGAGATGAGATGAGATGTCTTATCTCATCTTGTCTCTCTCATTTCTTGCTCTGTCTTGTTTCTTTTCTCTTGTCTGAGAGGAGAGGAGAGGAGAGGAGAGGATATGGCAAAAGAGGACCAGAAGTGAAGAGACAAAAGGAGAAGAAAAGAGACAAGAGATGACACGTGACGACACAAGACCAGCAGAGAACCGGTTCACAGTGTGCAGATGGAACAGTACAGGTCAAAGTGCTAATATGGCTCATCTCAGCTCACAAGGGGGCTAATTAAATAGTTTCTGATTAGCAAGTGTTGAGCGGCCTGTCAAAGAGGGGGTGAAATTAAACCTGGACCCCAGCTCACAATGCCACACCTCACAAACGCAATCAGACATGACCATCAGTGTAAATCAGCCCTGAAACTAAAAGACCTAGACGACAGACCTATATGAACAACTATTTAAGATCTCAACGGTCGAGCAGACGTCTGCTGGTCCAGGTTCAATTTCCACCCTCCTCTTCCTCTTTTCATTTCAACATTTTAAACAGTTTAAAGCATCAGCTTTACACATGAGATGCTCTGAATGGTAAAGACGGCCTGTCTGTCCTCTTTGCACACTCTCGTTCACATCCCTCGCTTTTTCCTCCTCTCCTTTTCCTTTCCTGCTCTTGGCATGTGCGCTTGGTTGCTCCTTGTTAGCTGGGCTCTCCACTCACACACATACACACATCTTAACGAGGCTGGTCTGTGGAGTGGGATTACAGGGACATGACAGAGGGGTCCTAATAAGCTACACACAGGAAGATTCTCCCCTACAGAGTGCACAGGACAAAGACCTGCTGACCAGAGCGTTCACACACACCTAGAACGCCAATAAACAAGTGCCAATTGCTAAAACACTACATAAGTCATAAAACAAAAATTTGAAGACAATATGAGTGCTGTTTGCCTGTGTAAAACTCTCGATCATGTGGTAGTGGGGTGGTTGAGGTCATTGCTATGCAGCTGCTAACGTGTTTCAAATGTTTTTGTGTGTTGCTTGGGCATTTGCTAGGGTGTTTGATCTTGATTGGAACACAGGCAACACTTAAAAAAAAGCACTCAGGTGGTATTTAATGAATTGCTTTATGGTTGCTTACTAGCCAGTTCAAAAGATCCCATTCCCAATCCATGCTGTTGCTATGCAGTTGCTAAGGTGTTTTGAGTGGTATTTAGCTCATCGCTATGCAGTTACTAGTGTGAATTTTGATATTTGTTGCTTGTTTCAACCACATATACGGCACAAATTCAAGCCAACAACGGCAATTTTTTTTTTTATGTTTAAAAATGATTGGGAATTTGTAAGCCGCTTCCTCCACATACCCTTCACACGACATTTATATGACACTTAAGGTGAGTGCTGACATAATGTTGGAATACCAGTGCACTAGAATCATAGATTAAACTGTTGGGATGGAACAAGACAGGAGGAAAAACTACTGTCAGAAGGGCAGTTGGTGTGTGTGTGTGGAGTTTTTCCCAAAGTGAAGTCACTCAGGTAGAGAGCAGTTCGACCTGGGTTGACCCCAGCAGTACCACTCTGAGGTGTGATCCAACCCAGAGCTTCCAGCCAATCACATAAGAGATGACAAATCTGTAGCCAATTAGAATGCACAGTAGGGTGACCACCCAGTTATTGCTCTGTTGCAGGACAGTAGATGTGATTTTGCGGGACACGTGTATGAGAGATAACTATTATTATACTATGTAAATACTGATTTACATTAGTTGGAAAGCCTATTTGCCATCACGTTGGATGATAAAGTTTTAAATGGCCAAATAAGCTTTGTCAATTTTGACTTGCACTCAATTTGCCCAGGTCCGAGCTATACACTATAATTTACTCTACAGGACCTATTCAGTCTGCTAAATACAAAGTTCTGTCGTGAAACTCTAGATGGCACAGGCTGATACGTCCTTAACTCAATCTGCTTGCATTCACATCATTCTCTATAGGGCACAGTTGATGTATCAGTAGCCAATGAGCTCGCTGCTTAACCTTCAAATACTTGGTCAGCATTTGCTGTAGCAGTTTGCAGCACGCTTTCAGAAACCCTCCACCTTCCCCAGCTCCACCTGTATAGATCTGCTACGGATAATTAATGTATGCTATTGTTGTATCTTTTTTTGTTGGATCTGAAAGTTTTTATCAGGATGTTCTTATCCAGTATCTAGAAGAAGTATTGGCTGGTGTAGCTGTATTTAGCGTCTTTTTATGAGATCCACACTGGTTCCTTGCTCGGTCCACACAGTCGTCATCAGTGGAAAAAACCCTCTCTACGAATGCGTTGGTTGGTTATTTTTCCGCTTTAGCTAGAACATGACAGCTGCGCAAATGGATTTTTAAAAGGCAATCGCATTTTTTTTTATATTATATTTGTTTGTATTGTATTGTGGTATTGTAATTTCAGGGAAGAAAAAACAATATAGACATAATTGAAATGCGGGACACTGTTTACTTCTTGCAGGATGCGGGAAAAGCTTCCAATTTTGGGACTGTCCCGCATGGTGGTCGCCCTAATGCACAGTTGTGCCTGGAAGTGTAAGTGTGGATGTTTTATTGGTTGAGGAGGGTGTGTATTAGTTTGCATTCCCATCCACCAATCACTGCACTCAGGTTTTAAGGTCAGGCTTTGATTGGTTGATAGTTGAATGTTGGTCTGGAAACACGTGTTTTGTGCACAAGGACATGTTCATGTCTTACCAAGTTCAGGAGGCAGTACAGTGAGTCTGTTCCCTTGAATGTGAAGTTCCTTCAGCTGAGCCAGATCTCCGATCTCTTTGGGGAGAGAGATGAGGTCATTGTCCCTCAAGCTCAACTGAAAAAAAGAGTGAGGAATTAGAGAGCAACAGCAAAAAAAAGTCAAATAGTCAAATAAGTTATCCCTAAAATTAGTGGGGAAAAGATAGGTAAATAACACTGATGTAGAAGCACCTAACCCTGGTTGTAAGCCTAAACTTGACATAAACTGTAAACTTGTCCCTCAAATCTGATTGGTTGAGTGGAATGTTGTTCCAGGATCAACAAAGATGTTGATCCAGGAACATGTTATACTTGGTGAAATCATGTTCATCATATATATACTGTATGTATATACACACATACAGTACATACATATATGTGACTATAATTTTAAAACAGGCTATACATTTCTGGCGCAATGTCTTGTCCCATGGATACATGCAATTTGTGTGTTTTTTTACAAACTGCAAGCCAAAATTATTCTCTGTGGTAACTGACAGCATGTCACATGAGTGCACCATTTAATATACTAACACCTATATTATAAAAATCATGGGTGTTATTACACCCATATTTTAACGCAACACCAAACCAAAATAGTTGAATATTATTTTTGAGTTTACAGTTGTAATTATCAGCTGTTTTATGTGACTGTGACCCTGCATTGAGTCCGATCCTAGCGAGCACAGGGGTGAAGATCAGCCTCTAAATCACCTCTCACCACGTCTGATGAAGAACACACACCACGGAGAATAAATCCAACACACACGGCACAGAGCACCGCCACAAAAGCAATTGATTTCAGAGGGAATTTAGATAAATTACTCACTATCTGTAGCTTGGCCAGCTTGCCGATGTCTGGGGGCAAAATCTCAAAATCGTTGTCACTGAGATAGAGCGCGCGCAGGGTGGCTGAAATGAGAGAGAGAAGTGTGTGTGTGTGTGTTAGAGGAGTATTGCAAACACTGATCAATAGAAATGGTCATCTCTGATTGATACAGCATGGCTACAATCTTACACCCAAGCACACACACAATATCAACAGATCGACAAAAAGCATCAAAAATACACTTACGCTGTGTACTTAGGCGCCACTTGGGATAAACACATGGGCAAACATTCAAAAAAGCAATAACCAATTGAATAAACATGTAAATAATTTTCTGAATAAAAATCATTTTCGAATACACAAACAGGGCCACAACTAACAAGTATTTTGATTAGGGTTGCAAAGGGGCAGAAAGTTTCTGGTAAATTTCTGGAAACTTTCCATAGGAACTTAACCTGGGGAACTTTGGAAATGTTTCAATTTGGAGACTTAACAGGAACGTACAGGAATTTATGTGAATTTATGGGAATTAATTGGAAATTTTGGGAAATTTATATAAAATGTATAATATACAAACATAAATATAAACATTTTGTAATAACATAGTTATTTCTTTTTTGCATCCAATTAATTCTAATTTAGTAAATATGTAAAATAAATGTATTTTTATTGCAGCAATTGTTATGCGTGTGTTATTTATTTCACATGATCCTTCAGTAATCATTCTAATATGCTGATTTGATACTATCAATTATCAATGTTGGAAACAGTTGCTTAATATTTTTTTGGAACCTGTGATTTTTTTTTTTTCAGGATTCATTGATGAATAAAAAGTTAAAAAGAAAAAAAAACTTTTTTTCTAACAATACAAGTCTTTAATATCACTTTTTATCATTTTTATTATTATTTATTATTAATTTCGTTCAAAGAAAGAAAGAAAAAAATTACTGACCCCAAAATTTTGAACAGTAGTGTATATTGTTACAAAAGATTTCCATTTTAAATAAATGCTGTTCTTTAACTTTTTATTCATCAAAGAATCCTGAAAAAAGTATCACAGGTTATAAAAAATATTAAGCAGCACAACTGTTTCCAACATTGATAACTGAGTATCAAATTAGCATATTAGAACGATTTCTGAAGGGTCATGTGACACTGAAGACTGGAGTAATAATGCTGAAAATTCAGCTTTGCATCACAGAAATAAATTATATTTTAATGTATATTAAATTTAGCAAATTCCCTGTTTATTCCCATTAATTCCCGTTATTTCCTATTAATTCCCATATATTCCCATGGAAAGTTTCCAGCCTTGGTAATTCCCAGAATTTTGCAACCCTAATTTTGATGATCTATATCTGAGATTTTTAAAAAGTCACTTTTCATTAGTGGCCTCACCCACTTCCTGTCCATCCAATGTTAAAGCAACAGCAACACAATCATATCCATTTCAACTTGTTTTAGAAGTCAGAGACAATATCACAGCCGATATGACAGCCACTCCAAACAGCACTGATAAATAGAGGTTTGGGAGTGTGTGTGTGTGTGTGTGTGTGTGTGTGTGTAGTGTGGTTAGAGATCAGAGACCTTGATTAATGTTAAGATGGTGCTTTCATTATGTGGTTGCCATTAAAATAACAGGTTATTAGAGCCCATCACTGCTCATCAGTATCCTCTGACGGGCCCAGCTGATTGGACTGATGAGGATTAGATGATGAAGATAACAGTTATTTTGTTTGCATATTGTTAGTAGGTAGTCTAGTCCTCCTTGCAACTTATTCTGGCAAAGAACTACCCAAATTGACAGAAGTCGTCTGTTATTTCAGCAACCAACCACAATTCATGAATATATGACACGTGTTACATGGGATCATTCTGTGATTTAAAAAAGCTTGATGCTAGTCGCTATTCACTGCAGTTATATGGACTTGTGAGCAGGACATTTTTAAAAAATTCTCCTTTTGTGGTCCATAAAGAAAGAAGGGCATATGGCATAAGAACACCGGGGTGAGAAAATTATGATTTAATTTTCATTTTAGGGTGAACTATCCCTTTAAATCTGACTGATAAATGTAACTTTGTTTTAAGGCAAACAAGTAAAATCATGTGTGAGTGCACAGGCTTTTATTTTGTTTGCCTTAAATCAAAGTTGTAAACTGACACTTGTAAATTGCCAGCCAATCAGAATTTAGATTTCACCTTTCTACATTTCTTTTTATTTTAGTTTGGAATATGCATCAAGTGGTCTATGAACAGCAGGTTATACTGCTAATACATTGCATGTGTTGCAGACTTACTGAGGTAAAAGAAATTCCCGGGCAATGAGGACTCGTTCAGATTGTTGTACGTCAGATCCAGAACCTCCAGCGCCGGAAGAGATCCAAACCCTCGTGGAAGAGTGCTCAACCTGTTCATCCTACACATGAAGACAATAAAATGCCATTTTAACCAAATCATCAGCTTCAAACAAAAATGCATGCTGCACGTCCACAAGCAGACTTATAAAACACCCGTCAATTCTTGACACAGGGGAACCCAATGAAAATCCATAGCCGTCCTACTTGGAGACATGAGACAGAGACATGCAGTGCGCACAGATCCATCTCACTGATTTTGATTGATATTTCAAACGCAACACAGATTTATAACACAACTCAACAGATCTTCTCACATTTATAACCTCAAAGTTAAATACAGAGGGGTTCAAAAGTCTGAGATCACTAGTGAAAGTGTGAAACCACTTCCATTTTTAATTTTATTAATTTAACACAACATTTTCGATTACCAATTATATGATCAGCATAATAATTTGAGTTCAAACATTGAACTGAAAAAAAAAAAAAAAAGATTTTAAGAAAGTCTTAGTATTTCATTTGTCTTCAATGACTGAAATTTCTTATTGATTTTATGTCATAAATGTTCTGTTTTTAATTGGCCAAATTCCTAAAACTTTTTTTTTTTTTTTTAAATTTACAGATTTAAATTACACTACCATTCAAAAGTTTGGGATCAAATTTAAAAAAAAAAAAAAAAAAAAAATGAATACCTTTATTCAGCAAGTATCCATTAAATTCAAAAGTGACAGTAAAGATATTTATAATGTTGCAAAAGATTTATATTTCAAATAAATGCTGTTCTCTTAAACTAACTATTTATCAAAGAATCCTGAAAAAATTATAATAATAAATGTTTCTTGAGCACCAAATCAGCATATTAGAATGGTTTCTGAAGGATCATATGACACTGAAAATGAAGAGTAATGATGCTGAAAATTCAGCTTTGCCACCATGGGAATGAATTACATTTTAAAATATATTCAAAATGTATTATAATATATATTCATATTCATAATATATTATAAAACACATTCTTTTTGTAATTGTAAGTTTGTACACAAACTTTTGAACAGGAGTGTATATTTGAATCCCAGATTTTCAATGGTCAATAAATAAATAAATAGTGGCATGCATATATATATATATATATATATATATATATATATATATATATATATATATATATATATAGTGGCATTATATAATTATTTTATTTTACTCAAGGTATTTCTTAATGAAAGTTTAATGTTCAACTAGTTCACCAATATTAAAAATGTGTTGTGTCTGTAAATGTTAAAATCATATTCGCCCTTGAAAGGTAATGGATTAAATTTTGGCTGAAAACTTCAGACAGAGAACATGGAATCTGAAATTAGAAATGCTCAAGGTGCCCGACGACGTGGATAAAACACGAGAGAGAGAGCAAAAGAGAGAAAAAGAGAGAGGGGCGCCCAAATCAGATGCTGATTAACTCTTGCTTATTTAAGCGTCTGTGCTCCATCTCTTTCTTTCTTTCTTTCAAATGACACTTGGTTTCCATGAAGACACTGAAACTTTAGCAAAAGATTTTAAAGAAACAAACAAATTGATTCCGCCACATGTTTGTGAAGCAATTACCCAAGAAGGGGAATTGTTTTGACAAATGAGATCAGGATAACGGGCAGCCACACGCTCACACACACATCTGCACGTTTGAGTCGGGAGTAGCGGCCGGGAATACAACAAGCCGGCTTATGTTTTCAAGATTATGTGTAGAAATGGTGCGTCTGACAGCAAATCGATAAAAATGTGCGGTGTCAGACGTGGGGCAGATTGTGCCGTGCTTTAATCCTGCGTGACATTGCGGAGGCTCCACCCTCTGAGGAGAAGGAGAACCCTCGGGATTCAGGTGGGGCTCAGGTGGGCTCTAAACACCAGGGGACGACCAGATGACCAAGGATGAAGAGAGTCAGAGAGGAATAACAACAGAGGAAGACAGCAGCACTGCCACTGTCAAGGCTTCTTAACCTCACAAAAAAGGATTGAAGACCATTCCTAAACCAGATATACTTTGATAACCAGGAGATAACAGTGTCTGATCAAAAACATGCAGTTAAAGGCACAATAAGTAAGATTTTTGGATAAAAATATTCCAAAACCACTAGAACAATGTTATATATTTTGTTGACTTGTGTACTTACATTATTCCTAAATGTTTTCAAGAATGTTTAAATCCAGAGAAATAAGCAATTTTAACCAGGACGCGGACAGTTTCCGTGCGTCGCCTATCAATGATATCATACCTGCATACTACAGTAATGTTAATAAAACTTTAATACATTAGCTCATCCATGAATATGATTTCTGCCCGAGTCCCTTTGGATTCTTTTCAACCGGCTGTAGACGTGAAGACAGCACCTCCCATGATTCCGCGAAATCAAGGCGTCATCAAGCTACGCATTTGTTTTGAAAAAGCGATCTCTAGCGGTGAAAAATTACTTATTGCGCCTTTAATGCAGACATGATCTTTGAGAACTATTTCTGACCCAGAAATTAGCAGATTTTTGGTTCAGAAAATCAGAGGATACGGGAGGAGAAAATACAATAGGAGCGAGCAGAGGAGACGAGAGGAGAAGATACTAGAGGAAGGGAAAGGAAGGAAAGATAGGAGTGAAAAACCAAGACGAAAAATATGAGAAGAGACAAGACAACAAGAGAAGAGAGATGAGAAAAAAAGTCAAGAAGAAAGATAAGACAAGAAGAGAACAGACATGAACACAAGAGAAGAGACAAGAAGAGTTGAGATGAGAGAAGAAGATATGAGAGGAAAAGAGATGAAATTACAAGATACAGGAGAAAAAAATGGGACAAAATGAAACGAAAATAAATGAGATGAGGGGAAAGAGAGGTAAGGAAAATGAGACAAAATGAAACAAAAAACAAAATGAGAAAAAGTAGAGAAGAGACAAGACAAGAAGTGAACAGATATGGATACAGGAGAAGAGACAGAAAGAGACAAGTGGAGAAGAAAAGAGATAAAGGATACAAAAGGAAAAGAGATGAAATTATAAGAGATAGGAGACAAAAGAAGAAATGAAAAGAGATGAGAGGAGAGGAAAGAAGAAGAGATAGAAGAAGAGACAAGACGAAACAAAACAACACAGGAGGGAAAGCAGAGAAGAGACGAGACAAGAAGAGACGAAACAAGTTAAGAAGAGATGAGAAAAGAAGAGATAAGATGAGAGGAAGGAAAAGGGGAGGAGTGAAAAACCATGACGAAAATATGAGAAGAGATGAGTCGACAAGAGAGACGAGAAAAAAAGACATGAGGAGAGATAAGAAGAGAAGAGAACAGACATGAACACAAGAGAAGAGTTAAAGAAAAGAAAAGAGACAAGTGGAGATACAAGAGGAGAAGAGATGAAAGTATAATAGACCGCAGACAAAATGAGACGAAATGAGAACGTAACAAAACAAAAAAAACCAAACAAAAAATAAATAAATAAAACAAAGGGGCAAAAGTAGAGAAGAGGCAAGGTGAGAAGAGACAAAACAAACTGAGAAGAGATGAGACAAGTAATGATGAGACATCAGACTAACCCAAGGTTCAGATGTTTAAGTTTTTGAAGGCTACTGATCTGAGTTGGAAGCTCCTCAATCTGGTTATTGAACATATTCAACACCTCCAAGTTCTTCAGGTCTGCAATGTTTGGAGGCACACCTGAAAAAGAGAGAGAGAGTTGGTAAGGATAAATAAATTAACAAGAACAACTTTAGTTCTGCAGGTATCATCAATCTCATCAATCAAAGCGTTTCAATTGACTGTATTATAATCACCAATACAATCTTCAAGCTAAAGCATTCCCAAACGAGAGATGAGGTCTAATGAACAGAGGCCGAAGGTTTGACCTGCCGAGGTTTAACGGCTAATTATCAGAGTCAGCAGATAGACGTCCCGTCTTTGATGGCTCAATTATGGGTCACTCCCTCAGCGATAGATTTGACACTTTAACGATGGAGGCCTTAGCATAACGGATCATGAGCACCCCTCCCTCCCCTCCTGCAAGGCCATCCTGCCCGGCCATCCTGCCCCCTTCTGCTGTTGACAGAGATCGATGGGCCGAACAGGCGCTCTATCCGATTACTGGCTGATCAATGGCCCCTCATTACGGAGGAGGGGAGGTGGGAGAGGTTTACACAAACAGCATGACACGAATACCTCCAGAGAGATCAACGAGAGCGGCTCCACGCCAGACACGGAGGAACAAATGATTCAGCCGTCACACAAACAATTCAAAACTCCAACAACGAAACACGAGCATGAATGCACATGCTCTCACAGCCCTCTTCAGCACATGTGCTTGCTAAGAAACATAGGTATAGCATTATAATTAGCATTCACTAATAGCAGATTAATTTAATACTACTTCCACTACTGCTATTTATTTTTAATATTATTAATAATAATAAATTAGTTATTAGTGAATGTTTATTGTAAAGTGATACCTGTTTCTTTTTAAAAATATAATATTAAAATTAGTGCTGTCAAATCGATTAATTGTGATTAATCGCATCTAACATAAGTTTGTATTTACATATGTTTGTATTTATATTATTACATTATATATAATATATGTCTATATATACACATACTGTATATATATGTGTGTGTGTGTGTGTGTGCATACACACACAAACATATATAATATATATAAATGTAATAATATATATACAAACACATTATGTAAACAAACTTGTGTTAGATACAATTAATCACAATTAATCGATGTGACAGCACAAATTTTAATATTATATATTATTATTTAAACAAACTTATGTTAGATGCGATTAATCGCGATTAATCTATTTGACAGCACTAATTAAAATATAAGATTAATAATAATACATCAAATTTTTTATTTTACATCAATTATTTAAATACATCAATTAATTATCAATTATATTTTATATATATACACACATATATATATGTGCGTGTGTGTGTGTATATATATATGTGTGTGTGTGTGTGTGTGTATATATATATAAGCTATATATATATATATATATGAATGCTAAAACAGTGAAAGTGTTACAGAAATGTACATTTTGGACAAATTTTATGTCAAATTGTATATATATATATATGTGTGTGTGTGTGTGTGTATGTATATGTATGATTTATAAGATTTGAAGATGAGGAAAATTATATATATGAATGCTATAACAGTGAAAGTGTTACAGAAATGTACATTTTAGACAAAAATTTTATGTCAAATTGTTGTGTCCATGATAGTTGAGTAAGTTTCAGTTGGACCCTTCAATTCCCAGTTTTTGCATCTCTCCTCTGACCTTTTCACCTATAAAAGATACTTGAAACATATGATTTGTTTCCCAGTGTCTCAGTGGAACTGTAAACGTACCAAGAGACACTGCAGGACACTGAACTCTGCTGCGCCCCATGTCAGGGTCCCTCTACTCGTCTCCAAATGACACACAAGATTGATCTCAGTTCTGCCTTTACCATCCTTAAGACACATGCCTCTACCAGACATCTACACTTCATCATCTTACACCACAGACGGGGCTCTAAAGCACTACAGGCTGTCAAGCATTTTCTTGCTTGAAAATATTTTTGTATGCAAGTACAAAACTGCTTGTAAACATGTTTAAAATGTGTGTGTGTGTGCCCTGTTGGAGCCTTTAAAACAGGCAGAAAATGCTGATGGTAATAGGACAAAGAGTATACGGCTGTATAGAGCAGAAAGGTTTGCCCCTCTCTCCTCTCTGTCTCATTACCTGAGCTGCCGTCTGCCCGGGCCGAACACCAACCCTGCTTTACTCATGAGCCACTAATGAAAGGGTTCCAAATGTCACTGTAATTCCTGACTACCCTGAAAAGTTCAAAAGATGGCAGGTTCCCTGTCTCTGCTCTTTAAGCAGGCAGGATGAGAGAGAGGAGAGGAACAGAGAAGGGGAAAATGCAGAGTGGTAAGGAATACACAGAACAAAAATGGTATTAAAAAATACACTCTATTTCATATTTCTACACAATGAAGTCCAGGAACAAAGGGAACTTTTGTGATTTTTAAAAAAAATATATATAGTAAAAAAATTTAATTATATATTTATGAGCACATACATTATTCGGATTTATAATATTATATAATTTTTCTTAATATATGCTATTTAATTTAATTTGACATTTATTTTTAATTGTTTTTTAAAAGCAAACTAGCATTTTACTAGAGGTCTCAGGCTTTTGGACCCCACTGTAATACTGTATATCTATAAAATTTAATTTTCTCCCTCATTTAATCCAGCTAAAGACAAGCGATGTGACCTGTAACGAAACAAGTCATTTTTTCTTCATATCATAATGATATTAAAAGGCTTTGATGATCATTACTACAGAGTATAAACCATACATATAGATTCAGAGCAGCATTAGAAGAAAAAATGCATATTTCAAGTGTTACAATCGAGAAGCCAGAAGGTGATATAATATAATATAACCTAACAACATAACATAATGAAAATAGAAATAAAAAAGAAGCATTCTGCTAGTGGTCTCAGGCTTTTGGACCCTACGATGTATCCATAAAGTTTCATTTTCTCCCTCATTTAATCAGCTACAGACAAGCAGTGTGACCCGTAACAGAACGAGTCATTTCCTCATCTTCAAATCTTATAAATCATATTAAAAGGCTTTGATCATTACTACAGATGGTACCTGACAGAAATGTGCATTATCACACTGAGATCTTCATGGAGATTAAAGGAAAAGATTCCTGCATAAACATACAAATCCCCAACCAAACATTTCCTGTTCAGATCAGATGAGAGTGAACACGGCTCAGAGCGATTAACATGGACCCAAAGATTATGTGGCTGGGGAAAACAAGATCCAAACTACACTGACGAATATATTTATCCAAATAATAACTCTCCTAATAATGCTCAACTCACAAAGATTATCATTAAACTCACATTTAAAAGAAAAAAAAGAAAAGAAATGTTCACAAATTGCAATGAAGATGTAACTTAACTACATATACTACTAATGTTCACTATCTATTATTATGGTACTTAAACTGAGCAGAACCTAAAATCAAACAACCAGTGATCAACAAGGGCAAGACAGCCCTCTGGTGGAGTTAACCAGTTCTACAGCCCTCATGAACCTGCAGTCTCAAAACAATATTAAACTTTTGCTATAAGTTAACAATACTGCAATAAAAATAAATTAAAATTAATTAACTGCAATAAAAGCATATAAAAAAAATCAAGCAAATGCTAGTTTATGATATAACTCCAACAATTCAATAAATCACATAGTGATTCCCCAATTTTTTTTATAAGTTTTTACCTTCTACTTGGTTGTTTCCTATTAAATTGCTATTTGGGAAATAAGTACACAAAATCATATCTGAGATTCATGGAGTTGCATTTCTAACAGACCCAGAGATTTGCTTTAGTAACCATCACTAACTCCAACTTAGGCACAGACATGCTATAAAACATACAGAACTTTTACCATCTCTCAAAGATGTAATGCATTAAGTTTACTGTAAATCTAATTATGTAAAGTTAAAATTAAAAGAAAAAATAAAATACAAAAAGAGAATTCGCTTGAGACAAGAAGAATTAACTTACCACTCAGCTTGTTGTGGCTCAGGACCAGTTGCGTTATGTTGGACAAGGTGACTACAAAATAAAAATAATAAAGACATGTTTACTTGATGTTTGATGTCACTGCATGATGACGCCACTAGTCACCTACTGCAATCATATATTGTAAATAGAGACTACATACTATGACAGCCACATATTTACACTGTAAACAAAATTAATTAACATTAGTATTAAGTTAATCAACATTAGCACAATATAAAACTTTAAACTTGTAAAGAAACTGTCTGAATACAGCAGACTCACACAGTCCAGGAATATCCAGCAGGTTTGATATTCCTCTGTCGCACATGTCCACCTCCGGGAGATTCTTCTCCCGACTCTCCTCCACTATCTTTTTTAGGGACTTTGACATTTTCTACAAGAAAAAATTAACAAATAAAAGGCCCGAATACACGCAGAGAATCTTACGAATGGACTTTTGCTACTTTGGCCTCAAATAGTGGGTCAAATCTAGTCACTGAAATCAGATAAAGAACTCGCTCAGTATTTACCTAGCTGTATGGAAAATACGAAAGCATACAGGAAAAACAAACAAGTATCCAGGCCCTCCGGGTAGTAAAACCATATATTTTTGAAACAAGACAGTCGCTCACACCCAACCGGAAGTTGATAGTATGTCTGTGTAAAAGTCTCGCATTCCTTCCATAAAAGGGTATTTCCGGGGTCCAGAGAAAGGAAAAGAATGTCATGCAGAACGCTGTTCCATTGTCCAATCAGCTGCTAGAGAGTGAGCGGAGTCGTTGAAAAAAGGCACACAAATGTCCAATCAGAAAGCACGTCTCTGCAACAGTGCGTATCCTTCTGCCAATCAATGAAAATGTAGGCTACGAGAGACGGGAAACGCATTCTACAGATGTGCGCACAATAATACTGATGCAAAAATAGTTGTTGACTTGTTTCTGGTTGTAAATGCTAGCTATTAACCTGTTTGGTTAGAATTACTTACAATAGTATAGCTTACAGGAAATTATATAGGCATATCTGAAGGCAATGACACATTGAATGATTTATATAGACTATGATATATAAGTTTTTAAATGAGATATAGACTTATTTTATTTTAATTTTGTATTATTTTAATATATGACCCAGAAGTATTTTTATGATATTAAAAGCGAAATTATTATAAATAAAATTAGGCTATATAATTATAAAGAAAAAATAGTGTTATAAAAGGGTAAATCTCACAAAAGCCTGTCAAGAACATATCTGAACACACACACGTTGGGTTTCCATGTTTTGTGGGGACTTTCCATAGACATAATGACATAATTTTTATACTGTACAAACTGTATATAATGCCCCCATCCCCAACCCATCATTTAATCTAGGTTACGTAATCAGATGGTCACATGACATGTAGGTAAATTAATAGGTCTATATTTTTTCATCTTTTTTAGTACATATTTTATTATAATTTTTTTTTTATGATTTAATAGGTTTTCATTAAACTCACAAACCCCCTGCAGTTCCTTCACGAACCCCATAATATTACATTTTATTTGAATCCTATTCAAATCAATGTGATACACGAGTCGGGTCAAAAGTAATCTAAAAGTAGTCAGAATACATTACTTAAAATGAGTAATCTAGATTACATTACCAAGGCTCGAAATTGCGACCATTTTAGTCGCATATGCTCCTAAATTTAACGTGTGCGACCTTAAAATATATTTGGGAGCATTTATGCGAGTGCAAATAATTGTTGAGGCGCGACCTGTTTTCATTTCTCTACAAAGCGTTCACTAATTACAGCACAGTATGTGCCTGCTGTGAGCTGATACAGTGGCCGGTCCACCGTTCTATCACACAACCAATTAAACTTCATCTTTATGTTCTTAAGTTTAAAGCAGATTTTAGGTTTGTTAATATTAGCCATCAATCACTCCCTTTCACTGCGCTTCATTGTCACGTGACAGGGAGCTAGCGCGAAAAATATAAAGAGCTGAAGAGAGAAGATAAAAAGAACCGTTACACACGACTCCACATTAACACATAAGTTTTTATATTTAAAACATATGATACAGTTAAGCAACATTACAGGACCAAGAGTAAGCCTACAGTTTTCCTGAATATCCTGAATAAAACATCACGATTGAAAATGTAACACTGATTTCATACAACAGGTCAATGAACTGTAAAAAGTAGTTAAAATTAAATCACTTACATTTTAGACGCAATAGTGGCTGTTTTTGTTCTGTTTCAGCAGCGAAAATAGTTCCAAACAAAGATCACAGCAGAACAATCGCGCATTTCATGACAACACAATCGTGTTTTCTTTCATTACTGAATGATTCAGCATTTTGAACGAATCGGTTGAGTCAAAGAATCAATGACCTATTCATAAACAACTGTGTCATTATTGAATGAATCATCCGTTCGAACGAATCGTTTCAATGAATGACTCAATGACTCACTCATTAACACGATCACCTGCCGCCACCTACTGTCGGTTTAGTTTCATGTTTAAAAGTAATCATTCTTTCCAACATTTCTTATTTGTATATTCAAAAAAATTAAAACAATCTCATAACATTATTAATGCAGTTGTAATTTTTCAGTGTAAATTATTTAATTTGACTGGTAACAGCCCTATAGTAGCCTATCTTATTATTCTAATTGCATTTATTGATCAAATTTAAAATGAAAGATGAAGCATTTAATAAGATTAGGGGAAAAAGCCCTTTATAAAGGTTAAAAAAAAATGCCTTCGGGGTAAATACCACAAATATGCAGATTTAAATGTCAAAGCTGAGTGAACACTGATGAGAATATTGCTTCAGTAAATTATATTTACAACACAAAAATCCAATTTTTTCCAGACAAGCAACTTTTTTATTCGGACAAGTGAATGACAAGGCTTTTTAGTTGTGGTGCTCCTAACTTTTTGAAGTTGGGAGCACCAGTGCTACCAAGTAAAAAAGTTAATTTTGAGGCCTGATTACTAATTGACACTTATTTTTAGAACCAGTATAATGACATTAAGCACATTTTTCCCTGGACATTTTACTTTTGAGTTTTTAATGATTTTAAAATTATTAATTACATACATTAGCATAAATGAAATCCCTACTAGAAATGCTACCAACATCCAACGTGTATAAATACTTGTATAAATACTTTACAAATATATCTATATGGAACTCTGTTACAAAGAGCACTTCCCCCTCAAAATGTTCTCATCCATCCATCTGAATAATGTAACATTAGTGAATCCAGCAGGTGTGTTGGAGTGGGCAGCTGTTGTCTACCACCCAGATCCCAGGCTACACCTACCTTCCATGGGAGACACATTGTTTAGACGTCTGCACAAGATGGAAGAGCAATATAAGTCTTCTCAGTCTCCTCCTTTTAAAAAAAACCCTAGCATGAGGCAGAGGTATGGATACACGTCTCTTTTCCCTCGTTTTCCTGTGGTCCCAGGTGGGACCATTAACAGACTGGATCTTGGACTGTGCTCGGTCCTTCCTTAGCCTGTCTCTCGGTCTGTGTCTGGTTCTTGCAGGGTTGATCATTTCTATGGAGGACTGAAAAACAGTGGCTCTATTTATAGGCTTGATTATATTTGGTGTGTGGCAACAGATGCTTCAGCATGGTTGAACTTTGCTTTTCAGAGCGGGAGTTCTGGATTCCAGGGGCAAAGCTTGTTTATGTTGTAAAATCTTTAACCAACACCCTCGGCCAGAAGCCAATGGAGAGCGGACGCATTCAGACATGGCACGAGGGCACAGGGAGGTGTGTATTTTATTAGAATCTACATTAAGGAGCTATAAGCACTTACACTTGACCAAAGTGGGCAGTGAGGTGGGAATGTACAGATGTGTGACTGTTCTGCTCTTTGATTTATGAGGTGTTCTCAAATTATGTGCCTGAGGAACTTACTGATACCAACAGCAGAGCAGACCACCAGCGCCATATTATTGAATATGAGCTGTTGTTTGTCCAGAATAAATGTGGATTTTATGGTTTGTCAATTTTTTTTAATAGGGAATATTGGCTGATCGTTGAAAATTTATATATATATATATATCTCATATCATATATACCATAATATCAGTTTTCTTAACTTCATAAATCACAATTTATCATATTAAAATATTCTAAATAAAATTAGTTTTATAAAAGGGTAAATGTCACAAAGACATGTCAAAAACATGTACAAACATTTATAAATATAAATATAATATATATATCTATATATATCTATATATATCTATAAATCTATATATATATATATATTAGTGCTGTCAAATCGATTAATCTAACATCTAACATAAAAGTTTGCTTATGTAATATATGTGTGTATATATATATATATATTATTACATTTATATATATATATTATAAATATGGTTGTGTATGTATATATATATATACACACACACACATACAGTATATATATATATATATATATATATATATTTATATATATATACAGTACATACATACATACATATAAATAAATCTAATAATATATACACATATTATATAAACAAAATTTTATGTTAGATGTCATTAATCACGATTAATCGATTTGACAGCACTAATATATATATACTATATGTATTAATATACAACATATATAAGTATTAATATACATATATAAGTGTGTGTGTGTGTGTGTGTGTGTGTGTGAGAGAGAGAGAGAGAGAGAGAGAGAGAGAAAGAGAAAGTATATATATATATATATATATATATATATATATATATATATATATATATATATAAATTGTTTTATGGTCCCTAAAATATGCTTCATTTGATTATCTTATAATCTTTTATTTATCTTTTATTTTTTTTATATATATATAATCTTATTTTTATAACCAGAAAATATAAATCCCTCATTGCAATAGTAGTAAAGATCTCCTGAGGCCATTTTCTTGCACTGTTTCCAAGGTCAACACATTTTTTAACACAGAGCTTCTCATGAACTTTGACCTTGTTAGGTTAAGGAAAAGCAATTATAAAATGTTTGTGAAAATCATGAGAAATTCCTTAATACCAGATGGTAATGTCCCAAAGCTTTGCTTTTCTGTTGCTCAAACACTTTTCCCAGACTTTTCTTTGACCTTGACAGAGTTTTACAGAGTTTAGAAGGAAGGAATGAAAGATTACATGAAATGTTTGTTTGCTTTCTCTATATAGAAGCAATGCATGAAGAAAGCTGAAGCCTGTCGCCTTCTACAGAGCAGACAGATCCATTAGCACTGTCTGTATCTGCCTCAGACAGCTTTTATCTCCCTCTCCTTATATTATCTTACTTTTATCTCTCTCCATCTCCTCATTGTCACCCTCACGCCTCTCACTGTGTTGGGAGTGTAAAGTATAATACATCAGGCTTGAGATATCAGAGTGGGCGTTTTGGATGAAGTCCAGAGAGAAGTGGAGGATATCAGACAGTAAAAACTACATTTAACACTTAAAAAAACTGCCAAACATAAACAGCCTCAGTGACATTTTTTTTTATGTTTAAAAACACAGAAGAGATATTTCTAATGTCTCAATTAACATCAATGAGATGAAATGATTGAAAACATCTTTACTATCCGTCAAAAAAGAGCTGCCTTCTCCACACAATTACATGAAACAACATCTTTATTTTTCAAACAGCCATAAAAAATACATACATAAATTCATTCTTTTAAACAATTATCTACAAATGACGGTTCATATTACACTATTTTATGTTTGATTTGCCGATTCTTCACTCAATGAGACTGTTTGCATGATTGCTAAGTGTGTTCTCATATTTCTGTGTGTGAATATCTATTTTTAATTTCATCTCAGCTGCTCCAGGTGAGCCTGAACCCAGATGGAAGAACGGCAGACTGGGCCGAGAACTTCACAAACACAAGGTTTGAAGAAGCTCTGAAAGGGGCTATATTGGTCTCCTGCAAAAGAACAAAGAACAATTATATATCCAAGTAAAAAGAGTAATGCTGTGAAATATTATTACAATTTAAAATAACTCTCTTCTAGTTTAAAATGTAATTTATTCCTGTGATGCAAAGTTGAATTTTCAGCATCATTACTCCAGTCTTCAATGTCACATGATCCTTCAGAAATTATCATCAATGTTGAAAACAGTTGTGCTGCTTAATATTTTTGTGGAAACTGTGATACATTTTTTCTGGATTTTTTGATGAACAGAAAGTTCAAAAGAACAGCATTTATTTGAAATAGAAATATTTTGTAACATTAAAATGTCTTTACTAGGGCTGGGTAAAAAAAAATCGATTTCTCGATTTTAATCGATTCTCATTTTTACGAACCGATACCGATTCTTAAATCCCAAGAATCGATTAGTCTAGTCTGTTTTCAGTTGATGAATGAACAGAATATGTAGCGCCTCCCATCCAATAAATCGCAATAATCTTTGTGCTTTTGATATGAAGCAAAGTCTCAGATTTCAAACGACGTCCATCTTATTATGAGATTCAAAACATAAATACCGTTTTGGCGCTGTTTAATGTGACGTGACAGATCGCTTTAGCGCCTCAGTTAAAGAGCGCATGTGAACATCCTCTCCTCCGCTTTAATACCAGTTACAGCGCGAAATAAACACGACTAAACATCTGAAGGTATGTTAAAATATACAGTACAACTTACCGACATCCGTATCATGTCTGTTGTAATAGCTCAATCAGTGTTTCAACCTCGGAAAGACGTCAATAAAACAGCTTGTAAACAATGTCACGTAACGTCACATTTACCTCAGAAAAACATATTCAGTGACCATAAACTCATTAGTCAGCTAGAAAAGTGAACTCTAGAAAGCAACATTCTGATAAATATAGCTATGCACCGTTACATATTCATTATAATTTTTAATGTTCTTCAATATTTAATGCATGTTTGAATAAATCAGTTATGACAGCCGCGATTTAAATGTTTATATTTCAAAAAAACGAATTGGAGTAGAAATATGATTATGTTCTAAACTTTATTTATAATAAAAACATCATGGAGTGTAATTTAAGTGCTTGTATATAAATAAGTTAATTTAACCTTCAATATTATTATAGTAGTACCAACTGACTTACATGTGTAGTTTACCGCATTAGTTGAGAGATTTTTTTCCTCTAGAAAATTTGCCATGTACTGTATCTGAAATACTACATCCAAAATAATAGATATCGAATCGAAATCGTAATTGGATCGAATCGAAAGCATGTGAATAGTTATCGAATCGAATCGTGAAAATTGTGTCAATACCCAGCCCTAGTCTTTACTGTCACTTTTGATCTATTGAATGTGTCCTTGCTGAATAAAAGTATTCATTTTCTTTTAAAAAAATCTTATTGACCTCAAATTTTTGAATGGTAGTATATATGAAATAGTAATACAGATGTTTAACACAAGTGTTTTTGCAATCACCACTAAAATTTCACACATACCGATCCACAGTACGGCCCAACAACAGGTGAATTAGCATCTGGTCCGTCATACAGCTTCAAGTAGTTGTTCTCGCAGTCTCCTGGGTCATCAATGCTGATCTGGTTGAATGTGACTGTTACTACTCTGCCACTGGGAGCCCTGATTCCCCACTCACAAGAAGTGCCGTTGGCGTAAGTGCCAGGGTAGTTTGGACTGGCGAAAGAGCCGTGGTCTCCATATAACACACCTCCACATCCTGGACACGCACACATATACAGGTAACACAGTTAGGACTCTCAGCAGCAGCTTTGGACTGAAGCAATCGTTGTAATATAATTAACGGTGTGTTTCTCACCCTGTGGAGAGGAAGTCCAGGTGATCTCAAAGCCATTGCGGGCTGTAGTAAAGTCACTCTTGAAATACAGGAAGAGCTGGTTGGCTTCCGGGAAGACAGGATTGGGCAGTGTGGTTCCACAGTACTTCCCTAACAGAGGCGACGTAGCAGTACTGCCGTTTCTGACCTATATCAGCAGAAAGAACAGTGAAATCATCATCAGAAGGTGCTAGCATAACATAGTAACACACTACTTTTATTATTTCTGCAGTATGTATACAGTATGCAAGTTTTCTGTATGTATAAAATACACAGATGATCTGTATTTGCCCAAATGTGCAGCATCAGATCATACTTCACTAAGTACTGTATCCCATAATGCAATGCACTCAGCTTGACACCTATTACTAATGTGACAAATAAAGCTGAATATCAGCTATGATTTTTAACATTTTATCTATACTAATGACTAAGCATTTTTAACACAAAACTAAATATTAAAAAAAATATTTTTAAATTTATTTTTATTTTTTAATTTGATAACTAGACAGCTTGCTGAATTAAAAGGTTATTTTAGTATTATTTATACAATATTATAGCATTTAATAATATTTTGAATTAGCTTTTTCCATTTTTTAGCTTTAATTTATATTTATTTCGGTTTTAGTTTAGTAATTTTAGTACTTAAACTTTAACTTATTTTATTTAAGTTATTTGCCAAGGCAACACTTTACATTTTTGTATGTTTTTTTTTTATTTTTTTTTTATGTTTTTCATCTAATGTTTTTATTTTATTTCAGCTTTATTTCAATGAACAAAAACTAATTTTATTAGTTTTGGTTTTAGTAACAACACTGCGTCATGTGACAAATGTAATAAGTCATGTGACAATGTAGCATACTACTGTTTGAAATGTTTAGTTATTTTTTTAAATAGTAGGCAAAAAACTTTTTTAATTGTATTTAGTGTATACTGCACAGTATGTAGTATACAGTACACTAGTATTTCAAACTGATCAAGAAATTCGTATTTATGAGTTGGGATGTCGTGTTTTCGACGTCAAGTGCATCAAGTCACTTTCGTCGGAGCAAGATGGCAGTGTAAATTAACTACACAAAAATACAGCAAGGCTTTTAAACTCTACTTCTAGAAAATAAAAAACAATAAATGTGCATCAGGTGTGTTTTGCTTTTTTATGTTTTTAATTAATTTATGAAGCTACTGTAAATAATATTGTTACATATTACATTGTTATACTATTATAGTGCAGGCAATTAGCTTATTTTGTTGAAAATTAAAAACCTAAATACTAAATGTCGCTGCTAAATACCTATAAGTATTGTGGTATTCCACCATGTTTCTCACTGACATGCCCCCAACTCGTAAACTTGGGGTTTAAAGAAAAACTCAAGCCTCCCACTCGTATTTACGACATTGTTGAACTCAAAACTCATCTTTCTGACATGACTTGAATGCACCAACATTTTACTGCTATGTAGACAGTGCTTTGTCCTGCAATCCAATGCACTTATTGTATCTTTAGGACTCTCTCATTCAGTAAGTGTTTTCACGTTTATTTCTTCACTTTGTTGTTAATCTGGTGATGGTTCAGTATACCTCTAGGTAGTCAAAGTTGCAGGAAGGATGATTCTCCACATCAAACCTGGTAAAGAACAGAGAGATGGCGCTGTTCTGAGGGGCCTGCAGTATGATGCTGCATTCAAGATTATGAGGATATATATCAGGCCAGCCTGGGCTCTTAAGGTAACCGTATTCCTGTTCATAAACCCTACTGCAACCTGCAGATAGATCACATACAAACATATACACACATGACAATATAATCACACCAAAAAGACTAAAATGTTAACACCCTTCAGAATCATAGGGAAAGACTCACCTGCCACCTGATAGGTAAGACTGAAACCATTGCCAGTCATGAAGGCTTCTGATTTGAAGGTGATGTGCATGGTGCGGCCGTAACTGTAGAAATCTGGCACATGTGAGTCTGCGGCACAGAACTTATGAGACTGTCCATAATCTCCCTGAGAGATGAAACAAATACGGTTTTAATGGGTTTAAACATGTAAAGGCATTCTGCTGCCAGAATACAACATAAAAGTGAAGGCAGCGAACTTTAATAAAGCAGTAAACCACTCGGGCTGCATGTGTAATAAATGATACCTAAATAGCAATATTTAAAATAAATAAATAATGCACATAACAAAATTACTAAAAATGTAACTAAAATTCACATGAAAACTAAAAATATAAAAATAAAAGCTAATTCAAAATATTGCTATAATAAAATTATAATAAAACAAAAATAAAAACCAAAATAACCCTACATTGTGACTTAAAGGGTTAGTTCACCCAAAAATGAAAATTCTGTCATCATTTACTCACCCTCAATTTGTTCCAAACCTGTATGAATTTCTTTCTTCTGCTGAACACAAAAGAACATATTTTGAAGAATGTCGGTAACCAAACAGTTGATGGACCCCATTGACTTCCACTGTATTTTTTTCCATACTATGGAAGTCAATGGGGTCCATCAACTGTTTGGTTTCCCATATTCTTCAATGTATCTTCTTTTGTGTTCAGCAAGCAGGTTTGGAACAACTTGAGGGGGTGTAAATGATTGCAGAATTTTTATTTTTGGGTGAACTATCCCTTTAAGAGATTCTAAATCATTTTAGTTAGCCAGTGGGACTATGTTTGGGGCAATTTGGTCTCACCACAGGGAAGTCCTTAAACTCCAGGAAGTTGCTGGTGCAGCTCTGGCTGGACTCCAGGTGAAACTGTTGAACAGACACTTTCACCACCTCCTGAGAAGGAGCATCCAGCACCCAGCGGCAAGAAGTGAATGGTGGGTAGGCATTGGGATAAAGCGGGGATGTGATGGTCTGAGACGACGCTGTGGCGTTGAATGCTCCTCCACAAAGACCTAAACAGTGAAAAAGCATTTTAGCATGACTGTATTAAAATTAAATGAGCAAGGTATTGGGACAAAAAGGCAAATCTTACTGTCCACTGTGCTGTAGGTGGCATTAAAGCCGCGGCGTGAAACGGAGCCGTCCGAGATGAAGTGCACGGTCAGGAAGTTACTGGCTGAGACGAAGGGGGCAGGTACTAAATCTCCACAGAATGTGCCAATCAATGGATAATTATCACTGTCACCATCATAAATCTATGACGCAAGTATAAATATTTACTATATTGGAAATTATGCTGCAATTTAAATGTTACATTATATATGTTATACAGTTATTACCTTGACATAATCATATCTGCAGAGGGTTCCAGTGGGGCCCTCGAGCTCAAAGGTGGTGAATGTGAGGTTAATGCCTTTATTGACCTCGACAGCAATGATCCACAAACAGTCCATACGTGGTTCGTACTGCCCATTCATGTCAATATCAGGAGAACCAAACATTCCAGTGGGGGAAGACAGGTAGCCGCCACAACCCTGCTGAGGACCTGGAGAAAACAAGGGATGAGGAGATGGAAAGAGACATTGAGAGAGATTTAAAACAACTATAGGGTGTGCTTTCAAGAAACCACCTGCAAGAGGCAGTAGAGTCCACAAAAGTGACAAAATGTGAGTGTTTGTGACTTTTTGTCTTTGTTAGCTTTGAATTCATATATATGCTAATGTACTCTTAAAAGTTGGCCGAATTAACTATTAGCAGATGTATTTAATATGTACAGTCTGACACTTCCAGGAAAGCAAAATAAAATAATTTTAAAGACTGTACTTTTGTAAATATTCTTATACATGTGTGTACATTTATAATAATAATAATAAAAAAAACAATAATAATAATAATATATATATATACATTATATATATATATATATATATATATATATACACACAGTATATAGTCAAACCAAAAATTATTCAGACATTTTTGATATTTTGATATATGGGTGCAGGACACTATAGTTCATTTATGTAAGTGAGGATAGCAAAATAAAGTAAACTGTGACATATTATACCCAAAAATTCTTCATACAGTGGACTATATTATAAGTACATAATAAATTAAAGCAAATAATATATATATATAGTACATGTAAAATTTATATAATATATATACAATTTATTTACATTTATACAAATACATTAAAGTTAATATTATTATAATAATGTGTCTGCAAAATGAATAAATGTAAAATCTAAACAAATGTATATGAATGAATGAAATGTATATAATAGTTAAAGGGTTAGTTCACCCAAAAATGAAAATTCTGTCATTAATTACTCACCCTCATGTCGTTCTACACCCGTAAGACCTTTGTTAGTCTTCGGAACACAAATTAAGATATTTTTGTTGAAATCCGATGGCTCAGTGAGGCCTGCATAGCCAGCAATGACATTTCCTCTCTCAAGATCCATTAATGTACTAAAAACATATTTAAATGAATCAGCGGTTCGGAGCGCCAAAGTCACGTGATTTCAGCAGTTTGGCGGTTTGACACGCGATCCGAATCATGATTCGACACGCTGATTCATAACACTCCGAAGCTTCCTGAAGCAGTGTTTTGAAATCGGCCATCACTATATAAGTCGTTGTTTTGTTTTTTTGGCGCACCAAAAATATTCTCGTCGCTTTATAATATTAATATTGAACAACTGTACTCACATGAACTGATTTAAATATGTTTTTAGTACATTAATGGATCTTGAGAGAGGAAATGTCATTGCTGGCTATGCAGGTCTCACTGAGCCATCGGATTTCAACAAAAATATCTTAATTTGTGTTCCGAAGATGAACGAAGGTCTTACGGGTGTGGTACGGCATGAGGGTGAGTAATAAATGACATTATTTTCATTTTTGGGTGAACTAACCCTTTAATGTTAATTCATCCTAAAATTCAAACCAGCCACAAAAATACTACCTTCATTTGCACATAAATTGTAGGACACAAAAGAACTGGGAGTACTTTACTGGCTGAGGCTCTTTGACAGCACTGGCCGATAAAGACTTAGGTCTTGTTTTTTGTCGTGGTGAGGGAACAGACTCTTGTGGTCTGAATGAGTTGTGTTGTTCACAAAGAACAACAGTGGTGGTTGTAGGATGGGGCGGTTCACTCACACCCCTATAGACGAGCTACAAAAGTGTTTACAACTCAGTTCTTAAAGAGCCTGGTCATCCTGAAGTGACTGGAGCATCAGACGCTTTACAGCACAAAACTGTTACAAAGAACACTGTTTATGACCCCTGAACACTTTGTTCAGTCCTCAATGAGATCTTTGTCTTTGTGATTCACTATGAAATCATCCCCTCATTCTCCATTCTACTCCAAAATGAGAACCATAAAGGAACAAGGTCGAAGTATCACACATCTTGGTCAGTGAGTAACATGTCAAATACATTGAATCAGATAATAATGAGACAATAGCTCTGTTCCAAATCCTGGTGATCTGCCTACTCTACCTAGACAGCATTTTTTAGGCATCACAAGCACTAAGTATGGGACGTAATAAGTATTTATTAAATTAGTTTTATCAGTTAAATTTTATCTGATATTTGTGTGCAGTGTACTATGTTTTTTATACTTGTTAGAGTAGTATTGGGCTGTTAGCATAGCAACATGCTAACATAAATTCTGAGCTAAAATGATGTATGAAACATGATTTCTTTACTAAGAAGGAGAAACACTACCTAAAGTCTCACTGTAGGTTGCTCTCCAACCCTCCGCCGCAACTGATGAATCTGTAACAAACTCGAGAAACAGCTGATTGGATGAGGACCTGAGGTTGGGCGGCAGCTCACGTCCACAGAACTTCCCCATTAGTGGGGCCAGAGTGCTCCCTCCATCGTACACCGCCACATAGTCAAAGCGACAGTTTGAGGAGGCTTCTAGACTGAAAGAGTTGAACCTATAGGACAGGGACAAATACATACAGTTGATGATCACTATGGAAATGCTGTAGAACAATCTAGTTTCTCAGAAAGCGATACCAATAATGGGAGAGGGGGGTTTCCCTGAAAGAAAGCCTCTAGGGACAGATTATGGGTGAAGGGCTTCCTGTCTGACATCAATACAACATCTCAGTGGGGTTTACTACACAAAGGGAAAGACAGAAGATCAATACCAGAATGCTTCTCTTTTTGAGCATCTGTCTCTCTGGTGGAACATAGCTGGCATGATGGATGCTTAGCAGGATACAAACTGTAAAGATTTTTAATTTTATTGCTGCTCCAATGACCAGAGAAGTGAGCAGACCAAAGACAATGTCAATTTAGAGGGTAAGAATGGGGGCCCCGTAAAGAGGGCCAAAAATCCTGGAATGTTTTCCTCAAAAACCTTAATTTCTTTTTTGACTGAAGAAAGAAAGACATAGGGTGACATAGGGGTGAGTTAATTATCAGGAAATTTTAATTCTGAAGTGACCTAATCTTTTAACACTTAATTTTTGTGAACTGGAAGTTTTGAATTCTGAAACATATGTTTTCATAGTCTGCATTATAATATACTTTCAAAATAACAGGAAGTAGTTCAAACTCACTTG
The DNA here is from genome assembly GCA_039654765.1 of Mylopharyngodon piceus. Lineage (NCBI taxonomy): Eukaryota > Metazoa > Chordata > Actinopteri > Cypriniformes > Xenocyprididae > Mylopharyngodon > Mylopharyngodon piceus. The sequence continues at coordinate 4,758,873 of CM077444.1, read as the reverse complement.
AGATCGATGACACGATTGTCACGGACATATATGTGGTATGTGCAGTTGATATTGTGATGGTAGTTGGTGATAGAATGAGATGGACTGCTGATTGTCCCTGCAGTACCATTAAACACGCCACCGCATGCTGTTAAAAACACATAAATACACATATATGTACTGTTTACACAGGAATCATAATAACCAACATGTGGGGCTGAAATTTGTAATAAAAGCCCTACATTTATTAAAATGCCTTGTTCATGTGTTGGAGGCGGACAAATGTTTCCTTTGAGGAATATGGGCTGTCTTCCCAGTTCCCACATAGCACCAAGTCAAAGAGCACTTGACTGTGCATTTCTATTGTGCACCATTTACAGTGAATGAGTTTGTTTGTTTGTGGAAGTAACAGTGGAATCTGCAATGGAATTCTCTTGCATATTTGCATATTCTCCCAAATCCCCTCATATTGTTTGAAAAGTGCAGCGTCCTCTCATTCCATTCATTTGGCTCATTCCACATTTCTGGGCTCAGTGAATCAGATCTGCATTACTGCCATGATAAACAACTCAAACTTACTCTAGCACACCTACATCCAAGCCACACCCACATCAGCACAGTTACATTCAAACCACACTATAACAAACCCACATCACAACCATTCAAAAACACACTTGAATGACTGAATTATTATTATATTCTACCGATAGTATAGTATATAGAGAATCAAAAAGTCGCATCAAATGTGCAGTTTATTTTATGGTTGAAGCTTACGTATGGTTCTGTATTCAGCCAGGAAGCCATTGTCATTGATTATAAAATCAGAGTAGAAGTTGATGAGCATTGGTCCAAATGTGGTGAAGATGCCTGGGATGGTATTTCCACAAAGAGTAGCCAATGGAACACTACTGGTGGTCGTGCCTGTGTAGATCTTCACACCATCGTAGATACATGTGGAGTGTGCTAGAGGAGATGGAAAGGCATGATTATTCATTTTACAGAACTGCTGTTTTCTTTAAGTTATCGTTAGATCCCTTGTGTATGCCATAATTTCTGTCTTTTGAAGAAGTGCATACCCTCTAACTGGAAAGATTTAAAAGTGAGCACAATCACGGTCTGATCTCCAGCATCGATGATGTAATTACAGTTGGAGCCTGCCGGGTAGTGGTCTGGGTAGTTTGGAGAAACTACACGACCAGTTGGGGCTGTGAAATTGGCCCCACAACCTAAAAGATGATGTGAAGTAGATAAATTACTTGAATTATGGAAAGGGGAAGAAAAACTGTAAAGAACTAACCAAGCATACACCCCTAAGATACATACTAGAGTAGAATGCAGCAGAAAAGCCTTTGCCAGGTGTTTCTGAGGACTGGAAACGCACCGTCATAACATTTCGGGGTGCAATAACTACAGCAGGGGCTGTAGTACCACAACCAGTGGTCAAGAGATTCTCATCATTCTGTATGTTGTCAGACCACACCTGTCAGATAAACATAGGCAGAATACAAAAAATAAATCACCAGATCCAAATGGCTCTTATGAAACACAACATCAGAGAAGATTTCTTATTAAACGGTCATCTTGTTACCTTGATATAACTGTTTTGACACTGTCCACTTGTGTCTGGGATCTGGAAGTCACTGGCAAAGCCCATTTCCAGATGGTTTCCATCATGGGCGATGATAGTCCAGGAACATTCAGTATTGGCTGGGAAATTCTGAGGATAATTGGGAGATTTGATGGTGCCTGCATCAGCATGGATGGTTCCTCCACATCCTGAAGAAGAGAAAGGAATTTCAGGATAAAAATGTAACATGTCTAGACATGGGATATCTTTTTCTTTTTCTTTTTTACTGTATACCTGATGAGTCTGTTGACCAAGTGGCAGTGAATCCTCCTTTGGACACTGTATGATCAGCAAGGAACACCACAACTAACTTGTTGGAGCCTGATTGGACAGTTCCTGGAGAGTTGTGGCCACAGTATTGACCAATAATGGGGGACCCTGATGAGGCTCCATTGAAGATTGTAACCGAGTCCCATGTGCACTGGCTGTGCTCCTCCACTTCAAAGTATGTAAAAGTGAGCTAGACAAGAATATATGGAAAAGATGTGATATAAATGATGAATTTCAGTGTTAGGTTTTAAAGAAAACAGTCAAAAAACGCAGACCCAAGAAGCAGTCGTGACTTACAATGATAGTGTGGCCCACTGGAGCCTCGAGAAGCCAAGTACAGCGGCTCGGGCTGGGGTAGTTGTTGGGATATCCGGGGCTAGAGATGACACCTCCCTCTCCACTTTGTGACCCTCCACATTCTGAGAAAAATCAAAGTCAGTTGAGCTCATGCAGAATTTTAAAGAGTCGAGATCAATCCGTTTAAGCGTCACTGATTGATGGATGATACCTGAAAAGTAATACGTGGCTTTGAAGCCCAGATCTCCTACAGCCTCATCGGACAGGAACTGAACCCAGAGTTCAGGGGTGGACACTACTATGGGGACTGAAGGCGGGGACTGACCACATAAACGAGCCAAAACCTCTCCATTCATACCTCCTGCATTAGAGGAACAGACAAAACATGACATATATATTTGCTTATCTGTGTAGTGTTATGTCTCTTTTAGTGTATTTGGAAAATCTTACCCAGTCTGAACTCCAAGTAGTCCCACTCACAGGTTTGGTGATGCTCTAGATGGAGCTCGTCTATAATAACCACAATGGAGGAATTCATATGATGCGGGTTCTGGATTAGCCATTCACAGTTTAGGTTGTTGCTGTAGTTTCCAATGCCAAAGTCAGGTGAGGTGAAGTTTCCAGGTTCACTGAGTATTCCACCACACACTACCAAAAGGGCAAAGATTCACCAATCAAATCAGGACCCCAAAACGAACAACAACAACAACAAATCACTAAAGTAAAAGTTCTTCTCTCTCACCTGCTGCCTCCTCTGAGGAGTAATCTGCTGTGAATCCACCATTAGACACAGATGAATCAGTGCTGAAAATTACAGTCATTGTATTCCCAGAAGATTTCAGCTGGGTTCCAGCAGGGACTGTACCACATAAACGAGCCAAATGCGGGGCACTGGGTGTCAGACCGTTTAGGACCTATCAACCCAAGAGTCAAAACAGCGTGTTAAAGCACTGAAATTAGCAATATTCAGAGAAAGCAATATATGGTATGAATGGCTGATTAAAAAACAATGTGCATAAACTCCACTGTTCCAACTGCACTGATCCAACTTTGACACCTCTAAAACATAAACAGGGCCTCACCTCTACAAAGTCAAACATACAGGTCCCGTGGTCCTCCAGCCTCAGGTCATTGATTGTAAGAGTGACCCTACGGCCTTGAGGAACAGTGATTCTCCAGCGGCATATTCGGCTGTGGGGGTACAGATTGGGGTAGTTGGGAGATGATATGGTCCCAAATGGTGCGTTCAGATCCCCTCCACACTCTACAAGAGGAACAATGTCATCTTGTCACCAGTTACCCATGGAACTTCTCCATAACCAACAGCATAACTTTGTAAGTAGACATCTTTTATCCAAAACAATCCCTCTGGTGCAACATGAGGGTTAAGTGTCTTGCTCAAAGGCACAGTTTGTTCATGGATTTCACCTTCTAGGGACTGAACCAGGAACATTTTGGTAATCAGTCCTGATATTTAACCACTAAACTATATGACCCTAACCAGTCACTTTAAGGATTTAAACACACTTGCCTTCAACACTGGCTTCAAACGATAAACTAAACCCTGCAGCATTCCCACTGCCATCACTGACAAACTTTACATAGGCGAAACTGTCTCCAGTATCCAGAGGAGATGGAAGGCTGTTTCCACAGTGTTTCCCCAACAGGCGACCTGGTGAAAAGAAAAGGTTAGGTTACTACCCTCAACATTAAAAAAACTATCAACTCTCATTTGTGTAAAGAGAACCCAAACCTGAAGCATTGTATTCACGAATTTCCACATAGTCATTGTTACAATTGGAGGAGCTCTGCAGGTCAAGGGCAGTGTAGGTAAGGGTCAGGTAGTGTCCAGTGGGACCTTGCAGGTACCATTCACAGTTAGAATTGTCTGGATAATTTGAGTCCGGATAACCGGGGCTTCTGATGACACCACTCTGACCGAAGTAGGTACCTCCACATGTAGCTAAGAAGGAAAAGAATACTCTTTGAGTCAATGAAACACTGAGATCAGAAAAATGGTTGGAATGTTTTGGGGATTCAAAATGGATTACCAATGGAGTACTTGGCTTTGAAACCGATATGTGTGATGCTGCCGTCAGTTCGGAATCGTATATACATGGTAGTGCCAGATGAATGCTGTGTAGATGGGCGGGTGTTGCCACAAAGTCTGCCTATCAAAGCAGCGTCTGATGTGGGACCATCACGCACCTCAATGTAGTCATACAAACATCTAGTAGAGAAGATTGCAATCAGTCAAAATGGTTAAATGGTTATATGTAACAAAAATGTGATTTTTCAAAACATATGAAACATACCCTGTATGAGACTCAATGTAGAAATCATCCTCAAAGTCAAGTTGTACAGCCTCCCCATTGGGAACAGTGATTATCCACACACAGTCGATATTTTGGGGGTAGTTTGATGGATAGTTAGGAGATGTGATGTATCCTGGTGGATCTCCATCATTAAGCTCAAGGAGACCACCACAAGCTGGAAACAAACATCAGGATTTACTCTTATTATTTATTATTTAATATCCATTCATTATCAAATTAATCTAAAATTATTGGAATATTCCAGATATTATCTAAAGTATTCACCTGAACTGTGGGCCTCGAATACCAATTTAAAGCCATTCGCCTCATTGGAGCCATCAGAGACAAAGTGGGCATATAGGCTATTGTCTGTGGTCTGAAATGTGGATGGAGCACTGGCCCCACAGAGACGCCCTGATAGAGTCGGTGAGTTGCCATCAGGTCCATTCCGTAACTAATACAAAATAACCAAACTATTTAAAACTTGGCTCTCAAACACAAAAAGGACACTTTGTATAATGTACCGGTTCTGTTTTGGAAAAGTGCCTTCTCCTTCTCCTATAGTCACTCACCTCCAAGTAGTCACCTGTGCTGCACTGAGTGCCAAAACCCTGTATTTGGAAGGGACTTTGGAAAGTTACGGACACTCTAAACCCTGGGGTGACCATTACTTGCCAGTTACAATTCAGGTTGGGCTTGTAGTTCTGTGGATACTGAGGAGAACTTAGAACTCCTCTGTCTGTATGGAGGAAACCACCACAACCTGATGGAGAAGGCAAGGGAGATATAGCTCAATGTACAACAAAATGTATTATGCACATAAAACATATTTTGATTTTGTTAATCGACTTGCTGCTCACCTTTGGAAAAGGATGCATTGAACCCCCTGCCATTAATGCTGCCATCAGAACTGAATCGCAGGAACATGGCATCACCAGTAGAATGCAAAGAGCCAGGCAGTTGCCGCCCACAAACCCTTGCAATCAGTGGAGACAAGCTGGTATCACCTTAGAAGAAAACATACCTGAGATTCAGTCTTGAAAGTCAGCTTTGAGTTGAGATTTACGTTGAAGTGACTTCATTTGACAAAAGCATTACCATCTCTGATGACCAGACTGTCATGGAGACACGAAACCTCATCTTCCATTTCCAGAAATAGCAGATTAAACTCAACAATAGAGCTGGGAGACCGGATTACCCATGAACACTCAAGGTTATGCTGATACAGCTCAGGCCAACCAGGAGAGAATAAGAACTTGGGAGTGTCTCCTGTCATCAATGTTCCTCCACATGCTCCTGAAAAGACAAAAATTGTGACCGATTGTGAAATGAGACCAAACAGTTTTAAATCTGAGCAAGATCTAAGAGGCAGAACCCTTGGGGAACTAACCTGGTTCTATAGTCGGCAAGGGACCAGATCCCTGAACGGCCATCCACTCGATGAGAAAGCCTTTCCCTCCAATCATAGTATCAGATTTAAACTCAAGAGTCATAGTGCTGCCTGAACTTCTCACTGGGTTGGGCAGAGTCAGACCGCAGAACTCACCCAGAAGTAAAGCACTGGTGCTTGGACCATCGTATATCTAGGGAAAGGAAAGCATCCACTTCATCTACATCACACCTGCATACACTTATTTTCTATTAAACCATTATAGCATTTAAAAGCTATATTTTAGACAAGAGTGCAGACCTTGAGCTTGTCATAATAGCAATTGAACAAGTCCTCAATGTCGATGTCCAGGAAGTGTATCTCTACGTGGGAATCTGAATTCACTGTGACGGTCCAGCGGTAATCTGCATTGTTTGGGTAGGTGCGTGGGTAAAGAGGGGAGGCTATCTGTCCTGAACTGCCTGTGATCTCATTTCCATACACTGAGAAAGCAGAAAAAGAGTACAGATATTCATTGAGACCCATGCAAGACTTTTTTGGACAACCAGAGGAAAGGTTTTTGGTCAAGAGACTGACTATTCAGCTCCAGCATTAACCAACGCAACCCTCCTGAATCAGCATGAAAATTCAGGCTAGTGTTAACTGGTCTTTTTCAGTAGGGTCAACATCAAAAAGAAAAGAGTAATCCATCGCTCTGACTTACAATGGGAGAATACTGCTCTGAATCCAGCTCCGCTGACTGAGGAATCCGAGACAAACTTAATCCAAAGAATGTGGCCCGTTATAGAGGTGTAGTTGGAAGGAAGGGAGTCACCACAGAAACGACCAACCAGAGTGCCAGTGGAGTGACCTTCACGAACCTCCAGGTAGTCATTACTGCAATCTGAACTTTGTTGCAGCTGAAACATTCTGCATCACAAAAAAGTACAGAGTTGTTCGTTTTTGATGAATTCCTTACTTTTGTGAGATCCATGTAACATATTGTGATCTGCTTACATGAAGGACAGTTGTAGACGGTTCCCAGGGGAACTGGTGATGGTCCACACACACTCCACATTAGGTGGGTATACATCAGGATAGTTTGGACTGTTAAAAGCCCCTGACTCCATATACAGATTTCCACCACAACCTGGAAAAACAGGTAAGTGAATAGTGTTAAATTTCAGCCTAATTTTGGTGAATAATTCATATGTATTTTGAAATAAATACTGAAATCAAACCTGAGGTTGAGGCCATGTAGGTCGCTCTAAAACCTTTCCTTCCTACTGAAGCATCTGAGATGAAGTTTACCACAAGGGCATTGCTGAATGAAGTGACTGGGTGTGGCAACTCAGCCCCACAGTAACGACCTGGACAAAAAGTTACTAGTTACCACTTCAGTACTTTTTGAAGCATTTAAACTTTTCAAATATTTAACCAAGCATAATGCAATAAAGTGTCAAGCAATAAAAGCATTTCGAATATCTAATTTGAGTGATATTCTCCTAGAAGTATGTCACTGATGGTTCCTTTATTGAAAGAGTTTGTCTTTACCGACAGATGGGGCTTGATAATTGTCTCCATCCAGGATCTCCACACGATCATGAGAGCAGTTACTGTACACCATTTCTACCTCAAAGTCAGTGAAGGACAGAGTCACGTGGTTGACTGAAAGAAATATAGGATGGTAGAGATCAGAGAATCTGCTTTAATGCATGATCTGCATTAGAGACAATGCAAGGGAGGAGTTTCGCAAATTAAAGTTAGATACACAAGGTCTGGGCTTTGACTTTGAGGGTATGGATCACTTACATGGCTCCTGTGCCCGTATGATCCAACTACAGTTCTGATTAGGTGGGTAAGTGTATGGATAGCGAGGAGATGCAATCTCCCCTCCCACATCGTCAGCTATTATAGTGGATCCACATGCTGGAAATCATAAGAGTATTCAATGAGGCTTAACAATGAAATAAAACCATAACAAAATCATGAACAAATGATGGCACTCACCTTCTGAGAACCGGGCGCTGAAGCCTTTATGGTTCTGACTTTGATCTGACCTGAAGCGAACATAGATGATGTTTGTTGTGGATGTTATGGGAGAAGGCCTGGATACCCCACAAACTTTACCCAGGAGTGGAGAAGACTCATGTGGACCATCATGGATCTAGAGAGAAGAACGTGATTCTTTTTTTTTTTTGTCCATAAATTGGTCTCAACTGTGATACACTGGTCTGTAACATCATGAAATCACAAATGTTGCCACTGTGGGCATGAAATGCATCACACGCAGACAGAAACGTCAGTTACTCACAGCCACATAGTCAAAGGAACATGAGCTCTGACTTTCAATATCCAGATCAGTGAAGTTGAAGAAGACCCGATGCCCTACGTCCACTGTGATGACCCAGGAGCAGTCCACATTGTTGGGGTAGTTGCTGGGATACTGTGGAGAGTGGATCTCTCCACTGGGGGCTGTGACAATCCCTCCACATCCTGAATTTTCAAAGGGAAGATTTTAAGTGCATTAGCAGGAAACTCAAATAATATAATTGCAGTATTCAACTAAAGATATAAAAGTTCTGTAACAGACAGTTAACTAACCTCCTGGGACCTCTGTCCAGGTTGCGTTGAAGCCTCTGCCACTCACGACTTGATCAGATGTGAATCGAACGGTGACAGCGTTACCTGTAGTGGCCACCTGCAGAGGGTTATTGGGAGGGCGTGTGGTGCAAAGCTGGGCCAGGCGTGGGGAGGAGAGGTCAGGCCCTCCATACACCTGGACAAAGGTCAAAGGTGAGGCGATACTTACAGACTGCTCATTTTGAAGACAAAGGTAATGTAAAAATATTTGAATGCTGCTGCATTAGATAGCAAAATATCAAAAATCAAATGATACTAGAGCTTTCTTCAGACCCTTTTATCAAACTTGACTGTTCTTTGGCATCATGACTTTTTTCACCTAGTCCTAAAGTCGTATGTAATTCAATTATTATTTAGCATTTTTCCAGTGTTGGGGAAAGTTACTTGTAATGCATTACAATATTGCGGTACTCCCTAAAAAGTAACTAACTGTGTTACTTTTTTGGAAAGTAAAGCGTTACATTGCTTTTGCATTACTTTTTCTCATCTGGGCTGGGCTGTTTGTTTGTTTATATAACAACAAAAAAAAAGTTCTATTTATGGCAAATGTAAAGGCCTTTTTTACACCAAAAGTGAAATGAATAAGCCTCAGGCTGAAGGAAATGCAAATTCACGCCTGTACAGTAGAGGGCGCAGTTCAAACAAACAAGACTTTCAGCTGTGCTGCCATTCTGGAATACAGAGAAATAGGATGCAGGAGTAGTAGTAAATGAGTAAATATATGCTCACATTTAGTCTAAAACTAGTCTAGAATAACCATCATGTTTACACAGCGCACACAACACCTCTGCACTCCCGATTTCTCTCAACATGGGGACAGGAGAGCTGTCAGTCAATAAATGGGAAAACAAAGTAACCTGCGTTACTTATTTGAAAAAGTAACTCAGATATTTTGTTGTAAATTTAAAAGTAATCCTTTACTTGAAAAAAGTAATCTGATTACGTAACTTGCGTTACCCCAACATTACATTTTCCACTTACTATGACTACCAGAAAGTGTCAAAATATCAAATTTGATCAAAGTTTTGAACCTTAACCTTTGCATTAAAAGTGTGCTTGTGCTGTCTATCTTTAAAATAAATCCCCCTTTCATTTTAAGACAATTATACTTCCATTTCTAACTGTTGATTAAGTGTTCAAATATTGATGCAAATTGCATTTGCAGACGCCATCACATATTAAAAATGTATGTGATGAGCAGTGATGTAATGAACCATAGACCACTAAGATTCATTGCCGTTTTACAACCACGTCTGGTTTTTAACAGGCATCTGTGTGGCACTGAAAGTGTGTGTGTGCATGTGAGACTGTCTCTAAGCCCTCTCTCTAAGCTCTGATTTCCAGTTAATTTCTGCCCTGTTGGCTCTATTCAGCGCTACAGTGGAGGTCAGCATTCCACGGGTCTACGCTACAAAACATACACCCACAGAGCCCAGCGGATGCCAACAGGGCATGAGCAGGCACACACCCACATTAACACACACACACACACACACACTTACTTTTTGATCTCATAATGAACAAGTGAACCATTTTGACTGTAGGGGACAGAATAACCCAATACGTATCACCTAATACTTAAAGATAATAATATTTCAGAAAGTAAATCAAGAATAATCTTGAAATACTAGTATATACTGAAAAAATAGTATGCAGTATCTATCAATAAGCAACACAGCAGTATGTTACACTGCATAGTAATAGGAAAGAAAAAAAAAAAATCACATTTGATATTGTTTCCAGTTTTTCGTCACACTGGAAACTGAAGGTAGTTGAGTGTACTGCATCATGGGATACAGTATCTCATAAAGCGCACTCAGTGTAAATGTTTTGTTGTTGTTGTTTTGCATACCTCCAGCTTGTCATAGTTGCAGTCAGGATGATACTCCACATCAAACTCAAGGATGGTGATGGAGATGCTACTACCAGGGCTGGTATGGATGTTCCAGATGCACTCACGGTTTGCTGGGTATTTGTCAGGATAGCCTGGGCTGTTGAAGGCACCAGTGGGCCCAAAGAGTTCCCCACCACAACCTGTAGGGGGTGACAGTGAGGTACTTTGACTTTTTCTTTCCCTGTTTTTGATCAGGGATACTATGGAAGCTTGTTTCCGCCACTGAATAAAAAATAAAAAAGATAATTGTGACTTTATCTCACAATTCAGACTTTTTTTCCTTAGAATTGCATGATATAAACTTGCAGATGCTAGTTATAAAGTCAGAATTGCGGGATATAAAGTCGCAATCGAATGTTATAAAGTCATGTTATGACTTTTTTTTCTCTCGTAATTCTGAATTTTTTCTCAGAATTGTGAGTTTATTTCTTGCAATTCTGACTTTATAACATGCAGTTGCAAGTTATAAAGTCAGAATTGTGGGATAATCAACTATTTCCCTCAGAACTGGACTTTATAACTCGCAATTGCGAGTTTATACCTCACAATTCTGAGAAAATTGCGAGATATAAACTCTCAATTGCGAGAAAAAAAGTCAGAATTGCAAGAAAAAAAAGTCAGTGAGTTTATATCTCGCAATTCTGACTTTATTTCTAGCAATTGCGAGTTTATATCCGGCAATTCTGACTTTATAACTCGCCATTGCGACTTTATATCATGCAATTCTAAGAAAAAAGTCAGAATTGCGAGATAAAAAGTCACAATTATCTTTTTTCCCCCGTGGCGTAAACAAGCTTCCATAAGGAAACACATTAAAGTTCAAAGTTTGCAAAACAAAACGTTTAAAACAATCTTTTGTATAAATTGGAATCTCAATAGAAGGCAACCAAAGAACACTATGACACTCAAATTAACTTTTTTTTTGTACATGTATCATGGTTATAAATCACACTACCCTGGTATTTCCATCTGATAGCACAACAGTTTATTTAAGTGAAGTCTGGCAGTGTCTGTACTACTATGCATCTTGTTTAGTTTCAAGAGACTGTAAATGTGTAAACTGTAAAAGCATATCAGAGGAAATATGAAACCATATTGACCCTCACCGCAAACAAAGCAGTAGCAACAAGACTAAAATGCGGACAGTGTAATGCGATATTCACCAAAGATCGGTCAGAATGGTTTCATTCTCTCTACCCCCCACTGTCTTAATCAATAATATCAATCTCAACAGCGTCCACAGGTCTGTGAGAGGACAAAGGAAGGGTGGAGCTACTTTTTACATTTTCAAAATGGATCAATTGGCTTGTGGCCATGAAATACTTTGTTTAATTGAGGAATTTCCACAGAACTGGCATGATTTATCCATCAATTTACTTTCTCTTATATGATAAGGATGTCTTTTCTATCTGTTTCTACTCTGTCATTTTTTCTCTCCCTCAGGAAGGTTTTTACAGCTGCAGAACAGAGCTGTGCACATTACATAATAACATTACAGTGTTCATTCTCTACACATTGTGTCCATGGAAACCAAGACCATTTCCTTCCAAATAATGACATCATCATCAAACAGGGGTGCATGAATAATTAAATGTTCCGTATGATTTCAGAGCATACGTCTCTCTCTCTCTCTCTCTCTCTCTCTGATCCTGCTCTGACTGCAAAAATAACAGTCCACACCCTTCAGCAATGTGACTCGAAGTCCCACAAGCACAAAGACAGAGAAACATGCACACAAAACCTCTTTAGTGTGGCTGCACACTAATATATAGCTGAGAAATGTGTGTCTTGGTCATTCATCTGTGATTTATGAGTAGGATATGGATTAAATGAAAGGTTTGTGATTAACTTAAATGGATTCTCTGTCTTATTGTGAACGATTAATTTGTGTTGACTTTAAGTGTGACATGGCAAGAGTTAAACGGTCGTCTCCAAAGACAGAGAACAAGGACAGAGCTTTTTTGGTCTGCTCTCTCTAGAGGAGCTTATAGCCTCGTTTTCCACTCTTTTATAGGATATAAACTAATACATGTGCATAAAATCCATTACAAATCCTGAAATTCTACAGCACCAGCAGTAGCTACATTCAATCCTTCCTTCCTTTCTTTGCTGGATTCATTCATCACTGGTAATCAGCTCTTTCCCTGCTGGCCAATCAGAGTAAAGCCTTCCTGAGTGATGTCATTGCTTTGCCCATAAGGGCTGCTTTTTTCTTACAGATTCAGTGTCATCATCACTCAAAAGACTACAGGTCGCTGACCTCTGGCTGCCCATCGGTGACTCTGAATACGTTATTTCCTTCTATTCTGAGAACCTCATCTGTCATTCCACTGTCATACACGTCTAGATGTTTCACATAATGCTTTGAGGCTGGCACAGGTCATGAATGTGGTACTTTCCATGAATGCATTGCACACTTTAAAAATGGCCCATTAAGGTTAAGCACTATTTTGTACTCTATTCAAGAAAAGTGCCCAATAAGCTTTGTATTGGATCTTACCATTCTGGTACCAGTCCATTTGGAAGCCTCTGTATGAAACTGACATGTCGGACCGGAACACAATGTGAAGGCTGGTACTGGTGGTGGTATTGGCTGGAGGAGGTGTGTTCCCACAGAATGTACCAATCAGAGGAGACTGTTCGTTTGGACCATCATACAGCTAGATAGGAACAGAAAGAGAGATTATTTATACAATATTCAGTCTTAAAAGCCTGTTAACTGGCATATTATATATACTGCACACTACTCGAATAAATATAAATAAAAATGACAAAAACACAACAAAATTACTAAAACCTTAACTAAAATTAAAATGGAAAATATATATATACACAATACATATAAAAAAAATTAAAGTTAAATGCAAAATATTAATAAAAACTATAAAGGTATATCTAAAATAACACTGTCTCTGGCTTTGCCCAGTGTGAAAAGCCTATACGTGTATGTTTTATCAAATAGCTGCAGTTCTCTGGTCAGAGTAAAGTTTATAAGCCAAAAAATTATTTTAGATAAATATTTTTAACATGTTAATTTAGCCAACAGATATAATATAAGACAGATATAAAAACAATGCACATGCACACACACATATACATACATACATATATATACATATACACACAAACACACACATATCTATCTATCTATCTATATATCTATATATATATATATATATATACACACACATAAAATATGTATATATGTATACATTTTTTGTGTGTATGTATATATATATATATATATATATATATATATATGTGTGTGTGTGTGTGTGTCTGTGAATGACGCATTGTTTTTATATCTGGCATTTATTGAGAGATAGCAAGGTGAAATAATACATTTTGAAATAACACACATATAGTAGTAGTGACCTTTCACAGGAAATGCAACCAATAACCAACCATCAGTAATTCAGACCATCTGTTCTACTGCCTTCGGAACAAAAGTGTGCTGAGCCATTGTTGGCTTGCGCAGAAAATTTCACATTCCATAAAGTAGACATCATCACATTTAAAAATATCCAACACAACTGTCTATGTATTTACCCAACGGATGAATGCCTATCTATGGAATGAGGTTTATGAAAACAGAGTGTAGCCTTTTTCAAGACAGCCTGAGGAAAAGAAAAAGCTCTGAGCTCAGAAAACATCTCCATCTCTACAAGAGGCCCCATGATGTCATCACTGTTTGGATTGCCATAGTGATGAGTGAACTAAGAGGAACTCAAAGGCCCATTGTACATTTGTAAAGACTCTGCCAGTAAATCAGTGTAATGTATTTGAATGGCAAACTGTCCAGCATGAATTAGACTACTTGACCCCTTAACAGAGAAATAAGATAATACAAGCTTGAAAAGACAAGTAGACTATCCTTGAGTCAGAATAACCATCTCAGTCTCTCGAAACAAATTCTCAATGTACAAAATCAAGTCCCGCTCTACATCTTTTCTTGTTCGAGAAGCCGTTTCACTCGGATATACGTCACAATAGTGAAGAAAAGACTTTAAGGTCAACAAGAACCAGCATTCACAACCCATTTCATTTACACAAAGTGACATATTTCAGAGCAAAACAAGATACTCAGCGAGGAAATGAGTGGGGCTTGATTCTATCCATCAGGAATTGAGCAGGATCATGAGCAGTGGGCGTATCATTTTAAAACTGAACCGGACTGAAGGCTGAAGTTCAAATTCACCATCTAAAGCATGCTTTTCTTTTTCAAATCTATCATTATTTCTATAACTATATTCAATATTTTAGACAAGAATCAGCCTGAAAATGATGCCTAAATAACTATTTGGCTATTGGGATTGGTCCTTCAGAGGCAGAGCAAGTTATTAATTTATTTTAGAATAACCATTTAGAATAACATTTCCCGATTAATCATTCAAAATAACATCAGAAAGTCTATTAAGAAAGTAAATATAGTCGATTTCATGTTGACTTTAAGCAGCATTGTTGAGTACCTGTACATTTTAAGATGTGGCCTAATCATGAACTGTGTTTTTAGACTTGATAAAGCATGTGCTGACCTTCACATAGTCATAGGAACATCCGACGTGTTCCTCCACCTCAAAGGTTATAAAAGTGTAGTTGATGGTGTTGCCCATGGAGGCCTGGATGGTCCAGCTGCAGTTGGCACGAGATGGGTAGTCATTGGGGAAGTTCACACTCTCAATCATTCCCCGGCTCCGATTGGCAATCAGCACACCATGGCAAACTACACGGGAAAAGCAGGTCCTGATTAACATCATATTAATAACATGACATGGGAAGAATTATGTAATATCAACAACTTAGAGAATGTTTTAAACACCATTATGTGCAGTTTTAAGGCAGGAATACATTAAAACTAGTGGCTTCTTGCCATGAGGATTTGACCCTGCAGTAAAGTTTTAGAGTCTGGGAAACACACTGGCATGTGACCACTGACAGCCAAAGAAAAGGCAAATGAGAATGCACAAAAGAAGATAAATAATGCTACACTGAACTCCATACTGTGACATTTCACCTCCACAAACGTAATTAAAACAAGACTAAAAAGCAGAGATCCAAAACAAGTCAGTGTCCTCTAGGTGAACTTATCGCCAAATACAAAAACAGAAGCATTAAAGTGCATTATTCATGGAAACCGCAGCACTACAGTAATCTTTAATTATTCATTTACAAAAAAATACCATGTTATTCCTATGTTTTTGGGAATGCACCATGGTTTTCTTTGAAGTATCATTTAATAAGCATAAAATCCAGTGTAAAAATTATTGTCTCACTCAGTATTTTTGTCTTGTTTTCCAGTACACATTTACTTGAGAAGCAAAATAATCTTGTTTTCTTTTTCTTACCCACTGACCGATATTTTTTACTTGTTTTAGGCATAAACTAGGCATAAGCAATTTTTCTTCTGAAAAAAATCTATCTTGATTCAAAAATGTTTAGATATTTGTACTGTAAAACAAGACAAATATACTAAGTAAGAAAATCATTTGTTTGCAGAGTATGAATACAGTATGTATTCAGTATAGAGAGTACATATGTAAATATAAATAGGCCTATAAAAAAAAAAAAACCACTGATATCATCTCTGTACCATGGTACTGCCACAATACTTTTGTAAGAGTTCTGTAAGAGACTTTTGCAAAAAAGTCAGGCCATTGCTAGGGTTTTCTGGGCTTATGGGCCCAGGTGTTTGTGTGTGTCACTCACTGGTTTGGTAGTTAGCCAGAAATCCTCCTGTGTGGATGATGCTGTCTGTACGTAGTTTCACATACATGTTCTCTCTGGAGGAATTGATGGGAGGAGGAATCTGATTTCCACACAGCTTGGCCAGCTGAGTAGCACTGGTGCTGTTGCCATCATACACCTGGTAAAACATATACACATCAGGGAAAGATTCCAACTTAATACCTTGAATAGAGAACTCTACAACTGTGTAGTAAATTCAATTCAGTGTACCGCCAAGTAGTCGTAGTAGCAGTCCATAGCGTTCTCCAGGTGAAAGTCTCCAAAGCTGAGCTCGACCCTGCTTCCAGCACTGGTTTTGATGTGCCAGTAGCATTCAGCGTTGGCGTGATAGGGCAGGGGGTAGTTGGGGGAGGTGAAACCTCCAACGCTTGTGGTCAATGTCCCACCACAACCTATAACAGAGATGGAATAATATAGTCCACTGACCAACTGGTGCATATTACACATAAAACTGGAACGCAAACCAGAAGACAATGTTGTCAAAATGATCCCCGTTCACACAGATCCGCGAAAACGACAAAAAATGATGCTGTATTATGCTGCCTGGCCAGTAGTTGGCGATGTCACTTTGTAAAGAAACACTACACACCTATAGACTTAACATGTAATACGTATATGCATGACATTACTGTTTTCACACATTTGTACTTTACATGGAGACGAAAATTGTATAGTTTTCAAAAACTTGCACTTTGAAACTTGTTTTGAAAAGCTTGCATTTTCAGGCACCCAAATGCCATTGTCGTGTAAATGAAAGTCCAAAACACATAAAGTTTTACGTTTTTAGTTAAACAATAACTAAAAAAAAAAGTTTAAAAAGTTTAACAGTGTTGGGTAAACAGCTCCTAAAACTATTAAAAATTGTTTTCTTTATTGAAACATAAATATCACATGAAAAACTTTGGCAACTGAAACATTACTTAAATTACTAATACTAAAAGTTAAAAATATTATATTATAAATATTATTAAAAATTAAATATTATAAAATGACAAAAAAAAGCCAAATAGAAATATTAAAAAACTAATAAAAATAACAAAAGCACATAACAAAATTACTAAAACAATTAAAAATTGTTTTCTTTATTGAAATAAAGCTGAAATAAAGCTGAAATAAAAATAAAATAAAATAAAATAAAATAAAATATTATATTATATTATATTATATTATATTATATTATATTATTAGATTAAAAACTTAAACTTATTTTATTTCAGTTAGTTGCCAAGGCATTTATAATTTTAAGTACTAAAATTACAAAAAAAATTGCATTATAAATATTGTAAAATATTATGAAATAAATAAATAAATAAATGAATACCTGTCTGTGTGCCATCCCAGTGGGCTTTAAACCCCCTATAGGTGAGAGTGTGGTCGGATCGGAATTTTAGCCACAGCCTGTTGCTATGGGATACTATTATGGGTGGACCATTTGTTCCACAAAACCGACCAATCAGGGGGGATGTTTCATAGCCTCCATCTCTGTAAAAGAAACAAAATTGTTTTAAAACCAAAAAGTGACCAAATCAATGACCCAAGATAGTGGAAGGGTTCCTCACCTGATCTCTAAATAGTCAAAACCGCAGGAACTGAATCCTTCCAGCTCGAAGTCTGTTATGTTAAGCATGATCTGCATGTTGACTTCCACTATGATTCTAAAGACACACTCCCGATTGGTGGGGTAATTGTCAGGGTAGTTGGGTGAGCTGAACTCCCCGGTGGGTGACCTAAACACCTCACTGCAATCTGCATGGGCAAAACATCGATTTAATGTATGAATATGAATGTAGCTCAGAACGAATTTGTAAAAATCGCATTTCAAGTGATTTTTTGCTATTCAAACTTGCTAAATATGATCGGATTCCAATCAGATATGCACAAAAATCTGTATTTCTAAATCTGACAATAAAGCTCACTTGACTTGACTTAAAAAAGGCCATCTAAACCCAAGCTTCCCAATGAGACCTGTACTTTCATGGATTTTCAAATTGGATTTTCATATCCAGTTACTGCAATAAGATTATACCTGTGCTCGCATTGATGGAGACATAGTCGGCAGAAAAGCCTTCCGCAGACAGACTGGAGTCAGAGACCAGCAGGACGGTCATCAGACTATCAGTGCTGGTTAGAGATGGAGGAACTGACCGCCCACAGAACCTGAGCACAAAATAACCAACATTTTCCAACATATTCATTTACAAATCTTTAATTAAGTGGCTTAAAACGTCAAGCTTTTTGAATTCTGACCTGCCCAGAAGAGTGCCAGTTAGCGCTGTGCCATTATCATAGACATCCACATAGTCAAATGCGCAGTTAGTGTGATACTCCAGGTTGAAGGTTGTGAATGACAGACGGATGAGGTTGCCGGGCGGAACGGAGATGTACCAGGTACAACTGGCTCCATGAGGGTAGTCAGTGGGATGACCTGGGCTGGTGAATGAACCCGTTGGTTCTGTGAGAGTCTCTCCACAACCTGTAAAAATTAACACAAGTGTCAAAACCATTTTATCAATGGAGAAAGATTATGTATTCCAGGTCTACCGATATCTATTCACTTTGATTCACCATACAAACTCAACTCACAATTGATTCCAAAAGAGCTTGACATTACTAATTTAACTACTAATTCCTCTATCAAACCTAAAAACAGTCCATTTTTTAATTAGATTGAACCACTTTTTACTTTTGAATGAAATATAAGCATATTTATAATATCTAAGAGTCTATTTATAATAGAGTATAACTTTTTCACTAACATAGTTGAAGTGCATTCTGGGATTGCCTCCTTCACAGAGGATACATGCCAAGAAAGCACCATAATATTGGTGTCTATACTGTAAAATGCTACAATAAAAACCTGTTAACTGTAAATTACCTAACGATTTACGGTGAAAAATGGTAAATAGTTTAACATCACATTATACAGCATGTAATTTTACTGTAAAATACTGTCAAATTTATGTTTTTTTGAGAGTAAAAACTATTAATTACCATATAATTTATGGTGAAAAACAGTAAACGGAAATTCACAGTCCCAGCATTTCCCATTACATATGATTATATTTTATTTAAATAGTTTTGTTTCTTCTTATTTTTATCATCAGTAATGTACATTAAGATGTTTTCCGTAGTAAAATACTAGTAGTAAAATCATTTGTCACTATATATGATTTCCATTTGTATTTTGCCGTAAAATTAACAGGATATTTATATTTATTTTAGAATGTGTCTGCTTAGTCTGGATAGGCAGCTCATTACATAGTATCTACAATATATTTAAATATACAATCTTTATTCAAAGGAACAAAACTATAGTTTACCTTGCTCCGCGGACGCAAACTCAGCAGTGAAACCATGGTTAGAGACACTTGAATCTGTTTTGAATTGGATGAACATGGACTTCTGGGTGGATTCCAGCATGGGAGGCATGTTAATTCCACAATATCGACCAATCAGAGGGGAGCTAGCGCTGGGACCATCTCTCACCTGAGCGAGCAGAGAGTGAAGTTTCAGAAGAAATGCAAAGTGAAATCTGTATTTTGACTGAATAGGATTAGCACAATGCTAACGTTTTACCTCTACATAATCATAGGCGCACGTGCTGCTTCCCTCAACGTCAAAGGTGAGGAAGTTGAGAGTGACCACAAAGCCCTCGGGTTGGTTAATGACCCACTCACACACTTTGTTGTGGGGGTACGGGTCAGGGTGCATGGGAGTGCGGATCTGACCGGTTCCAGAGAGCGTTCCTCCACAAGCTGGCAAAAACAGTTAAACTCTGAGATCATGTCTAGGCTGGATGGGGTACATTTATCATACTAATATTTAAAAATTTATGATAATTAAAGCTAAAGCAGCAGAATATTCATTGACTTTAACATTTCTAACAATTCTAACATTTCGAATTAAATTTTGTGTTTAATCTTAGCCAGGACAGTAAGTAAGGAAAGGTTTGCTTTGCATCATACATAGCTCCATCAACCGAAATGAAATAATTCTTATTATCAACAATCTTATGTATATGAGAGGATGTATTTAGGTCCAAAACATGCTCTGCACAAGCATGCTAATGAAAATTTGGTAACACTTTATTTTACAGTGTCCTTGTTACACGTTACTAAGTAATTACTATGTAATTACTATAAATTGTGCATAATTACATGCAACTAACCTAAACCACACCCTAATCCTAACACACATTAAAAATATGCACATTAAATATATGGTAACACTTTAGTTTATGGTCCAATTCTCACTATCAACTAGTTGCTTATTAGCATTGCATATTACTAGGATATTGGCTGTTTATTAATACTTATAAACCCACATATTATTGCCTTATTCTGCATGACCATATTCTACATCCCTTAATCCTACCTAAACTTAACTAACTACCTTACTAACTATTAAATAGCAGTTTATTGAGGCAAAAGTCGTAGTTAACAGTTCGTTAATAGTGAGAATTGGACCCTAAACTAAAGTGTGACCAAAAATGTAATATGGGACTGCATGCTTGCAATGTGTTAGCAATGCATTCATGTTTGAGTTTGCTTGCATAGAGTATGTTTCTGGCAATACTGTTTTTATTTTTTCCTTAACTTTCCAGAAAAATGACATTTGACATTCAGTGGGCGTCATATGCTTTACATAAAAAGGAGGTTTCATTGTCTCACCAACTTCATACAAGGCCCTGAAGCCAGCACGGGACACAGAGCTGTCGGACTTGAAACGGATCCAGAGTCCATTAGCGGTGGACAATATTGGTGCTGGCAGGGTGCTTCCACAGTACTTCCCAATGAGTGGGTCGGTTTCACCCGTCCCGTCTCGAACCTGAAAGATTTGATAGATAAGGCGACATGAAAAGATGAAATTGCTACTTACTTTTCTTCTCATCCACATTAATTACACAGACCATACCTCCACAAAATCAAAAAGACAGCCACTGTGAGTCTCCAGGTCCATGTGGGTGAAGTTGAGCGCCACCAATTCACTGCGTGGCTGTCTGATGATATAAATGCACTGCCTATTGTGAGCATAGTTATTAGGCCAGTTAGGAGAGATGATGATGCCTTCTGTGTCTGTAAAGACGCCTCCACAGCCTGGGTCAGCTGATGGCACACAGAGTAAATTGCATTACACTCAAGCAATTTGTCCCAATATTGTAAGACCGTTTGCTTTGCCCATTTGAGCCTAGCATTGGACCTAGCATCATGTTCCACTCTGAGTTTATAACATATAGAATGTGACACCTGACTTTTAATATCTTTATAACACCAATAAACTGCTTTATGAGCACTTAAAAAGGACAATATTCTACTGATGTATCTGTTAAAATGAACCATAACTCAGAATTACTGCTAATGCATTACAAATACAACACATCATTTACATAAGCAGCGACTGCAAACAAAAAAATAGTGCCATAAAATTCAACTGTTCACATACATTACCGTTCAAAAGTTTGGGGTCAATTTCAAATAAATGCTGAAAAAATGCATCACGGTTTTCACAAAAATATGAAGCAGCACAACTGTTTTCAACATTGGTAATAATAAGAAATGTTTCTTGAGCATCAAATCAAAAGATTTCTGAAGGATTACGTGACACTGAAGACTGGAGTAATGGCTGCTGAAAATTCAGCTTTGCCAGCTTTTCCAAATCCAAACTTTTAAAATGGTAGCATACAGGTGTATTAACCTGCCTAAAATATCCCACAATTCCCCTGTCTGTGTTTTGATGGCATGGACATTACTTACATGGTGAGGTAGTGTATGTAATGTGAAATCCCTGATCATTGACGATGAAATCAGAGTGAAAGTGGATCCAGGCAGATGGTCCCGTTGTCTGCAGAGGTGGTGGTGACACTGTACTGCAGTATTTTCCCAGAACTTGGTCCTCTGGGAGCAGTCCATCTCTGATCTATAAAATAAAGCAAGAAACTGAAGCATTTTAACACATTTGCACAGAAAACAGTTTAAATTTGAATGTGGATCCAGGATGCAACATGCTTGTGTACCTCCAGGTAGTCAAAGTTACAGTTATCATGGTGCTCCAGACTGAGGGTGGCAAAAGCGAATGTGATGAGCAGACCAGGGTTCACATTCACGGTCCAATAACAGTCCCGGTTAGGTGGATAGTTACCTGGGTAACCAGGTGACTTGATGTCACCATATGTATTGGTCAACTCTCCACCACACACTAGAAAGAAAAAAAAGAAAAAGAAAAGAGTGTTCATGCTAATGCAAATAGTTGCTATTGTTCCAAGGTTGGAAATCATTTGCACCACTCAGTAAAGTAGTGGTCACATTTACAGTTGTTCAGCAAATTTTTGGGGGCAAAATCTAGTCATTTTAATAGGAATCCATGCAATCAGGGATTGTGTGTGAAGACAAAAGATTTCCCCATGCAGATTTCCCAATGGGTTTTAGTTGGTCACATAGATTCACCATGTTGACCAACAGATTCTGCTTGGTTTGAAAGTGACTTATGTGTGAGCTGTGCTTCATACATCACAATAGACTGTTTATACCTGCAAAAGTTTGCAGAAATTTTGACAACAAAAACAATTTAAAGCGGACATATCATGCTTTTTTTTTTTTTTTTTTTTTTAAACTTATTCAGCTTTCTTTACTGTGTAATGTTGCTGTTTGAGCATGAAAAAGGTCTGGGGGAAAAAAAGCACAAAGTCACTCCAAAGGGAGTTTCTGAACTCTCTGAAACTCCTCGATTGGAGTCTTGAGTTTAAATAATTTCATTTAAATAATTCCCGCCCCAGGGAAAAAGGCGAGGCCTGGTTGAGTTGCGTTAGGTGTAGTTTGTTGAAACTTGTGGTTATGGTAAGGGGCGTGACATTTCCGAAACACGTTCGAAGCGGTTGACCAATCAAAACACACTGGTCCAGCCAATCAATAAGAGCACATTGCGCTTTCGGAAGCGGCTTCATAAAGACAATAAACTAAACAGAGCGTTACTGACAGACTGGGAAAAGAGGTGCTGCAAGAATATAAAATACGTGAAAAATAATGTTTTTTGAACATTCAAGCATGAAAACCTATTCTAGTAGACCCCCAAAACAAAATCAAGACTTTGTAAAGCCCTGTTTCCACCGAAATTACCCAGAACAATTTGTCCCAGGAACTTTTTTCCCAGGAACATTTTCCCCCCAGACCTGTTGCTGTCTGCGTCCATCACAGTCTAAAGAACAGTGAAGAAGGGTCCGGTGACGCAGAACTGCGCGCGACTTTCCAGTTCCCGCTGGATTTCGTCCTCCGCATATAAGCTTAATAAAGCCTGAACCTCTTGTCGGTCCATCGGTCATATTTTTTAAACTCCATTGTTGATTCAAATAGCAAACAACTCTTACTGCACGCACCACAACAGACTTTTAAAATGGTGGTTGAAATAAAATGCCGCTTGGAGTCAACCAATCAAAATGCAGCGTGAACTCAACCAATCAGCATGTTCAGCGCCCAAGTCCCACCCCCGAAAGTTCTTGAACTTTGAAAAAGTAATACCTCGTGAGCAGGGGGAAACTTTCTGAGGGGGAAATTTTCACCCAGAACTTCATTTAGACCCTGGTCCCTGCAGTTAAAACACACTGAGTACCACCCCAAAGTCCTTAGTTCCTGGGGAAAGTTCCTGCGGTGGAAACGGGGCTTAAAAGAGCATAATATGGCCTCTTTAAAGGCATTCTTGGTTTACCTGGTGCCTGGGATTGCCAGGCGACGGTGAAGCCGCGACCACTGACTGAATGGTCAGAGCGGAACCAGAAGTACAGAGAATTATGGGAGCTGAAGAGTTCAGCTGGGGCGCCGGTGCCGCAGTATTTCCCAATCACGAAAGCTGAGGCGGTCTCGCCATCGTGGACCTGCAGGAAATCAAAGTTGCAGGAGGCGCTGTTCTCGATGTCGAAGAAAGGGAAGGTAATCCGCAGAATCTGGGAAGAACAACAGATTACTGACCACAAGAAAGCACAAAACCCAGAGTTTAATTCCATAGATAAGTGGCCCAAGGTTCACTGATGTGCCAGGTAACTTTACTAACCTTGCTAGAGTCGGTTCTGATGACCCACGCACAGCTGACCTGGTGATCATAATCGCCCGTTCCAGGATTTGTAGGGTAACTGAAAGTGCCAGCTGGACTTTCCAAAACTCCTCCACACTCTGATACACACATAAAAGGTTATGATGTCACCATATGAAAAAACATATACCATCACACACTTACTCACTTGTGTAACAAACACACCTTGCTGTGCAGTTTGGCACTGCGGGCCCGTCCATTGGGAGGTGCAGGTACAGGTGTAGCCGTTGATGCCATCAGTGCAGGTTCCTCCGTTCTGGCAGGGATTGCTAGAGCACTCATTCACGTTCTGATCGCAATTCTGACCCGCCCAGCCCGGGTCACAGTGACAGGTGTAGCCAGTGGCCGTATTCTTGGGAAATAAAGACAAAATTGATGTCGGCTGCTGCATTTTGATGGAAAAAGTTGGTAAGTTATAAGAGATGATTAGAGATGAACACTTACCTCACACTGGCCATTTACACAAGGATTACTAGTGCCACAAATGTCACTGATCTGAGTACAACCCGTAGGTCCATAGCCATTACCCACGTAACCAGGAGGACAGGTGCATGATGGGATAATACTTCCTGGATGGACCAAAAATGAACCCATTTATAATGCAAATCAGAAATGATTCTTCTACTCAATTTTATTTTACATGAATATGCGGAAAGATTGATTTTGAAAGTTAAAAATGACAAAAAAAGAAAGAAGAATACTTGGTTTAATTTTGGGTAACACTTCTTTCAATAGTCCACTTTAGACATTGTACTGACTATAAGTAACTTTGCAACTACATGTCAACATATTCTACTAACCCGAACCCTAACACCTAATCCTAACAGTCTACTAACACTCTAATGAGAGTTAGTTGACATGTAGTTGCAAAGTTACTTATAGTTAGTAAAATGTCTAAAGTGGACTATCCAAATAAAGTGTAACCTAATTTTGCACTTTTTCATCAACAAAGAATGTTATTTACTAAAATTAGAAGCCATTTTAGTCAGAGTAAAATTGACTAAAATTAATGAATATGACACAATCTTGACTAAAACAAACAACCCTGTAAAAATGGACAGGGATAGCAATAATGTCTTTTATATCAGGAGGTGACATGCGACACTTAAAGTTTAACACTTTTTTTATTGCTCGTGTAATAACATAAATGCTACTGGTCATGCGCTGCGGTAAAGGATAACTACAGTAAAGCAGTGAATTTGTGTTGCATGTGCACCTGGAGTAGAAGTACAGGTAGCCTGTGGATAACATCCTCCATTGTTGGTGGAGCAGATGTCGGCTTGAGTGCAAGTCTTCCCGTCTCCCTCATAGCCTGAGGACACACACATGGGGTCAGCAGTCTCATCTTACCTTTAATGGCTATTTTAGCTTGATCATTTCAGTGTGTCTGGTCTTTCTCTGCAATCTAGCAGTCAATTGAGACTTGTAAAGCTGAATGTATTAGCAGGACTGTCCTCAATGAACCCAGCTAATGCATCTCTCCACCTCTGGCTTTCCATCTCTATCTCTCCCAGAGGGAATATAATTAAACTTCAGCTCAAGCAAGCATCTGTCTCATATTTGAAACATACTACAGTGAGCAAAAAACATGATTCAGCAGGATCTTACAAGCCAGCCTGTGCTGTAAGAAGGATAGAGGACCAACAAACATATCAGATGTACTAAAAATAGGCAGGTTTCATTTTCCCAGCCATCTCTAGAGGGAAATTATGAAGCAAAACTGAAAAAAGGCAAGACCAACAGAACAACATCAATGGTTTGATCCTGAAGATTAAGATATTAAATGCATAGTTCACCACAAACAACTTAAATTTCAGCATGATTCTCATATAAAACTGTCATATAACTTCGGGAGACTTGCAAATAATGTGCACAAGTCATATGGACTACTTTTTTGGTGATTTTTTAGAGTAAGGCCCAGTTCTCATACATGTAAATGACGGAAAATGATTTTTAAAATCACCTTTTGTGTTCCACAACATCATACCATTCAAACGTTTGGGGTCAGTGATTGATTTTTTTATGCATTAAATTGATCAAAAATGACAGTTAAGATTACAAGATAACAAGTTACATTGTTACAAAAGATTTCTATTTCAAATAAATGCTAATTCATTATTCATAAAAACATCCAGTTTCCACAAAAATTATTAAGTAGCACAGCTGTTTTCAAAAATGATAATAATATGAAAAGTTTCTTCAGCAGCAAATCAGCATATTAGAATGATTTCTGGAGGATCATGTGACACTGAAGACTGGAGTAATGTTCAGCTTTGAATCACAGGAATAAATTACATTTTTTAATATATTCAAATAGAAAACAGTTATTTTAAAATTGTAAAAATATTTCTCAGTTTTACTGTATTTTTGATCAAATAAATGCAGCTTTGATGAGCATAAGAGACTTTCACAAACATTGAGAAATCTTACCGACCCCAAACTTTTGAACACTAGTGCATGAATTTTCATTTTTGGGTGAACTATTCTTGTTTAGACCACAGGTCTTATTTTAAATTGCATGAGAATCAGGATGTGAGCTAAACCTGGAGGACACTGTCCGCAGTGGAAGGAGCCCATGGTGTTGAGGCAAGACACCAAGGGGGAAGTAGAACAGCCTCCATTGTTTGTGGCACATTCATCGACATCCTGGCAGCTGTAGCCATTACCCTGCCATCCTGGAGGAAACAAAAATTAACTTCATGAAAAGATGTTCTTGATAAATATCTGCTAGTCTGCCAAATGCCTTCAAATGTAAATGCATCCTATCTAAAAAAAAAAAAACCCAAGAAAACATAAGTAATTGACATCATGGACATCATAACAATAATCATATCTGATGTGGCTCAGCTGGGCTGAGTGGTCTGACCTGCAGGGCAGGCGCCGCAGTAGAACGAGCCCAGAGTGTTGAAGCACTGGACAGGAGGGTTGGTGGAGCAGGGCTTGTTCTGGAGGCTGCACTCATCAATATCAGCTGTGCATGCTGACACTCCGGGTGGAGACATCCAACCAGCATCACAGATACACTTATACTTGGGCTGAAAAGTGGCATTAAAGGGATGCACGTTGTTTCAAACCCATATGACTTTGTTATGTAGAACACAAAAGGAGACATTAAGCAGAGTGTTCACACTGCTCTTTAGCATATAATGAAAGTCAATGGTGACCAAAATGCTAAGAAAAAAACTCATGTGCAGTATTCCTAAGTCATATATACGACACTAAGTTTGGAGTCAGTAAGATTTTTTTTATTATTATTCAGCAAGGACACATTAAATTGATCAAAAGTGGCAGTAAAGACATTTATAATGTTACAAAAGATTTCCGTTTCATAGTGCTGTCAAACTATTAATTGCGATTAATTGCATCCAAAATAAAAGTTTGTTTACATAATATATATGTGTGTGTACTGAGTATATTTATTATGTATATATATGTAAATACACACACATGCATGCAGTACACACACATATATTATGTAAACAAACTTTTATTTTGGATGCGATTAATTTCCACTAAAAGTTGAACTTTCTATTCATCAAAGAATCCTGAAAAAAAAAGTATCAGTTTCCTCAAAAACTTCTTTTATTTGATAATAATAATAATAATAATAATATAATATTGATAATATTAAGAAATGTTTCTTGAGCATCAGATCAGCATATTAGAATGATTTCTGAAGGATATGTGAGTAATGATGCTGAAAATTCAGCTTTACTGTCGAAGGAATAAATTACATTTTAAACTATATTAAAAAAGAAAACAGTTATTTTAAATTGTAATAATATTTCACAATATTACAGTTTTTTTCTGTATTGTTGATCAAATAAATGCAGCCTTGGTGAGCATAAGAGACTTCTTTCAAAAACTTTTTAAAAAAAATCTTACCGACCATAAACTTTTGAATGGTAGTTTAAAAGTCATATGATAACTTTTTGTGAGGAACATACTGAAATTTTAGACTATTTCTCCAATTAGAGCTATTATACAAGTCGAATAGACTAATTTTATGGTGCCCTTTGTCATTTTTGGAGACTGGAAATTGGAAAAAAGTAACATAATCATCCTTTAAAACTGCTTTTATCTTCCACGGATCATGATAAAATCACATGGATCAGTCAATGCCTTCAATTTTGGCATATTCATCACACAAACCTATTCTATGACTTTAGAAGACTTGAAATACAGCGCACAAGTTGTCTTTTTATGATAAATTCTTACAGGTACGACATGAGGGTGAGTACAATATTCATTTTAGGGTGAACCATTGTCTTTTTCTGTCCAAAAATGAACTGAAGAGCACTGAGAATGAATACACATCATTTTGAATCACCTCATTGGGATTGACTCTGTCTGAATCAATGCACACGCCGTGAACACACAGATCCTGACTTCCACCTGCGCAGTCATCATAGCGAGATGTACAGTGTGGACCGTACCATTCTGGAGTACAGGTACAACTGATAAACAAAAGAAAAGAAAAATATGAACACTACATCTCATAAAACACTAAAAACCCCAGTCAAGACATACAAATGGAGGATTACGTGTAAGTTCCGGGTGTATTCACACATGTGGCCCCGTTCTGACAGCCCAGAGGAGTTCCTGCCAACACCTGACACTCATTCACATCTACAGCACATGTGGGACCCTGAAGAGACATTGATCCAAGTGTCAGTCAGAATCACATATGAACAGGACAGAAGGACAGATGTCTATGTGAGTGACTGACCTGCCAGTTGTCAGGACAGAGGCAGTGAAAGGCGTCCAACAAGTTCAAGCAGGTTCCTGCGTTCTGGCATGGATTGCTGCTGCACGTCTTCCGCTGTACTGTCTATGAAATACAGAATATCATAAAACTGAAATTAAATCGTAAATGCTGAAATGGAAGGCCTGCAATTACATAAGCAATAAGCTTTGAGTGAATTTGATGATTACAGCAATACCTGTTCTATTGTCTGAACTTTTGACTCAAGTGTAGTCACTCTGGTGTTGAGCTGATTGAGCTGGTTTGTAACCTCCTGAGACGGGCCGCTGTTCTTTATGGTATTGATGTCATCTTTGTTAATTTTGATCTGGAACAGAGTTACACATTATTAAGCTTTATTAAAACTTTTCCAAGGTGCAAAGTGATTCAATAACACACAAAATGCTTGCTCTGTGCTCACTAGAATACAGAAAATTGAATGTAAATGGAATTAAATGAAATCAAACAAAACAAAATGCACACACACACACACACACACACACACAAAACAACGAAACAAAATAACACAAGTAAAAATAAAACATTAAAGGATTAGTTCACTTTTAAAATGAAAATTACCCCAAGCTTTACTCGCCCTCAAGCCAGGTGTATATGACTTTCTTCTTTCTGATGAACACAATCAGAGTTATATTAATAAATATCCTGATGCATCCGAGCTTTATAATGGCAGTGAGCGAGATCAACGTGAATGAGCTGAAGAAAGTGCTTCCATCCACATCCATCCATTAAAAACGTACTCCACAGGCCTCCGGGGGGTTAATAAATAATACATTTTCTTCGTAAGTTGAATACGGAAGGCGGTCTGGTGGAAGCTAGATATTTTACTTCACAACTTGTTAAATATGGATTTCTTTTTTTTACACAAACGCTTCACTTCAGAAGGCCTTTATTAACCTCCCGGAGCCATGTGGAGTACACGTTTATGATGGATGGATGTGGATGGAAGCACTTCCTTCAGCTCATACTCGCTGATCCCGCTCACTGCCATTATAAAGCTCGGATGCGTCAGGATATTTATTAATATTTCTCCGATTGTGTTCATCAGAAAGAAGAAAGTCATATACACCTAGGATGGCTTGAGGGTGAGTAAAGCTTGGGGTAATTTTCATTTGGAAGTGAACTAATCCTTCAAAACAAAATGAAACAGAAAATGCGACACAACATAAACAAAAAATAAAACAATAAAAACAACCAAAACAAAATGCAACAAAAAGACAATGAAAAAATCCAAAAAATGCAAGTAAAAATATGAAACAAACAAACAAACAAAAAAAACATTAAAACAATTTTTAAGATGATTAAACAATAAAAACAACCAAAACAAAATGCAACAACAAAAAAAAAAAAAACTAACAAAAAACAAAACAAAACCGCAAATAGAAATAAAAACAAAAAACATTAAAACAAAATTAAACAAAAACAAAACTAATCAAAAACAACCAAACCAAGATGCAATAGAAAAAAAGCCCACTTCAGTACAAAACAAAAACGACCAAACCAAAATGCACACAAAAAGACAATGAAACAAAACAAAAAATGCAAGTAAAAAAAAGAAACAAACAAACAAACAAAAAAAACATTAAAACAAAATTAAAGATGATAAAACTAAACAAAAACAACCAAAACAAAATGCAACAACAAAAAAAAACCAAACAAAAAAAACTAAAAACAAAACCAAACCGCAAATAGAAATAAAACAAACAAAAAAACATTAAAACAAAATTAAACAAAAACGAAACTAATCAAAAACAACCAAACCAAGATGCAATACAAAAAAAAAAAAACACTTCAATACAAAACAAAAACAACCTAACCAAAACACACACAAAAGACAATGAAACAAAACAAAAGAATAGAAGAAGTAAAAAGAAAAAAAAATGCAACACAACAAAAAACACAATTAAATATAACACACAAACAAAACAGACCAAAAAACAAACTAAACCGAAAAAACATAAAATAAAACAATACAAAATAAACCCTTTTTTGGGCATTTTGGGATGTTTTTTTTTTTTTAAATCAAAACCTAATTTCAGATCACTATAGCATCACAACATGCTTGACCAACAGAAACTTTCACTTGTACCTTTCCTTGCAATTTTTAGCTCTTCTAATGTAAGCGATAACTTGACTGAAACATCAGATTTTGTCTGTTAGAGTAAAGCTCATGAACTCACCTGATTTATCTGCTGGATGAGGTCCTCGGCACCCACCTTCAAACTTCCCGTCCCTGAGGTCGTGAAGCGAATGTCTTTGTTGTAGCCAGCAGAGAATGTGAGGTGACCGTTCTCTGATATCATTCGAGGCCTGCAAATCAATTACCAAGTAACTTTGGAAGGCACGTCCTCATTTAATTTCTAACTCACAGTAGAATAAAAAACCCTTTATTGTATAAAATCAATCTATATTGTTCAATAATATCATCCATTTCATGTTGAAATCTTCAAACTGATCCTCAAACAAGCCCCATGACAGCCTCTGAAACTAAGAAATGATTTTCCAGCATCCTTCAAGCAAAAACTAATTAATTAAAAAATATATACTTACTGGTCATTGCTGATGTCCCGTTTTTGTCTGTTGTGGGGTTGACCACCATGGTCACACTGCAGTCCAGAGAGAAAGAGGAGAAAGATGAAAGACCAGGAGAAGCTCAGTGTCCGAGCCATGCTGAGAGAGTTCGTCCCAGGACGCTCATC
Source organism: Mylopharyngodon piceus (assembly GCA_039654765.1). NCBI lineage: Eukaryota > Metazoa > Chordata > Actinopteri > Cypriniformes > Xenocyprididae > Mylopharyngodon > Mylopharyngodon piceus. Next base: position 4,727,194 of record CM077444.1, on the reverse strand, counting down.
AGACACTGTACTGAACCTTCACACCAAGATCTGCCTAAAACCCAACCAGCCAAAGATGCACTTTGGCCCTAAGCAGTCCTAACACCACTGCATTTCCAAAAATCACTCATAAAGAACATGTAAGTGTCTAGAGGGCATTTAACTCCGCTGCATGCAAGTGATTTGACTTTATTGGGCGAGTGTCATGGGCTGTCACATGTGTTTTGGAGATCAGTAACCAAAGTTAAAGCCGTGAACCTGCTGCTTATGGCTAATTCTTCTCTGAATATGAATAGCTTCACAGTAAATGACCGGCAGCATTAAAACTGATATAACCATTAAAAATGATATAACTGGTTATTTAAAACACATTTTAATCTACATTGAGTATTGTGTGATCAAATGAGAGAAAAAGTGACAGTAATAACAAAGCAAATGTACTGTATAAATAAAATTTTATTCAACAATACACAACTTTACAGAAAAAATAATGATTATATATAATGTAATGTAAATTATGAGATCATGAGACGTATAAGATGTGAAACCACATGGACGTTCAGGCTGTTCCCCAGCACACGGTACTGCTGCTTAACGGAAATTTGCTTTGGAAATGCTGAAACACAAAATATATGTAACATTTTAGAAACTTCAATATTATTACATTTTCACATTGCTGTTTGTTTCTTATGACTATTCATTGACAGTATGAATCAGTGGGTCTGCTATATAATCTTCTCTTTCTCCTTGTCTTCACCTTGGCCTTGTCTGTAAAGTTATTTATAAGTTAAGAAATACTGAGTGAACTTATGGCTTTTGCATGGTAAAAAGCCTAGCATTCTTGCCAAAAACAAATGAATCCTGCAACGGTTTATTATATAAATGGAAGCCAAGAGTGAATAATGGGAAGTTATTCATTAACCTTTTCACACTCCAGTGAAAGGACATACTGGACTTTAAAGCTTATGTTTTGAAATATAATAGCATAAAAAATATGTCTATGCACATATTAATATTAAGCTTAAGACTTCTGTTAATTTGTATGTTTTTATTCTGTGCTGTGTGGGTGAATATACGATGCCACTGTATAGTGTCTGATGAACGTCTTACTGAAATCTGCAGGAAAGCCCATGAGGTTGGCGATCTCTCTGGGTGTGAAGTATCTCAGCTTTAACTGGAGCAGCTGCTTCAGTTTGTCCTCTTCAGAAAGCAGCTCAAAGCTCTTAAACACACTCTCTAGCTCCACATCCACACAAGACTGCAGGACGGAGCCGGTGCCCTCCACATAGTGACCATAACTACACAGACAGAATCAACAATAATGATATTTTTAATATTAAAAATGCAATTATAATGAGGAAAAACAAATTATATATATGTAACATTTATATTATGAAAATTTAAATGAGGAAAAAATAAAAAATTACATTATAAAATATTATAATACATTTTAAAAAATCAATTATGTGAGGAAATACAAATATCAGTATCTAAATATATATATATATATATATATATACACAGTGGTGGTCAGAATTATTGGCACCCTTGGTAAATATGATCAAAGATGACTAAAAATAAATCTGCATTGTTTATCCTTTTGATCTTTAATTCATAAAATTAGCAAAAATCTAACCTTTCATTCAAGGAAAATAATTGAAAGTGGGAGGAAAATCACATTACGAAATAAATGTTTTTCTCCAAAACACGTTGGCCACAATTATTGGCACCCTTTTATTTAATACTTTTTGCAACCTCCTTTTGCCAAGATAACAGCTCTGAGTTTTCTCCTATAATGCCTGATGAGTTTGGAGAACACCTGACAAGAGATCAGAAACCATTCCTTCATGCAGAATCTCTCCAGATCCTTCAGATTCCCAGATCCATGTTGGTGCTTCTTCTCTTCAGTTCACTCCACTCATTTTCTTTAGGGTTCAGGTCAGGGGACTGGGATGGCCATGGCAGAAGCTTCATTTTGTGCTCAGTGACAAATTTTTGTGTTGGTTTTGATGTTTGTTTTGGATCATTGTCCCGATGGAAGATCCAACCACGGCCCATTATTGGATTTCTAGCAGAAGCGGTCAGGTTTTGATTTTTATCTGTTAGTATTTGATAGAATCCATGATGCCATGTATCTGAACAAGATGTCCAAGACCTCCAGCAGAAAAACAGGCCCACAACATTAAAGATCCAGCAGTATATTTAACCGTGGACATGGGGTACTTTTTATCCATGTGTGCACCAAACCCATCTGGTGGGTTTGCTGCCAAAAAGCTCTTTTTTTAGATTCATCTGACTATAGAAGCCGATCCCTTTTGAAGTTCCAGTCTTGTCTGACAACTGAATATTCAGGAGAATGATTCTGGATGAGAGCAGAGGATTTTTCTTGAAACCCTCCCGAACAACTTGTGGGGATGTAGGTGCTGTTTGATCATTTTTTTAGGCTTTCTGAGACTCAAGACTCAACTAATCTCTGCAATTCTCCAGCTGTGATCCTTGGAGAGTCTTTGTCCACTCAAACTTTCCTCCTCACTGCGCATTAGGGCGATTTAGACACACGTCCTCTTCCAGGCAGATTTGTAACATTTTTAGTTGATTGAAACTTCTTAATTATTGCCCTGATGGTGGAAATGGGGATTTTCAATGCGTTAGCTTTTTTCTTACAGCCACTTTCTATTTTGTGAAGCTCAACAATCTTTTGCTGCACATCAGAACTATATTCTTTGGTTTTACTCATTGTGATAAATGATTACAGGAATTTAGCCGTTGTGTTTCCTCATGTTTATACTCCTGTGGAACAGGAAGTCATGGCTGGACAATTTCATGTTCATGATCACCCTGATGTGCTAAAAAAAAATGTAAATATGAATGGGAATATACTTCAGAGATATTTTACTCATAAAAAATTCTAGGGGTGCCAATAATTGTGGCCAACGTGTTTTGGAGAAAAACATTTATTTCGTAATGTGATTTTCCCCCCACTTTCAATTATTTTCCTTCAATGAAAGGTTAGATTTTTGCTAATTTTATGAATTAAAGATCAAAAGGATAAACAATGCAGATTTATTTTTACAGTCATCTTTGATCATATTTACCAAGGGTGCCAATAATTCTGACCACCACTGTATATACATATATACATATATACACACACACAGTATCTCACAGGAGTATATATATACACACTACCAGTCAAAAGTTTGGAAACATTACTATTTTTAATGTTTTTGAACGAAGTCTCTTTTGCTCATTAAGGCTGCATTTATTTCATAATAAATACAGAAAAAAACAATAATATTGTGAAATATTATTACAATTTAAAATTATGGTTTTCTATTTTAATATACTTTAAAATATAATTTATTTCTGTGATGCAAAGCTGAATTGTCAGCATCATTACTCCAGTCTTCAGTGTCACATGATCCTTCAGAAATCATTCTAATACAGAGCTCTGTGAACAGCCAGCCTCTTTGCAATGACCTTTTGTGTCTTGCCCTCCTTGTGCAAGGTGTCAGTGGTCGTCTTTTGGACAACTGTCAAGTCAGCAGTCTTCCCCATGATTGTGTAGCCTACAGAACTAGACTGAGAGACCATTTAAAGGCCTTTGCAGGTGTTTTGAGTTAATTAGCTGATTAGAGTGTGGCACCAGGTGTCTTCAATATTGAACCTTTTCACAATATTCTAATTTTCTGAGATACTGAATTTGGGATTTTCCTTAGTTGTCAGTTATAATCATCAAAATTAAAAGAAATAAACATTTGAAATATATCAGTCTGTGTGTAATGAATGAATATAATATACAAGTTTCACTTTTTGAATGGAATTAGTGAAATAAATCAACTTTTTGATGATATTCTAATTATATGACCAGCACCTGTATACACACACACACCTGAAGTATATGTAATAAAATATAATAATATTAATTATATATAAGAATAAAACACACACCCTTTAGTAAAGCAAACTGATCTCCTGCTGCTGGGCTGAACTACATCCATCAGTAGAGCGTATCTGAGCAGGGTTTTGGGGGGCAGCAGATACTGATCCATGTCCTCTTCCTCTTCCTTCTGCAGAAAGTCCTGCAGCCTCTGGACGGTCTCCTGTTTGTCCTGATTCCTCTTCTTTTCCAACTCTTGTTCGGTCTCCAGCTTAAAAATGATCATCCCAGTCTTTTCTCTCTCAGATTCAGAAGGTGTAGGATGATTGTGTGGAACAGCGAGACTGTCTGGGGGTTCAGACATGGGGAAGCCCTCTATAATCTGCCAGATAGAAAGCTTTAGTATTCGATAGAAACTGTATTGTGGTATCTTAGTTAGAAAAGTACCTCTGCTGATGTTGGGAATGAGAAGGATCCTGGTGGTCTCTTTGCAATGAGGAAGTATCTGAGCCTAGAGTTTGGTATCCCAAGCTGTGGAAATAAAAACCATCACAAAAACAAGACTGACATAAACTTTCAAGAGACTCTTGTTCAAGGTTGTCAAAGGAAGAGACATACTTACAGATGTTGGTGAGATCAGAAACTCCTGAAAGCTGTAATCACACTCTCTCAGTGTCTTAAGCAAAGCATCCCTGTCAATTAAAAGACCAGAACAACTAAAATATATTTACACTTTAAAACAAATATAAGAGCTAATTTAAGGTACTTTTTCAATATTAAATACTTTCATCCATTTCAGTGCAGAGACAACTACTGTATAAGATTCTTATTAACACAATCCATGGTGACAGTAACACAGAGGGAAAACCCATGACCCCATTGGCTCATAGCCACGTAACCATGGTGATCTCAAAGCTCCTGTGCCGCCCTGGTTACCTTGCAGCAGAAGTCTCAAAGCCCTTCACATTCTCCAGCAGAATGAAGCGCGGCCGCTCGCTGAGCCTGCAGGGAGAAAGAGAGGTACATTCTTTCACACACAAGGCCTGGGAAAAAAAACACCTTGGCTGAGATCGGGAATAACACAATAGACTTGAGAAAGGGCAAATGGAGAGGGAGAGAGAGGAAGCAATTCTTCATTCTTTTATTAGGCATGAATTAATCATGTCAGATGTGCATAAATACTGTACAATGAACGTTGCCAGGAAATTTGGCTTTGTTCATACGAAGTAGTACTGAGAGAGAGAGAGAGAAAACTCAAATCTGGAAATCAATAACAGAGAAATAATGTTTCAGTGACTTAAAAAGAGCACAGATCGATCAGTCTGACCTTGGCAGAAGCTCCAGGATATAAAGGAAGCTCTTTGTTCTGGGGTCAGCAATATCACCCTGCAAACCAATCCTATTGAGAAACACACATTAGCTTTAGTCAACCAATTTAGTAGCCTTTTTCCACATTACAGACACGTAGAGAGAACAGTAATACACTATAGTTCAAAGGTTTAGGATTAGTAAGACTTTTTAATATTTAAGTCTCTTATGCAGAAAGACGCTTCTCAAAAATGCAGTTAATATTGTGAAATATTATTGTAATTTAAAATGACCTAAAATGTAATTTATTCCTGTGATGCAAAGCTGAATTTTCAGCATCATTACTCCAGTCTTCAGTGTCACATGATCCTTCAGAAATCATTCTAATATGCTGATCTGCTGCTGAAGAAATTATTTTTATCAATGTTGAAAACAGTCAGCTGCTTAATATTTACTGTGATAGAACAGCATTTATTTGAAACAGAAATCTTTTGTAACATGTCTATAATGTGGTTTTGGATCAATTTAATCCATCCAAACTGAATAAAAGTATTAATTTCTTTCAAAAAAAAAAAAAAAAAAAAAAGCCTTACTGACCCTAAACTTTTGAACAGTATCCACCTTTTTCCTATTCCCCATGATGATGCTTTAATGCATGAATTATGGGAGTAACTTCCTTTAAACAGTAAACAATCAGCCAAAGGTTCGCTCTATGAACGCAATTATGACATTATTCTTCTCACCCTTCAACCATCGAACATTACAAGGAAATCGACGAGTGTAAAAGCATTAACAAATTACTACAACAGACCATGAATAACCCCAAAATCTCAATTATTTCTGCAGCAATATTACGGAAGTAATTTATGTCTGAAAAAAGAACATGAAGGACAATTTACGCCTCATTCAGTCAAACTGAAGGACAAGGATTATTTGTAGCACAACCTTATAATTTGAAATGATTTGTTTCAGTCTTTTTGGGTGGAACTTCCCCAAACAAACTGGAAGTGCCTCCCGTAATGTAAAATGCAGTAGGCTCGTTAGGAAAAAGGTGGATATGTAAATGTGATATTTAAAGGAAAAGTTCAGAGCATTATCAACCTCATGTTGTTCCAAACCTGTATGGCTTTCTTTCTATTGTGGAACACAAATGGACCAATTTTAAAGATTTGTACCAGTCGCTCTTGTCAATGCAATCACAATATAAAGGAACTGAGGCATACAATCTTTAAAAAGTATGCAAAAGCACCATAAAGGATCACGAGAGACTTAAATTACAGTCTGTTTCTCACAAAAAGCTATCGTATGGCTTCAGAAAACTTGGAATAAAGTGCACAAGCTGTATGAGCTACATGCATTTATGATCCCTTTCCAAGCTTGAAAGCTTCAGTCTCCATTTACTGTAATTCCATGGAAAAGAACGACTATCAAAGTAATCAAGATTTTTCCTGTTGTATTCCACAAAAGAAAGAACACCATGCGGCTGAGGAAATAAAGATAGGATTTTAATTTTGTGTTAACTATTTCTTCAGTGAACAAGAGAAAAACTCTGATCACCTGGTGAATGGTTGACACGGTGGGCTCATCAAAATCATGTCAAAGTTCAGCTTGTCAAAATCCTGTAACGTCATTCCCTTATACACAAAACCAAAAGAGCTAGCATTAAACAAAGATTTAAGAAAAAACAAATAAAATGACACTGAAACTGCTCTCCCTTGTTTATTAAAAAAAATATAAGCTTATCCTACAAATCATAACAATTCACAAATGGTAAAAATATTTATGATTACTAAGTTATTTATGCTTACATAAGTATTGAACTTTCTTAGTGCATCTAGTTTTAAAAAAAACCAAACATATTTAAACATACTAATTTACCCCACAATAACAACATTTAAATAGCTAATCCATATTCATTATCATTTTTCAAATCTTCATCCATTGTTTCAAGCATTGCGGTATATTCTTCTGAATTGAGGTCAGTGGCAGGTACATCATTATGTGCTGACAAAGCACAAAACCTTTAACCACCACAAAAACCAATCAGTTACACTTTTACCTCGTATTGCTTTTAAAACCCCAGTCATGGGACTATGTGCTGGTAGGACGTTACAAAGAAATGTCATTTTAAGGATGTTACAAAAGAGATGTGTTGTTAGGAATGCAATAAATCGGTTAAATAAGACAGGCAGACAGGTGATTACAGTGACATAAATCTGCACGAGAAATGCAAAAGTCAGTAGTAATAATCATGTTATCATTCTTTTTTAAAGTTATGCATTTTGTTTTTCTGTATTAACTGGCATAAAGAGGAGACTGGTTGAAGGAAAGACATACAAAACCTCTTATGGAAGCCACTTAGTGTTTATGTGAATGCGTCCAAACAAAATATGTCTAATCATTTGCATAACCAAATAAGATTCAAGTGGGCACAGACTGACCTCAATAGTTTTTGGCAAGAGTGGGGTAGTGGGGAAGTTGTGTTTGTAGATTTCATTGGCTGTTGTGTTGACATCCACAGCAGCCACGACTTCAGCTGGAACTGAGCTCTCTGAGAGAAACACAAATTAAAGAAACAAATGAACACATATTTTGTCTGGTTCAGTCTGTGAATCTATTTTATTTTTCATTTTTAAAGAAAACACTTTGCAAATGTGCAGTGCAGTACAGTACAGTACAGTAAGGGAACAGTGACACCTGTGGGGATCATAAAACAGACACTCAAACCTTACCAGCGTGTCAATAAGTTGATAGAGACTGAGCCTTTGCGACTGATCCTGTGTCAGTCATGTGTGTCAATAATCGCTACAGATTTAAACAAAATGACGTACCCTTTAAAGCATAATGCATTCCTCCTATTCCGCTGTATAATTCTAGAACACGGAGTCGGTCCATGTTCTCCATTCTTCACTGCTGGATGATGTTTATAATATTTTGACAGCGTCTCAAACATGCCGCATCTGTGCAACCCCGAATACATGACCCTATGGAAACAAATACATACACGAAGCGTTCCGCTTTATTTAGTTTTCTCCCTCTTCTATTCTTCTTCTTAATAATAATAATAATAATTTTACATTAAAATGTCATTTGCGTTTAAAATTGTTAAAGTACAAGTAGATGACGTTTTCTTCAAAAAAGAGAAACTACTAGGGGTGTAACGATTCACTTTTTTTTCTCGATGCATCGATTACAAATCCTGACGATCGATCTTGAAACGTATTTTTGAATCGTGAATCGTTGATTTCGGTCAATAATCGATTTATAATGCTAAGAATCGGATTAATCAAATCGCATCGAATTTTAATGTGAATCGCCTCAAATCGAATCGTTCTGAATTTGCAAAATTCGTTCTTGAATCGAATCGAACACCTATGAATAGTGAATCGAATCGATGTGTCATGATTTTAATCATTTTCTACTAACAATATTATATATATATATATATATAATATTAAAAATGTTTTAATATTAATATATTATATATTAATAATATCGAATTGGAATACATAAATATTTTGTATTTATGTAGCCTATTTATTTTCGTAGTAGTAATTATTTGAAATTAGATTATATTTATTTATGAATACATTTTTTTTAATATTAATATATACATTATAAAAAGTGGTGACCTGCATTTGTTACCTTTTACTGATAAAATGTGTTGGTATAAATGAATGATAATATTAAATGATAAGGGATTAAAAACATACTTTTTTTTTGTCATAGTCAATCTTTTAATTGTTATAGATGGGCACATCCTGCTGTTTTACCTGTTTAAATAAAGGTTAGCCTACTATTGCTAGTATAGGAGGCTAGATAAATACAACACACACTGTATAATATTCAGTACATATACATCGATATCTCTTTTTACAAACTATATAATTTTCCTGTATTTGCCGTGGTCAGACTCTTTCATTATTAGAGGGGCACATCCTGCTCCTCCGCCCCGATCCGACGACGCTTCTACGTCACTAAACCTCCCTTCACCGTTATGTCATTAGCATAGGGAGTGGACTATAAATGCAAGCCGAACCTCTGCAGTGGTCTCGGGTGGTCTGGACAGGGTGCGGTAGTTGGTGAAAGTACACGCTGACTTCAACATTAACCCAGAACTAAAGGATTATAATGAGCAGCCGATCAAGCACATCTTCTTATAAAAGGATGTTCGGTGCGGAGCGAACAGCGATGTCTCGGTCCTCTTACTCGAGTCGGCAGTACAGCAGCCCGATGCGCACAACCACGCGCGGGTCCTACAGCAGCAGCGCGCCTCCATCCATCTACATGAGCAAGGGCGCGAGGGTGCGCACCAGCGCGCCCCTGCCCAGACTCTCCACCGATACACTGGATTTTGGGCTCGCCGACGCCATCAACATCGAGTTTAAAGCCAACCGAACCAATGAGAAAGCGGAGATGCAGCATCTCAACGACAGGTTCGCCAGTTACATAGAGAAAGTGAGATTTCTGGAGCAGCAGAATAAGATCTTGGTCGCGGAGCTGGACCAGATGAAGGGCAAAGGCGCGTCCCGGGTCGGTGATCTGTACGAGGATGAGATGAGAGAACTGCGGCGACTAGTGGACCAGCTCACCAACGAGAAGGCCAGAGTGGAGGTGGACCGGGACAATCTGGGAGAGGACATCGAGCGCCTCAAAGAGAAGTATGTCCAACAGACGTGCAAACAGACAGAAACTGATAAAAGTTTCAAACATTAATTATCTGGCATGTGCACGTGCATAGGACTACTTTTATATATATATATATATATATACATATACATTTTTAATGCATTTATACAACAAAACATGGCTATTTTATGCATTTTGGAGCTTTAGATGGTCCAATGTTTTTTTAAAATCCTAAAATATATACAGTCAAACCAAAAATTATTCTGACATTTTTGATATACTTTTTACTAGTGGGTGCAGGACACTATAGTTCATTTATGTAAGTGAAGATAGCAAAATAAACTGTGACATATTATACCCAAAAATTCTTCATACAGTGGACTACCAGTAAAATTGATAAAAATTTGGAACCAAAAGTTATTCAGACACTTTGACCTGACCATGTTTTGCTTAAGTGTTATCTGACATAATTAAGATTAATTTTTTCTGACACAGTTTAACTCTGAGATCTTGTCATATTTTATTACCATTTTGTAAAACTATAGTGAATAAACTGAATTAATGAATGAAATGTTCAAGGTGTCTGAATAAATTTTAGTTTGACTGTATATAGCCTGTATATTTTAAAATATTATTTTGTGTCTTTGACTTAAAATTTTCATTTACTTTTTACATTTACACAGTAAAAAGTGAAAATGTGCAGCTGTAAATTTTAAGGATTTCTACCTGCTGATCCTTAAAATGATTTTTTGCAGTGTAACATAGTCAGGTTGATTCAGTCATGTTTAATAACATATTTCCACCTACATAATTATGTCACACCATTTATTATTATGTTTTGGCAGTGTTATATGATGTTTAATTCACTCAAGACAAAGCTCTTCCTTATAGGTGGAGTTTTCTCTTTACCAGGTCAAATAAAACCAAAATGTTGTCTAAAGTTTCATATTCCATATCACCAGAATATGAAATATGATATGAACTGTATAAACTGTGGGATAATAAGAAAACATATAACGAAAACACAGAGGTTTTATAATCCTATGAAATGTTTATTTTTAAATGATTTGCTAAGGAACTATTTCTACCTGACCTGACTTTTAAATGACAAAAAGTTGATTTAGTAATATTAAATCATATTTATGGCTTCAGTAAAAGCAGTTAAATATATTTGTTTGTTTTTTTAAGGTGATTCTGTGTAGGATTTTTTTTTAGAATGAAGCTCTTCAATACAGGTTCATTTTTAGATACAAGAAACGAGAAGAAATTTAGTTTGATATCAAAGGCTTTACATGGTGATCATATTTTATTTGTGAGATGCTCCAGTGCAGAGTGTATTAGAGTGGGTTTGGATGAGGGTGTGGCTCTGCTTAAATATTCATATCATTTTCAGACTTCAAGAAGAGATGCTTCAGAGGGAGGATGCTGAGAACAACCTTCGGAGCTTCAGACAGGTATACATCTGCATGTGTTCAGAGAAAAAAACACTTTTTAGACATATTATTGGACCTGATGTTTGATTGAGCGCTACCAAAGCATCAATAACATTGTGATTAATCAGTGTTTGCAAGACACTACTGATTGTGACCAGCCTCCTCACAATAAAAGGGTCAGTGCAGGCCTGGTCAAGCTGCCCTCTTGTCTGGCATCAGATTTAGACACACAACTGAAAAGAGAGCTTTGTCTGAGAGCAGGCTTGGGCGTTCATGACAAAGCAAACTGTTGTACGAGTGGGAGGGGCCATTGGTGACTTATGGTCGCAGAGAAGAGGACGTGTGTGTGTGTGTGTGTGTGTGTGTGTGTGTGTGCTTTAAAGGGTGTCTGCCACTACCAGCTGCAGCTCTACAAACAATTAGCAGCAGGCAAGCTATTGTTATTTAATTCAGTCAGGAATGATTTAGAAGAATTTGCATAAGGTTTGGGGTCAGTAATATTTTTTTTTAATGAAATTAATACTTTTATTCAGCAAGGATGCATATTATTTCTAATTCAAATAAATGTTTTTCTTTTGAACTTTCTATTCATCATAGAATTCTGAAAAAAAATGTATTATGGTTTCCTCGAAAATATTAAGCAACACAACTGTTTTCAACATTGATAATATTGAAAAATGTTTCTTGAGCAGAAAACTTAAAAACTAAATTGGTTAAAAAAACTTAATTGGTTAACAGAAAGTTTCCTTACTATACAGTGAATAACTGTAATAGATCTAACTGTACATATAATGTTTTTACAGTAAAACACTGTTAAAGTTACAGTTTTTGGAAGTGAAAAAGAACATCACTGTATAATTTACAGCGGAAAACTGTAAACTGACATTCCCAGAATTCCCTATGTGACACATTTGATGTATTTTCATTGAAATAACTGTTTCTTCTTAGTTTTTTCTAATCAGTTATGTACATTAGGGTTTTGTTACATCTAATGTTGTTAAATTAATGTTTATTGCATTTTTTTTAATGTCATGTGTGTTATGATGGTGTTTAGCGTTTGTGTGAATGACACTGTGTGCACCTTCTATATATTAGTTATTACTTTCTCAGCTTGTGGAAAAGCTTCCTGTGATGAGTTTTGATTCATCATGTGACTTTCTCATCACCACATGTTTTTGGTGGTTGTCAGTGTATTACAAAGGTACAAAACAGATATTAGGTTGGTAAATTAACATTATATCAGTTAATGAAATGTTTTTTTTTACTGTAAATTTCAGTTAAATCTCCTATATTTTTAGGAGAGATGTCTCCTAGTTTGGAGACACCCAAACTAGGAGACTCAATGAGAGTTGATATTTGAATATTTTACATGTGTTACACCCACAGGATGTTGACAATGCCTCCCTGGCCCGTCTGGACCTGGAGAGAAAGGTGGAGTCCCTGCAAGAAGAGATCACTTTCTTGAAGAAGCTTCACGATGAGGTACTGAACCACCTGGAGACAGAAACACCAAAAATGAGATCTCTTTAATATCTCACTTGTTTGACAATGACATTAAAAGCAAATTGCAATTTTCACAGATTTTGCTCCTGAGAAAAAGACCGCAATAATCTCATATGCATCTCCTCGAGAGTTTCAGAATAGATCTCAGATTTGCCAAGACATGCAATCAAAAAATGAGATTTTGAATTCAAACATTTCTCTTCAGATTCTTCCGAGAACAAATTATCTGAGGAACACTATCCACATTATGTTTATAGATCTACAATCTCTTCTTCTAATGAATTTCAGGAGAAACATTGAGACAAAGCTGACACTTTAAAGAAAACAACTTGAGCTATAAAGAGCAACCTCTGAACAATAAAATGAATTACATTTCCTCTGGGAATTCAGCTATTCTGCTCACAGTCGTGGTTTTCTGGCTGACTGACACTTTTGTTAGGCTTGTTAATATCAGGGTATTGTCTGGCATGTGTGAGCCGCTACCATAGTGATTAAATGGGTTGTGGAAACGGGCATAATTCCAAGAGAATAAAGCTAGGACATTGTTTCAGGATCAGGACGTACATTAGTTCAGGACTAATAAACTATCGCTAGTCATATTTGCTCTTTTTACATTCAAATCAAATACTAAAAATGTCATCTACACTAAAAGTTTGGGGTCAGTAAGATATTTTTTGAAAGAAACTAATACCTTTATTCAGCAATGATGCATTAAATTGATAAAAAGTGACAGTAAAGACATTTTTAATGTTACCGAAATAAATCTCTTTCAAATAAATGCTGTTCTTTTGAACTTTGAATCCTGAAAAAAATGTATCACGGTTTCCACAAAAATATTATGTAGCACAAGTGTTTTCAATACTGATAATAATAATAATAAATGATTCTCGAGCATCAAATCAGCATATTAGAATGATTTCTGAAGGATCATGTGACACATGTGAAGACTGGAGTAATGGCTGCTAAACATTCAGCTTTGCCAAACTGCATTTTAAAATCTAAAAGTTATTTTAAATTGTAAGCAATATTTCACAATATTACTGTTTTTACTGTATTTTTGATCAACTAAATGCAGCCTTGGTGAGCGTGAAGGACTTTTTTCTCGACCCCAAACTTTTGATCAGTACAAACTGTGCATTTGGATTGTTTAAGTCATTTTTTCCAACGTCTCCACAGGAACTTGCTGAACTCCAGATCCAGATCCAGGAGCAGCATGTGCAGATTGATATGGAAGTGGCCAAACCTGACCTCACCGCTGCCCTGAAAGACGTCCGGCAGCAGTACGAGACTCTGGCTTCCAGGAACATCCAGGAATCTGAGGAATGGTACAAATCCAAGGTCAGTCTCTCTGCTGTCTAATTCATCATTGTTTCATCACAACAATATACAATAATGCATAATAAAATGCATAATTAGAATAAATAAATAGGCCTATCAACTTTTAAAAACTTTCCCGTATTCCATATCTTTCCTATATCTTGTCTTTTCATTTTTGAAGTTGTGCATCCAATTCAAATATGGATTTACCAAAATATGCCTGTGCAGTTCAGTAACATTAATTCATTTACAGTAGATTCTGAGCTGCTATGCTAATTTTATAGCTCAATTACTGTATGTCTATTTTTATTTCTCCAAAAGAAAGTTGATACAGATCAAATAAATCTCCTGAGATACTAAAAAGCAACAAATGAACAAAGAAACAATAAAACAAAGGATCATTTAACATTATTGTGAGTGGAAGTGCTGCTGATCTTGTAAGACAGTGTGAGATGTTTCAGGAATGAGTAAGTATCAACTCAGACATGGCAGATGGTCGACGTAGAGGCTTGTGTGGATTTCGAGACCATCTGCTCTTGTGTCACAGTATTGATCATCCTAATGGACCTATTGATCTATTAGCCTAGATCTTCAAACCTGAAACTAGCACAATCATCAGTGTCATTCAGTTTAAACAGAAAACAAAAGCCAGAGAGGCAGATGGAGCTTTATCTTTATCTTAATCTCGTACTTTCTCTTTCTTTGTAGTTTGCTGACCTGTCAGAAGCTGCTGCCCGCAACAACGAAGCGATCCGTCTGGCCAAGCAGGAGTCCAATGACTACCGCCGCCAGCTTCAGTCTCTCACCTGTGACTTGGAAGCTCTTAGAGGAACTGTGAGTACTGGAGGAAATTATATTAACATTATTTTAGTATCATTAAGATAATATCCAAGCTAACAGGGAACGTTCTCAGAACTTTAGCGAATGTTCTGGCAAGGTTCTCTCAAAGTTATGAACAAATGTTCTTCCAGTAATAGAATGTTTCATGTATATAGTTTATTTTATTTCAGCTTTTTTCAAGTTAAACTAAATGAAAATGAGAAATGTTGCATTGGCAACTACAGTAGCTGAAATAAAATAAGTTTTTTAATATTTTATTTTAGTAACAAAAATGTTTTTTATGGTTTTAGTTAATTATTATACCCCTGATTAGCATTTATTAAAGTGCTTTATATTATGGCTGCTTAAATGACAAATTATTGAATCCATAATTTCAGAATGAGTCCATGGAGCGTCAGATGAGAGAGATGGAAGAAAACTTTTCCATGGAGGCACACGGTTACCAGGACACCATTGGCCGTCTAGAGGACGATATCCGTAACATGAAGGATGAGATGGCGCGTCATCTACGTGAATATCAGGATCTGCTGAATGTTAAAATGGCCCTGGATATTGAGATCGCCACCTACAGGAAGCTGCTGGAAGGAGAAGAAAGCAGGTGAATTATTGCTTTTGCAAGTTTATATATATATATTTGTTTTGGGATTCTTATGTTTTCTTTAAAGCTGCACTCAACATGGACTTACTGTATAGTGACACTTAGTGGAATGAATGCAGCATCATTAAAAAGTAATAGTTTTTGGTTACTGGTGTAATAGTAGTATTTAGTATATACTATTTATTTACTTTTATACTATTTATCAGATCTGCACAAATAATCATTAAAAGATTGCAATCTCAATTCAAACACCCACACAATTTTATTCCTAAATAACAACAATTCTGCTAAGTCTATTAAACCTTCGAAAAGTACGATCACAGCAAACATTCAAATCTGTGTTGGCACTGCCGCTGAGCCAGAGAGAGCAGTTGTCATGTATAGATATGAAACAACTTCACAAACTTACAATAACTCAAATGATCACAGAAGTACTGGGATAAAAGTTTATAGTCCAGATATAAACACTGATGTCTACGTTAGCAAACAAAATAGAGTAAATCACCTTTTGAAAGTAACTTGATGCTTCAAATAAAGATTGTATCAATTACATCATTACACCAGTAGGTGGCGACAAGTGACTTACTTGTGTAAAAAAAATGTATGTGTCATTGAATCATTCATTCAAGATATTCGTTCAAAAAAAGCTGATTCATCCAGTAATGAAACAAGTGAAGTCTTTATGATTGAGTCATTGAATCATTTATTCAAGAGATTTGTTCAAAAACGCTGATTCAGTATTAGTTTTTATTCCAAGACTTCTAATTTTAGTTTCATTATTATTTATATTTTAGTTTATTTCAGTTTTATTTCAAAACTTTCTAAAAATAGAACTAATGAAAGCATTTTAATCCAGTTAACTAGACATAATTTTATTAATTAAAGATAAAACAAATAGTATTCGGCTGGTCACTTGACCTCAACATGTCAGCCTCTTAAAGTGACCTGCTCAATGTAAAATAGCTTTTATTAGGCTACTGAAACTACAAATATATCTATATATATATATATATATATATATATATATTTCAAAAGTACTATTTATTTCTTTAGGGCTAAAACATTTTAATGAGGAAAAATACTGAGTGCAACTTTGACTTGGCTATCTTTAAAATAAATTACAAATATGTTTTTGAATTGACAATGGTTTTTACACATCATTTCTCTCTTTATTTCTTTCTAGGATCACCACACCATTTCCCAATTTCAAATCATTATCTCTGCGAGGTACAGTATGCTTCAGATCATCCTTATGAATGTTGTGAACATTGGGAAAGCAATGCTGAATGTAAATATATTATAACCACACAATCATGCATAATTATGATAATAAATATAGGATTATCAACTTTTAAAATGGACAAGAAGATGCTTTCCATGTCCTATACATACCTTGTGTTAAATCAAATTAAATACATATTTAGATGCAGTAGGAATAAAAATGGTTTGTGTATGAAGCCATAGAAATTCAAGATGAATTTAGAAATCAAAACTGTCAATTTTTACTATTCAGCCCAAGTTAATAGCTTTGCATATTTTTGGGCCTATGCAGTTCACATTAACATAAAACCAGTTGGGAACTACTGGCCTGAAAAAAAGTACTTACTTCTCTCTGTCTGACCCTGTCAAAGCACAATCACACTTTTACAATGAAATGACTATATCTGGACTCATATTCTGCCTGCAGAGACCATGAAGGAAACCAGACCTGTGATAGACAACCTGTCAAAGAAGGTGGTGATAAAGACCATTGAGACCAGAGATGGACATGTGAGTGGCATGAAAAGAGTTTTAATATAAGATATTAAGTTTTTATATGAAAATGATGACCTTTCAATCATTGCAGATAATTAATGAGTCCACCCAAAACCAGGATGATCTGGAATGAACTGCATGTGTACCTGTGACCAGTAGGGGCACTAGAGAGCTGAAGATCCACGCTGAAGTAGAACAAGAAGGAGAATGACGTTTCTTTTGTTTCTGCTGAGAGTAAAAAAGAAAAACAGCTTTAAAGTGCCTTTTTTTGCATTGCCACATTAGAGCGGTCTGTTTATAGAGCTGTATTAGAGCTGAAAAGACAACGTAGGCCACTGAGTAAACCAGCTTTAACCAGGTTTATGTTTACCACAATGTCTGTAGTTTACACTGTTGAAGACCACAGCAATACTGATTGAGCTTTTTCTGTTTTGTATAATTATTGCAAATGACCAAAAACTTGACGATTTTGTGTCTCTTTCACCATAAGAAGACCAAACTATCAACAAATTTCCACAAATTCAATAAACCTTTTAAAGAATAATCAGATTCCTTTCTTTTATGAACAGTATTTATCTTTCATTTCCTATGTGCAAAATGAACTAAACATCTGAGGGGCTTTTCAAATGCTTCTCTAGCTGTTGCTCAGTAAAACCTTCTACGTCATAAAAATAAACAGATTAGCAGGATCTATCCGGGCAATGAGCAACACAACATTTCTATGATTTAATTAAAGGTAATTTGTTGGACACAATCATTAGTGTTAGCCCTAATGAGATCATCATCTCATCATGTTTAGTGATTAGTTCTCTGCATGCTTAACTGACAATCACACTCAGTTGAAAAACATCCACATTCTTTTTTTAGAGTGGATTTTTTAAAAAAATAATGTTATCATGTCATGTTATTATATGAATTTCTCTAAATGATTTACCTTCATAACTAAGACCTGATCTCAAATCCGTTTCTGCTTGAGGGTGAAAGCAAAGGGCAAATACCAGGCAAATGTGCCAGTCTGAAGAAGGATTTTTTATCTTGGCATTGATTCTATGTGGGATAAAGATATTAAAACAACTCTGTTGAAATTAAACCAATATCTTGAAACACATTTGTGCAGTGTTATTTTAGTATCATATCATTTAGTTTATATTATTTCAAGTAACAGCATTTTTAATGGTTTTAGTTAACTAATAACCTTGCTTTGTACAACACCTCACATACAAATCAAGGATTAAAGTCTAAATCCAACCTCGAGCTGACTGTTATGTTCAAATGAACTGAACTAGCCACACTAAAATCTCTGTATGTTATTGCCCTGTAAACAAACTTTTTTCTATTGCCTTTACCTAAATAAAATCATATTTGAATAATTATTATTAAATAAATCTGATTTCAGACTGAGGAAATCCAGACATTCGGTCACGTGTACAGTCTGCACGGACTAATCTGATTAAAATTGTAATACTTCATGTTTTAATTCAATTATTCCCTCTCTATATGACCTTTACAGGGTTAAGGTAATTAAAATATGCTGTTTACCTCGCCGGGTGAAGTTATTAGCATGTAAATTGAACCGTTCTTCATCCAATTCTGTTTCTACGGTCCAAGTCTTTTACTCTTCTGCTCTCTAGTGGACACAGGTTTCAATTGCACATGGGTTGAGAACGTATAAGGATGTGATATTTGTATATCTGTAAATAGTAAAACAGCTCTACAGTATGTAGAAGCAGAATATGAGTCAAAAGTATTACGAACGATTCTTTGATGAAGTTGATCTTTTGTATTTTACCATGAAAACCAATTATTGTTGGTTATGTGCAGGTTAAGAAAATTATTAAGGTAACCATAGCCTCTCCAAAGAGTTCTGCCAGCGTGACAGTCTGAGAAAACTGTAAAAGTATTTTTTTTCTTCATTTTTATATGTACGTATAATTTTGAGTATACATGTAGGAGATAGCTTTTAAAAACTTCTAATATCATTAAACAAGATCCCCTATTTGTGACATTTTTGTCTAATTTTGTCTCTGAGAAAAGAAGTCAAAACTGCGAGATGTTTACACAAAATTGAGAACAAGCACATTGTTCAAAACATGAAAACAAATAATGATATTTTGTTTCCAATGCAATGACATTCATATATTTGTAGGGGTGATATGAATGCCCTACTGTGCATTCATATTTTAGTTCTTTTTAGCTCTTCTGTCTCCAATGTCTGACATGAAGATGTTGCACCTTGATTAGATATTAATGAAACTATAAAAGTACTGTTTCTCCCTTTTTACACTGTTTTATTAAGTGGAAGACAGGAAGGATCTGGGCTTGATTACAATCATGAACACACAGGGTCTGATGAGAAGAAATTGCTGCGTCCATCATTTAATCACTAATAGCATCCAAAGTGATGATTGGACGGAGAGAGAAAGGCCACCAGAAGCAGCGAAAGGAGAAGAAGCTCAGAAAAGTTTTCCTTAAATTGAAAATGTATTTAGTGGCAGTGTGTGTCTCTTCCTGTAAAACTGGAACATGGCACGGACAATTCAGTCCTTAAACTGTGTTTAACAAACTCCAGTATGGAAGTGCCTGACTGGTGTTGTTCTGATTCAGTAATTGCAGGTCTAGCAGCTGCAGGGACACACATATCAGGCATCCGAAATGCTCCACAGCCGTGCTGTTCCATTACAGATTTCATTACCTCCTCCAGAAACACTGTGAAGGGCAATCTGTGTCATCAGCAGGGATTTGGGAGAATCGAGAGAGATACACGGAGGAGAGAGCATTGGGACGGTCTCTAGAGACGTGTGTCAAAACAGAGAATGTTGCTTTTTACAAACCAACAAATGTGATAATGAATCTGCATAACAAGCTTATAATGGCAGCGCAGGTTCTCATAATTCTATTCATATTCTGAATTAACATTTTAATGTGTTCTTAAAGCTTTATATAAAGATATAGTGGCCAAAAATAATGTCCAACCTAGGAAAATTGACATCTTCACCTTTTATTTAAATGCTTTTAAAAATTTGTTAAAGATTTTGTAAGCATATTACGCATATTGCGTTTTCAAAACTTTCAAAAAGAGGAAAAAAATAGAAAGTGATTGATAACGGCAGTCAGAAGAGAGAAAGATGTCATTTTTACTGTCACTCCCATAGCTGCCGTATTAGAAACACCCTCACAGCAGCGTTAACTAGATTTTTGTAATTTGATGCAAAGGTAATATAATACTAAGTATAGTGTTATAAATGTACCTACGTTTTTTAAAAAATGAAAATATAAAAAACTTTGCAGGATTTACGATATTGATGACCGTTAAAACGCGTCATCACAGTCTGTGAAAAGGGGTCCACTCTTCCTCTTCTCTAAAGCAGCCCAACATGGCCTCACCCCCTTTGTTTTGTGTTCTCGGGTAAATTTTAGGGTTAGTGGTTAGCCATTTGTTGTAGTCCTTTAAAAGCGATTTCTGTAAAAGAAAATATCTCCCTTTGCATTGAACTTTGAGCGTCGTAACTTTGCAGATGTTGTTTATGCTCAAACAGCAACATTACACACTAACTAAAGTTAAAAAACTGAAATCATAATCAAGGACCCCTTTAATAACTGATTATGTTGTAGATAATGTATGCTTTTTCCTGTGAGCTTTTTTCTCATAAAACCTGTAGCTGTAGTTTGCCCTTTTCTACCAAATAAGTTTGTCAGATAAATACCTAAACCCAGTTTAGTGTTTTGTTCTTCCCTCATATTTAAAATATTAAAAAATATAAAATATTTTCCTCATATTTTGATGGTTTGATCAAACTTGTAGGGTCATTAAAAACAAATATGCCCTACGAACATCACTTTTGGCCACTATATGTCAACTTTTAAGTTACTTTGTAATTTATTTATTTATTTATTAGAAAAAAGTGGCTGAAAATTGCAACTGCAATACTTACCTAACCTGACTCAACATTCTGTGGACAAATATTTTATATAATGGACGCTAAACTGTCTGTTGCCCCGAGCAACTGATTTTCTATGGTGTTAGTCTTTTGTATCGCTTTGTGATACTTTCTTCTCACATAATATAATAAGAATATAACATAGCCTAATATAAATATTATGTCCATTTGTTTGGTAGGTAGCCACATAATAAGCATTATAATGAACACGCACGCTGATCTGGTCTGAATCACAAAATAAACCCCTTCAGGGTGAATAATTTCTTCTCCATGTATTATTATATTGAAAGCAAGATAATTACATTTATAAAACATATAGTTTTTAAAGTTAAAGCAAGTTAAACACTATAAAGAGTGTTTATCATTAGGGTCACCAAAGGACTGATAAATTCATCTGTCTTTTTTACTTTATTACATGTTATGCTCATTGCAGATATATTTTGATTATAACTGTGAACTTTGAGAGAGCTTATACCCAGATGGGTTTAATAACCCCAGGCACCATATATTTTGCTGTTCTGTGTGTGAATAACTGTGCCTTATGTGCATGTATTAGTCAAGTCTGTATGAATATGTAATGTGACATTACAGTTAAGAGGTCAAGGTTTTGGGGCACAGAGAAGTAGAGTTCACTGCTAAAGCCTGTGGTCAATGGCACATTTAGGAATTCTGTTTTCAAAACCAGTTTAACTGCTGCTAGCCACCAACCAAAAGAAAATGCCATCGAGGTCAACTGCTTTTAGCCAAAGTCATAAGTCAAATTAGTGGGAAGGAAGGAGGGTCAAAGGATAAAGGAGCCCGGAGCAGTCATGATCAGGAGGTCGAGATCTGAATTTGGAATAGCATAATCCCTGGTGTATTTATCCTTAATCGTGAATAAATGTCTTTTAAAATACATACCACATTATATAAATGAAGCTATGAAAAGGTTAAATTAAACATTTGTGGCATTGTTTTATATCTAGGCTATGCAAAAGAGTGCAAAAGAGTGCGCAGTCATGTTTCAGAAGTAAAAAATCCCATTCATTTTCTCCATAGAGAAACTGATTTTTAACGATAAAATGAAAACTTTTAAAAACAGACCTACTGTGAGCTATGAGGTTATATGCTTTTGCTGAAGCCATCAGTCCACATTATTTTAAAGTTTACTTATAAAATCATGTTTAACAGCTGAATTCATGGTATAAAAAAAAAAAAAACTACATTACCCATAATTCTGCAAAGAAATCTCTATACCAATCAGAGAATCGCGATAAGCAAATTACAGCTCTTTAGCACCTGAGAATGAGAATATAAGTTGCTCTCAAGATACTTATAAAAGACATTACTTCTATAGATAAAATTAACATTTTATGTTTAATTTTTATTAGCTTACGTAATTTGCAATGCTTCATGGGATTGTAGTTTTTTCCCTCATTAAAGCTGTTAATTACCCAGTCTTGTAGCTTTGTCTTTTTGATTCATTTTCAAATATTTTTGCTTCAAATCAAAGTTTGTAATGTTATGAATCACCTCATAACTGGATGGTTTGGTTCATGGCTTCCTACTCCTTAACTAAGACTTAAAAATCACTTCCAAAATCAAGGCCGCTGAAAAAATGGGCAGGCTGTTGCGCTCTATTGCTAGCCGATTAGCCTGCAAGCTTAGCCACCATTGCTACTAAACTTTAACTGGATATGTTATTATGAACACTGCTCAAATGTGATACAGTTTGAATAGATTAGAAAAGGCACTGTAACAAGACCATTTTGTGAGCAAAAAGTTTGTACATCGACTGCCATTTAAAAGAATCAGTGCATTCTGACCAAATAAAACTTTTTGCAAGCTACGTAAGTAGCAAATATTACATTATATTAATATTTAAGTACAAAGACACATTCTATTGAAACAGTATTTAAGCATTGGCTGACAAGGAACATGATAGAAGAGCTCAATTAAGCTTTATTCGTGTTTGACATGCATTGGCCTTAATAATGATGAGCGTTTCTGAGCAACTTCTTCCTCTGCGTGATACAAGGGCTAATTGCTAGGGATGAGGCTTTAATTACCATAGTCCTTGATGAAACACTCGTTTTCTTGTTTAACTCTCAGAGATGAGGCCAGAATTAATTGTAGTGTTCAAGAGGGGCAAAGTAATCAGAGAAGCATTATAACTAAGTTCTGGTGTCAGATTATAACACAAAAGATAGCTGTCTGTTTCAGAACGCACTTTACTGAGAAAAGAATTTACATGCTGTGAGTTCACTAAATTAAAGGTTTACCTCATTTTGAATCACATCTGTTTTCTGGTATTCGGTCTTATTGATTCCAGAAACAGAAACAGTTTTTTATTGTTTGGCAAATGTTACCCATTAATAACTTTGCTTTGAGATTAGTTGAAAACAACATGTTTGCATTTGGAACTTAGTGCATTCAAGGTATGCATTTACCATGTTCTATCAGTTGAGCTACTTAAATGACTTTGCATATTATACAGAAACAACACATTTGGTATATCTATATAATGATGAGTTACACAAGCTTTAACTTAATTTGATACTGAGTTGTTGTAGACATTTTCTGGCAGTTAGCGAAGTGCATCTCAAATTATTTTGCTTCAGGACAGGAAATTTTACACTGGAAATGAATTTAAATACAAAACACTGTACAAAAGTAAACAAAAATGTCTTTAAAATTAAACAATGGAAGCAAATATCGCTGTTTTTTTGAGGATGTGGGCATGTCCCACAACTGGTCTGTGTTGCCATCTGCCCAATTTGGCAAGCTTCTACCAGGTGACACATGAATGTGTGCCAAAATATTGTGTGAGTCAACAACTAAACGTGGAAAACATTTTCTCAGTCCTTTAACAAGCCAGTAAGTCTATTAATTTAGCCACAGATATAAAGTTCTGCATTGTGCCCATGCAAAGTTGGGCAGAATACTTGAAGAAAGTTTTCATGGCATGACTACCAAATACTAATAAAATAATAATAAAAAGTGTAAAAGAATAGTTTATTCTTATTATTTTATAATACATATTTATGAAGGCTTAATTGACCCTTTGCAAAGACCCGCCCCCCTTAGTTACTGTTTGTCCGACAAGCTGTAGCGCTGTCACGCCACACAGAGTGAAAAATACATCACGGCGCAAAGAGGACACTGACAATACGTCGACAGACAAGACAGAGCAGGTTACTTTTGATATGAAACAAAGTCCCAGCTTTCAAATTGTGTAATTTTTTAAAGAAATTCTAACAATAAAAACCGTTTTGTGGCTCTTTAATGTGTCGTGACAGATTGCTGTAGCGCCTCATCTCAAGCGGCTCGTGAACCGATCATCTCTTCTTACTAGTTCATTTATAGCATCAAATAAACATGAATGAACATGAGAAGAAATGTTGTTTCAAACGCGGAAAGATGTCAGTACACACCATTTTTCAAGTTCAAGTCCACCGAGGTTAATCTTCTAACTCCTGACTGCTTTGTCGGACAAAATGGCGGATTCGGCGTTATGATTGGTTAGATCACCTGTCAATCAAACTCCTGGCAAAGGGTCAATTGAAAGAATTATCATTATTAATTATTATCTCAAACTGATTTGTAATGATACTTGTTTTTGATGACATAGTGTTAAAGGGTTAGTTCACCCAAAAATGAAAATTCTGTCATTAATTACTCAACCTCATGACGTTCCAAACCCGTAAGACCTTCGTTCAAATTAAGAATGAATTAAGATATTTTTGATGAAATACGAGAGCTCTCTGAATCCTCCATAGACAGCAATTTAATTACCACTTTCAAGGCCCAGAAAGGTAGAAAAGACATTGTTAAAACAGTTCATGTGACTACAGTGGTTCAACCTTAATTTTATGAAGCAACGAGAATACCTTTTGCACGCAAAAACAAAACAAAAATAACGATTTTTTTCAACAAATTTGTCTTTTCCCTGTCAGTCTTCTACGCAGTTTATGTTCAGCGCTTCCATGTTTATGTCCGAACGCCGGCCAACGCTGTTCACGTGAGCATACGTGTGATGCTGACGCAGAAGCCAATAATTACCCTGTGTTTTGATGTAGAACCTATAACCGATGAGTCTACAACGTAAACAGCGTAGGAGACTGACATGGAAGAGATGAATTTGTTGAAATAAAGTTGTTATTTTTGTTTTGTTTTTGCACTCAAAAAATATTCTCGTCGCTTCATAAAATTAAGGCTGAACCACGGTAGCCACGTGGACTATTTTAACAATGTCTTTACTGGATTCTTTTCTGGACCTTGAATGTGATAATTAAATATGGAGGAGTCAGAGAGCTCTCGGATTTCATCAGAAATATCTTAATTTGTGTTTCGAAGATGATTGAAGGTCTTATGGGTGTGGAACAACATGAGGGTGAGTAATTAATGACAGAATTTTCATTTTTGGGTGAACTAACCCTTTCATTTTTACAGATAAAAAGGACAGAACAGTTTTTGGTACATGCTGACTCAGTAACAGCTCTGATGAAGTTCATTCAATGGCTCATCAGACTGAGTCAAAACGTTTTTTTTTTTTTTTTGTGACTCATTAAAAGATCCAGGTCATAAGATTCATTTATTCATGAAGACTACACTGCTACTATGGTGTTATGTCTTCGATCAGCTAAAAAGAACCGGTCATACGAATAATTTGTTCATGAATCGTACTATGGTGGCATGGTATGTTTTTGATTAAATAAAAATAACTGGCTAATAGGAGCCATTTGTTGCTTCAGTTGCTTCATTCTGGATTCAGAATATGTGACGTTATTTATATTCTGTGGCAAGTTACCAAACACTGACTGTGCCATAGTAAGTAGCTTACTATTCTATTTGCAGATGTGATTCTGATTTTGAGACTTCCAAGGCAGTCCGCATGACTGTGTCTGTGACTGTGTGTGCGTGCGTGTTCTTTAAATCTTAGTCAAGATTGGCCTTTTGGGAGGGAAAATCATTTGATGACTGATGAATGGTGACTTGACTATGATTGAAAGCTCAGATTCATGCTAAATGGCTCTTTTGACTCACTTCTTGTGCTCTAAAAGAATATGGCTGCCTCTGAAATCGCATACTCTCGAGTAGGTAGGCTACTTATTTTTAAGTAAGTAATTACTTTATGACCACTAAAAAAGTATGAATGTAATCCAGACGTACTACATTATCATGTGACCTCCCAGTGTTAGTAGTCGCTTCACTGCCATTTACAAATTCTCTCCCGTGGCCTCATGGGATAGTAAAGTGTCCATATGCACACTTCAGAATCTCGTCGGACATTCAGTAGTAGTATTTTTGCCTACTCTTTTATGAGTACTGTGAATTCGGACATGCTTCTTTTGTCACATACTGTTTTTCGCCTACTATATAGTAAGGAAGTATGTGATTTCGGATGCAGCCTATGAATTGTGATTACATTGCCTTCAGAGTGGTTTATTTCCAGGGTACAAAAGGCATTGCACATTTTCTCTAAAGTCAATTTTTCAAAATCTTTGCATGTGTTCACTTTCAGTTTCCTCTGTATCGTGGCATCAAACGTTCCACATCTGTAGTAGACTGACACATGTCTCCAGAGATGCCTAATCATTGTCATAGCTTGACAGATGACTGTTAAAGTTTCATTTTTAAGGTAGTTCAGGCTAAAGACGGCTGGATAGAGAGCTATCTGTTATCATTTATGCTTTTAAGAGCCCTCTAAAAAGAATTAGCAACTCGTAAAACATATAAAATGCTGTAAAATGCTGAACATCTACTATAATATAATAAAAAAGACATTAATTGTCTTAAACGTCCCAACTCTGAAAGTTTGTAAAAATCCCATTGGTAGTTTCGACACTGCGGTGGTGTTGAGGTGGGTTCATCAAATATGACTATTCCAACATGACATTAAGGCAGCATTAATTGTATGCATGTATTTAAATTAAGCATTAAAATCTGCATCATTTGAGATGTGGAGGTGTCCGAGAGTGCTGAGGTGGGCAGGAAAGACCCACGGATCACAGGCTCCGCAGTGCACTCTGCTCATAAACCAGCTAGATAGTCTGCTTGAACCTAACACGAGGCTTTTAGCAGCTCAAACATACAAACTCTTGAACAAGACATCTGATACCACAAGCGTAGCCGAGTGTGTCAGAAGCTGTAACAGAAGTGTATTGGTTTATCAGGCCTGTTGTCGGAGCGATAGAGTTTCTTACAAGTGTTTGCTGCTCTCACTGGGATGAGCGAGTAATCGGAGACGAACACGTAGAGCGAAACCGATGGAGCATAAAGCATCTTATTCTCTCTCACCACCTCTGAATAAGGAGCTCCTCAAACATTCATGAGTATGACAGAAAACTCCATCAGGCTCCTTTTTGTGATCTTAAATGAGAATAGTGGATTGTTTTACACGTAACTTTTGTATTGCACTTACAGGTGATTTAGCCGTTCAAAGTTCAGACAGCTGTGATACGCTAGTACTTCAAGAGTGATAAATGTAAGGTCTTCCGAAGTCTAAATAGGAAGCTCCCAGAGGAGACTGTGTTGCTCAGAGTTTGCACCAGAGACTCTGTGGACTTCTCACTTGCTTCATTTAAGTATCAGCTTTATCAGATGTTTCTCCAAGAATTCATTCAGAGAAATACAAATTGACAAAAATGAGACAGTTTTTGACAGAGCACAATAAGAAAGCTACTGTATAACATGAATGTGGTTAGCACATATCAGATAATTTGTAAGAATTTGATGAGAAATGCTTAAGTTCATACTGAAATCTCTGACTTTTCATTGCGGACTCAAAACTGAGTACAAATGTGAGTCATTATTGAGATCCCTGCAACTCTAGAGCAGTACATTCAGCCTTTTTTACTTCAAGGCCCAACATTCTCCCAGAAAATATTTGAAGCCCTCACTAAAATAATTCTCTTGTGTATTTCTGCTGTATGACAAAACTTCTTTTAACTAGAGAAACTACTGTCAATAAATGAAAACAATTAAATGCAAATAATTTCTTTATTCCTGAAGTTTAAGAGAAATACATACTGTATGTTCTTCAATAAGAACAAAAATTGTTGATAGTACAAGATAAAATACAAAAAGGTGATGTTTAAGGTGATTATTAAAATAACTTCTGTTAAAATATGTGACCCTGAACCACAAAACCAGTCACCAGTCAATTTTTTGAAATTGAGATTTATAAATAAGCTTTCCATTGATGTATGGTTTGTTAGAATAGGACAATATTTGGCCGAGATACAACTATTTGAAAATCTGGAATCTGAGGGTGCAAAAAAATCAAAATATTGAGAAAATACGCCTTTAAAGTTGTCCAAATGTCCTTAACAATGCATATCCACTCACAAAAATAATTTTTTTATATATTTACGGTAGGAAATTTACAAAATATCTTCATGGAACATGATCTTTACTTAGTATCCTAATGATTTTTGGCATAAAAGAAAAATCGATAATTTTGACCCATACAATGTATTGTTGGCTATTGCTACAAATATACCCGTGTGACTGGTTTTGTGGTCCAGGGTCACATATATTAAAACATTTTTTGCATTTATTATTATTATTATTATTATAATTTAAATTATATATATTTAATATTTTTATTTTAATAAATTTTAATATATTTTAAATAATTTTTCAACTCCTCTTGGAAGTTTGCTGTTAAAAAAAACAAGTTAAAATACAGAAAGGTGATGTCTAGGGCGATGACTAAAATAATAATAAAAAACTTAATTAAAGGTGCAGTAAGCGATTTCTGAGAATCATTGTTAAACACTGTTGATATTTGAAATCAACCCAAACAAACACAGAACACACCCCTCCCTTCATTGCTCCGCCCCCAAAATGCACAACACGCAATGCAAAAGAGAGGATGTCTCTTTATCATAGCAGAAGCGAAACAAAATAAAGCTTCGCGAAAAATAAAGTGGATGAACAAATTATTTCTTTTTCCAGTGATATTCTTTTTTCTTTTGTAATGTCTCTCCACCATCTCTCTTTCTACAGTGTTTCTTCAAATCTCCCTCTTGCTCACTCTCTCTCCTCCCCCATCATGAGTGGACACACCCCCTACTGCTGATTGGCTAATGGCTACAAGTTTGTTGTGGTGCTCAGTCCAGTCCACATTACACATTTTTTTAAACATTTTAATTGGGTTATTTATTAGAATTATTTGAATTATATATTAAATTTATATTCAGTATTTTTATTTTAAAAACATTTAAACCTGGTTAAAAACCACGGCTCTAGAGGAGATTATGGCCTTTTTCTCAAGGAAAAGTTTTCCATTGAATCTCATTGCTTTATAAGAGAAACAGTTGAGATCTCATTGCTGATTTTTATTTCTTTAACCGCAACACAATCACCTCCCCAAATTTAACCAACCTCACAAGCTCTTACTGGGGTTCTAACAGCTGTAAATGTGCTAAATGTTTCATGCACATACAGTAGCATGTTGTGAAACCACAAAAGGCAGTTTTTTAACCTGTGAGCACTGTGTTTGGTTGCCATGGAAACCGGTGAGCTGAGAGTCCTGGGTGGGGTTTTGTGGACTATGGTCTTTTCAGAATCAGATAAACCAAGCTTTTATCTTGCTACACCCACTCAGAGATGAAGAAGTTAACCTGCTTCGTTCGGCTCTCAACGTCCTTGAGTTTTATATCTTTCTCTCTGGCACGCTGTCAGTGTCAGTCTAGGATGACCCTGGGTTTTTATTTCACTTGTTGCATTGTTTGAGTGAATTTGTGACTGGCCATGAACTGAATAAGCAGTACTTCTGTAGAAAAACACCATTGCTTTCTATATATATTGCCGTTTAAGGTAGCCATCTGTTTTGGTATGATGATTGTTTGACGCTACAGTTGCCGAAAGTCAGAGCCAGTTTGCAGATTTGAGTTGACAGATTTCACAGAAAGTCATGTAGTGTATGAACTACTGTGGAAAGGAAGATTTCCAGTGAAAAGCAACTTTTTATATGTATTAAATAATTTAAATATTTGTGTGGAGCACTTTTGTGGTGTTCTTTTTTTGTGATTTTTGTAACTAAATTTATAGAAAAGTGTAGCATTAACATTCTGCTAAACTTTTTTGATTGTGTTCTGCTAAAAAAAAAAGTCTGGCGGAGTGAGTAAATAATGAATTTTTGGATAAACTAAACATTTAAAAGGATAAATCACCCAAAAATGAAAATTATCCCATGATTTACTCACCCTCAAGCCATCTTTGATGTATATGACTTTCTTCTTTCAGATGAATACAATTGGAGATATATTTAAAAATATCCTGGCTTATTTGTTTTGTTTAAATCGCGAGAAGCGTCTAAGCTTATGATACTCCTACATCTTGCGTCATACATCGCGTCACAGGTTACTGTTGTGGTGCAAGTCGGCTTGGGCAGTATGCGTACGGTCGTCTGCCGGAAGCTAGTTATTTTAGATTATAAAGTTAAAAATGATATTGTATGCCCTCCAAAAGGTTCTCAGGTGCGTAAATCAAGAAAAGTTTGATCCACCAAAAAAACAAAACTATCCGCAGACTGAAAGACATGCAGTTAGACCAAGGCAAGGGTCTATCACAAAAATTACTTTAATGTGCAAAAAAGTGAAAAGTGCATTTTAACGTAGTTTTAGCGCACAGAGCTGCTTTGTTTACATTGGTAACCATGGAAGCGCTGTATTGCCGCTGTTCCATAAGCGCCACCTGCTGTCAAGACAGTGAATTTGCGTTCTCATGCAGCTCGTCTGCTGTTAAGAAGTTTTATGTAGCATAATTTCACAAACCTAAAGTCTAAACATTCTGTTTTTGCTTCAGTGTTAAAAATTATACAATCTAATTTAAATGAAAAACTGCTCATGCTGCATGTATGCAGCATCTTTGTTGGGATCGTGATTAACATGCAGTGGTTGCCTCTAATTTTAAACGGCTATAGATAGTTCAGCCTGTAATGGAGCAAATAAACATCTTGTTCATGTACTCATATGAAGAGATTTATTTTATTAGTACTATTTATTTATTTATTTGATTTAGGATTTGTTTTAAAATTTCTATTTGTTATAAAGATATTTCAATTTCACAAAGAAATATGTTGCATTTTGTCTGAGAAATAATAAAAAGACACTCAGAGAAAGACACTTTCTCATTTAAATCTCATTTTGTTAAAAAAAAAAATCGTGAGAAAATCGAATCGTGAAACCAGTATCGTGAATTGTATCGAATCGTGAGTTGAGCGAATCGTTACATCCCTGTCGTTTACGGTCGGAAATACGACGGTATCTGATCGTGAAAAATGTGCAAAAAAGTGAAAAGTGTCTTAAAAACAGATTAAATTCTTGGACCGGCGCAAGACGGTCAAAAGCATTTGCCAAGAATGTTTCATTAATCAAGAACGAAAGTTGGAGGTTCGAAGACGATCAGATACCGTCGTAGTTCCAACCGTAAACGATGCCGACCCACGATCCAGCGGCGTTATTCCCATTGCTGGGAATAATCTGTTTTTAAGACACTTTTCATTTTTTTGCACATTTTTCACATTGGTCTAATTGTGTGTCTTTCAGTGTGCAGACAATTTGGATTATAAAGTTATAAATATGGATATTTTTCTTACAAAAACCCATCGCTTCACTTGGGCAGACTTTATATAACCCCCTGGAGCCGTATGGATTACTTTTACGGTGGATGGATACACTTTTTTTTTAGCTTCAAAATCGTGCCCCCCCATTCACTGCCATTATAAAGCTTGGAAGAGCCAGGATATTTTTAAATATATCTCCGATTGTGTTCTTCTGAAAGAGGAAAGTCATACACACAAGGATGGCTTGAAGGTGAGTAAATCATGGGGTAATTTTCATTTTTTAGTGAACTTTCTGTTTAATAATGACCACACAATAACTGCATTCAACTATTTGTCTCTCTGTGACTCTTTGAATTAAAGGTGTGGCTCAGTTTTCACACGTGTGTGTGTGTAAATCTATAAATAGTGCAGGGGTGCAAACACACACATCAGGTGAAGAAGTGTGAGTTTTGTGAGAAAGAGAGAGAGAGCTAGATGCAGAATCATCACTCTCAGATTTTAATCTCAGCAGGTTTACAGCAGGTGTTTCTGGGTAATCATGCCGTACTTTGGTCTCTGTTTTCTCTGCAGGTGGGTGAGGGGGGATTTGGAAAACAGGTGCTCAAAAACACAGCTGAATGGGAACGGTCCACTCAGACTGTGTGCGTGAGATCACATTGCAGTCATGTCGGAGTGTCGCACATACAACCATGCAGCTTTTTAGCAGGTGCTATATGTTTTAATACAGCGTGAATGGGTCACCATCCCTGAAGAGCTCTATAGGATTGAACTAATATGACAGTTTAATTATCACCATGATCCAACCGCTGTATATGAACACAAGACACATGGCACAACCCCTTCACCTCTTCTTTACGAGAACATATATCTAGACAACATTCATTTTCACTTAAACTTGCTCATCTGATTTAGATCCGACATCTGCTGACACCGTACAGAATCCTAGTGAAAACAGATCACAGCAATAAGACTCAAATATAAAGGACACATATTTTAGTGGTTGCTAAGTGACACCAAAATCGGCTCCTAGCCTTCAGGTGAAATGGTCTGCTCTCATACACCACGACAGAAATTTATTTCACCTGTTGCATTGGGGAACATGCTGTGGATGGAGACATTTTTGTGTATGTTTTTGTTATTGTGGAACCCCACACACACACACACACACACAAAATACCATGGAAACAACAGTTTCTGCCAAAATTGTTATTATTTTTTATTTTCATATAACTGTTATGCAGTAAATTCATATGGGATCTCTATCCGAAAGTGTTAGAAGCTTTTAGAATCTGTTATAATTTTCAATTTATTTATGTCAGTGGCTAATAACTAATTTACTTGTTTACCAGTTTTAATATCTAAATTGTCCAATCAGATCTACAGTACCAAAAGCTACAGGGCTAATACTTGATCTCCAGATATTAGATGCATTTATGAAAGTAAATGTCCCTTGAGGATGTAATTCAAGACTTTAAATAGAGAAAAAGAAAGAATGGCTGATGCTTGAGTTCGTGTACGTGCTGTTTTCAGATCACGATGTCTAATCAGTGAGTGAATTGAAGTGCCACAGGGTTGTAACATAACACCAGTGAATGGTTGCATCACTCAAATGAGCTCAAAGTCCTGTTTAAAAGAGCCGCTTTGAAAGAGATGATAAGAAATGTATGCAACTGGATCAAATAAGTTTGCTTTTGGTACAATGTTAAGCAGTAGTAAGTGGACTAGAAACATACTCAAGTACACAAATACAGACATTACTTCTTGGCTATTATATAGCACATACTAAATGCACCGTCCTGTTGAATACTTCATGTTGTTACTGTGGAGGAAACAAACATATAGTCACATTCAAATATCTGTGCCATTAAAGGATTAGCTCACTTCAGAATTAAAATTTCCTGATAATTTACTCACTACCATGTCATCCAAGATGTTTATGTCTTTCTTTCTTCAGTCGAAAAAAAATTAAGGTTTTTGAGGAAAATATTCCAGGAATTTTTTCCATATAGTGGACTTCAACAGGGACCAACAGGTTGAAGGTCCAATTTGTAGTTTCGATGCAGTTTCAAAGGGCTCTACACGATCCCAGACGAGGAAAAAGGGTCTTATCTAGCGAAACGATCAGTCATTTTCTAAAAAAAATAAAAATGTATATACTTTTTAACCACAAATGCTCGTCTTGCACTGGCTCTGCGATGCGCCACGCATTACGTAATCATGTTGGAAAGTCACGCGTGACGTAGGTGGAAGTACCGATCCAGTGTCTTACAAAGCGAACATGCAAAACGCCCTTTACAAAAAAAAGGGTAAAACAACGATGTCGGACGATTTTGAAGTTGAAGGAGAAAATGAGATGGAGTTTTTTGCCCTACTGCGGTACTTACGCCTACGTCACGCGACCTTTCCAACGTGATTATGTAATGCGTGGTGCATCGCAGAGCTAGTGCAAGATGAGCATTTGCGGTTAAAAAGTAATTTTTTTTTTTTTTTTAAATGACCTATTGTTTAGCTAGATAAGACCTTTATTCCTCGTCTGGGATCGTGTAGAGCCCTTTGAAGCTGCACTGAAACTGCAATTTTGACCTTCAACCCGTTGGTAACTGTTGAAGTCCACTATATGGAGAAAAATCCTGGAATGTTTTCCTCAAAAACCTTAATTTCTTTTCGACTGAAGAAAGAAAGACATAAACATCTTGGATGACATGGGGGTGAGTAAATTATCAGGAAATTTTAATTCTGAAGTGAACTAATCCTTTAAACCAGGGGCCAGATTCACTAAACAGGGCAAATTAGCGCGAGTGCGCAATTCCAAAAAAGTGCTGATGGGAGTGGAAAGTTTTGCATGTAATCTACTAGGGATGTGCCCGAAGCCGAATACCATATTTGGAAAGGAAATGACATGTACTTCGAGCCCTAAAGGGAAAACACATGAGATAAGGGGAAAAAATATATTTCTTTCTATATATATGCTTTCTCTCGCAATTATATAGTTGGGTAATTATAATGTAAATAATTTTGCCAGCATCAGGAAGCTGCTGTTAATATGCAGAGTATTGTAATTGCTTTTAAATGCGTGCGCGCTTTTACTTTCACTTTTGAGATTCGCAATCACACGTGCTGTGTGTATACTAGGGAGCGTCAGGTACTTATTACACATTTCACAAGATTAGATATTTGTCAGTGACGCTTAGGAACTGCAAACCATTCACCACTGTCCTATTAGTCATCTCTCCTTACTCTCTTTACGTGGTAAGTGAAATCTGTTGTACTACAAAGTAACAGGCTCCTGCTAGCAAACGACTAACCATATCCCTTTCGGGGCGCCGTAACGTAGACTGCGTTTTTTTTTTCCCCGTGCCTTTCCGAATACAGATTTAGTATTCGGGCACACCCCTTTTTTGGGACGTTAAATAATGGCGCAAATACCAGTTAATTGACTAGCGCAAACCTTAGTAAATCACCTTGCGAGATTCATTTAAAAATTCTCCTCTCATAAATTTTGCATCTGAAAGGTAAACTCCTACAAATGCATATGCAATAAGGTCAGCCGCGAAAATAACTGTGTCCACACTTTTTCAGCGCTAATTTTTCACTGCGCATCTTTAGTAAATACTGACAGTAGGTTTTTAACGCCAAAAGAGTGGCACAAGCTGTGAGTAAATCTGGCCCCAAATGTGTTATTATTTAGGTAGTATAAATATGTTGACAATTTTACAAACTAATTTTGCTCTGCAAAGATAGTAGTTGGTCAGAAAGAGAAAACTGACCGTAGAAGACAGTTTACAGTAATGCCCGCTATAGTGCCTGCTTACGCTGCACTATAATTTGCATTCTTGCTTTCAAAACACAATGACGGGTGAAACTGAGCTTCCAAGAATTGTCTAAGATGTTTACACCTGAAACATTTTTCATAATATCTTCATTTGTGTTCCACAAAAGAAAAAAGTTATTGGAACGACATGAGGGTAAAAGATGACAAATTTTTCATAAACGAAAATAAGTAATTCAGAATGGTTCCTGTATGGATTCTGAGTGTATACTTGTTTAGTTTTGACACCACTGCCTTCTATAACCTTCCTTTAATCTCATCCAGCCAGCAGTTCTGAGAGAGTGTTTTGTTTAAACATCATAAAAAGGTTGCCCTTTTGCAATGGCACATGACACATGCTCACTTGTACACACACACACCCACACGTACAGTAACCACACAGGTTTGAAGAAGGCACACGAAAGCGTCCAAGAATAAACATCAGTGTGTATCACTGTCTCAGATCAGTGAATGCATATATGCTTAGCGCTCAAGTAAATGGGTGAGTGAGTGTGACAGTGAATGAGAGAGAGAGAGCCTGTAATCAAGCACAGTTTAGCAGTGGGAAGGGTCACAGTGTGAGCGGGAGGGAGAGAGAGAGAGCGAGAGAGAAACATCTCCCATCTGTGTGTTTATTCTCTTTACAGTGTAAGAAGGGCAGGCAACAGAGAAACAGACCTGTATGATGAGCTCAAGAGGGATTTTTACAGATGGGATGTGGTCCCTGCAGGAGATGCCAACCCTGTGACTTCCTTTTCTAATGATCCTCTCTGATCTTTGACGTCCCTGCTCAGAGCACGCTTTCCCACCTGAGGAGTCTGTTTCCAGAGTTTCTCTCCCCTCGCAGACGGACGGAGTCAACTGGAGAAGATGTCAGAGCTAAGCTCCAAAAAACAAGGATTTAAAAAATGCCGGAGTGCCACTTTCAGCATTGATGGCTTCAGCTTCACTATTGGTAAGAACAGTTGATCAGGTCCTGTATGTGTGGGTGGATGTGTGTGTGTGTGTTTGATGGCCAGCACTGATTTTTTTCTGTGTGAGCGAGCATGGGGCTGCTGCAAGTGCCTTTGGGCTTTTAAAACCATAAATTAGCCCGTTTATTTTGAGAGAACTCATTTTTTAGGTCGATATCAAACAGATGTAAGTCTCAACAGAACATGAAGGTTAACTTTGCATTGTTTATGTTTAAGGGTCCCAGAGTAAAAAAAAACCCCAATATGGATAATGTACTGGCAGAAAATTACCAGGACATTATCCAGTAAATTTACGGACATTTCCGTTAATCCTAAAACACAATGCAATGAAGTTCAAAATTCAAAATACAGGTAAAAAAAAACCTGTAAAAAAAAAAAAAAAAAAAAAAAAATACGGAAAATTCCTTCAAATTAATACTGTACATTGTGCCCTATTTTTATGGATTTTTTATTATTATTTATAATATATTTTTATTATATTATTAACAACAAGAATACTACTACTACTAATAATTGTTATCATTATTTAATTATAAAAAATGTATAGTATTATTATATTTATATTTTTATAATAATAATAATCTTTTTATAATTATACATTTAGTGTGTATATATATATATATATATATAAATTATACAAATATAATAGAATAATCATAACAATTATTTTTTTTATAATTATATATAATATATAAATAATAATGACAGTTATTTAAGTTATTTATTTTATTAATTATGTTAATAAGAGTAATATTCATAATAATAATAATAATGATTATTATTATTATTTTATAATAATAATAATAATAATAATAATACAAATGCAGTACATTGTGCCCTATTTTTATGGATTTTTTAGCGTATATATGAATAATAAAAATCAATCAATCAACCAATCAATAAAATAATAATTATTATAATAATTATTATTGTTATTATTATGAATAATAATAATTACTTAATATTATTAATAATAATAATAATAATGATATATAAAAATTAAATAAAAAATAGTAATGATTATTATTATTAATTAATAATAATATTTTTATTATTCTAAATTCTTTCTTGATAATAATTGTAATAAAATAGTAAAAATATTAAATTCTTAATAATAATAATAATAATAATAATAATTATGAACAAGAATCATCATTTTTAATTTATTATTTTAATTTATTTGTTTATAATTATTGTTGTTATTTTAAATTCTTTTAATATCAAGTATGTGTAGAAATATATTATTAATGCTTTGTTTTTACCAAAAAGTAGTTTTTCAGAATAATGACAGTCATCCAATATAGTAATGTTGTGTCTGTTTTGAGTCAGTTTGAGCAAAAACACATTATTTATTTTTTGGGGTCTCTTAAACCGCAAATATTTTTAAAGGGAGAATGTTTGAAGCGTGTTAACAAGTTTAAGTAACATCAACTCAATATAATATGTCAATATTTAGTATGTTTTGAGCTATTAAAAGGGGTCATGGTGTCTCTCAGACATGAGGTTTAACTAGTCACAATGTATGCATCCTCTAAATTTTTGGTGTTTTTACATATGTGAAGGTTTCAGAAAAGGCTTTGGAGATGTTTCAAGAAAACGCTCTTAACACATGGGTTTGGTAAATTGGTTCAAGACAGTTTGAGTTTGCTTTCCTTGCATGCAAATTCCCTGTCTTCTGTTCTGTCATAGTAACATGAAAGCAACAAAGTGATTGTCTCTTACAATCAGTCTCTCTGGGTGTCTCTGAGTCGCCTGAGTACAATTAGATTACATAAGAAACAACTTTTTTTTTTTTTTTTTTGGCACAAAATGAGTCACAATGCTCTGTGTTGTCCAAAAAGCCTGAATTCGTTTAGTGCCCTGTCAGATGGCGAGGGACACAATATCAGGACGTTGATTTTTCTGACAGGGTTGGCTGATTTAGGCACAGAACAAAGAGCTTGAACAGCAAAGTGACATGACAGTTGTTGTGGCAGAACATTGGATGGTGGTAATTATACTGCTAAAAGGTCAAGGGCTTATATAACAGACCACAATCAGGAGATGAAGAAGTGGAGAAACCACAGTGGTGCACAAATCGAAGGAATCAGGTAAAAAAACATGGTCATGTGATCACCTTTTGTGACTTCTAACCTGTCAGATTAATTCTGTTTGATGAGATGAATTCTCACGGGAACCTGTGTTTATCATTAAAGCGAAGCCCACACAAACAGTCACGCTTTTAAATCGCACTGGGCTGTTGATAAGAGTTTTCTCCTGTGGATCTCCCATGCTGCCTTTGCTATTACCGTCTCCATAGTCACCGGCGGAGGCAGGATGTGATGTCACGACCTAGTGATTCTTGCCTCTGCCTGACAAACAACCCCAACACAATCCTTCCCCATTGAGCTGCCTGTATATTTGTGTGTGTGTGGGCAGGACGCCCAATGGGGCCTCATTAAAGCACCTGTTGAGGAGTCAGTAAGGCTCCTGGGTCAGATGTGGAGCCCGTATGGAGACCCCAAATCTGTATGTTATTGATGGTAATAATAATGATAGTAATAATAATAACAATAATAATAATAATTATACAAATTATTATTTATATTATGTTTTTATTTAAGGTAAGGTAAACTTTTATTGTCCCACATGGGGAAATTTGTCTTGGGCCATCACCCCTGCTGCAGTCAGCTCACAATTAACACACAATAATCAACAAACACAAACAATAAAAACAAACAATAGCAACAAAAATAACACAGCAATTAAAAAAAATAAAATAAATTTACAGCTCCATACTGCCACTATTTAACAGCTTTATAGACACAGGAATAAATGAGTTTTTAAAACTCACTTATTATGATATTATTTTTTATAATTAATAATTATAATTAATTATTATTATTATTTAATTATGAAAAAAATATTATTTATATTATATTTATATATTTATGTATTATATATATTTATGTTTTAAACCTGTTAAGTTACCTGTTTACCTGGTTGCCTTCAAATTTTGAGTTCATTGAAATTAAAAATTTGACTTAATACATTAAGGTGATTGGTTTAATCAACAGAAACTCAAAATGTTATGTTATCTGAACCACATTAATTATTTAAGTTGATTTGACAGAAGAAAAATGTTGTGATAACAAATCATGATTTTTTTTTTTTTTTACAGTATATATATATATATATATATATATATATATATATATATATATATACTGTACACACAAACACACACACACACACACACTAAGACTTGTAGATATGGAGATCCAACGGATTAAATGGAAAAAGGGGTCTTTACTGGTTACCTAGCAGGGGAGGTGTGGGTGATAGCGTGCACCCCTCGTTGGAGGCCTTTCTGTCGTCAGCACATTAGAGGAGTCGTGTGAGCTGCCCAGGGGGAGTCATTATCGTTAATGAAGAGTCCTTCCTCTTCTCCTGAGTACTGACTCGTTGGACACTCAGCAGCCTGACAAACTCACAGTGCTAAAGGCTTCTCTCTGATTTCCCTCTCATTACCTCCGTGCCCCCCGTGGACCGGCAGTCCCCACTTAACAACCTCACGTCTCCCTCTCTCTGTCGTTTTTCATGTAAGGGCTCTTTCTTTCAGCCCTTTTATTCACCTGTGTGATTCATTATTTTTCTGTCTTTCATTCCCTTAAATGACTATTTTTGTTTAACTTTTTCAAAGATCCCCCTATATAACCAAGGCTGTCATCGTTAACTAAAACTATTGAAACATTTTTGTAAATTCAGTAAATTTTATCTGAAATAAAATTAAATATAAATGCAAGATGAAAAACTTAGAAATATTGCGTTGACAACAAACTGAAATAACTACAGTGCACAGCATAAATAAGTACACCCCCTCTGAACAAATACAAAAGATGTATTTTCTTTATGATCACTAATACAATTCATGGAAAGATGGCAAAATTAAAATGTATTAAACATATACATAATAAAAACTGAGAAATATATGTCATTAATAGCCATAAAATAAGTAAATTAGCCAATTTTGTTTAAATTAAGGATTGCAGAAATGAGTACACCCCAGATTTAATTCAACAAATGTATAATATTCTAGCACTTAGTATGCCCTCCATAATTTTGAATATACTGCTCTGACCCTTCTTGGCACGGAGTGTACAAGTTCATGATAAATTGTCACATCTGTCCTGTTTAAATAAAACTATTAATGAAAAACGACATGTACATGTACAATACATGTCCACAGAAGGTTTTTCACCTTGGGAGAATGCATATCCTCATTGTCATGTTGAAAAAATGCCCAACAATGCAGGAAATGAGGAAAGGGTAACATCTTCTGTTTCAAGTTTGTGCATTAAATTACACAGTGGTGTGGGAATTCATGACAGCATTGATAAAGCACAACTCCCTCACACCTTCAGCACTCATACATCCCTATATAAGAGCTTTACTACCACTGAACTTTACTGTGGGAACCAGGCACTTCTCACTGTACTCCTCCTCTAGCAACACCATAACATTTTGGATGCTGTTAGATCCAAAAGGATTGATTTGGTCTCATGAGACCAGAGTATTGATTCCCAGAGTCTATATTTTGTAAATATGGGCTTTGGCTAACTGACTTTATTGTGCTTTGGCTACAGTAGGTAATTCCAGTGAGAACAACAACCATGCATGTCATTTCTGCAGGCTGTATCTTACTCTGTGAGATAAACAGTCACTCTTTTCATAGCTTTTGCTGGCTCTGAGACACTCGCTTGTTATTTCTCCTGCTCTTTGTCTAGCAAAAAAAAATCCCTCATCACTAAATGAAAGCTTAAAATGAAGGCCTGATTATTTCAGGGGCCTTGTCACAAGTCCATTGTTTTTGAATTTCTGTGTTACTTTTGCTATATTTTCACACTTAAAACAATGATTTGGTAATCCTCTTGTACCACTGTCCTCTTTTGTGCTAAGAAATAAGTCTCCTGACAGTTTTCTCCCAAGTGGTTCCATTGTTGTCAGCATTAAGTCTGAGAATGATTCAGTCGGCTATATAACACTTTTAATTGTCAAGAAGTTACTTCTCTTTAAATGTTTTGGTTCAACATACTTACCTGTTGATCAAACATTGCCTTAAACTTACACCAGAAAATTTTTATTTCGTTTTATTTAGTAACTTTTAGGAGGGTGTACTCATTTTTGCTACACAACATTTTATCACCTTGATAAGAAAATCTTATTTTCCTGAATAATTTTGACATGATTCTTTGGTAATTGATTAAGCAGACTTGCTGGAACATTATATCTCTAAAGAACCCTAACATGTCTTCTAAGTAACTGAGTAATTGCTGACTTTCAGAGGTTTTAGAGGGGGTGTACTCATTTATGCTGTGCACTGTATAAGCTGAAGCACTAAAATTAGTAACTGGAAATAAATACAAACTAAAACTTAAATAAAAATAAAATAAACAAATGGTAATATTTAAAAAAATAATAATAACAAAAATAGCACATAACAAAGAATTAAACTAAAGTTAAAATTAAAACTGAAAGTATAAAAATTAAAGCTAGTTCAAAATATTAATAAAAACTATCATAGTAGATAAATAGTACTAAAATAACACTGTAGCAATGTGATGTCTGATTTATTTTTAGTTCATTTAAAATAAAATTACCCCTCCACAGAAAGCCACACTTATGATGTATTTTTGGAATTAATTCTATTACAAATAACATTTATATTATTTTTTTCATTTTTATTTTATATAGCCTAATTTTATTGGGAGTTGTTTATATAAATAATCTTATATTAGTTACATTTCATGTATTTCAAATACATTTGTAAAGGGATTAAACTATAAATACTGGTACCAACAGAAGAGCTGAAACTAAATGAATATCCCTTTTTACTTTATGCATGCTTGTGCATGTTTATTTGTATTTTTAATGTGTATATAACGCCTGGCCTTGTTGATTTGAATCTTTTGGTTGTTCTGAATCCGAGTGACTCAAAAACGCTTCGCGAATCGGTTTAAATGAATCATTAAAAACAACGATTCGCTCACGAATCAGACGCCACTAATCCGCAGGTTCAGTCCTCTTAGCTGCTAAGTTGAAATGTTTCTGGATGCCTGTGACCTTCTAAAGTGTTATTAGTTTTTCAAAAACCTCTTGTGGATTCAGTAAACAGTGCTTCCAGCGGTCAATTGTTAATAATGTAATTAGTTCAGCGCAGTATCGTTAGGTGGCCTGCAAGAGGAGCTGTCCGTTCAGTTTTTACAGCAGTACATGTCCTCTGTGTAAACAACACAGCTGCGTGTTGCGTCTTTGACCTCATGCGGTTTGTTCTACTCATCCATCCTGAGGCAATTTTATTGCTCAGAATCATGAAAGCCTCGACAGGTTTTAACAGAGAACTTCTTTCCCAGCAGAAATGCTTAATGTAAACACAGAAAAACTCAATTTCTGATGTCCCCTCAGCAGCCGACAGCGTTTAAACCATAGCAGGATTAATGTCTGAGGATATAAAAGGACTGTAGTATTTTCAATGTCACACACACATTGATCTGTGACCTTGAATTCTTCTTGACTATAAATCACCATTTCTTGCCTACAAAACAGCACAAAACTTACTTTTTTCTCTCTTCTGTTCTGTCCAGAGGACAGTCATGTTCCATGTAAGTATCTATCAACTGTTTTCAGATGTTTATTCTAAAATAAGAGGTGAAGTATGTCACAGTTGTTATACATGTATAAATTTC
The DNA here is from genome assembly GCA_039654765.1 of Mylopharyngodon piceus. Lineage (NCBI taxonomy): Eukaryota > Metazoa > Chordata > Actinopteri > Cypriniformes > Xenocyprididae > Mylopharyngodon > Mylopharyngodon piceus. The sequence continues at coordinate 4,683,952 of CM077444.1, read as the reverse complement.
AAGTGGATGGCATAGCTAGCTAATTTGTGCTTTAAAGGATTAGTTCACTTTCATATAAAATTTTCCTGATAATTTACTCACCCCCATGTCATCCAAGATGTCCATGTCTTTCTTTCTTCAGTCGAAAAGAAATTAAGGTTTTTGATGAAAACATTCCATGATTATTCTCCTTATAATGGACGTCAATGGCCTCCAAACGGTTGAAGGTCAAAATTATAGTTTCACTGCAGCTTCAAAGGGCTTTAAACGATACCAGACGAGGAATAAGGGTCTTATCTAGCGAAACGATCGGTCATTTTCGAAAAAAAATGTAAATGTATATGCTTTATATAAACAAACGATCGCCTTCCAAGTGCTTCCGCCAAAACCGTACATTCGTATTCTTCAAAAAGCTTACGCTGTATGTCCTACGCCTTCCCTATTCAACTTACGGAACGAACGCGGCGCCAGTTACATTTTTTCCGTAAGTAGAATAGGGAAGGCGTAGGACATACAGCGTAAGCTTTTTGAAGAATACGGAAATGCGGTTTTGGCGGAAGCACTTGGAAGGCGAGCGTTTGTTTATATAAAGCATAGACATTTACATTTTTTTCGAAAATGACCGATCGTTTCGCTAGATAAGACCCTTATTCCTCGTCTGGTATCGTTTAAAGCCCTTTGAAGCGGCACTGAAACTATAATTTTGACCTTCAACCGTTTGGAGGCCATTGACGTCCATTATAAGGAGAATAATCATGGAATGTTTTCATCAAAAACCTTAATTTCTTTTCGACTGAAGAAAGAAAGACTTGGACGTCTTGGATGACATGGGGGTGAGTAAATTATCAGGAAAATTTTATATGAAAGTGAACTAATCCTTTAATGAGGAATTTTGCATCTATTTTACTGCATTATATCTTAGAAGACTTCAAAATTTAAATTTGAAAATCTCATTTACTTGACTCATTCTCATCTGCTTTTCTCACTACGGGGCAAATGCAAACTCCTAAAAATATTCCACTTTTGTATTGAGTAAATGAAAACGTCTACTATATCATTATCAAATTACCATATGTTTAGCATATTCATGAATTATAGGCAAATAACACTGTGATTGAAGTGATTTATGCTTCATTTGTAGGCATGCTGCAGTATGCATCAGGTAAACAAAATAAACAAACAACAACATTGATTTTCAGATGAAACAGAAAAGTAATTTTTCTACTTTCACGACTTTTTCCGGAAACTCTGTGAGTGTGTTTGTGGTGTCTGAAAGCAAACTTGAAAGTTGTGGTGAGGAAAAACGATTTCTGATGAGTCATCATGATTGTTGAAGAAAGGTCTGCATAACTCATCTGTCTGTGTTTTGTTCTTTCTCTCCACAGTGGCGAATGAAACTGGAGAGAGCAGCTCGAGACCTCTGGCACGCTTTGCACGTGAGTATGTGCAATGAGACACGTGATTGAAAGCTGTTGATTTCACTTTTACTTTAAAATTGTTTTCTGCACAGTGAGGAAACAGGTCTGAGTGTGACACAGTAAAGTTCACAGTCTCCATAATCACACAGGTCTGTAATCATAACAGCAGTGAGAGGTGTTAGAAATCATTCATGTTGTCTGTGTGCCATCTAAAGGCTAGGCTAGGCACTGAAAATATAACGTATAGTGCCTATAAATATTAATGTGACCTAATCACCTGAGCATATTATCTGTGTCTGTCTGTGTATCTATTATATACGTGTCTACCTATCTGTCTGTCTAACTATCTGTCTATCCATCCATTCATCCATCATCCATAAATCTACACATCCATCCATCCACAAACCCAACCACACATCTATCTGTTCATCCATCTACAAGCTTATCCATCCATCATCCACAAACCCATCCATTCATCCATCATCCATAAATCTACACCTATCCATCCATCCATCCATCCATCCACAAACCCATCCATCCATTTACAAACCCATCCATTCATCCATAAATCTACACTCAACCATCCATCCATCCATTCATCCACAAACCCATCCATACATTTACAAACCCATCCATCCATCCATCCATCCACAAACCCAACCACACATCTATCTGCTCATCCATCTACAAACTCATCCATCCATCATCCACAAATCCAGCCATCTAAAAATCTAAAAATCCATCCATCCACAAACCCAACCACACATCTATCTGCTCATCTATCTACAAACTCATCCATCCATCCATCCATCCATCCATCCACAAAGTCACCCATCCGTCCGTCTGTCCGTCTGTTTATATATCTGTCTGTCCGTCTTGACAACTTTGACTTTCTTGGTAAACATGTCAGTAATATGAACTTCTTTGAAACTAAATTAATTTTACATCTAATTTATTACATTAAAATTCGAATTTCAGTTCTGCCTCCTATTTACTACCTCAATTCTCAATCCAATTCTGGTGCACAACCCTGCAGTCAATGAAGAAATAGATCTGTTGCCCCCTTAATGGTGCAGTTACATGCTGGCAGTGACTGACTACCCAAACTAACCAGCCAAACCTTCACCTCTCGACTGCATGTTGGCAGAACAGAAAAATGACAAAAATTGTTTTTTTCTTCTATATTTTTATCTCTCTTTCCCTCTCTACTTTTCACTCTGCCCCGGTCTTGCATTCTGTCGTCTACACCCCTCTGAGCTTTTGATCTCTGATTGTTGCATCAGGTTCCAAGTCACAGAATGCTTTGTGGAACGCCATCACAGCAGGCATCGGGATCAAGGACAAGGACAAGCGGGGTATCCTGATTGACCCTCGGAGTCCGGAGGAGATTCTAGCTGATGACCTGCCCTCTGTCGACAGTCCTGATGCCATGGAGAAGACCGCCATCAGGTTTGGAGGGAATCACACACCTCACTAGCACCTCTGAGTGAATTGATCAATCAATGTGGGCTGATATCTGCTCTTGATCGATCAGTGTTTGGTCTGCATCAATGGCTTTTGTGAAAAAAAAAAAAGAAAAAAAAAATCCTTTTCCTTTACCAGCTGTTATCTAAAAGCACTGTAGAGTCAAACTGGTGAATGGACAGGAATTATGCAGTGATTACGTCGCTTAAAGTGCTTTGTGTATGTGTTTTCTGCTCATAATCACAGCTGGCAGGCCTAGATAGGATTATTGATTTATTTAGGAGCTATGATGTCAATCCATCACTTCTATTTCAGATCACAGCAGGCATCCCAGTAATAAAAGACTACACTCTTAAAAATAAAGTTTCCAGCTGTAACCGAAGGGCTTTTAAATGATGGATTTTTCAGCATTTATGTGATCATTTTTTTGTAACAACAAAAGAAAATCTTACTGACTGTGTTTAAAAAGCATACTAGAATTTTTATTATTCTAAAATATTCTGATTGAGTAGGTGTGTCCAAACTTTTGAAAAAGTATTTCTTGACCATACTTATATTATTTTATTTCAAAAATCGGAATCACATTTTTACATTTGTTCGTAAGAAGGATGTACAATTTTATCCTTTTTTTCTCAATGCCGTAAACCCCAGTTTCACAGCAATTCAGTAAACCATCCTAATCCATTCCAATCCTAGTGTATCCCGAACAGATTTCACATGGACGTCAGACACATAAATCCTGTCATTGCAGCCTTCTGAAAGTGAATGACAGGGAAATAAATGATGAAACTGTGTGATATGTGGACTCAGCTGTCTGCTGGTGCGACCGGCTGTGTTAAACAGGGAGACTCCAGTGGACTGTGATGTTCTGTATAGTGAGCAGCTCCTCATTAATCACCCTGTGAGAGGAAGGGAGGGGAGAACCGTATGGCAATAGTCCTGACGTCAGCACCAGGCATCGGCTGCTATAAATATCCACCGTAAAACTGTGCTCCAGTGAATCCTTAATGTTCTATTAGTGTGTTATTGTGCACTTGGGGTGCTTGGGAAGGCACATTTGGCAGGTAGGGTGATGGGTTGCAGGTGAGAGAATCTCCCCAGCCGACAAGTAACCAGTTTGAACATTACATTATAGGATAGCAGGATGTGCCAAGCCCACCTCCTTGTCATCAGATGTCCCATAGAAAGAATTTAACACTTCACCAGAGAGATGTATACAGTGAACATATAGACTGATCAAAATGAACAATTAAAAAGATAGCTCACCCAAACATGATGTCTGTTCATAGTGGCCACAATTGTCACAAAAACTAATTCACTGATAGTCTTGTCCTTTAGTTGAACTTGAGAACCATATAAGCCTGATTTAAGCACACATATTCAAAATTTAGACTTGGGCACTATATACAAAGTCCACTGAAGAAATTTAAATCATAATAAACTCATAATCTTGTCCTTTAGTTGAACTTGAGAGGCAAAACTATTGAGGCAGTTCTTTGAAATAAACTAGTTGATTAAGTAAACGAATTAGACTGATCAGGTTTTTGAGTTAAACTCACTGAGTCCATTATCTGGATGCAATAGTTTTTGAGTTAACAGATAACCTGGAAATATAGTGCATGAATTGTAATGACTACTTTTAAGACCCCAATATACTTCAAGTGAAATTGAAGAATAAACTAATGTGACGTAATTTCAAACACAATCAGACCAAAATGAAGTTCGTTTGGAGAATTCAAAATGGCTAACCATGGCAAAATATTTGGAAAAGGTAAACACCTTCAAACTCCCATTGGTCCATGGCAATTACGTTATAGGTAGGTGTGCTCTGTGGCTCCGCCTTCTTTTATGTGGAAATCTTCTCTGGTTCATTTCTTCTGTTCAGTCCTTTTGAGGTCAGACATGAGTAAAATCATCAACACACTGGAGAGCTGCTTTGTAGTAAATTGTTATAATTCGAATTGAAAGCAACTCTGACACCATTTTATAATGTAAAGCTGCATGCTTTGAAGCAATATATTGTATAAAGTGGTATATAAAACATGAGAAGACTTGACTGGAGTGCCGAATAAAGGCCAATTTATACTCAAGTGTACGCCATAACCTACGTCGTAGGCTACGCACGTAGCAGACACGGTTGTTAGCATTTATACTTTTGCCTTCTGTCTGCGATGCTCTGCCAAAACACTAGTTGGCGGTAGGGTTTCTATGTTCCACTGTGTTGAGTTTCTTCACTGCTGTTTTGAGTTTAGCCACCTCTGAGTTTGAGTTTAGGCTACTAAAAACAATGCCAACTGAAACTGAGCAGATCATGTAAGAGTTTGGAGCTGATCAATGTTGTTACTTTTAGTGAAATTACTAGAACTAAAATGTAGGGCGATTATTTTGATAACCGATTAGTTGGCTGATTAATCGGATAAAAAACCCAATTTTCTTTTTTTAAATTTTTTATTGACAAAACACACTATTCCACATCCTGCCAAATGCTGTCCTTCAAACAAACTTTATCCTGTAAATGTAAGAAACGTCTTACATTTATATTCAATTATACGCTGTTATCCTTTTACAGTTACCACTCTCATAAAATACTTGAATTACATGTTGACTTCTAAACCTAAATTTAACATCCAACAACAGATATTTCAGCAAATATTACTTTCAGTAAAGTCTGAAGTTTAACGCAGACTGTCAGGACGAACCTTCATGCAAAATGGAAATACTCGTGTGAATTTGTAACACTTGCAGATAAGGATATAACCATAAAATGAAAGTTTTGCACTGAGGAAACATTTCACACATTAAACAGCACACACATCTGTCAAAGCGCCTGACAGGGCAAGCCATGCTAAACATAACCCTAATACATTAGCTTGAAGCTTAAAATAAAGAATTCTTATGTTTTGGGAAGCTTGGATCACATACTTTTCCCGCAGCAACTCAATGTGTTTCCTCCACTATTTTTAGATGTGTTTTTTCCATAGAAGTGCGCTATTCAGTGCTGTAATTTGACACGATTGGCGTAAGTTTTCCGTGCACGGTGGGTAGACACGACTAATCGATAATGACATTTGTTGTCGATGATTTTTGTTATTGATTACTATAGAATTTATCGATTAGTTGTTTCAGCTTTGCTAAAATGCTACCTAGCCGAACAATCACAGATCTTGCGGTCTGCGTCGTAGCGACGTGTAGTTACATTTTTGGGGCGGTGCGCGTCAGGCGTAGGGTACACAGCTATGCATAGGCTACACTGTACCTACTGTGTACACTCAACGCAGAAGTATAAATCGGGCTTAACAGAGCTGCACACATATGCATATCGCTATTATCAGATGCTTTCTTAACTGCTGTTTTCTCAACACTGCCATTTTTGTTGTTTATTTTGTTATTGAGTAGAAAGCGCACAGCACATATCTAAATACCGCTCTCAGCAGCGTGGACAGCGTCGGGATATTCGCTAACAGCATACTGCTGAAACGTATTTCAAACTTCTTTTTACCCATAAACAAAGAACATAAAAGACTTTGCCGTAAGTATATCAGGGCCTTTATGGTGCTGTTCTTGGGTGTATGTGTTGAGAAGGTGTGTGGACTTAATTAAAAGGGCATGGAGAGCATGTGCATTAGCGGAGCACCTTTTGATTGTGTGATTGGACAGGACCAGTCTGATCTTATATCAAGCTGTGGTCTTTGTTTTTTTTTTCCCCCAGGATAAGACATTAAGATTGACAGGGCTGCTCTTCCATTAGTCTTATCTGAAAATTGCATGACTAAAGAGTTGAACTGATTCAGTGTGACCCTCACAGATTGGAGTGTCAGCCGCATTTATTATTCTAATTTACTAAGAGGTGACTTTTAGTCTATGACAGACACGTTCACCTTTACACGGCCTGTCGAGGAATGCTGAACACCCTGGAAATTTCTCCATGGCTATAAATTGGTTCTTGATTCTAGTTCTTTTTGGAGCTATGACATTTATATGTCATATGAAAATGACTTTTTTTAATGTTTTTCATTTTCAGATGCTCGTTTTTAAACAAGTTTTTGACAGTTCTGAAGAAAATCCTTGTGAAATCCGCTGCCATATGTCTAGGGTGTTGTGAATGGTTGCTGTTTTCTGAGTTTTTTTAGCAGGTTGCTAGGGTGGTCTCTGTGGTTGCTAGGTGGTTGCTTACTGGCTAAAGTGCTACCTTCATTGCAAGTCTGTGTGGCTATTTTTCATTTTATTATCCCCCAGACCAAAATCGTAAGTCTTATTTGCTTAGAAAAGTAATAACACAGCTCTGTTTAATATGATTTGAGGTATAATTTATGTTTCTGTAACATGAACAATGCAGGAGGAGTTACGCTGAATGTTAATTCTTAGAATTTTTATCAAAATAATGGTTAATTGCAACTCTTTCTTAACTATCTGTCTATTTCTCCTACTTGGAGAACAGGCTGCAGTCATTCACCTTTGCATTTTTCCTTTCTAATGATGTTGTTAGGAGAGGATTCATTTCTCGCCCCATTCTTTCCTTCCCTTTCTCTTTCTCCCTCTTTCCTCTGGAGCAAATTCATGTGTAACACAGCAGGCTGAGGTTCATCTCCTCTGAATGAACTCATTACGTCTGAGGTGTGAGACGCAGCAGGGTTGTTTCAGGAGTGTCTGTTTCTCCTTACATCAGCTGTCCCCGAAGGTTCTCCTGACTTATGGATGATTTGACCTTTGCACGCCTCCGATCTTTAGCCGGGGCTCGTGGGAGCGTACACGGGTGGACGTCCCATTCTCATCTCGTCCAAACGGCCCGCGCACCTTGAGTTTTCTTTCGATTATCGTTTCTCTTTTAGCCAAGCTTTCAGCCGGCTCTCTGATAGGTCTGTAGCAGGCAGAGCTCATTTTAGTGGAGAAACCTAATTTTCCAGTTGAGTGCAGCCCCGTTGAGTAGAATGAACTGAGTGAATGAAAGCGAGATTGAGGGGGATCTTACAGGAATGCAGGGAAACAGGCCTGCTGGCGAACAGCATTCAGACTTGAGCAGGACAGGTGCCAGTCGGGCAACACTTTAGTCCAGCTGTGATTGGAGTTAAAGCTCAAATATAAGTCATTTAAATGTAGCATTAAAGGTAAAGTTACAGGGATAGTTCACCCAAAAATGAAAATTATCCCATGATTTGCTCCCTCTCAAGCCATCCTAGGTGTATATGACTAAAATAACAAAAATAACACCAAAAATAACAAAATAGCGACTTTATTCCATAATATCCAGTGAAAGGCGATTTCAAAACACTTCTTCATGAAGCTTCGAATCTTTACAAATCATTTGTTTCGAATCAGTGGTTCAGAGCGCCAAAATCACATGATTTCAGTAAACGAGGCTTCGTTACGTCATAAGTGTTTTGAAACTTCAGTAGTTCACGTGACTTTGGCAGTTTGATACGCGCTCCGAATCACTGATTCAAAACCTATGGTTCGTAAAGAATCGAAGCTTCATGAAGCAGTGTTTTGAAGTCGCCCTTCACTGGATATTGTGGAATAAAGTCGATATTTTGTTATTTTTGGTGCACAAAAAGTATTCTCGTCGCTTTATAATATTAAGGTTGAACCACTGTAGTAACATGAACTGTTTTAAATACGTTTTTAGTAGCTTTCTGGGCATTGAAAAAGGGAGTGTTATTGCTGTCTATGGAGGCCTCACTGAGCCATTGGATTTTATCAACAATATCTTAATTTGTGTTCCGAAGGTCTTACAGGTGTGGAACGACACGAGGGTGAGTAATTAATGGGTGAACTAACATTTCTGGGTGAACTAACCCTTTAAATATCATCTTACTAAGACATATTATTGGGCGATAAATGACAACTGATTGCATAAAATGCATTTTATGCAAGTTGTCTGTTGTTCTGTTCTTTTTCTGGTCTCATTGATGTACATTTCAAGCTATCAGAATTATATATTTTTTGAATAAATGTCAAGGTTTTTGAGGTGTTTTTTTCCTCCTCGAGTGTGAGCTCCATATTCTCCTATATCCTACTAAATAAGACAAAAGCCTGATGTTTCAAATATGAAACTCAACAAAAAACACATGTACAAACTTTGTCTAAAGGTTCAATAAACAAAAAGTTAGATTTTTCTGACTTTTATTTCAGATGTTAGGCTTTACAGGTTTTACATCACATTAAAATAGTGTAAATATTTGTATCTATTCAAATGCAGCTATTTGCAGATTGCTTACCAATTAAGTTTCAGCCTATTGATAGGCAGTGCATGTAGGGTTATTAATCACCTGTAAAAGATATCTGCATCCTTTCTTTCTAAAGCTTTGTTTATCCTGTCATTCTTCTACAAAGGAGGCCCTGGAGAGTATTTGTTTTCTCTGACCTACAAATCTCAAAGACCAGAGGCTGTCATGTTTAGGGGGCTTGTTACTCTATATTGGTGTCTCTCCCGTAACCCCCCACAACAAGTCACCTGACCTGCCCGGTGCAGACCCTACTGTGAGCTGACGGGATTAAAAACTCAATAATTCATGCACTGGCTGGATGTTAATTAGCTTGTCCGGTCGGGCTTTGTATTTGTGTCCTTTGGCTTTGTGGTGCCCTTGAGTTTAAGGTAGTGGATGTCACTAGACAAGTTGTTATTGGTGTATATGTAATAACACAGAAGTTTAAGAAGATAATGACTGCAGGTTTTCATTGCCTGATTTGGCTTTTGTGGGTCATTTTCTGTCTTTCAACTCAAAGGCTGTCAAAATTAACATTTGGTTTTTTTTGTTTTTTTCCTTCAGTTTAGCGCATTAAAAATACAATATTTAAGTATTTAACGCAATTAAAGCAGCATCTGTTTTTTTTTTTTCCTGGCATCATTTGGCAAGTATTACAGTAGGCTATATTAACACAATATCAAGCGCGATAAGATGCAAAAGAGAACTCAATTCGGTACTGGCACGCTGTCTGTAAAGCGCCTGTCTGGTCGCACTTTAATTGACAAAAACACAAAATTATGTCAAAATGCCTTTTTTGGCCAGTGACCTCGTGAAAACAGTTTTAAATAAGTTAAAAAGTCTTAAATGACCATAAAGAGTTTGGGAAAATCGGATGGGTCAGGTTTTAAAGTGACAGGAGCCTAATAAACCTGCTGCAGTCTATGTCATTGAAGTAAATCAAAGAACAAAAGAAAAAGAGAAATCACTCATTGTTCTTCGCTGATTAGTTTATGCATATATAATTTATAGTTTATGTGAAGATTGTTTTAAGTTCACTTAAATTAAAATTTGTTATATTTTTCAAAGCCTGATAAATGTTAAAAATAACGGCTTTCGGGTTCACTGTTATACTGTTGAATGGCTATAATTAATGGCCATGATATTATTAATGGCAATGATATTATAATGTATACATATTTATTTTTTAATTTTATATATGTATATATGTGACCCTGGACCACAAAACTAGTCATAAGGGCCAATTTTTTGAAAATGAGATTTATACATCATCTGAAAGTTGAATAAATAAGCTTTTTTTTTCGAGCTTTTGTTCGAATATGACAATATTTGGCCAAGATACAACTATTTGAAAATCTGGAATCTGAGAGTGCAAAAAAATCTAAATATTGAGAAAATCACCTTTAAAGTTGTCCAAATGAAGTCCTTAGCAATGCATATCCACCCACAAAAATAAATTTTTGATATATTTACGGAAGGAAATTTACAAAATATCTTCATGGAATGTGATCTTTACTTAATATCCTAATGATTATTTATATATATATATATATATGCATGCATGCGCGCGCACACACACACACTATAAATACATTTTGTAAAGTGTATATTTTTATATTCATGTTTATTTTTGCAATTAATATCAAATATATGTCATGAATATTCCAAGATGTATACCATACATTGTGTACAGGCACTGTTTGTGCCGTGCTTCCTGATATTTGACAGTTATTGAGAAATACCATAGCTCGCCCTGCCCGGATGGCAGAATGGATATGGATATTCCCTTGTGAAATTCGCTACTTGGTTTTAGTCACAGAACAATTTGAATTATTTTTTAATGAACAGGGAATATTCCAGTAGGTCATCAATCTACACAGGCAGACCAATGACTCCATGATTAGATATGCCAGCAATGTTAATTAATAATGCAAATATACTTCATTTCTTTTGCTCTCTCCCTCCCTCTCCCTTCATTCTTATTTATACCATTATATTCAGGGTAAATGAATTGAGTGAATGTAATGATGAAATCGATAAAATTTCAATTACAGAATTCTTAACATGTTGAGCAATAAATGCCATTGATTGTTTGGTTACAGGTCAGGCTAATCTCTCCGATGATTTCTTCCCTGTAGTTCCGCCCACTCCAGCTTGAAGAACACACTGCATTCTGTTTATCACCCCTCAGAGGTTTTCATTTTCGTTGTCTGTTAAATATTCATGTCTGGTGCTGTTGCTGTTTACTTTCTACCTGCATATTTGTTTTGGGAAGGTCAGATTTGAATAATTCTGTGCAGTCATGCTTTGTGCGTGTTTTGACCAACACTGATTTAAAAAAGCGCAAACTCCAGCTCACAACATCCAAACACCCTGAACAGCACATAGGGAAGTGTAGATTCTCTCTTAAACCTTAAAGGAATAGTTCACTCAAAAATTATTATTCTGTTCATTTTTACAAACTCTCATGTTGTTCTTAAACTGTATGTCATTAATTGTGAATTTATTAAGCTCAACTACAGTCAGTGATGAGGAGCTGTCAAACATCAAAAACCGTGAAATTATCATGAAAGGAGTACTTCTGACTTGCACTTAGTTGTTTCTAAAGTTATACAAGCTTTTTTTGAGGAACAGATGAACATTTAAGTCATTAATATCTGATAATTATGGTTGGACAGTATATCAGTACCATATCAGTTTTTGGCTGATATTATAGTTATTGTTTTTTTAAAATTATTATTATTTATTGCTATCAGTCGATACTGGATATTTAATGTTGGACAGTCATTTCCTCTATTCTTACATTTACATTATCTTTGCCATCCTCTAACTCTAAAGACACTAATAAAAGCACTGTTCAATGTAATCTTTAGGTAATGAATATTATTTTTTACTGTAAAGATTAATATTGTACATTGTAACAAGTGAATTAAAGAATTTGCACGTTTAATGATATATTTTAGTTTTTTGTGTTTTTAATTTATTTAGACAAAATAAAGTATGTCGTGGAATCAACATTTTTAGTTATGTTATGTATGGCAGACGATTCTTGATTCTTCAAAAAAAAAAAAAAAAAAAAGTGAATTTTTTTTTTTTTTTTTTTTAGTGAAATGTTCTCTTAAAAATTGCTGAGAGAGTTTTTGCTGAGCCAGATATCCACACAGGAAAGAACATAGCAAGTTTGAGCTTTTATGATGAACAGCTTTAATATAATTCAACGTTACAGCTTGGTTCATTGCTCTGAATGTTTCATTGAGCACGAGTTTCACAGTGTGATTTCATTTTTAATGCTTACATCTGCCATTATCTGTTCTTTTCCTTATTTTCATGGGCTTAGAAAGTGTAAAAAGTATTTTGATTTGTACAGAGTTTTTGTGTGTGTGGAAGTGCACTGATGTTTGTTAAAGTGGAAGAATCTTGTAGTATTGTTAGTTCTGTCTATAACTGGACACTGATTATAATCATTGTATAATCACCTGTTATTAATACTGTATTGAATCTCTTTTGTCAGCATCATCATGAATGCAAACTAAAGAACTAAGAGGATCATACAGATGTGTCACAATAAACCTGTACTTAAGTTCCCTCTTGACATGCTTTACAAATAGCAATTCAAGTCTTTACACATAGCATCTGTTTAGATAATTACCGTAATTATGAGTTGTAGGGAAAATAGTTTCTTTAAATGTAAACCAGTTGTGCTTCTATCGGAGATTAAATATGGCACACATACGTATTTAATTAATGTGCACAATACACATAGACAAAAAGTGTTTCTTAAATTAATATTCTGATAAGTATATTTGGGCATTCTGTTGACTACAAAAAGAACGAAAATCGAAAAACAGTAATGCACTTAAATTGAAGACAATGACAATAGTGTGCATACATATTAAATATTTTTTATCCCCTCACATCGTTTTGAAAATATAACTATAAAATGTAAATATAACATGTTAGATTGGTGTCATAGAATAGATGTTACATAACTCTCCATAAACAGTTTTTACTGGACTGAGCTTAAACAGTTACATTGATAACGCATAACCAGACATTCATCCACTTAGAAAAGTAACAAGCTGACAAGGATTTGGGTGACTTTATTTATTTATAGTCTTATGTTTTCAAACCCTCAGGTTTAAAATGCATGCTTACCTGCTTGCTTTCATTTGTAAGTGCAGTAATGTATATTTTGAAGCATGAGTCAGAATTATTTTTGGTGGTAATCAAAAGCATCCGTGGGCTATTTGTGACATCAAAATGTCATAATTTCTACCACCTCTGAACACATTTACGTAAGTAAAATGGGTTAGGAACACCATTTCTCTTTAAAAAAAAAAAAAAAATCATGCGTATCTGCATGACAGTAAAGCTTTACTATATTGCCAAAACTTAAAGAACAATCTGTGTGCTGAATAGGGCTGGACGATTAATCGAAAAGTCATTGAAACCAAAATAAACGACGTAATTTTCCCATGTCAGTTATTTCGTTTTTTTTTTTTTTATCCCGTTAATACTTTCCCCTTAAAAACATACTACCACTTGTGTAGTCATGTGTCACTACTTTTGAAGTAACTACTTACAACCCACAGCTTTACAATTAATAGAGAGATGGTATGACTAATTCACAAGCAATCTCTCCTTCATTAATGCATTCAAATAAATGTACTGTGGTAATTTATCTGTATCTGATTTAACTGTATCTGATTTACTGCATATTTTACAGTACAAACCTTGTCAGTGAACTATGAGGGCAAAAAAAAAAAAAACGTTCATTAATCATAATCGAGGTACAATGTTCAATTATTCAAGATTTTGATTTTAGGTTATATCGTCCAGCCCTAGTGCTGAATGTGTTGTAGGGTTTGTTTCAGTGTAATGTGTTGTATAGGCTCAAGTCTCAATGTGTTAATGGAATTATTCACAGCTCTGGACTGATCTTATTTCAGCTGATTCCCTGTGATCACCAAATACAGTATTACCACAGAATCCCATGCTGAATTCAATGGTCATCGTCTTGGTCACACTTCTCAACATCTCTTCCACCCTACACCTTTCCCCTCTCACCCATCTCTCAACACCCGCTATTTCTCACCTGACGGCCTTCACTTCAGAGTGTCAAGTCTTGTTCAGTCTTATCCTCATTGATTCGAGTCATTCTGGTCAATATAGCGCACTTCAAACTGCCCATAGCTCAAATGACAAAGAATAATTTCCTTCTGTTTTTATCACCATAATTATTAATTTTCCACATCAGCATCAAAGAAGAATCCAAACAGAGCAGATGTGCTGTTGAGTGTCAGATGCTAATGGAGTGTTGTTAACAACTATCAAAACGATTCGCTCTAATGGTGCTTTAGTCTAAAGCTCTGTCGGATATTGATGCTGTCTTGATTTAACTGCGTGGGTTGTGGCGTCCTCCCTCTGCTGTGCCAGTCCATTGTGTTTTTATTTGTTGTTATGATGATATCATTTGTATTTTCACGTCAAGCCGTAGCTGGTCTTTAGTCAGAGATACAATCTCTATGCTAACCATCTGCTGTTTTATACACAGTGCCATTTATGAACCAGCGCTGCCTCTGTTTATGTTTAATACAGTGGGGTTTTTATATTTCTTATTGTTACCTTATGGCGGACAGATATTTTTATACAGAATGGGCTGTGGTTTCACTGTTTTTGGGGGGTTTTCAATCACAAGACTATGTGAAGGGCTGAGTTTACTCCAAAACACATTACATTATTGAAATTAAATGGGTTACAATTGCACATCGCCATGAATACACTGTAAAAAATGATTTTAATTGACCCAAATAAGACTTTTATTATTTTCTTGTATTCTTGATTGTATCTACATGAAATTGCATTTTGCAGCCTATCTTATTTCACTAATGTGACACATTGTGAAGTGAAACAGGATATTCAAAAAGAGAATGTAGGGTGAGACTTGATTTTATCTATCGGAAATTGATTGGATGATGAAAAGTGGTCTTTATAATCCAGGTGGTTGAAGAGGAAGGGTTGTAAAATAAGGATTGCTGATATCTGAGAGCTAAAATGGAAAGAGCTTTGAGAGACCGACAAATGTTTTGGAAAATGTTTACCATTGTATTATTTACAGTAAGATTAGGAACATGTTTTATGTAAGGAAATGGTGTAAATGTTAATTTCACATTGAGTGTAATGCATCCTTAGCTGTGCATTAAAAGATTTAATGCACAACATGAAGCAATGAATTATAGAATGTATTTGAATTCATTGTTGAGAGATGAGAGATGTGTTTTAAAGGAGACCTATTATGCCCCTTTTCACAAGATGTAATATACATCTCTGGTGTCCCCAGAATGTGTCTGTGAAGTTTCAGCTCAAAATACCCCACAGATCATTTATTATAGAATGTCAAATTTGCCTCTATTTGGGTGTGAGCAAAAACACGGCGTTTTTGTGTGTGTCCCTTTAAATGCAAATGAGCTTTCCAGAAGAGGGCGGAGCTTTAACGGCTCGCGCTTCGGTTGCTCAACAACAACAAAGCTGGAGAATCTCACGCAGCCAAAATGACGATTGTGAGTAACGGTGTTCAGCCTTACATTGTTCAAACCGGAGTCGGACACTGATGGAGAGACTCAGGAAGAAGTTACAACTTTTAGAATGAAACTGGACGTTTCTGAGTGGTTAGTGGATAAATTTATGTAGTTGCTGTGGAGTTGATTCAACTCATCGACTAGCATGTGCCGTCATGTTAATCTTTTGTGCAAATCCAGACCCTCGTTTGTGAAGCAGTCTGGTGTAAAATGACGGCATGGTAACAACACTCTACTACAACAACTCTTCCTCTTCTCTAAAGCAGCCCAACATGGCCTCACCCCCTTTTTTGTGTGTTCTCAGGGGCAGGTTTATGTAAATTTTAGGGTTAGTGATGTCACCAACCCAGGAAGAAGCTTGTTGTAGTCTCTACCAGCCATTTGTTGTAGTCCTTAAAAAGCGATTTCTGTAAAAGAAAATATCTCCCTTTGCATTGAACTTTGAGCGTTGTAACTTTAGAGATGTTGTTTATGCTCAAACAGCAACATTACACACTAACTAAAGTTAAAAAAGTGAAATCATACTCAAGGACCCCTTTAATTACCTGCGTCTATTCATTGTTTTTCTCCATTAACAACAAAGCAGTTTATTGCACGGTTTTATTGCACACCTTCCAGCCAATCAGAATCGAGTGTTCAGACAGATCATGGTATAAAATATTTAAGTATTAAGTGTTTATTCAGAATAAAATATTTTAATTAAGGCATTAATAATACTACATTTATCCTTCTGTTTACATACCATATAAGTCAAAGCCTCTCTGTCTCTCTCTCAAACACATCATTTATACTCCAGAGACGACTTCTCCTCCAAATCCGCCTCTTTCAACTTCTTATCTATTTTTTTTTTCTTTTTTCTTTTTCTCTCCCTCCTATCCTTTATGTCTCTCCACTCATCCCAGACAGTGCAGCAGTCCATGCTTCCATTGCATTTGTTATATTCTCCTTTTGTGTGCGTGGCTGCATTGAGAGCTGAGACGCTGATACAGAGATCAACAGCAGTTGTTTAATCTCCTCCCCCCCTCCTCCTCCTCTTCCTCTCCACTGCCTTATATTCATGTGGGGGAGAGAGTGGCCCCCTGCAGTGCTGCCATACGCGCTCCTCTCTGTACACCTGACCAGAACTGGTGACACAAGCCCACAACCACAGAGAGAGAGAGAGAGAGAGAGAGTGAGAGTGAGTGAGAGAGAGAAACAGGATGAGGGACGTGCTACAGCTGTCTCTGTGACAGACTCGGCGTCTGCTGCTGCTGCTGCTGCCGATTGCTCTACAAACTGCCTCTGCGTCCGTGCAGTCCAGATACAAACTCGTTCATGTCGTTTTGCCTGGTCGACTTTTTTGACATGGAGTCGCCCACCAAAGAGATTGAGGATTTTGAGAACAACTCTCTGAAGTACCTACAGCCAGATCAGATTGAGAAGATCTGGCTCAGACTGCGAGGACTGTGAGTAGAGTTTCATACTTTATTTCTCTGCATGAGTGAGCAACATGTTTATGAAACAGAATTTTACTAAAACACATAAATAAAAATAGCACAATAGTAATATTTTATATGAGTAGAAAAGTGCATAAAATATTTTTTATTGTGAGTTGCAACAACAAATTGATTAAATATTAAATCTGATGATTGTAATTAATAATAGCTAATGGAGAATTAATCTTTTTTTGTGAGAAATTGTGATTAAAAATATTATTTATATAAATAATGTCAATAAAATAATTATTTCACACAATAAGTAAATGAAATAAGAATATAATACATTGCAAAGAGTAAAAGAATATGAAGAGTAAAATAATTATTAAAAAATACACAATAATAATGGTAATGTTTTATAGTATGCAAGTACATTAATTAAAATATTTTTTTCATTATGAGGTTAACAGTCAATGAAAATAAGAATTATAGATTACAAAGAGTAAAAATATAATTTGAATATTAAATATGATCATTTTAATTAATAAAAGATGCTAATAAATAATTTAATAAAAACTTATTGTAAAATAAACATTAACTTATTTTGTGCATTAATTAAATGAAATAATTACACAAAACAAATTATGAATAATAAAATGATTTATTATTAAAAGATTATTGTGAGTTAAACTTATTTTATTAACTTTTTATGGTACTTCTCATGTTTTTAATGGGTGATTTGCAGTAGAAGGCGTTCTAATGTGATGCCGGCATATTTGTGAAAAGGTCAGGGTTAACGGGTCACTTTTAATACAAACATCCTCTTCATGTGTGGCTCGGTTCCCAGCAGTCTCATCTTCCGTTAAAAGTGTTTCAAGTTGATCAACATTTCAAGTGCATTTGTTTGAAAACTAGACTTCAAATGGATCTAGCATATTAAAACAAAATATTTGCAAAGTTCACATATTTGTGGAGGAATTACAGAAGGGAAATAGAGTGTTTGAATTTGCCACTGAATCTAGATCATGTAAATAAATGCACCAGAATAGACTACACAGAAAAATCTGAAAGTTTCATGTTTTTTTTTTTTCATTAAAATAAATTGCTGTCATGTGATTCGGAGGTGAAGTTCAGGTGCTAATGTTGCAGAAAAAGATGCCTGCGTGCACGCACGAGTCTCACGACTAAGTGCCGTGAAAGCACAGCATGAAATATTTGCGTGTGCAACTTATTCCCTATCTCTGTCTCATTTCTTGCCAGTGAAAAAAATCGCTTATTCTGAATTTATTTGGACAGTAATGACCGTGTATGTTATCACAAGGGGATTTTATTGTTTGCCGTTGAAGGGATTGATCTAATCCCTCACTGTGTCATTCCACAATAAGCCGCTGAATGCTAATCCTGGTTATAAACAGCAAAATATCTTCCAGGATTCGTTTTAGATTTATGACAACTGCATTCACTGTGACGGTGGAGTCGCTGTCAGCCCGGGGTCCTTGAACCCAGATGGGGAAACCAGACAGCTGTTATTTGTCCTGAAACAAGGGCCATCAACATTGGCATAACAGCAGTGGTCAAGAGCAGGGCGTTGTGCGGGGTGGAATTAGACCGAAGTTCTGTTTCCAGATTTATTTCCCTTTTAAGCCCGCTTTATTGAGCTTATTAAGAATTTAATTGTGCCCTTGGTGGCTCCAAGGGAAATGAGACCCATGTCGACACAATTGGACACGAAGGAATAACACACACCTATAAAAGTTTAAGGCTGTAATAAAGACAGGCGCTCTTCACGGTAACAGCTAAGATAGAGGTTTTGATGATGATGATGAATGAAAAATATATAAGATGAATGACAGGAAGCTGAGGGTAAAGGTTAAAGGTCACTGCACATTCGTATCCATTCAGAACACTCCTCCCTTTGCCAATCACATGAAGAGCAGCAATTGAACTGAAGGTGATGTCATTAGGATCTAGGTTGACCAATCAGAATGTCTGTCTTCATATGACTTGAGAGCAGCTGCAGTTGAGATGTTTTACCAAAAGCTGCTTTAAAAGTAGTGGCATTTCCTCTCTACGTGCAAGACAGAGCGATCATTCATGAAGTAACTGGATTAAGATGACCAAATGTTCAGATGTCCGTCATAAAAGGGTCATTGTTTTCCTTTTTTACACAAATGTCATGGGCGCCTTACTTACTTTTTTTTATCTTAACTCATGGCTGCTGTAGAATAGATATATGTGACTGTGACTAGTGGTCATATTTATCACTCCAGTGAATATGCCAGGGTGGGATTATATTTAAAATTAAATTTTTATATAGACACATGCTTTAAAGATTACAAAAAAAGCTATTGAACATTTCCAACATTATTACCCAGGAAAAAGTTAGTTCATTGATTGGTTTTTATGAAGTTGGACACAATATCATATTATATGGAGTAAATTGTGTCACAATGGGAACCAGCTGTTTATTATCGAAGCTTGTTTCCACCATGAAATAATAAATAAAAAATGTAATTGTGACTTTTTATCTCACAATTCTGACTTTTTTTCCTCACAATTGCGAGATGTGAAGTCAGAATTGCGAGTTATAAAGTCAGAATTGTGTGATATAAACTCACAATTGTGAGTTATAATGTCAGAATTGTGTGATATAAACACAATTGCGAGTTATAAAGTCAGAATTGTGTGATATAAACTCACAATTGTGAGTTATAATGTCAGAATTGTGTGATATAAACACAATTGTGAGAAAAAAGTCAGAATTATGAGTTTATATCTTGCAATTCTGACCTTTTTTCTCAGAATTGTGATATAAACTTGCAATTGCGTGTTATAATGTCCATTTGTGAGAAGAAAAAAACCTGACGTTATAACGTTACTCTATAAGATGCATTTGTAAGTTTTTATCTCGCAATTCTGAGAATAAAAAAAACCTCGCAATTGCGAGAATAAAGAATTCAGAATTGCGACTTTATATCTCGCAATTCTTACTTTAGAACACGCAATTCTGACTTTAAAATTCACAATTGTGAGTTTATATCTCGCAATACTGAGAAAAAAAGTCAGAATTGTGAGATAAAAAGTCACAATTACCTTGTTTATTTTTTTATTTAGTGGCGGAAACAAGCTTCCATAGTTTATTGACACTGATTTGAGAAGATATAGTCTAACATCTTTGAAATATGAAATGCTGTGCAATGTAAAAAAGCCATCTACATCACATTTAAAATGTTATTTAATGGATCTTCAGCCAAAATTAAACAGTGAAACAATTATGAAATCCAAAACAATTCATGAAATAGCAGCAAAATAACACAAGAAAAATATATTTTTGTTTTGGCCAAAAAATATTGGAGTTAAGCAGTTGTATAAAATGACAACATATTAAATTCCATATGAAAACTTGACCTGACAATATTTATGAAGTGTGGTTTTATTGTGTTTGCCATAGTGGTGAACAAGTACTGTAATTTTAGTTTGATGGATAAAATTCACAAAAAAAATTTACGATAAAATACATGTTTGTGTATATTTGACCCAAAACGTTATAGTTGCTGAGAAATATCCACGTGTGACAAGCCCAAGGGTGTTATGTACTGAAATTAATTTGCGTTTACCTGAACTGAAATGTCCATATTTTTTGTTTCAGGCGAAAATATAAGAAGACGTCACAGAGGTAAGATATTCACTCTGACTGACGTGAATATGACAGATCTCATCATCTCAACGTGAATCATGAGCAGGGAAAATATACCAATAAAACTGTTTGCAAACTATTTATATAAACTGATGTTTTTTTCTGCTAGAAATCATCTGTAATCAGAAACCAGGTGTGTATGATTCTGTTTCAGGTCAGCAGATCCACATCTGTTGTACGCAAGTCTGGTCACAGTTTTCTGATGTTGTTTGTGCTAAAAACAGAGACCAAAAGCAGAACAGGGGTTTGGCATTGTGTTTAATTACTGGTTGTCAGTAAGAAATAAACAGCAGTTTTCTTTCATTACCACAAGTGAATGGACTGCAGTTGTGCATTAGCATATGAGAACACTTACAATAATTAACTTTGGCATAATACTATGGTACTTTGCTACCATACCCAAGTATTTTCACAGTATTCCAAAAGTACTTTAAAAATATCATGGTAGTACAGTTATACATGTCTGAAAACCCATATGGCATTAACATATCCATAAAAACATAGTATTACCATGGTGCTATGTCTAAAAAACATGCTTGTGTTGGACACAGTATCATATTTTTATGTTATTTTTATATTTTTATGTTCCTTATAGTTCCTTATAAGTACCACAGTACATAAATTTTAATCATCTAGTACCACAGTATATCTGAGTACCATAACATTACCATTTGATACCTTTACTATACCATGGTACTTTTTGTAAGGGAAAGGCTTGTAATATTTTTGACCCTGCAGTCTATCTGTGTGTAAATATCAGTGTAGGTGTGTTTATATCTGAATGTGTATGTGAGGGAGACACTCAAACAAAACGCAAAAAGAGCTACACGCGTCCTTTGACATCAGACAGAGACTTAACAAAAGTCTCTAACCGGTCAGTAATGACTGTGATCTAGACAGTGTGTTCTCTGTCTCTCTCTCTCACACACACACACACACACACACACACACACACACGTACAGACATAAACAGCCAGCAGCAGATGCCTGTCCTGCCCTTCTCACTGTGTCTTGTGTGTGTGTGTGCATGAGAATGTCTGTGTTTGTCAGGCTTTGATGGTTTGGCAGGGCAATGCTGGAGATGTCAATAATTGTGTGTGTGTGTGTGTGCAGGGCTGGAAGGAAATACATGTGTGTGTGTTTGAATAGGGCTTGAGGGAGTTATGCTTTATGAGTCCTTAAAGGTGAAAGGTCATGAGCCGTTCAGACATCAGATCATATATATCAACGGTACTTTTGAGCATGTGACATTTGTATCTCTCTTGATACTGATCTTTGTTTCACCAAACCCAGTTTATGAACTTATTTTGTGCCCAGTTTCAGACTTAAACAGCACAAACACACTCTTACTAGCAACTAGATAATCATGAGCAGAATTGTATTTTTCATCATGTCTGTGAAATAATCAGAACTTACTTTTTTAGATGGACATAAATTCAAATGTATACATTTGTTTGGTCGCTTTATTTGTCCGTCAAACAATCTGCTCGGCAACTGTTGGCCATATTAAGCTCCAGCATTGGCTATGCAAAACTGTTTTGTGCCCAGAAGATTGAGTGAGAATATTTGATAAGAATCAGCTTAAATCAGCATTGTCCTAATTTGTTCTCGTGTGTGTGTGTGTGTGTATATATATATATATGTATATGCAGGCATGGGAAGAGTGACGTTTTCTCAGGCGAAATACGGCACTGGTGGGGCTGTTTGTGGCAGCTGTTTAATTTGATGTAATTATCACCATCACTCCATTCCTTCACAGGATTTATGTCTCCTGATGATCTCTGTTAAGTCACGGGGGGATCTTGCATGTTCAAATGCATCTCTCGCCCACACTGGAATAGATTTCCCAAAAATGTATATTTTTGCCATCGTTTATTCATCCTCATATGTTATTAATTTATCTTCTGAAGAACACTAAATGTTGAAGTCTAAGCTATTCTTTTTCATACAACAAAAATGGATGGCTATTCACACCTCTAAGCTCCAACATTTAAGATAAATGATATTAAAGTTTAAATTTCTATGTAAGGTATACGTCAAACCAGCCCCTAGTTCAGGGTTTGGCAACATTATTGACATTGAATGCTAGTTTAAAATTGTTTTGATGGTTAAAAAAACTGACCAAAGTGTGTCATGTTGCCATATGTATGTATGTGTAACATATTTTATAGCTTCAAGAGAAACTAAATTCTAGGTCAAATTCATTTGGGTTACAGGGTTTGTAGTTTTTGTAGTGTAACGGTCTGCAATGCATTGTGGTTTAGGTCTGCAATGCATTGTGGTTTAGGCTCAGAACTAAATGAGTCAGGCTGTGTAACTAGAAAGGACTGTGTGAGATAGTTTGGTATGCAATTTTGAGCCACTTCAAAATTTCTAAAATAAACAACTGAAGATATTCTTATAAAAAGACAATCTGATGATATTACTAATATCTAATACATTTCACACTGTTTTAATGTACTATATGCCTGAAAAATATGGGTCATTCCTATACAAACCTCTTAGCATTAGTCATGTCTCTCAAAAAGATCTTGTCTGAAGTGAACATGCAGCATTTAGTAGGAGGATGTTCTTTAGATTTGAAAGGTGGCTGGTGAGGTTTAGCTCTCCATTACGGTGTTGAACTTCTCAGATGTAGTTGAAGAGATGTTAAGTGTTTAGTCATTGCACAGTGCTTGAAGATAAAACATTAAGGCAGCAATCTTAAGGAAACAGTGTTTTCAACATTGATTATAATAAGAAATGTTTCTTGAGCTCTTAATCAACATATTAAAATGATTTCTGAAGGGTCATGTGACACTGAAGACTGGAGTAATGATGCTAAAATTCACCTTTGCAGCATTTTATGTATTTTATGTGAATTGTGATTTTTATTTATTTATTTTTTATTTTGTGTTCTTTAATTAGTTGCCTGTCTTGGCCAGGACACTCTTATTAAAGAGATTTTTAATCTTCGTAGATTAATTTTATTTCATAGAAATTTTTATATGGCCAAAGTCAGCAATATAGTGAGTATTTGACAAAATGGGTGGTCATTTCTGGTTTCTCTGGGCTGGTTTGTTCTCCCACCAGCGTTTTCTCCACTGTTTGCATCTTGACCCAAACTGATATCCGAGCCATTGAGCCACACTGAATCCAGGGAGTGTATAACGGCCATCAGTGTGGCCTTTTCTGATGATCTAATTAGGACTGGCTTCCCTGTCAGAGGCAGCACAGCCATTACAGGCTCCTGCAGCCCGACGGCACTTCAATCTGTTTCTCACACATGGCGTAATAAACACTAGGGCATTCAAACCCACCCGAGCACTGCGCAGATGGGGTTTGTTTACACGTTATCGTGAGGTTCTCTTTCTTTTTTGGCTTTTTTGTGGCATGGAAACTAGCTTTGATGTGTTTTGAACCCAACAGTCTGTCCACATTCAGCTCTCTTGTCTTAGTTCCGTGTCGTTCTGATAGACTACATGTGAAGCCGATTAGCCATGCCAAGTTGGAATGAAGCATTGAAAAATATTTAGAAACCACTGACAGATGAAAATTCTCTTTCGCATTGGAGCGTTTAGACTTTTTACACAATAACATCTCAAAAGATTGATTCAGTCAGCGATCCAGTGCTGCTTTTTGGCAGTCGTGAGTTTCTTGCAATAGCTGAATGCATGCGGCTCCTGAGGTCTTGTCTCGTCATGCCTCCACTGACTGATTTCAGCTTGTTAATTGATCGCTTCACAGTCATTGAATTGCAGCCCCCACACCTGATAATTAACAAGATAATTACTCCAGTCAAAAACTGACATATTTAACAAGCGATTTCACCTTACAACACCAATGCCCTCCCACGGGAGCTGCCGTCACTGGTGTGTTTTGTCAATTGAATGCAAAACAGGGAGACAAAATGGATGCCATTGTCATTTGCCATCTATCTTTATGTGCTTCCTGCATAGACCATGAGTGGGCTTTCCTGATTATATTATTCCATACTCCTGAAGAGTCCCGTGCCCAAAGGGGTTTGCGAGGATTAAATGTGCCGTTCTGTTGAAGAGTGAAGTGCTGATTGTGGGTTCGCTTCACTCTGATCTGTCTTTCAATTTGCCGGCAGTGAGATGGAGAGCAGAAATGAGTCTGGGTTTATCTCCCAGAGCAGGGAACAATCCCTCCCGGACCCACGACGACCCCTTATTCCCTGCTGTTCCCACACAAAAAATGGGATACAGGTGCTGACTAACATTCATCTGTGATGAATCCCATGCATACCACAATGGGTTTATGGGTTTGTTCATTTATCATTACCACTGTTTTATAAAATATTGTGAATTTTTTTTAATTTTTTTTTTTTTGTCTGTCAACTCTAATAAAAACGTTGAACCTGGTTTTATCCAATGTTGAGATTTCTGTTCTGGAAATGTATGCTAATTAGTACATATTTCATTTGTATGCTAATTAGTACATATTTCAGTTCAATGCAAAGGGAGATATTTTCTTTTACAGAAATCGCTTCTTAAGGACTACAACAAATGGCTAGTAGGGACTACAACAAGCTTCTTTCCGGGTTGGTGACATCACAAACCCCAAAATTTACATAAACCCTGCCCCCGGGAACATGCAACAAAGGGGGTGAGGCCATGTTGGGCTGCTTTAGAGAAGAGGAACAGTTGTTGTAGAGTGTTGTTACCATGCCGTCATTTTACGCCGGACTGCTTTACAAACGATGGTCAATTCAATGCTGGATTTGCACAAAAGATTAACATGACAGCACATGCTAGTCGATGAGTTGAATCAACTCCACAGCAACTACATAAATTTATCTACTAACCATTCAGAAACGTCCAGTTGCTTTCTAAAAGTTGTAACTTGGAGTCTCTCCATCAGTGTCCAACTCCGGTTTGAACAATGTAAGGCTGAACACCGTTACTGACAATCGTCATTTTGGCTGCGTGAGATTGTCCAGTTTTGTTGTTGTTGAGCAACCGAAGCGAGAGCTGTTAAAGCTCCGCCCTCTTCTGGAAAGCGGGCCTGGAGCAGCAGCTCATTTGCATTTAATTATTCTGTGGGGTATTTTGATGTTTTTTGTATTGTAAAGTTCGAGATGCGAAGTGCAACAAACGTGGCATTGAACATACCATAATTTAGTTATGTCTTCTTGTTTCACTTGAGTTTAAGTTTCTGCTTCGGCTGGTTTGAATGACTTGCAGAAAAATAGCTTGTGTGGCTGGAGGCCGTAGAACTGTGATAGAAAGTCGTGACCTTGGGACTTGAGCTGTGTTTATCAAAAGGATTTATAGATGTGTTCGAAGTAATGGCACAAAGAAAATCAGCAGTCTGCACCTCAGGCAAGCTAAAACCCAGAAGCCTCCCCGCAACATTCGCACGCTTTTTAATACACTGCTCCTGGTCATTGGTTTTGCATGAGGGATGTTCCGCTGACCTCTGACCTTACTCTTCATTCCCATGCAGATATCTGTAGGGCATACTGATTAAACGACTGCAATTCCAACTGCAAAAATACTGTTGAGGGGATAAACACTCTTTTCTCCTGGAGCAGACAGATCTGGCTTTGGCCCAAGCTCACACAGCTCTTCAGCTGCATAAAATCAGCACAGCTGTGATGACTTTGGCCGCAGATGACCTGTTGTGCACAACGGGGCTCCACGAGGGCCTGGGTCGTGGGAGCAGAATGAGGCCGATTTTTGAAACAGTTATTTACTATCAGCTTTAATCTGTATTCTTTCCAGAATTACATTTGTTTCATATTTAGTTCATTTAAAGGTGAAGTGTGTAATTTTTAGAGTCACTAAACAGAATTAAGAAATAATGAAATATTTCCTCTTGGGGAATTAAGAGGTCAGGGACTCCTTAAACTCTTTTCAGAATTGAGCTAATTTAGAACCTTTTTACTTGAATTTTTTTGAAGGCCTCGAAAGTATCTGCCTATCTGTCACAGGGGAGAATTGCATCTTTATTATCTGTCTCTGGCAGAGACCTTTAGTTTGAAATGCCACTCAGTTATGAGGAGATCTGAGGTGTTTAACTCTGATGTTGGGAGAGATTTGCTCTAAAGCTGATATTCTCTGCCGGTTGATGAGACAGAAAACACAGTGGATTTGTTAGGCTGTGCAGCTGTGGACTATGAATACACATGTATGAAGTATATTCTTTTCTATCTTATATGTAATCCTTCATGTGCCTTAGAAGAGCAAACATTGTAATTAGTGGTGCTTCTTGAAGGAAAGTGTCAATATAAAAACATTAACATTGTGCCTGAAATGATCTCAAATCATGTGGCTTATTGAGGATTGGTATGATATTCATTTTTACACTTATTAGACTTAAAAAAAAAATGGTAGAAAAATCCCATAGACTTGCATTGAACTTCAACTTCAACTTTATTCATTTATATAGCACATTTTACTGCAATTTCAATTGCCCAAAGTGCTTCACAATATCACAAAAACATAAAGCAATATATATCAAACCAATTAATACAAAGGAATTTAAAACAGACAGAAAATAAAGTAAAATACATAAAGGCGAGACAAATGAAAAATCAAATGAAATAAAATATATAAAAGCATCAAGAAACTATCTCTAAACATGGTCTATTCTCAACGAACGCTAAATTAAAAAGATAAGTTTTTAACTGAGACTTAAAACCTTCTAAGGTTGAAGCCTGCCGAATCTGCAAAGGGAGGCTGTTCCACAGTTTTGGGGCGATGACCATGAAAGCTCTATCGCCCCTAGATTTGAAGGATTGAAGGATTGACTCTTTATTCTCCAGTAAATGTATCTAAAAATAGAACAATATAAATGCACTGGATTTTTTAAAAACAATTTTCTGCAGTGTTGCTTTAATATTTTATCTTATTTATTTTAGATATTTGAACTGAAAATAGGTTTTTTGCAGTGTGGCAACAAGTCACATTTTGTAGAGAAAGTGTAAAAATCTAATTAAAATAATGATTCATCACTCCCTGTCACTCATTCCCCTCCCTGGGGGAAGTGATGTCAATAATCAGGTGATACAGAGGGATGTTTATCCAGGATGCAGATGCTTTGAACCTGCTAAAGCTTTGGTGAAATGTCATGTTGTGTGGTATTAGTGAATACATCTCCCCCTTTCGCCAGCCGACAATTTTTATCCCATGTTTTTGTTTTCCGTGCCACTTAATTTTCAAAATGAAATATCATCTTGCTGACTAAATAGGTTGTAATAGCTAGTGAAGGTTAGCAGAATGCTTCTGTACCTATTTTTCTTGTTTATCATCACTTTACCAGGCTCTCCGCTTTGCCTTGTGAACCTGCTGTATTGTATTGGCTAAGTCTGTTAGGATGAACTTGTTCATGGCTGCCGCTTTGTCTTAACATCATCTCGGGAAATAGAAGGGATGGAAGGGTTTATGGTTTTACTGAAACTCATTTCAGCATAATTTAAACCATTCAGTGTGTTCTGCCAGCCTTGGAAATGTTTCAGATGATCAGTGCCAGGTTTGACTTTGCTTTGGCTCTTGGAAATCAGACAATATGACTGTTTTGAATCAAATCTGGGTACTGCCATCGGGCTGATGCTAGAAATGAGATGACGGAGAAATAGACAGCCATCTATTGTGTTATTAAGGTGCTATCTGTGAATCTGCATTCAGTGCTGAGACTCATTTTAATTTTCATAGTTCTACAACAGAGCCCTGATGGCCTCAGTGTGAAATAAAGTAAGATGTCTGGCTACATGAGAATAGCTAGCAAAGTGACATACTGTGAAACTGAGTTCACAGCGTGGAAAATGTCTAATCAATGGCATAATGACCTATCAAAATCATAATTGCAGCAATACAAATCTCTTGACCTTAAACTCAGACATTTATTGGTTTCTATAGCAAGGGAGGAGTTAAGTGAGGATCTATGCTGCCTCTAATTGAGCCTCTGCTAAGCCCGCCTTAAAATGTTTCTGACCAATCCTATCGTAGTAACTGTTGTCATCCATCTTTTATTAGACAACTTTCTTTTACCCTTTTTCTAATGTAGGTCTACTGAAGTCCTATGTGTTTAATTGTTGCAAACATTGTAGAAACTTTAGGAACCTTTACACTAAAGTTATTTTAGCCTTCGCTAAGGTCCGACTTGAAATGTTACTGACCAGTCCTGCCTTGGCAACTTTTGCCATTTGTCATATTATCAGACCAGCTTTTAGTCTTTTTTTCTAATGTATGTATATATGTTTAATTGTTGCAAACGTTGTAGAAAGTTTTGGAACAGTTCTGTCCATTTTAACCTTTGCTAAGCCCCTCCTTAAAATGTTACTGACCAAATCTACCTTAGCAACTATTGCCATACAGATGCTCTCTAAAGCTTATCTGAGTACAATAACCAAAGGAGGCGGAGCTTAACAAAGGGTCAGTTGTGCACTTCTGGAATTGTATTATGTATTATGTCATATCCTGTCATATGAATGAATCAGATCAGACTGGGCTTTGATTCTGTCCCCCGAGAGCAGTTCTGGAGGTCTGGACCTTTCTGAAAGACTCCAGATGGGCTTGGCAAACGCTGTCAACACTTTGCCCTCAACCTCTGGTTGCCATCGCACCAGAGCACCAGCCACGGAGACAATTAGTGACCTGGACAGAACAGACACAACAGAGTCAACTGTTTCTGTCTGCCCAGCTGCTTAACAGACAACAGCAGCTGTATTTAGAGTTTCCCCATCCTGGCCAATTCCACACCAGCCTCTCTGGTCTTAATTAGTGATGACGGCCAGTAAATGGTGTGTTGTTATGGCCATTAAACTTTTCACCCACTGTTAGCATCATTGGCTACGCCACCCATAAGCCACTGCTGCATCTGTCTCCACAGTTACAGAGGAACAGGGCTCTTCCTCCCAGACTGGACAGATTCTCTGGAACTTCTGCCAATGGCTCATTACAGTCCAGCAGTGCCAGGACTTGTTCGTGAGCTCTGAGCAGCCCCATGATCTGTCTGACTGTAGACATGTAGCCAAAGTCCCTTTAAGGCAAGTCAGTACACTTGGCAGCAGTTTTGATAACAGCTAAGTTCGCATATCTGTGTGAATGAGTAATGATCGAAATAAAATTAGTGTTGGCTAATTCAACCAACAATAAAGTCTTTTTTTCCCCCCCAGCAGCCTTCAGTGTCACATGATCCTTCAGAAATCATTCTAAGATGCTGATTTGCTGCACAAGAAACATTTCTTATTATTATCAACAGTTGTGCTTCTTGATATTTGTGACCCGTGCTGGCAAAGTGAGTCGGAATGCTCACGGGCTAATTACGAGCTACTGGCAAAACAAGTGAAAAATGTCAATATTGAAATCGAAATTGAGGTTTTCACAAAAATTAGTTCATTAAGCCATCTTCTAGGCACGTCCTGATATTGCTGAGTTAGATGCGTTCCTGGGTCAACATATTTTGTTGATCCTGGAACAACATTCTAGTCTGAAAATTTAGTCTTAACCCTATTCCTACCCCTAAACCTAACCCTACCCATAAGTTATCCCAAAAATCAGAGGGAAATGATAGATGAATAACACTGATGTAGAAGCACCAATTCATGATTTTAAGCCTAAAGTTGACATAATCTGTAAACTTCTCCCTCAAATCTGATTGGTTGATTTGAATGTTGTTCCAGGATCAACAAAAATGTTGACCCAGGAACATTTTGAACTCAGCAATATCAGGTTATGCATCTTCTAGCGATCCCAATGCTCCAAATAGCAATTAAACATCTAAAAGTGTCTTTATTTGTACGTTTTCTGAGAGGAGTACCTTTCCTTTGACCATGAAAAATGCTGTTTTTCTCTGCTCGCCTCTCGACTACTGGCGCTTCCCTTAGCACAAGTTTGGTATTGTTGTAAAGCGCAGCATTCCAACTTTGTGAATATTCATAGCGAATTCTCAGTGGCATGAGTCTGAACCAATGAAATGTGATTTTCAAACTCATGCTGATGTAAACAAAACAAACTTGCTCGCGCTGACTGGCAGATCCGAACCGCGCACACAAAGACGCCTCAGACAGCGCGCAATCCCGATATACACATATGCACAGAATCACAGTACTTCAAAAAATCTGTCTTGGCGAGTATTCATGCAAACATTATCTGTTATGTCTTAAGTGAACGTTTGGTTAACTGTTGGGGAAAAACATCTAATGTGTAAAATTATATTGGATCCGTTTAGTACAGTAGGTCTTAATATATAGGCTGTCTGTTTCATTAATGTTAAACAATTGTGAAATCATGGAAAAAAATTTAATATATATATATATTCCTGTAGATATGGGTTTTGACTTGGTGTTATTACCAGGGATTTTAAGGTATGGTTTCTAGATGATTTTGTTTTGCAACCTTCAGAAAACTTTAACTCGATTTTTCTCAAAATTGACTTTGCTGACTCTGTCAACTTCAAACAGGTGTAGCTCAGTCATTTTTTATCGGATTCTAGCAAATCATACATCATTTTGAAGGTTTTTTAATAGAGAATGACAATAAATGTGCTCATTGAGACTCATTTTGCCAGCACGGACACATTTTTGTGGAAACTGTGATACATTTTTTCAGGATCCTTTCTCGAATAGAGCATTCAAAAGAACAGCATTTATTTGAAATGGAAATCTTTTGTAATATTATAAGTGTCTTTACTGTCACTTTTAAGCATCCTTGCTGGATAAAAGTATTAATTAGTTTAAAAAAAATGTATTGACCCCAAACTTTTGAATGCTAGTGTATATTCTTTCTCATTTACTCCAAAGAAACATCATTTGCTTGTGATTTCTCTGCTGTAATCATCTGATGCCCTGGTTTACTCTCAGATGTGGAAAAATCATTAAAGCTGTATTTTATCTCTGCTAGTGCTGCAAATCTTCAACCTCAGATTACCTACAGCCATTAATCCTGAATGAAAGCAAAGAAGATGGATTTTAATGAATTACATTGAATACTTGGTTTAGTATGTAGACAGAATCATTTACATTATCATTTATATCCATCAGTAATGCTGGTTTTTGCTTGGTTTGTGGGGGTTGGGTGTGGGCAACCAGGTCATACAGCAAGGTTATAGATCCATAGTCGTATGGAACCCTATTTATCCTGTTCCACGTAGCACACGGCTATATATAACACACAGTACAGTCAAGCCCAGGTCGTATTTCAAAGCTGTCTTAGTGAACCCGAATAGTTATAGCACATGGAATGTGCAATTAATCAAATCAGTTAAATAATCTGATTACGCACTATTGTGCATCAAAATTCCCTACAGCATCATTCAGAGATCGTGTGTACGTGCGCTTACAAACGTGAGCGATTGCGTACTTTTGTGTATCAGTGACCTTCATTTCGTCACCAGAGAGTGAAATGCGAGGGGGGGATCAGGATAAATGGGATTGTTAGGGCTGAGTGACAGTTGAGTGTCGGTTGAATCTTTACCAATTATCAATCTAACGTCTCCACTGAAGTGTTACTGAGCAAAATAGGAGTTGAATATTTAATGAATTTCTCTCCCTTTCCCCATCTATCTATCCTTTCCCATCTGCGCTCTCTCTGTTTAGTTTAGGAAGGCAATTAAACTCAGCATATGACCTGTAACCTGAAGCTTTGACTGACCTTCATACCACAGTAACATTTGTGAGATATTGTGTCCTGGATTGGTGCTTAGTATTCGCTCGGTAAACAAGCTGTACTTTATTTCAAAGCTGCCAGCGCATTGTGTACGCCCGTGGCAGCGTGGATAAATGCTGTTTCGTGAAGAGACTTGAAGTTGCAAACATGATTTTCATTATGCCACAGATGGTCACTTCAAATCAGCCCAAGTCGCCCCTTTTTGTGGGTGCCAGCTCAAAAATCTCTTTCCATCCCACTGTTTTTCATCACAGCTGTTCGCAGTTTCCTCACTTGCTTAAATTTAATAAAGCCCAAGTCAAATCATTGAAAGTACAGAGAAACAAAACTTCACTGAAATATTTGAATTGTAATTGAATAAATCATTTCCAATATTTGTAATGCTTTATTTGATACTGATGTGTCTCAGTTTTAAGATGTAGTGGCGTGTAACGCTGCACTGGACTTACCCTTTCTGATCCTCTCGGAGAGTCACACATGTACAATCTACCATAATCTCCCTCTCTATGTGGATGTTTTCTGGATTGAGGCAAAACCCATGTCAGCAAGTTAACAGTTAGAGGTATTTCACTGGTTCTCATCTCTTATAATCTCATTTTCTCACAAATTCTGCTCCTCTGTTGATCATTTCTTACACTCTTTATTAGCATCAGTGGTTCCACGAGGTACCTTTAACATCCATGGAATCATTCTGTTGCACAAAAGGTTCTTTATTGTGGAAAAATGTTCTTTAGATTAATAAAAATGTTATTCACTCTAAGAAAAAAAAATTGTTCTTTTATGAACTGTTCACTGAAAGGTTCTTGGGGGAACCAAAATTTGTTGTTCTATGGTATCACTGCAAAACCCCCATTTTGAAACCTTTATATTTAAAAGTGTACCCTTATTTGCACACATTTGCAAGTTTAGCATTTAGGGAATCTTTAAATTATATTTAATTTGTAAAGCTGGCATCCCACTTCCATTTCCAACTGATAAACAGATTGCACACCAAAAGCATTCAAGTCTCTTTATTACCTACTTTATGCATTCAGATCACCTATTTAATGCATTAATCTGTTTTAGTGTTTCAAAAGAATAGACACAGGACACTAAGTGTTATTAAAACTGTGAAAATGATGTCTGACAGATGGAGTGAATCTGACAAACGGAATTCTTTAATGATTGCACCAACCATTGTGAGCATGCTAAGTGTGTGTGTGTGTGTGTGTGTGTGTGTGTGTGTGTGTGTGTGTGTGGATTCTCTGTGTGACTGGAGAGGATTAGGGCAGCCCTGTGATGTGCTGTATTGCGACACTTTGAGTTAATGCACCGTAAGCCAGACATTTATCTCGTGAGGTTTGTGCCTGACTGTGACTGCTAGGTGTCCATGTGCAGTTTAGAGTTACAAACCAATCCATTACAGACCTGACCACAAAAATTGCCGTTAATAATGTTTACAGTAATTAGTGGTGCTTGCTAAGGCAAGAATCACTATTATTAATGCGCATACTTTGGATTAGCGATTCAAATAAACCCCTGAATCTAAGAATTAAAGGGATAGATCACACAAAAATGAAAATTCGGTTGTCATTCACTCACCTCCATGTTGTTTGGCGTGACTTTTTTTCTTCTGTTGAAGAACGATGGGATCCAAACAACATTGGACCTAAATTGATGTTCGTTGAATGCACAAAAACACTGAGGCTTTTTAAAAATATCTTTGTTCTAATTTTGTGACTATGCAAGCAATCAATATCAGTTTTGTAAAAACATGAGGAATTACAGAATTATAATTACAAAACTATCCCTTTAAAGTTCCACAGACATGATTGAAATCAATGGTTACTTTCATTTTTCCAAGTTATCTGATTTATAATTTTTGCCTGGTGGAAAAATCCATGTAAAAGTGCAGCAATCATACACCCTGACACATGTTCATAGTAATATTCCAGGGCGTGAGAGTGCAACTGGCTTATGTGTGTTTTGCGCTAATTTTCAGGCCTGTTCTACACTAAACCTTAGGCGATGACATCATGTCCAGAGCTTAGTAATCTCATTGAACATGCTCTGTGTGGCACAGACAGGATGATGAGAGATTATCAAAAGGACACAGAAGTCAATTTTTAAGTGTCTATCAAATTATTTAAAGTGCCCCTAATTTTTTTCGAATATTACCTTTCATGTAATGTGTAATATAGATGTTTGTGAATGTAAAAAGTCTGTGAAGTATCAAAGGTAAATGGAGTAATTGTCTCCCAAAAGAAAGAACCGATTCTGAACTGCCTGAAACGAGTCTTCAGTTATTCTAGTCTTACTTCCTGCTCGAATCGACCTGTCCCTAAGCACTGTAGTTGCAGCTGAGGCCTGGAAGAGTTTGGTTCGTGTTGTCGACATGTCAAGCAGGCGCTGTTCCACTTTGCATGCACTTCCATAGGATCAGGTTAAAATTGACCAATCATAACAGACTGGGCCGTCTGACCAATCAGAGCAGAGTGTGAAGGGGTTTAGAGAGAGCGAATCCTTTATCGAACTGTTTCAGACACTGTGAGAAAAGAGGTGATGCTGCAATGTACATAATGACAAAATTAATGTTTTTTTGACCTTGGATGCATGTAAACATATTGTAGTAGACATCCTAAACAAAATTAGGAACATTTAAAACAGGATATTTAAATTAGATAAATTTTAAATAAATAATATTTTGGATTAATGGCATGATTTGAATTAAGGAGTCTGTTGTTTCATTTCTTGTTCTACAGTACGTAATTGTTCTCTCTTTGCTGTTCTTCTTTGTCTAATCTCGTTTCTGGTTCCATTGATTAGTTTGTTGTCTCGCTGACTGTGTTTTAGTGATGTGAAGGTTGGTCTAACCCTCCTGCTTTTGATTAATACAGTGCAAAGACGTCCAAATCTTTGACCATAAATGTTTCTGTGACCGTACACATTAGGAAACATCAGTGTTAATGAGTTAAATATTTTTTTGCCTTGTTAAATATCCTGGTTTGCACACATTAATTTGTGCGACTTTTTTATCTCTTTTTTTATTTTATCTATTAGCACCATCTACTCTGGGAAATACAGTAGACAAAATTATTTTTCAAAATGATGGAAACTCTCTGTCAATGCTTTGGATAAAAGCGTCTGCTAAATGATTCAATGTAAAATAGATAAATGACATGTAAGATTACATCCAGGCAGATGTGAGTTCCTTCGTTTTTTTTGGTCACTGGTTTGCACATCTGTCAAAGTTCAGTTAGCGGTAGCTATTGGAGCCACAGACATCATTTCAATCCTGTATGTGCATGAGTAATTCTGCCAGAATCCAATTAGAGAGCCGTTAAAGGGGATTACGGCACACTTAGTCCTGCTCTCTCCAACCTGATTAAAGGGTTTATAAAGCTTTTACAGTGTTGTTCTTCACAGACAGGTTTAAACCTGACGAGCTTGAGAAGATCAGCCCAACATATTTTTTTTTTTTTTTTTGGCTTCATCCGCCACTGTGCTTTGGTTTTGGAAAGGCTTAACACACTGAACCTGTTGCTGACAGGTTCAGATCCATCTCTGATCTGGTGAGCAAAGAGTTATCTGTTAAACTACTGAGATTAGAATAGTGCATGTTGCTGAAACTAAGCCTTTTTGGGGACCATTAAGATTGCATTGTAACATTATTTTGATTTTCTCAGAGAAATAAATTAAAAGTAATTTTCATCACTGAACCGCAGAAAATTATCATATATTTTTTCAGTTGTAAAGTAAGTTTAAGTTAAAGTATAAATCATGGTTGTATTGAATTTGCTGATTTTAATTTTAACAATAATTTTAAATCATTTTAATCCATTGTCTTTGGACAGGATGATTTTCATTAAAGGATTAGTTCGCTTTAAAATGAAAATTACCCCAAGCTTTACTCACCCTCAAGCCATTCTAGGTGTATATGACTTTCTTCTTTCTGATGAACACAATCAGAGTTATATTAATAAATATCTTGACGTATTCAAGCTTTATAATGGCAGTGAACGGAGCCAACAAATATGAAGCTCAAGAAAGTGCATCCATCCATCATAAACGTACTCCACACGGCTCCAGGGGGTTAATAAAAGCCTTCTGAAGCGAAGCGATGCATTTGCGTAAGAAAAATATCCATATTTAACAAGTTATGAAGTAAAATATCTAGCTTCCGCCAGACCGCCTTCTGTATTCAACTTACGAAGAAAGCGTAATGCCTCTCGCAGTTCAAAATGCTTGCGCTACGTCATACGTCATCCGTATTCAACTTACGAAAAAGCTTAAATGACGCGATGTCAGTTGCGCTTTTTCCGTAAGTTGAATACGGAAGGCGGTCTGGCAGAAGCTAGATATTTCACTTTATAACTTGTTAAATGTGGATATTTTTCTTACACAAATGCATTGTTTTGCTTCGGACGGCCTTTATTAACGTGTGGAGTATGTTTATAATGGATGGATGCACTTTCTTGAGCTTCATACTCGTTGGTCCTGTTCACTGCCATTATAAAACTTGAATGCGTCAAGATATTTATTAATATAACTCTGATTGTGTTTATCAGAAAGAGGCAAGCCATATACAGTCATATAAATCATATATACTTTAATTAATGTAATTAGATTTTTTTACAGAAATGAGAATTTGAGAGGTGCTTAAATCTCATAAAAATATTGTACCAAAATTAGGGGCATTTTTTCTTTTTGATTTCAAAATTTTGTAGGTTTTTCTTTTGATTTTTGGTTAAAATATGACCTGAATGTATTTTGTTTGTTAATATACACTGAGATGTGGTGCTTTTCTTCCCCTTAAAATAGCCAAAAATAAATACATTGAATTAGCTGTTGAGATTTGAGACCATGAGACCATGCAGGTTTAAAAGATTTTAAGGCTTATGAGTTGTTTATTTTGTTGAGTTTGATCTTTGGAGGTTAAGGTGGAGTCACTGGAGAATATTATGTCATTGTTCTCAATCCAAGCAGTTTCTGGTGCCTTTGGCCGGGTTGAGTATTAGTCCCTGTGGGCCTCCGGTTGTGAGTCGGAATTAAAGAACTAATGGGAAATCGGGGTGCTGACCCGTCTTCCTTTCTGAAACCACATCCGGATCTAGATTTAGGCACTGATTGTTTAGGACCTGATTACCAGCATATCCTTGTGGTCCAGTCCCCCACTATGCAGCAGGAAGGCATTTGGGCCCCCCTGTGGAAGCCACATATGTTTCAGGCTACATGTGCCAGTTGACTGACGCATCGCGAATCACCACGGCAACCTCAGCGGTGCCGGAACTCGAGAGAGTCACATGGTGTTCAGCATCATAGAGTTTGAGCTCACCAGCTCCGTCAAGGTCACAGTAAACAGTCCACTCAGCACAAACATTCATTCAGCGTCCTGTGAGAAAAAACTCACAACAACATGTATTACCATGTACGCCCATTACTGTACATAAACAGCATAACATTTCCTGCTGCATCATGCAGCCATGCTGTTCTGTGCAAGACTGATAACAACTTTGCACAGTCCCGCTCCCAGAAAACAGAATGCACAGGACTATAGCGGAGATTTTTTTTGTGAGATTTTTGACAACAAAGCACAACATTTTTGTGTATATGTATATACATATATATATACTTACCCTAACCCTAACATATATATATATATATATATATATCTCCTCTTTTTTTGTCAAGCAGGTTTATTTTTTTTCATATGTATATTTTTTAATTTTTACTCTATTCGGTCAAGCACATATTTTTGTGTTCTATTTATTTCTTTATCCTCTATTTTGTCAAGCATGTTTATTTTCAATGTTAAAATAGCCTTACTTTGTTCAGTATTGCTGTTTGCAACATGATAACATCAAACTTTTTTTTAAAATTAATTGTGAATCAAAGTTACTTCCTTACATACAACATTCCTAATTGCTTAGAGTGTCTGTTTCAGTTAAGAAGGCTGTAGATTTTGGAACAGACCCTCAATCTAACAGCTATAGACTGTCAAACTAACCAACCAGAGATCGTGCTTAGCCTGGGAAACGTCTGCCAGTTCACTGATACATAAACTCAAGCAAGACATGGACATCTTGACTAAATCTTGTGTTCTCAGCTCATTCAGCAGCTTTTGTGTATTTTCTAGAAGTCAGTAAAGTGTGATAATGGCTCGTATCTTCAATGACTGACCTTAAAACAGACCGTCCATTGACCTTTGGTGGAGAGAGAAAGATGGAGATCTCTTAGCGTGGGGGAGGGTGGAAAGGAAGAGAGGATGTGTTGGTTTTTGGGAAAGCGGGTAATGTGAGTTAATGCATTTGTGTGTGTGTGTGTGTGTGTGTAATACATTAAAAGAGAAAGGAAAAGGTGGGAGACGAGATTAAAGGAAGGATTAAAAGTGACCTTGCCATGTCTCAGAGGTGAAAAAAGGCAGGCAAGGAAGCCCACACATCGTCACGTCTCTCTCCAGAGGTCTGCATTTTAATAGCGTTTCCCTGTTCGTGCTGTATCAGATACTCCATTTAACGATCTGGTTGCGACGCCCTCGAGATCTGGAGCCTCAGCACATACTTCAGCACTTACAAGACAGGTTATTCCCATCAAAGTCTGTAAATATATAAGTTGTGATGGTGAAAAAAAAACTATACAATTGAACTATTAAACAAATATACACTAAACTATTTTGATAAAAATAGTTTCTATATTTTATATATGTTTTTTATCATATTTTAAATTATATATATATCTCATAATGCATAACATTTGGCTAAAAAAATTATATTAGGAGGCAAAATAATTAAAGTTGCATACCTTTTTGGAATGCTGGAAATTGCTGTCTAGATGGGAAGCTCGTAAGTTTTTGTAATAGAGCTATAGAGTTAGGCATAGATGTCTTTCTTCAAGAGATTGTAGACTTTTAACCCCTTAGGCTGGAGTTTATCTGCTCTGCAGAAGTCAAACATTCATGATGAGTCATCGGCACACACGCTCATTAGAAGCCGCTAATGAACAGGAAGCCTATGTGTTATATCACTGGTGGTCTGTTCTTACAACAGATTTTGTAAGTCTGTCAGACAAAATATGACAGCGAATGAGCATTGAATAGAATGATATTTGCATACAGAGCTTGCCCTCGGCCAAACACACATACTCTGTGCAAATGCAAATATGCAAATGCAGTCACGACTGCTTGGCCAACGCATTGCATGTGCACAGTCCTATTGTACATAACAATGTACTTAGTATGCACTCACCGGCCACTTTATTAGGTACACCTTGCTAGTACTGGGTTGGACCCCCTTTTGCCTTCAGAACTGCCTTAAAGGATTAGTTCACTTCAGAATTAAAATTTCATGATAATTTGCTCACCCCCATGTCATCCAAGATGTTTATGTCTTTCTTTCTTCAGTCAAAAAGAAATTACGGTTTTTGAGGAAAACATTCCAGGTTTTTTCTCCATATAAAATGTATATACTTTTTAACCACAAATGCTCATCTCGCACTAGCTCTGCCATGCGCATTATGTAATCACGTTGGAAAGGTCACGCGTGACGTAGGTGGAAGTACGGACCCAGCAGCAGGGTAGAACAGGCCGAAAAACTTCATCCCATTTTCTCCTACAACTTCAAATTTGTCTGATATCGTAGTTTTATCTTTTTTTTGTAAAGGGCGTTTGACTTAGTCTTTGCACGTTTGCTTTGTAGACACTGGATTAGGGCTGGGTATCGAATTCGATACTTTTTAGGTACTGACCGAATTGCCTCGATACTAGCGAGTATCGAAAAGTGTCTTGTCATTCGGTGCCAAATTTCGATACCTCCAACGGAGCCAGGGAGAGGGGACAGAGAAATGCTGTCGCTATCTCGTTGAGCAGTGTAATAACTTTGCACTACATTGTTATTTATATCTAAATATATAAAACTATGCGTGCGAGAGAGACCCTGAGTGCGAGAGAGCGAGTGAATCAACGGTTTCACTTTCAGTTTATCTCCGAAAAGGATGGGTGAGAGTACCGGCTGTTTATGTGAGCAGCTGGTTCACTACTGTCACTCCAGATACTGTGAACAGCAAAACAGAAGTGCCGCACTGCCTGCACAAACAGCGGGACGCGCAATGTTTTTTAGACTAGTTATAGGCAGGTACAACACACAGCAGCGTTACATCAGCGTTCGTTCCTCAAGTCTATGGAAACACGTGACCGGTTCGTGACGGCCTCTAGTTCGCCTGTACGAGCACATGCTCTGGCTCCAGAATGTGAACAGTTCTGGTGGAAAAGGGGTATCAGCGTCCTCCTGATACTGCCACTGTGTCCAAGCATCATCCACACCCTCAGAGCGGACATTTTCAAACGGTTGTCTGCTGAAAAAGCATAGATAGATAGATAGTTAGTTAGTTAGTCAGTCAGTCAGTCAGTCTGCGGGTCGGGCCAAGTAATAAAAAATAACATTCCAATTAATTGCGGGTGGATGAGTGATAAATCATTAATGTGTTGATTTTAATAAAGACACGGAACTCTCATATCATGGAAAGACGCAACGAACATGCGTCACTCTTTTACTTTTGTTTTCAACTGGACTTATTTCTCTTTAGAGGAAACCAATCAAGGAAAACGTGTGCCTAGAGCACCTCCTAGTGGTCATTATATAAAACACAAAGGAAAACCCTACATGAGATATTGCTTTAGAACTTAACAGCTTTAACTAAAAACATACACAAGCTTAACTAACAGAAATGATATAATTATATATTATATATAATTATATATCCAACAATGATGTAAGGAAACAGTGACAAAATATAAGTTTGAAGGGAGTAAAGCCTGTGTTTTGGAGCTCTTTATTTTAGAATTATAATAATCCAGATTAATGAATTTATCATTAAAATGTACAACATTTTCTATATATATTGTTAATAATAATTATTTTTTTGAAGAAGAACAATTGCTGTGTGATTTAAAGATCTGCAGTGAGCCTCACATACTGACTTGAAACTGTTCATTTTGCATTGAAAACTATTTGAACTTTATTAAAACTATTTGCACTGATTTATTGTGTTGGTTACATTTTGTTAATTTGTGCTTTTTTATTCCTTTGTGCAGTGGCTCAGGCGATGAGTCTTTGAGTCTGTAAAATAGTCAACAAACTTAAAATATAAAACCAAAGATTTTTTGAGGTAATGTAATCTTGTTAAAACAGATTTTATAAAATTGGTATCGTTCAGGAATCGGTATCGAAGTCAAGG
Source organism: Mylopharyngodon piceus (assembly GCA_039654765.1). NCBI lineage: Eukaryota > Metazoa > Chordata > Actinopteri > Cypriniformes > Xenocyprididae > Mylopharyngodon > Mylopharyngodon piceus. The sequence goes on along the minus strand of CM077444.1, from coordinate 4,642,376 downwards.
TATTGGTATCGGTATTGGTATCGAAACTTTTTGAACGATACCCAGCCCTACACTGGATCGGTACTTTCGCCTACTTCACTCATGACCTTTCCTACGTGATTATGTAATGCGTGGAGCATCGCAGAGCAGTGCAAGATGAGCATTTGTGGTTAAAAAGTATATAAATTTTTCTTTTTTTAGAAAATGACACAGTGATCGTTTCGCTAGATAAGACCCTTATTCCTCATCTGGGATCGTGTAGAGCCCTTTGAAGCTGCATTGAAACTGCAATTTGGACCTTCAAACCGTTGGGAGCCGTTGAAGTCCACTATATGGAGAAAAATCCTGGAATGTTTTCCTCAAAAACCTTCATTTCTTTAACAATACTCAGCAAGGTAGTCTGTGGCGTTTAAACAATGCTCAATTGATAAAGGGCCCGCAGTGTGCCAAATTTTGGCCATCTGAATACCATACCTACCATCTGAATGTTGCAGCAGAAATCAAGACTCATCAGACCAGGCAATGTTTTCCAATCTTGTATTGTCTAATTTTGGTAAGTCCATGTGAATTGTAGCCTTGGTTTCTTGTTCTAAGCTGTCAGGAGTGGCACTCTGTGTGATCTTCTGCTGCTGCAGCCCATCTGCTTCAAGGTTCGAAGTGTTGTGTGTTCAGAGTTGCTCTTCTGCAAACCTCAGTTGAAACGAGTGGTTAGAGTTAAGGTTGCCTTTCTATCAGCTTGATCCAGTCTGGTCATTCTCCTCTGACCTCTGGAATCAACAAGGCATTTTCGCCCACAAAACTGCGGCTCGCTGGATATTTTCTCTTTTTCTGACCATTCTCTGTTACAGATTGTTGTGCATGAAAATCCCAGTAGATCAGCAATTTCTGAAATACTCAAACCAGCCCGTCTGGCATCAACACCATGTTCAAAGTCACTTAAACCTCCTTTCTTCCCCTATTTCCAGTTTGAACTTCCAGTTGCTTGCCTTGCTAGAAATCTTTATTCATAAATTTGCACAGAATATGTTTTGGGCCACACCGTTCATTACTCCAAAATATATTGTAAAATTGGAATCTGAATGAAATGGCCTCAAATCCCATGAGAAAGAGCTCCAGTTCCCAGTTCTTAGAAAATACTTGATATAGAAATAAACAACAAGCATACACTTATTAAAGTACAGGCATTTGCATTTATTACATTTAAATATAACACACAATCAAAATCTGCTGCATGCAGGTTTAGTTGTGTATTAGTACAATTGCAAATTTTGCATGATGTTAGCTGCCACACTAGTATAGTAAACTCAAATTATGCTGTAAAAAATGTTGTGCTTGTAGGTGTGCTGATCAATCCATCCTTATCAACAACACATGCCATTTTAAGAACAAAAACACACAATCAATAAAAGCAGTTCCCTGTTGACACCTGTCTGTTAGATGGACATTAAAAGTGAATTTCCCTGTAGAATTCAGCTCAAGGAAATTGCAGCATGTTGATGCGTTTCAGCTTCACCATTTCCCCTGCACAGACATTACAGAGCTCTGCAATCAGGGCTAAAACACACTTAATTTCCTCAATTCCTTTAGCCCATAATTCTGAGGAAGTCCTTCATTTGAAACATGCTTTCTAAATCTGATCCCGTCACAATTTGAGACGGAAGGCGTGGTCTAATGGTCTAATCATAAGCATCTAATCTGGCTCTTACTCTGTATTAGAAAGGTCATATATTGTGCAGTCATGGCCGAGCAGACATGCACGCTTAAAGAATTTTTGCTCTTATCATTTCTGCTCCGAACAGATTCTAGGAAGTACTAATCCTCTAATGGGATGGCATTGAATTGCTGCATCGATTGTGTGTTTGTCTGAAGGAGGGGATTCCTTGGGGAACCAGGGGAATGTGTTTCTGCTCTGCCTCGTCTGTTTTGATAACATTGTTCAAACAGCGTGTCCTCGACCCTGGTTCCGACGTCATGCTTTTCAGTTGAACGAGGGCACTTCATTCAAATAACACAGCTGCCGACCACTTGAAGATAAAAGACAGGAGACCATTGAGAGGAAAGTCACAAGTTGCCATTGTGGACAAAACTTATCTAAATGTGCAACTACTCCCAAACTGACCAGTGTAAATATTTGTTCATATTTATTTTTTATAGTTTTATTTTTATTATCAGTATCAGAACTGTCAGAGAACTGTTTTATTAGTTTTATTAGTATCAGTTTAGCAAAACTTTTCTCAAATAAACACTACTTCAGAGTAATTATTATCAATATTAAATTGAATATGCTTTTAGTTTTTCAGACATCAACTGGTTGAGTCAGTATTCATTACTACCAGTATGGCATAAACACTGCTATTGTTATATTTTCTAACAACGATTTCATGATATTTTTATTCGTGTTTGTATCAAGGTTCAGTTTTCACTTTTTTGTTTTTAACTTTATTTTTGCATGTGTATCATGGCATTACCATGTTATTACCATGTAATTACCATGTTACATTGTACTACATTGTTGGCTTTTTTTGTTGTTGTTTTTAACATGATTTTTGACATGTATCATGGTATTACCATGTTATTACCATGTTAGTTACAGTGTAATTACTATGTTGGCTTTTTTGTTTTTAATGATTTTTGACATCATGGTATTACCATGTTATTACATGTTAGTTACCATGTAATTACCATGTTAGATTGTACTACAATATTAGCTTTTTGTTTTTAACATGATTTTCGGACGTACCATAGTATTACCATGTTAGTTACCATGTAATTACCATTTTACAATGCTAGCTTTTTGTTTTTGTTTTTAACATGATTTTTGGACATGCATCATAGTATTACCATGTTATTATCATGTTAGTTACCATGTAATTACCATGTTACATTGTACTACAATATTAGCTTTTTGTTTTAACATGATTTTCAGACGTACCATAGTATTACCATGTTAGTTACCATGTAATTACCATTTTACAATGCTAGCTTTTTTGTTTTTGTTTTTAACATGATTTTTGGACATGCATCATAGTATTACCATGCTATTACATGTTAGTTACCATGTAATTACCATGTTACATTGTACTACAATATTAGCTTTTTGTTTTTAACATGATTTTCGGACGTACCATAGTATTACCATGTTAGTTACCATGTAATTACCATTTTACAATGCTAGCTTTTTTGTTTTTGTTTTTAACATGATTTTTGGACATGCATCATAGTATTACCATGTTATTATCATGTTAGTTACCATGTAATTACCATGTTACCATTGTTCTACAATGTTGGCTTTTTTGTTTTTGTTTTTAACATGATTTTTGGACTTGTACAATGGTATTACCATGTTTAGAGGAGACATTTACTGTAGAACCATAGCATTTTTTAAATAAATAAAAGTATTTTGTAAATACCATAGTTTATGAATTTCATTGTATTACCGTGCACTACCATACTGTCATAATACATTGATACATAAACTATGGTACTGAATAATTAGCATATTGATATGCCATACTATTTACACTGAGCTCTGAGGAATACTATGGTATTTTCATTGTACCATGTCCAAAATTATGAACAGTATCCTGTCAAAAGTTATTCTGATTCCAGATTCTGAATCCTGCTACGTTAGAAAAGCACATAAATTCAGTTTTGTTCAATCTTTAAGTGCACAGTGGATTGACTGCATGATTTCACTCTGCTTCATCATTGCCTGCTGCTCTGGCTCGCGTGGTCCAGTCATTTGGGATGGGAATTGGGTCAAACATGTTTCCTGTGTTCTCCATTCATGCAAACACCCAGACCCACACAGAAAAATATCTCTCTGCTGCTCACACCTGGGACATCACTGTTGGCCTTTTGATATGGCCCTTTGTCCACATGAGTGAAGATCGTAGTTCACTTCAGAGATGCTTTATGTGGCTCAAAAACAAAACAGTGACGCATTCTGTTCACTGAATTATAGCCATGTTGTCAGGGCCAAATGCTGCTCTTCTTTTGACCAGTGGGAATCCAAAGAAAAAATGCTGCTTAAAAAGTTTAAAATGTGTTTGCCTATATAACTTTAACTCAGCAAGGGGACATTAAACTAAGACAAAGCAGGTGTTTCACAGCCTATCTATTATTATTATGTGGATTTTAGCACTTTTGGAACTCAGGACTGCATTCAGAATGGGAACTATCTTGATTATAATACACATTCAGTTTGTTTAGATAACAGCTGAACACTTTCAGTCAATAAAAGTCAGTTTATATCTCAGTTGTGAAGAGAATCTGGAGACAGTCAGCAACAAAGAGTGCTTTTATCATCTTTAGCAATAAAGATGATGGATGAATCTGTTGTCTTTTTTGTCTAAAATGCATTTGGTAGCCACAATTCACCCAGTATGTTCACGGTTTGGGCTTAAACAGACTTTTAAAGACTCTTACCGAAAACTTTAACTTGCCTCAAACTATTTTTGCTTTAAGGAATGTTTTTTTTTGTTTTTTTTTTAATTAAGACAAAAGGCCCATTAAATCCAAATATAACTTTTTTCCTAATCAAATTTTGTCCTTTTTTTCCCCATTTCAGGCTGAGATGTTTGGTGAAACAGTTGGAGAGAGGTGAGGCTTCTGTTGTGGACCTGAAGAAAAACCTAGAATATGCTGCATCCGTTTTGGAGTCTGTCTATATTGAAGAGACGAGGTAAGCACAACTCTCACACACACATTATGAATTTCTCTCCCTCTCTCTCTCTCTCTCTGTAATGTTAAATCAACACATTTGGGGTCAGATGTCAGGGTCATGTTGTTCCTAGAGTGCATTAGTATAATCCCTAAAGCTGATCTTAAACCCCTATGTTGATTTGAAATAAAGATGCAAATGGAAAAAGGATTGTAGTCCTATAATGCTGTCTTCTCACTGCAATGAGTGTTCCATTATTTGATGTGTTTTGATTCAGATGTTTAGACAGAAATGGAAAATTTGTCCACCATCTGAGAAGGAAATGTGCCATGGATCAAATTAAATGCAAAATTCGGTATTCATTCACTCACTCACCCTGATGTTTTTCCAAACCTGTTTGACTGACTTTTTTCCGTGGAACACAAAAGGAAAATTGTTTTTGTTGTTTGTTGTTTGTTGCTTTCTATGCAGTTGCAATGAATAGAGCTTTCAGACTTCAAAAAGGTTGCAAGACACCACAAAAGTATCATAAATATTGAAGTCATGTGCTATGTGCTATGCTGTTCCTTCCATATCATAACTTTGTGAGAGGAACAAACCACAATTAAAGTAATTATTAGCAGAAAGTCTTGACATCCACCTCTTCTTGGCATGTTCGTGACAGAATTAACAGAATTTTGGCTTTTGTGTCATAATTATGAGTTAATATGTCATAATTTTGACTTTTTATCTTACAATTATTGCATTTTAGATCATAGTTATGATTTAACAAAACCTTTTTTTATTTGTCCAAAATGGGCTTCTGATCATCGTAAGTGGTGATCAGATATGTTAGTTTGTATTTCTTTGTCTTTGAAGTGGAATTGTATATTTTTATCTCTCTCTTTCCATCACTTTTGCTCAGAGGCGTTTTGGCTGAAATTTCATCTGACGTGATCGGAAGTGACATGACTTACCCATTTAGTGTCTTCAGACAGCAATCGTGTCTTATGTGTGTGTGTGTGTGTTTCTGCAGGCGGTTGGTGGATACAGAAGATGAGCTCAGTGACATCCAGTCCGACTCGGTTCCCTCAGAAGTGCGTGATTGGTTGGCATCAACTTTCACACGTCAGATGGGGCTGATGTTAAGACGGTCGGAGGAGAAGCCGCGATTTCGCAGCATTGTGCACGCGGTGCAAGCTGGGATATTTGTAGAAAGGTGTGTGTGTGGGGGGTTTTCCAAAGCTACTGGTATAAAGTAAACCAATTTATATACTTTCAAAGAACTGTTTCAGAGCTGATACATTTTAAACAGGGACTGACTGGATAGATTGATCTAGACTGACCTGTGACCCTGCTGTGCATTTCCTGTCTTGTGTCATATTTCCAGCACTGCATGCTCCTAAAATATTAATATTAAAGGGCATCTGGAGTGAAACAAGGGATTTCCCCCTTTTTTCACTTCCCAGAAGCTCTCACACATTGACAGAAGTGTGTTATCTCTTTCTGACAGGATGTACCGACGGACCTCCAACATGGTGGGGCTGAGCTATCCGCCCAGCGTGATCACGGCCTTGAAGGTAATGGAGCGGCCCAATCAGATTGTGGGTTGTGCCCTCAAATGTACATATGTACAAACACACGCACAACCTGGTCACAGCATGAATGTGAAACGTGTGAATGCGACACATTTTGAATGCACAATAGCTTATTTGGGAAACAACAAGGGGGAGATGGCAAAATCAAACAGTCTCCAGGCAAACAGCCCTGTTTAATCAACCGAAGTGAACAATTGATCTCTCCCTCGGCCAGCTGGGTTACCTGGCGTGCACACAGTTTGGACAGGACAGAGAGAGTTTAGCCAGTTTTTTGGATAGTTGTCTTATAGGATGCAGTATATGTAGACAGTAGTGTTGTCAAAAATATAGATAGTTCGATATGTATCGATACTGAAATATCTGAAACGGTTACTCCTTTTCTGAAGTATCGATACACTGATACCAGTGAGCATTCTCACTTTCTCTTCTCTCCGACGGCGGATTGACACACACCGCCTCCTCTCATTCAGTCATCTCATTCGCTCCGGTTGAATAGGGCTTGTATTGCGCATAATTTTTAGTCATTCCCGCAGATTTCGCGCTTACACCAAAAGCGTGAGCACCACTGATTTATATAAGTGCGCTCTCATAAAGCTGCCTCTCCAACAGGTACTCGCGAGTACCAAATTGAGCTGTTTTTTTGTGGTTTATTGCTCTTAAACGGTCAAATACATACAAAATTATGTCAAAATGCCTGTCTTTCTGAGTATTTAGGTGAACACAGCCAGTTTTGGAACGTAAATAGTTGAGAGAATACACATTGTGTAACAGTATATTGGATCCATGCATAAGTTCTTAAAGTGACGGCAGCCTAATAAACCTGCTGCTGTCTGTCATGTTAACACAGATTTAATTTCCTTTTGACACACAAAATCACATATGTTGCATTTAAATTGCTGTTTTCAACATTGATAATGTTTCTTGAGTACCAAATCAACATATTAGAATGATTTCTGAAGGAATGTGAGACTGAAAACTGGAGTAATGATGATGAAAATTCAGCTTTGCATCAAGTCAAGTCAAGTCAAGTCACCTTTATTTATATAGCGCTTTTTACAATGTAGATTGTGTCAAAGCAGCTTTACATTGATAACTGGTACATTATTTGGCTGCACAGCAGCTCTTAAAGAATAGTGTCAATGCAGGTAGATCAAAGCACTGTTGAATATCAAATGTCAAGTCAAATGTCAAGTGTCCCCAACTAAGCAAGCCAAAGGCGACAGCGGCAAGGAACCCAAACTCCATCAGGTGACATCAGGTGGCAGACAAGTGGCAAATAGGTGTTTAAATGGAGAAAAAAACCTTGGGAGAAACCAGGCTTAGTCGGGGGGCCAGTTCTCCTCTGGCCAACAGTGCTTTGTTACGATTCAGGTTGCCATCGTAAGTCCAATAGGATCGCAACATTCAAAGTATTTATTCCAGTTCCATCCAATTGAGGATCGTATTCATCACGCCGGTATGGACGGTTGTTGAGGAACTGTGTCGTGGCTGTCGTGTCAATGAGGCCCTCACAGTGGATGATCTAGTTGACTCAATCTCTGCTGATACTTCAGGGCTGCGTTGTGGTCGTGTCAAGGCGCAGGTCCTTGGTCTCACCTGGATACGGCCCGGATCCGGTTGACTACGGTGAACCTCGGGATAACCAGAAAGACTAATATTAGCGTAGATGCCATTCTTCTTCTGATGTAACGAGTACATCATGTGTTATAGGAAGTGTTCCCGGTTCCGGCTGACCTAATTTATGCAGCCTAATAATCCTTTAACGGATTTGAAAATATAAATTGGTAATGTGTTATGTGTATGCCAGGTTAAAGAAATGCGTTTTTAGTCTAGATTTAAACTGACAGAGTGTGTCTGCTTCCCGAACAATGCTAGGAAGATTGTTCCAGAGTTTAGGTGCCAAATAGGAGAAGGATCTACCGCCTGCGGTTGATTTTGATATTCTAGGTATTATCAGCTGGCCTGAATTCTGAGATCGCAATAGACGTGAAGGACTATAATGAATTAGGAGCTCACTCAGGTACTGGGGAGCTAAACCATTTAGTGCTTTGTAAGCAATTAGCAGGAATCACAGGAATAAATTACATTTTAAAATATAAAGCAGTTATTTTAAATTGTAAAAATATTTTACAATATTACTGTTTTTACTGTATTTTTTGATCAAATAAATGTAACCTTAGTGAGCATAAGAGAGACTTCTTTCAAAAAAATGTAAAAAAACCAACCCCAAACTTTTGAACGCTAGTGTATTAGGTAAAATGCAAGTGCAAATTCAAAATATTCTGCTTTAATACTTTTCTCCACATGAAACTGTAGTCCAGTATATACATTCAGCAAACTTCTGTTATTCTATCAAGAATACATTTTCAGAGCTGCTATCAGCTGCATCTGTTCTCCTATCAGCTTCTCATTCATTTTTGATTTTAACAATTTGTGGCAGCACAGTCATTTCAGTAGTAAGTCTACAATCTTTTAAAAAATATTCTTTTGTTCTGTTGCCTATTGTGATTCTAAGATTCTTGCTGTCTGCACTAAAAGCAATTAAGATGTTCTGTCTTCTAAGGCTGTGTTCGGAATAGCATACTGTCATACTACTCATACTAACCCTGCAATTTGTAGTATGTACATACAGTATTAAAGTGCCCCTATTATGCTATTTTAAACGTTCCTAATTTTGTTTTGGAGGTCTTTTACAGTAGGTTTACATGCATCCAATGTCAAAAAACACTTTTCTCATAATATATATTGCAGCATCACCTCTTTGTCTGAAATGTCTGAAATGGCTCAATAAAGGATTCAGTCTTTCTAAACCTCTCCTTTCCGAGAGCTTCCTCTTCTCTGATTGGTCAGATATCCAATCTGTTGTGATTGGTCTACAGATTACAGCGCGTGTTGGAAACGAAACACCCATTAGCATATCTGAAGTTCATAATAACTCTATTGATCTTTGAAACTTTGCAGACTTTTACATTCACAAACATCTATGAAATGTAATATTTGAAAAAGCATAATAGGGGCACTTTAAACTTAAATGAAATAATATTTCAACCCATGTTTTTTGTTGTGATGCATGTAAGCTAGGGTCAAACATCTAGTTTTTTTGAAAATCCAGCATTTGTAAACATCCAAACCCATTTAAATTCCACATGCAACACGGCACAGAACCTTTTTCTGAGGTGTGTGGATGAAAGTCAAATGAACAGAATAATGTGGTGTCCTAGTGGTTAAGCCTCTAGGCTGGTATCACAAAGGGCAGAGGTTCAAACTTTAAAAATGGAATAGAGATCTCCTGCAGTCCCCTATAACTCTTATGCCCTTAAGCGAGTCTGATTGCTTTATCTGCTAGCAAACATATAAAGTGTCTGCTAAGTGACAAGGATAAGTAACAGAATACTAATACAGATGTTCTTGTCAAACAATAGCAGAAATTTGCTGGCTCAGTCCACCTAATCTTAATAGAAAATGAAGATAATACGCTGAAACTAATTAGGCTTCATTTTATATAAAGAGTTTTTAATCCATGCAAGACTTCTTGCTTTGTCCAGGCCTCATTTATAAGGATGTGTAGAATCATGTGCGTGTGCCGATATGCTAATTCAGTGCTCAAGAAACAGCATTTATTTGAAATAAAAATCTTTTGTAACATTATAAAAGTCTTTTGATCAATTTAATGCATCCTTGCTGAATAAAAGTATTAATTTCTTCAAAAAAAATCTTACCAACCCCAGGCTTTTGAATGCCAGTGTATGTTTTTATACTTTCATCACTTAAAGTCATCAGAAAAAGGTTGTATAAGAACGTTTTCATGTCAGTTTCTGCCTCACTTTTAACATAGAATCAAACACATAAATCAAATCTGATTGTACGAGTGTTTTATAAATGAGGCTGCAGGTTTGTACTGGATGTCCTGGTAGCTTCGCAGCAGGATTTTGGCCTCTCTCTCTTGATCTCACAGCAGTCAGTGAATCTGCATATATATCTCTGCATATTGCCTGAAGCTATTGAAAGCTCTCAGCCGTGACTGAGACAGAGTGCAGGACAAATATTCCAATCTGAGGATGTGAATATTTAATGTAGCATTTTGCAAATGTTCATTGCAACCAACTAATCAAACCTACATAGAACTTTCTTTGAAAGTGATGAGATGAAATAACAGAGGGTCAAACTCCGAGTGGATGGGAGAGAGAGAGAGAGAGAGAGAGAAAATGAATAAACCACAGGCGGCCATAATGTGGACCAAATCCTCCTGTATTATTACTGACGTTCATTTTATGACTCACGATTGAACTGTACGACGATAGAATCACACATCATTCATCATAGACCCTGTTTATAAGAGATGTGAAAGTAATTTATATGTTATAAAAAAAAGAAATGAGGTTGGTATTACTACATTATGTAAAAGCAGCAATTTGTAAGGCTCCGGGACTGTGAACATCTTATCACGTTTATAGGCATCATAAAATGAAGTTTCAGAAGTTGCTCTTTCATAGCTCAGAAGATGCAAAGAGAACTCATCTGTGATTTTTCTTTCCTTATGGGAAGTTACTAATAGTTATCCATAATTATATACAGTACACTACCATTCAAAAGTTTGGAGTCAGCGTATTAAAATAATTTTTGAAGGATCATGTGACTGAAGTAATGATGATAAAAATTCAGTTTTGCATCACAGGAATAAATTGCATTTCAAAATATACTCAAATAGTCGGTGCCGATAGCCTTGTGGGCAGCACCGACATAGAGCGCCGTTACGCTTCGGGTGACCCAATTTTGAGTCCCGGCTAGCAGACCTTTCCCAATCCCCCCCCCCCCCCTCTCTCTCTCTCTCTCTCTCTCTAACTTCACTTCCTGTCTGCTTACTGTCCTATCATAATAAAGGCAAAAATGCCACACACAAAAACATAAAAAATACTCAAATAAAAAAAGTTATTGAAAGTAAATTATTACTTTTTATTGTTTTGTTTTTTTAATCAGCTAAATGTAGCCTTATGAGCATAATAGACTTCTTTTAAAAACAATAAATCTTACAGACCTCAGAGTTTCTGAACAATAGTGTATTTTATGTTCAAAACGTTGATAATTATATTGATATGATAATAATGGTAAAGATGTTAATACACTAACAAATCTGTCTGTTTTGTTGTTGGTCTAGCATGTGGACACATGGTCGTTTGACGTCTTCACACTGAATGATGCCAGTGGAGATCATGCACTGAAATTTATTTTTTATGAACTTCTGACCAGATATGACTTAATCAATCGCTTTAAGGTAAGATGCTCTCTCTTTTGTTCTCATTAGAAGACCAAAAGTACAGGATTTAAAACCGTAAAACTTTAACTCAGAGTGGTTTCCTTTGTAATATCATGGTATTGTTGATCTGAGTAAATAATAATAAGGTAATGTGAAAGATAATAAGGTAATGTGACGTGTTTACTAGTGCGAGGGCGGGACGACCTGTCACTCAAAGAAGATCGACCAGTAGCAAGCCACAACAGTCCAATGATCCAATCAATACCCTATAAACAAAGTCATGTCCCGCCCTACATTTTTTCTTGTTTGAGAAGCCATTTCACTTGGAAATATGGGACAATAGGGAGGAATAGACTATTGCTACTTCTGTTTCATGTTGATTTTAAGCCCCTTTTGTGCATCTCCTCAGATCCCTGTTTCTGCTCTGGTGTCTTTTGTGGAGGCCTTGGAGGTGGGCTACAGCAAACACAGAAACCCATACCATAACCTAATCCACGCCGCCGACGTCACCCAGACAGTGCATTACCTTCTGCTCAAGACCGGCATGGTTGTAAGTCCAAAGTTGCACCGCCAGAAACCTAGGCCCTATGAATTTAAGCAACAGTCCTGCCTTCCGGGATTTATTTATGTTTATGTGTGCTTGGGTAAAATAATCATGTACATCGAGTCCCCTCTGTTGTTTATTATTATTATTATTATTTCTACTGAACTGAGCTGTTGAAGTATGTTTTATTAAGCCTGACACTGCACTTGAGGTATTTATTGAGGTTGGGGCCCTCATAACGGTCCGTTCTCGCTTCATGATGCCGCTCATATACCAATCAATAGGAAGTTAATCTCCCTCAACGTCTCAAAACACGCTCCTGTCACTCCCACCGCGGGCTCATTAACCTCTCTGTGATGTGTGGACATCACACTGGCGTTCTGACAAATTATTTGCCCCCTAGCATTTACACCGCTGATGATTTCTTTTTGTTATTCTGGCTCTTTGGTGATTTAGTGCTAATATAGGATAATGTTATGCACAGAAGAATAAATGTGCAGAAGATTAAGGAACTAATATCATTTCATTTACTTTATGCTTATCTTCAGTTCAGCAGAGCGATATTATTATTTATAGAAGAATACGTAATGGGCCTTTAAACTGTGATAACGAAGTGGGGTTTTTTACGTTTTCTGAAGAAAGTTGAACACAAAAGGTGTTTGGAGTGGTTTTTAGCACATTGCTATGTGGCACAAAAACGTCTTTCTATTGAGTTGTCCTCAATGTCTGCACTTTAAAACAAACATTACAACACAGCCAGTGTAGTTTCATTCATGAACATATGACTTTTTGAGCGGTTCTGTTTAGTGAATCAAAAATATACAGGACGACCAGTGCAGTCTGATTCCTGAACCTATGACTCTTTTGAGCCAGTCCATTTTAGTGAATCAAAAATGTATTGGGTGACCAGTGTAGACTGATTCCTGAATGAATGACTCTTTTGAGCCGTTTTTTTTAGTGAATCAAAAATATATAGGATGAGCAGTGGAGTTTGATTTTGACTCTTATGACTCTATTCTTTTAATGAATAGTTCAAAAAGATGAGTTACTGGTTTGAATCAGTCTCAAATACTGTCCTGTAGGTTACACCATTAGAAGAGAGAGAATTTCTTTCAAACTGTATGTCGGTAAAATGAACTGAAACTGAAATATATCCAAAAGAATCAGAATCAAAATTTGACTGTATCAAAGCACTTCACTGTAGATCTAAAGGATTTTTCTTGTTTCTGCAGCATTTTTCTTGTTATCTCCCTTCTTCCAGAATTGGTTAACTGAGTTAGAGATCTTCGCTATGCTGTTTGCCGCGGCTGTGCACGATTACGAACACACTGGCACTACCAACAACTTCCACATACAGACCAGGTACTATTGCAAGTAAACACCAGTATCATTCAGTTCAGCAGACCAATACATCAGTGGCCTTGAACAGAACTTGTGTGTTTTACAGATCCGACACAGCCATTCTATACAACGACCGTGCTGTGCAGGAAAACCACCACGTGAGCGCTGCATATCGCCTCCTGCAGGAAGACGATGAAATGAACATCCTCTACAATTTGTCAAAAGATGACTGGAGGTTAGAAACTTGCGGCAAACTAGCTGAATTAGCTGAATCGGTAACCTTAAAAATAAATGTTCCAGTTAGAAACTAAAATGTTTATACAGCATGATGCCATAGGAGAACATTTTTAAGTTCTGCAATGAACTTTCTAGTTCTGGAAGCCTCCTTTAGTGTATTAAGCACTAAGCAATAAACAGAATGCACTCTTTCATAGGTCATCCACGACACAAATCGGCACAATGCTAAATGATTTTGTCTCATTATAACAGCGGAAACAACTTAAAATACTCCGTCATTTATGGTCATACATATAAGAGTAAGACATCATTCGAAACTGGTCTAAATGGTCTATTTTTATTTGTGTACACCCACAATAAAAACAAAACATTGTGCTTTTGTAAAATAAAGAACACAAACAGGATGCCGCTTTCTGCCGGTTTCCTTTCCGTGAAGTTTGTGGAGCGTGTCCCAAAAATTAATCGAAACTCAGAGTATAGGCTAATAGTGTCATGATTCCTGACCAGGATGTCAAAAGCAGAATAAACACATTTGGCATCCTCTTTTTCATTGGACCCACTAGGAGACCTCAGTTTGAAAACCACTGCTTTATAGAACCTATAAGAATTAATAACTAACTAATATGTTGACGTGAAGAACCTATATTACATAAAAAATGCAGTAACTGCACATGAAATTTGTTATGACTCGAATATATGATCTGTCTTGTGCCAGATTTAAGTCAAATATTTTTAGTTTTAGAAAAAATACAAATGTACAAGTGTACAAATGTATATCAAATCAAAATATATTTATTTATGTATAATCAAAAGATTAAATCAGCTCAAGATCCATGTACCTCAAAACTGGTTCTTGATAAGAAGAGAGTTTACTGAATGTAACATGCTGTAAGGTCAATACTGAAAACTTCTCTTTCTCTCAGAGAATTGCGGGCCCTGGTGGTCGAGATGGTCCTGGCCACCGACATGTCCTGTCACTTCCAGCAGATTAAAGCCATGAAGAACTTCCTCCAGCAGCCAGAAGCGTAAGTTCGGTCACACACATCAGGGTAACGAGGAGGAAGCTAATCACACACTGTTCATACAAAAACATTTCTGCATCTACAGATATTCATATCCACATAATGAGAGGTTGGACAGAGTGTTTATAACAGCTCTGAGGGGCTGAACATCTCTGTCCTCTGCAGGATTGATAAACCCAAGGCCTTATCCCTGTTACTGCACACTGCTGACATCAGCCACCCTGCCAAAAACTGGAACATGCACCACCGCTGGACCACCTCACTGCTGGAGGAGTTCTTCAGACAGGTTGGTGTCCCAAGAAATGAAAAAAAAAAAAATAAAAAAAAAAAATAAATCCATTTCCAAATGCAAAATACGTTTTCTTATTTTTTCTTTTTGATTTGATAAGAATAAATGCTGAATAATTTATACATAAACAACAGTAAATGTATGTAAACAAATCAAAATATACAAATTTACAGTTGCCCTCAAGGATATCCTGTTTACTAGCTACAAAATAAATGCCTGAATTTGAATTTCATTTGCCGAAAAACTTAACAAATCCATCCTAGTTCTTCCTAGAAAGTGCTCATCTTTGCAACAGACCAATACCTTGTAAACACAGCTTTGTTTCCCAGTGGGCCTATAAAAACCCTGTGCACCCCGACTCCCGGAAATTGTGTTCACAATCAAACTGGAGATTGAGGTTTTGAGAAAGCTCTTGCTATTTTTGTGCTCAATATGCATCGTGAATGGCCTGTGGGTGTGCTGTCTGAAGCTGAGAGCAGTGTCCCGTAGACATTTTTATAGTTCTTCAATCATACAGTGAGCGTTTTCTCTCTCTCTCTCGCGCTCTCTTGCTCTGTCATTTCATCGTCTATATTCCCATTCTGTGGTCATCAGCACTCTGATCTAATCTCAAATTGAGTCTTAATCCTATTTAGCATTCCAAGCCTGTAACGTCCACTGTAAAAATCCCATTAATCTCCTCTAAACATCCATTTCCCGCATTCTAACCTCAACATTTGAATCTCGGCTGCTTCACTCGATTCCATCAGATTTTGCATCTCTATGAAGATGTAGAAAGTCATTCAGAATTGCTCTCAAATACGTTTTCTTTGTTGCTTGATTGAATATATAATGCAGTAGAGCTGAGTTTCCTTGCTAAATGAAAATGGATCTAATTCTGATATAACACAGTGTGTTTTTAAGAGATGATTATCTCTCCTATAGTGCCAAACCAATTAACTTGCCATTGTCTGATTTGATATCACACCAGTCCCATCTTGGTGTTCTTACAAGAGTGAAATTGAATCTTTGATTTATTGACATGTTTAGGCTAATAGCTGATCAGTTCATTGCAGGTAATCACCTCCAGAAATTATAGTTGTAATTTCAGAGTTAGGATGAAATATCGCTTAGCGTTGCTCAAGGAAATTGGTGGTGACCGTGAAAGGTGTGATCAGCAAAACATCCTGTGGAACATAATTTGTTAAGAGTCTGTTTTCTTTAGGGGTCATAGCTTTATTATTTGGCAAAAAAGCAATCATAGCAAAGATAATTACAGTTATTGTTTCTCAGGATTATCTATGATATTTGCAAATGAAGTGTTATGGACTGATTGAGACGAATAATGAGAATGCAGCTGAGTTGATTTGAAATAAACTGAAACCCAAAATCTTTATTTTGTCTGGATTGGTAAGGTACTAAAGGGGTCTTATCATGAGAAATCACATTTCTTGATCTTTTAAAATAAAAGTCAGTATACTATGTAAACAATATGTAAGTTTCAGAACTCAGAACTATTACCCAGTTATTGTAATAACCATAATAAGTATATAGTATGTACATGCGGGACAGGACTGTAAAATAAAGTGCTACCAGAAATGTTAAAATCTATGAAATGACCCCTTTACTAACTAAAAACATGCCAGTGCTAATTGGTGCTTGTGCTCTTCTACTTTGTGTTACAGGGTGATAAGGAGGCAGAGCTTGGACTTTCTTTCTCTCCTTTATGTGACCGCAAGTCTACCATGGTTGCCCAGTCTCAGATTGGTGAGTGATCAGGCTTGTGTGTGAATTAATAGGATATGGTATACTCTCATCCATGTATTATAATGCTGTGTTTCACTTCCCTAACAGGTTTCATTGATTTCATCGTGGAGCCAACCTTCACTGTACTGACAGACATGATTGAGAAAATCGTGACTCCGCTGATCGAAGAGGCCTCACCCGCTGGCCTGGCTGGATTCAGGCGGTCCAGGTGAGGACAATTGAATAGGCGGTAATAGCACTGGACTATTAAATTATTAAAGCATTTTGAATGCTAGTGTATATATGAAAATTATTTAATATCGCCCTTCAGTATGTAGAAACAAGCAAAAGTCACGTGTACAGTAATTCACTTACAATAGAAGTCTATAGGGTGAGGTATTGCACAGGGATAAAAAAATACGCCTTTTCTGAAAGTATAGCCACAAGAATTAAGCAATATACATGCTAACATGAGACTGGTTTGATAGAGTGACATATTAGCCTTGTTTATGCAAATTATATCCAATCAAAGTACTTTCATGACCATGAGCCAGTAAACCAGGTAATTTCGCATAACAAAGACAATGGACTGTTTACATGGAGCAAAAATTCGTCATTTACAAGAAGTTCCTCCGTCTAGAAAAGTCGACTGGAAATTATTTTCTGTAGTAATCAACGACATGCCACTGATACTGTTTTCAGGGGTCCTGGAAATATCAGGAAATTTCATGGAAAAAGTCATGGAAATTTCTATAGTGAAAAGATATTTTTCTAGATCTGCTCTGATCAAAAATATTTTATCAACAAGATTTTGCTCTTGTGTAAATTGAAACTTTGTGAACAAATCATTACAGTCAGTTCTTGTCAGTGAATGGAAACGACTAGAAAAATCATGGAAATTAATTGGTCAAAATGTGGAAACCTTTTGTTTTGAACTTGGATCATTCCTTTAATAACCTTATATTTTACTACTTCATTTTCACAATTAACTTTGATGAGGTAATTATGTGTGAATCTACCATAACACACCTGTATCTAGTCATGGAAACTCTTGGTATCCTTCATCAGCTTGACAACTAATGACATTACACTTAAAAGGGATGTACTTCCATATAATCCAAAGACAAACATTTACTGGAAGCTAAATAAACCATTTCTCTGTGTGTGTGTGTGTGTGTATGTGTGTGTTTGTGCAGTCTGAATAACATCCCGTCGGATGGTAAACGGTCTAGTGTGAGAAGCACTGGTTCGGAGGGCGGCACTTCCCATAACTGCTCCATAAACGCCGTCGATTTTAAGACCTTCAAAGTCACCTGGAACGAGGAAGTGCATAAAAACCGAGAAAAATGGAAAGCACAAGCCGCCAAAGGTACAAAAGCAAACATATATGCACACTCTGACAAACACTTTCATAACAAGATAAATTGAGATGTTGCACTGTAAATTATTAGTAGTGCTTGCTACTGGTGCTCATACTAAGGGTTGGGAATTTAAACAAACCCCTAACACTAAATATTAAAATTTGACTTGTAACTTATGCCGAACATACATATATGATACATCAAATTGTGCAGCTAGTTGGATGATGGATCCAAGCCATATCTAGAGACCAGAAAATCATTGAAACTAAGAGATTTTATGACTTGGGGCAGTAAGCAAAGTCGTAGCAACAACTCAGAACAAACTAGCAACAATCTTTCACAATACCTTAATATGCAAGGGCAAGTACTACTAATCTTTTCTTTAGAAACTGTAAAAATCAAGTCTCAGAAATATTGTTATTTAGAAATATAAATGAATTCAATATAAATAAAAGATTCAAGAGCTCAAGCTTAACAAATAAACAAGCATAAATCTTCCTAGCATGACTCTAGATCCCCATTTAGCACAGATTTCGTACATAAAGTATGTTGTAATATTAAATCATGACTATGTGGAGTGACATACGACGTGACTGCAGATCTCAGAGGAACACTTAATCATTTAAAAAAAAAAAGTTTTCTGGCAATAGAGACAACTGTTTTCAACATTGATAATAAGAAATGTTCTTGAGCAGCAAATCAGCATATAAGAATGATTTCTGAAGGATCATGTGACACTGAATACTGGAAAATTCAGCTTTGCCATCACAGAAATAAATTAAATTTTAAAATATATTAAAATAGAAACTCGTTATTTTAATTAGTAATAATATGTCACAATATTACAGTATTTCTGATCAAATAAATGCAGCCTTGGTGAGACTTCTTTCAAAAACATTAAAAAATGTGACTGACCCAAAACTTTTGAACGGTAGTGTATCCAAAACAGAAGCCTGATAGTGCAACATCATATCCTGTTGCCCATATTCAATAACGATAATCTGAATTTCTGTGTGTTAGATCTCGAAGAAAAGGCCAAACAGGAAGAGATCGAGGAGAAAGAGAAGAAAACGGACACAGACACACACAGCAGTGACAGCAAAGATGATAATACTAAAACAGAAGACAAAATCAACACTGACTCAAGTGTGAAATCTCAAGACAAACTGAAGGAAGACACAAGACAAGAGAAGGAAGCAAAGACAGATCGAGAAGACTCGAGTAAAGCTACAGTTGATAACAAGGAACCCAGAGAGGAAGAGGGCAATAAAGACCCAGGGGGGGTGAATGGGGCTCAAACACCAGCGTCTGATGCCAAAGAGCCCGAGACCAGCAGTGACACGGACAACAGTCTGCGAGCACACAACGGTGAGTGTCAAAGTTTTCAACAATTCTGTCGATTTTAAACAAATCTTTACAATTATATACTGTTATTTGCAAAATCATGTTCATATTTTTAACAAAATGTGGTGCCTTTTGTGTCTAACTTTGTCCTAAAATATTTCTAAACCTAAACACATGTACTGACTGATACTTTAGAGAACTTGGTGATCTTTGACCTTTGATTTTGATTTTTTCCTAGCTTACCATTGTCATTGTTTGTGTTGTAACCAAGCATTGTCGCATCCAAACTTTTACATGTTGGAAAGAAGGTGGCTTTGTTCTTAATAGTTTATAGTATACTTGTAGTGCACTCTAATTCTTATTCTCATAATGTGTTTTGTACAGAGTGGTCAATGTTGTGTAGTTTGCTCTATAGTGTATACAATACAATTTATACAGTAGTATGCAGTATGGTGTATAGATTGCCATGTAATGTGTAGTTTACTGTTTAAGGCCCCGATATACTCAAGGCGACGTTCTTTTTTGTTCTTTGCTTAGGGGTGAAAAGAAATTTAACAGCGGTGAGAAAACAGCAGTTAAGAAAGTATCTGTGGATATGTTTGCACAAGCAATTCGGCACTCCAGTCAAGTCAAATCACGTTTATTTATATAGCACTTTATACAATAGATTGCTTTAAAGCAGCAGCTTTACCATATTAAACATGAACAATAATGACAGTGTCGCTTTCGATTACAATTTTAACTTCATTTTCTACTATAAAGCAGCTCTCCAGTGTGTTCATGTTTTTACTCACATCTGACCTCGATGGCCTGAACAGAAGAAATGATTCAGAGAAGGTGGAGCCTGAGAGCCACACCTACCTATTATGTAATCGACATAGACCAGTGGTAGTTTGAAGGTGTTTACTAGCTAGAACGAAATTTTCCAGAAAGTTTGCTTTGGCAAGCTTTTTCGAACTCCCGAAATGAACTCCATACGAACTTCATTTTGGCCTGATTTTGTTCGAAATGGCGTCACACCAGTTCATTCTTCGATTTCGCTTGAAGTATATCGAGGCCTCAAAATGGTGTACTAACTAGTGTATACTACTTACTAGTATGTTACTCTGTAATGTAGCTTGTATTGTGGTTTGCAAGCACTGTGTGCAAAAGTATGCTGAATTCTGTAGTGCATATGCATTTATGTTCTTGTCAGACATGTTTTTACTGAAGCTAGAAAAGTATATACTGTTTTTTAGCAACTAAGGATACACTTGACAAATTCAAACAAAAACTTGCAGGAAAGAACGCAGAGCAATAATGCTGTTAAATGGTTAGTATAGCAGGCGAAATGAATGCTTAGGTTAGAAAAGCGCTCGTCTTTTCTTTTGTTTGTTTGTTTGTTTGTTTGTCTGTTTGTTTGCCCTAAGCGGACTCAGTTAGTGACCCGTGTCTTGTATCTGAATGTCAGGGAACGAGGAACTGAACTCACCTGACAGTGACGACAGTGAAAGCAAGAGATCGGACGGTAACACCATCATCTCCTTTAACTGCTATTGGCATCACATAGTGGCTGAATCCTAATTTGTACAGTTAACATTATGTTCTAACCAGGCGTATTATGTGTCCACACTGAAAACAAAAATTACACCAAATCACAACATATCTGATGTTTTGACCAATGAAATTTCACTGAGGGCAGAGCTACCCAGATCATTATGACAGCAGTCTAAACTTAAGTGTCAGACAGATTGTTCTTGTCACAGGCACAACTGGTTAGGACAAAAACTCAAAATATCATGGTTTTTATTGCTTGTTTTATTGTGTTGCACCTGATAAAGACACAATGTACTACACTGACTACAACATCATAAAATTGCACTCACATAACATATCAGAGAAACTATCGTCTTGGGAGTCACACTGGTCCAAAATATATCCAAGAATACATTCCTCTAAAAATCCAATGCAAGTAGTTTGCTATCCAGGCACCTTTGGCATACTTATGATTTGGGAGGTAGAACAGATAGTACGTCAATTGGGATTCAGCCGCTATCAGCAGGAGAGTTACTTTAGGTTCATTTCCTCTCATCAAGGCAGTTGGCAGCAAAACCTACGTTATGTTGATTTGACACCTTCATGCATTTTCTTTCACCTCTGCATTTCTCATTCTAGCAAGAGTTCAAAAAGGAAACCATTTAGTCTGCCTTGTGTTGTTCCAAACCTGCATGACTTTCTTTCAGGTACAATCAGAGGTCACGTTAACCGAAAATTTTCCGTCATTGACGGAATTTTTTTTGCAGTGACGGAAAAATCTGAAGGCCGTCCGTCATTTTGACAGATTACACTGAGGCTGATGTAACTGTTATTCCCACCCCTGTCCAGTTGGTGGTGAGTGTGCTCCAGTGTGGCAGCAGAGCACGAGTTCAGTCTCCAGAATAAAATGAAAACGATGCATTTGATTACACACAGGCGAGCACCCAATTTCGTACATAAAGTATGTTGTAATATTAAATCATGACTATGTGGAGTGACATACGACGTGACTGCAGATCTCAGAGGAACACTTTATCAGTTAAAAAAAAAGTTTTCTGGCAATAGAGACAACTGTTTTCAACATTGATAATAATAAGAAATGTTTCTTGAGCAGCAAATCAGCATATAAGAATGATTTCTAAAGGATCATGTGACCCTGAATACTGGAAATTTCAGCTTTGCCATCACAGAAATAAATTAAATTTTTAAATATATTAAAATAGAAACCTGTTATTTTAATTAGTAATAATATGTCACAGTATTACAGTATTTCTGATCAAATAAATGCAGCCTTGGTGTGACTTCTTTCAAAAACATTTAAGTCCAATTTATAATAATAAAGTTATAATACTTATATTTACATAATTAAGTTTCTAATCCAGTTCGTTTTGTTTTAAATGGTTTGTTTTGTTATTTTTTTTGCTGACTATCAAGTTTATGGTCAACGAATGGCTTTTCTGAGGTATAATGTTATGTGACATTGTTTCCAACACTGATTGAACTGACGTGATGCAGATTTCGGTAAGCTACTGTATCTTGCAACATATTTTCTGATGTTCATTCATGTTTATTTCGTTCTGTAAAGTAGTAAAGAGGAAGGGATGATCGCGTTCACTCACGATCCGCGACAACTGTTCAAGATGAAAACTGAAAAGTGACGCACGGTCTTTGTTCAACTTTTTTTTTATAATATAAATAAATGCATAGCCTAGGTCCATTTGCTTATCCTGTAAGCTTGTGAATAAAAATGAAAATGTGGACAAAAAAAAGAAACTATTAAACGTCTTATTCCCAGCTAACAGAATTTTGTTATAAGAACGTTCTCTAAATATTCGGTGTTGGTTCTGGGAACAATAAAAACGTCCAGTTTTCTTGACGTTACAGGAAGGTATAATGTTCCTCAAACGTTCTTTCAAATGAATTTTGATTTAAAATTCAACATTGTAGGAACGTTGATTTGTAACATTCCAAGAACATAAAATGTACAGTTTCCTTAATGTTAGTAGAATGTTATTTGAAGGTTAGTATCATGTTTCTGAAACATTCTTTCAATCATTCAAACACCTGCTGTGAACAAGCACTGAAAGAAAGAGAAATAAAAACACTAACTTTCTTCAGCCACAGCCTTAGCTGAACTGAAGATAAAAGACATTAAATCCCTGAAGATCTGATTAAACAACTCCACAAACAGCATTACCAGCTTCACTTATTACTAACCAGACTGATTTTATTTCTGTCACGTCTACAGAAGCTCTTATTGAGAATTACCAGAAGTTTAGATGTTTCGTTTGAGGTCACCATCATGGAGACTGGTGGTTGCTTTAGTTGAGCTCTTGACCCCTAACTATTATAGAGTTGCTTCTTTATCAGCAATCGCAGGTGTTTTCAGAAAACATTTCTGCATTGATAAATCAGATCAACATGTCTGTTTTAATAACAGACAAATGACTGCATTAAAGTGGTTTAAACAACTGCTTTTTTTTCTGTAATTGCTAACTTAAGAAATTGAAATGCTGTATGAAACTCAAACAATGTGAAAAATATCATTTGCAACACTGTCATTGTTAACTTTTTGTTTAAAACATGTTTTGTCATTTATACACTCACAGACATCAACATTCGGCATATGAAACACAACAATGGTGACATGCTTCATGCCAGCATACAAAACACATTCATGTCTCCCAGCATGCATTGCGACATGAATAAATTATGCAGCTGAATTTTTTTTTATTGTCACCATTGTTGAGGTTTGTATGATGAGTGCTGATGTCTAAGTGTGTCGTTTTTTAACTTCTAAATAGTTTTGGGCAATCCAACATAATTTATAGTGTAACATAATTTATTATTTCCTTTTCACATAACACTTCAATACCAAGTAAAGAAAACTACAAAAAAAAGCAGTTGTTTAAACCACTTTAATGCAGTTGTTTGTCTGTTATTAAAACAGACATGTTGATCTGATTTATCAATGCAGAAATGTTTTCTGAAAATACCTGCAATTGCTGATAAAGAAGCAACTCTATAATAGTTAGGGGTCAAGAGCTCAACTAAAGCAACCACCAGTCTCCATGATGGTGACCTCAAACGAAACATCTAAACTTTGTTAATTCTCAATAAGAACTTCTGTAGACGTGACAGAAATAAAGTCAGTCTGGTTAGTAATAAGTGAAGCTGGTAATGCTGTTTGTGGAGTTGTTTAATCAGATCTTCAGAGATTTAATGTCTTTTATCTTCAGTTCATCTAAGGCTGTGGCTGAAGAAAGTTGTAGTTTGTGTTCTTATTTCTCCTTCTTTCAGTGCTTGTTCATAGCAGGTGTTTGAATGATTGAAAGAATGTTTCAGGAACATCATACTAACCTTTAAATAACATTCTACTAACATTAAGGAAACTGTACATTTTATGTTCTTGGAATGTTACAAATCAACATTCCTACAATGTTGAATTTTAAATCAAAATTAAGTTGAAAGAACATTTGAGGAACATTATAACTTATAAAAACTTTCCTGTAACATCAAGAAAACTGGACATTTTTAATGTTCCCAGAACCAACACTGCATATTTAGAGAACGTTCTTATAACAAAATTCTGTTAGCTGGGTTATCATTAAAATTTAAAAATTAAAAGGACGGGTAATAATTGATTATGACGGAATTTTTACTATATCCTGTCCATCAAAATGACGGACAGTGCGAAAGTCTAACGCGACCTCTGGGTACAATGTCTCTCGTGTTTTTTCCATACAGTAAATGTGAAAGGGAACCGTGGCTTTTGTTCCAACAAGGACAAAAACGAGGTCCAAAAAAGAAAAAGCACCATTAAAGTAGTCTGTATGACTTATAATATATACAATAGCTTTGTGTGACAAAACAGACTGAAATTTAAATCTTATTCAGTGTTGCTTCTCAAGTTAATTTGCAGTGCTGTTCAAAAGCTTGGGGTCGGTAAGATGTTTTAATGTTTTTGAAAGTGTCTTGTGCTCATCAAGGCTGCATTTAGTTTATCAAAAATGCAGTAAAAAAAAAACAAACAAACAAAAAAAAAGATATATTCTGAAACATTACTATTTAAAATAACTCTTTTCTGTTTTAAAATGTAATTTATTCCTGTGATGCAAAGCTGAAATTTCAGCATCATTACTCCAGTCTTCAGTGTCACATGATCCTTCAGAAATCATTCTAATATGCTGATTTAAAGAAACATTTCTTCATTATTATCAATGTTGAAAACAGTTGTGCTGCTTAATATGTTTGTGGAAAACATGATACCTTTTTTCAGGATTTTCTGATGAATAGGAATTTCAGAAGAACAGTGTTTATTTGAAATAGAAATCTTTTGTAACAGAAATTTCTTTATCCTCACTTTTGAACAGTTTAATATGGAAACTTGTTTCCACCACTGAATAAAAAATAAAAAAGACAATTGCGTCTTTTTATCTCGCAATTCTGACTTTTTTCTTAGAATTGCATGATATAAAGTCGCAATTGCGAGTTATAAAGTCAGAATTGTGAGTTTTAAATTCAGAATTGCGTAATATAAAGTCAGAATTGTGAGATATAAACTATATTTTATACAAAACTGTATTTTGATTCAAGGACTTTTATTTATATATATATATATATATATATATATATATATATTTAACAGGAAAATAAGACAAAAGTACTTGTTCTGGAGTGCTTTAAAACATGCCACATCACGATCCATCGTTCCAGATTTAATGTCAAACATCACTGTTTGCCGCATGTCCCACATGACCAATAGTCATTGATGGAGCTATATGCTTCTTTGGTGCTTTTTTGTGCCTTCCAATTCACTTTTGTTGTATGAAAGAACAGCCAAGACATTCTGCAAATGAACTCCTTTTGTGTTCCACCAAAGAAAGAAAATCATGTGGGTTTGGAATGACATCACTGAAGTATCCTTAAGAATCATTAGTAGATAGTGAGAAATGAACTGCATACAACTGCAGACAAAAAAATGATCCATATATGGCATTAGTTCATCAAATTCAATTCAATTCCCTCCATCTGAACTCGTGGCATGTCAGTTGTCATAGCACCTCATTCCCCTGTCAGACATCAGTCAGAGCTGTGGAACAAGAGCTCTAAATGTGCCAAATATCTGCTCTCCTCTGCAGACTCAGACGACGAGCACAGTAACTGTGGGATCTCCCCTTCTTCACTGGCAGACATTGCAGCCGCTGCATCTGTACCTGATGCAAACTAGCAGCTCCATGTCCTTTCTGCAGGACTCCAAATCCTGTACTATGCTGTCACCTGGTGGTTCTTTTTTATTATTCATCTTCTTTTTTTGGGGGGGATGTTTTCTTTCTTGAAATCACATCTTTCTGTCTCTGATGGACAATCTTCGTTTTTTTTTTTCATACTTTTTTTAATTCACATCTGACTTTAAGGATGTATGCCAAGTTGTGGTTCAGAGATGCACAAAACCATCAGAGAACTGAGACTTTGGCGCAATGCATAGTGTGCGGTGGCTTTTAGAAACTCTAAATGAAGATGAAATGTGTCCCGTGTCATGGCTGTGGAAACCATCCCAGCTGATGTTCTTCCCCCGGGGACGGCACAACATCTGCCGACCGCTCAAGCGCCAAACCTGTACAGACAGTGAACGGAGAACTTCAAAGAACTTCAGTCCCTCAGAGCGCTCATGCCACCAGATCACCTTCAACGAGCCGTCGCTTCAAAGAATGTCTGCAGAACTGCTGTTCATTTACCTCTTATTTTTATCATTGTTTGTGTTAGTTGTAGATTTGATGTTGCTGTCGTCCTGTTTTAATGTTAATACTGTACAGTTTCCATCATGTGTGTCCTCTGTACATTCAGGAGCTTCTTGTGATTGAGGGTTTGATCGTTAGTTTAACGGCCCAAAATCCTTCGACAATATCCTTTGCCAATGTCACTTTGATCGTAAAAGATTTTTCAAATCATTGTGATTGATTATCCACACAAATAATAATCAGTTCTGTCACAATATGGCATAATTTTGATAAAATATTCAAATGATGTTTTAGTATGTGATTTGCACAACATACATCTATATCAACTGGATATTGCGAAATTACAGAAAGAAAATAAATGCATATACAGTTGGGTAAAAAAAAAGAAAAAAAGGCTGAGACTACATTGAAAATCTGGGATTTTTTTGCAAATGAAAAGAACATTTAAAGGGATAGTTCACCCAAAAATGAAAATTATCCCATGATTTACTCACCCTCGAGCCATCCTAGGTATATGACTATCTTCTTTCAGACGAACACAGTCTGAGATATATTTAAAAATATCCTGGCTCTTCCAAGCTTTATAATGGTAGTGAAGGGGGCCCAGATTTTGAAGCACAAAAAAATGCATCCATCCATCATAAATATAATCCACTCCAGGGGGTTAATAAAGGCCTTCTGAAGCAAAATGATGGGTTTTTGTAAGAAAAATATACATATTTAAAACTTTATAAAGTAAAATAACTAGCTTCCACCCGACAAAAAAGTTGACTTGCGCCAAATGAGTAACAAAGGGTTACTCTTCCTCTGCAAATCGATGTGTACAGCCATCTGTCGGAAGCTAGTTATTATAGCTAATAAAGTTTTAAATATGGATATTTTTCTACAAAAACCCATCGCTTCGTTTCAGAAGGCCTTTATTAACCCCCTGGGGCTGTATGGATTATATTTATGATGGATGGATGCACTTTTTTTTTTTTTTTTTTTTTTGTCTTCAAAACCTTTCACTATCATTATAAAGCTTGGTAGAGCCAGGATAGTTTTAAATATATCTCTGATTGTGTTCGTCTGAAAGATGGCTAGGATGGCTTGAGGGTGAGTAAATCATAGGATAATTTTCATTTTTTAGGTGAACTATATCTTTAAGGATTTAGAAATACAAATGTTATGGTGTAAAATGAGGAAGATATATTTAATTAGTAATTATTAATGTACACTTTTTTTAACTTTTTACTCAAATTGTTAATATTTACATTATAATTTTTAAATATTTCAACTTTTTTTGCATTAAATTGAACAACTGATTTTCTTTTATTATGAGCCAAATCTGTTGGGCCAATTTTTCTCTCAAACCTCTCCAACCATTGTCAGCTCTTTGAGACCTTAAAAATGTAGTAAATGTAATTATTTTGACATTAGGTTGTATTTTGAATTTTCTTCTATTTTTGTATTTGATGTATATAAAAGATTATATTATTTATGAAGTGTTTATAGGGAAATTTGGTATGAACAATGAACAATATACATTAATTGTTGAAGGTGTGCTATTCATGCTTACTCAAATCTCTGAGAGAATTGACAGAGATAAAAAGAGATCTTATTTTTGTTTTTCAATCTGGTAAATGAAGAAATAGAATAAAGCATGAGCATCTTGATGCGTTAGATGCTGCATGCTGATATTAGTCTTTAGTTCACTGTCCTAGCGAGGTATTTATGTCTCTGTCTGTGCCGTTTCTTCTCAGAGTGTGTTCACACACAGTATAATGCACCTGTTCATGTGAATCTTTCTGTATATTTCATACATAAATGGTAAAATGTAGAAAACAACAAAAAAAGAAAAACAAACAAACAAAAAAAAAAAACATGAAGGCCTCCTAATATAGGCTGTTATAAATAGGCAGCGAAATCCTGTGTAAATGTCTCTGTTGCCTCAACCAAAGATGATTATAATGTCTGTACGTCATTTAACTGGAGGTCATTGCAAGCCATCATTCATGCATACTTATATGGTTAGAAAGAAAGATACAAAAAGAAAGAAGCGTTGTTGCCTTAAATCTGTTTTTCCTGATCGTGTCATTCGTGTTCATCTTCCTGTTTAGTTGTCCTTGGTTCTCAGTCATGACACATATCTTGAGCTTTCTATTTTTTGTGCTTGTGTCAACGTTTTCTTCAGATCTGAAAGACATCTCGAAGAGATCTCATTTATTTTACTGGAAAAGCTCAAGTTCAGTCAGATGTGAATGTTTGTGTTGCTCTTCTCAGCTGTGCTGCTGAACTTTGCAAAGCTCATTTAGATTGGTTGATGCTGTGCCATTATAAAATATCATTTTTTTAGCCAGTTTTTATTTTGTGTTTTATTTTGCCCCTCCTCTCCTGTTAAATTTCCACACACTCTTAAAAATAAAAGTTTTTTATTGTCATTGATTGTTCAGTGAAGAACCTTTAACATCTTCATAGTGGGAAAGGATTCTATAATAAGAATTATAAAATGTTCTTCACACTAAGAATAAAATGGTTGGTTACACGATTTCAATAGTCCACTTTAGACATTCTACTAACTATAAGTAACTTTGCAACTACATGTTAACTAACTCTTATTAGAATATTAGTAGACTGTTAGGTTAGGGTTCGGGTTAGTAGAATAAGTTGACATACTTGCAAAGTTAATTATAGTCAGTAAAATGTCTGTTGGGGGAGCATAAAATGGAGCATCAGAATGTGTCAAAGTGTTCGCAGATATTAAGCAGACAGTCTACTAATACTCTGATGACTTCTAGTTGACATGTAGTTGCAAAAGTTACTCCTAGTTAGTAGAATGTCTAAAGTGGACCAACGAAATAAAGTGTTACCAAATGGATCTTATAAGAACCGCTCAATGAAAGTTTATTTGGGGAACCAAAAATGGTTCTTCTATTGTAAACCCCTCTTTTGAAATGGATTATGATAGTTATACATAATAGTTCTCTTTGATTATAACTGTTTTTAGAACTTTCTTGCCTCTCAAATCTTGAAATATCAGCAAAGTCCTTTTTAACCTCATGCTTAGACTCAGAATGTGAGATTATTTAAGTGAAATGCTGTACATTTATAGAATATTGATGAGTAAATATGGCACAGTAAGATTTTGCCTTAATGAGTGTTTACTTCTGCTTTGTAGTAACTGTCATGTGTTCACCTCATTTGAGTACATATGTGTTTGTCAGGAAACCTGTTAATGTCAAAACTAAGCTATTTTTTATGTATTTTTTTTTTGGTTTGAAATCCTCATGTACAGTGTACCTTCTCTGTCACTCAAACACAGATAAGTTTTCATTAGTAAAATAAAAGAATATTCTGATCAGCAGTGCATAAATCATATGGTGCTGTGCAGCCATCTGTTGGCCATCTAGTGTACTGCATCACTGTAGTCAAACTCTTAGACATTTTTATATCCAAACAAATTGTTTCATTTACCTTTTTATTACTTCACAGAGATTAATTTGTCATGATATTGTTTTAATCTTAATTTTATTGTTTGTATGTTTGTTTTTTCTACATTAATGTCTGTTGATGCATTCATTACTTTTTATTTCAAAAAGAAAAATATCAAATCATAAGGCAGGTGTGGTCATGTGATCATGCTTGTTTCGATGCTCCTTAATTGCACTTTTGTGACAATAAATCTTTACTCAAAGGGCTCAGATGATGAGTTTGAGTCTTTATTTTGGTATATTTGAACTTTGTTTTAAAAATGTACAGAAACTAATAGTTCAGCCTCCTCATTAAGATTCTGCTCTGTTTTTTGCAGCTCCGACCCGTCGCAAATACCACCTGGTCAGATACAGTAAAAAACCCAGTTACTGTGCCAACTCCTACTTGCCCTCCCGCCCGCAGAAAGAGGACATCAAACCCACAGACCCCCGTAGCAAGGCCAGACATCTCCAGAGCATCTCTCTGAGACGGGGGAGGTGACCCCATCTACAGCACTGCACACACTTGAGTCTCTTTCACACACAGCAGTAGGCCTGTTCTGCAGTGATGCTATTTCAGTTCAACCCAAAATCAAAAGAGAAAAGAAATTATATTTTGCATAAAGACAACACAATAAGATTGTTTGCATTGTGACATTATTTTTTTTCAAAAATTAAGCAGTTTCCCTAAAGATTCTTATTACTGTAGTGTATCTGGATATTTTACCTATGAGTTTTTTTAAATAAAATGTTTATTTCTAATTGTATATAATTAATAATGTAATTAATAATTAAAGTAATGTTATACATATATATATATATATATATATATATATAGAAAAAAATTATATATATAAACTAATGTAATTGGGACGTAAAATCTGCTTAATTGCAATACTTTATGACATTAATAACATTATACATAATGTTAATGTAATTATATATATATATATATTATTATTTATTTATTTTTATATATAATATTTATTATATATTCAATATTTATATATATATAAAATAAATAATATAAATATAATTATATATATATAAATAAATAAATATTATTAAATATTAAAAAATATAATTATATTAACATTTTATATATAATGTTATTAATGTCATAAAGTATTGCAATTAAGCAGATTTTACGTCCCAATGTATATATGTATTTTTTTTTTTTTTTTAAATTGCAATTGCAAATTTAATTATTAATTAATGTTATTTACAGTATATATTTAAGGGTTTTAATATATATATCCTGTATATTTATACTATATATATTTTTTGCATTACCATAATGAGAATTAGGGAGCAAAATCTGCTTAATTGCAAAATATAATTTCTTTCCCAGCTTTTTTGATTTTGGGGTGAAATATGACCTAAACATGTTCTTATCAGGTTTCTTGAGATTTACATAGTTAATGTAACCTGCTGTACAAACATAATCTTACACTAACACACCTGTACATGTACCATGTATATACTATACTGAGCATCGCTTTCAGAATTATTATAATAGTTCTGCTGGTTAATTTAGACGATATGACATATGAATGATGACCAAATTCACACTATTCCAACATTTATGCTGCAATGTTCATGATGTAATTAAATGGATGTTGTTGGCTTCACTGTAAGTTGGGTTTCTTCAGCATAGAACTCGAATGACGACATGACAACACAAAAAAATATCTGCAAAACCTACATTTAATGAAGGCTCAGCCAACGATCAAAAATAACACTAACAACAACAAAAACTGAATGTTTTGCAACACATCTACTTCTTCATCTCCTTCTCCTCATCCTCCTGATGAATCATTCGTGCCTCTGTCTTCATCAATCTCACGCCTGCGAAAGAAAAACGCAAGGAACTGAGACAAAGAGACAGCGAGAGATGGATGGAGAGGGTGTGAGGGTGATGGATGAGTGAAAGGATGAGAAATCAAAGTCTTGCCTGGTATGAGTGGAGGGCTGTTGAGTACGGGAGTGTCTTTCCTGCGGGGTTTCTTCTGTCCCAGTTTGTCCTGCTGATGTTCCTCGGAGCTGTGCTTCTGATTGTCCATTTCAGCGTTCCCATCTGCAGGAGAATATTTCAGAAACAGGTTCACACGCACTGGTTTGTATGTATCAGTCAGACTGTCGCCTTCTGTTACCGCCTTAATAGTCCCGGTGGATGCTGTTCACCTAAATTTTGACCCTTCCATTGTCATTATGTATTTCTTTTCCTTAAAAAAACAGATATACATGTACAAATGCGTTGGGAAAAAAACCCTGCGGTACTCACAGAGATGTTCGTGCATGGTGAGTGTGTGTTCGGCTTTGTCTGAGAGTGACCTCACACAGTCAGTGGACATGCTCCCCACAGCAGTCTGTTCAGGTATCAGATAACAGCTCGTGTTCAACACACACACACACACACACACATACATGACAAAGGCTCTGTCATATTTACTGGAAAGCATATTTATTGGATTTGAGAATGGTAGCAAACTGATTAAACAAAAGCAGCTTCTCGCTTCATGAAATGATGATCATGTTATTGGTCTTTGGGCTCTGAATTTAATATTATTATTGTTAATTATGTCATTGCAAAGCATGATACTTAAATGCATCACATTAAATTAAAAAGAAACAGATTCATCACTCATTATGTGTTTAATTCAATGTTAAAATTATTTTTTCAAGGAAAATAAGTACTTTCTATACATGACAAAAAAAAACTGCAATATTTGCATTTGAGGCTCAATCAGCAATTAAAAAAATAACACCAACAGCAATGAAAAACAGGTTTTGGGACACAAAAACATCTACTTTCTATTATTAAAATACTTTTATTTTAAGGCCTTTTGAGCACTGATGAATATTATTATTGCATTTATTCACATGCAAAGTAAGATACTCATTAATAATACTTAAAAACATCACAATTATATCTATAAAGTATATACAGAAAATATATAAAGTATATTAATTTGATGTATGCATCTAAAATTAAAACATACTGCATCATAAATAGCCCATATATGTATGTATGGACTGTACATTTTATAAATGACAATAAAGTTGGCCTATATTCTAAATTATTGTGTATATATATATATATATACACACACACAAACATACATACAATATTTTAAAATATACTTTGAACAGTCTACATTTTAAACATTTTATTTAAATATAATGTATTGCTAAAATATTTTAATATTTATGTTTAGATTCAGAAAAGAACTAAAGAAGTGAATTAAAAGAAAGAGAGAGGGGCCTTACCTCGGTACAGCAGAGAGACGGAGCGAGTGCAGGCCAGATCAAAGACAGGGGTTATGTACTTTAGGAGGAGGGACCTCCTCCAATTCTGTCTCCATTAGAGCCTGTTGTCATGGTGACAGGGGTCCTTGTCATGTGTCAGTCATCCCAGCTTCCACGAACGCACGTCATCGAGGTAAATGAAACAACTTCAGCACTTTCTGCAGTGATTTAAACACGCTGGTTTGTTGAGCTAGATTATGTTAAAACAGAATGTTGTCAATGCAGTGATTCCGACTGAGTGATTTGCTTGTAATTTGTGTCCATCTACATTTAATTAAATCATACCACATCATAAATAATAATATTTAAGATAACAATAAACCATTTCTGCAATTTGTGACGCATCCACACTCACCACAACTCATTACGAGCACAATGGAGAGCGTGAACAAGAGAAAATGAATAATAATGGAAAACAATGTGGACATATTGTTTGCTGACAGGCTTTGATGTCTTTCTATTCTCCTCTGATGTGAATGGTGTTTCCTCCTCCCATGTGGAGTGTGTATGGAGAGTGTGTGAAGTGGTTTTGTTGATTTTTCATGCACCTTCATCCTTGTCTACCCAGTTAAACACGGCACTTGTTAAACCATTCATATGCCAACCAAAGCAAGGGAGCGTCTGTCAAGAACATAAATGTAAACGTTAAAACCTGATCTAACTAGATAAGGATAGCAACTTTGTGCCGGCCCAGATCTGGCTCACATCTGCCACGCATGGTATGATGATCTGGGCCACATGTGGAATGGAATAATGGCAGCTGGGCACCTGTTTGCCAAATCTGAGCCACAAGCAGGCCATAGCAATGCCACATGTCAGCCAAGGGAAAAGAAATACACCGGAACTGGACCTTATCTGAGCCACAAAATCTTTATATATTATTTATAGAATCATCTTAGCATTAACAAGCCTGTAACAAGCAGAATCACTGAAGGAAAGAAGAGAACAGAAAAAAGAGACAAACAGAAACACAAGAGCTACAACTGACTACACTGAAATCAACTGAAGATAAAAGAAGACATTAAATCTCTCCAGATCTCAGCAGAGGAGGGTTAATTCTATAAATAATATATAAAGATTTTGTGGCTCAGATAAGGTCCAGTTCCGGTGTATTTCTTTATTCTTGGATGACATGTGGCATTGCTATGGCCTGCTTATGGCTCAGATCTGGCAAACAGGAGCGGTCCACCCCAGGTCCCATCATTGTGGTCCAGATCATTATACCACACGTGGCAGATGTAGGCCGGATCTGGGCCGGCACAAAGTTGCTATCTGGGGTGGTACTTTACACATGATCCCTAAGCGCTGAAAGAGCCGTTAAACGTACGACTCATTCTCACAAAATTTTTAAATTCTGAAACTTTATTTGATAAAATTTACTTTAGTTTAGGGTGTAGTACAACAATTCTGAAATAAAAAAATATTTTTTTCTGACATCGTATTTGAGGAACAACGTGTTTTTGATAATGTTACCAACAGGTAAGTTTTGTACAGTAGCCTATTCCATTATGTTCACACTTGTAAAGTTCAACAGTTTAGCACTGTTGCAGGTCAGAACAGTTTGTAAGCAAAAAGTAAGTTATTTTTTACAAGCTGTAACATTCAACAAAACCATTTTTAATTTTGGTTATTGCATAAGTTTTTACAGACGACTGCTATGACTAATGTGTGATGTATTACGCCACAGTATTTACTCAATTGTGAATTCTATGAATGCCAAACCTACTGAAACAGTGTTGAAATAGCAACAAGAATTTTGGTTAGTAGCCAGTTTATAAGTCCCAGTACTATATATTCTATATAATGCTATATAAACTGGCTACTGAGAAAGCCTTACTGTATTTGTAGACCACTATTATATGGTTTGCCAATGTCTATGATGATTCCCCATTGGGAAAACACAATTTCTTTAAATTTCACCAACATTTTTAAATGAAATATTTATAACTTTATATTTATTCATAATATTTATTTTTATTTAAAAGTACTGACATTTTCAGCAGCAAATGACACTGTTTCCTGAGATTAGGCCATAACTCTTGGAGAGCGTTTCAGGAACCATCAGATCATTGTCAGCATTGCCAGCACTGTGTCATCCACTGGAGGAGAAAGGAAGCTCTTCTTCAGGAGAGCAGCAGTTTCCTTATATGGTCAGTGCAGCACCACAATGAAGTTAAATGGTTTATTACAGACAAGAGATAAGGAGAGAGAGGGAAGGAGGAGGCTCGTGCTACATAGAGAGATGTGTGTGCACATAAACTCATCTGGACACATGACAATGGTTAATATATATACATATTTCTTTATTAGTTCTGAACTCAAGAGTCAGCACAAAAAAATGACAAGGATCTTCAGGTCTTCATCACTGCATGGCTGCATTACTACAACAAAACAAAGGCCAGAATTATCCATTTTGTATGTTGTCTGCATTCAAAAACAAAATCTTATTAGGTTCATATCCCATTAAAATATTTTGTCTTT
Source organism: Mylopharyngodon piceus (assembly GCA_039654765.1). NCBI lineage: Eukaryota > Metazoa > Chordata > Actinopteri > Cypriniformes > Xenocyprididae > Mylopharyngodon > Mylopharyngodon piceus. Next base: position 4,606,545 of record CM077444.1, on the reverse strand, counting down.
TAGTTAAACTTTTTTCAGGTATAGACATTAAAAATGCCAACAGCAATGAAAATTGTGTTAAGGAGTCATTAAATATAATTTTGATTTCAGACTAAAGACAAAAATAATACAAACCTTCTTATTCTAGTGAGTTACTGTTGATTGAATGTTGTAATGAATTTTTCAGCTGAAAGATAAAAGTGCACGGTTAACAACACTTGGGACATTTAACCATTATCAGATGCAATTATTCTGATGAGGATATAAGATATTCTTACACTTTTAATAAAAGCTACAAAGTCCAGCCTGTCTGGTTTGCAATTGGCCTCCCACTGGGTTTGACAAGGGAACCGCTGTGGATCTTGACATGCTGCTCCCTGATTCCCATGACAGGTTCCGTGATGATGGTGACACCTCTGTGGACTGGACGTCACGGGCAGCAGGCAGCATTGAATGGCCACGCTCCTGGTTGAGGCGGGTTCTGAATGGGGTGTATTAGATGGGGTAATTCGTAGTTGGGTGCACAGCTGAGACTGTTCATCCATGAGCCGATTCAGCTTCTATAAACAACAGTACAGGGATAAAACAAATGCTGTTCTGTTATCCATTTCACATTTCACTGCTGAAGGATGTTGGTTGATAAAGCGGGTTCAAATTCACACTTGAAATAGTTTTGCCCTATATTTGAAATATTTGGAACATGGTTGTCAATTTTTGTGGCATTTTTTGCCCCAAGTCATAGTTAATTTCCCATAAACCATATTTAAAGGGTTAGTTCACCCAAAAATGAAGCTTCTGTCATTAATTACTCGCCCTCATTTCGTTCCAAACCCGTAAGACCTTCATTCATCTTCAGAACACAAATTAAGATATTTTTGATGAAATCCGAGAGCTTTCTGATCCCCCATAGACTGCAACGCACAAAAAGTATTCTCGTCGCTTCATAACATTAAGGTTGAACCACTGGAGTCACATGGACTATTTTAATGATGTCTTTACTGCCTTTCTGGGCCTTAAAATGGGTAATTGCGTTGCAGTCTATGGAGGATCAGAAAGCTCTCGGATTTAATCAAAAATATCTTAATTTGTGTTGCGAAAATATGAACGAGTTTTACGAGTTTGGAACGACATGAGGGTGAGTAATTGACAGAATTTTAATTTTTGGGTGAACTAACCCTTTAATATTTAGTGTATATGAGTAGATTTAATACCATTTTGATGCTATCATCATAGTGATGCACCAGATCGGACAGCTGCTGTTCAAGCGTACCCGCTTCCTGTTTGACAGCTGCTCGTAGCTTCAAAACATCTTCCACTTCCTCCCTGAGACACAATATCAGTTTTAAACACTGTACAACACAGCAAAATACATCCTATTGAGAAGCCCTATAAAATCAGTGAGATCCATTATGACAGTAGAGTTCACCTGTGGGAGTCTGACAGAGATCCGAGCACTGATGCTTGTTCCTCTTCTAGTCTTGCTTCAATTTCCGTCAGAACTGTTCGGAACTTCCTCAAACATTTCACCATGTCTTCAAGCTCATCCAGGGAGTACTAGAAAGTGAAAGAGAAGGATATTGTTGGGAGAGATACATTCCATAACCTGGAAAAAATGTGGTCTTTAAAGTTAAACAGCTGGTTTATTGCTAGAAGCAGGTTAGAACGTGTTCCCCACATCTTAACCAAAGCGATCCTCCAGTGTTAAACATGATAAGATGGTCTACCATGTTGACATTAGTCCCATCAGCTGGTAGTCTGGTCGACCAGCTTAAACCAGGGTTATTATAGTTAAAACCAAAACCATAACTGAAAGAAATGAGGAGGATGCAAGCGTGGATGTGAGTAAAAGGGGTTTTCGTGTGTGTACTTAAAGGCTGTGAAGATTCTGAAGTGGTCAGTGTTCGCTACTGTTTTCCATTACACATGCAAATGAACTATACAAATTCAAATGAACCTCATTAAACAAGCAGTGCACAAAGCTTTTAATCTCAGATGTTTAAGGGATAGAAGAGTATTTCTCAAAATAGAAATGTTTAATCTTAGTTTGTTCTTAAAATCAGAGGAAACATTTAGCGGTAAAGAACCTATGGAACTCCTTACTTCAAAGGAGGATCACCTCCAACATTTATCAGGATGAGCTTGGTGGAACCAAAAACAATGGGCCTCATGAAACAGCAGAACAAATTTCTGTGTAACTCGACACGTTACAAAAATGATTACGCATAAATTCATATGTAAACTGCCTACGTATTACGAATGCAACATTTTATGCGAAAATGGTTTAAATGATTAACAAAGAAAGATTTTCATGAATGAGATCCATTGAAGCATAATGACACACCAAGAACCAGTGTTGTCAAGTCCGCGGTTTTCCTGTGGAATTGGGCTACTTTAACACTGTTGCCACGGGTTGTTTTTCATGTCCACGGGTTGAAGTGACCCCAAATAACATGATATTTAGCCCCTGGAATGCAAATTTTACCAGGGAAACCCCGCCAAAAAAACCCCCGGAACACGATTTGGCTAGTTTTGGGGTAGTTTTGAGTAGCAATTGACCCTTTGCCGGGAGTTTGATTGACAGGCGATCTAACCAATCATAACGCAGAATCCGCCATTTTGTCCGACAAAGCAGTCAGGGGAGTTGGTAGATTAACGTTGGTGGACTTGAACTTGAAAAATGATGTGTATTGATGTCTTTCTGTGGTTGAAATGTGGTTCATTCATGTTTATTTGATGATATAAATTAACTAGTAAGAAGAGATGATCGGTTCATGAGCCGCTTGATCTGAGGTGCTACAGCGATCTGTCACGACACATTAAAGAGCCACAAAACGGTATTTATTGTTCAAATTTCTTTAAAAATTACAAATTTTGAAATTTGAGACTTTCATATCAAAAGTAACCTGCTCTGCCTTGTCTGTCGATACGTTGTCGGTGTCCTCTTTGCTCCGCAATGTATTTTTCACTGTGAGAACATGATGTGGCGTGAGAGAGGCATGGCTTGTCGGACATAGCAACAGTAACTAAAGGAGGCGGGTCTTTGCAAACGGTCAATTGGGTGAGTTTTGTTGTGAAAACCTGGCAACCCTGCCAGAGTAATGATTTACAGTATGTTATGGCCGATAACCAATAAATGACTGGTATTAAAATGCATACTATTTATAACATTTTGTCTAAATATATTAAACAGTTACAGATGCTACAATTTAATTTAGGCATCACACTTTTTAATGTACAGTATGAAAACTGGATATTCTTTTTGCTAAAGATTCCATTTAACAGTGTTATAAGTTTTTTAAAAAGATGAATTCAAGCCTGTGTTAGATGATAAAAATAGGGAAAATGAGCTTGTAAAATTAAATATTCAATACTGACCAATATTGATATGATAATTTTAAAAATAGTCAACATGTTACCTATATATTGTGCATTCCTAAAAATTTTAAATGTACATTATACAGCATGATAGTAATTTTACAAAGCTGTTCATCATAGTGTAGGATAATGATTATTTGTAAAGCAACTTCTACTTACAGGCAGACTGGAGGACAGCTCAGGTTGAGGTTTTGCCCAGCTGTCATAGTTGATTTGAGACCCACAGTGGAAACATCGCTGCGCCCCTGCCCACAATGCGCCCTGCAATTTGTGATCCTCCTCCTCGTACGACAGTCCCGTGTCTAGAGATATCGACCGTGCACGGAAACTTCCAAGATCGCCAGAACATTCCACAGAGTTCCACAAGTGAGGAGGAGATGTGTCCACAGATGTGAACGGCGTGTGTGTGGTGGGTGTCTCTGCCGTTCCCGAGTCATTATTCGTGATAATGTCAGACCTCTTGGAGAAAGATTCTCTCCTACGTTCGAGTGCAGTGGGGGAAATACGTCCAACGGCAGCATCAGAGGTAACGGTTTTTCCCGGAGATTCCTGCATCAGATCCAATGCCGGATCTCGCTCGCCTACTTCGAGATGATTCGTAAAGCTGTCCACCTCATTTTCCATAACACCTGTCCTCAGATCAGTAGGCCACAAGCCTGAGTTTGTCTCAGCAGATTTCAGTTCCTCAAACAGGGACATGCCTTCTTTATAAACGCGTCGCTCTGGACTTTCTGATCCTTGCAGTCTGTCATGAATTTCAGTCTGATAACCAACAGGATCCATTTGAACAAAGTACGCTAGAGTGTAAACACCATTATTGCTAACTTTACTAATATCTGATGACAAAGAGTATTCTTTTTCAGTCATTATTCTCCTCAATTCTTCTGAGTCTGAGTCAAATATATTTCCAGAGTCTGCAGTTTCCAAAACAGTTTTTCCAGAGTGTGTCGTAGGTGAGTGTTTTTGGTTCGACTGCATTTCACAGTTCTGTTCATACGTGGGGGGATCCTCCGTCTCTCGCTGTTCCGATCTCTTCTGTTGACCTTCTGTGCTATCTTGCGATATTGCATTCAGCATCTGCAAAAAGCAGAAAGAGCACAGGAAATCAAACTATTCACAAACACACCCAAGCAAGTGTTAAGTATCCTTAAAGGGCCAATGCGTGGTTCCTGCTTCAGTAACAAGACCAAATGTAACTGCAAAAATAGTCACTTCAACAGCTACAGATATTGTTTCCAAACAGGTTTCCTAAACGCTCTGTTGTCAGATAGTCCGCTTCAAACTCAGCACTGTTTCAGCCAATATTGGTGGGCCGCTCAATGATACATTGTGACCTTTTTTGAAATATGGATGTCAGCACTAAGGAATGATTATGATATTAATTTACTATGGTATTTACCAAGGTACCTCAAAGAATATAATCATATTACCATTTGTTAATGAGAGAGCTAAAGTTTGTGTAAATCAAACGCCTTTTTATTATTTTGGGATTTCAGATGAGACAATGACAAAATATATATGTAAAAAACCTTTATTTGCACTTACAGACCAATGTGACCAATAAAAAAAAATTACGTCCACACATTTGTTACATCTACTTTTACTGGATAAAGCTACTGTAAATAATTTATGCACCACTAGCAATATGAAATGGAATTACACTACCATTTAAAAGTTGAAAGAAGTCTCTTATATGCTCACCAAGGCTGCATTTATTTGACCAAAAATACAGCAAGTACAGTCATTTACCGAGTTCACATGTTTATGTAATCTTTCAATGGAGTAGTAAATAAAAATATTTGGCTTGCTGTCCTTGGTGGAGGGACATAACATAATGGCAGATAAAAACTACGCCATGGCATCATTAAATACAGGTGCTTGAACCCTCTGCAGTATATAAAGAAAGAGCTGAAACATGTCTTACCTTCATGAGCTCGGGTCCAGGGTTGTTCTGCTGGGACAGCGCAGGTATGAAGGGCTCCTCTAGGAAGCCACTGCTGTCAGACTGACAACTGTTTGTTCTCATCACGTAAGACCCAATTCGTTCACCTACACGGAACCAAGAGCCATTAGCATGTGCCACATATCACAAGTGTTCAGAGGAACACTAAAGCCTCTTGATCAGACTAAACAAACAAGATCATTTTTCCATAGCACTGTGGTAAGGCGAACATTACCTCAACTGTATAGCATATAGCCTACTGCACACATGAAAATGACCGAACAATCTCATGAGTCATTTGCATAATATCAGAAATGGAAATTGTTCCATGTAAATTATTTGAATCCACAGTGGCTTTAAAAACTTTCGCTTTTCAAGAAGTAAAAGGAACATCTCTAATGAAAGTTTATGTTTTATTAAAACACATTCAAAAGGTATTGTTCACCCAAAAATCAAAATTATCCCATGATTTACTCACCCTCAAGCCATCCTAAGTGTATATGACTATCTTCTTTCAGACAAACACAATCGGAGTTATATTTTAAAATATTCTGGCTCTTCCCATCTTTATAATGGCAGTGAATAGTGCTCCTGATTTTGAAGTACAAAAAAGTGCATCCACCTATCATAAAAGATATCCACACGGCTACAGGGGGTTAATAAAGGCCTTCTTAAGCGAAGTGATGGGATTTTGTAAGAAAAATGTCCATATTTAAATCTTTATGAACTAAAATAACTAGCTTCTGGCAGATGGCCAACGCAAATTGACTTATGCCAAAAGAGTAATCTCTGACCTGAGGCATGACGCATTGATAAACGCGGAACCGCAGAGGATAGAGCAAAACAAAACACCGGTCACAAATTAGAAGTCTAAAAAAAGAATTTTAAAAGAGAAATATCAGAGGATTTTGATATAAGAGAAGAGGAGCTTGAGTTTTTTTGTTTGAACCACGAGAGGCGTCTAAGCTTACTCTACTTCTACATCCTACATCATACATCGCATCAGAAGTTACTCTTTCGGTGCAAATCAACTAGTTATTTTAGTTCATAAAGTTTTAAATATGGATATTTTTGGACTTCAAAATCAGGAGAACCATTCACTACCATTATAAAGCTTGGAAGAGCAATACAATCGAATTAATATAATTTTGATTGTGTTCGTCTGAAAGAAGATAGTCATATACACAGGATGGTTTGAGGGTGAGTAAATCATGGGATAATTTTCATTTTGGGGTGAACTATTCCTTTAAAAACAAATAATAATTATAAATTTGATCTTTTTCTGAAGTAATGCAGGTGTTCAAAGCTCGTCACTACAATTCCAGGGTGGTTAGCAGGGCATTGCTGTGTGGTTTTTAAAAAAAGACATGCACCTCCAGGATCCATTGGGCCATTGCAGCTTCCAGGAACGCTTCCTTCATCAAAACTCTGGATCTGAAAAACAGTCATCAACATTAGAAAGGGAACAATGTGGAAGTACGTACAGAGGATATCACTGCAGACTTAATACTTCACCTCTTCCAGCTCGAAAGATTCAACAGGTCGTTGCAGACTTCCCTCAGTTAAAGGCGGGACAAAATTGAGTTTCAGAAGGTCTGATGTTCCTCTTGCCATGGAGCTGTTTAGAACCGGCTCGGCCTCTGAATTAACACTCTGCTCCTCTTCTAGAGGGAAGAGATTGCTGTTGTCCGACATCCTTGTGCGTTTTGAAGGGATCCTTTTATCTGCTTTTGGTGTGCCAGTGGATTCTGGGCCAGATGGGGCTGAGGAGGTCATGGAAGGGAGCGTGTGCTGGTTCTGTGAGGTTTCGGCTTGGCTGAGGCTCTTTTTGGAGGCTCTACGCAGAATCATGGCCATACGTTTTCTCCTCTCCCGTGCCTCTGCAGACATTTGGGAAGCTGTAGATGTGTTTGCATCCTGAGAAGTGGCACCAACCAGAGAGGTGAACGTTGTGGTGACCTGCTGAAGAACCTCGAGCTGCCTGAACCTATCTGAACACCAGGAGGAAGAGAGATAAAGTTTCAAGATTCTTGACTTGCATAAAACTCTGCTTATCAGACTTTCAACATATTGCAGCTACACAGGAAATGAGTGTCACTTTTATTTTTGCTGTTTCACACATTATATTTAAACCACATTCAACCTCCTAAATACCTATGCACTCTTAAAAATAAAGGTTTCTAAAGGGGTTTTTGTAGTGATGCCAAAGAACCATTTTGGTTCCCCAAGGAACCTTTCAGTGAACCTTTCATTTGTTTTCTTAGTGGAATATTTCATAATCTAAAAAACCTTTTATGCCGTAAACTTTTGACTAGTAAAATTCCAATTCCAGATATCTATTCTGTAATTTTGACTCGTTGTAATTGGAATTAAGAAATCTACAATGTGATTATGACTAGTCATATTCTTCCATTGAAAAATATTTTCTGATATCTAAAAATGATTTGACTAGTAGAGATTGTACTTAAAGATATCTGTAATTGCACTCCTTTTGGTCATGCCCTAAACTGTTTGACTTCTGGGGGGGAGTGTTTAGGTGTTTCTCAATTGTTTTCTCTTCACCAATAGACCCTAACCCTCTAATGGCAGTGTTTGGAGTTGTACCAGACACCATCAAACTAACTACTCTGCAGGCTGATAGTGTAGCATTTGCAACTTTATTGGCCAGACGATTGATTCTCATGAATTGGAAGTCTGCAGTTCCACCTACTTATCGCCAATGGGTTTTTGATTTGCTACATGCACTTAAAATGGAAAAGATCAGGTTTATAATGGGACAGAAGCATAAACTCTTTTTTAGAGTTTGGAACCCTTTTTTGGACTACTTCAGGGAGGAAAACACGTCTTAATGCTATTCCTATCTCAACCCCCCACCCCCCTTCTTTTTTTTTTTTTAATTTTTCTTTTTTTATTATTATTATTATTAATATATATTTTTATTATCGCTATTGTTGTTGCAATTACTGTGTTTGCCCAGTGTGTACTATTGTGCCTACTTGTCATTTTTTTTCTATTTGTGGTACTCCATTGTATTTACGTGTGTGTATGTATACATGTATGTGTATTTTTTTTTTTCCTCAGTTTTTCTGTATACTTTGCCATTATTATTACTGTTCCCTCACCCAGTGATGACACCTTGTTTTGTATATTTTTTTAAATGTTTAATAAAGCAAAAAAAAAAAAAATATATATATATATATATAGAACCATTTGTGCACTGAAAAGTTTCCATGGATGTTAAAGGTTCTTCTTTAACCTTTATTTTTGAGAGTGTGGATATGAAGAACAGATATTTAAAAGGGTAATTCACTCCAAAACATATGACTTTATTTCTTCTATGGAACTCAAAAAGAGACATTTTTGCCAAGATTTTACAATGAATGAGAACATGAGATTTCAAGCTTCAAAAAGGATGAAAAAGCACCATAAAAGCATCATTTTAAAAAGTGGTCCAGCTTGTGCACTATATTTCAAGTCTTTTAAGGCTTGTTTCTCAAACAAAACTAATGTATGACTCCAGAAGACTTTAAATATAGCCAAAAAAAAAAAAAAGTCATATAAACTAATTTTGTGATGCTTTTTTCCCCTCATTTTGTAGCTGAACAGCTCCAATCTTCATTCACTTTCATTATACTGAATAAATGCCCAGGATTTTCTTTAAAAATTCACTGTTTGAGTTCCACAGAAGAAAGAAAGTCATATGGGTTTGGAACAACATGAGATTGAGTAAATAACTCATTATTTCATTTTTGTGTGAACTTGAGGAAACTTGCTCACTCCTGACATCCGGATTTTCGAAATCCATTCGGTTCTGCTGAGCTTCCAGAAAGAGCTGATAGCTGATGCCACGAGCGCTGGACTGATAATTGAGGAATCGGGTCGGGATTCTCCCTGTGATGTCGGGCTCCTCAGTGCCAAAACCCAAATCTAGCAACAGTTCTTCAGGGTCATCCTGTAGTATGTTCAACACGTCCATTACACTGCAAAAAAAAACCCCAGCAACATTAGCATGAATATTAACAAAGTCTTAAAGTGAATGATTGACAGGTGAAGAAAGGGGGTTGAGGAGTTCTGACCTGATGTCAGATGGTATCGAGACAGACGATGCAAAACTGTTCCACCTGGACAGAGCAGGAGTATCTAGAGAGGACCTGTGTGTGGAAGACATCAGCAAACATCAAGTAAAGAAACCAAACACTGCTGACCAGCCCTTCCTAAACATCCGAACCCTTCTTCACGCTTTCTTCTGTTTCACCCATTTCCGGTTGGAATCATTCTTCTCCTGCCTCATTGCACCATCAGTGACATTCCACCTCATGCAAACCAGCCCAGCAGCCCATGTGGTGGCATGTCAACAAATCAGCATTTGCATGGGAAATATGAGTAGGTAGGTTTCTGGCAGGTGCCTGAACAAGCCTACATCACGCACATTTACACACTTACAAAGTACTCTCTCTGATATATACTATATAAAAACACATATAGCACATATTTATATAACAAATGTACCACTTCAGGCCATTGGTATAACACAGATAGGCAAAGTATATTCCTATATACAGCAAATGAACAGTGGATAGATGACAGTGCTGTTACAAAAATTGTATATTCTTTATAGATTTAAAAAAATGATCTGAAATTGATAAGATAAAACATTTAACTAGGAATACACAATATATCAGTGCCATATTTGATATTTAATTATGTATTTGCTCTATTTTTACATTTAGATTGATTACCTTTGCTGTTATCAAACACTTAAAGTTAATGTTTGTAACACAAATAATTTAATAACACTGTTAAATGTAATCTTTGGTAACTCTCAAAATAAATATCCATGTTTCATACTGTACAATTTTGTGAAAACAATTGAATTTAGATTTTAATGTCGTCCATAACGTAAATTCGTCCAGATCCAAGTTTGTCAAAAAGTCAAAGTTATTCAAGTTAAAAATGAAAGTGCTGCATAAAACACAGTGAATATTAAATGTGTTCTTACCTCAAAATGTCTTGTACAGTCCTGAGAGAGCGTTTGCCATATAAAGATGCTGCAGCAAACAGAAAAAAGAGTTCATTTAAAGATGGAAAAATCTGCGTATTCAATTAAACACCTCCAGACTGCTGTGCAGTAACTATATTAGGACAATATTCTTCATTGTTGTTTTGATGTTCTTGTCTTCTCATAAACAACTGTACAGAAGACTTTGGCATGTTGTCAGAGACACGCTGATGTCTTCTTAAAAGTGGACCATGATCCAAAGAGTCCAAGTTATTTTCCTAAACCAGCATCTTTGTTTAATCTCCGGAGAACAACAATCCATTCCGTCCTGTACCTTCCATTGCAATTGTGTTACGAAACCAAAGCACCTTATTCACTAGAAGGGGAGTGTCTGACAGAACATGAATGAAAAATTCATAGGAACTTTTTCTAAAAAAAAAAAAAAGAGACAAACAACAACAGACAATAGTCAAGACACTCACAACAAAGTGACCCTGAAAAGGAAGACAGAAGCCAGGACAGAAAACAGCACTCGAAGAAGAAAGACAGAACCCTGAAGAAAGACAGCACACTGAGCAGAAAGAAAACAATTATAGGTGGTCGACGTGAATATGAACATTCAGAAATGTTAACAGATATGATGAATGTCTGGCAAGCAAACGCATTTGGGATTGCAGTTAATCTTATATTGTCAGTCACTGTATCCTATTGTATTTGACTTTATTTATAGTATTATTCCACATTTATTCTTAAATTGCTGCATGAGGAAGCCAAGCAAGAATATGAATGTCTGAATAGTTTTGTCCTGTTTGGGCTAAAGATAAATTTTCTAAACAATAAACATTCTAAACTTCTCTTTGGAAAAGTATTTTCTCAGTCCTAGGGCAAAATACCTCCAGAATCTGATCTGTGACATCTGCAAATCTTATCTGAACATGTCAGAGCTTAACTTAAGACTTCATAAAGGATGTTTCTGTAACACAGCTTCTGGTGCCTAAAGCGAAACGTCAGCTCAAGTTAAACCTCTTCAAATTTTCCTGCGCTTAGAGGACACGAGGAACACGCATGGGATGGTTTAGGACTTGTACTTGCATTAACATCCAAGTTTTCATATAGGGCTTATAAAATAAAGGCAATAGTTTGTATGCCTATTTTTTAAGTAGAATTAACTTAATGTAAACGTCTTGAATAAACTTAAAGGGATAGTTCACCCAGAAATGAAAATTCTGTCTTCATTTACTCGCCCTCAAGTTGTTCCAAACCTGCATGAATTTCTTTCTTCTGCTGAACACAAAAGAAGATATTTTGAAGAATGTTTATAACCAAACAGTTGTTGGGCACCACTGACTTCCATAGTATTTTTTTTCCCATTTGTTTGGTTACCCATATTCTTCAAAATATCTTTTGTTCAGTAGAAGAAAGAAATTCATAAAGGTTTGGAACAACTTGAGGGTGAGTAAATGACAGAATTTTCAATATGTAACAATTATTATAAGTAATATGTAGATTATGTTAAGTTAAGTTGTATCAACTTAAAATGAGTTCTGTGCAAACTGATCTATTTATTATGTATTATCATATTTTCTGTATGTGCATGTCATTAAGAGCAAAGTGCTTGTCTTAAACAATTGAGACGTGAATACCCATCACATGAACACTCATGAGACAAAAAAAACAAACAAACAAAAAAAAAACACTTGAAATGTTTCAATGCCTGCAGAACTCAAGACAAAACAAAGGGAACAATCAACTAACTGATCATTTTAGGTACAGGAACAAAGACATCAAGTAGCTAAATGTGACAAAATTAACATAAACTGTGTAAATGAAAATAGAAAACAGACAAACAATGCAACCTCATCATGCCCCAGTGCATGACTAGGACTGAATTACAAAAGACAATTTTCAATGTAGGCTTATTTGAAGTGCATCTAACTCACCAGTATTTTTTGTCTCTTAAAAATACAAATATAGAAAAGCTGGACTAAGATGAATTACTTGAGTTTGTGAAAGTTTTAGCAAGTAAACAAAAACACTACAATAATCAAGTAAATCTTGGGTTACCTTTTCTACAATAATATCTTGATCTAAGAAACTTTTTTGCAGTTCCATAACCAACAATCAAGGGAACTTTGATAAGAATATTTTAAGCCTCTAAAAGCTAACTCTAAAATCTGATAGGATTAGTTGATCTGGTTGGGTGGTTTTCTTCCCGGACCTACATGTCATACTTGCTTAAATCATGTTAAGGTAAAGATCACGTCTTTCTCTGCTTTATCTACTCCTTATCTTTTCCGTGTAACCATGCAGCAGCAGGTAAAGTTTCCCCTAAAGCAGGAGACAGCAGGCACTGGATTGTCTCACTCTCTGCCAGTGTTTGTGTTTGAAAGTATGGAGAGGTTTGCCATGTTTAAAATCCAGGGTTAGCACAGGCCTTCTGAATAGTTCAATGTATTACAAGACACAGACGCACAAACCCATATGCCACTGTATCTTCAATATTTTTATAAAGAATAACTCAAACTTTGACGCCAAACTGTGTCCCTCATTCATATCACGCGTATGTCTTGTTTCAGCTGAGTATTTAGTTTAACTGATCCGAGCAATACAAACAGGGAGTGCTTACCTTCCACTCCCAGTGCCAGATCATCTTCTCCACTCTCATTCCTCCTTATAGGCTTCACTGAAAGCAAAACAATAGGTTTTTTATGATAAAGTATGTACAGAGCTTACAAAAGTGTGGAAAAACTAGTCACGCCCTCAGGTCAGTTGGGTCAGTAGGTCAACTGATAAATGACTAATTGAATCATTGTGAATCATATCAGTATGTTAATGATACATGCATACAAGATTATCCTATTCAAATCAATGTGATAAATGAGTTAGGTCAAAAGTAATCTAAAAGTAATCAAAAAGTAGTCAGATTACATTACACCTTAAATGTGAAATGTAATGAATTACGTTACCAGTGTTAGGGGTAACACATTACGCAAGTAACTCAAGTTATGTAATCAGATTACTTTTTTCAAGTAACTAGTAAAGTAACGCATTAGTTTTAAATTTACAACAAAATATAAGTTACTTTTTCAAATAAGTAACGCAAGTTACTTTGTGTTCCCATTTATTGACTGACAGCTCTCCTGTCCCCATGTTGAGAGAAATCGGGAGTGCAGAGGTGTTGTGTGCGCTGTGTAAATATGATGGTTATTCTAGACTAGTTTTAGACTAAGTGTGAGCATATATTTACTCATTTACTACTACTCCTGCGTCCTATTCCTCTGTATTCCAGAATGGCAGCACAGCTGAAAGGCTTGTTTGAGCTGCGCCCTCTACTGTACAGGCGAGAATATGCATTTCCTTCAGCCTGAGGCTTATTCATTTCACTTTTGGTGTGAAAGAGCCTTTACATTTGCCAAAAATAGAACTTTGTTGTTGTTATAAAAACAAACAAACAAACAGCCCAGATGAGAAAAAGTAACGCAAAAGTAACGTAACACATTACTTTCCATAAAAAGCAACTAAGTTACACAATTAGATACTTTTTTAGGGAGTAAAAAGTAACTTTCCCCAACACTGTACGTTACTAACAAAAAGTTTTGTCATGTAATTTGGAATCAGTAACCAACTACAATCTGTAAGCAATCTACCCAGCACTGGCAACTATAAAGCAAAAAATATACACCGAAATACTCTCCAATGTTGCATTTTATCCCTTAGCTTCTAAGTCACTTTATTATGATGCCAATCTCAGAAAATAAAAAAATAAAAACTTTTTTTTTTTTTTTTTTGCAAATGTGACACGTAATCTTACCTGCTGTCTCCAGGACAACCTCTGGTTTCGTATCGTCCCTTAAACAAGGAAGTCAAGCTGTATTAGTGACCATATCACTAGGAGGAAACACTTTAAAAAATATAATGTGGGAAGAAATTCAAATTTTAACAACAGACAGCACAATGGTACAGCTGAAACCCTTTGAGAAGGGATTTATCCAAAAATAAAGCCACAATAAAAGAGAAATAAACACTTGTGAGATTCAGCTCTTACTCTGAGATGGTTGTGAGCCAGCGCTCCACGTTGTCTTCATCACACTTCCCTGTTCAAAACAAAGAGGAGCCAGCAGTTAAAACGTTCAACTTGCTTCCTTACTGTTAACTTTGCTTCAAAAACAGGTCTGGATGATCCAATGAATTACAGAGCTCCAGGGTTACATGGGCGTTCACTGCACTGCTTTGCATTTTCTGTGATGTGAGCAGGATTTCTGAGGTCTGGATGATCCATTGAAACAGGATTTGACCAACACTGACAAACATTAATTATCAAGATATAATAAAAGTTGCCTGGAACATCAAAGTTTACATTGCAGCTAACTGCATGAACCTCCATTCAGCAGCACAACATCTAACAAGCAAACATCTTGGGTACTCACTTGTGTCAGAATTGATAATCGGAACAATCTCACATTTGTCCGTCTTCCATCTATTCCTGGAGGTCTGCAGAATAGCTCTTCTGTCTGCAGATTTACTGGTAGACATTGTTGTGGTCATGAGGTCCGCTCCGTTCAAAAAACAACCACGGTATAGTGAGCAAACACCTCATTAAGAGGTCATCTTCTCTGGGCAAACACTAAAAGATACAAATATATTTAATTCTAAGATTATTACTTAAAATACCTTTATATGTTTATGGTTCAACTGTTCTAAAAGGCTAAAACAACACAAACAAAAAAGTACTTTCCTAAATGGGTCAATGTCATGATGCACATATTTTTATGTCCAAGTGCATTATTTCCTTTAAAAATAATTTGATAATTTTATGACATATATCAATTTATTCTATAAGACCTATTTAGTTTGAATGCACTGTTAGTATATTTAAATATTTATACATTTAAATACATATTATTTTACGATTTTGTTATCTTAAACCCCCAAAATGTCAGGTGGTGCAACTGTCCGAAACAAATGAACAGACTAAGAAAACTATTTAAAATGGTGTCTTTAATAAAAAATTAAAAACTACCAACCACGGCAACATTTTAGGTTTGATACCCTTTCATATAATTAAATTTTATAAATATCAGTAGTTTTAAAGCTGTTGAGATAACTGAAAACCTCTTGTCCAGCAATTTGTATATTCTCAAATGTCAGGTTGGCACAACTGCAGACTTGGCTCTTTTATTAGAGCCAAGTCATTAGATCTCGCTCAAATACTGGTAAAAACTGCTAATTTCAAGTATGGGTAGGTTGGTACACTTACCATGTCAGGTGGTACAACTATTTGGTTGTCCCACCTGACATAAAAAGTCAAAAAATGAATTTAAACACTTTGAAAAGTTATTTAACAACTGAAACATGTTTAAACACATTGTTCATGACTCAAAATTATGCATTACCTCAGTTTTGAAAAGATTTTTTAAAAAACACCTTTTTTTTAAGCTTTATTTGTCAGTGACCCAAATACCTGTTCATCTCTGTGCACTGCAAAATTTTCCTAATCCACGAGGCCATTGCGCACAATAAAAACACATCAAATCTGATGTAATTTGGTCTAACAAAGTTGCAAGTTTATGTAGCTAATGAGAATTTCCCTGAAACTATCACATATATTTGAAGACAGAAGATTTGTTTATGATTCAGTTTTGTTTAGGGTGAATAAATCAACAGTTTTTCAGTATGTTATGCAAAAAGATATTTATAGTTTAAAGCTTCCGTTGTTTGGCCTAAATGTACGTGTAATATACACTAAAAAAAAGAGGCACTAATCTTATAAAAATGTTTTGTTAATACAATATAGTGATCGTGTACCAAAAAAAGACATTATATAAACACTTGTTTTACCCAAACTTTGTGTAATGAGGGTAAAAAAATGCTTTTTAGACAGATTATATAAATATAGGCTATATTAAAAGGTAAAGACAAACTAAGAATACAATTATGAATATATTAATATAACTGACAAAAATAATTTTAATATACAGGTGCTATACTATTCCCGAGGCACTACCAACACACCTGTCAGTAATCATCAGGTGTTCCTGAAGGTCGTATTTAGCTGGTTCAGGTGTGTTTGATTAGAGTTGGAGCTGAAATTTGCTGGAAGGTTGAACTCGAGGAACAGGATTGGACCCAATTTTATGGTCATAAATATCAGATGTACAGAGAAAAATCTCCACAAGCAAACCGTTAATTCCTAGTGAATAACTTCTCACACACACACACACACACACACACACACACAAAATGTCTACTAATCGTCAAAGATGTCAACATGTCTAACCCTTTTATATAACGTTCTATAGCCTATAATGAAACCACCGCAATCCATGTTGTTCGTAACAAAAACGTAAGACAAATTAATTAATAAACACAAACACGAATTCGTGAAACAACCAATAAACTATCAGCAGGACAAATGAACCACAAAACAGGGGTGAAAATTGCTCTATGTTGGAGCTGATATCAACTTTGAGCAATCATATGATCAGCAAAGACTATATTCAAGTTAGCGAAATATACAGACCAGCAGAATGACCACAGACTCACTCACCTGCGCTTTCGTCGAGAAGATCCAAACTGAGCACCTGCCACAGCCCGCCTGCTTTAATGTCTTATCGCTTTATCAACCTGAGCTAAAAACAGACACACAATTCTAATTTGGTGCACATAAAGAGGAAAAAGCAGCACACGTATGCAAATAAAGTGCAAGGAAAACAACGTGAAGCACAAAGCCGATGTGTGAACGCGCGGTCGTCGCGCTCTGCTATAATCCAGATGAATATTCACAACTGTAAGACTGAAAGAGAAATTGAGCAATGCCTGCGTGCAGAAACATGATATTTGTTGCCTAACCTGTTTGTGCAATTTCACGGTACTGGTATTAAAAGTCTTACCCGTAAATCACGATTGTGAGGAGGAGTTTGCAAAAAACAATACACAAACAAGAGAGATTAGCCTATTTCTAAATATGTATGTATTTTAAAGGTTAGGTTAGCATTTAAAGTGCCAATTTATATATTGTGCTTATTGTTCTTTGTATGTTGTGTGCATATAAAAATATTTAGACACTTAATTCACATTCTGTTACTGTAGCCTATGATATTTTTGTTTTATATAGCCTATTATTTTGATTAGCTATTATTATATATTTTGTATTTCTATGTATAGTTTTGCTAAGCGTTGCCCTTAAGACTTCCCTTTTGCTAAATGTATATGGTATACGGTCTGTTATACCAACTTGTCTTGACGGCAGTTTTGTTTGTGAATCACTAGATGTCACTAAAAGTCTGAAATATACACAGGAAACCGATGCCTCCATCCTCAATAATGAATGCCACCACGCATAATTAAGCTATAAAAATGTGCGGCAGTTTTTCCCCAGGATAAAAGGTGGAAACTAGATCATTTCTCTGTGTGAATTAATATTCTGTGCACACTATGGACCAGTAAACTATTCACAAACAACTAGGTAGGTGACTGGCACAGATTGGGCTGCATTATGCATGTGTGGCAGAACACTGTTTATTTGAATGTTTTGTCAAAGAAACCCAATCACTTTTAGATGTTATAATATAAATAGTTAAGTCTAAAAGTTTCAAACAAACAAGTAGGCCTATTATTTACCCTATTACTGTTATCAGAACATATTTTGTTTAAAAAAAAATTAAAATAGGCCCACTACAAACAATCACTGCGCAAGCTTTTGCTCAGCGACTTTTAATCTACTTGTGTTTTGGTGCTTTTTAGCAGATGTATGAAGTTCCCCTCAATAACAGACACCCGTCCTAAGCGTTTTTTTCGTCATAATTTGGCTAGTGTTACATTATATGATCACGCTCTTATTCACGCAAACGCTTTTAAACCATCCAAGCGCCACAAGACAAACGAGAACGCGCTGTCTGTGTCACGCGCGCCAGTATCGAGTTCTCTTTCGCGCTTGAACAAACAATAACACAGAGAATTATGCCAAAATGCCCATTTTGTCGAGTATCCTCATAAGAGTAGTTTTAATGAGTTAAATAACGTCTTAAAAGACCTTAAATAGTTGTGAGGAAAATGAGATGTCCGGCAGCGGCAGGTCTTAAAGTCACAGCAGCCTAATAAACCAGATGCTGTAATGTCTTGCTGCCTTCACGTGCTCTCGGAATTATCGTAAATCCGAGTTTCCTAGGTAAAAAAAAAATTGCACAAGAACGCCCTTTCTTGTTGAAACTTGAATGCAATAAGCTCGTAATCAAATTTCCTATAGCACGTGAAGGCAGCATCTGCTATTAATGTTAATCGAAGAACAAAGGTAACAGAGAAAATTGTAGCTTTAATAAGGATTAATGTATATTTATTGCACTGAAGAATGTAAAGTGTTTAATAACTAAAGGTAGGAAGGTCACAGGTAGATATAACATTTATTATAATAGGTTTATGTGAAGATTGTTTTAAGTTCACTTAAATTAAAAGTTATTTTTAAAGCCTAATAAATGTTGAAATTGATAGCTTTTTAGTTATACTTTAATGTTGAATGTCTATAATTAATGTTTAAAAAAATCAATTTCACAGAGACATCAGTAGAAGTATTAGTATCAGTGATACTGACCTTCATTCATAAAAAGATGCCATTAAACAAATATTTAAAATATCCCCCAGTTTAACAGACAAGACTTAAGCTATAGTCTCAGACTAAAATGCATGTTTGAGCTTTTTTAACTTAAAGTAACTTGCATTGACATATCTTAAAATTTGCCAGAGCCATTGTTTTGTCTCAAGATGCACACCAGTAATGTTTTTTTCTAGGGTATGTTTATAAAAGCTACTTAAATACCCTAATCGACCCTTCGCCGGGAGATTGATTGACAAGCGATCTAACCAATCATAACGCCGAATCCGCCATTTTGTCCGACAAAGCAGTCAGGAGTTAGAAGATTAACCTCAGTGGACTTGAACTTGAAAAATGGTGTGTATTTACATCTTTCCACGTTTTAAACAACATTCCTTCTCATGTTTATTCATGTTTATTTGATGCTATAAATGAACTATTAGGAAGAGATGATCGGTTCACGAGCCGCTTGAACTGAGGTGCTACAGCGATCTGTCACGACCATGGTCACGACACATTAAAGAGCCACAAAACGGTTTTTATTGTTCGAATTTCTTAAAAAAAAAAAATACACAATTTCAAAGCTGGGACATTGTTTAATATCATAAGTAACCTGCTCTGTCTTGTCTGTCGACGTATTGTCTTTGCGAAGGGTCAGTTGAACTAAGGCCTAATCCTGGCTTAGGCTAAGCCTTGTCTGTGAAACCGGGCCACTGTCTTTAAGTTGTTTCTGCATTAATTTGGAGAGTAACTGTGAAATTATTACAATATAAAAATATTATAATTGATTGTCAGCACAAAGCTGCTTTGACACAATCTGCATTATAAAAAGTGCTATATAAATAAAGGTTACTTGACTTGACTTAATATATATATTTTATATTTTATATTTTTGCATGTGCCTTAGGTGTCTAAATAATCTTATTTTTATTTGTCTTATTTTCTATTTAGGAATTTCAATCTTATTTCTGCAAGTCCTTGAGTGACTTTCTATGCGGACTTTGCACATTCTGAGTGGGATTTGACACATCCTGACAGGGGCAGGCACTGAGCACATCTGGAGCAGACGGGTGTGAAGTGTCTCGCTCCAGGGCACAAGAGCAGTTCCCCTCTTTCACTTCATAGTGTGATGCTTCCCATGACATCACTTAGAGTCTGTTTCTTAAACTTTCATGAACCTCAGAGCTGAATAAAATGCTGTTATCACAGCGGTACAGTGCTGGAAAATGATTTAAATGGCTGTATTAGTGCTTTAATGCATCTCTTTCTCCCACACTAGTGCCCTTGCAGAAAACAGAAGACATCTTCACCTAGAATATCTTCGAGAGATTTGTGCCTTATGTGAAGAAAACAAAAGCATAGAATAATCATGTAGTATTCGATGGGTTTTCTTCATCAACGCAACATGAATATTTGAGCAGCCTGCAACTGCTAATTTAATCATTCAACATCTGTTACAATTACTCTGGCTTCCACACCAAGATCTGCCTACAAGAAATGAATGTAGAGTGTTATTGTTAGAATAAGCTTTAGAACAAAAATATTTTTTATATATATATATATATAAAGGGGTGTGACGAGACAGTTAGCTCACGAGATTGAGTTTACGAGAACGAGAAGATTTTTACACAGTATTTTTAAGAAATCCTCTATGACGAAATACATGACTAGAAAAATAGTCTGCAGGTGCATTTGAAATGTTTTAACTAATCTAGTTGTAATGAATGTCATTTCAGTTCTACTTTCTGAGTATGAATTATCATATGCAGTAAAAGACAACAATACTCAAGCACTGTAAAAGGTTTTGCCACAAACTCAACTGAATGGCTTCTCTCCTGTATGATTTCATATGAGAGCTTTTGACCTCCTAACTGAACTCCTTTCAACAAATTGATCATGAAAATAAAAACAGTATAAATAAAAATGATTAACAGTTTTCTCTTAGTCTTAAGTGCAAACAACAAGTGCAACCATATTCAAAGTACTCTCTCAATATTCAAAGTGCAAATAGAGACCAAATTTTTCTTCAAGCATGATACAGAGCTAAGAGATGGTTACAACTACACAGCCCAGCCTAAGATAGCTTTCATATTGGGAGATATTTGCATGCATCAGGGAGCCGCTTTCAAAATGCGGGGTATTGAAATCGCGTTTGAATGTGCACTCGCGTTTTACTTTCGATTTCGCAATCGTGTATACTGTGTGAATAGGGAGCGGTGGTACTGAGCACGCTTTCTACAAGACAAGGCTCTGTTGTGCAACGAATCCTCCGCCATAGTCTCGTCAGTCATCTCGTCACTTACTCTCGTCACGTGAACTCTGACTCCTGCTGCACTACATACGACAGTGTTTGATGAGCTGGATGGGATTGAAGCGATAGTTATCCAACTGAATTAAATGGTTTTTATTTCTTTAAAAAGCAAAACGACAATGGAGGCGCAATGAAAACATAGAACTGAAATACACTGAAATACACCTATGCATTTTTTGTAGTGTATATTGAATCTTCAGAGGGAATATTAAATATTGTTGGATGAAAATGTCATATTCTTAACAATAACTTACTGATTTTATGTGTGAACTCCATCCGTCACGTCAAAGTCCCACTTCTCGGCAGAATGGCGATTGGTGGTGATGGTGGCTTTGAATGTGACTTTGTGTGCTTGTGTTCGTTTTGGACGGAGTTTGTTACAGGCTGTCTGTGGGTGGGTTGCGCAGACCCTCACGAGGCTGTCGGTTGGTCACAGGGTCCAGACCATGACTAATCCAAACCCCACCAGGCTGACCAGATGGGGCCTTCAGATTGGCTAAAAACAAGAGAAGGCCAACATTTCAGAGGAGGCAACAACAAACGCAGAACAACGATAATGGCGCTGTTACGTAATCTTGGTCAAGTGTCATTTTATCTGTGTTTATGGAAAACAGAGATATTTCAAACGAAAGATATACATATCATAACATTAGAGAGAGCCCCCGAAAAATAGCCTTGTAAATGTAGCAAAAAAATGTACCAGATATCTTCATAATAAACATCAGCCCTGGTGGAGAGCGAGCGTGTTTGAATGAGAGTCCGTGTTGCCAGATTCTGTTTTCCAGAACATTCACAGGAGCCTCAGAGGGTCGGAGAGTGGAGATTAAATTAAGGCCTAAGTGGGGACAGCTGCCTGCTGAAACCAAGGACATTTACGTCCATTCCTGAGGGGTGAACCGTCCAGCAGGCTGTCCAAAACGGCTCCAGCATGAGGATCCTTGCGCTGGTACCAACTGGGGTTAAATTGGGTACATCAAAATAAAAATGACTACAGCCAGATGGGTTTTGGCACTAGAGGAACAATATACGGGTTGCGCTAAATGGAACAAATCTGTATAAAATTGTGTGTGCTTGTGTGGAATCACACTTCTAAGTGTGTGTGTGTGTCTTTTGCAGATACTGATGCGTGTTTTAATGAGCACACAGTCTGTTTCTGATTTGCGGAGTAAAAAAAAAAAAAGAATAGCATTTCAGATCTCGGTTCTAAAAGAAACCAGCGTTTTTAGCCGTTTCTGTCATCTTTCTCTTGCTGCCATGGATCATTAACATCTCTAATACACTGTTAGACTCTTATTAGCTGCTAAAGACTCAAAAATAATGTACATGAAAGCATGTACGAATTCAGGAACTTTAACTTCTGAGATGCTTTCTCTCTGGGTAAGAGTGAAGGATAAGTCACTATAAAAGACAAAACAGGCAGATTTCCAAAACAATATTTGTTATAGTGCTTCTCATTGCATCAGGGCAGATGATCAGACAAGCCTGAAGAGGCCACTGATGGCAAATGATGAAATGACATGCAAAAAAGCAGCTGGGGCCACACTAATGCATAACATTTCCATAACATTCCAGCAACGTTCAGGTAATAATAACTAGTAGAGCAGATAGTCCAGTAAACATCAAGGCTGTGTCCAGCATTTTTGTATGAAGACACTTATAACCAAGCAAATATTTAGCTATCCGGTGCTTATTTCTTAGTAAAAATTGACATTTATAAATACATGTACTCAGTGTTGGAGGTAACGCATTACAAGTAATTTGAGTTACGTAATCAGATTACTTTTTAAGTAACTAGTAAAGTAACACATTACTTTTTCAGTTTACAACAAAATATCTAAGTTACTTTTTATTGACTGACAGCTCTCCTGTCCTCATGATGAGAGAAATAAAGTGCAGAGGTGTTGTGTGCTGTGAACATGATGGTTACTGTAGTTCTAGACTAAATGTGAACATGCATTTAACTCATCTCACTAGCACAAAAACATTCAGCATTCCTCAAAATGAAATGAAATGCAATCTCAGAATTTAACGCAAACCGGTAATAATTAAATATATTAAATGACACAGATATACTTTATGTATTTAATAGGGCTGTGAATTATTGGGTAGACAGCGATTCAATTCGATTCACGATTCATAGGTGTTCGATTCGATTCAAGAACGATTTTTGCAAATTCAGAATGATTCGATTCGAGATGATTCACATTAAAATTTGATGTGATTCGATTAATTCGATTTGATTCTGCATTTTAATATGCATTCATAGGGTTATTGAAATGCTTCCCTCAATGTGTCTTAGTCAGGGTGAGAATAACACAGCAGCCTTCAGGAGGTCAGAGAGTAAGGGCAAAAACAAACAAACAAAAAACCTTTTGTCCATTGTTAATGTTAGTACATAGTTCTTAATGATGCTACATAACTTTTTTTTAATAGCCTATAAAAATTTGTGAAAATTTACATAAGCCAAATCTTTAAAAGGGCTTTAAAAGTATTGTTAGGCCTAGTTCATAGTTAACTATAGTGGAGGATAGTGTTAAAGGCTACACAACCTTATTAAAGTGTTCCAGGTACATTAAACATACTAATGCTTACATGGAGAGACTACCCTAGAATATCATGCACTTACCCAACTAATCCTAAATTAACTTTTCTTCACGGAATAGTAAGAAAAGCCCTCTTTGTTCTCTTTATACGGAACATTTTCCTTATGATGAATCTAAAAGAAAACACGCTGGGTTTATACTGTTGCTATAGTAACGAACGCAACTTTAACGCGCATCTGATTGATAGATAAACCGCGCGCTCTTATGTCAGTGTTGTTAATGGTGTAGTTATTTCAGCAGTTTCCTTCGCACATTCAGTTTAACAACATTAAGTTCATAATTTCATTTATCATTCATTGAACTGTGAGCATGCATTTAGACACTTACATTATGTGTTTGCTCCGTCCATGCAATAAATGCGCGCCTTGAAACTGCTCAGGTAACGTCAATGACCCATTTCTTTAAAACTTAAGTATTTTATCTTATCGAAAATAACGGCGACGTTTCCACGCAATAAAAGCGTTTAATTTCAACAGTAGTGACCACGCAATGACTTGGCAGCTTTATGGCTTGAGCAGTTTGACTTAGGACTATTGCTGTCTTAACAGAAAGCTGTCATCTGCTCATGTGAATAGCCGTCCCGAGGAGAGCTCAAACGTGGGCTACGGACTGAGCGCGAGTGCAATCCAGTGAGAGGCGGTAAAGAGTGCAGCCGCGCGTGTCTGTGAAGGGAGTGCGCAAATGACGGCGCACAACGTCTCCATCAATTCGCGCATGTAGTAATTTAATGTTTATATATTTTAAAGCACTGAATCGCTATAGAATCGCGATTAATCCGATTCTGAGCATTTTACATCGATTATTGACCGAAATTAACGATTCACGATTCAAAAAAACGTTTCAATATCGATGCATCGTCAGGGTTTGTAATCGATGCATCGAGAAAACGAGTGAATCGTTACACCCCTAGTATTTAATCTCACTTTATTGACCAATGTCTTTTCTTCTGACCTTCAATGATCTAATTCAACCATACTAAGAAGCAAAAATTACTTTAGATTAGATTTAGAAATAAGAGTGTTGAACTTCCTTCTCCTGTATCCTATTCTTCTTTAATCCAGAATGGCAGCACAGCTGAAAGGTTTGTTTGAGCTGCGCCCTCTACTTTACAGGTGTAAATTTGCATTTCCTTCAGCCTGAGGCTTATTCATTTCACTTTTGGTGTGAAAGGGCCTTTACATTAACCAAAAATAGAACTTTTTTTGTTATTATTAAAAAACAAACAAACAAGCCCAGCCCAGGTGAGAAAAAGTAATGCAAAAGTAATGTAACGCACTACTTTTCATAAAAAGCAACTAACACAATTAGTTACTTTTTTAGGGAGTACTGCATTACTTTTGAAAGTAACTTTCCCCAACACTGCATGTACTGCTTCCAGATGCTATTTTTATTTTCTACATCAACCGGATCACAAAATGGATCTTTTCTTTCATTTAAATGTGGACAAAAACACATTTTGGTCTCATGAGGAGCCAAATATGGCCCTAACATCGCAACATTCAGAGTTGCTTCGCAAGCAGATGCCAGACGGTTTAGGAAGAAGCCCAGCATGAGATGTGCCAGAAGAACCTAATCTGGACTGGGCAACAACAGCAAGGGACTGCAGGAGACTGTAAAGGACAACGGCGGTCCAATGTGTGCCTCCACAGGGCCAACAGAGCGGGTACGACCCATTTAACCCATGCCAAAGATTTCACCCGTGCCAAATCACTTTATACCACATCTACCTTCCTACCAGATCAGATTTAAGCAATCGTGTTGAGACGGAGTCAGAGATGCGGACAGGGTGAGGTTGCTCAGAGAGGGTTCACCCTGATGGACATACTTGGCACGATTCCGACATAAATCACAGTCACATCAACATTTCTGGCACGATGCATCCTCACCACAGACACACACACACACACTTCCCCCATCCGCTCCCACTAGTCCCTGGACTATAGCATTGGCTAGGTACAAGAGTGAAATTAAAATCACTTAACAGTGTGGATCAGCGGCACTGAGCAGATCATTTCTTCATGCAAATCACAGGGGGAAATCAAGTCTTTGTTTTCAAGCATGGCACAAGTTCATATTTTACATCAAAGGCATATTTTGTTTTGGCTTGTATGCAGTTGTATGTAACAGTAATTCTAATGAGAAAAGGGAAATGAGAACTTTTAGAACTATTGATGCCCCAATGAAGTTCTGTGAAAGATCTTGATATAAATCTAAATATAAATTACACATATTAACATTTATATTATATTAGCCTATATTATAGGCTATTATTCCCGCGAACCTACAGCGGATAAGCGGTTTGGAGAATTAATGGCTGGATAGAGCTATTTATTTGCCGATAACGTAATTCTGTACAAGATCTTGAGATAAGTCTTTGTAAAGCTGCACTGTGTAATTTTCAAACGCCCTCTAACGTTTGAAGCATAAAACTGCAAGGTACTTACCGAGGAATATTTTTTGTTAATCACGTTATGTTAATTAGTTGTGCTTCGGCTTCGTTGTTCTGCGCGGATGAATTTGATTGTTTGAGGCGTGTACCCATGGCTACAGGTGATCTCCCAGGGAAAATATGATATCTGCATACCTTCTACAGCATCTGACACGCGCTATATTCACAGCAGCGCCATCTTTGATTTTTAACGGAAATGAAATCGAGGCGGTAAGATAAACATAAATCTCTTTAGTGGGATGTACTGTTATTTAATGTGTTTTTGGATTGTTCTGCTGACGAAACACTGCAAAAATGTCTTTCCAAGAAACTTAAGTAGCTATAGCCTACATAAAACTCCAGACAACATGAGCTGTGGAAATTTTTTTTTACAGGGAATGCTGTTGAAAGCACGATAAGTCTATCCCTCACAGCCTCTCTTTCATACCTGTCATGGCGCTGCTCTGAATAAGATCTAGTAGCCAGAGCGTCTTATTTACGGACATGACGGAAACACGCACAGCCTAGTGATGCACTTCCCGCAAAATCCGTCCCGACAGCTTTAAAATATGATATAAAATATGAGTCAAGCCAAAAACACGGTTTGGAATATGAAAAAAAAGAGAAAAATAAATTTAGAAAATACACATTAGCTTACTGTTTGTATATATATATATATACACACTCACATTTGAAACATGTTTATAAGATATGTTATTTGTTCCAGTTTATAGGCAATTACAATAAATCTTAATTTTTATAACATGTATCTAGTTTTTTATATAGAAATTTATATAGATCTATTTATGCATAATTCACAAAAATACGCAATTTTAAGCAACAGTTCTGTATGCAGCCGTCCTTCTCCTCTGAGAAATTGATGTTATTCATTTTTAAAAACTGAATTATGAATAATGCATATGCCATACTGTCAAACCATTAACACTGTGGCTGTCGTACACACGGGTATCTTTGTGTGTCAACTCTGTTTGATTATTTGTAAAATATTTTAGCATATTTAATTAGTTTTTTAAAATGTAAAAAAGCAGAGAGGGGTTATCTTTGATTAGAAATGAATTTTTATTGATGGTAATATTGTGTCTTTCCTCATCAAATCCATGTACTCGAGATTAGCTTTGAGCAGACCCATCAACAGACGTCTAGAACTCTCAAAAGACCATCTTTAGCAGAGCTACTGATCTTAATACTTGTGTGTGTGTATGTGTGTGTGTGTGTTCATGCCACTTGACGTGTGAACATCCATGCCTTCATTTGCTGCCTGTTCCTGGCATCACACTGTCCTTAAAAGCTGATAATGTGTTAATGAAATCACTGGCAGACAGCTCTTGTCAGCCGAATGTTCCACATGAGAAGGGGCCAGTCCTCCACTGTGAGTCTGCAGGGTATAAAGCAGGTCTGTCAGGGGAGCAAGAGTCTGTCAGGGGAGCATGTGTCTGGCCCAGCCATTGCTTTTGTGTTGTTGTTGTTGGTTGTTTTTTTTTTGTTTTTCTTTCTTTTTTTTTTTGTTCTTTTATAATGTTACAGGTCCTTTCGCCCAGTCCTTCTCAGAGTGTGCATGCTAAATTTTTTATGCAGGATGGGCCTGCCCCCTTTCCTTTCTGCAGCACAATGATTTATTGCCCAAAAAGACCAGAGAACTAATTAACAGAGTAATTAATTAATATGAATTTGCATATTTGCATTTGCAATTAGTGCAGTCAAGTGATTAGTCTGAAATGGGGAAGTTTGACTCATCAGATGTTGGTGTGTGTGCTGAACCGGAAAGCTCGTCACCAGCTGAGGCATTTTTGGAGGGGGACAGAAGGGACTCTGTGTGTTTGTGTGTGTGTGTGTGTGTGTGCGTGTGTGTGTTTCTAAACACAAACATCCAAGGGTACACGCCAATCATGCGTGACTTAGCCATCGCTGTCAGCAAACTGCATCTGTATGCTGTGTTCATTATGTTTTTGTTGTGCTGATAAGTGCAGATCAACCTGGCCGTCCCAATGAAAAATTCAGCAGCCTCTGTTTCACCAAGTTCACTCATGACTATCACTCTGCATCAGGGATTGTGACTGATAGGTGACTTGCTGTTAATAGGATCAGTGAAATCTGTCAGATTCAGGTTAAAGTGTTTAAAGAGACCATTAATCTTACACAGGAGGAGAAAGGTGTTGTGTGTCATTTATGTGGCGTTAGGCTTTTTATGTAGTCCATCCGAGAGGGATAAATGCACTTGGGGAGGCATTTAAAGAGCTTCTGATTTGAATTATAAATGTGTGTGTGCATGTGAATGAGTGAGGGAGAGCGCGGGTAGGCCAGGCACAGGTTCAATAGCAGCAGGAGCTTTCACTGATAATGGAATGCATGAGTGTCAGGTCTTAATGTGGGAGGAGCCAAAGCTCTGGACAATTACTGCTACAAGAAGCAGCCAGATGCCAGAGATGGCCAGAACCGAAATCTGTGTGTGAATGTGCATGGCTGAATCTGGCAATAAACCTGTCAAAAACATGTTTAGGTCACATATGACAAATCAAAACAATTAAATTTTTGAGAATGGAAATTATTATTATACATTATTATGGAAATGGGAATTATTATACATTGTTTTCATGACAATTCAGCATATTTTCTCCTCAGTTTTAATTAGTATAATGCAAAACAAATCTGAAAATAGTTATAGAAAAGTATAATATTAATATATATAATATTTAACTTATATTTAATGTATATTTATATGTACATATACACACCATGTGTGTATATATTTATAATGCTACAAAATATTTATAATTTAAAATAAATGCTGTTCTTTCAAACTTTCTATTCATCAAAAACTTTTGATAAAAAGTATTCGTAGTAGTTTCGACAAAAATTTTAAACAGCAAAACTGTTGATAATTGATAATGATAAGCATTGATAAGCAGTCAACATTGATAATAATAATAAATATTTCTTAAGCATCAAATCAGCATATTAGACTGATTTCTGAAGGATCATGTGACTGAAGACTGGAGTAATGATGCTGAAAATTCTTTGATCACAGGAATAAATTACATTTTAAAATATTCAAATAGAAAACATTTTATATTGTAATAATATTTAACAATTTTACTGTTTTACTGTATTTTGATAAATGCACACACACATATATATATATATATATATATATATACATTTTCAACAATTATATTTAGAAATAAAAAATATTTATATTATATAAAGTATGTGTATCATGGT
Organism: Mylopharyngodon piceus; assembly: GCA_039654765.1. Classification (NCBI taxonomy): domain Eukaryota; kingdom Metazoa; phylum Chordata; class Actinopteri; order Cypriniformes; family Xenocyprididae; genus Mylopharyngodon; species Mylopharyngodon piceus. Next base: position 4,577,081 of record CM077444.1, on the reverse strand, counting down.
TGTATTTGTTGTATGGCACTTAATTTATGCTAATTTAAATTAAAAAAAACATTACATGTAATACAGTACAAATTATGATATTACAATGAGAATGACCAAAAAAACATTCAGATGCACTGCATAATTTGAGAGGGAAACATCACAATGTCACAATCCAAAAAATAATACTAAAATAATGTTCCTAAAATAGCCGACATTTTCTTTATGAACAGTAAAACTTCTTGGGAGTGAAATGTGACCTGGACTTGTTTTTGCATACTACTGAGTGGTGTGAACGTGGATGTCTGTGTTTGTGTGTGAGGGAGGTGGGGAGGGATGGTGTGAGTGTGTGTGCGTGTGTGAGAGAGAGAGAGAGAGAGAGAGTGTGTAAACAAAAAAACAAGATTTACGCTCATATGTAGAAGAAATAAGAAAGAAAAAAAATCTCAGAATCCACATTGACTGCCTATATTTATTCAATGTCAGACAGTGAACTTAATTATTTGATTTATTTGGTCAAAGCATCATCTTTTCATTATAATCAGGTGAATGTCACTGTAGAAAATGGCCTGTACGATGACAGACAGTAGGATCAGTAATTTAGCAAACGCCCTTGAAGAGACTGACCAAGCAAACAAGAGCCATCAATCATCCAGTTCTTGCTGTCATTCACCAGCGCTGACCATTTTCAGTTCTTTTCCATGTCTACAGAATATACCTGATATAAATCAGAAACTATTTTTTGTCTCTATTTAGATTTAGACCACCTATTGGTATGTTTGCTATCTATAACAGCTATCTATATCTCTAATCACAGCAAAAACTAAGAAATGTCATTCCCTGACCACATCACAGCATTCCTATTTATCCACGCCATCAGATTCTAATGGTGGATGTTGGTAGTCGGTCCTTGTTTGAGGCTGCTTTGTGGTTTTGCAGTGGTACGCAGCTCGAGGCACACGCCAGATGATCAGGGGAGGAATACAGGTCCCCCGGGACCCAGTCACGTGACCAACCCATGCCACGTGACGTCAGCGGCAGATGGCATGGGTACCAGCTCTGGCAGTTGGCATCAGTGTCATTTCTCTTAGCGCGAGACAAGGAGAACAGTGGGGAGGTGAGAAAAACGCACGAGCTGTTCACCTGCTAAAACACCACGCGGAAAAAGTTCAAAATAGGAAATATGAAAACTGACATCTGACACCATCATAATCCAGGTAAGCAGGAGAGTTCGAGGGTAAGAATCGACATCCGTGCTGTATGACTATGTCTGCCATTTTAACCAGATTTTAACGCCTTGTATTCTGTAAATACACAAATCTGACACTTGAATACAAGTTTATTGATGTGGCATTGTTGGTTGCAGCTGTGTTTGTGTTATTTCAATGTACATTGATTTGATTAGAGGATCACTATCACTCATATGGTCAATTCTGTCAAATGTGATAATCATTATTTATACGTTAGTGCTCTGTTGTATTTATTGAGCACCTGGTAATGTTTAGGCTATTGTAGGTGTTTTTAAATGGCTGCTGATTGATTCAGAAGATCTATTATCTTCTCATCATCCCCAGTAAGAGCACAATGCTGACTCTTCCGTTTGAGGATCCTGTCGTAATGGACACTCAATTCGGGGCAAACTTTCCACGGGACTGCGTGGGTGAAATGAAGGTCAATAAACAAGAGCCGTTTAAAAAGGAGGAGACGCTCTCCCACGCGATGGAGGACGAGGATTCGGAGAAAGATGAGGACGAAAGGGAAGACGGACAGGACGAGAACGGTCTACCTCGGAGGAGAGGGCCTCGGAAAAAGAAAATGACCAAAGCTCGGGTGGACCGGGTCAAAATGAGGCGCATGGAGGCCAACGCAAGGGAGAGGAACCGAATGCACGGTCTGAACAACGCCCTGGACAGCCTACGCAAAGTGGTGCCCTGCTACTCCAAAACCCAGAAACTGTCGAAAATCGAAACCCTACGTCTGGCCAAGAACTACATCTGGGCGCTTTCCGAGATTCTGAGCACTGGGAAGAGGCCTGACCTCTTGACCTTCGTTCAGACCCTGTGCAAAGGGCTCTCGCAGCCCACTACCAACTTAGTGGCCGGTTGTCTGCAGCTGAACGCCAGGAACTTCATCACGGATCAGATCAACAGCGAGGCGTCTTTCTCTGGTAGGTCACCGTACGACTCAGTGTACACGACCTACCACAGTCCGGGCGTGGTGACGCCCTCTGGACCCTCCGCAGATGCCGTCAAACCCTTCAGGCCGTTCAACTACTGCAGCTCCTACGAGACTTTCTACGAAAGCGTCTCGCCGGAATGCGGAAGCCCTCAGTTCGACGGTCCCATAAGCCCTCCTATTAACTTTAACGGGATCTTTTCCCTCAAGCACGAAGAGCCGATCGAATACGGCAAGAGCTGCCACTACGGCACGCGCTATTGCGCGGTCCCGCCGCGCTCCTCCATCAGCCAGGGCGCGAGAGGCTCGTCGGATCTTCATTTCCCATATGACATTCATCTCCGCGGCCAGTTTTACCCCGTGCAAGACGAATTAAACACTTTTCATAATTAATGAGAGAAAGTCAAATGTAAGTGAAAAGGACTGAAAATGCAAGACTTTCAATCGCACATGTATTATTTATAAAGTTTATCTCTGATTTGGTTTTTGGGGTGTTTTATTATTTATCATTTTTGATTAAATGGAATGTGCTTACAGTGTTCCTAAATGGATTGTTTTTGTTGATTTTTAAACTGTTCGACAAAATGTGTGGTCTGATGGGAAAATAATCCACCAATAATATTGTATTTTACGCTAATGATATTTAAGTTTCACGTTTGTGTTCATTTATGAGTATTAATAGAGCTAAAAATCTGTCAGTAAGGTCTATTGCCCCAAAAGGCATAATTTAATTATAAAGTCATTCAAATATTTGCGATGAAAATTCAGTAAAATATGAGAGCAATAATTGCTACGGGTGCTATGCAATACATAGTCTATAATTCTCGATCTGGCCCTTTGTTTATCCACATAAATTTGTCTAAACAATGTTCACACAAAGTTCAAAATATTATAGTGTTAATAAGACTTACTAACTTATCATTTTGTAATACATAAATGTTTATTCGTTTATGAAAAGTAACAAAAAACGAACAACATGAATTTTATTTATTTCCTTTTAATCAAACTTTCATTATTAATTACGAAGGTTTCGTGATGTTTTACACAGGACACTGTTTATATGTCGGTAAATAAATTGAATCAACCATTGCCTCTTATTAATAATAGCCTAATAATAATAATAATAATAATACATTAAGATCAGCAGGAAGAGGCAATTATTGAATCAATTTATTTTCCTATAGAAGATGATATATTTAAAAAAATATATAAGCCTAGGCTATGGATGTAATTCTGAAAAACGAAATGATTATGGTATATTATTAATTTATAATGTTTGTTTCATTGATTTCAATTTGTGTAATTTAACTTTAAATGTGGACAATCGAATTTTAAGCATCCTCTTCATTTCCAAATATTTCAAATAAATCGCATTTGTCTATACGCATAATTTTCAGAAGGATGATAAAGGAAGATCACAACACGATGGTGTAGTTATGCAACAGATTGTTTGACAATTCTGTCTTTTCTCAAATGTAAAGTCGTCGATATATTGGTGGCATTGCGTACAATCTCGGAACAATCACTGTAAGCAAATGCATTTGAAGCATGTAAAATCTCTAATGGAAAGGTCTGTGTGCTGTCTAGTGAACTCATGTCACGGGAAAACCTGCCTTAATATATTTGTCACGCATCATTTATGCAATGTCTAAAGTGGTGGATTCGTGCATTCTGATTTTTCTCACCAAAAGGGATTTTTTTGTGTGTGTGCAAAAATGACTGAATGAACTGAAACTGGTCTTTGTACACTGTCAAGCTGTTTTGTACAGTAAAATAAAGTTTAATTGAATACATTTCTCTGTTGAAAACGCTGTTGGACATGACAGTCTCTAAAATCAAATTCAAATAATAAAAACACATATCTAAATTAAAAAAAAAAAAAAAAAATCGAATAGACATCTAAACCTCGCTGTGTGTCGCAGGAAAAAGGACGAAGAAAAACGAAAACATATAGCCTACAATGTCGCATTTCGTTTACGCAATCCTATGAACAACAAACGCTTTAAAAATGTACAAATATATGGGTATTAGATGTTATTTAAGTACAATTTAAAGTATAAAAATATAGAGGCCTGTCTGCTACAATCATTAGGAGGCCATAAAATGTCTGTGGTACAAAAAGGCAGAGGACAAAGGAATTTAATTTATGATTAACTGCCAAAATCCTTCTCGTGCATTAGTTTACAGGCCTTTGCGACGCATTGGTCAAGGTTAATTGTAAAACGAGATGTTCTTGAGATGTTATTCAGGACTGGGTTTAGGGAACTAAAGGTTGTCTGGGTTTGAGTCTCTCATGTCTCCGAGTTCAGCAGCGAGCTGGACGCGGGCCAAACAGCGACAGACTGCGGATCAGGATCCCGAAATCAGCTATTCCCCCGCGAATGTGCATTGTCATCCCGGAGAAACCAGAATGACAGTATTCATAATACGTAAGGTACAATGAAATGGGTTTAAAAGCCACAAAACTCATACAGTTACAATAGATTGATTATTAATTTCACCCCACGGTCTTGTAGCTCAAACAGTTGAGCACGACGCAGTGGTCATGAGTTCGATTCCCGGCGAATGCATGAACTGATAATTATGTGAATGCAACGTGAACTGCTTTGGATAAAATGCTGAGCTAAATACATATATGCAATTTAAGTTAGATTTACAATCACTGGCAGTTTTGACACAACATAGCCTATTAGTAGATAGATCTCACAAGACTTCTTTCCAGGCCTAATTGATTCCTTTTCACGCTTTCAACGAAAAATAGACAGTAATCTGCGTTAATATTTAATTAACCATCACGTTGTCCTAAAACACCTCATGTTTTTGACAGGTGCAAAAATTCAACCTGCACATTCACCGATTGTGTGCGATGAGATTGTTGATTTGCTGTGGGGATGTTGAGGTGTCAGAAAAACCCCACAGTGGCGATATTTCACACAACTCAGAGAGAGGCAGAACATATGCTGCCCCAGAGACAAAGCTGTCAGGATCGAACAGCTGAAAAACGAGCAGCAACACTTCTCTATGTGCTTCTATCTGAGGCCGGTGGAAAGTTCTCACTTTAAGGTTATTTCTTACTTTTAGATCGTTATTTATTTTTAGTTAAAAATAATGTATGATCACCTGACCCAGTCATTTTACTATTCGACTTCATTTAAATATTTTATTCCTAAACAAATAAATCAACTTATTCTTTCAATTTCTTTCCAAAGTTATTAGCTGACACTTTGGATAGTTCTTTCTCCATTTAACATAGTAGGACACAACTATATGGGGCAAGTTGTCACAATGACAATCTGTTGTTCACTTTATAAAAATAAAGTTTAAAATATAAAATACAATTTAAAGTATAAATTGTGAAATTGTGGAAAAAAGTGGAATTTCAATATTAAAATTATGAAACAAAACCAATTATGAAACAGCAAAACATGGAAAAGGTATAGCATACACATTTCTAACAATGGTTTTGGCCAACAGATGCCTACTGTAATTAAAAATTTAAAGTTATAACAAATGAAAAATGTGATAATTTGCTCTTGTCAACAACTTTCCCCAGCCTGAATTAGACCTATATTAAAATAGGCTACTTATATGATAATGAAAAAAGTAAGACCATTTGAACTAGGGCCGTCTGTGTATGTATGTGTAAATATAGGCTACACACACGTACATGTGTGTGTGTGTGTGTGTATGTGTGTGTGTGTAGGCTATATATCAGTTCATATACCTTCAGTAGGCCTATATAATATCACAGCACACTAGTGGTGCACCCTTGTTCAAAACTTTGGTTGCCATTTGTTTTTAATGCTCTGTAGTTGAATATGAATTGCATACATGTCATTTAAATAGTTAAAAGAAATTCCTTGTGTTGATTGTGTGGCATAGCATATGGTACAGATGTATGTGGGTGGGTGTATGTGAGTGTACATACGAGTCTGTGGGCGTGTATTTGTATGTGTGTGGATGGTTGGAGGTAAAATACTATAACCACGTTCACGATCACTCATAGCCCTTGTCCACGTGTGATGCTTCATTCTGTGTTCTGATGTCAACCCTTCTGTTCCAAATCATATCATTGGAGGATGAGTCACAGCAAATATGATCACAAAATACAATCTGTCCAGAGTGGTAAAGCTGTACATGGTCAGTTAGGTTGAACGGTCAATACGATTAATGTGTCCTGCCAGGCTATATATATGCAAAATTAATTGACGTCAAAATTCTTGGTGTTTTTGGTACGGCCTACTACCTGATGCTGCAATTCTCAAGTGTGCAACAAAACATTTTGCTATCCCACAAGAGCACCATAGAATTTTTAATGACTCGTTTTTAAAATGTAAGTGCTATAAGGAAAAGGGGGAAAAAATTACTTGGGGAGAAAAAACAAAAGTTTACGTACCAAATGTTTTACTTAGCCTACTAAGATTTTACTTGCAATCGATGCAAATGTCACTGTGTAACTATTGGCCATCTAGCGTTTAAAGCATAAAACCACAAGTTGCTTACGGAAGAACATTGTTTTGGTAATTACGCGAGTTGTGCTTCGGCTTCTCCAGCGCGGATTAATCTAACGTGCCCATGGTTACAGATGATCGCCTTATCAGTGCTAATGTCACTAGCGACATAAAAATGAAAGTTGGATATCCGAAAAATATGTAGCCTATAATGAGCAGGTAAGCAGCTTAGGCTATGCCTCCGTTGTTCTGACTTGTTGAAAACAACTGTTTTTACTTTACAAAAGTTTAGCAACGCTGACATTAGTCACAACTATTGTTTTTCATATCAGATAAGATTAAAATGTGTATTATAACTTGGCTTGGCTATTTATAGGCAAAAAATATAAGAATAAAACAGTAACTGGTTTAGATTGGCATTATTAAGTAACAATTGTTTTGTGAACTTACAGCCTAGTCAATCCACAGCAAATGTGATTGGCTACTATGAAAACTATGTTGATTCGTGATTACGGGTACTGTCGCTTTACGTTTTTGCTTGCAAACTCTTTATGATTCGAGGTTTATGCACCGTACGGCTTCATCTGTACGACACCTTGCACAGACCTTCTTTCCTTTATTTACGGATATGCATGGACAAATGACGGAATGCTGTTTCCCGGGAAATCCGTCCCGACAGTTTTAAAATAATTATTATAGGCTTAGCCTTGTGATTTAGGGTAATGCAAAAACACGGTTTGGAAGATGGCTTTATGATATACTCGCTAATTATTTAATGTTTGTTCATTTCGTACAAAAAAGTTAAATATAGGCCTAGTTGCTGCTTCACACAAAACGTGAATAAATTGTTTTCATGCAGAACATCATGTCAGTAAACAAGTAGGCTACTGAAATGCTTTCAATAAGTACTTACTTTTTGTCCGCTGTTTTATGAATACTGTGAATTCGGATATATTATCCTTTTTACATAGGGCCTACCTTTTTCGCCTACTATATCGAAGTAAAGTATGCATATTTGGATGTAGCCTATGTCACTGGTTAGCCTTGCCTCTTCATCCCTTCATGGTCAATTTTCTAACCACACCATCTAGCAGCAAGAAGCATCTTCCTTAATTGACAGCCATTTAAAGGTAGGGTAGGCACTTTCGGAGAGGCTAGCAATAGCAAGCTAGCTTTGAAAACACGAGTTCCCACCCTCCCTTCAGAGAGCTCTCCAAAACCACGCCTCCTTCAAAACACATAGCACACAGCAGAGTCTGCAAAGCGTCATGAGAGATGCATTAAATTACCTCACACTTACGAACGTAAACAACTTACAGAGCTTACATGCAATGATTGGATGAACATATTTTGGTCTGGAGACTTCCACAGATGTTTTAATATTTAGACCGCTTCTATTATTGATTGCTATCAGTTTCAAACAGTATAAGCAAAAGTGTTATAAAACAAATTGCCTACCCTACCTTTATATCTGTTAATTCTAACTAAAAAAAACATTATATACAAATATAAATAAATAACATTTAAATATGAATGTTGCAAATATTTAATGATATTAATTATGACTCTTACAGGTTCATTTTAGTGAATCAAAAATACTCAGTGTGACCAGTGTAGCACAATTCCCGAAACATGAGCCGGTTCTTTTTAGTGAATCAAAAACACAGTGCGACCTGTTTTCGTTAAGAAAGGGCTCATAGGCCTACATTTTATTTTCCATATTCTATTCCATCAGCTTTGTCATGATTGAATGCAAAGATGGCAGATTTCAAACTGTGTACTTCCCGGGCTGCATGCTGTTAGGATGAATAGGAATGTATAACGGATAACTTTGTCCAGGTAATGTTCTTGGTATGTCTGGAAATGTATTTATAATACCTGCATAGTTTAATACACACTATTAAAATAAAGTGCAGGAATTCGGACACAGCCCATGCTTCTGAGATCATGCTAAACATGCAATACAGATGTCGAGATCTCTGCCGGCGTGCTTCAGAGGGAGGTTGTGTGATTATAGTTGTTAATGAAGGTTCACTCAGTAGCTTTCGGTAACTCACACCTGAGAGCCTCAGAGACAGTTTCTGGAATGAATTGCTTGTTAATAATAACGGTAATTAGGAATGAACAATGTAGAGCTGGTGCGATGTTGATTTATCTGTGTGAAGCCCCTCTAACGGGTGGAGAAAGGGTGTTGTCATTCGTTAGTCCCACTCCTGCTCGCTCTCTCCGTCTCGTTCCCAAAAAATCTCCACAAGTCCCGGGTCGCAGATGGTGTGGGACACAGAATTTTCCTAATAATCTTTCTTTCTTTTCTTTTTTTGCATGAGTGCTGGTGGCTTAGGGATTTCTCATTTTAATTAGAGGGTTTAAGGAGATAAACCCCTTTGAAAACCATGTCCTGTGAGAGGAGGTGCAGGTGATCCTCCCCACAGAAGCAACCACATCATCAGCCAGCAACTCATTTGCATATTAGATTGGTGTCAGTTTGGCACCCGTCCTGGCTGAGATGAACGCCCCTATTTCTAGACTTGGCACGGAGTGTGCGCATCCTGGCACGGAACGCGAATGTGTTTTCGGTATGAGGTTTCCGGGGTACTTGATCTCTCTGTTATTATACGGACCTTACATTTGACCCACGAGCTTAACTTAAACTAATAGAGACTCGCAGGTCTGGATTGGTTGTTTTCTCACTCGCTTTGTGCTGGGACTTTTTCAGGTACGATTCAACCTGACCGTCAATTCCATCTAAAGCTGATTTTCAGCTAGTTGGCAGAGAGCGTGACATCAAGAGGCCCTGGAGCTCATCAATCTAGTAGGTCATTAATGTGAATTTCAAAACCTAATATTAAAAATGTATGAACTATTCCCATTTGGACAAATTACATGAAGTTTGTCTGAAGTAGATGTTGGCTAATCACAGGCACATTTAGCAGCCATTAAAACCGAATGTTGGACAGTAAAGTCATTTGTATTCCGTGTTAAATCTAGACTAAAGGAAAGTTAATGACTATTTCTGATGAATGTCTTTAGCGCCTGGACGTTCAGCGCACATTTTAGCACAGAAATCAATTAAGAACCTCATTTTATATGGATTAGTATGCTTTAGTAGTTTTTGAGATACAGCTCTGACCTAAAGTTCCTAGAGGTTGAACACCTCCATTTCAGCTTATGTTTATTTCACGGACTTGTGTAACTCTTATGAATCTGTCCAAAATTTTGTTATGTGACTTACTTTATTCAGAGAATTATAAGACAATGTTAGAACATTGTCAACAACAGATAAGCTGTTGATCTTTTTAAAGGGTTAGTTCATCCAAAAATGAAAATTCTCATTTATTACTCACCCTCATGTTGTTCCACAACCGTAAGACCTTTGTTTATCTTCAGAACACAAATTAAGATATTTTTGATGATATCTGAGAGGTTTCTGATTCCCTATAGAAAGCAAGTACCACATTCAAGCCCCAGAAAGGTAGTAAAGACAATGTTAAATTAGTCCATGTGATTACAGTAGTTCAACCTTAATGTTATGAAGTGATGAGAATACTTTTCGTTATACTGAGCTGGCGTTCTGATGTAGAACCTGGAAGCGCTGCACTGTGTCTAGCATAAACAGCGTAGGAGGATGACGGAAAAGAAGAAATTATTTAATAAAGTCCTTATTTTTGTTTTGTTTTTGCGCATAAAAAGTGTTCTCGTCACTTCATAGAATTAAGGTTGAACCACTGTAGTCACATGAACTATTTGATGATGTTTTTACTATCTTTCTGGACTTTGAATGTGGTAATTACGTTGCTTTGGGGGATCAGAAACCTCTCGGATTTTATCAAAAATATCTTAAGTTGTGTTCTGAAAATGAACAAAGGTCTTGGAACGACATGAGGGTGAGTAATTAATGACAGAAATTTCATTATTGGGTGAACTAACCCTTTAAGGCTGAAAACAGACACTATTAAAACTATTACTTCATAAACCAACTGTTGTATCACATTAAATGTGATGACTATTACAGATATTTTTCCACTGAACTGCAGTTTTTCCCACTTACAACATCATGAGACTATTTCAATCCTATTTCAATTCTTGTTTCAAATTAAAAAAATAAAAAACATGATGAAAATGTCCTTTATTAAATGTAAAAAAACAACAACAACATATACGTGATTGAGTAGAAAGAATGCGTGTGTGTGTGTGTGTGTGTGTGTGTACTGTATGTGTGACTGTGTGTCTTTGTAAAATGGCACAGACACAGACACAAGGACCAAATGGTCTCTTGGCACCAGATTCAGTGCCATAAATTATCACTGCAGTTAATGGTGAAGAAGATTTCAGGCGAAAATCTCTCCTTTTCTCTTCCCACAAAGGCAATGGTGCAGCCCCAATTCTAGATACTGACCAAATTAAACCCCAAAAATACTCACAGGATTTCAGTCTTGCAATTGAATTTTGTAAATATTTCATGAAGGTTCTAGAATTGCCAAAGGCTTTTGAGTTGTTACATTTAAATTATAACGTAGTGGTCTGTGATGATCATATCATATGCCAAAAACTCCAGTCTTTCCAGTGGAACTACGTTTCCCAAGATTCCATTAATTGGCAGCATGGAAAGGTAGGCTTGGTGATTTGAACCGCTGTAATACATGTTCTAGAATGAGTTCTAACAAATGTTATAGATAAATTATTTAAGTAATAAGAAATGAGAGGCCGTGACTATATTCACAAGAGTTGGGAAAATATATAGAGTTCCAAGTAATCACTATTTTCATTTGTACGATCCCGATATTGATTCTTAGATCAGTTTTTATTCCTATTTTCATTGGCTGCATAAAAGTGTATTTGTATTGTATTGTATTTGTATTGGCAAAAGAAATATTTTACCTCAGTTTCAAAATAAATATGTTCGTATTCTTTATTGAATATGATGCAACAAAAATGAACGCAGGAAGAAATGTCTTTCTATTAATTTCTCCTCGCGAACTGTGTGTGTGTGTGTGTGTGTGTGTGTGTGTGTGTGTGTGTGTGTGTGTGTGTGTGAATCAAACACAGCCCACAGTGCAACCAATGTAGCCCTATTCCCAGAATAAAAAGACTCTAGCCGGTTCATTTCAGTGAATCAAAAACATATAGCACAAGTATTGTAGGGCAAATAAAAAAACAAATAGCTCTTATGCGCTGGTTCATTTTAGTGAATCAAAAATATACAGTGTGACCGGTGTAGCATCATTCCTGAAACATGAGCCGGTTCTTTTTAGTAAATCAAAAACTTTTGTCAAATCAACTTCAATAATTATTGTGGTTCAGATAACATAATATTTTGAGTTTCTTTTGATTAAACCAATCGCCTTCATTCTAACTCAAAAATGAACTTTTAAGGCAAACAGGTAACTTACTTTTTTAAGTTAAACCAACAATTATTTTTTACAGTGTACCGGTTTGATCTGAAACACTGCCCTGTATATATTAATAAATACTCTCTGTGTGTGTGTGTGTGTGTATAGCAAAATGGGCATTTGAAATATCCCAATAATGAATCGAACATGCTGTTCTATTAAATGTTTTATAAGATGCAAACTACAGATCATGTGCAGAGCTGGGCAAGTTACAAATTTAAATATCAAAGATATATAAAATAATAGGTGTTGTCATCATTCTTGAATGTCAGATACAGATATTAAAATATCTTTTAAACAGATTTTTTGATTTGTCAGTTCTGTTATCTCGCGTTTCTCATGTGAGATGACAAATATTTACCATTTTAGTTGCTCACAGCTGTACTTCAGTCAGCATGACCAATACAAAAGGACACTTTGATCAACTCAAACTAAACAAGAGTTTTTACTCAAAATAGAGCTGTATGATGTAGTGTCATCACAATAGAAGTATTTTTCCCAACACATTTCCATGAGTTCCACTGCCAAAGCATCATGAATCAAGTGCGCATTTCTCTTCGCCTTATTGTGCCATTTCGAGCCAGTGAAATGAAAACAGCTTTGCCTCAGCATAATGACATGAAGCATAGCTTTAAGCAAGGGTGCTTTCATTTCTGTTTTAACAAAACATTTTCAGATTCCATCAAAGTGGCAAAAAAGTGTGAGAGGATTATAAAAAAAGATGGTGAGCCATAAACAGGCAGGCAGGTGTTGATGATGCAAATGAATCAGATGACAGATGGTTAGCGACTCCATCACTCACTGTGTGGATAATGGATAGAGGTAATCAAATCCCTCTGTGAATTTGGGACTTTCTTCAGAACTTTCTCCATCTATATCACCATCAAACACTTCCTGAGCTGTGCAGCTCCACTGGAGGGAGGAATCAGCATGGTGTCAAGTTCTGAAAGACAATTCTGCCAGAAATGTTCGTTTTGTCATTGCCTTCAGGTGTCAACCTTTTTGACAAGTCACAGACATGATAATGAGGGTAAAACACCTTAAGCACAACTTATGTCTGAATATCCCCCAAAAACATGCAAAATCACAGATATAAAATCAACCTTGAGAGACACCCTTGAGACAGATCTATCATAAAAACTGTTCAAACAGATACAGCATAAGCAGAAACATCTATTAGAAGATTTAGCCTTTCATCTTTCATCAGCAAAAAGCCCTTGTGTATCTTTTGCGACTGTTCATTCAAAATGATCTTTTTGGAGAGTTTTTGTACAAACCTGCAAGAGGTTTTTAAAATCTCTAATGTGCAAGCTATTCACAATTACAAACCCCCTTTGACTATCTCCTCACATTCCATGAAACTTAATAAAAATGTCACAGACAGATAAAAGTGACGCGCATTAACACGATACAGACGCGTCTCCCTGTTTTTGATCCGCTATACTCTATAAATCTGATGAATGAATCTTTAGGGAGATGCTGCTGTTTGAAACATAGCCCTCTAGAATATGTCGAGCATATGTTACGTTGAGTTGAAACCATCATAAGATTGGTGATCAGGTTAGGCCTTTGGGTGATTTCTCTATTTCAGAACGATTCTAATGAACCTCTCAAACATGTCTGTGAATTGCTGTCACTTCCTAATTGTTCCATATGCAAAGAAACACAATCTCTTAAATTTAAAATGACAAAAAGATAATGAAATAAACCAATACAACTTCCCCATCTTAATTTTTCTCCAATCTTAACATTTGTTTGAAGCATTTTACAGCAATTTTATATAAAAACTGTCATCACCCATAAATTCATAAGTCAAGACTGTTGTATGCACACTTAAACGAATGATTTCCAAAAAAATTAAAATTCTGTCATTATTTAATCACCCTCATGTTGTATTGTATCCATATGCTGTTATTTTTTTCTGTGGAATACACAAAGTTGCAGCTCTAAAAATGACAAAAAACTACAATAAAAGTAACAAATAATACTAAATATGACATGTTTAGACATATTTTAAGTTTAAAAACTTAAACTCAGAGCATGGTGCTAACAATGCCAAGGTCATGGGTTTGACTCCTAGGGAATGAACTGGAAAAAAATATATAGGCTTGAATGTAAATTTTACTGTTGTCTGCACCTTTTATTAATTAAGTGTTCCAAATGGAGGCGTGGCCTTATGGTTAGTGTATTTGTTCCGACTCTATGTTTGAATCTGACTTGCAACATTTTCTGTTGCTGAAATTCTGTTCCCAACTTTCGCTCCATTTTTTCCTATTTGCCTTTTTTCCCCCTGTTTGCATTAGGGCATGCATAGACTAATCAGGAAGTTGACTACTGTTGGAAGCCATTGAGCGCAATAACCATAACTTCACATGTCGGTGTGCATGTTTTTCTTAACGCAAACCAGCGAGGCATGACCATGGCTGTGTCTGGAATCGCCCCCATACCTTGAATAGGGCACTATTTGAGGGGACAGCCATTTGTAGTGGTGTCCAAAACCATAGTGGACATTATCGAGTGCACTCATTCAATCCCACAATGCACCGCAATAACGAGTGTACAACCGATGTACGCTCAAGGGCTACATATCTAAAAAATGCTGTTTCAACCCATGGTTGGATCAAATATGGACAAACTCAGCCGTTGGTTTAAATTTTTTAATTACATTTTTATACCCAATGGCTGGGGTTGTCCATATTTGACCAAAACATGGGTTGAAACAACCCAGCATTTTTTAGAGTGTAGAGAATACCCATAATGCACTTTAAGAGTCGCATGTCTAATGAATTCCCATGTCTCACCAGAAGATGGCGCCCACGGCTGGATCATCCATTCATTTTCCAAATCACTGGTCCAATGTGGCTACAGCGTAATATCAAACAGGTATAAATTCCTTTTCAATTGATTATTAAATTATTTAATTAAGGTTTACATGCTAGTTTCCATGTCAGAGTTCAAGATAAATCATTTCGTTACTACTGAAGCAGCGAGTTTGCGAAGTTTCAAATGATTATTAAACAGCAAGCACTAACTATGCAAAAGCGGCAGCCCTTCCGGTGCACTCAGTGTCCGAATTCACTCGTTTTCATTCACTCCTTCAAGGGGACGATATTAGTGGAGTAATGTTGAGAATAGTGAATGAGGGTATAGGAGGCGATTTCGAACACAGCCCAAGTGTGCTGCACATGTCCTGAAAAGTGAATCCAAAATATTTCAATCGCCCCCGGTGGCTGGCTGCAGTATAGGTCATAAACCCCGCCCTCTCCATGTAATCGAATGGGATGCGAGCCAAACTAAAAAATCCAATTACACTTCAATTATTTTTTTTTTCCCAAAGATGTTTTCTGTCATTTTAGGTAGTTTTCTTATCACATTGATGTATGTTCAAGTGTCCGTTTTTTTTTGTCCAATAAGTGGTTTTAGTTAATTATTTGATGCTATAAAAATAGAACATAACGTCATGATTGACAGCTATGCTAGCGATTGAGTCTGTGGGAGTGTGGGTGGGACCTTGATACCGCAGCTCCACCTCAGGATCAATACTGCACAGACTCAAACTCCAAATGACGTAATTGGCAAGATGTCAACTGTTATTTCTAGGATATTTTTGGCTTCATTTTTCTATAGTGGAAGGAAGTGGATCTTTTTTTACAGTATGTGGTCATTACCATGACCAAAAAGAGTATGTGGCAGGAGGGCAATGACAGTGAATTTAGACAGCTACTTTTTTTTTTTTTTTTTTTTAACAGTTGAAGACCTGTGAAATGTTATATGAGGAGGCTAATGTTGTATAATATCCCTAGTCTAACTGTCAAAATGAATTTTTTTTTATATATTCAACATTGTTTGACATCATATGTTACAATGTCGCGTGTCAATTTACAACGTGTTATTTTGCATGTGTTAAATACAAAATGAAACCGTGTTTTTACAATACATGTAAGAGATGTAACTGTTGCAAACATTGGGCTGTCAATTAATAAACACTTGTTGACACAAACTATTATTTTTTTAGTCTTTTTTTTTAAACGTTAACGAGTATGCGAGTAACTCTGATATTGTTTTGACAAGTAATCGACTAGGAGAAATCAGTAATCATGCAACCCTTAATTTTCATTCCTGTAGCTCAAACAGTAGAGCACAGCGCTAATGTAAAGATCATAGGTTCGATTCCCAGAGAATGCATGAACTGATAAAGTGTATACCTTGAATGTAATGTAAATCGCTTTGGAGAAAAGTGTCTGTGAAATGCATAAATGTAAATTCATATAATACTGTAAATAAAAGTGGCGAAAGAAAAAAATAGATGCTTGGATAATGCAGAAATATGCAGCTACAATTAAAGCAATGATGCCTGCTTGAATGAGCGTGCGTGTTTGAGGTGGGCTGGGTTGTGATGGTATCCTCGGGCCTTGTGCGGCAGTCTGTGCTGTTACACCTTGCTGCCTGTTAAGATTGCCCTGCAGAGACAGCGGGTAGCACAGTCTGCCAGCCCCAGAGAACTGCGAGTCAGGGACGCCTGCCAACACAATGCCCAGGAGAGAGAGGAAGGGGCCGAGGGCAGGAGACACACAAACACACACACACACACAGACACACAGCCTTCCTCTGGAGCTCATTACAGCGATATCTCAACGCGATCGAGCAAACGTGGGCTGCGGTTCTGCAAAACCATATACCAGACGATCCTGCGTGCGTATGCATTCAGAAATCTGCCATTTCTTTTATTCTTCATTTTCATCTCTAAATAGCAGTAGATGGAAGAATGTAAATGAGATGGTTATTACGGCAGCGTTCATCAAGCCGGGCTGGAGAGACTTCAATAGCTTGATGAATATGCATGCAAATTTGTTAATTAAGTTAATTATTCTGCTGAAAATTCATTTGTCTTCCAAGGACTTTTTTGCAATGATTTTAACATGTTTCTCTCATTAGTCATGCTCCATGCTATTTAAAAGCACTTTGGTCCACTTTTTAAAAGTTTGACAGTGTTGGAATGAGAATGGAAGACTAAAATAAGACAATGAGAAAGAAAATGGGGGAAAAGGAAGGATTTTGTATCTTACATCCTGTCTTTTGGGGAAATGTTAATGTCAGAACAAACCATCATGGTGAATTTTAGACACATAAGACATGTTTATTCATTTGTGTGTAGAATAAATATATTGAGACATTTGAAGTTTTTTTGAGAAATTAAATTTGAATTAGACAAAACACTCTAAGATTATGGTTTTTAATTAAGTTTTTGAAACACTCGTGGTGAAATAATACATTGAAAATAAGCTGAACAAAACAAAATGCATTCATTACATTTGCCTAATGATATTTTAAGTTCTAATACACTTGCTATTTGAAATGAGTGCGGCTCATTAGAAACTAGAGGAAGTGGGATTATGTATTTACATTAAGGCTGTTTGATCAAGACAAATGTTTGTTTAGTCAATTAGGATATTTACAGTAGCCTGTGTTTTGCCTCTATGGAGGAAATGTCTTCATCAGTGAATTTGCGTGAAAACACAAGTGAGTTTCATTCAGATCTGATTAAAATCACTGCAAGGAAAAAAAAAATCTGTAGAAAAATGGGAAAGGTACTGGTATTTTTTTTATGCTAAAACTTTTCATCTGTAAAGTTTACAGACATTTCCTTTAACCCTAAAATGCAACTCAATGCAATATGTAATTCAAAAATTAAATTTTCACGTCTTTAAATGTGAAGGATTAAACTTAAAGCGATCTAAACAAGTGCTTTTATCGAGCCAAATGCCTTTTTTGAACAATGGAAAGTCTAAAGGGTTTTTTTTAACACTTTACAAATTTTTTCGCAGATAAAAGTCCTGTCAAATAATGACTCCACCTTAACCACGCCCATTTTACTGCCCCGCCCCCTCTACTCATTAAAAATGAACCCACTTTCAGTGTAAAATGTTTTGTGTAAACATATTTATGCCAGGGTAACCTCAAACTTTTTGCATTCATCAAGTAAGATACAAGTTTCAGTACTTCTTTTTACTTTGAATCACATGCTTGAATGTTGTGATTCATCTTACAAGTGATTGGGTTGATTCAACTCTAGGAAATGTATTATTTATTATTATATTTGATTATTTATTATAATTTTGTTTTAAATGCATATGACGATAATGAATGGAAAATATACTTTAGAAACCCTTGATGAAAATTCACATGCCATGGTTTTTCAATGAAATTGTTATCCACAATTCAGAGTTTTCTCAGATTAAGAAATGATAATCTATACTTTAAGTTAAATTTATAGTTTTTTTCACAAGCAATTAACAAATATCTTTAGGTCTAATCTATTTTAATGAGATGGATATAGATCATTTGGGTTTAAGTGAGGTTGGTGTAGCATTTTAAGGTAACTATTCAAAAAAAAAAAAAAAACACCAAATGGCTATTAAAAGTGCAATGTTATCTTTATACAAGGACAAAAATTAAAAAATGTTTTCTTACAGACATATGAAACTTGCCTAGCCACATACATGGCTGATATTGTAAGTTCTTTTCCAAAAGAATTCAAATGGAAAGCATGTATATTCTCTATGCAAAGCAGGTGGATGGTATTCAGTCCTGTCTGTCTGTCTGTCTGCATGTTATACGTGCCTGTCTGACTGTGTGTGTGTGTGTGTGTGTGTATCTGTCAAGTTGTCTTTCTGTGTGCGACAGGAGGCTGTAAATCACTTGAAATCTCTCAGAAATGCAGCGAGCAGCTAGGCTTCTCTGTAGGGGGTCGTCATCTTCTCCTGTCTCAAAACACGCTCCCATACTGCAACAGACCGGCCCGACACGTACTGCAGCAACTGGCCAAAAACAAGAAGAGACACATGCACATTCCTCATGTATAGAGCATGTCGAGGATGCACAGATTGGGAACGCTTACGAGTTCACAGATACTCGTTGCATAACATAAAAACTTGACATTGATACACAGATCTTGGGATGTAAGGTCCTTAAATTTGGTTTAACATACACTTGTTTGTTAATCCTTAATTTTTTTTTTAACAAAAAGCTAGGCTATTAGTTCTGTTCCAAAACCTAGTGAGGTTTTTGCTGCTTACAATCAGATCCTAAATGTGTTTCTCACACAAAACTATTGTATGGCTTCAGAAGACTTGGGATATAGTTATGTATACTATGTTTAGGAGGCTTTTATGTGCCTTTTTGTCCTTTTTTGTGTTTGACAGACATAGTCGCTATGACTATGCTTTGTGTGGAAAAGATCTGCATGAAGAACTGCATTTCCCTTTTGTGTTCAGCAGAAAACAGAATGGCATACAAGTTTGGAAAGACATGAGGGTGAGTAAATAATGATTTTCATTGTTTTAGTTTAAACTGTATCCACCTTTTTTTCTACGCCCAATGATGCTTTGCACAAATTATGGGAGTAACTTCCGTTAAATGGTAAACAATCAGCCAAAGGTTCGCTCTATGAATGCAGTAATAAGCATTTTCAAAAATGGTACAATGAGATGACATTATTCTACTCACCCTTCAACCATCGGACATTACAAGGAAATCTAAACGTGTAAAAACATTAACAAATTACTAAAACAGACTGAATAAGTTTGATTATTTCCACAGCAATATTACAGATGTGTTAAAGGGTTAGTTTACCCAAAAATGAAAATTCTGTCATTAATTAGTCACCTTCATGTCATTCCAAACCAAACCAAAGACTTTCGTTCATATTTGGAACACAAATGAAGATATTTTTAATGAAATCTGAGCGATTTCTGTCCCTCCATTGACAGTTACGCAACTACCACTTTGACACTTCAAAAGTTCATAAAGAGATTGAAAAACTAATATGAATTGAACGGTTTAATCCAAATTTTCTGAAGAGACTCAATCACTTTATATGATGAACAGATTGAATTTAGGCTTTTACTCGCATATAAACATTGATCAGCGAACATAAACAGAAGCTCAACTGAACCTGTTTGGCGTGCAAGAACAAACCTCTTTTAAAGCTCAAACGAGCTGCGTAACACACGAGAATGAATCTCATTGGTTCTCGCACTTCAAGCAAACATGCGTGAGCTTCCGTTTACCATATCTGATGTGTGTTGATGAATGTTTATTTGTGAATAAAAAGCCTAAATTAAATCTGTTCAGCGTCTCTTCAGAAAATTTGGACTAAACTGCTCAATTCATATGAATTAGTTTTACAATCTTTAATGCACTTTTTGAAGCATCAAATTTGCTCTTGTGATTTTTTTTTTTTAAGCTTTTACTTGTCTTGAAAAACAAGTAACAAGTTGCCAATGGGACTACAAAATTAAACATCACACCGAACAGCTCACTAGTTTGCTTTTACCACGTTGTGTTTATAGTTGCGCTCATGCAAACAATTCTAACTCAAACATTCAGGGATAATGTTTTAATAAAGATTGAAACAGAAGCATAGTGATTCTTCGTTTACATTTACGTTTTAATATCTGACTGTTGTATTTAGGCTTTAAAATACATAAAAGTTGTGTTGATTTGTGAAGATTATCATGATGAACAAAACATGTAAGAATCATGAACTTTTGTTGGCCACAGAGCTTATTTTCTGTGATAATCAAACCTACAAAAATACATCATAACTGCAGCCCTCTAGAACATAAATACATAGCATAAACAATTATTGAGTGAAATTGTCATTTTTGATTTGCAGTAATGAAGAAAATATACGAATATTTTTCTAAATTTTATTTCTTTCTAAGCTCTTTGCTATGTGCGACAGCCTTAACCACGAAGGACACATGAATCTGCTTTAAATTTGACTAGAATCTCAGATGGCATAATTAGTATTCTGCCTACTGTTTCAAACAGCCTTCATGTTGATAACATGCCTAAAAATTCTGTCTAGGTAGGCAACCAGTGTTGCCAGACGTACGATAATTATCGTATTTGTACGATAATTTTGACCTCTGTACGATGTACGATCAATAATGAAAAAAAAATCCTATAATGTACGATAATTTCAGAATTTTGTGACACTTCAAATGATGGTCGTTGTAATCATAGGGCTTATACTCATTGATCTAGCTGTGGATCCTACGTCAACGTCCATCTCATCTCACGCTACGTTTTCTCAGCCAATCATCGTGGAGAACGACTCTCTCTCTCTCACGAGCACAAGTTCCTGCCGTGGCGTTAAGTTAGGTCAGTTGTTTCCCACTAAGGTACGCTTAGTTATTTATCTATTGTGGTAATTTGCAGGTCGTGTCAAAAAGTTGTTGGTCTAGATAAATAGCTGTATTCTGTACGTTTGACTCGTCAAGTCACATTTATTTACATAGCGCCCTTTACAATACAGATTGTGTCAAAGTAGCTTTACAGTGATGGAGGGAACATAATTTTGGCTGTACAGCAACTCTAGAAGAAAATAGTGTGATTGTCCAGCTTAAAAAAGTTCAGTATTGAGTCATTCCGTTGAAAAAAATCATTAGTTATTAATTTAGTTCATTTATCTATACAGCAGTCAGATCAAAACATTAAAAAGTCATGTACGATCATTTTTTTCCAAATATGATAATTTTGAGCTTCTGGTAACACTGTAGGCAACTCACTAGGTATTGGAACAGAACTATAGAGTACCTCAGAGATGATGTGTTTTTGTAGACCAACCCGGAAGTTAGCGGCGCACGGGTTCCCTCGATCGAAAGCCTATGCATTTTTCCCATAGACTTTTGAAAAATTGCAAAAAATAAGCTCTGTGTTTAACAAAGGGTTATGACACTCACACGTTTTGTCTATCAAGATAATCTTTACAAGTTAACACAACATTTATACATTTTGAAGCCTAAAGTCGTCGGATATAAAAAGCTAACAGTAGGCTATAAACGGACTACAGCACACCATGGTCGCGGATCAACGTCACCACCACCAAGCTTCCACAAACTTTATTTAAAAAACAACTTTATTTAAAAACATGCTCGCTGATTATGATCTGTGCTGTGTATGAATACTTATCCACTTTTTCGTGAGAAATGCTGTCCAAATGTCCTGTTTGTCATGGTGACGTCTAAAGTCCCCGCCAAAGGAAGTAGTCCCTTTTAGCAACTTGTTAGCAACCGCCGTTTTTAAGACACAATAAACATTTAAAAAAATCACAAGCGGGTTATAACTGGTGTGTTTTATGTCATAGATCAAAACGTGAAAATATTTAGAGGCTTTGTTAACCACAGACCTTATTTCAGGCGATTTAGCAAAAACCCATTCAAAAAACCTATAGACTTTAGGGCGATGGAACTGGAAGTCCTAAAATGCTAACTCGCTTCTGGGTTTTGCATACAAAAACACGTCATCTCTGAGGTACTCTATTGCTTATGAGGCTCAGAGCGTTTCTTTCATCAATAGTTCTATCTATTTCCGGTCAAAGCAGTTTAATACTCTCTGGCTGACTCGTGAAGCTTACCTCAGTGAACGAAACAACCGAGGTGTCCACCATGACCCACAAACCCCCAACATAAAATTCCACAAGATGTAATTACGATTAAGTCTGCTGTGTCTCACCAATTAACCCCGTACATATCTGAGCATGATAAAAAAAAAAGTGTAAGTGTGAACTTTTTTGCGTGCATATGGTACGCAGCCATTCTCAATGTCTCCCTTCTCATCTCTAAAAACGGATCACTCAGAAAAACATATTGTAGCGACGCCAGACCGTCCGTTTCCCTGGCAGCTGCCGACACCGTGAGCACGAGCCAATGAAAACACATAGTCCCCTGTTCCCTCTTTTAATTGGGATATTTTAGTGCTATTAGCAGAAAAGGCTCCACACCTCCTTCCCCAAACATTACGAATGCAGATCTGCACCCCGTCATGGTCACTGAACTAGGTACAATCTCAGAACTCAGGTGTCTCCGAAAGGAAAGCGTGGATGTGTCTGGCAACCTGCTATGTTGATGAAGGTTGAGCTAAGACTAGAACAGAAGAACTGGATGTATGCCATCATTTTGAGGAGCTGCTGTTTTGAGGTTGAGTGTGTAGAGTGAAAAGAGGGGGGTGTTTGGGCTCTAAGGGACTGACACCATATGTTATGTCAGCATTCATTACACTTTTATAGAGGCCTACAGTGCTTTGCTTTCAACGGAATATTTTATCTGTGTATAGGATGCGTCTGCTTAAAGATGTGTGCAGAAAACAGTTTTAATATTTGATATTTAATCTATCAAAAGTGATAAATTGGCAAGGTAGGTGTACACCGATATCAATTATATATCGCCATCTGGTGGTTTCAAACGTACTGACATATAGATTAATTTGTACAGACAGCATTCTCACAAAGAGACGCATGGAGAGCAGTGGAAAAACAATGGAACTTCTCTCCTCTGATCATTTCTGTCTTTCTCAAAGGAATACAGAATGATGAATCGAAATAAAAGAGACCACGATAGCAGTAAGGGAATTGGCTAAATTGAGTTTATTTATTCTTAGCAATTAGCATAGGGGGCTAGTTCTCAGTAACTATAGAGACTTAAAAGTTTACATCCTAGCCCTCTGTATTCAAATGACAAGAAAAAAAGCGTAACTGACACGACCTCAGTTACGCTTTTTTCGTAAGTTGAATACAGAAGGCGGTCTGGCGGAAGCTAGATATTTTACTTTATAACTTGTTAAATATGGATATTTTTGTTACTCAAACGCATCGCTTCGCTTCAGAAGGCCTTTATTAACCCCCTGGAGCGTGTGGAGTATGTTTATAATGGATGGATGCACTTTCTTGAGCTTCACACACGTTGGTCTCATTCACTGCCATTACAAAGCTTGGACACGTCAGGATATTTATTAATATAACTCCGATTGTGTTCATCAGAAAAAGAAAGTCATATACACCTAGGATGGCTTGAGGGTGAGTAAAGCTTGAGGCAATTTTCATTTTAAAGTGAACTAATCCTTTAGATAGCTTATAAGACTGGTTTTTAGTATTTTTGTTCTATTTCTATGGTCAGCATGATGCTGGATGTAATTACCTGTTGACTTTCATTACAGATTTTACCTTCACCTGCATCAATGAATGGTAAGAATTCAAAAATTAATTTCCTATATTTCAAACTTAATACTAACCAGCTATGGCAAGCCGTTTTGACTTTTATTCATTCTCAGGATATGAATTCTTGATATTAGCAATTCAGTTCTTGATATCAGGAATTACATTTCCACTAGTAACAATGGCAATTTTTGATAAAGTAATTAATGATATCAAAAATTATGATTTTTAATAGTAAGAATTGTATTTCTGATATGTGAAATTGGAATTTCAACTAGTAAGAAATCAATTCTTGATATCAGTAATTGAATTTGAATGGCAGCCTATGGTGAGATTTCACTAGTGAAAATACAATTACAGATATCAAGAATTCTATTCTATTTTTAGTGGAAATGTAATTCTTGATATCAAAAATTAGCATTTTAACTAGTGAAAATTGAATTGTTGATATCAAGAATTAACATTGTTACTAGTGGAAATGTAATTCCTGATATCAAGAATTGAATTGTTGATATGAAGAATTCATATCCTGAGAATGAATAAAAGTCAAAATGGCTTGCCATAACCAGCACTTTTTGGTCCATTTAACCTGCTGAGAAAAAAAATAGTCTACAGTAAGTTGGTTTTACAGTTATAGATGCTCTCCGAGCCTGGCCAGAGTCATCTGTAAGCAGGTTTTACAGGGGTTCGGACAATCTTTAGCAAGGACGAGAGACCAGCTTGCACATCAGCTAAATCAACTGAACACAACTCTCAAAAATACACTGTAAAAAAATGCTGGGTTGTTTTAACCCATGTTTGGGTCAAATATGGACAAACCCAAACTGTTGGGTTTAAAATTTAATTTAAAAATTTAAACCAATGGTTGGGTTTGTCCATATTTGACCCAAACACCAACAACCCAGCTTTTTTTACAGTGTACATGTTCCAAAAGGGGGTTTTCACGGTGATGCCATAGAAGAACTGTTTTTGGTTCCCATTCAGTGAACAGTTCTTAAAAGAACCATGTTTTTCTTAGTGTGAAGAACATTTTAATAATCTAAATAAGCCTTTTCTAGTATAAAGAACCTTTTGTTGAATGGAAAGGTTCCAAAAGTTCTTAATGGAACTTTATAGTTACCAATAAAGAACCTTTATTTTTAAGAGTGAATGAGACTCGGTTTAACCAGCCAAGACCAGCAAATCACCTGGACTTTTTTTTCAGGGTAATAATTTTTCGCATTGGCAAACAGCATGATGAATTTTCTCTGTTTCATTCTGTGCAAGGTGGACAAAGAAGCTGTTGTGTGAATCTACTTCTCAGCCTGTTGGTCAGAAATGACAGCGGCACTCTAATAAAGCTGGAGGCAGGGGTCAGTGTCACTAGGATTATTTATGGCCAATATCACACTGCAGTGAAACAGCATCTGAAGCTGAATCACTGCTTATAGAGATGTGAGAGGGGTGAGTGCTCGGGAATGCAATACCACACAAAAACAATAACAGCTGGCTGGCCTCTGGCTAAACACAAACAAAAATAATGGAATCTGCTGACTGCCAGACAGGCATTTAACAGTTTTGTCCAATATCAAGCTCTCGTGTGGAATTAATACATATGCATGCATAGTCATTCCTTTCTTTTTCATATTTAAACTCATAATAAGCGCATAAAACTCAGTGAGCTGTAAAATGGCTTTTAAGCCTCCTAAAAAAGTGATAAGAGATCAATTGTTCAGATATGAATGGACTGATTGTTAAAATGAGTGGGGGGAAAAGAAAACAATAAAGCATTAAGAGCAGGAAGAGTGTGCTGATGAATCAGAGACATCCATCATTAACTCTGTGTGTTTGTCTGGTGGAGGTAATGGAGTGGAGCGGAGAGGACGGTGGACGGCCCCAGGCATCCGCACGTGCTCCGTCTGTTTCCATCTTATTCAGACACCAGCCACTAAACTGCTGCTGAGACCAAAACTCAGCAATTCACTCCTACACATCTTAATGGGCAAACTGTGTCTCGAGGAAAAAATTATGGTAACACTTTACAATAAGGTTTCATACCTTTAGTGAACATGAACTAACAATGAAAAATACTTCTAAAGCATTTATTAATCTTAGTTCGTTAATTTCGACATTTACTATTACATTATTAAAATCAAATGTTGTATCTGTTGATATCGTTTAAAGGGATAGTTCACCCAAAAATAAAAATTCTGTCATCATTTACTCACCGTCAAGTTGTTCCAAATCTGTATGAATTTCTTTCTTCTGATGAACACAAAAGAAGATATTTTGAAGAATGTTGTTAACTGGATCCCACTGACTTTCATAGTATTTTTTTTTTTTTTTAACCATACTATGGAAGTCAATAGGGCCCATCAACTGTTTGGTTAACCAATATTCTTCAAAATATCTTCTTTTGTGTTCAGCATTTGTGTATTCATACAGGTTTGGAAGGAAGTTAGTGAACCGGTTCACAAAAAAGGTGAAGCGACTGACCTTCAAAGATTGACAGTAGCACAACGAGACATCTTGTTCATTAACAAACCGAATTAACTTTCGAATGATGAAAAGAATCAAACATCTTTGTGAACGAAATCGATTCACAACAAGAAGATATGGGATTTAAGAGTTATTATGAATATATAAAAGTGACTGATGATCATACACAATTAAAATGACGCAATGATATTTATAATATATAATATATATTAGTGCTGTCAAACGATTAATCGCATCCAAAATAAGTGTTTACTTAATATGTGTACTATGTATAATTATTGTATAAATACACAAACATGCATTTATATATTTAAGAAAAGTTTGTTATATTTATACATGAAATATTTATATATAATATAAATGATATAAATATATATACAGTATATACATGCAAATATTTCTTAAATATATACATGTGTTTGTATTTAAATATACATAATTATACACAGTAATTTTTTTTTTTCATTTATTTATTACGGAGCCCATGCACATGATATGCAGGGAAAATATATATCATGGTCACAAATTAAGAATTAATTCCCTTGTTTTACTGAATCGTTTACACGCTGTAATAATTCATTCCCTTGTTTTAGTTAAATAAAAACGAGGGTACAAATGAGCCACGATTTACTAAAATGAGGGTACAAATTCTAAATTATGGCCACGATTTGCTCAAACAAATTCTTATTCTTGGCTACAATATGTGGCCATTTGCGGGGCTTCATAATTTAGGCTTATTTTTGCTGTTTTTATAGCTTGATAAGTCACATCCCTGCAGTTAACTATGGATGCAAAATGCTATGGTTAATGATTCAATGACTCACTTATAACGCCCTGGGGTGTGTTTCCTGAAAGCATCGTTAGCCAACTATGGTTGTAAGTCCCATTGAACTCTATTGGTAACGACGGAACTTGCGACCATAGCTTGCTTCACAGTCAGTGGGATGAATCAAAATGCCCAACACTACAAGTTATGAATTATCGACGTGACACTTGTATTTTTTGAGTTTGGGTTAATAAAACGGCCTTTTGATCTCCCAGAATACAAAGAGAACATGAAATGGCGAAATAATTGAAAATACTGTTCAATCTTTCAACTTCAAACGGTCTTTGCTCTGGTAAAAAGTGTTTGAAATGCCCATGCAGACTTAGCAGTGAGATTGGCATCCCTTAGTCACAAACTCCATTCCATGCCCTTTAAAGAGGATTACGTTCATGTTTGAGCCTGGCGGGACAGCCAGGACACTGCAGACTTAAGCCACAGCTGAAAGGATTTCCAGCCCTGACAATGAGCCAAATTAGGAGAGAGTGAACAAAAATGATTTACCAACCAAAAGAATAGTTATTATAAACTACTTAGAATAATGCAAGTTAGCTCTTTTCCATTGTGTTTATACTAAACATCATGCTAAAAAGCATTGCTTTAATACTTGATTAAATTGCCTATAAAAATTGCTCCAAATTTCCATTACAGAAACACTAATACTCTTACCATTTCTGATTAAAGGCTCCTTTCGACTTGATGCGAACTATGTCGACTGAATGCGCAAACAGTTTTATTAGTTTGTGCAATCTAGATTTTAACCACCAATATGCATGCTGATTGGTTTTAATACTTTGCTACATGAATGTTTAATCTGTAGTATTTAAATAAATGTTATGAGGGAAGACAAGACAAAGAGTCACAAATTTGCAAAGTCACATAACTTTATTGTCCTTGATAAAAAGATATCGTGCAATTGAGTGCATCTATCATAAAACGTTCACAAGCATCAGCAACAAAGATTCAGTATCTAATTCAGACCAGCCTGGAATTAGTGGTCCGGTTGAGGTCATTATGAAAATTCGAGCTTAAAATGACTGCAAAAAAACAAACAGTTTCACCCTGCTGTCAGCATTGTTAGCATATGGTCATACAAACCCTGCCATGAATATACTAGGATTGCTACATGCTGGTGCAGTCCTTTAGAAAGCCCTGGATGGGCCATCATTTTAAAACCCGTGAACCTTCAACTGCTCCTCCTTTACGATGTTGATCTGTAAAATAGCAAAACGGAAATGAGTAACTGCTGATTTGAAGTCCAAAACAGCCACAATGGCAATCAAACTAATTTAAACACTTTCTAGACACAAACAGCTTGCAAGCAGTAGTATGTTATTCCATATACAAATATACTTCACCTCCAGAAGAAATTGACAGATATTTTTCCTTTGGTCACCCTGCAACTGAATCACCTCTCCATACTCCGGGTGCTCGATCACCGTTCCATTGCAGGCAAATTTCTATTAAATAAAACAGCACGAGATTACTCAACACCAAACAACACTTGGGAAATGCTTCCAAATATCTAGGTGTTAGAAAATACCTTCTTAAAGGCTTTTACAAGCTTCTTTTTATCGTAATCATCTGCAATGCCTTGAACTGTGGTCAGCGTTTTGCGGCCGTTCCGTTGCTGAATCCTTATGTGGATTTTATCCTCTGTCCCAGCCGGGAGCAAGTCGTCACCCTTAGTTGCATCAGCAAAGGGATCTACGGAGAAACAATTAAGCATTTCAGTCTTTGTTACAAGAAACAAAATCTCACAGCTCAAGCTGCACAATGGGAATGAATCAAGTTGGAGATCATAAGGAGCAACAACTGATTGCAAAATACCTAAAATTTGCATTTTACTAGCATGGTGGGGACTTTTAAGCAACTAAAAATCTGATCAAACTGCTTTTAAAGGGATAGTTCACCCAGAAGTAATTCTGTTATTTACTCACCCTCAAGTTGTTCTAAACCTGTACGAGTTTGTGCTGCTGAACACAAAAGATGATTTTTAAAGGATATGGGTAACCAAACAGTTGTTGGTCCCCATTGACTTCCATTGTATGAAAAAAAAGAAAAAGAAAAAAAATACTATGGAAATCAATGGGGACCAACTACTGTTTGGTTACCAACATTCTTAATATCTTGTGTTCAGCAGAAGAAAACCTCATACAGGTTTATAACAACTTGAGTAAATGACCATTTTTATTTTTAGGTCAACCCCTTTCCACACGTTTGAAACAGCGAATTTTCAATCATTCCTTCAGTCACTTTTGATTACACTTAAGATTAAAGTTTCCAAAAAAAGGGTTTTCACAGTGATGCCATAGTAGAACCACCATTTTGTGTTCCCCAGAGAACTTTTAAAGTGAATGGTCCTCAAAAGAAATTTTTTTAAACATTAAAGTCCGTAAAGAACCTTCTTCCACCATTTTGTGCAACGGAAAAGTGGTTCTTCGTGGAAACACAGATGCCAGTAAGGAACCTTAATTTAAGAGTGTACTGTATACGGACTTTCCAAAAAAAAAAAAAAAAAATTATTATCTTACAGATATTGCGCTAACAGTTTTACAAAACTGTTAACAGCAGTTTTACAAAATTGTATTTTGTTTAAAAAGGCGCCATTATTTTCCCCACGATTTCCCCAGGCATGGAAATTAGCTTAGATAAAGAAAAACGTTTACTTTGTTCGTATGGATGCATATTACCACAGGCTCCAAACAACACACAATGCCCAAGATGTTCTTCCTTTGTAAACTCGTGCAACTTACCGAAAGACTGGAGGTTCTGTATATTGGACATGCGATATTACTGAGGTAACTTTAACAGATGAAAGATGTCGGCGATCAGTGCCGCTTGGATATGCTTACTTAGATTTGTACTTAATTTATAAAACGTCGTCGAAAACACAGAGCGGCTGCTTTTTAATCTGCCTGATGCAACTACCAATGAGTCTATCGCGTGGGATACAGCGGAAGTGCTTTTAATGCGCCACAGAGCGCGATGACAAAAGGCTTCAAGTACATTGCCAGCTGTATTTAATTTAGGATCTTTCTCTAAACAGTTGTATGCAGATATGATCTCAAGATTGTCTCAATAAACATATCACAGTTATATATATATTTCACGAACTGAAGTGATTTAAAATCAAAGTGGGTGACTATTTTGAACATTCAGTGTATTTAATCCGATTTTAAGTGATTATAAATTTACATTATGCTAGTTTTTATTACTTATATATATTGAATAAAGAACTGAAAACATAAAAAGACAGTAGAATTTAAAATTTGTATGTAAACTATTTAGTGTCAGGCATATAGTAATACTGTAATGTTTATTATAATTATTTATGACTGCTTTACTAACCAGTGCATGGAGCACGGATAAAATTAATAAAACAGGCCTCTTACAGCATAATGATATTTGGCAAGGTGGTTTTAATTTGAGATAGAATAATAAAGACTTTTTCTAGCCCTTCCACTCCTCATTGTGGGGTCTTTAAACAACCCGGAAGTAAAGCCAAAAAATCGCTTAGCTCATAAATTAACGTTTTCAGACCTTTCCAACACGCCATTTTGGTTATAGTGTAATTGTATATTATCATCAAAATATTTATCTCTTACAAAGTGGTGCATTATTATATAAATAACAAATACCATAATGCTATGCTTTTACAGGCAAAGACCTAGCCACTACATCCGGGGATGTGCGCTGCATGGCCACATGCTACACGAACACTAGATGGCGCCAAAGAGATATTAGACTGTATAAAACAATGATAATACATAAAAAGCACGATATCGAATTCAAACATCTAATAATAAATCATTTCCCATAATAGTATCCTTTGCTTGGGTTTGTTTTCGATTTATTCTAAATGTTTATTTTGATCTGAACAGAAAATGGAACACAGCTAAGTGGCCATATTTTTTAATTATTATCTTTCTAACGTTTATATTTCCTTGGCTTGTTATGTGATTATGTTATGCTTGTATGCAATTGTTAATTTAAAAATGAGCTAAATGAGTTCATTAAAGTAATGAACTAAACATTTTTGCGCCTTACCGTTATTGTCTAGTAGGCGGCACTAAAGAGAACTATTGCTGGTTTAGACTACCACAGAAGAAGTGAAGCTCACGTAAGGGCGATTAATCCGCTGAATTTAACAACGCTATCTTTTTGTTCAGTAAAGGAAGGGTGGAGTCATCGGTGAGATTAACAACACCGGTTGTTATAACCTAAGAACAGAACACAGCAGAGGATTTGACAGGGGCACAAGAAAACCTCTCAACGAAAATCTAAACAAAATATGTTTTCTCTGCCTACAACATTTCAGTCGCAGGTATGAAGGTATTTCATTGTTTTAAACAGTAGTTGTCAAAACCCGTTTTGTAAATAAATTAGTGAGTAGTAATAAACGAGAAAGAGAAAGCAAACAGTGTGTGAATGGGGCTTTCCATAACAAACTTCGATCTTGTAAATGTAAGTCTGATTAAAATAGATATTTAAAACAATAATATTGTCTGCTATTGAAAGTTTATTTTAATAACAGCCTTTTTTGGGCACATTCTGACGCTATTTAGATGTTGAATAGACCATCAAACAGATTACATCATCTGATTGACTGTATTAATTTCATCAAAGCATCTGTTGCGATTTTCTTTAGTTTTTCTTCACTCTTGATTGAAAAAATATAATTATACTGATATTCTGTATTATATTTAATTATTTTTTTTTCAATAATGGTGTTTTCTGATGACATTGTTGTGTAATATTACCTTCACTCTGGTTATACAACAAAAGCTGTGAGAGAGTGAGACTGAGTGTGTACGTGCCAGAAGAGGGAAAAAAATGAGCCTTTCAATAGTGAGTCAGTATGTCAGTAGTGACATAACTGACCTACAGATCAACATACTGTAGTAGCAGTCATACATAGAGATCTTATCAGTCACTGTGACTATGATAACTTAAGGACTGGCAACTTAATACAATTTTATTCTTTTATTTGCTAACCAGTATTCTCCACACCAAGTTATGCAATGTGACCAAAATGCACTTTTTTTCAGGGAACAGTGCCTTTGACCCATCTAATCAATGTTGTCCAGTACCTGAAGAGTTCAGCCAACTCGGCCGTGACCACATCGGTGCAGAGTCTACAGAGAGACCCGTCACCTGAACATGACCCACTTCTCAGTGAGGTATGATGACAGTCACGGAAACAGCACGCACAGGGTTTTATAGCAAGTGCATGTTAGAGTTCATGTTTACGCAAGGGTTATTAAAGTTCACTAAAACTCATTTTGTTGCTTGAAATAAAATAAACATTTAATGCAATAAAATATAATATAAAAAAAAACATAAACTTGCCAAGGCAACATTTCTCATTTTCGTTAAGTTTAACTTGCAGTAAAATAACTAAAACTAAAACTGAAATAAAAATGACTAAAAAAACTATATTGACATATTACAAAAAAAATAATAAAAATGACAAAAACACAACAAAATTACTAAAAATTTAAAATTTAAATGAAAACAAAAAATATAAAAAAAGAAACATTCAAAAATTTTAAAGGGGTGGTTGATTATGATTTCACTTTTTTAACTTTAGTTAGTGTGTAATGTTGCTGTTTGAGCATCAACAACAACTGCAAAGTTATGACGCTCAAAGTTCAATGCAAAAGGAAATGTTTTCTTTTTAAAAAAATTCTCTGTTTAAGGACTACAACAAATGGCTGGTAGGGACTACAACACGCTTCTTCTTGGGTTAGTGACATCACTAACCCTAAAATTTACATAAACCCCGCCCCCGAGAACACACAACAAAGGAGGCGAGGCCATGTTGGGCTGCTTTAGAGAAGAGGAAGAGTTGTTGTAGTAGAGTGTTGTTGACATGCCATCATTTTACGCCGTTCTGCGTCACAAACGAGGGTCAATTCAACGCTGGATTTGCACAAAAGATTAACATGACGGCACATGCTAGTCGATGAGTTGAATCAACTCCACAGCAACTACATAAATTTATCCACTAACCATTCAGAAACGTCCAGTTGTATTCTAAAAGTTGTAACTTCTTCCTGAGTCTCTCCATCAGTGTCCGACTCCGGTTTGAACAATGTCTGAACACTGTTACTGACAATCGTCATTTTGGCTGCGTGAGATTCTCCAGCTTTGTTGTTGTTGAGCAACTGAAGCATGAGCTGTTAAAGCTCCGCCCTCTTCTGGAAAGCGGCCGGAGGCAGCAGCTCATTTGCATTTAAAGGGCCACACAAAAATGGCGTGTTTTTGCTCGCACCCAAATAGAGGCAAATTTGACAAGCTATAATAAATGATCTGTGGGGTATTTTGAGCTGAAACTTCACAGACACATTCTGGGGACACCAGAGACTTATATTACATCTTGTTAAAGGGGCACTATAGGTCCCCTATAATATTATCTCAGTGATACTTACACTGGTTTCCACTGCGCTTCATGGTTCTAACTGGCTTGTTTTCACAGCCTAAAGTAAACTTGAAGGAGCTGGGTCTGTCAGAGCTGAGGTTCAGTCATGTACGTGATGTTCTGGAACGCCTGCTGCCATCTATAGATCCAGAGGAGAAATCCATCTCTAGTGCTGCTCAAAACTCAACAGCATGGAGAACATCTCACATTTCTGCCCCCTCCTTCTTCCAAAACAAATATGGTAAGGTTAGCCACAACATATAGTGATGATATCATGTTTTGAAGTATATTTGTCGCTCTCAATTGTTGGTAGCTCAATAATTAGGTTTATTCCCTTACAGAATATGTTTATGCTACCATGTCTTTCTTTATCAACATTGTGCTGTTGAGCAATTAAAAAAATAAGTTGTATAATGACACTGCAATTTTTGTATCATTTTCAACCTACTGTACTTGAATACTTTGTGCAAGCTAGGTCACAAGTAGATAATGTATTTATTAGGATGTTGAAATTTTGTGCACCAACAAGTTTTATGATTTCCAACAACTTTCCAGTCTTAAAGTGCCCACTTTTTCGGATATCACCTTTTATGTAGTGTGTAATATAGCTGTTTGTGAATGTAAAAGGTCAAAGATCAAACTGTATGATAAATGGAGTTACTGTCTCCTAAAAGAAAGAACTGATCCTGAACTGCCTGAAACGAGTCGTAAGTAATTCCCGTCTTAATTCGTGCATGAACCTACGTAGGTTTGTTACAAATTTGCATAATGCCAGCCTATGGTTTTCATTGGCTGCCTAAGAATAATGTCTACTTTGACCCTCTAACTCTGTAGTTGTAGCTGAGGCCTGGAAGAGTTTGGTTTTTGTTGTCAACATGTTGTGAAGACGCTGTTTTCTGCGCTCCGAAAGCAAATCCACTTTGCTGCACATCCAAAGGATGAGGACTGGGGCTTGATTGACACCATCATTACGGATCGTGTCACTGTGTATCAACCGCTGAGGAAGATCCAGAGCTGAAGTTCAGATATGCTAATAGGCGTTTCGTTTCTGACACGCACTGTAAGCGGTCGACCAATCACAATAGACTGGGCCATCTGACCAATCAGAGCAGAGTAGTCTCTCAGAAAGGAGGGGCTTAGAGAGACTGAATCCTTTATCAAACCGTTACAGACACTGTGAAAAGTCTTGTCATTTGGAAACTAAAGGATCATTTTGTTGTCAGCAAAGTGTTTATTCTTGACTTTGTTGTGTAATGTAAATTGTATATCTTACCACAGGGTTTTCTCACAAACACACGGGACTCTTTGGCTCTCCAGTGTTTCGCAGGCAAATCTCCAGCCCCCTCCAGACAGCCTGCGTAGATCTGCACCATCTGCAATGTAATGTTTATATACAAATTACCAAAATATTAAGAATTATGGTCCGTTCACACTAAGGACAATATCTATAACTATAAAGTTGTATGAATTGTTCTAATTCTATGAGAATAGTGAAGTCCACACCACAGCTGGAACAATATCATTGGAATCACTTTCAGAACTATTTTAAATCAGCTAATAAACGATAAAAACATTGACAACCAATAAGAGCTTGAGCATTTAAAGTGGCACATGACATAACTGCAGTGTAATCTTATAATAAACATTATCATCTGTTAGTGTAGATGCTAATATATAGTTATATTTATTGTTTTTGGTGTGAACAGGGCCTTAACTCAGTTACATGCTGTTACATTATAGCTATTG
Organism: Mylopharyngodon piceus; assembly: GCA_039654765.1. Classification (NCBI taxonomy): domain Eukaryota; kingdom Metazoa; phylum Chordata; class Actinopteri; order Cypriniformes; family Xenocyprididae; genus Mylopharyngodon; species Mylopharyngodon piceus. Next base: position 4,541,617 of record CM077444.1, on the reverse strand, counting down.
AATGGATTGAGTTTTGGGATTATTTTGATGTATGTTTTGTTTGTTTTCATGCTTAGTATGGGTACAAAACAGAGGTTTCAAGACAATGAGGTCCAAGACCAGACGTCTGCAGTCAGGTTTTGAAGGTCCAGTAGAAGCAGAGAATTATACACCAGTCTTTATGAAGGTTAGTAAAGCATGACACTGACAAAATATTAATTCAGAAATACAACAGGTTTTATCTGTGTGATTATTCTCTGTCCTCTTCAGGGCCTCATGAAGGAAAAGCAAGACACAGGGAGTTTTGAACAGCTATTGAAACAGAATAACTTGTCAGAATCTCACCAGGATGCTTTTAAGACTGGCTTCACAGAGGGCTTCATGAAGGCTCAGGCATTGACACAGAGGACTCAAGGTGATATCTTAAACACATATCTTAGCCCAGAGACTGTTTAATAGTAAAATATGTGTTTGCGGCAGAAACTTCATTCTTACTTCTGTTTCTAACAGACTCTGTAAAGAGGACACGTCTGATTATTTTTGCCCTCCTGCTGGTGGGCCTGTATGGTGTGTCCAGAAGCCCTCTCTTCTCGGGTAAAGGCTCGTTTTCCGACACTGGTTTGTTTCCCATTTTATTCATTCCTTATATTTGCATGCCTAAAATATATTTACTGTAGCTGAATTTCTTCTGCAGCTTTTATAATAAAGTATGTAGTGCTTGAAAGGTTTTGTGGCTGTGTTGTGAAATTATTTTTTGTTTCTGATAAGATCATTAGAAAGCAGTATGTTCACATTCAAGTTTTCATTTTATCTGTTTACTTGTTTATGTGTTTACTTGTAGTTCGTTTTCGCACCACCTCCGGTCTGGATTCAGCCGTGGACCCTATTCAAATGAAAAATGTCACCTTTGAACATGTGAAAGGTGTAGAGGAGGCCAAGAACGAACTTCAGGATGTTGTCGAATTTTTGCGAAACCCTCAGAAATTCACTGTGCTTGGCGGTAAACTTCCCAAAGGTGAAATTTAACATTTCTTTTACTTATGGTTGTAGGTTTTTTTTTTTTGTTTTTAATTTTGTAGAAATATCTAATCTGGATGTGTATTTCAGGTATCCTGCTTGTGGGGCCTCCAGGAACAGGAAAAACCCTGTTGGCCAGAGCTGTAGCAGGTGAAGCAGACGTGCCCTTTTACTACGCCTCCGGGTCAGAGTTTGATGAAATGTTTGTGGGAGTCGGAGCGAGTCGCATCAGAAACCTTTTCAGTGAGTTTTTTGAGGAAAAAATGTGGTCTTAGAATGCTACTTTAACTACTTACACTGCCCTCCAAAAGTTTGGAAACACCCCTGGCAAAGTGTGGTTTTGGGCGATATCAGCATAAATCCTTATCATTTTTTGGTGCAAATACATTAAAGTAACTTGATATTATCATTGAAGACCAGCAATAATAATTTTCATTTTGATTACATAATAATGGCAATATATACATGTCAAAGTCAGACATGCCCCTTTGCCAGCTGTGATGCCTGGTTACTGGTTTAAACTTGGCCCAGGTTTGTAAAAGATTTTTGGGTCAGCACACCTTAATAGCTTCAACAATTGATTGCCAATTAAGTTTAGAATACAATGAACCAATTAGAACCCAGTTTAGGTCAGATAGCTGCTAATGGTGGATATTTTGATGAATCGAAAATTTAAGTTTTTTCTATGTATAAACTGTTTATGTAATAAAATATGTTTTCATAGTTTGTGTTGTCCCTTATCAGTGCAAAATTATCACAAATTAAAAAGGATTCATGCCAATATTGTCCAAAACCCCACTTTTCTAGGGCGTTTCCAAACTTTTGGAGGGCAGTGTACTTAACTACTTTAAAGTGGTCATGAACTGCATTTTTTGTAATGTTCTCTGAGGTCCACTTATAATGTTATCAAGATGATCAAAAAACATCCTAATTTAGTAGTATAATAAGCTATTTTCTATCCTGTTTGTGACCCTCTCTTTCGAACACTCCGTTTTGATGGGCGTGCCTCATTCAAGACTTGGAAGTAAACGCCCACTGCTATGATTGGGTAACAGTTTTGCATATTAAAATAATTTTCAACATCCCCACCATTACACATGTGGAATTGTTTTGAAAACTTCCGATGTTGAAATATATCTCTGGAACTTTGTTAAAAATAAAGTTCATCCACGCTTTCTTAATGTTAGGATCACAAGGATGGCAATGCAAAGACTTTGTTTTTCCACAGCTTGGCACTTCAAAATGTCTTGTAATGCTCAGAGGTGTCTCTCTCATATTTACTACTACATGACATCTCTTTCATGAGATGTGCAAAATGATGATGGGGCTAAAGAGGCAATGATGTAGACATTTATCTTCTGCAGATCTGTAGAGCAGGTGGTCTTTTATTGCTCTATGATGTAATAATGTGACAAAATCCGAAACGATTCGTTTTCTGAGCTTGGTTTTAATAAAAGCTGTTTTTGTACTAACGGGTTCTGAAACTTGCAGGATATTTTTATAGTACAGGGACCTCTTACATGTCAAAAGATCAAGGAAAATGATGATTTCTCAATTCATGACCCTTTTAACAAATGTTTTTGCTGGTTTTTCTCACAGAGGAGGCCAAAGCTAGTGCGCCGTGTGTAATATTTATTGACGAGCTGGACAGTGTAGGAGGCAAGAGAATTGAGTCTCCCATGCACCCGTACTCGCGACAGACCATCAACCAACTGCTCGCTGAGATGGACGGGTGAGTCCATGGCTTTTTATTACATGTCCTCTTTTTGAAAGGAGTTACATGGGTCTTATTTTAGTATTTTGATGATTTCAGGTTTAAACCTAATGAAGGGGTCATTGTGATTGGAGCTACAAACTTTGCTGAAGCTTTGGACAAGTAGGTTTCTCCAGCCATCAGTAAATTCCACTTTTTTACATGCAGGCATTTATTGCAAAGACTTTTAGGGTTGTAAAAATCTTGTTAATGTGTGTTTCAGTGCTCTGGTGAGACCAGGCCGATTTGACATGCAGGTCACTGTTCCAAGACCGGATGTGAAGGGACGCACCGAAATTCTGCAGTGGTATTTGAAGAAAATTAAAGTGGATTCTGGTAAGAATTATTAAGAGAAACCAAATATGTTTCCAAAGATTCTCAATAGTACAGTCCAATAAAATAATCTGGTTTTGTGTGTTTTGTAGCTGTTGATGCCGAGATCATTGCCAGGGGAACAGTGGGTTTCTCTGGAGCCGAACTGGAGAACCTGGTGAACCAGGCAGCACTGAAAGCAGCAGCTGATGGGAAAGAACTGGTGACCATGAAGGAGCTGGAGTTTGCGAAGGATAAGATCCTGATGGGTGAGGACAGTAGGGCCGTACAGCTTAGTCTCTGCAGCATGTGATGGGGATTAATGCTTTGAACAAAGACATTCTTTCCTGACATCCTCTTCTTCTGTCTGTCCAGGCCCAGAGCGCAGGAGTGTGGAGATAGACAAGAGAAATAAGATGATCACAGCCTATCATGAATCAGGACACGCTATAGTTGCTTATTACACCAAAGACGCCATGCCCATCAACAAAGCTACCATCATGCCACGCGGCCCTTCGCTTGGACATGTGAGTAATTGGTCTCACTGTTCCATTATAACGTTACAGTGATAGTTCAACCAAAAATGAAATTCTGTCATCATTTACTCACCCTCATGTCGTTCCAAACCCATAAGACCTTCGTTCATCTTTGGAATTCAAATAAAGATATTTTTTATGAAATCTGAGCTTTCTGTCCCTGTGAACTGAAACTTTGACACTTTAAAAACTTCATAAAGAGATCATAAAACTAATCCATATGAATTGATTGGTTTAGTCCAAATTTTCTGAAGAGAAATGATCACTTTATATGATGAACAGATTGACTTTAGGCTTTTATTCACATATAAACTAAAATTTGTACAATGAGTTTTGCAGAAAGAGCCTGCATGAAATTATAGCTTTTACTCTCCAAAGTTATACATAAACCCATTGTGTTGCTTCTTCTGTTTCTCTGGTCTCTCTCAGGTATCCTTGCTGCCAGAGAACGATCGGTGGAGTGAGACACGGGCCCAGCTGCTGGCTCAGATGGACGTCAGCATGGGCGGCAGGGTCGCTGAGGAACTGGTGTTTGGAAATGATCACATCACCACAGGTGAGAGGTGTTCCTTACTTATCCTTGCTACTTGAATTCTTGGAAATATCAACATCATGTTTTATTCGTTTCTTTTACAGGAGCATCCAGTGATTTTGATGGTGCCACCAAAATAGCACAGATGATGGTGACACGGTTTGGAATGAGTGACAAGGTGAAAACGCATTATGTGACTTAATGCTTTTTTCCTGTTACACAGTATGTAGTTAGTAATGATTTATAATTTAGGCCAGAGTTTATAAATAAATAAAACACTCTCTAAAAAGATAAAATATTTTAGCCATTCATGTACTTTGGGCAAATCTGAGGAGTTTTATTTATTTATTAATGTATATATGTATTTATTATAAAATACAATAATATGTATTATCATTTATTAGGCTAAAATGTGAGGTTTATCATTTAATAAAACTCCCCATCTCCATCAGATCACATTTCAAGTGAAAATAATTATCATATTCAAAAAGAAAGGAAGCAAATAGCTATTTGGAGAAGCCATTTGAGTCCTTCCACGTGTTCAAAGCCATTAGTGCTGTGTGAGGTCTTACATTCCAGACTTAAATCTGTGTTTCATTCTAATCCCTTCTCCAGAACTCAGTTCATACTCAATTTCCAGAAATGAGCAACACACATGCAGGGTCTAAACTACACACATCCACCCATCTCTAAAGACAGGATCCTGTCGTAATCAGAAACTTGTGTGAAGCTTTTGTTGAATTCCTGTTGTGCCTGTAACTGCAGTTCACTCACCTCGCTTTGCTTTGACCAGCTGGGGGTCATGACCTACAATGACCTGACGAACCATAGCCCGGAGACCCAGGCTGCCGTAGAACAGGAAGTCAGGGTGCTGTTGCAGGTAGGTCTTTTAGTTTTTGTTTGTCAGCGATATTAGATCTGATGATTGTGGAAATTCAGCTTCCTAATTTTCTCTTTCAGAGCTCATATGAAAGGGCAAAGAACCTACTTAAGACCTACAGCAAAGAACACAAGCTGCTGGCCGATGCCCTGCTGACTTACGAGACTCTGGATGCAAAGGAAATTCAGATGATCCTGGAGGGAAAGTCACTGGAACCCAGATGATTAAGTCTTGGATTAACAGAGACATTTCAAGGCACAATCTTACAATTTTACCTGTAAATATAAACATCTGTAATAAGCGGGACTTTCTAGCCTTCTCTCTCAATATTTTTCAGGGAACACGTTGGCTTTTAAACAGACACTAAGCTAACAGAAATTCAGACATTTTGTATTCATTTGAGATGATAAATTGATGCCAAAAGTACATACAGTATGCCTAAGCAGTGAACCAGTGGAAATGGCGACTAATCAATTAAACTAAATTCTTTGCTTTGTTTTTAGAAGCTAAGTATATAACAGGAAAAGTATGATGCTCATAATTTGATTTATTCATCCTATTCTTTGTTACCCAGTCATCAAATTGAAGCACTTGTTATGGAGAAATAGAGAAAAACAGAAAGCAGAGCAATTTTTAACTCATAAATGGTGCACTTTTCTTTGAAATCAAATGCTAGTGGGCTTCGGCCCAAATCAGGATGTCTCATTTTCAGTAATCACAGTAGTACAGATTGTTCAATTATGAATGTGACTTCAGAATGTCAGTATTATTTTTGCATCCACAGATATAGAATAAATATAGCAGTTAGCTTATGTAGATTTTTGTCTAATGTTTCTGCTGGACTTTTCAAACTTATTAACCCCTGATCTTATTCATTAAGTTATTTATTTGAATATACTCCAGGGGTAGCTAAAAGCCTCCTGCTGCTATCCTCTGTCACATTTGAGTTGTCTGCATGTGTGCGTTTAAACGGCTCAGGTGACTGCACTGTATATATGTGTGGGTTGGAAAAATTATTAGTGTGCTTGCTTTTGAAATTAATACCATGTTTATTTCCATTTCTCTTAATCCGGAATGAACAGGGATATGTATAAATAAAATACATAAATAAAGGTTATTCCCTTGTCATTTCCTTAAAATAAGAATATAAAGCTGGGATTTTGTATGAGTTTAAAATGAAGGCTGAAATGAATTAGGTTAAATGTCTTGGATCCTTTTCAAAGGTCCAAAATAGTAGACTGGCAGTAAACCATTCAGTCTGATAATCACAGGTATCAGGTTAGGTGTGCTGAGATAGTCATTGGTTATCTTATTTCAAATTGGTGGTCTACACACATTTATGTCCTGCCTTCTCATCATTGTCTCAATGTTTCTTCATGGAAGCCATATAAAGGCAATCATTAATTAGAGTTTCACCCCAATAGCTTTGAGACAATAGCTTTGTTGTGTCCAGTGAGGAAAACTGCAATCAGTGTTTTATATCTCTACCCAAGCCTGTAATTACAGAGTTTTGTTAAAAGAGGAAGGATCGCACATTTAAAGACCCTTTGTTGAAAGAAATTTGTTTTCCCATTGGTTTTCAGCTGTGAAAGTCTTTATAAAAATGCCTAGTCGTTGTAAGGAACTGATGAAATACTGGTCACAATCATGAGGAGACCAGCTGATCTGAGCTCAGAGATTTTTGTGCTTGTTTTTGGTTTTCTGAAGAGACCGCAAAATAAAATGATAATTTGAAAAAAAAAATTACTGCCAAAATGGACAAGGATATTGCGATCATTGGAATTGGATGCAACTTCCCAGGAGGTAAATATATTGTTTATGAACTCTACTTATACTATTTGTGACAATACTGTGTGCATTTGTATGACTTCTCTACTACCTTCACAGGTGAGGGTGTTGATAGTTTCTGGAAAGTTCTTGTGGAGGGCAGGAACTGTGTGGTACAGATTCACGATGAAAGATTTGATACATCAGAGTGGTTTCATCCTGATGAGAGTAAACCAGGAAAAACACAGACGACCAAAGCTGCACTCATTGAAGGGTAGGAATAAACAGTTCATGATGATACATTTGAGGTTTATGGTTACAAAAAAATGTGAAATGATAAAGTAATAAAAAATATGTCTTATTTCAGATTCAATGAGTTTGATCACAAGTTCTTTGGCATCAGTGAGGCTGAAGCTGATTACATGGACCCTCAGCAGAAACTGTTGCTGCAGTGTGCATACCGAGCTCTAGAGGATGCTGGGATACCCTTGGAAAAAGTGAGCGGAACCCGAACAGGAGTTTACATAGGTAATATATCATAAAAGTAGTTCACATTTTTAACTTTTGGGTGTTTTTAGGATACTGAAACCATATATTGTGTTTGATTTCAGGTCTTATGAACAGGGACTATGAGACACTTTTGAACAACAGTCCCAGCACAATAACTCACTATAATGGCACAGGAACAGCTATGAGTATAGCTGCCAACAGAATTTCCTATGTCTTTAACCTGACTGGACCTTCTTTTGCCATTGACAGCGCATGTTCTTCATCCCTAGTCGCCCTACACTCTGCGTGTCAGGCCATCAGACAAGGTAATGATACTATTTTAATTTTAAAGTCTGTTCGTTGCTTGACATTCACATTGTTAATCATCCTTGTTTTACCTCATTTCTAGGGGACTGTGAAATGGCTCTGTGTGGAGGGGTCAGCTGCATCCTTGAGCCTCGAGTCTTTGTGGCCCTCAGCAAGGCAAAGATGATCTCACCTGAGGGCACAAGCAAACCATTCTGCCGTACTGCAGACGGCTATGGCAGAGGGGAGGGATGTGGTATAGTCCTACTTAAGCCTTTGAAAAAGGTAGATATTTGACATTTAAAAAAAAAATAAAAAATCTGATTGATATTGATATTACATTCAGTTATGGTTTATAAAAAATGTAAATGTAATAAATGTAGTTAATTGTTTGTGGAAGTAAGCTGATCATATTCTCATTTTAGGCTCTTGAGGACTTTGATCATATTTGGGGCATTGTGAACAAGACTGCAGTAAACCAAGATGGTCACACCGTCAAACCGATCACCAAACCCTCCATGTCCCAGCAGGAGGCTCTACTGCACATGATCTACTCCTCCAAGAATTATCTAGTAAATGTCCAATATGTAGAAGCTCATGGGACTGGAACACCAGCAGGAGATCCAGTTGAGGCAGGAAGTATCTCAAAAATCATTGCCAAAGCAAGACCTTCAAGCTCAGGACCTCTGTTTATTGGCTCTGTTAAGAGTAACATTGGACATACAGAATCTGCAGCAGGTGTGGCAGGACTTATAAAGATTCTGTTAATGATGAAGCACGAAATCATTGTCCCCTCTGTGTTCTACTCGGCACAAAATTCCAGCATAGATGCTAAAGCTCTCAATCTTAAAATCCCCACCAGAGCTGAGAAATGGCTGTACTCTGGATCCAGGAAAAGGATGGCTGGATTAAACAGCTTTGGGTTTGGTGGCACCAATGCCCATGCCTTAATCAGCGAGTATGTTTGTGCTACAGCCTCTGACAGCCACAATCTTGAACCTCTAAAACTGCTTCCACTGTCTGCAGCCACTGATCAGTCTCTTCAGTTGTGCATAGCTGACACGTATCAGAGGATTTCAGTAGATGAGACAGTTGATCTACAAGCTCTTGCTTATACAGCTGCCTGCAGAAGAAGCCACATGAGACACAAATTTAGGAAAGTCTTTGCTGCATCATCTGTGTCAGAGTTAAAATCACTTTTCAAAGCTAGCATGAACAAGAAATTAGCTCCAGTAAAGCAGGACCTGAAGTTAGTTTTTGTATTTTGTGGTAATGGCATTACTTATAGGGGAATGTGTAAGCAGCTACTGAAAGAAGAACCCGTTTTTAGGGACAAGGTCAAAGAGGTAGAAAACTACTTCCAGAAGTTCAGATGCACCAGTATTTTGCAAAAGATCGCAAGCAGCTATGACAATGAAGATTTCTCTAAACCAAATGTTGTCCAGCCACTTCTCTTTGCAATCCAGGTTGCAATTGTTCACCTTCTGAAGCACTGGGGCATTAGACCGGATATTGTTCTTGGACACTCGGTGGGAGAGGTTGCTGCAGCTCATTGCTCTGGTTTGCTGTCTCTTGAGGATGCAGTAAAGGTTGTCTACCATCGCAGCGCTCTGCAGACCAAAGTGATGGGTGGGAGAATGCTGGTCATTGGTAACATTGCTGTCCCAGATGTTCTGGAAATCCTTCCCGCCTACACAGGAAAGATTTGTCTAGCTGCTGTGAACAGTCCTATGTCATGTGTGCTGTCAGGTGATAAAGAAGCTATTGATAATGTGCACCAAAAGCTTCAGTCTTTTAAGAGCAAGAACCTGTTCCTTCATGTCTTGGATGTTCCTGCTGCCTACCATAGTCATATGATGGATCCTATACTGGGGCAAATCAAAGACAGCATTGGACGTTTAACTCTGAATGAAATGGAGTGTGAACTTTTTTCCACCGTAACAGGAGAGATGTGTCATAAAGGGGACTTTGTAACAGGTGAATACTGGGCAAGAAACATCCGAAAACCTGTTGCATTTGAACAAGCAATTAAATCAGTTTCCAACCACACAAGGAACACAGTCTTTGTGGAAATTGGTCCAAGACGGGCTCTGCAGAGGAACATCATGGAGATCCTGGGAAATGACACCACAGTGCTCCCTTCAGTGCATCCAGATAAAGACCACGAGACCATGTTCACCACTGTATCAAAACTGTTTGAGCTGGGGGTCAATGTGAAGTGGGACGAGTTCTACAAAGGGTTTGAAACAAAGCTTATTGCTTTCCCAAAGTATCAATTTGAATGTCAAAAAAATGAGGTATACTTTGAGGACGTAAGACGGGGAAATGACACAGTCTCTCGCAGTCCGCATCCACTGATAAGTCCAAGTAAACGTGATTGCAAAGTGATCAAGTGCAGCCTGTCAGCAGGTATTAACTCCTACCTTTGGGAACACAAGAACAATGGCATCTCCATTGCCCCAGGAGCGTTGTATGTTGAATTGGCTTTCGCATCTGTAATGGAAACTGCTATTCCAAAGAGGCCTCTTAACTCATTTCAGCTCACAATCAACTTTCAAAGTTTGTTTGTTCTAACTAAAAACTGCCCTCCTCTGAAAATCACAGTTGAGACATCCAAGAACACAACCGCATTTCAAGTTCAGTCCTCTAGTACTGTGCATGCGTCAGGCACCATTAGCCATGAAGGGGGACCAGCTATAATAGAACAGCAAACCATTCACCTCAATGCTGTTTTGGAGAGATGTCCATCAGTCATTGAAGCAAAGGATGTGTACAGCACTCTTAATGATGTAGGATTTGAGTACGGGCCCAACTTCAAACAACTCGGTGACATTCATTACGGACAAGAATTCAAGGAAGCAGTGACCAGTGTCACGATTCCAGAGGCAGTACTCAATCATCTGTATGATTATTGCTTGCACCCAGTGGTCCTAGATTACTTCTTGCAAATGTCCTCAGTTTTAGCATCAGTCTCTAGCACCATCAGGCCTGGATTTCCCTCTGCTATTGGTAGTATGGTTATATCTGCACCTCCCCGTGAAAAGATGTTCATGTATATGAGATTGACCAAAGAAATGCCAGACTACTTTGAGGTTTGTGGTTGTTTCACTGACAAATATGGACATGTGTTGATTGAGCTCAGAGATGTCAGAATTAATTTTCTGGGAAGACATGCACAGATCAGGGAATCATGTTTCTTTTATAACCAGAAGGTTGGCATTAATGTTGAGAGCAGTTTCCCCAGTAGAATCAAGGCTTTGGTCTTTGAGGACACCTTGGGTATCGCTAAAGGTTTGAAGCCATATTTGCACCCAAAATCTGTGTTTGTTCCTCCACCCGATTTAACAAAAAACTCAGCCTTGCAGGTCCAAGAATTACTGCTGAAGTCTCCATGCAGTGCTGCAGACATGGAACTGGATGAGATCCTGTTTATCTGGGGTGTACAGAATATTAGTCACCTCAAATCTGAAGTCATTCTGGAGTCCTTGGTAGACAGCTGTGAACTTTACCGTCAGGTTGTTCTGTCTTTAAGAAGCTGCAGTCGTACATGTTCCATCCGTGTCATTACGTACAGGTCAGCAGAAGGAACAGTTGAAAGTATAAATTCTGGATTTGTGTTATCTGGCATGACAAGGGCATGTGCTGCGGAGTTGTCAGGCATCTCTTTCCAGCTCATTGACCTTTCCACAGTGTCAAGAGAGGATATAGAAGCACTGGCTCATGTGCTTAACTCATACAAAACCCAAGAGTGTCCAGAAGTCTTCATCAGCAAAGGGAAAGTTTACTCTGCTGTGATAACTCATACTCCTGTCACCACAATTACGGAAGCAAAGACTGAATCAAAAACCCTACAGTCCCAGAACTTCACTTTGCAGACAACCAGTCCCTACAGGATGACCGGCTTATCGGCTTTGCCTTCAGCGTGTTCTGTCCACACTATTGAGAGGAAAAACATTGAGGTTCAGCTGAGTAAGGTATGTGTGCACTCTTCCGATTACTTTCCAGTTAGTACTTCAGACTTAAACTTTGGTCAGACAATGTATTGGAACAAGCACACAACACAGAACCACAGTCTTCTAGCACTTGACTTCAGCGGGATCATTACAGCTGTGGGAAAGGATGTCAGCAAACTTAAAGTGGGAGACCATGTTGTCTGTTGTTACCCTGTAAAAGCAACTTCCAAAGTCATCGTCCCAGAAGATGTTTGTTTCAAAATGAAAAGGCTTCCATTCCTAAAGGATGCACCATGTGTTTCACACTTTGTCCTGATCTGGGAGATATTGCAGTGTGTGTTACCCAAGTCTAAACAACAGAAGAGTTTGGGCATCTTCTCTACTGATCGTGACTCAGCCCTGGTCAAGTTATTGACACTTGTAGCAAGTAAATCAGGCTGGAGAGTTTTTACAGAGACTGAAAAAAATGGATTAGTCCAAAATACAAAGCAATGTCTTCTCTTTGTGATTCTTCCTCCATATGATTCCTTGCTTCTGACAGACATTGTAAGTGTTGTCAATGCAAATCACATCATTGCAGTATGTGGCATCCGTGAGCCATGCTACTCTACAATAAATAGAATTCAGAGAGATAGTGAGAGAACTTGCTTCCAGACTCTTGAGATGTCTAAAATCTTCCAGAAATCAGGTCTTAAGGCACATGGAGCTCTTCTACAGAAATGGCTAAAGGGAATGCACTTGCACAAAGCGTGGCCATCAATACAAAGCAGCACTTTTCAGATGGTGCCCCCTGAAGGTATGCCTCCTCAGTCTTTTGAGCAGTCTGGATCTTATTTCAGTGCAAGCACTCTGGACGTGATAGCTCTGGCCAGTGATGACACTAGGAGCAAGATGTCTGCCATCCATTTGCTTCCAAGAACAAAGCACCTGTTCTTAAAGAAAGGTGTGTACATAGTTACAGGTGGTCTCTCTGGTTTGGGATATGAAACTGTTAAGTTCATTGCCCACAGGGGTGGAGGATGCATTGCCACTCTCTCAAGGAGTGCACCATCTGATAAGGTACAAGAGGAAATGAGCAGTCTCCAGAAGAGATACGGGGTAAGAATTCTCACTCTTCAGTGTGATGTCTCTGTGTCAGAGGAGGTGATAGAAGCCATTTCTGTGATTGGAAAACATTTTTCCTTATGTCCAATCAGAGGGGTCTTCCACAGTGCTGCTGTGCTACATGATGGATTACTGGAAACCCTTGATAAGTCTCTTTTTCAAAAAGTCCTGAAACCTAAAGTCTGTGGTGCTCTTAATCTTCACCTTGCCACTCTGCACAGCCAGACACTTGATTACTTTGTGTGCTATTCCTCAATCTCCTCATTCATTGGAAATGCTGCACAAGCTAACTACGCAGCAGCTAATTCTTTTCTGGACTCATTTTGTCACTACCGACACAATATTGGACTTGCAGGCCAGTCAATCAATTGGGGACCCCTTAAACTGGGCCTGCTAATGAACAAAGACAATTTTCAAAAGTTCCTGGAAACAAAAGGGCTAATGATCATGGATGTGACAGAGATCCATGAAGCACTAGAGCACTGCCTGTTAACTAACAATCCCCAGCAGGTGGTCTGCAAATTCAATTTCAGGAACTTGAAGAACCACGTCCTCTCTCAGAATGCGTCTCTGAAGTTTCGCCTGTCTGCTTTAGTGGAGGAAGAACTGAAAAACAATACAGTTGTTGAGTACTCCAGGATAAATGTTCAGACATCAGTGGATGACTGTGTTAAAGGGATTCTGACTGAAATTTGCAGTGTTGATACTGATGATCTTAGTGATGAAACTGCACTCACTGCATTAGGAATTGACTCAATGTTGGCCATGACACTGCAAAATCGCCTGTTTCAAGAGATAGGCGTGAATATTCCTCTTGTTGCTTTGCTTGATCCAAACAGTACACTGTCCTCATTGGCTGAATTCATAAAACAGAGCACAGATGAGGACTGTGAGATTTCTGTGCACCTGTAATGGAAAGTTATCCCTTTCTGATGTCTTATAGTACATTGTATATGAATGCATATAAATGAAATGTACCCATTTCTATTTTTTGAGTATACTTGTTTTAACTAAACCACTTTATAAAATGCTGCATTGCTTAATTGTTGCAAGCTTAACCACAGTATTGTTATGTGTGACATACTAAACCACAATAAAATCTTGATTTCAAACATCAATTTTGACTATTTTATACCTTCCCAGACCTAATATTACCAAGGAATCAGAGATCAAAGGTCAGGCATGTCTCATCTTTTTACTGCCAAATGAATAAATCCACTGAGGTTTTTATGCAAGCATGTAAATTATGTGCAGAAACAGGCTCATGAAACACTGTAAACATTGAGTGAACTAAACATAATAGTTTTTAATAGAAATTTAAATTCTCCCTAAAATGATAATAATCTGCCATTCATAAATATGAAAAATACTAAACAAAACTGGTGTAAAAGATGAAAATATTTATAGTTCTTATCCTTACTCAGGCAATCCTCTTTTCTCAAGGAACAGCACGTCACATGCGCTACAGAAGCAAAGGGAAATATAGCTTTTAAAACAGTGGAAATATAATCAATTTGTGGTTATTTAAATGAGCCAATAAAAATAGTTAAAATTTGTGTATTATGTCTTTAATAAGCTTTTATACAAACAATCCATAAGAAAATGCAAACCTCTCATAAATACAGAGCAAAGTATAGTTACACGTGTGCATTCAGTTAGTTTATTTCACAAAAAAAAAAGAAAAACTACATAATTGTACTTTTATAACTAAATAGAAATATTAATATTCACATACCCTGCAAAAATAAGACATTTAAATATTTTCTGAGAGATTGGGGCTCATTCATGAAACAATGAATTTCTGTGTAAATTGTTCATAAATCCATTTTTACATAAATTGTTGCTTTCAACTGAATCTGACAATTTATTAAGAATGGTTTTATGAATGATTTACACATTTGTTATGCTTGTGTTTCGTAAATGAAGATGGTTATTTCATTTAGGTGTACATTGCTTACATCTGTGATGCATTTTGTAAACATATTTTTTTTTTTTTGCCAGAATTTGGGGCTACTAAGTCCTGAAACCCTTAAAAAGTCCTAAAACCATTGGCCCAGATGTATTTTTGTAAAAAGGTGCCATGCTGTCGTCTTGTTGATTTACATTACATTAGTACAGTAGTAAAATTACATTAGTAATTTTAATTTAAACATATAAAAGGTGTTACACGTACAAACGGGATGTATTTGGAAGAAAATGAAGTATAAGGATTTTACACAATGGCCAAATCAGAACCATTAAGAGTGGGAACATTTGAATCTTGAATGTGGTTGCTGTTTCCTAAAACACAATTTTGACCTTCAGAGCTGTGTTTTGATTGACAGTTGACTCTTAACATGGCATCATCAGAGGGTGTATACATGTGAACCTCATAGGTCTGACTGTCCACTCTGAACATTGGGATGGTGTTTGCCACACACATATGATTATCTTGGACATGATGATTATTGCCGCCGGTTATCATCCATAATGCAGAGCATGGCTGAAACTGACATGTTCGGTGGTTGTCGGGTTGAAAATTGTGATTGATGTAAATTTCCCGCTCTTTCACCTCACCATCCTTTGCCACCGCTTGAACATTATTGCCGTGGCTGTTCTTCATGGCCTGCTCTTCTGGGCCTGATTTCTTCTTAGCTGGTGTGCCACTACATATGTCAAAAAAGGTCAGAAAAACTGGGATAAAAGTTAAGCCATGGAAGAGACCAAATAAGATTACCAAGAACATGATTTTAAAGAAAGTTCTAAAGATGTAGTTCTTCGAAGCAGACAACACTACCACCCCAAGAATAGTAGACACAGCCCCCTGCAAAATAGGGTAACCTAAATTAAACAAGGCCTCCACTGCCTTTTCATTCGCACTGGGCTTCTTATTGGAGACAAAGGCATAAGATATATGAGCAGAGAAGTCTACAGAAAAACCAATGCAGACAACAAGAATGATCATGGAGATAGTGTCTAAATTAACATCCCATAATGCCATGAACCCAGTGACCCCTACAATGACAGATGCGATAGAAAAAGTCACCCAGAGAGAGCATAGAGGGTTTGGGATGAGGAGAAGCGAGATGAGCAACATTACGGCTGTCGTAACAGCAATGTTCTGGATGGTGTTGATGACTATCACTGCATACTGGTCATGGTAGATGAAGGCAGGGTGGTAAACTAGTAAAGGAACAGGGCACTTTTGTGCTGTCTCTCTTAATTTATTCAACATATTCATCTCATCCAGGGCGGTAGAGATGTTTACGGTTTGGATGAAAAAGCGAGACGCGTGGATGGAGTTGTTAGTGAAATTGACGTCCTGTTTGAAATCGGAATAAAAACGCAGAAATGTTCCCAAATTATCTTTGAAGACATCTTCAGTACTCAGATTGAGTTTCGTGTGATTTCCGTAGTACTTGTATGATTTGATCCAGGAGGTGAATATATCCTTTTCAATGAAAGACAAATTTTTGAAATCTTCAATGCAAGTTTCAAGATCTGACATGTACTTTTCATCCCAATATGGAAATTGCCGTCGGATGACAACCATGATGTTTGGCCCATATTCAGAGAAATATGCCTTCTCGTTGTCATAGTATTTTACCACATAAGAATCATCAGCTGCCAAATTACGAAGATCGATTCCTTCTTGAATTTGGAAGCAGCCATAAATGCTGATAATCAAATAGATGCAATAAAACACAATCACAAAGACCTTCGTCCACGATTTTGTCAGAAAAGGGCCGTAGTATTTTTTAAAGAAGTGATTCATGGGCTGAACCTCCTCCTTGCCAGTTTGAGGGTCGTAAGCGCCTCCCACGCAACATAATTCATACCACTTTGACTGACCCACAGGGCACTCCTCTGGTACTTCCTTGCAGGTCAGCCAGTGCTTGTTGCTGTTCTCTCGCCGTCCGTTAAGAACGAGGAACGCTCCGAAAAATGTGATGCTGTAGATGTAGCAGAAGAGGATGGAGGTGCTGGTGTACAAGCAGAAGGAGCGGACGGAGCGGAAGGGCGTCATGAGGCCGATGTAGAAAGCGAGCACATCCGTGAGGGTGGTGATGGTGATCGAAATGGCCGCCTCTTTGTACGTTTTGGCAAGGCGAGTCTCTACTTGATCGTGAACATTCGTCTGCTGCCAGCAGGAGATGAGGATGAACATGTCGTCCACTCCGATCCCTATTTAAAACACATCAGAAAATCCCTGTTTAATCTGATAATATACATTAACATAGTGCAGAACTGGTTTTATAGTGATGCTTCAAAGTTATTACCTAATATCAGGAATGGAGAATTAGCAACTGTCATGACAAATGGGACGCCAATGTGTAACATCATCCCAAAAGAGGACAGAACAGCCAGTCCAGCGGAGAACACTCCAAATGTGGCAACCCATACTTTATTTCTGACACAGTCAAACCTGGAAAAACAGACAAAATAAATATTTTTGAAAGAATTTCATTGGGTTAAATACAACATATGTGGGTCATTTATGAATAAGGTAAAAAACCATAATGGAGATAATTAATTTTGAAGTTTTACTAAGTGTTAACAATGAGATTATATGGTTTTTATAATCAATTAACACTGGTTTTGTCATTTTTTACAAGATGGACAAAATTTGTCACCAAAAAAGTCATTCGGTTTAACCAAAATTTCGGTTTTACCGGATGACACTTTTGGTTACACCAAATGACGATATTTTCAAACAATGCTAACAGGCTGATATCTAGCTAGCTAGCTAGTTAGCTTGCTAGCCACCTAGCAAAAGGACAATCAAACATTTTATATTTAAAATATTACAACATTTTCCATGTTTTATAGCGGTTGTACCGAATGACCTGATGTTTCGGGACATGCGTATGAGCAAGTGAAAACATGAATTTTTCAAATAGTTAAAAGAGAGTTAGTTACTTTGCTTCATAACCATGTGGTCATTTGCAGGTGTCTGAATGATGTCACATCCTGTCACATGATATTGACCGCATGATTTGATCCAAAATGGTCCCTTTATATTGGTTACTCCGAATGACATCAACTAAATAAATTTTTCCGGACATTCTTTCTCATAACAAAGCAATGACCTCTACACATAATTTTAATTCCATTTTGCACTATGTTGATATACGCCAGAATAAAAAATATATACATTTATTACATTTTAAGATATTTTAATCACAAATGAAGTGGCTGTATTGGCCTTTGGACGGTTAAACCGAATGACCTTTTGACACTTCAAAATATTTAAAATGCCTTTATATGTAGCAAAATATAATTAAAACCTTTTGGATTCAATAAAAGATATCTAGTTGTACTACCTTACATACTTTGGATGTCATAGACTCGAAAAGTGAACTAATCATTTCTGTTTCACGTAATATATATTTGGCTACATTATAATGATTTTCAAATTTGGAATATGAGCAAAGATCGTGTATGTGGACGTATTTGACGAAATACAACATTAATTTAACTCCACTCAATTGAGCGAAATAACTTGAATATAGATTTGAAGATCCGATCAAGTTCCCATCACTACTCAGAACATCCAAGTCATAACACAATTTAAATGTGTACATGTAAAACATCTACTCAGAAGCCCTGGAAAAATCAGGTGCGCATTAAAATAAGCCTAACTATGAACATACCTCAAACAAGAGAGAATTGAGAATGCAATGGCAATGATGTATGTGATAGAGAAGAGGGGAATCACATCCTTTGTGTTTGCCTCAAATTCCACCTGCCTTGACAGAGATGTGGAATGGGTCACCTGAGGATACAAATTATCATATTGACATCATCATTTCAGATTTAGCTAATAAGAATAGTTACATCACACGGACATTTTAACAAACTTAAACTAATTTTAAACAACAGCTGTCAGATGCAATACAAAACGGATACAAAAATTAAACAAACACTCCCACAGATATTGCCCAGGAAAATTATATTTCAGTTCATTTAGCAAAGGTTGTCCAATAGGGGGTGCATGTTGTTGTCACAGCATAAGGGGTAAGTTGTCACAATGGAAATCTGTCAGTAATACCTATTACAGGCCATTTAATGATTTTTAAGCAAAATTTTATTTTTTCAACCAACAGAATTTATTGAATTGTATTAAAATTTTAACATTTAAAATGTGACAAACTGCCTCAACATTTTTTGAAAACATAAAAAAACTTTTGAGAACCCATATCAACCTATAGTTCACTTGTAAAATCAAGAGCTATTGCAAAATATATTATATGATTTTAGTTTAAAGACGGATGTTTACAATATTATAGGCCTGTGACAACTAGCCCCGATTAATAAAGTCCTCAAACAGTACATAAATAAAATATGACCTACCTTAATGAAGTTTAGTTTTAAATTAGATGGAAAAACCTTAAGGAATTCATTCAGCCATAAATCTGTTCTGGTACGATTATCCTCCTTCAGGAAATACAACAGTCGCACTGCCTTTGCACTTTTAATAACAGAAGAGTTTATATTCACTCCACCAACAGAATAGCCCAGGAAAATGTACGCGAATCCGAAACGAAAGAACGGGAAGGTGAGCTCGGTCTTTTCTAAATTTTTCCCATAATATTTGTAAATATCCAGTATCTTATTCGGTATACACTTCTTGTATCGTCTTGCGCAAAGTCCCTCGAAAGTGAGCACCTCGTGACCCATGGACACATTCAACTCCTTGACCTTCCTGTCTAAAGTGACTATCTCCTGAAAGGCAGCATTTGTGAGGATGTTGGAGGATGTTGACACCGCTATGAAGGACGCGTAAACTCCATCCGTGTAGAGTCTTTGGTTGGAGAACACCGAGTCGTTCTGCGGGAAGTTTTCCTGCACAAACTGCCTCTCCAGCTTGGCAGGACCGTTCACAGGTGTGAACTGATCCTCAATGTCATTGGCCTCACGATCTTCTAAGAAGTAAAACCCACTCCCCAGCACCGCAGAGATCAACAGAGGAGAGATGAAGAACCACCACGGGTAAGTTCCCACAAAGCGGCCGAACTTCTGGAAGCAGATGGAGATCGGCTTCTCCACGCAGTCTGTGGTGCATCCAGCCATGTTCACCGGCATTTTGAAAGATTAAAAGTTAAGGGTGGGAAAAAGCTGTTCTAAATAAATTAAATTAACGTAAAGCTCAGTTTCTCTGTATCAGAATTGTGGTTGAAGTTTTAAAGTTATAACTAGCTGTATAAACTAGTTAAAAGTAGATTTAGAAAGAGCATAATGCATGCGGGGTATTTCAATATATCCTGACGCATCGTTGCGTGAAAATCTACAGGGAATAAGCCGAGAGCGACCACTGACGGGCACATGCAGAAAATTATATTTAGACTGACAAAATAACCACAAACGCAAATTAATTTCTGTTTTTATATGCGTATGAGTTATTAAATTATGCATAATAAATGATTTAGCATTATTTTATTTTATTAAAATCTTTTTGAATGTTGCAGCATTATTATCTACTGCTATCTAGTAACATAAAAGGGCACCATTAATAGTAGTGAAATTAAATTATAATTATAAATTAAATTATAGGCCTATTTGTTAAAGTTATTGTTACAGTGTTCCCAGAACATTAAATAATCAGTCACATGATCTGATCTGTATTTCATAAAAAGCTCAATTTCTTGCTGAAAACAATACAATAATTAGGCCTAGGCTATTTGAAAAAAAGTTGCCAACACTCTCATAAATAAAGGTTCTTTAACAATTCTTTTAAGTACATCAGATTCAGCAAAGAATGCTCTTCTTATCAAAAACATTTTGCTGTACAGGGCTGAGTTGGCATTGTGGTTCTTTGGAGATTATGCTGCATTCGCGCCATCTTGTAATTACCGTAAATAAAGCTCCGTATGCTTTCTAATCGCTCTCGCGGTACTTTGATGTCATACACAGATCGCTGCTTCAAGTCGAACACACCTTGAAGGGTTAGTTCACCCAAAAATGAAAATCTGTCATTAATTACTCGTCGTTCCAAACCCATAAGACTTTCATTCATCTTCGGAACACAAATTAAGATATTTTTGATCAAATCCGATGGCTCAGTGAGGCCTCCATTGCCAGCAAGATAATTAACACCTTCAATGCCCAGAAAGCTACTAAAGACATATTTAAAACAGTTCATGTGACTACAGTGGTTCAACCTTAATGTTATGAAGTGACGAGAATACTTTTTGTGCGGCAAAAAAACAAAATAACGACTTTATTCAACAATATCTAGTGATGGGCGATTTCAAAACACTGCTTCATGAAGCTTCGAAGCTTTACGAATCTTTTGTTTCGAATCAGTGGTTCGGAGCGTGTATCAAACTGCCAAAGTCACGTGAACCATTGAAATTTCGAAACGTTTCTAAACACTTATGACGTAATGAAGCCTCGCTTACTGAAATCACGTGACTTTGGCAGTTTGATACATGCTCTGAGCCACTGATTCGAAACAAAAGATTAGTAAAGCTTCGAAGCTTCATGAAGCAGTGTTTTGAAATCGCTAGATATTTTTGAATAAAGTTGTTATTTTGTTTTTTTGGCGCACAAAAAGTATTCTCGTCGCTTCATAACATTAAGGTTGAACCACTGTAGTCACATGAACAGTTTTAAATATGTCTTTAGTACCTTTCTGGGCATTTGAAAGTGTTAATTATCTTGCTGTCAATGAGGCCTCACTGAGCCATCGGATTTTATCAAAAATATCATAATTTATGTTCCGAAGATGAATGAAGGTCTTACGGGTGTGGAACGACATTAGGGTGAGTAATTAATGACAGAATTTTCATTTTTGGGTGAGCTAACCCTTTAAATCTGCTGTGGTCAGGTGGTACAAGTCGTAGTTCTCAGAAAATTACGAGTTTACACGTTGTAATTGCAAGTTCTACAAGCATTTGAAGGCTTTGTACAGTTCAAAATCGTTATGGTAATTACGACATGACGTGAACGCACTTTTAAAAACATTCTTTCTGTCACATTATTGGTTCTTCAGGTCAGTATATTGGTTTCTGGGGTCTTTAAAGCAAGATGATTTTCTAAACAACTAGAGAATAAAACGTTTGTGTAAATGGTTCTCATATGGCCACCAGACTGTAAAACTTATAATTGGAACCTTTATTTTTAAGAGTGAATGAATAATAGGCTAACATCCCTGAATATAAACTACAGCTCAAATGCTATATGTTAGAAATATAGACCAACTGATTCAAGGAAACAGGACTTACGTCGCGGTTTCTGCTCCTTTTGCTCCATCAGGACGGACTGATGTGAGGAGAGAATGACATGCAAGTTCATTACTGAACACAGAGCTCCATTCATGCCTTTCAATTACCCCAGTGGTTAATTGCCCCAACAAAAGTGGCTTCGATTCTCATAGCGCTTGTGCTTTGCCAGTAGGGGCCTCAAATTATTACCACACTGTTTTACTTGTACAACTCTTATATTTTACAGTGCCTACTTGGAACATGTTCACACACACATCTGTTTGGTTGAAATAATTTCATCAAATAATAATCATAATAATTTAATTTTGCAGTTTTAGAGAAATAAGATATGACAATATCAATTTTTGGTCGCCACTAGGTGGTGCTAGTGACCATTTTTCATATTCCCCTGCATCACACTATATTAGGCAATGAGTTGTTGTCATGGTGACTGGTTACAAGGAGAGAAAAGCTGCAGTTGAAGGTTGTCAAGGGGACTAGGTCAGGGGAAGCAGAGATGCCATTAGCGGTTGTTCATGGTGATCGGGTCAAGGGAAGGCAGAGCTGATTAGAGGTTGTCATGGTGACTGGCTCAGGGTGAGAGTAGAGATGAGAGATTGTCATGGTGACCGAGTCAGGAAGAGAGCAGAGCTGCAAGAGTTGCTGAACTGGCATCTTTATATTTTACGTAACATATTATTAACATATTATGTTTTAAAACGTTTTTTCTTCAGCAAAAAAATGTAAAGTACAGTATGCAATATAACATATATGAGACATACTAAACAAATAAATGTGCAAATATTTAAAAAATATATTCTCCTTGGGTCATACAAAACTTTTTATTGCAAATTAATACCAGGATACAAAAATTGAAATGTATTAAAAATATTCACATATACTTTGCATTTTCAACTGTCTGAATCTGGCATTTATTTAATATAATATATAAATTAGTGCATAAATATGTACCTTTATTATTATATATATAAGCAACCTGAGACCAAAAAATATGTTTTAAATTTCACATAATGTAAAGCCCATCATTTTTGATTATATTTGTTTGTCTTTCATGCCAGTTCTCTTTTTGATATTATGTTAATATTAATATTAACTATTAGTATTTCTAATTTTGACAGATGGGCCGATCTCAAGCAGACTGCAATAAAACTTGAAGTCCTCAGGAAGAGAGTTGAGTTCTCATTCCCATGTGATGCCGAGCATCTTACAGCTGAGTTCCCAGAGGCGCTGGGCCGTCTCATCATCCATGGCAGCCTGGGAGCATTTAGCAGGTGCACAGTCACTGCGAGGAGAGCAGAAGACAGGTCTAACAGCAGTGCTTAACTTGTACATGAATAATTGCCGGATCAAAAACAGCAATTAAAAAGCCACTGACCATACAACTTTAGTTTTCCCAGAACATACGGGAACATGACGTCACTAAATGGTGATGGCGCAACTATAAAAGCATCATTCACAAATTTCTGCATGGGCCACAACTACAGCCTAGTGTATTATTATGTCTTGACTGTCTTTTTGACATTTTGGACATATTAACTTGGTATATACACTCTCTCCAAACTTTCTGCTACTCACTGCGCGCAAAACAATAAGCAGCAAGCACCAACCAATGAGAGTGATTTTGAACTTAAAGGGCTAGTTCACCCAAAAATGAAAATAATGTCATTTATTACTCACCCTCATGCCGTTCCACACCCGTAAGACCTTTGTTAATCTTCGGAACGCAAATTAAGATATTTTTGTTGAAATCCGATGGCTCAGTGAGGCCTGCATTGACAGCAATGACATTTCCTCTCTCAAGATCCATTAATGTACTAAAAACATATTTAAATCAGTTCATGTGAGTACAGTGGTTCAATATTAATATTATAAAGCGACGAGAATATTTTTGGTGCGCCAAAAAAACAAAATAACGACTTATATAGTGATGGCCGATTTCAAAACACTACTTCATTAAGCTTCGGAGCGTTATGAATCTTTTCAGCGGTTCGGAGCGCCAAAGTCACGTGATTTCAGCAGTTTGGCGGTTTGACACGCGATCCAAATCATGATTCGACACAAAAGATTCATAACGCTACGAAGCTTAATGAAGCAGTGTTTTGAAATCGGCCATCACTATATAAGTCGTTATTTTGTTTTTTTGGCGCACCAAAAATATTCTAGTCGCTTTATAATATTAATATTGAAACACTGTACTCACATGAACTGATTTAAATATGTTTTTAGTACATTAATGGATCTTGAGAGATGTCATTGCTGGCCTCACTGAGCCATCGGATTTCAACAAAAATATCTTAATTTGCGTTCCGAAGATGAACGAAGGTCTTACGGGTGTAGAAGGACATGAGGGTGAGTAATAAATGACATTATTTTCATTTTTGGGTGAACTAACCCTTTAAGGGTGTGTTCACACTTGTAGTTCGGTTCGCTTGGTTCGTTTGAACCGGACCAAAAAACTAAACAAAAAAACATTTAGTCCTGGTCCGCTTAGCATTCACATTGGCATTTTTAACACCGAACCTAAAGGAATAGATATACGTTCACAACATGATTGGTCGGCTTTTATGGCGTATATTTTGTGACGGAACTTACCGAACATCCAAAACAATGCTGTGCTGGGCTAAATGCACTCGTTGTATGTGCATAGCCTAGATATGAACGTATTTTGACCAGCTGACAATTCGTGAAGAGCTTATAAAAAGTGTAAAGGAGTCCAAACAGCAGCAGGAACCCCTCCGTAACACACACAAACAAAAATCTGCTGCGAGGAGATGCAGTTCACGACTATGATGAGAAAAAACAGGTATGCTTGAGCTTTCTGTCCTTTTTAGGTTCCCATCTTGTGGCATCATGTCATGTTTTGGGTTCGTTTACATGTCTTTGGTCCGTGTTGCGTTCATATTTCAGTGGAACCGCATCAGAGTTCGTTTTTCAGCGGTCTCGGTCTGCTTATTTGGTGCACGCTAGGGTTCAGATGGCAGCGTTCACGCTTGTTCAAATGAACCGCACTAACAGAGCAATCACACAAGGATTCATTTTAATCAAAGTAAACACACCCTAAGAAAGCTGATTGGTCAAAAATATGGTCAGGGCCAATAGCAAAACATAACCTCCAAATATATCTGCATAAACTGGCTCTCATTCTGTCACTCTCATACGCATACACTGTCACAGTGTCGTTTAAAACCAAATTCAAATCCAAAATCATTTGGATCCGGCTCAAATTAAGCAATCATTAACAGACTATTTAAAACATGACTGAACTGTAGCTGTTAGTTTTATGAAATATCATGACATCATAGTTAAAAGTTTATCAGCAGTAATTGAATGCTGTATGATAATGATATTGAATTGAATGATAACAGAACATTCCCTACTGGACTTTGTGTATGCTGTACTTTGGTAGGGTATGTGTTACATACTGCAATTTAGGTACAACTTATTCTTTTGCTGAGATTGAGATGAAAATCCACTGACCTGTAATATTTGCCGCTCTCTGTCTCCAGTTCAGGGGCCACGGCACAGTAGATGGTGGTCTGAGCTCCCTGCACAGATGTTTTGGTGAAGGGCTTTGCCAACCACATGGCGGCTTGTTGAACTTTATTCAAGTGCCTCCACAGATCAGTCTGAACCACACCAGGATGGAGAGCATACGCTGTTACTCCAGTACCTGAGACGTCACACAAGACCAGACAAGAAAGCAGCATTTATCATATTATTGAAATTAAATAACGATAATTACAAATGCACATCCCAGGACAGGGTCAGAAATGGCACAGAAATTAATTTAAAAATGTTTTAATCTGTTATTTTATAATATTATTTTAAATTTCATTTCAGTATATTTAATAATCTATTTTAGTTCTATGAAGATGGTTTAGGCATTTTAGTGATATTAAAAAATTAAAGATTAATTTCTGACACTAATACAAGAATAAAATTAAATTAGAATGAAATAAAAAAAAATATAAAAATTAAAAACATTGTGCTTAAACACATTAATAAAACAACAACATTTATATATAAAAAAAAACAAAAAAAAAAACAAGCAATGTAAATGTCCTTTTTTTATGAGACAGACCTTCTAATCTTTTGGCCAACAAGCGAGTGAACAGAACGTTTGCCAGCTTGCTCTGGGTGTAGGCTTTCTGTTTATCGTAGCTCTTCTCACTATTGAGGTCCTCTAAGTTGATGGTCCCCCACTGGTGTGCCATGGACGAGATATTAATGATCCTTGCTGGCGTTGATCTTTTAATCAAATCCAATAACAGGTAAGTCAACAGGAAGTGACCTACAGGAAGAAGGACAGCTCTGATGTCTCTCTTAATTTCTTTTAGGGTTAAAAATGGTGACCGATTTGGATAAATTAGATATGCTTACCCAAGTGGTTCACCCCTATTTGCATTTCAAAACCATCTGCAGTCTTTCCGTGAGGACAAGCCATCACACCAGCGTTACTAATTAAGATGTTGACTTGTTTCTCCTCTGAAAGACAATATATATAGCGTCAGTGTAGTGCTATATAAGGAAGACATTTATAAAGGACTTTTATAACTCACCTTTATTGATGTTCTCTGCAAATTCTCTGATTGATTTGGAATCTGCCAGGTCAAGCCTTCTGGTAACAACATCCTGGTTTCCTGAAGCATCCTTAACTTCCTTCAGGGCTGCATCTGCTTTCTCTGTATCTCTGCAAGCCATAATGATCCGTGCTCCTAAAGACAAGACAGAAGAAAGCCAGAAAGACAACATTTTTCCATATGACAATTATATTAATATTAAACTTTATAGAGATAGGGTTGCCTACCTCTCTTTGCCAGGTCAATGGCTGTCTCTTTGCCAATTCCAGTGTTAGCTCCAGTAATTATAACAGTTTTACCTTCAAGTCTGGCATCAGATGACCACGAACGAAACATATTTCTGAGGGGAAAAAGGATAAAGGTAATTATTTTTCATATTGCTCAACTTGGGCGTTGGTTTGATATGTCAACTAGTTTCGCGTGCTCAATGAAATACTAATAAAACATATGTTTTAATAATCCTTGTTTTTTGCCCAGTCATGTCTGGTCTGTCCTGGATTCAAACCATCTGAAATATTTTCATCATATGAATGAAAATCGCTTTAACGTAACTTCCTCGACACAACTGTATTGTGCAACATTTCACTGCCAACGTCTACTATAATAACAACAGCTATGAAATATAATATATACCGTTCTGTTCATACCTTAGTGCCTGCATTTTAAGATGATCTGTATCCAGAAACAAAAATGAAAGTTTATAAATCAAGTTAGTGCGATTAAGCAGAAAAAGCAGAGTAACTCAAATCAAAACACTCGCACTGTCGCTAGTGGGAGGAGTCAGATGACGTACAAGGAAGACTCGTGGAGTTGTAGTTTGGGATTGGCCAGAGACAGTAAACCCGGCCCTTTATTACGTATTTTTATTTTTTTATTCTATTTATACGTTAATTCTTGAAGCCAAACATATTCTAGATTTTTATATTTATTATATGTCAACGTAAATATAATTACTACTATCTGGAAAACTGAGAGGCATATTTTACTTTTTTTTTTTTTTTTTTTTAAATGACTAGATCACGTGATTCTTAGTTTAACCAGGAGATGGCAGTATATGTATAGTAAAAAAATAAGGCGTTTAAATATTTGCTTGAGGTTAACATTTTTATACAGTGGGCTAAAATAGTAATACTTTGCATGTTTCTAATTTAATTTTTTTTTAAAGCTTATATTATACTTATATAACATGATCATGAACATGATATATATCGACATCATGTTCTCTAGCTTAATCTCCATTCCTTGATCACCATTTTTAATAACCTTAAAGGGATAGTTCACCCAAAAATGAAAATTCTGTCATCATTTACTCACCCTCAAGTTGTTCCAAACCTATATGAATTTCTTTGTTCTGCTGAACACAAAAGAAGATATTTGGAAGAATGTTTGTAACCAAGCAGATCTCACCCCCATTGACTACCATAATAGGAAAAATAATACTATGGTAGATCAGTCTGGTAACAAACATTCTTCCAAATATCTTCCTCTGTGTTCAACAGAAGAAAGAAATTCATACAGGTTTGGAACAACTTGAGGGGGAGTAAATGATGACAGAATTTTCATTTTTGGGTGAACTATCCCTTTAAGTGTAGATTACTTTAATAATCATGTTTTGTGACAAATGCATCTTTAAAAAAAAATCTCAAAAAATGCCTTGTTTTGCCCCAATTTATTTCAGAAGTTCATATCTCTCTGAAACTGTCAGAATCCTCTGGCATCATATTTTTAGCTTTTACACTGTAACACTCCAAACCACCCACTCTCTGTCACTCTTTCTCTGTGATGGTAAGATTTTAACTGGTAATGTTTCTCAGAAACTGCAGAATTGCTCTCAAACACACTGTGCTGTTCCAATAAGACACTTTGGAAAAAAGATATTGCGTCTACTGCAAAGTTTCTCGCATTGCAGTGATGCCCTTATTAGTAATTCAGCATCTGTGTATATGCAGTGAAATGCTAAACTTACGATTGACGATTGGAAAAGTATATTTCACTATGTATGCAGTATGTGTAGCATATATGACAAATAAAAGGCTTTGACTTAATGGTAGTATTACCGTTTAAAATGTTTGCGTTTATTGATCTTATTCATGGCAAGATTTATTAGCGAATTACTTATTCAGTAGTTAAGGAGCATCACGCACACATATACGCCCAAATGTGTGCTTGTGCACTATGAATGTTTATAACCCCTTAAATTTAAACACTCCTCAACACCAGTCAATGCACACACAGGCATCTGAAACAGGAAGTTCGTTGTCAGCCATCAGATGATAGAGTGTAAGTAAACATTTCCTTCCCTCGTTTTACACAGGACAGCCACAGAGAGAACTATAATTAAATCACCTCTGATTAATAGTCATCTCAGGGATGACACATTGAAGGCCTAACTTTGAGCGTTAGTCAAACAAACAAACCTAAAGTGCAATACATTTTGCAGCACTTCTCGTTTTTTTTCTTTTTTTTTTTGATTTACAAGTGAGGTATATTCAGGCTAGATATTAGAAAACACCCAAAGCTGTCATAAAAATAATTATAGGCTATTGTCACGAGAAGCCTTTTACACACCTTCATTTAGAATGCTAGGCAAATATGACTCGCTTGACAAGTTTAATTGAATGTAGCTGATCTTGAATGGCTCATTAAGCATATATGGAGAAGGTTAAACATGATGTTACTAAACTAATTATCTGAAAAATTTACTTGGACCCACCTTATTCTACGAAATGAAAAATGATTGATGCCTTCAAGGATTAAAATAACTACGCCCTGTCTGTCACCTCATCCCACGGTTTCACTGAAGAATGACTACTTGAGTTTCCACGTTGGTGGAGAAATGGAAGTACAGAAGAAGAATGAAAAACAGTGTTGCTATGTTGACCATCACACTGTGGACCAGCTAATTAACGTGGTTCTATAATTAACCACTGTGCACTACTAAATATGGGCTCTTTTTTCTTTTGCTTGGTCTGTCAACACGATCTGTGTTAGTTAATAATAAGAAAGAATGTGGCTGCTGTAGAATTACAAAGCCTGAGTGAAAACATTGTTTTCAAAGAAATCAAAGTCTGATAGACTATCTTTGGAAACGAATACAAGCTTGTTTACAGTGTACTTCCTTTTCAAATTATTATTTGAAACATAATGACAATGATAAACATTCGGTACTACAGTATATTACTGACCTTAGACATTGATGATTCATTGATTGATAATATATTGACTGATAATATATCTGGTTTATTTGTCACACTGGGAATGAATGGTTAAAGGGTTAGTTCACCCAAAAATGAAAATAATGTCATTTTTTACTCACCCGTAAGACCTTCATTCATCTTCGGAACACAAATTAAGATATTTTTTGATTAAATCCGATCGCTCAGTGAGGCCTGAATTCACAGCAATGACATTTCCTCTCTCAAAATCCATAAAGCTACTAAAAACATATTTAAAACAGTTCATGCGAGTTCAGTAGTTCTACCTTAATATTATAAAGCGACGATGTGCGCCAAAAAACAAAATAACGACTTTTCAACAATATAGTGATGGGCCGATTTCAAAACACTGCTTCGGAGCTTTGCGAATCGAATCAGTGTCTCGGAGCGCCAAAGTCACGTGATTTCAGCAGTTTAGCCGTATTAAAGGAGATCCGAGTCAACGACATGGGGGCGAGTAATGACATTATTTTCGTTTTTGGGTGAACTAACCCTTTAAGGTGATTTTTATGCTTGCACATTTTGGCAAATTTAATGGGTCATTCATGTATTCATGTGCACAATATATTTACTGCAGAGTATGCTAGTATGCTATTGTGCACATGAAATACAAAAATGGATGGTTATAAATCTGTTAATATAAAGATGCTTATTGTTTACATAGGCAGCTGCCTACTAGGTAACTTCATGTGTGACTAATTTGGAACACTAGTAGGTAGCAAAACTTGACTTTCAATAGAGTCTGATGTTAGCATGTTGCTAAGTTGATCATGACACAATATAGACAACACATACAAAAATGAGTTAAATAATCAATTACTCTGAACATTTGTTATTGATACTTTTCAGTATTAACTGAAATATAAGTACTTTATAATCAAGATTATTCTCTCTTGTCTGCCACGTTGTAGCAATGTATTCTGGGATAGCCTACTCTGATACATGCAAGTTTGCCTCAGAATTTCAACTTTTTCTTTATCTTTTCAGGTTCTGTCATTACTGTCTGGTGTGAACAAAAACTTAAAGAACCTGTCAGACTTTAATGTGTTTCCTGAATACCTTGATGATTGTTATTCATTGTTCACCTACTTTTGAGTCAAGGTACAGTACTTGTGTTGGCATGTGTGTGAAAAGTGTGGGTTGATCATTGTGTTAACATAATTGTTTTTCTGAATCATTCCTGTTTTGATCTCCAGAGAATTTCACTGAAATTAATCACCCCCACGGTCCACAAGAACACACAGAATGGGTATTATCATTTTCAATTAAGTTAAAATGGTATGAATTACATAATCAGTTATTCTTCACTGATTTCTAGGCACCTGATTTCTGTAAACATTTCAGAAAACTGGATCTTCCACAAACATGTTTTTGATGAGAATGGTTTGTCTCATCAGGACTTCTTATTGCTCTTTAATTGCTCAGGAGACTTAATTGAATACTGAATTGTGTTTCATTTAAGTATCAACTTCCTTTGGAAAAAAGACACAATTGTTGACATATATTAAGAGTATAAAGTCAAAAAAAAAAAAAAAAAATTGTGCGTTTCACAGCTCAGTTATTTTGGTTTTAGAAGAATTTGATAAGAAATGTTTGAGTTTACACTATCATTGAAAAGTTTGCTGTCTGTAAGAGTTTTTAATGTTTTTGACAGAAATTAACAGTAATCCATTAAAACAGTAATATTGTAAAATATTATTACAGTTTATAAATAACTGTTTTCTATTTTAATATAGGGTGAATTCAGGTTGAATGGGACACTTTTTCCAAGTCATCTCAACTGCAAAAAGTGTTACCCTGAAATGACCCTATATTTTAAAATGTAATTTATTCCTGTGATGCAAAGCTGAATTTTCAGCATCATTACTCCAGTTTTAAGTGTCACATGATCCTTCAGAAATCATTAATATGCTAATTTTTGTAGAAACCATGATATATTTTGTTTCAGCATTCACTGATTAATAGTTCAAATTTATTTGAAATAGAAATTGTGTTGTGTCAATATAAATGTCTTTACTGTCACTTTTAATCAATTTAATGCATCCTGGCTGAACAAATGTATTCATTTCTTTCAAAAAATAATGACCACAAACTTTTGAATGCTAATGTTGAAATATTTTAGTTGGAGAAAATCTGAGTACACTGGGCTCCATTTCTGAGCATAAAAAACAATAAAACTTCCATTCAATCCACATTTAATCTCATCGATATCTAGGAGAAACTATTGAGATGATAAAATTATTCTATCCTATAAGTCTGCATGAGTCTATAAGCTCATCAGACAGAAGAAAAAACAATTCAGTTTTAGCTACACTCACTTCAAACGAGTTTCAGTGTTTTTTTAGTGTCATAGAAATGTCCCAGATGCAACTCCCAAACCTATCCCAGTTCTCCCGAGATTAAATTACCTGCACTAATTCCCATTGATCTCACCTGTTTATGTAGAACAGGTCACCTCCATAACTTAATGACTGTGTTTGTGCTATAAGGACTTGCGTTTTGTTCTACATGTATGGCTTTGGCTTTCTGCATCACTGAGAGTTTTAAGTCTCTCTGTGTGAAGCTCCAGTATTCTGGGTGTAAATGTGGGTTATACTAATACTGTCCTGGATTTACAGTGATTTCTTAGGTCAGCAGATCTGAGCTATACAGTATAACTCATCTCAGCAGGCTCATAGCCATAGCCATGGGTATTTTTGTGCCAGTTTGGCACTGAAATGAATTGAGATGTAATTGAGATGATTGGGTGGGGTATTATGTACAATAAACTTAAATGATTGGTCAAACATCTATGACCTTTTAAACCTTTTTGATGACTTGGCATGCCTTGCATGTTGGGTATCACAGCAACCAGCGTGCTCAGACAGATCAAGTGTTCAAGTGTGATGGTGAGTAAGATCTGTCTCTAGATCTCATCACACAGTTCCAGCCTTTAGTCAGCACCTTCATAAATCGTTTGATATCTGATTCTTTTTCTCATGAATGTCTCAAGATGTTAACCCATTTAACAAGCTTGTTCATGTTGCCGCTTAAATGGGTTAACATCTTGTTCAAGCTTATCGGACACTACCTCTCCCATTGCATCCCTAATTTTGAGTGACTATATGGCTTAAGAACTACAAGCAAGTACAAGCAAGAAACCATCACACGTGTTTCTCACAGAGAAAAAGACAGTTCTTCATGTGTTCTGTCATTAGCTTATGTTTTTGTGCAGAATAGCTTATTGATTGCTTTTAAATCAAAGCCTGTGAGAAAAGCACAGAACTTCAGAGACAGAATATCAATGGCAGAATACTGTAGCACTTTAGTTTCGGTAGATGCCGTATTTATTTTATTTTACAAGTAACCTTAGGAAGAGACTTTGACAACTTGTGTCATGTGGTGGTTTAATTCATGCAGTTTTAATGACCAGTGGGCAAAACCTCTTAATCTTTGCATAGGTTCCAGTGGAAGGTTGTATAATTAAATTCATTTCCAATTCCAATTTATAGAGCACATTAAAACAGTTGATCACAGTGCTGTACAATGTAATAAATAAATCACACAAAATAATACAATTAAAAAAGCACATATAAAGAGATATGTGCTCACTGGGCACTAAAGTTGCTGTATTTTTTATCTTTACCTAGAAAAAAAAAAACACAAACATGGCAAAAGAACTGCACAGAATTTTCACAGGTGTTCTAAATTTTACACTTATAAAAAAAGATTCTTTATTGCCATCTATAGTTCCATGAAGAACCTTTAACATCCATGGAACCTTTCCATTCCACAATGGAAAGGATGGGTTAGTTCACCTAAAAATTAAAATTCTGTCATTGATTACTCACCCTCATGTCGTTCCACACCCATAAGACCTTCGTTCATCTTCAGAACACAAATTAAGATATTTTTGATGAAATCTGAGGGCTCTCTGACTCCTCCATAGACAGCAATTTAACCACCACTTTCAAGGTCCAGAAAGGTACTAAAGACATCATTAAAATAGTCCATGTGACCACAGTGGTTCAACCTTAATTTTATGAAGCGACAACAATACTTTTTGTGCGCAAAAACAAAACAAAAATAACGACTTCATTCAACAATTTCTTCTCTACCCTATAATTCTCATACACTTCCGTGTTTACGTCCGAACGCCGACTCATTATTGGCCAGTTCCTGCGTCAGCATCACACGCAAACGTCGTGCTACTCACGTGAACAGCGTTGGCCAATGCTGAGCCAGCGTTCTGACACAGAACCTGGAAGCCCTGAACGTAAAGAGCATAGGAAAATGACAGGACAGAGAAGAAATTGTTGAATAAAGAATTTTTGTTTTGTTTTTGCACACAAAAAGTATTCTTGTCACTTCATAAAATTAAGGTTGAACCACTGTAGTCATGTGGACTATTTTAATGATGTCTTTAGTACCTTTCTGGGCCGTGAAAGTAGTGGTTAAATTGCTGTCTGGAGGAGTCAGAAAGCTCTCAGGTTTTATCAAAAATATCTTAATTTTTGTTCTGAAGATGAACGAAGGTCTTACGGGTTTGGAACGACATGAGGGTGAGTAATTAATGACAGAAATTTCATTTTTGGGTGAACTAACCCTTTAAGAACTGTCACTGAAAGTTTTTTTGGAGAACCAAAAATGGTTCTTCTATGCCATCACCAGCTTTTAGAACCCTTATTTTTAAGAGTGTATTTAGATTTTATATTATATTAGCCCTAAAATATCTGTGATTTTGAGTCCATTAACACATCCTTTTTAATTGTTGCTGTATGTAAACAAAGACCATTGACTGTTGTAATGTAAGGAAACTGTCTAAGGGTATGTTTACACAACAATGATGTACTAAAAACGGAAATGTCTTTTCTTTGCGTTTTTCTCGTACAGATGACACAATTGTCCAAATGATCCCCATTCACACAGATCCGCAAAATCAATTAAAAACGCTGTAATATGCATGCCAGGCCAGTAGTTGGCGATGTCACATTGTAAAGAAACACTACGCGCCTATAGAGTGAACACGTAATTTCCATGGACACAAATTTGTTTCACAAATTCAAGTTTTTGTAGTTTACACGGAGACGATAACGTATATCGTTTTCAAAAACATGCACTTTGAAACCCGTTTTCAAAAGTTTGCGTTTTCAGGCCCCTGACATACCGTTGTCGTGTAAATAAATGGCCAAAATGTCGTATAAATGGCCCCTGAGTTTTATTCAGTTTCCTTTGTTTCTGTTCATCTTTTGCCATTGCGTTTGATTTACCCTCATGTGTCACACCTGTGTTTCATCGATTACCTCTTTTCATTCACGTTTTGCCTTGTGTATATAGCCCTCAGTTTTAGTTAGTCTTTGTGTGTTCTCGTCATTAAGTTCGGTGTGTTGTTCTTCTACCCGTCTTTGATTTCCCGTTTATCTTAAGTGTACTTTGAGTTTGTGTTGAATGAAAAAGAAAATACTGCTGCGTTTAAATCCTGCCTTTTATATTACCTGAGTTTGCAGCCCGTCGTGACACGTAATGTATCTTTCTGTTTTTGCAACACCTTCACACTGCTATTTTTTTTTTTTTTTTTATATATAAGATTTTGCCAAGTAAGACATGTTCCTGGATCAACATCTTTTGTTGATCCTGGAACAACATTCCTGTCTAAAAACATAACCCTATCCCTAAACCTAACCCTATAACTTATCTCTAAAATCAGAGGGAAATGATAGATGAATAAGAATGGTGTAAAAGCCCCTAATCCTTGTTGTAAGCCTAAACCCGCATCATCTGTAAACCTGTCCCTCAAATCTGATTGGTTGATTGGAATGTTTGATCCTTGTTGATCCTGGAACATGTTCTACTTGGTGAAATCTCATTCACCGTATTAAAGCAAAATTTAAAAAAAGCTTCTTCTGCATTATACTCCATTCCACTGTCTAGTGTCAAATGCTGTGTATACTGTAAAATGAAATGTATTAATTATTATTTTCAGCACTGACCTTATTTGAAGGAGTCAGGGTTGAGGTTTATATTGAGATTAGGTTCAGAGTCAGGGCTGAGGTTAGAGAGGTGAGATTATTTCTGGGTAATGTAGCGCAGGACACTGGCGTCAGTGGGGGATGTTAGTTGTGTGTGTGTGAAGACTCTGAGCT
Source organism: Mylopharyngodon piceus (assembly GCA_039654765.1). NCBI lineage: Eukaryota > Metazoa > Chordata > Actinopteri > Cypriniformes > Xenocyprididae > Mylopharyngodon > Mylopharyngodon piceus. The sequence goes on along the minus strand of CM077444.1, from coordinate 4,505,866 downwards.
AATAGAAAGGAACTGCACAGCTTTTCCTGTCTCAGAACAAATAAAGCACCCTTTATCTAGTGAGCTGTTCTCCCGGATCCCTCAGCTGAAAAGATCAGAAACCATCACGTTACTCACAGGGGGAAATGACGAAGTTTTTTTCTGTCATTGTCTTTTTCTAGTTTTATTTTTGGAGTGCTTATGTTTTTGTGCAGAGTAGCTTATTAATTGTTTTTAAATCAAAGCCTGTGAGAAAAGCACAGAATTTCAGAATACTGCAGCACTTTAGTCTGGGTAGATGCCATATTTATTTACATACATATTTTATTTTACTATATTTTTGTAGATCGGTGATTCCTTTAAAGGGTTCTAGAATATAGGAAAAGAGAGGTTTGTGTTAATATGTCTTTGTGTTTGTAAATTTGAAACATATTTTTTTTTCTGCTTATTCTTTTGCTGCTGTCACAGAATAAAAAAATAAAGGTAATTGCAACTTTTTATCTCACAATTCTGACTTTTTTCTCAGAACTGTGAGATATAAACTCGCAATTGCAAGAAAAGTCGCAATTACCTTTTATTTTATTGGAAACCAGCTTCCATAAATATCTAGTATGATGGTATTCCAAATATTTCTCTATACCACAACATGGAAGTCAAAAATTACATTAGTTACAAACTTTGGTTTCATAAAGGGATTCCCTGTGCGTTTGTATGTCTAATATTTTAGAGAGGAAACTCTGACCACACAATATTGATCTCTATTGGAGGTCATTTTGTGTGCGATTCGGGTCACATTGTTCTGCTAGAAATGATCACCCTACAGTCATTGCCTTAACCTCTGTTGAATCTCTGTTGAGGTTAAATCTCTTTTTTTGTTGCAAATCAATAACTGTATGTAGTGAATTACTGGTTCAGATGGTAGTCAGAGAACAGACCAGATCAATTGTCCACTAGAACATGAGTTTTGAATCTGGTGCTCATAATTGTTTGCAAGTGTGCATGATGATGCAAACTTCAATTTGGCGTAGTGTTTTGGACTTAAAGCAGGCTAAATTTAGCATGTTGGTCCTGTACTCTTCAAATCCCTTCAGAGTCTAGAACTATATATGGATGGAAAACTTATTTTGAACATTGCACTATTTCTGAGTGGAAAATTTAGTTTGGGACATATCCAAGATACCATAGAATCAGATAATAAATGGTAATGAATGATTACCATATAAATGCACAATAGTATTTTACATGGTACTTTAAAGAATACCATGTTACATGTCCAGAAACCATGGTATTGTCATGGTACATGCCCAAAAAAAGCATGTTTTTTTCATAACGATGTGTCAAATTATCATAATATTGCCATTTGATACCATTACTGTACCATGGTACCACCACAGTACTTTTTTGGAACAAGAGAATGATCTTCAAAATACCAGTGGAGAACGTGAAAGTGAAAAGTGACCTGTGAAGGCCAAGTATGGTAACCCATACTCAGAATTTGTCCTCTGCATTTAACCAATCCAAATTAGTGCACACACATTAGGAGCAGTGAGTAGTTAACACACACACACACACCTGGAGCAGTGGGCAGCCATTTTGTTGTGGCACCCTGTGAATGATTGGGGGTTAGGTGTCTTGTTCAGTCATTTCCTGCTGGTATTGAGGATCAAACCTGCAACCTTCGGGTTACCAGTTTGACTCTCTAACCATTAGGCCACGACTGTCCCCCAAACACAATATAGTAGCTTCATTCAGTATCATGATATCAAAGTGCCATGAGTATCTGCCACTGTATTATAATACTGCACTTTATTTGTGTTTTCCAGCTTGCCTCACTGATCACAGTACAACAAGCTCTGCACTAGAGTCCCTGCCAAACATCTAGCTTTTTATCATCCCATAATAAGCACATTAGCCTGTTGTCATGGATACTTTCAGAAAAACACTTCATCAGCCATGACTACTGCTACTGCTTAATTTCAGAGTAATTTCGTTATCAGAGAGGGAAATTGCTTTGATATTAAAATGTTCTTTAAATATCCTAAAATCCTGCTGTGTTCTGAAACCACTAATAATTTTATTCTATGCTTGACTAAATTAGCAGACAAAGGAACCCCATTCTGTCAGGAAAACACCACATTAGATTAAAAAAATTGAAAGGTAGAGTTATTAAGAGAAACATTTGGCTGCTGTTTCTAAGTCCACATGCACCACGATAGATCTTTTAGTAATGAATCATGCTGCGTCTGGGACATGCTGTGGATTATGGGTGGCTGTATATATACAGTACAAATGACTCCCCAGATCTCTATTATCCAGGAAGGAAACCGAGATCAGCATCCCTTCTGAGCTCCACAGTCTAACCGAGAGAGGAGCCTATCCTCAGATCTCACCTCCTGCGGCTTGAGTAGGAGTTTTAACAGAACACTCTTTCTCTTGAGCTTTTTTTATTATAGAATTTCAGAACACACTCTAAAAAATATGTTGGCTCAACAAAATAAAACAGTTTGCATCAATTTTTTTGAGTTATGACAACTTTGAGTGAATTTACATTCCACCAACAAGAAATATTGAGTTAGAGGAACTTAAAGGTATAGTTCACCCAAAAATGAAAATTATCCCATGATTTACTCACCCTCAAGCCATCCTAGGTGTATATGACTATCTTCTTTCAGACAAACACAGTCTGAGATATGTTTAAAAAGATCCTGGCTCTTCCAAGCTTTATAATGGTAGTGAAAGGGGGGCGTGTTTTGAAGCCCAAAATAAATGCATCCATCCATCATAAAAGTAATCCATACGGCTCCAGGTGGTTAATAAAGGCCTTCTGAAATGAAGCAATGGGTTTTTGTAAGAAAGATATCCATATTTAAAATAACTAGCTTCTGGCAGACGGCTGTACGCACTGATTTGCGGCGGAAGAGTAACCTCTGACCCGACGCATGACGAAATGACGAACGCAGAAGCACAGAGGATAGAGCAAAACAAAACACTGGTCATGATTTTGAAGTCTAAAATGAGAAATTTTAAAGAGAAATGTCGATATAAGAGAAGAGGAGCTTCAGTTTGTTGCCCAGCCCTATTTGTTTAAATTGCGGGAAGTAGGGATGCACCGATACCAAGCTCATGTACTTGTACTCGTAAAAATACCCCCGATACCAAAGACCGATACCTCACGTGACGTAACTGACAGAATTTTCCGCGCACAGAGACACCAACGGCAGCAGCAGAAACAATGTCAGCCTCAGGGGTTTCAGGGGTCTCTTTCTTGCACGTGATCCCAGTTCTCTCAGACAGCGCGCGATCATTTCTCCTTGCGCCTGAATGGTCAAATGCACAAATAGTTGTCAAAATGTCCATCATGTGGAGTATCTCAAGTAAATACAGTCGGTTATGGCTTAAGTGGACGTAAACAGGTGGGTGAAAACAGGATATGTGTCAGTATATTACATTCATGGATTCTGTCTTAAAGGGAGAGTAGCCTAATTAAATATTTGTCTGTCATTAATGTTAATAAAACAACAAAAGATGTTAAATGAATGAATGAATGTATGAATGTATATATATATATATATATATATATATATATATCGTGAAATAAAATTTCTTATATCATGGTCATATTGCCCACTCGTCCCGTATTCCACCATGAGAAATCTGGTCACCCCTAGGTTGTTTACATTGGTTCACAGTGTTATGTTATATGTTCTGTAATATTAGTTTAGCACTTTTTAAAAAGCAGGTTAAAAAAGACTTGATTTATTATTATTATTATTATGCCTTTGGTAATTATGCCCTTTGAAGGTTATTGGACATTGTGAAATTTGTGCTTTAAGTTTGTGACAAGCACATACAAATTATTACTTTTTTCATTGGAGTAATAATAAAGAAGCTGTCCTACATTCATTAGTCTTACTGTGTTGTACTTGGAAAACTGCCACATCACCAAAAAAGAAAAGAAAAATTAATAAATGTATAGGCATCGGTATCGGCGAGTACCAGAAAAAAAAATATCGGTACTCGTACTCGGTCCTTAAAAAATGGTATCGGTGCATTCCTAGCGGGAAGTGTCTAAGCTTACGATCCTCCTACATCCTACGTCATACATCGCGTCACGGGAGACTCATTTGGCGCAAGTCGACTTGCGCAGTATGCGTACGGTCGTCTGGCGGAAGCTAGTTATTTTAGTTTATAAAGTTTTAAATATGTATATTTTTCTTACAAAAACCCATCGCTTCGCTTCAGAAGGCCTTTATTAACCCCCTGGAGCCATATGGATTACTTTTATGATGGATGGTTGCATTTATTTTGGGCTTCAAAACACGCCCCCCGTTCACTACCATTATAAATCTTTGGAGAGCCAGGATATTTTTAAATATACCTCAGATTGTGTTCGTCTGAAAGAAGGTAGTCATATACACCTAGAATGGCTTGAGGGTGAATAAATCATGGGATAATTTTCATTTTTGGGTGAACTATCCCTTTAATAATTTGTAGCATAAACACAAAATTTTAAGTTGATTACTCAAAAAAAATCGAGTTGTAGCCTTGGAACCAATTCACCCTAATCTTATCTATTTCATTTCAAATCAACAGCTACCATAGCACATGCTAGCATGACTTATTTAAAGGGTTAGTTCACCCAGAAATGAAAATGAAGTCATTAATTACTCACCCTCATGTCTTTCCACACCCGTAAGACCTTCGTTCATCTTCAGAACACACATTAAGATATTTTTGATAAAATCCGATGGTTCAGTGCGGCCTCCATTGACAGCAAGATAATTAACACTTTCAGATGCCCAGAAAGATACTAAAGACATATTTATATTAACCTTAATATTGTAAAGCGACGAGAATACTTTTTGTGCGCCAAAAATAACAGAATAGCGACTTTATTCAACAATATCTAGTGATGGGCGACTTCAAAACACTGCTTCATGAAGCTTTGAAGCTTTATGAATCTTTTGTTTTGAATCAGTGGTTCGGAGCATGTATCAAACTGCCAAAGTCACGTGAACTATTGAAGTTTCAAAACACTTGTGACGTAACGAAGCCTCGTTTACTGAAATCATGGGATTTTGGCGCTCTGAACCACTGATTCGAAACAAATGATTCGTAAAGCTTCAAAGCTTCATAATTTCAACATTTATTCTCCTTATCCAGTCCTTTGCAAAGCATGCTGGGAAACTGCCTAATTTCCGAAGTTATCAAGACAATTTCATTAAGTTACTACAACCTAATTTTTATTTTAAAAAAGCCAATTAACGCAGAAATTTGAGTTTAAATTATAAACGATATTAAGTTGATGTAATGATCAACATTATTATGTCAACAGAACTCAACAAAATAATGTTTGCAACTTAAAAGTTTTAATTAAAACAATAAATTAGAATTTTAACTTGCAACCATGCATTTATTTAAGTTGTGGTAACAGGTCCCCTGAATTACTTTTTAGATGGCAGGTGCTTTATATATTTATTTTTATTTTAGCATGAACATTAATTTACACTGACTCACAAAACTTCACACTTTGATGTATTAAATATTTATAATTTCTTCATTAAATGATTACCAAATTACCATTATATATTACCATACTTATTACCATATTAATTAAGTTACGAAATGTATTTAAAACTTTTTAAAATAAATAATGTTTATATATTATGGTACTGGGTGATTTAAGTGAAATTTAACATGGAAAATAACATGGAGATGATTGGAAATCATGAAACAAGCATCACTCACATTTTCCTTAGAAAATATGAACATCTAGTTTAAATGTATGGCGTACTAGCAATAAAAAACGAATATAACGCTTGTATAATGTGACTTTATGTTTCTGTAGCTGCTGTGTTCATTAACCAGGTAATGCAATCCTGTTAACTATGTCAAGATGTTCAGTTAATACCACAGATACAGTTGTGAAGGGTTGGAACAGCCTCCATGTGCCGTAATGATGTGGATTTAGCTAAGATGCTTATAGCTCTATGTTCTATATAAAGATAATGAGATCTGTGTGGACGAAATTGCACAGATGAACTAGAGCCATAATTTGGTAGCCTTTTTCACAATGAGTCATATTGTTTTATAATTAGGGTCCAAAAGACGTGTTCTCGTGGATTTTTGGCTGTTTCCATTTTAATTTATCTGGAAAACAGCTGAGTTCAATGTGCAAAGTGAATTGGAGCCATTAGACCAATATCCAAATTACTAATAATGCAAGGCTTTGTTACTCAATAAGCTTCTTTTGGGACTATAAAGTGGTTTGAATGCAAAAAGGAAATGCTGTTTAATTGGTTGGTGAACTCTTTCAGTCTGTCATTTCCTCTGTATTATTTTATGATGTTTTTGGTATATTTGAATATGATTCTTGACTTCAGCTGAACTTTATGGAATCAAGTAGTTTATATTCTGTGTAAATATTTTTGTTACTTGTACAGTGGAAGCCAAGTGTCAGTGACAGGTCAAAGAAAAGATAGGAATCTTCAGAAATCCCATCTGGGCCACTTGCATATGTGTCTGTAAATAAAGACAGTGACTTTGTCTTCGGAAACATCACACCACCAGGATGTCGATTACCCATTGCTGCTATCACAAAACTCTTGTTTACTGTCTCATAACTGTTTGTGAACAGGCTCCAGGCAGTAGATGCATGCTGATTGTAGAACGATTGTTTGAGAACTTTCATGTTCTAAGACCTGCCTCATCACCGAGGAGGAAGTCTGATCACAATCAGTGTGTCTAATAGGACCTGTTTTGAATTCAGAGAGGTATTTGTGTTTGCACTGGCAACATCTAGGTTTCCATAGTGCTGGTCTGTGACCATTTGTTATTGTCTTCTATACTGTATATCAATTAATCTGACATGAATGCAAGATAAAAAATGCATTCCTGGATCTCTCAAAGGAGTTTGATTCTTACTAGTAATCTTTGCTTAAAAATGTTAACATGTAAGAGATTATAATCAGCATTCACCAGTCAGCAGCAATGTGGTTTGTGTATTCATGTGATAAGGATATGAAACCACCCTGAGAACTTTTGAAAGTGAGTCAAGAGAGTGAAAGGTCTTCAGTTGTTTTTCATCTTCATAATATGTTCTGGGAAAGCCACGTTCTGTCCAGCTATAACCTGCAGTGACCAAAATCAAGGGCAATGAGCAGTCAACAAATTCATTCTGAATTTTTCTTTAGTAAAATATAAATATATCTTGAATGCAATGTCACTTTGAATAATTGTGTCTCTCAAATGCAAAAATTTGATGTAAACAAAGAAGTGTGCTATTTTTCAATTAAAAATTATGTTCAGGTAACTTTCTGTTATCTTAAAGTCACCATGAAATCAAAATGGACAATTCTTGTTTGTTTTTGTTTTTTGCAGTATTTATAATAAATGATGATCATTTACTATAAATTAATATATTATTTATAAAAAATATATATATATATATATGTGCAATATATTATGTTCATGTGCCCTCGTAATCTTTAATCAAAATAACTTCCCCTCTTGCATCATCCCTTCACTTTTCTGATGATGTGTTTACTGCCGCAAGGGCGGGGCAACCTGTCACTCTCATGAGATTGACCAATAGCAAACCACAACCATCCAATCAGTTCCTGACGGACAAAATCAAGTGTTTCATTCCAGCTTTAAGACAATTGCAGTTGCTTCTTCACTTTTGTGGATCCTTTTTTTTTTTTTTCTTCTTTTTTTTAAATGTCATCACTGTCTCAGCTCATGGTAGTGAGATTAGCTCCGATTAGCTCTCATCTTCAGCCACATCAAGCTCTTACAGGTCACTTTACGGTCATTTAATGTTTCCATGTGGTACAACAATAAATATCACCTGACAGGGAGCTTTTTGTACTAAACTGAATGACTTGTAAAGTCATAAAAAAGGAAATGAGAAGGGGTTTTGTGGTAATTGTTATACTGTGCTAAGCACATTCATTTTGAGACTTTAGCAGGAACAACTGTTCTGCTTGCCATCCATTCTTCCACAGGAATATTACTAAAATACTCTTGACCTACTTATTCAACAACGCCGCAACATCTACAGTGTAAAACGTACAGTAGCGCAACCAGTGTAATGCGATTCAAGACTGAATGACTCTTATGAGCCAGTTCTCTTTAGTGATTCAAAACATACAGCACAGCCGATGTAGTTCAATTCCTGAATGAATGATTCTAATGATTCATTTATTTTTACTGAGTACACACTTTATTTAAATCACACTCGTGACACGTGACATCAACTTTGTCACTGTTACTGACTTTTTGAATAGTAGTTTCCATGATTCCTGAATGAATGACTCATATGATCCAATTCTTTTTAGTGAATCAACACCATACAGTGTGACTAATCTGATTCTGAGCGAATGACTCTTTTTAGTGAATTAAAAACATAAAGCATCGACCAGTTTAGTAAAATTCCTGAATAAATTACATTATTCTCTGTAGTATTTTAATAAAAATAAATTATTTAAATGCCTGTCACCACATATTTTTTTCACCTTTTGTAAGAATTGTATTAAATTTATTTGTCCTTTGAAATGATCTTGTCATTTGGCAATGAAATTGCATCTTTTATCATAATATTTGTGTCTTAACAATACTAAAAGAATCATTACTAGAACCATCGAGGAGCTGCAATCACTGAGAGGAATCACCTCTTGTCAGTCAGTCAGTCAGTCATCATGAAAATGTACACTAACAGGCTTTACCTGTTTCAGTTGGTGGTGATAGTGCAACAATAAATCTCCTGCCAAATAGCACTGACCTGTGTGAGTGTGGAAATATCATTTTCTCATGGCACATGGATATTTCTTTGCAGTTATCTGGTTAAACTGGATTATAAGTGTTTATTGTGTCAGAAGAATCTTCAGAAATCCTATCAGGGCCACTTCATTTGAAAATATACTGTGCTGCAACCATTTAGTGATGTTTGAGCTACATATGACGTTTTGTTACCCTCTTTGCTTTGCTTCTCACATATGCAAGAATATGAAACTTTGACTTCCTCTCATACAGTTCCTCATCAGACAGCTCTCAGACTGCCAGACTCTTCTGGGAAAGTTACGACAGTAAGCTGTTGTTTCCTCAGTTTGTTATGTTTTAGCTATTTAAGGATTCATTGTGTTTGTCTCTATCCCGGACAGCCCATTTATGGAGCTTCAATGTAAATGCATTCTCCAGATCCTATGCATCACCAGGAGTTCAGCAGGTGTATGTGTTGGGGCCCCTTTCATCTCTGTTTAAACACAACAGGATTGGCTGATCAGTGTTATTATTATTATTTAAAAAAAGTTTACTGCTAGTGTACTCCGTTTACACGCTTTATTTAATTTAACTCGCCCACATAAAAGCCCTCATGACTGATGTGCCGGCATTGTCGCTGTTACTGAGTTTTGAATAGTATCTAAGTTTCCAGGAACTTTAGCAACAGTGAGGCAGGTCAGGTTACCTAATGACTCAGGCTGACAAATGAACAACTCCCATTGTATTATCTTTACTAATTTTATACTCATATTCAAAGAAAAAATCAAATCATTTTATTGGAATGAATATGAAAAAAAAATAATTGAATCAAGTAAACTTCTAAACTTGATATAATAGCTTGTAGGCATGTTTTTTTATATATATATATATATTGCTGTGCTTATTCACTATGTTTTGGGTTTATACACACCGCCTTTGTTTCCCCTTGGTTTATGTTATGGATAACTGAAATATGGACTGTGTAACAACTCAATCAATATTTTGACATAGCAAGTATTGTTATATAACACCTCTGTCTTGAATGGAGATTTATGGAAGTATATTGTGATGTTTGATCTGCAGGCTTGAAACACAGATGTATGAAATCTGATGAAATGCCTCAAAAGATCGTTTGAGCAAAACGGCTTTTAGCAGTCATGTCTATTCAGTTCAAGTGCAGTTCATGTCAAGAAATTGAAGGATCTGTTTTCTCTGGATTCACCAGGTTGATAATGACAATATCTGAAATTTCTGACTCCTAATATTTGTGCCACCTTAATAGTAGATGATATGTGATAACTAAAATGAAAGAAAAATCCTGTCCTCCACCACAGCTTTCAAATACACTTAGGATATTATAACTTGGTGCATTGCAGTTGGTTATGAAATTCCCAATTCTGCTGGTATAAATATAGTCAAACCTGACATCTTTATGTCAAGTCTAAATATGCGCATATGCAAGTGAGATTGTTCATCACACAAAGCTACAGCATATAGCTTAAGAAGACGTGGACTATAGGACTTATTAACTATTTTTATACTTTTATTGTGCTTTTTTGCCTTTTGTTTTTTTGGAGCTTCACTATACTGTATACATTTGTTGTATTGAAAAGAGCAATTCTTCACAATTCTTCTTTTATGTTCCACAGAAGAAAGAAAGTCATGGTGGTTTGTAAACAACATGTAAGGGTACATAAATGAGAGAAACCTTACATTTTTGAGTGAATTTATGTATTATATCTTGTTATATATTCACTCATGAATAAACATCTGTGATGGGCAACATATATCCCCTTCATTTTTTTTTTTTTTCTGGATTATTTCGCTACAGGTCTGTTTTATCTTATCTTGTGTTCTGTTATGACTTAATCTGTCCCATTTTAATCCATTCCAGGAATGAGGATTTGAGCTATTTTGTAAATAATCCTTGAATGAAGATTGATTTTTATGATTTCAGAATACCTTAGATTCAGATTCTCCACATGTGTGTTGTATGCATAGCATATGTGTTGCATTTTGGAAGTGGAGGGACACAAAAATGTAGTGGTGATTCTACTGACATACAAGATATGAAATGATACTCTCCTCCCTGACCTTTGAGGTGCAGGTCAGACGGCTGCAAACAGGTGGTAATGTGAGGAACTTTTAGCTCATAAAGAAACTCTAGATGGGCATATCTTGGGCATATCTAAGTACAGGCACTCACCCTGCACTGCGGCACACTGAAGAGGAGATAAGAAGGTAGAGAGCAGATGAAAGACTGAGAAACGGAGCACTGAATGCATAATTTTTTGCTAATTAAAGGGATAGTTCACCCAAAGATAAACATTCTGTCATCATTTATTCACCATCGTTTCATTCTAAACATATGATATACTTTCTTATATGGATTTTCATTAAAAACATGCCCTCTTTTTTAAATTTAATGACATTTAGAAAACATTAAAATTTAATAAACGTGGTCCCTATGAACTTGCAGTATTTCAAGCCCTTTGACAGCTTTGTGTGATTTTCATTGAACAGTGACTTGTATTTCAGCATGTTACATCTTCAAAAGACTCGTAATATATTGCATGAGTCATATAGGCCACTGTTATGAAATTTCTGATTTTTTTTTCTTTTCATTTTGTAGCTCGACAGCCCCTTGTTTACTTCCATTAAAATGAAAATATCCCATAAAAATTCATCCTTTATGCTCCACTGAAGAAATAAAGTCATAAAGGTTTGGAACAACGACAGAATTTTCATCTTTGAGGTGAACTAATTTAACATCTTTGTCCCCGTGTTTGTGGTAACCTGCAGACAAGAGCTGCCCATTCGTCTATTTGGAGAAAGTGAGCAGTTACCAGGTGACCCATTTGCAAAGTGAACAACAGTATGTCTCAGGTGACACGCTTTCCTCCTGTCACACTAATACCTCTGTGCTCTTGCCTGGATGGATGGAGAGAGTGTCTTCTGAAGCCCAAGCCCAAGTAATCAACAGAAACTAGAAAAGATAAAGCCAATTACACTGCATTATCTGGGTTGTTTTATCTTTATACTCCGAAAGCAGTATCAGATTATCAGAATATTTAAATGAACATTCAGGGGATGTTTAGATGTTTAAAACTTTGCTTTTGCTCACCTGTTATTATTCAAACAAATTCTTTGATTGATCCCACTTTGATATTAAGGGAAATATTTTTTGGGTTTATGAAAACTGCTTGGGTTTTTATGACTAACACATTTATGCCAACACAAATGAAACCACATAAGGTGTGAGGTGCAAAATTAGTCTCTTGGAAAGGAAAACATACACATTTACAGGCTTCTATTATGAGCATATATATTTGTCATGCATAAAGTCCTGAATTGTCCCCATTTTCAGACACTCATCCTGTTAATTGCATCATCCTTTAAGAAACAAAAAATCTAATGCACTTATGATTTTTGTGTGACCTTAAAGTGGACCGAAGTAGACTTTAGTAAAAAGCCTATTTATAGACAATGGAAAGTTCTCTGTGGCATTTTCAGAAGATGCAGCGAGGGGTAAAACGTCACAGTTATCTGATGATCAGATGTGTTCTGATATCCTGAACCACAAGTTATTGAGAAAAACATTTCCCTCAGATAACACCTTCAGTGAAAAATCCCCAGCCTCCATTCTGCTCTTTTTCAAGTCTAATGCATTCAGCGGCAGTAGTATTGATTTATTGAACAGACATTTTCATGGCAGTGTGTAAATTCTTATCCAGCAGTGTTATGTACACTGTGCTTGACATACTAAATGAGACCAAAAACAAGATATTTACATCAGCAGCTCAAAGACACAATTATATATCTGCACAAAATAATATGGTAACACTTTATTTCAATAGTCCGCTTTAGACATTCTACTACCTTTAAGTAACTTTGCAACTACATGTCAACTAGTAGTCATAAGAGTATGTCTGCTTAATATCTGCAAACTCTTTATTTTAAGCAAACTTACTGTAAGCAAAGGCTGCGTCCGAAAACTGGAAAATGCTGCCTTTGGAGGACACATTTCAAGGTAGGAAGGCATCAAGGCACGTCCGAATCCAATGTTAGCTTCACTTCCTGTTTCCTGAGATACCTTCATCTGATTGATTTTTGAAGGCAGCATAGATGTATCCTTCACTGCCTTTGATATCCCACAATCCTGTGCTTTCCATTCTGTGACAGTTGAGCTAGAAAAATAAAGATGGCGTCCGAAAGTTGCGTTTGCTGGTCAGTGTGTGTGTAAATGTATATTTTTGACCAACATTTTCCACTTTTGATGTCATTTCTAGCGATAAATTACTACTGTAGAAATTAAATATTTGTTTAGTTCTCATCAACGTTCGCGCTATTTTGCTGTAGATCATTTAACTGTTACACTGCCTCAGAAGTCTGTCTGAAATCAGTTTCGTGAGGTGCCTTCAAGCACAAACGCTGCTTTAAAAGTCATTGCCTGATAGGGCAATGAGGCAACAAGTCAGCTGCCTAGGTTTTCGGATGCAGAGATTGTCCCTTTAAGACAAGTCATTTCACTCGGCGGCCATCTTTGAAACGCCTCTCGGACATGCAAGTGCAGCTCCTATCTCTTTGAATGGGGAAAGATCACATTCTCCAAAACTGTTCGCCAAGCATATCATTAAATTTCATATTGAAATCACCAATGAAATCTGACAACAACTGTCTCAAAATGTTGTTTCTAAACGCTGGAATCATGACAAAAAACTGCATTTTTCAGGCTGGACAAGCTAATGCGCATGCGCAGTCATAGGCGCGCGTCTCAGAACACGAGCTTCTAACGGCAGCTGCAGTGACGCGATGACTTTACCAATCGGCGATTGGCTCTTTTCTTTAGAAGGCGGGACTTATTCCGCCATATTGCGCGTTGCACTTTCTCCCATAGTAAAACGAGTGCACAGTCTTTCTGTATATAAATTCTTTGCTAGGCTATATGTCACTTTGCAACTACATGTCAACTAATTCTACTAACCCTAAACCTAACAACCTAATCTAACACTTATAGTAAGTAGAATGTCTAAAGTGCACTATTGAAATAAAGTGTGACCAATAATATATATTCAGAGTCGTATTGTTTCATGTTTTATACATAATCCTTGCTAATTTAGTGAGCTTTATGCTTAAACAATACTCTCAGAAAATCATGTAAATATATCTTGTTTTAAGGATGTTTAGATATATATTTTTATACAGGAAAGCAAGACTGAGATACTGATTCAGGTTTTGCACTGCACATTAATATTTAAGTAGACCTGCTAGTTTGGCCTTCACAGTGTCCTCGGACCTTGTGGCGTAGTGCCATGTGAACCTCAGAGAGCAAATTTTCCCAAGCTCTCCACAACCGCTTTATTGAGTAATTTACAGTATAGAGAGCCATAAAAGCAGCATATGTGCGCATACAGAAGGTCTCTAGCTCTATTAAGAGGATTTACGATAAGCATCAGAGGACACATTAACTACAGACAGCGAGATTCTATTAATTGTGACAGTGACCTATGAAACGTGTGTGTATTTGCATGTACATCTTTATACATCTTTCTGTCTTTCTTAATGTGCGATGATACGCCTGCTCTCCGTGAATTGCATTAGCATGAAAGCCTGCGGACATGGCTGTCCCTGTCTGGAACTGTGTGTGTGTGTGTGTACGTCCTTGACTGTAGGTCATGTTTCATGCCGCACTGCTGTGTTCATGCCAGGATGCTCTTTCGGATTTACTGCACTACAGATTTGCTGCTTGTTGGCGTGTGTGTATGCATGTGAGGGAGATTTATACTGTTATTCACTCTGATTTATATCACCAGACAGTTTTCTTATATAACACATCGATTCCTGAGAGGTTGGGTCTGTCGCCTTGTCATGAAGGCAGTATGTGTCATGGTGACGTCATTAGCATAATCCTGTTCCTTCAGCTCTCACTGTGAACTTTGACGTCAATGTGCGACCTGCAGGTAAATCAATGTTTATGTAAATGAGATTGAATTATGATGTCATACTGCTTGTGAGGTGAAGAGTCAGCTGGCTTTAGCTGGACACAGCTGACAAAACAGCCCTGACTGTGCTTACATACATGCCCTTTATGGTGGATAAGCATGAAAGACATGGGGTGGAGGAGGGGATGGCATATTATGTTTTTCCTAGTGGCCTTATGATCCATTTGGAGTAAAAAAATGTCATTAAGTTATTAAAAGTGCTGTAAGCGGTTCTGTACTTGAGACTTTTTGCTAATTTCAACTATACGCCATCCAAATCTTCGCCTTCAAAAGTTATTGTATGCCAGCAAATCTACACTGCAAAAAATTATGTTCTTTCTCAGTATCTTTGTCTTGTTTTCCATTACAAATATCTAAAAATTCTTAAATCAAGTTACTTGAGAAGCAAAATTGCTTAAATTGCTTGTTTTCTAGGGGAGAAAACATTAAAATTAAGTGAGTTTATGCTTAAAATAAGAAAAAAAAACTTAATTCACTTAATTTTAATTATTGTTTTCCAGAAAACAAAACTTAATATCTCAAGTAATTTTGCTTCTCAAGTAAATGTATCTTCATTTAAGAATGTTTAGATTGTATTTTTTGCAGTGTGATGTTGGCGATCATGTAAAATTATTCACAGGTTGACTATTTCTGATTGGTTAGATTTTCTGATGAATGTGTAGGCTGCTCCTCTGGCTCTCTTTCGACTATTTACAGGGCTGTCATACAGCCACTTGTGATTTCAAGTGACGCCTATTTCATATACCTGTCAGTGAAGATATTTTATGCATGATATTACCAAATAAATCACTTACAGCAGCTATAAACTTAGCGATAACTCAGGCTAGCTGCTAATCATTAGCTAATCAGATAAAGAAAGGTCAATGTCTTGCCAAACTCTGCTAGAAAAACAATCATGGTTTGCTGCAGTTTGTTTAGAGTAAAAATATCCACTGGAACCTCAGCAGTGCTGTTTTATAGTCAATTTGTAGCCTCTACTGTATGAAGCTATCCTTAGCTGGTGCTTTATGTGTGAGTGTTGTATGTGTGTTATGTGTGTGTATATATATATATATATATATTTGGATGACAATTAATTAATCTTTTACTATCATTATAATCATATTTGAGATTGACTCCTGAAATCCATTCAGGAATATGAAATCCTTGTCCATATTTAAATTTTCACTCCCAAAACTCCATTCCTAAAAGAGTGCATGTGCAGCTAATTTCATTCAATTTTAAGTCTTTTGCGCCAAATACCCAAATTACCTGCAAAATAGCAAAATATAGCAGTCTGACAGCACACAGATTTTCACTTTAGGCCAATTTAAACTCAGAGATTCGACAGGGAGATAATTAATATTCATAAAATCTAACTGTACTAACACACAAAAACATGAACTGAATTGAGCTGTAGAGTTTCTTTATAGCTGAAATTGAAGTTGTTTCTTAATGAACTTTGCAACATTGACAGTTGTTGAACTAAACTGAATCAACATTGAACTGAATTGAGCAGAACAATTACACTATTGTCTTCTGTAGAGCTGATTTATAGCTGAAAGTGTTGTTACTTAATTGATGAACTTTGCAATACTGACATTGTTATTTTCCTGTTTATTACTGTGAAGCTGCTTTGAAACAATCTGTATTGTATGAAGCAGTATATAGATAAATGTGCTTTGACTTGACAGGAATTAAAAGAAAAAAAAGTAGGAAATTCGACTGGGATGGTGGGAGAAAATGGACAGCAATAAAATCACTGCCTAGCATTTTTAAACGCTGAAATCACATGTTCCCATCTAAAACATTTACCATCTACTAAAGCATTAGTAAATACAGATGTTGTTACTGTATATGTGGCATCACAAAAACATGACACAGAAAATAAGCATAAAATATCTTTACTTAAAATAGCCTCTCGAAAATAGTGGAACGAGTATGGCTGAACAATATTGCTTAACATAGCCCTCGAATTCAAGTAAATTACATTCAGTTACACATTACACAATATATTTCAAACCCATTGTCTTTAAAAATGTATAACATACATGAGCCCAGTGGTCCCAGTGCTTCAGAGGAGCTGATGGTGACCTTTCTTGCTTAAACTGCAAGATTTATCGATTGGCATGTTGGTTTCTATTAAGACTCACTATGTTGCTTGACACAGCTTGTGCATCGCTGTGCAATACAGACAAATTTCACTCACAGTCCACGATTAAAGCATTTAGCAAAACAGCTATGGAGTTATTGGGGTTTCATGCAATTATTGCTACTACTTTTAAGCTGAAATCTTGTGCATAGCAATTGCTATAAATGACATCTTTCAGTAACACACAAAAAAGAATATGCAATTACAATGATCTGAGGCACAAATACTCCAAACCAAAGCTGCTCTGATTGTACAGTATGTGCTAGATTTTGTGCGTGGTTTCCCGGCGTGTCCACATGGACATTTTGCCACGTGCGTTCATTTGCAATGGGGATTTTCTAGATCTTGCAGTGAAGTGCACTGGGTTTCATTAAGCTCCGGCACTGCTGAGACAGCCAGAGATTACAGCCTGGCAGGGAAGGACAGCAGCAGCCGGCACAGATGGCATGTGTATGGGTATCGGCTGTACCCCTGCGTTTTAATCTGGCCTAGTATCTAGACCAATAAACATATGCTTAAATACCCCATTTATGTATTAAATATCCCATGTATATATATTACTTCTCTTGTTTTGTTTGTCTACATATCACATATGTAAATCAGAGCGTCATACAAAGTTGGCACACGTTCTAAATCCAGATAATTCAAGCATTTGCATTAAGAGAATGAACCAGAGGGAATGAAGCAGAAAGAAAGAGAGAGGGACAGTACAAACGCACGTTTTCCTGCATAGCCTCTTTACTCTCCAAACAGCACATCTGTTCTGCTGAACAGCTGGCAGGTTGCCCAGCATCGCTGCATGGAGGGTGAAGGTGCTTTGAGGCCCTTGGCCCGGGGCCCCGCACTTGCATATCCTACTAAGGAAGGGAGGGAAGGGGTGACGGGGTCCGGGAGATCCTTCACTTGAAAGATGCACAGACCTTACGACCTTTAAGAGGCTGAGGGGGGCGGTAGTTATCCACCATGCAGCAGGCCTTCTCTTCCTCTGCCGTAAAAAGCAGAGATCGGAATTTTTTCATCTGTACAGGAAGAGAAAGAATGACAAATCTGTGAGTTTTCAGCATCTGTTACTATTTATGTATTGGTGGAATGCTTATAGTTGAACATTAACTGTCCTAAGCAAACTCATTCGTTCTCACATTTTGAAGAGAATTTCATGTTCAGTTAATTTTATATTCATAGAGTCAATAATTTAACAGGCTGCTAGGAAATGAGGCATGATGACCTGAGGTTATGTGCACATTACCAGCCTTGAACCGAAGTCGTGATGTAAACATTCGACAGGGTCATGTTAATTTTCACAAACGTGCTAGATGTCACAGAGGGTGAATGGAGAAGAAAATACAACTGACTGACTAGACGGTTTTGTACATTTGTTTACAGTTGTCTTAGATGAGGGCAAATGTATAGCCGGTTTTAAAAGTGGAAGGCCTAAAGAATAAAAAACTATACCCTCATGTCACAATTTGATACATATCACGATACAATATTATTGCGATTACTCCAAAAAAGCTGTCACTGGGGCGGAACCCTTTTGAAAGGTACACCTCTGTACCTAAATAGTGCATATTAGTGCCTCAAAGGTACATACTGGTAACAAAAGTGTACATTTTAGTACCTAAAAACCTTTTTAAAGGGTACCACCCTAGTGACAGCTTTTGTACCTTTGTATGGTATGGTAAAAATAAAATGTACTGTTGATTAAAATGCTAAATTTGGTATTACAATTAACAGGCTTGGACTTGGTGCTGGTAACCCAATGTACAGGACAATGGTGACACCAGAATAAAAATATTCATGATTCTGTAGCTGAAAATTTGATGGTTTCATGTTGGACTGCTTACATTTGGGTAGTTCACATAATTTTTTAAGTAGTGACTGCAGTGTGCTATATATTTAATTTCAAACAATGAATATATAAATATAAATTACATAAATATATGCAGTTTTTATATTGATATATTTATACTGATTCATAGTAATTGAGAAATAACATGCAGTTTACTTTTAAAAAAATATTTTATTTTAAATTTATAGGACTATTCAAAAGTTTAGGGTGGGTAAGATTTTATATTTTGAAAAAAGTCTTTGAAAGAAGAACTTTTATGCTCATCAAGGTTGCTTTTATTTGACTAAAAATACAGTAAAACAACTTTAAATTTAAATTTAATATTATTAAAATAAAATAACTGTTTTCTGTTTGAATTTATTTTAAAATGTAATTTATTCCTGTGATGTCAAAGCTGAATTTTCAGCATCATCACTCCAGTCTTCAGTGTCACATGATCCTTCAGAAATCATTCTAATATAATGATCTGCTGCTCAAGGAACATTTATTATTATTATTATCATTGTTGAAAACAGTTATACTGCTTAATATTTTTGTGAAAACTGCGAAACATACTCGAATTGGACTAGTTTTCTTAAGAAGGTAATGTAAATTTGTGTTTCATAGATGTAATGTGTGATTTTAATCTTGTTCAAATCAACAAGCTTGTGTTTTTGCACACAGTCTTGGTTAACTGTTTCTGTTAATAACTGCTGGTAATAGTCTTTGCTCTGTATTAGAGATGCACATCCAAATCTCTACTATGCGAGATGCCACACTTCACTACTAATGATGTGGTTTTTAAACTCCTCCCCCATGCTTGTATTACATTACTGGTATAAATTGCATCATGAGCAGTACCTGCACAGAGCTAACGCTGATTGTGTGCTTGCAGACAATCCATGTGACGCTCTCGTACAGAGGGGGTGTGGTCAGAGACCCCGGGTACGTCCAGTAATCCAGAGATTCCGGGAGCAGGTCGGTTGGGTCAAAGTTCGTGAATGAGGTCTGCTTTCCCTGCAAGATAATAACGAACACAAAAAGGACCATGAATGAAGCAGAATCGATTTCAGTCTTTAGCAAGAGGTAAAAATGAAAACAAAATGTAATTGAATTGGTAGACATGCCTTGGACTTGATAGCATCCATAGCATCCAGAACCTTCTGAAGCTTAGGATTGTCTGCACCGATCTGATGGGAAAAACAACAACAAAAAATTTTAATCCTTACTGTATTTTTTTCTTTATCCTAAACTAAGATTTTGTGGCAAGAATGTAACTAAGGCATATATTTAGTTATATTTTATTTTGAAAGAAGTCTTTTATGCTCATCAAAGCTGCATTTATTTGATTAAAATACAGTAAACAGTAATATTGAGAAATATTATTACTTTAAATTTAAATTAAAAAAAATATTAATTTAAAATAACTGTTTTCTATTTTAAATATATTTAGATTAATTTAATTATAAATTATAATTTATTCCTGTGATGGCAAAGCTGAATTTTCCAGTCTTCAGTGTCACATGATCCTTCAGAAATCATTCTAATATGCTGATTTGCTGATCAAGAAACGTTTATTATTATTATCAGTGTTGGAAACAGTTGTGCTGCTTAATATTTTTGTGGAAACGGTGATACATTTTCTTTCAGGATCAGATGAATAGAAAGTTTAAAAAACAGAAACAAATTCAATCAAATAAATGAAATTAAAATGTGTGGGAAGAATTTGACTAAGGCACAAAATTTGTTCAACAACTTAATTTTTTAAAAATCTTGAATACTTTTGAGCACAGACTTTGGTCTTCTTATAAAGGGGACATTTGGCAGATTATTTTAGAAAACTGTAAAATGTAAAAATATGATTTCTTGTAATTTATATAAAATACATATTTTACAAAACTGTTTTACTCTAAAACTGCAAGAAAATCAAAGCCAAAATCTAAAATCTAATCAAGTTGTTTTTAAAATTTTAGGTTGATATCTCAAAAATTGAGCTTTCAGTAAGATTTTGTTTTGGGTGCAGTACCAAACTTTTCCACTAGATACCATCCATTGGTGACCACATAAGGGGCCCTATTTTAACAATCTAAGGGCATTGTCTAAAGCGCTAAACTTTTGCTAGTTTAATGACGGGAAAAATGGTCGGTGCGCCCGGCACATGGTCTAAAAGGGTTGTACCTAGTCTCTTAATGAGTAATGGGTGTGTTTTGGGCGTAACGTGCAATAAACCAATCAGAGTCTCATCTCCCATTCCCTTTAAAAGCCAGTTGCGCTTGCGCCATGGCGGATTCGCTATTTGCAAGCGGAAAAACTGAACGCTTCTCTAGCGAGGAAATGGATCCTCACGTGCGTGAGGTTAAAGCGCGCGAGCAGACCATCTACGGGAAAAGCTGGATTCCACCAAAGCATTTTTATCTTTAATTACACAATAATAATCTTTTACATTGTAATCCTTATTTTTAATATTTGGCATGCTTGTGTGCTGCTGCGCATCCCTGTGTGTGTAATAAGCAGAGTGTTCGTGCATTGTGCACCCGCATATAGGCGCATATTACTAACGCGTCCTTTAAATAACAAAAAAATAATAATATTGCGTCATTGACTTTAGACCAGGTTTCAGTTGGTCAATGGCGCAGTCGTTTTCAGTTGCCTCAAAATAGCAATGCGCCAACAATGCGCCTAAACACAAATCGTTTTCAGACCAGCACGCCCATGGGCGCACAAATGGGCGCAAATGCATTTGCTATTTAAACAACGTGGCGCCAGACGTGAAAATGATAACTTTAAACTAGCAAAAAACACTTATGTCGTGCCTGGTGCCGCATTGCGCCGGGTGTATGATAGGGCCCAGGGACTCTTCCATTTCCATATAGCCTATGGTTTGAGTGACCTGAACCATTTATTTCCATAATGTTCATACAATTTATGAAACTGACATCCTATTCAGAAGTAATATGGGCAGAATGGCAGTATTTTGGTTTGAATTCAACCCTTAAAGGGATTGATTTTTTTTTAATGTTTTATTATTTTATTTTATTTTTGCGCAAAAATATCATAAGCAAAAGTGATGCATCTGTTTAGTGAAATCGTCCCTGTGTTTGCTGATAAAGTGGTTAGTAAATAGGCACACAGACCTCCAGAAAAACTCCGACCACAGCAAGGCCGTCAGGCTTATCAGCTGCTTCCCCAAAGCTGAGATATTTTGTGTTCCAGTGGACCAGATGGAGCTAAAGATGAAATTATTAGGAACATTAATGTTTAATTATAAAAAAACACATCTCACATTTCCATGAACGCATTTGCCCAGTATGCTCAGGGATTCATACCTCGGCTGGGTAACATTTCCCATCGACTGTGTGCTCGGAGCCTTTGTCATCACTGGCTCCCCAGTGGAAGTGGAACTGTTTAAGTCTGTATTTGCCTGAGATCGGGCCTTCTGTCAGCGCTAGAGCATACAAACACAGTCATATATGTAATGTTACATAATGTATAGGTTACAACAGCTTAAACATGCATGTTACACTTGATACACAGGTTCCATCCGCCTTTCATCCATGTGAATAACACTTAAAACAAACCATTCACTGCTTACAAGTCTTATGTGTACATATGTGTGATTTCCCACAACTCTGTGCAAAAATAGCTATCACAAGAGAGCGAGATATAGCAAAGAGGTCAAGGAGGTGTTGAGCTGATATTTTCACATTCATTTGATTTAAGGCTTTACACTTGCTTAGACATGCAATAAAATAAACTATAACCTATAAATAAGCATAACCCATAAAACTATCTATTTAAAGATGAAACACTACATGTTGTAAATTAATGTTTAACTATGTAGGAGCAAAAGCCAACTTTCGAAATGCTTACCAGAATTCAGTAATTTGCAACAATATTCAGCAGTAATACATTAGTGTCAGACGCAACCTCATTATTATATAACTTTTCCTTCTAAATATTATCTAGGTTAACACTGCAGTCGTTTCAGGAACACTCTGAATATAAGCTAATGATTAATACAAAAATAGGCTGGCAATTAGAGGTCACAAACTTGAGCTGTCGTTATCATCGGCGAAGGTCACTTGGAACGAGTGTCCATTATTCAGGATGTCCAGTGACGTAGAGGGGTCGTACTGCAGTTTAAGCGGCTTCAGTTTATCATCATAAGACGCTCCATCGGTTAGAATGTCTATTGGAGACTGGCGAGGTCCATTAGCAATCGGGAAGTTTTCACACCATTTCTGAGGTCCTGCAGTGGAAGGAGACACAGAGGTTAAACAGTGCTATTATAGTATGCATCTGGGACAAAAATACATTTGCAGTACATGAAATTATATTCAAAAACCAATTATACAGTGCATATTTGAGCAGCATCCTTTCGATATTTAGATTCACTTGCTTTTTAAATCACAACAGTTGCTGAATATCCTTACATCTTTGCCCTTAAGGGAATAAAAAAGCCTTTATATATGCAAGAAAAAAAGAAAAGAAAAAGAAAAAAGTATGCATTTGAAACACTTGAAAAACATGTTTAAGGGCAAAAATGTGCATTTGAATTGCAGTTTCCAAAGAATGAGCTACATAAAAATCTGCATTTATGTTTAAAAAAAAAAAAAAGGTCTATTTTGATACAAAAAAATACAGATTTATATGCATTAATGTGCATTTATTTATGCATATAGTAGCCTATAGGTGAAATCTGTACATTTTGTATTTGTCACATATGCTGATTCTGCAGTAGACACAAGGTGAACATGTCTTGCAAAGAGGGCAAATGCAGTCAATGAGGCAAGAGGAGATCAAATCTGATTAATTTTACATGTTAAATTTACATAGCCTATGAAATCACATATGAATATGAAAAATCACAATCACGTGTGAGGTCTTAGCCTACCATTATGGTCTGCGTATCCCCATCCGTGAGACATTATGACAGCTGCGCCGCGGTCCTCTCAAGTGTCTTCAAGTGTCCTGAAGCAGTCAGTGTCCTCAGATAGATGAGCTGTAGGTTTATATAGCGCCTTTCTGGACGCTGTTTGTTCACATGACCGTATATTAAGTGTGATCAGCAGGAGGAGCTACGCAAAGAGATCGATATTGCGCGCTCTCCACCGCGCGCGCTCTCTCTTTAGGAATGCGCGGTCGCATCTGAGTCCTTCTGCTTTGATCTAATGATATATCGAAACACATTCTTAACATTTTGTGATTGCGTAATCAGATACTTGTGGCGCGCCAGGTTCTGATGACGTAGAGTGACAGTGTGACATAGTAATGACAATGAGTGCAGTAATGATTCATCCCTCTAACGAATCCGCCAGCAGAATGAATGAATGGTGGTTTTACGCAACACTCTGCTACTTTAGCTAATATTTGACGCTTTACAAACAAAGACCTGAACAGATATATAAAAAATTATATTTAAATGTGCTAGAGTGTACTGAAATGATGAACATAGCGTACTATTAACATAATGTATTTAGGCTATAGTGTAGGCTAGCTAGCTATATCACCAATGTAACACAAACACCAGCAGATATACTAATAATAACCAGTAATTTGTGTATTATTATTGTTATTATCATAGGTTCTACAATAAAATAAAGTAACATTTTCAAATTTAGTTTCTAATTAATTTGTAGATTTTATTATCCTATTATTGTGATTGTAGGATTCAAATAATAATGAAAATAGCTTGTAATTCCTGTAAATATTGAAACCAATGTTATATTAGTCGAGATATTTTAAATAGCAAGATATATTTGTAGATGTATATGCTATAAAGTTACTAATGTTTTGGATTTGTTTGCCATCTTGTGGTCGAGAGTCGAAACTAGCTACTCTCGACCACGAAATGTCTAATTTGAACAAACAAGTAAATAAATGCACAAATGTAGCCTGTTTGATTGAGGTGCAATTAAAAATAAATGTAAGTAAATATGTAGACCAAATATTTGTTTACGTATTTTTATAGCCTAGTCTACATATGTGCTAGGCCTGTTTGTACATTTTCACATTTTTCATTGTAGATATTATTTAGAATAAATAAATGAACAAATAAATGCATATTACTGTATAGATAATTTAGAATTTTTTTAATATTGTGTATATCTGAATCTACCATACAACTTCTTTGCAATCTTATTGCTGAGAGTAGTTCAATTTCTAACCCATGAACAAACACACTAACAAACAAATGTATGTGTGAATTCACGAATTCAGATTTTAAGAGCTGAATGGTCAAATAAAGAGCAATTTTGCAGTACTTAGTTTGTTCCAATACTTTGAACTCAAACAATCGTGACCTTATCTTTAGTTTTCGTGCACTCTCCACATCACTAGATGGCGCTAATGAGCCTTTACAATGACGGAAAAGTCACAGTACGCACGTGGATGTAGGTAAGAGCTGTTGATAGTTGAAACTGCGTATTCTTATTTAAGGAATAGAGGCGACGTTTTTATATGTAGTTCAATTTGTTTCGTTAGACACGTTTATTTTGTATTCCAGTGTCGAATACAAATCTAGTCATATATTGTTATCCGTCTGCTGACCATATTTGGACCTCTGGGATTTACACGTCCAGATTTTGGCTTCATTGAGTTGAGTTTTCATCAGGGAGTCTACAGGCTACAAGATAAACATGGCCAAAAATAAACAGAAAGGCAAAAAACAGCAGAATGTATTTCAGGTTGCTAACAAACAGTCAAAACCCAAGACTAAAGCAAAACCTGTCAAGACATCGCTGAAACATGTAAGTTCATGTTTTGTTTACATTAATAATGTGTCTTTAGGACTGAACAGTTTTGAGATTTTTGCGATGAATATGTTGACATCCTTCCCCCAGATAAACACTTTGAGAAATGAAAAAGTGGAGAACTTAAATCAGATGTTCACAGAAGTACAGCGAGATGTAAAAAGTATATCAAAATCCACATCTAATGAATCCAAAAAAGGACAGAAGGTGAGACTTTTTCCTGCTTTTTTTGCAGCTGTAAAATTGGAATCTATGAACGTTTTGTAATATGTTTTACATAAAGTGTTATAGTGTTTCTAAATGCCACTTGCATGTTTTATCTAATTTAATGCCATGCATGCTCTATGTGTCCAAGTGTACAGTATACTTTGTGTAGATTATAAGGTTTCATGTAAACTATATTTCAGGTGGTCAGAGAAGCTCCACGGGAAGCTGTCAATGTGGATGGTGCTGCACAGCTTTTCTCTCAACTCTAGAAGAACATTTTAACATACAGAAAATGGACTCTGGACTAATCACAGAAACTTTAAACCATATACCATACAAGACATATAGCAAAAACAGTCCATCATGCCAGTCCATCAGTTTTTCTTCCTCTTGCCTTCAGAGGGCTGGTTTTGTAAATGCACTCTCAACAGCCAAGCTTAATGTTTTTATATATATATATATATATATATATATATATATATATATATATATATATAAGCAAGTTTATATCATAGTGCACTTAATTTTTAGATTTGAATATTGTCTTTGTTTGCTGAAGCATAAAGAACAAAGTCATTAAAGACTGAATTCAATCAGAGCTGTTTTGCTGTTCTGTTTCGTTTCTTCTGTTGTACTGAGTCAGCTGTTACAGGCTTTATATATTCTTCGGATCAATGTTTGAACTTGTGACCCACTTGATAGATGGATGGCCACTCGAGTTGCTGACATTGAGATCATTAGCTGGTGTTTTATTTGTATTAGAGGTGGGGCTGAAGAAGTTTTTTTTTTTTTGGTAGTTCTCAGTGCTAAAACAGCACTTGGGAACTTCATTGCAGAGTTGTAAAAAGTACCGACTTCGGTACCAAGCCCGTACTGAAATTTTTAAAAATGTGACACTGAACACTGTTGAGCGGATTCGTAAACACCTCTGATTGGCCATTGTGTTGACGCGCTCACCGGATATGTCTCTGATTGGCTACAATGATCAATGCTTCAAAAACGTTGTAAATAGTCATCAGTGACGCTCTTCATCGAGCGCTTACACAGATACACACAGGAGCGTTTGAAAGCAAATTCAAAACACTTCAGTGTGATTTCAAACGCTCCCGTGCGTTGATCATTGTAGCCAATCACAGACATATCCGAGCACGTGAACACAATGGCCAATCGGAGGTGTTTACGATTCCACTCAACAGCGCTCAAAGCATCACATTTTTAAAATTTCAGTACAGACTTGTCAAAGTCGGTACTTTTGACAACTCTATGAGATAGTTCAGCAACAAATGAATTCTGTCATTTTTCCTTTTCCTCATGATGTTCCAAACCCATGTTATTCATCAAACACAAAATGATACGTTTTGCAGGTGCTGTTTTACATAAAATGGAAGTGAATTCATTTTTGTGTGAACTTTTCCTTAAATTCCTGTAGCCTATGCAAAATTTGTCATTTAGGCCTATTGTGCTCGCTTATGATCACAGAAAAAAAGAACACGAGTTTGAGAACAAATTAAACCAATGAATGAGACATTTGTTTGTGTATGTGAATTATATGTACACTACCATTCTATGGTTTGGGGTCAGTAAGATTTTCAGCAGATCTCTGCTCTTTTGAACATTCTATTCATCAAAGGATCCTGGGAAAAAAAAACATTTCACAGTTTCCGCAAAAATATGAAGCAGCCCAATTGTTTTCAACACAGATAATCAGAAATGTTTCTTGAGCAGCAAATCAGCATATTAGAACGATTTCTGAAGGATCATGTGACACTGAAGACTGGAGTAATGATGCTGAAAATTTAGCTTTGCATCACAGGAATAAATTACATTTTAAAATATATTAAATAGAAAACAGTTATTTTAAAATTGTAATAATATTTCTCAATATTGCACTTTTTACTGTATTTTGACCAAATAAATGCAGCCTTGGTGAGCATAAAAGACTTATTTCAAAAAAAAAAAAAAAAAAAAAAAAAATATATATATATATATAAAGCTTATCGACCCCAAATATTTGATCAGTAGTGTAAGTTTTAATGTGTGTGAGAGAGACTGTCATGTTATTATTATACCTTCTTAATTTCCTAATGTGATGTGATAACAGCTCAAGACCACTAGAGGGCACACATTTATTATAATAGCACTATATTAACAGCAAGACTGCAGATCACCTGACAGATGCTTATCTTTCTCCCGTTCACTTAAGTATAACTAAATTATGTAAGGACTATATGATTATTTTTTAATAAGCAGGCATTTAAATGTGAAAGTGTTTTGAACTAAAATGTGAATCTCTAGCTGACATTATGAAGCACGTGGGGTTCAAGAGACGCAAACATGCTTATAATACTATTATCTGTCTGTTTACTAGTGTGTGAGTTTCCTCCTGACGACATCTAGTTTTAAGCAGAACATTCAGTGGTTGAAATTAATTCACTCTGCCAATGAGCTTTTCACCGAAAACTACGATGCATGAATATAACAAACACCTTAAGGATGAAAACAATGAGTCTCTCCCTCATTGAGCGAAATACTTCACTGATTTAAGCTATAGCTATTAGCTATAACTTAATATAATGATAGAAAGCACATTACATTTTCTCTCATAAATAAAAATATGCTATTTTTTGACATATTTTCATGAATAATGAAAGTGCAGACAATATGAGATTTGTGTGAGATTATATGTCACTCTGAAAAATTGAGAAAGTTGTGACATTGATTTTTTTTGCCATTAATATGCCAGGATCCATATTTTGTGCTTGGCTTTTTGGAAAATTCTTATGTTGTTGTTTTTTGGAACAGCTGGAGGTCTTTCATAAGGCGGTGAAAAGCATAAATATATAATTCAGCTGGTAAATCAGCAGCATCTCTTCACTACATGTTGTTCATGTCGGCTTTGCAGAAAAACAGATGATTGCTTTCTAAGCACAATAACAAGCAGTTGTTGAGCACTAGGTGTCCAAATCTTCCTCAAACAGCTCTGAGGGTCAGGAGAGGATTTAGGTGTGTGTGAGGTGGTGAAAATCCACACATAAGCGTTTTCTCTACAGCTGTCAAGCATTCTTCTTCTGATCTCCCTGATGTTTCTTTGCAGTGAGATTCTGAGCTCTGCACAGCATAAAACTCAAATCTAACACACTCAAACACGCACACACTCTCCACAGAACTAATGTGCTAAGCGATGCCACCTTAGACTGTTCTTTGGCTCTGTCTCGCGTTCATTTGTCACAAACCCACAGATGATATCATTTCTCCTTCCAGTCGCCTGTTTATGTGGGGAAGGAGTTTTCTGCTCAAGTAAATGGATCTTTACAACAGACTTTCCTAACCGAAGGGAGCTGTCAGCAATTTGGCACTGCATTAGTGTTGTGAAGCTCGGTATTATCAGGGTCTCTCTGGTAATTTCAGCATTACTGATACTGTCTGATGGAAAGCACTTAGAATTCCACACACACTGCTGCTGTTGCCGTCTGCAAAACCTCCTAGAGTTCTTCAAAACAGGTCAGATCAGCCACAAACAGTGAGGTTGAGCTGGTATTGATGCCGTCCCCTAGAAACCAGAGCTGGATAAAGAGTCAATCAATGTTAATTCCTTTGCAGTGCCCTGCATTGGCAATGATATGTTCTGTTCTGGTGTACCAGAATAAATGCTTGTATTTATCTCGGTTCAGTTGTTATCCAGCTGCTTAGATACTTGTAAGATACAGCAACTACCGTGGGACATTCATAATGTTTAAACATTGAACCACTTTTAACTTGAGTGCTACGTTTTTAGCCCCTTAAAAGAATGGCCTTCATCAGCCATGATACCTATTGGGCGTCTCACAGTTTTAATTAAAATTAAAAATGCATCCTCTGAATGGCCTATGAGTTACTGTTTCAAAAACCACAAACTGACATAAAAATCAAAGAGTCAAACTGCCCAACTAAACGAAACACAGATCACCATAATGGTGATCAAACATTTTTAATAACACCTCAACATCTAAACCTCTGTTAATTCTCAAAAAGAACTGTAGATGAATGACAGAAATAAACTCAGTCTGGTTAGTAATAAGAGAGATTTAATGTCTTTTCAGTTGATTTCATCTAAGGCGGTGGCTGGAAGTCAGTTGTAGCTCTGGTGTTTCTCTTTCCTTCAATGATTCTGCTCATTATCATCAGGTGTCTTCGATAATCGAACAATCATCACTCAATTAATCACTTCAAGGATTAATTCACTTTCAAATGAAAATTACCCCAAGCTTTACTCACCTCAAGCCATCCTAGGTGTATATGACTTTCTTCTTTCTGATGAACACAATCGGAGAAATATTAATAAATATCCTGACACATCTGATCTTTATAATGGCAGTAAGCCTTACCAAACAAGTATGAGCTGAAGAAAGTGCCTCCATCCACATCCATCCATCATAAACACGGCTCTGGGGGTTAATAAAGGCCTTCTGAAGCGAACCGATGCGTTTGTGTAAAAAAAAATCCATATTTAACAAGTTATGAAGTAAAATATTTAGCTTCCGCAAGACCGCCTTCTGTATTCTACTTACGAAGAAAGTGTAAAACTCTAGCAGTTCAAAAAGCTTACGCTACGTCCTACGCCTTTCCATATTCAACTTACGGAAAAAGTGTAACTGACGCGACGCCAGTTTACACTTTCTTTGTAACTTGAATACGGAAGGCGGTCTGGTGGAAGCTGGATATTTTACTTCATAACTTGTTAAATATGGATTTTTTTTTACACAAACGCATCGTTTCGCTTCAGAAGGTCTTTATTGACCCCCCCGGAGCCGCGTGGAGTATGTTTATGATGGATGGATGTGGATGGAGACACTTTCTTCAGCTCATACTCATTTGGTAACGCTTACTGCCATTATAAAGCTTTGATGCATCAGGATATTTATTAATATTTCTCCGATTGTGTTCATCAGAAAGAAGAAAGTCATATAAACCTAGGATGGCTTGAGGGCGAGTAAAGCTTGGGGTAATTTTCATTGAAAGTGAACTAATCCTTTAAGTATCTAATTAACTATAACACCGCTTCGGGGCTACTTTAACACCCTGTTGGTGGTTCCCATATGAACACCGAACGGTGTTAATTTAACACCGGGGAATTTACTGTGTGGTAAGTCATATTTATGAGATTAAAAAGTCAAATTTATGACATACTAAATCATAGTTTTGACTTAAGTCGTCATACCAATTCATTATCGTGAGAAAACAAAAGTTGAAATGATGACTTTCTATGTCATAGTTTTGACTTTTTAAGTCAACTTAGTAGGCTATGTCATAATTTATGACATAATTATGACTTACAAAACCATGATTTTTCAGGTTTAGTATGTCATTATTGACATCAATATACTTCATTTTGCAGTTCATTTTGGCTAAGAACCCGTATGTAAAGCGACCAGCCACCGGTTGTTTTGTTGTAGCCGACGTGCAGTTTATGGCGGGTAAATCTGGGGTCTGAAAATTATACCTACCGGCTACCACATTAATAGAGATTTCCGAAATTTCGGTCTCTGCTGTTCTCTTCTCGGACACTGAGAAAAATACAGAAAAGGGCTTTCCTCATGCTTTACCATACAGCGGTTTACAAAACTACGCTTAAGATTGTTCCGTGCTGCATATCAGGGTTGCCAGGTTTTCACAACAAAACCTGCCCAATTGCTACTCAATACGCGCTTCAATCAATAAAAATCGCGTTCCGGGGGGAAGTCCCCTTCGGGAGTCCCCTAGTAAAATTCGCATTCCAGAGGCTAAATATAATGTTATGTGGGGTCGCTTCAACCCACGGACATGAAAAACGACCCGCGGCAACGGTGTGAAAGTAGCCCAATTCCGCGGGAAAACCGCAGACTTGGCAACACTGCTGCATATGGTCAATTAGCGATTGTTTGAAAAGTCTGACGATCAGCGTGTGTGTGTGCGTTTTAAGCTCTTAAAGGTCTGAGCGGAGCTCGTTTCACACACCAGTGACTCACTGCTCACCACAGACATTCATAATTATAGACAATCTAGTGATTAACCCTACGTCCTCACATCAAGTCTCGTTATGCCCTGAATGCCACCAAGATGAAAAAGGTGCTGCCGGTTGTTCACATTAAGACTCAAATTGATTTAGCTGCTCCAGAGCTCGTAAAGAAAAGCGTCATTAATCTAGACCACGGCTGACCTTCAGTGAGTGAGAACTACATGTTCTCCTGCGGTTTCTGAAGTTGAATTACAACCTGCTGTACGCAAACGTCTTTTTGGACTTCTAAAGAACATTCTGTAATGTTTAATGCAGATGATTTTGGATTTTACTATCAATTAGGCTGCATATAAATTTTCAGCTGAGTCAATGAGTCATTTCATATGTTGACCAAATTACTGCATTTTGATAAATGATATTTTTCTTTGGGAGAAAAAAAACATGCACTGAAACATAAACATGCATTATATATGCAAGACTATATTATTTAGTTACTTCATTTTCTTGCCTTAAAAGGAATTGAATGTGTTACCTATGAAAAAAGTTTTGATTGATTTGACAGTCCTAATTTTTATACAATTTTTGCATGACTGATGCAGGCTACAGTCAGGAAATCAGAGAGAACAGCTCTTTTTCTGTTCTACTTGCACAGCTTGACAGAAAATTGACATTTCTGACCAAGGCTGATGTGGATTTGTGTAGGAAGGACGGACGCACGTCGATGCTGATTTTCAGAGGAGTAATCATAGAATATCAGGACAGCTGCATACATTCTTGTGTGCTTTCATACGAGTCTTGTTGAGAATAATCAAGGAGAGTTGTGCAGCCGGCTGCTGCCACATTATTCCAGCCTTTTCTTCCTCTACACCAGCTACTTCACGCTCAGGCCATTTTCCTTCGGCAGTATTGATTGCATAAAGACCCTTGATATGTCTTTCTGCCGGGAGTCTGGGTTCATGAACCGAAGACAGACAGAGGAAAGTTTGATCCTAGTATCAGCTCAGGAACGAGACTGACACTGAGATACCTATTCTGCCCTTTCACTGCTGTAGCCTTCAGTCTGGTTATTATCTAGTGACTTTCAGAGTGTGGACCTTATAGGAATTTCTCTAGCTGATTTTCAGGATTTATTCTGAGTTTCTGTTATATGTTTTTTGAGTTTTTGGGGAGAGTTGTGCAGAAGAGTGGTGCTTATTCTTATAGTTTGAAGATGGTTCATGATAAATGTTGTTGTAACGAGTTACTGTATATATCAGCTATGTTGTCTCTTGTGTCTTGCTTATTTCAAGCATTAAGTACAAAAACGTTAATTTTTTTTATTGAGAGTTACTCAATTCTGTCAGGTTTCCACTGCACAAGGTGTTTGCGTCTGCATAGTAATTTTATGCTAAGAAACTCATTTCCAACATGTGGAATATGTATAGTTGTGGTTGTGGTTACTTAAACATTTAAAATTGCCATTGAAATGTTCCTTATTTAAAATCTGCAATTAAACAGATTTGTAATTAAGAAAAATGTAATTTATTTCATCCATCCCTTTCTTTTGACTTCTTAGGGGCCGTTTACACAACACCATTTTCAAATAAAAACGGAAACTTTTTATATGTTTTGGCTATTTACATTCATTTAGGTTCATTGGGGGCCTGAAAACGCAAACTTTTAAAAACAGTTTTCAAATTGCAAGTTTTTGAAAACGATACCATTATCGTCTCTGTGTAAACTACTAAAACGTGAATTTGTGAAAAGTTGACGTCATGCGCATGTGTATTACATGTTCAGTTTATAGGCGCGGAGTGTTTCTTTACAAAGAGACATCGCCAACTACTGGCCTGGCATGAATAATACACCGTTTTTAGTCGTTTTCGTGAATCCTTGTGAACGGGGATCATTTTGACAACGTTGTCGTCTGTATACGTGAAAAACACAAAGGAAAAACCTTTCCGTTTTTAGCACATCGTTGTCGTGTAAACGTACCCTTAGTCAGTTTTTAAATATATTGACATAAGAAATTTGTTTTACAATTAATAAGTGATTTTAAAATTAGGTATTTATTATTAAATAAGTATAAATGTGAATTAATTCAAATCAATTACAAGTATGAGCTTTTGAAAAAAGATCACGTTTTAAAATATACAAAATGGCAATGGCAAAGTAATTTGCATTATTTTAACCAATTTTATTTTTAAAGAATTTTTAAATGAAGATAATTTAATTTATTTTATTTATTTATCTTTTTTTATTTTTAGTGTAAGCTGGTCAGATCCCCAAAACTCACCAATAAGCAAAGGATAGAAAGCACACATCTATAATGTCTGAAACTCATAAATCTCAAATCATGAAGGCAAATCATACCAGATAATAATTTTCGACCGCTGCTGGCCCGTGACCTCTTCAAATCATTGCCCATCAGAAACTGTTCAGTCTGTTCAATCAAAACTCAAGGAACATCAGTCTACAGAGAGATATACGGACCCCAGACATCACAGCAGCTGATGAGGACATGGAAGCTTTTCCCACTTCAACAATGTTGAAGGAAATCAATATGCAATTTTCTCCCTGATCTGCACTGGATCCTGAAAAGAAAAAGAAAAATCCATTTTCCATTCCTTCCACCTGAGCTTCCGAACGAGTTGGTCAACAGCTTTTATTCCAGAGATGATAGCAATTAAACTACTCAGCCTGAAGACTTAGACTAATGACTTAGAGTTGCAATTAATAAATCTAAATAAGTGGAGATTTAGCTGGTGAGTGGCAAGACTTAAAATTGAAAGACTTGTGTGGTTTAAAAAGAAGTGCTTATTAATCATACATTCTTCTTCCAAAATATGTTTTTGTCTGATTCACTATGGTAAGTGTTTATATTTTAGACCTGACGGGATGGTTTTTGCGGGAAATCACGTACATAGCCTACGTCACTCGCCCGTGTGTGTCTCGTCATATCCGTAAATAGAGAAAAGTTGACTACTTTGACGTGTGTCTGGTGTGAGAGTGGCATATAGTTGTTACAACGAGCGAGAAAGTTTGACATGGAGCACGATAAATCTTGAACATCCGGGGAATCACCCGTTGTTGTTTTTTTTTTGTTTTTTTTTTTTAAAAAGCGCTGAACAGAGGAGAGTCTGCTGGCAAAAAGAGAACGCGACAGAGCTCGTAATAAAACAAGAATCAAAAGCTTTTCGGAGATGAGCGAGAACTGAGGGATTTAAAATGTTGTAAAAGCGACGCAGAGATGGCGTTTTTATTACTCAACAGTGAGTAGGCTACGGTATTTTACTGAACAGATAAATTGCCATATGTAGCTCTCTAGTAGAGTTCATTTGTAAACATTATCTATTGTGAAGGGTCATATTCATCATCATAGTAACTCTAGATGACCTATCAGAACTATTTCCATTATTTATTTATTTTACGCCAGTGCGAGTGATTAGAAAACTTTGCACAGATTATTGTCATAACAACCAACTTCATTTGAATATTTTTCAAATATGGCCTTTAGAAAAAAAGTGCATATCCAGCCCTGAGCTAATATAATATAAATGTTAATGAAGATTTGTGCAGTGAGCTGGGAGATGAGTATTTATAATGCTGCAAAACCACTTTAATTTTGGATATGAAATTGGATATTGGACTCCTTCTTTCCTTTCCTTTTTGTGCAGGAGGATATAGTAACACCGCTGACTGTAAAATAAATTAGACCAAGACTGAATAATGAAAAAATGTGACTATTTGGTGAATTCCTATCAGTTTAAGCCGATATGAAATTTGAAACCTGTATAATTGTTTTCTGTCTTATTTGGGAATGGTAATGCTGTTGGAATCCATCCAAATGCAAATGTTTTCCCTCATTCATAATGCATCCATGTATAAAATCATGATAATTGGATTTTGAAAATCATTTTGTAAACAACAAATGTCATGCGATGTTGTGATTTTGCTTATGATATGAGAGATGTGTTTAAGGCAGTCCACTGCATATAAAAATGTTGCCATCCTTTTTTTTTTTTTTTTTGAGGCTTGACTGAAAATAAATATGGATGTCAAATAAGTCAGTATGGTGACATAATGGTTATTTTCTCCATTTATATTAATATAATTAATCAATCAAATTAGTTATTTCCAAACAGCTTCTTTCATTTTAGTGGTAAATTGTCTCATGAATATTGCTGAGATGGGATCGGGAAGAAGTTAATACAATGAACTGATTCCATGTGAAGTGGCCAGTGGCCCTAATTAACCCAGACATTTGGTTTTGATGTTGATAAATTGAGTGTATTTGATTCACCATCTGCTACATCTGCACTCAGGTGCGTCCAAAACGACGACAGGTGCTGTGATTCCTCCCCCACCAACCTCACATACACACAATGCCAGCTTTCTCTCTTTCTGCATTTAAAAATATTCTATTGGCTTAAAGGTGAAGTATGTACGATTTTTGTTTTTATGTTAAAATACATTCTCTTAATCCAATTTATTGACTACTATTAGTATGCCATTCATGGGCTTTTCTCCCCCAAAAGTGTAAACATTGAGCCTCCTAGGCACCATCAGAACATAGGAAAAGACATTCAGCTTCAGGTACTGGAGTGCAAGCCAAAATTCGCTACATTTAGACCTTCAAAGATTAAAAATGTCATGAACACATCAAATCAAACGGGGCATTGCGATGCAACAAGCTACAATAGACATAATATCATAAACCCGTTCAGAAAGACAAATGTAGCCTACCAGTTTATAATGTTTACTTGGATGTGTCCAGTGTAGACAGCCTCAAACATTTGTGGCGCATCATGTCAAAAAAATGCGCCCAGTGCAGATACTTATATAAGCGAGACTCTCGCATTTGCTTTAGACAGTATCTGCGTTTCCATCAAAACATGAAGCGAATATTTTTTTTTATTAAAGTTCGCAAAAAAAAAAAGAATTAGGTGCTTTTCCATCAAGTTGAGTGGATGACAGTGGAATTGGTAACCTAGTAACCAATAGTAAATAAAACACCATCAGCGGAAACAGCCGATTAGTCACGTGGGTTTAATGTTCGCTATGTCAGAATTTAAGCAAATGAGTTTCCATCTCCTATTATTTGCATTAACTCTTTTTCGCACAAGTCAACCACCTCAAGCAAGCGTAAAAACTTTTTTGCAAATTTTTTTTCCAAAATTTGGCATTTCCATCACTAGTTTCTGATGCGATACTTCAAAATTCGCATAAAAACAGGGTGAGGGAAACAGCTAGCGTTAGCCCACTCAATAGTTGCTTATGACACATGGCAACACAGCTAAAAGTATTTCTAATATGTTGGACCTTTTATTGAAAGTTACCTGAGACATGCCTTCACAAGAACACGTAAGCAGGATCGCCTGGTCTGCACAAAACAAAAAACAAAATAGCCCAATTGCTAATCAAAACTAGCCCAATCGCGTTCCCGGGGGGAGGTTGGTTGTCTTTCAACCTGCGGACTAAAAAATAACCCATGGCAACAGTGTAAAAGTAGCCCAATTCCACAGGAAAACTGGGGATATAGCAGAACCACGTGTAAAAGCTGTTTTTGTTGGGGAAGGCGCGATGCGCAAAAAGGGCGTTAAAAAATATGCTTTATTTTTTTAATTCCATTAGGTGGCACTAATGTCGTACAAACTACACACTTCACCTTTAATGTTCCTTAGCATGGTAATTCAAGGCTGTTAAACGATTTAAATATTCTAGTGTCTGTATGACTACAAAATCACAGCCAAATTAATTGTCACATGAATAGCCTTATGAATGCCAGTAAATGTTTTTCTTTTATTCTTAAAACCAGTGCATTTTAGGCTGACCTAATAGCTGAAATATTGCATTTCGTTCTGCTCCACAACAAATATAGGAGAAAAAAAATTGCGATTTTTATATAGTGATTGTAATGGCAGTCTGTTCCTATACCACAAAGCCTATAGCCAGACAACAAACTGAAAATACATTAATTAACATGCCAATCATAAAAATATCTTTACAAATAGTTTACATTTCTATACAATATGAAGTAATTCAGTTATATTTCTAGGCCTCTGAGATGACATCAGTGACCTAGACCGGTATAGAATCATTTTTCTCTCAAACATGACACCGATTTCAAAATATAGAAAAAAATCATCACATTTTTCCAGTGGATTGGATCCATTTTCCATCAATCTTTTTCTATTTTTTTAGCTATACACATACATTTCCACATTCTTATTCAAACAAATAAATTATGTACAGTAGCAGAATGAAAATGTCAGCAGAACAAATATGAATATTCTGAAGCTTTTTCTGTAAATCTGCCATACAAAAATAGAGTTCATTATGACACACTCCATCCCGAATGACATCATATAGAACGGAAACAGTGACTACAACATGTCACTCTGAATTACACACAGCTATGCATGATAAAAACAAAATACAGTGACAATGTACGTACAATATCATCTTACAGTATCATTACAAATTATGACACATTAAGACATAATTCATTTTTTTCGAGTTACAGTGGTCTGACAATATTTCAGTCATCCTGAAGTGTGGAAGTTTGAGTCTGATGAAACTAATGTGGCAGTACGGAGCTAAAACTTTCATTAAACCAAGTACTTCACTAGTTATTTTACTTGTTTCGGTCTGGGAATCAAAAATATATTTTGATCCATTGAGTAGAATTACACAATCAAATTTTACACAGAAAACATTTTCAGAAAACATAAATTGGTTAATATGAGTGTGTATGTGAGAGTCAATATGGGGATGCAGATGCAATAAAAAAAAAAAACAGATGTATTAAAAAAAAAAAAAAAATTAAAATAAAAAAAAAAACATGTTCATTGCCAGACCTCATATTTTAAAATCCTAGAATTATTTAAATAAATTCTTTAATATTGAAGGTTTCAAAAATGCCATGTTACATTGTTCTGACATTTAAGGCTCATTTTCCACACAGACTGTAAAAATCTTTGCTCAAGGAAAATTATACTTGATGGAAAAAATATCAAACTTTAGTGTTTGCATGATGAACTTCAAAATGAACTTATTTGACTTTTACAGGATATGTGCAAATCAAATACGATTGAATGTGCCAAACGCTATTAAATGAAAAACAGCGGTTGTGACTAGCAGATGCTAAACTTGTCAAAATATTTGCTCTGCCTTCATGGCCTCTTTGAGAAGAGACGTCCGTCTTCACGTGGTTTCATGTCTTCTGTTCAATGCAGAGTTGATTTCCTCTCTGGATGCAGAACTGATGCATTCTGTGATCAATACGATTCATTCAATCACCATGAAAATGAGTCAATGAATAAATGCATTGATGAAACTAAGAATATCTATAAAAGCATTTACATACATCTATGAAATAAAATACAGAGCACATAATCAACTTACCTTCAGTTGTCAATATCAGACACATGATTCTCCATCTAAAACACAAATGAAAGAAATCAGGAATACCGATTAGCTCAAGAAAAATCTGAACTCTCAAACTCTCAAATCAGCGTATTAGAATGATTTCTGATGGATCATGTGACACTGAAGACTGGAGTAAAATTCAGCTTTGCCAACACAGGAATAAATTGCATTTTAAAATATATTCATATAGAACAAATTTATAATAGTATATTACTTTTTACTGTATTTCTGATTAAACAAATGCAGCCTTGGTGAGCATAAGAGACTTGTTCAAAAATATAAAAAATATCTTACCGATACCAAACCTTTGAACGCTTTTATATACAGTATATAAAATTTTACTATGTACTTAGCCTGAAAATTATGTAAAAATATCTTTAGGTATATTTAATTGGCTTTTTAATGTTCAGTGTCTAGAATTACCCATTTTATCCAAGTGTTTCATCAGTCAAAACATTTCTGCTTTTTATCCAGCTGCAGCGATAGCTAGATGCCTTTGTCCATTTAAGGGATTTCCTATAATGTCATAAGTTATTACTTCTATGAGTCTGTTTTGGACTTTCTGCGTGAGGGCGCCCTCCAGCTTCGAGTATGAATGAAACATAGATTATTGTTAAAGGATTAGTTTACTTCAGAATTAAAATTTCCTGATAATTTACTCACCCCCATGTCATCCAAGATGTTAATTTCTTTACAACTGAAGAAAGAAAGACATAAAGGTTTTTGAGGAAAACATTCCAGGATTTTTCTCCATATAGTGGACTTCACTGGGGATCAACGGGTTGAAGGTCCAAATTGCAGTTTCAGTGCAGCTTCAAAGGGTTCTACACGATCCCAGACGAGGAATAAGGGTCTTATCTAACAAAACAATCTGTAATTTTCTAAAAAAAAAGAAAAAAAAAAAAAAAAGTATATACTTTTTAACCACAAATGCTCATCTTGCACTAGCTCTGCGATGCGCCATGCATTACGTAATCACGTTGGAAAGGTCACGCGTGATGTAGGTGGAAGTACCGCGGTAGGGTGAAAAACTCCATCTCATTTTCTCCTCCAACTTCAAAATCGTCCGACATCGTTGTTTTACCTTTTTTTTTTGTAAAGGCCGTTTTACTTAGTCTTTGCACATTCGCTTTGTAAACACTTGCTTAGTACTTCCGTCCCGTGACCTTTTCAACATGATTACGTAATACGTGGCGTGTTGCAGAGCAGTGCAAGACGAGCATTTGTGGTTAAAAAGTATATATATATTTTTATTTTATTTTTTTAGAAAATGACATTGTTTCACTAGATAAGACCCTTATTCCTCATCTGGGATTGTGTAGAGCCCTTTGAAGCTGCACTGAAACTGACATTTGGACCTTCAACCTGTTGGTAACTGCTGAAGTCCACTATATGGAGAAAAATCCTGGAATGTTTTCCTCAAAAACCTTAA
The DNA here is from genome assembly GCA_039654765.1 of Mylopharyngodon piceus. NCBI lineage: Eukaryota > Metazoa > Chordata > Actinopteri > Cypriniformes > Xenocyprididae > Mylopharyngodon > Mylopharyngodon piceus. The sequence continues at coordinate 4,465,391 of CM077444.1, read as the reverse complement.
TATCTTTTCGACTGAAGAAAGAAAGACATCTTGGACGACATGGGGATGAGTAAATTATCAGGAAATTTTAATTCTGAAGTGAACTAATCCTTTAATGTTAAGCGCTCCATAGTACTTACATTGCCTCGTTTTGGATGAGAATGAAACGTCAGGTCATGTGTAGAATATCTTGTCTCTTTGAATTTAAATCTAGATTTATTCACATTGGCCCAAAAAATTTGTTTTATTTTAAATGTGCAGGGCTGGGGGTACTCCAGGACAGGTTTGAGAACCACTCATCTAACAGCCCATACGTTTTCAGACGGGCAAATCAATAAAAGCTGCATGGTATAAGAAGAGCAGATGTACTCTGATAACCCAGCCATTCACCTATTGAGAAAGAGCAGCTCAGGCTCTCAAAAGACCTTGAGATTTACTTGCTAAATACTTACATTCATCATAATATTTAAACAATCCTATGACCTCAATTTCCCTTTTGTAGAAACATATTCAGGGTACGAAATCACTTCTCTAGAGTTTCTTTTAAAAGTCTAGCCAATTTATATCAGTATTGTTTGGGTATCTACTAAATCCAGCTGCGTCGGAGGTCGCGCTCTGACCTGAAATGTGGGCAACATGCCATTGGGAATCTTTCCAGTGGGAGTTCGCCTTGACGTTTCATTTCCACAGTTTAAGAAATGTTAGAGCTCATTAAAATACAGCCTGCTTGTCTCCTCAGTGGGAAGAACTTCCTAAATCTTAATTTGACTTTGCTGTTGGTCGCGGTGCTGCTGGACCCTAGTGTCTCCAGAGGTTCTGACTCTGTTTTAATTACGGAGCGTGACAGGTGAGGGTTAAGAGAGCAGGAAGCAGCCCAGCGGAACCCTGTCAGCTTCTGCCTTCCCAACCCTGCGTCTCTGATGTCCGCAACGATGAATAAATATGCAGAATTAGCTTCAACAGACCCACCGATGCCAGTGAGGCCCGTGGGGGGTGAACGTACCAGATCAGTGCTGCCTTCTTCGTCGTAGTCATCCTCGCCACCATCTGTCATTTCTCCCGCCTCTGCATCCAGCGGTCCCTCTCCTCCCTCCTCTCCGGAGTTGTCCGCCGTCTCCGATATCGACTCCTCATGCAAAGAGTCACAGTTATCCTCATATTTCCTATGAGGCTCTGAAGAAAAGACATGTGACGATTATGATTTATATCACAAACATCACTCATATTGTGTGCAATTTTTTTTTTCCACCTAAAATGAAATTTTTTCATCCTCATGTCATTCTAAACCCATTTGACTGAATTTTTAAGTATAAAAGAAGCCTGATGAATATTTGATACATTTTAACATGAGTTTTCTAAAAATGAGGGATCATCAAGTAAGCCTAAGCTGCTTCAGTCCAGTAAGTGTTCATTTTGAAATATTATTAACAATATAAAAGTTATTAATTAAAAACCATTAAAGATTTTACAGTAAAACAACACATGTACCACAACCTGAAGGGGGACGAATTATACTAAAGGCCTTTTACTTACTCAGATGACAAAAGGCATGTAGTAGATTGTGTACAACAGGTTTTCCAGCAAAGTTGAGATCATGTTGGTAATTTAGAGGCCATAACAGTAGAAGTTAGTAGCAAGAATAATATGTATTTATTATGGAAAAAAAAGGCAGCGTGAACATTTTTAAAATGTCGTCTTTTGTATCCCACAGATGAAAGTCAGTCATATGGGTTTGGAACGACATGAGGGTGAGTAAATGATGTTAGAACAGTCATTTTTGGGTGAACTATGTCTGTATGAATCAAGCACATGCAATATTCTTAAAGTCTGACTCTTGAATCCGAGACTGCCGTTCCTCAGTGTGTCTACTAGATGAAAACAGCACTCTCATGTACTGTTGAACATGGTGAAATGGGATTTGCTATAGTAAAACAGTGCAAGATTGCCTTTATAACAGTTATGACAAATTGGCTGCTGTCTCCTCGCCTGTCACAGAGATAGATAGCATATACACTCCCAATATTTCTCCCCGTACAGCCGATGTTTGCAACCCAGTCCCGCTGGACTGGATTTTATTTCTGACTTACCGCACTCGGATCTCTGCTGTTTCTCGATCTTCTCCAGGCGGCCCAGAAGAGAGTCGATCTTCATCTTGATCTGAGTCAGCTCACGTTTGATAGTCTGGAGTTGATCGGTCTTCACTGCAAGTGAAGAAAATGCAATAAACACACAATTTGAGGAGATTACAGTGCATCCATGTTCATGCTTTTATCAGCACAGATAATGTCTGAAAGCTCGTTCAGGGCTGCTGGTTCGAAACTAAGAGTTCAAAGAACTCCCTGTCTTGCTGTTTTTAATTTAGCTTTATCCCTGATCTCATTCAGACATGCTGGTTAATATCGGCCAATGCAAGTAAGACCATGTTTCTCCATGTGTTTTCATGGATACTGCTTTAATCAGTCAATAAAACCTAACAAGAACTGTTTCCAGCCTGAAGCAAATACAAATAGTCAAGTGTTATGCTTGTTTTTTCTGTTAGCTGACTCAATAAAAGAAGAGTTCTTTTGAAGTGGAATATTATCATGCTGTTCATTGCATACTGCACAATATATATGGTTTATTGCATATAGTTTCTTTAAATCTGTTGACCGTCATCCCCTTTTGAGCACAGAGCTGAACTTAAATGGTTGCAATTCATGAATGATATAAAAAAAAAAAAAAGTGTAAAAAGGAAGTTTAAGTTTACTGTAAAGCAAATGTACTGAACTAAATGTTTTTATTTACAAAATATATATTTTACAAAATAATTTGGACTCTAAAATTTCTAGAAAATCAAAGCCATATGTCTATCCAAGTTGTGTTCCAAATTTGAAGTTGATATCACAAAAATTGATAGTGTTTTAAAGCACCATGGTAATGCAAAGTTCAATTTCAGGGTATTCCACGCATACGGAAAATATACATGAATGTACAGTATACATATTGCAAAAGTACATTATTCTAAAAGGATTTTTGTAGATGTTTGTCTTCACTTGGCTACAGATCCGGTCTGCTAACACTTAAGTTGTAGTTTAGTCCTAAAGAGTAACTAGCTAGTTTACAATCTTGCGTTATAACATTATGCTCATGAGCAAGACACTTCACCCCTGGTCACCCTGAAAGACTCTCCATACAATTAATACGCTACGTCACATGAGATGAAAAGTCTCTGCTCAGTGCCTGCTAGCTTAATTCATGCTGCTAATTTCTGTAAATATTCTGCGCTTTAAATATGTCCATTGCTTTTTTTCATCTGACAGCTGTCAGAATAATCTCGCTCAGATGACTACACCATTGAACACACATTGAATCTAATAAATACTTAAAATCAGCAGGCCTCTCCGAGCAAACCAGAATGAACTCTGTGGTAATTGAAAGACCAAACAGGCTGGGAAAAGGGCAGTAAATGGTATCCGACGCAGGATCAGTTTAAAAATATGGAAATGGTTCTTGACATCTTTCAAAGCTACTTAGTGTAACTTCAGACAAGTAGGTGGAATGTCCTGCTTTCATGTAGTTAGAAATTAGCTCAAAACCTCATCACCTTCTGTTTTACAGGCTAAGTCATGTATGACTCTTTCTGCAGTTACACCAGTAGATGGCGGCAAGTCGTTTTATGAGTGAGTTAAGGAATCATTCATTCAAACAATTCACTCATAAATGCCGATTCACTCATTGACAAAACAATTGTGTTTAAGAGTGTGTCATTGAATCATTCATTCAACCGATTTGTTCGAAAACAAATTAATTCAGGAATAAAACTTCATTTTCTTTATGAGTGAGTATTGACAAAGTCCCTTTAAGGCAAGTCATTTCACTCAGCAGCCATCTTTGAAAGGCCTTTCGGGCAGCTAAATTTAAAGTTAGTTTATGGCACAGTATCGAGGCACGAGATGTAAAGGCACAGCGCTATTCTGGATAGGAGGTGGGGAGCAGCAGCTCATTTGCATTTAAAGATACATGCACGAAAACAACTTTGAGAAGGGTCTGTCTAGAAACCCCACCCCTACAAGTTACGCCTCCCACAAAGATAAAGGCAATCTTTTTAAGTACATTTTTTTTATATTTTATGTATAAAATGTTTATAAGGCTAAATTATATTGCTTTCAAATATTATGAAGTATTAAATAACTGCTAGTGTAACATACAATAAATTATACAATCAAATACAGACCTATTTTATGGTAATTATAGCTAAATCTAGTAAATCTACCCTAAACCTACCCCTAACCGTACCCGTACCCCTTCAATAAAATTAAAAAATGACTGTAGTTCTATTATTAAATTACTTTAAAAACTGAGCAAAACAAACAGGATGAGTTCCGACGTCCATTATCTATGTAATACGATTGACGTGCCTCCTCACTAGATGGCGACAGTGAAGCTAAAATAGCGAGGAAAGTGATGTAGAAGAAGAGCAGTACTAGTGATGACATCAGCTATTCCTGTGGGAGGGGCTCTGATGACATTCCCTAATTAGCTGTTTTTTTTGTAGGAGGTGTAACTTGTAGAAGTAGGCGTAACATGTAGGGGTGTGGTTTGTAGGACTGCGGGACGCAGTCAGATACACTTGGAGGTTTTTTCCTTCCACTCAAAAAAGGGTATTTACAATATGGCATAATAAATGATCTGTGGGGTATTTTGAGCTGAAACGTCAAACACATTCTAGGGACACCTGAGACTTATATTACATCTTGTGAAAGGGGCATAATAGGTCCCTTTTAATATACTGAATGACACTAGAAAATGCAGCGTGGGCTGAAAAGACCTCTATGAAAACCTTCCGAGGCCCCTCTTGACACGGAAAGACCTGTTTCTTCGTGATAATTGGAGCTCCAGGATACATATAAATGCTTTATTGAAAAATTCATTAGTCTGTATTTTCCAGTAAGCCGTTCCTCTCCTTGAAAAAGCTGAGGCTTGTCGCTTTGCTGTCACCGCCTTCAGCCCTGATAACACAGCGTGACCCAGCACTGCTGTCAAACCGCTGCCAGCTTTTCCACTACCTCACAAAATGGTGTCACCTGCCATCACCAGCCTGAGGCAGAAAGCTCTGCGTGTGTAGGTGTTTAGTTGACAGAGCATCGTATCTACTGAAATTCAATGAACGTGTCCGTGTGAAACAATTTAAATCTGGGCAACCTATGAAATAAAACTAGCTGAGCATCATTTTGTTTTTGACAGATGACAGTTAACTTACTCTTTTATCGCTAGTTTTAAGCTGTTTACTTTTGAATAATTTAGAGGATGTGTGATGTGCAGTAGGTTACATTACATGCAGTGGATTATGACAGACAATTTTCCAAGATCAAGATTATAGGTTAAAATGTATATAAATGTAAGGCAAAAGGAGACCGGGGCTAGTTGTCACAAGCTCTATATCTCAGTATCCCAGACTTTTGAACACTAGTGTACTTACCCTAAGAAAGATCCTGTAACTGAGTAAAGTAAGTAAAGTTTTTTCCATTATTTTAAATCACCTTTTTACCATCAGTTCATTTTAAATGGTCCTTATGTTATAGAGTGATTAAAAACTTAAATTAAAAACATTCCATGTAGGCTAGTGGTATTAAAGGCACAATATGTAAGATTTTTGGATTAAAATATCCAACAACCACTAGAACAGTTTTATATATTTTGTTGACTTGTATACTTACATTATCCTAGATGTTTACAAGAATGTTTAAATCCAGAGAAATAAGCTATTTTAACCATCACCTTTTTGCCTATCAATGACATCATACCCACGTTACCCTCGATTTCCGGTTGTGTTTTGTAGAAACCATGGAAACACCAAAGACGCTTTAATATATTTTATAAAACGGTTAGTTCCTGTCCTTGATTCTGATTGGTCAATAGCTGTGTTTTATTCATGATAAAACATGGCTATGACCGCTTCACCCAACGGTTCTGTGTATCACTACACAACACCCTTAGCAACCACTCTTAGCAACGTAAACTGTTTGTTCTCAATTAATATTGTTCATTAAAGCTTACTGCATTATGTAGAAGAGTATTGTGAGAAAGAGATCGAGAAAGCGAGTTTATTACCTGCATTCAAATTTAGCATTTTCCTTCAGGTCAGTGCTATGTTCGTAATAAAAAATCTGTTTAAATGTCCGATGTATTATCTTGTCCTTTTAACAGTTAAGGGGTTTTCCCATGACTGACAGCGCTAATCAAAGCATTTGTCAGTTACGTCTTGTTCCGCGTTCACAACAAATCAGTCTTTTCAATGTAAAAGTCTTCATTACTGACTGACACACTTATAAAGACAGTCTTTGCTGCCATCTAATGGCATAATAATGTAACTTCTGTTAGTGTTCACGGTCAGGAACTATTTTTCCGGCGGAAGGAGGGCTTTTAGTGAAAGTTCACTTCATGAAAGTTGCATTGATACATATTTTTGGCTTTAATATTTGTATTGTGTGGTAACCATTTTATAAAAGCAATAAGGTACTCAAGGCTTTAATTTGGCTTGAAAAGTTTACTTTGGCTGTTTTGCTAAAACAACTTCTGATGAAAATGCAGTGCCTAACAACGCCCTTCAGCCGTGACTTATTCACGATACAGCACAGCCTCTCGTACCTTATTGCTTACATGTGTTTTATTAGACAAGGGAACAACTGTTTGGATACATTAATCGACGGAAAACTAATCATTGTTATATAGCTCAACACGTTTAGTCTTATTGTTTAAATCTTGTTTTCTTGATTTTACCATATTTTTATGCCTCAGAGAAAAACAATATTTTGCCAAGTGGCTAACATAGCATGTCGCGCTCGTCTCTCATTAGCAATCCTTCCAGTGGCCTCGTTCGGCTCCCATAGCACTCGGCCCTGCTCTGCTTCATACTACAGTAACGTTAATAATCTCATCCATGAACATGATTTCTGCCCGAGTCCCGTCGGATTGTTTTCCGCCAGCTATAGACGTGAAGACAATACCTCCCATGATTCTGCGCTTAACCGCGGTGTCATCAAGCTACGTCTTTGTTTTGAATAGGTGACCTCTAGTGGCAAAAAAAATTACACATTGTGCCTTTAATAGGAGGCCACAAAAATCAGTACAGCGTGTCACAGCACAAGTCAATTTTCCCAAAATTATTTTACAGACAGGCAGATAAAGCAGGTTTTGCTATTCATGTCACTCTAGTTTATGGGTGACCTCTATTTGGGATGAAATTGCAGTGGTTGTGTTTGCAGCACATTTCAGATATCATCTCTATATAGCATTCAGTGTTTTCTGGTGACCGAATGAAATTAATGTCACAATTCTGATCTTAAAGACTGCAGTTTCATAAGCAGTTGTTTTGAGCAAAACAGCCAAAGTAAACTTTTCGAGCCAAATTAAATGCTATTTTGGTATCGCATAAAGCTAATCTCCAGTTTGTGCTGTGAAGAGAAGGGAGAACTCCAGTGAAATGCAGATTAAGGTAAACAGAGGCACTTTTGTGTGCATGCTATGGATATTTTTGCCCGTGAATTGCACTGATATAAGAAAAGCCCCCGGAGAGACCACAGCACTACAGCTAAGAGCATTAGTGTCATGCACCACAGCTAATCTCGACTTCTGAGCTCCGCGCTCGGAGGAGAAGGCGGGATGCTGACAGATGCTGTGAAAGCTGCTACTTGTGGGCTAGAGATAAAATCTGAATTAGTGTTATGAATTCTAATTTACAAACATAACTGCACGACGTTCTGTCTTGCCGCTTGGTTCGTATCCCAGTCAGAATTAAAGCAGCATTTCCGATGGTCACAGAATGCTCTTTGGTTACAAAAATCAGTACGTACTTGATTTTTGCTCCCAATAAGAAAAAGTCTCTTTTTCACTTTGTGTAAGCTGTAAGGGAGAGATACTGGCCAACATATTCTAGACTATAAACCAGCAGTTGGCAATGAGGAATAAAGCTCATGGACTTCATACAGTGTGCCACAGACTGCCAATACCAGAGGTCATTGATTTAATGGTGTTAAGCACATTGTGGATCTGTGGGAGACGATTTCTGCAACATGCACTGTATTAATAATGTCTTTTTGCAGTAGAAGTACGAAAATGCATGAATGTCATTGCATTAGACAACAAAATACCAAGTCAAGTGGCATTTATGACCTTCTTCCCAAGTGACATTTGCAATCTTTGTCAAATCAATTTTTTTTGTATAGTGCTTTTCACAACACATAGTTTCAAAGCAGCTTTATAGAAAATCATGATGGTTATAAATTATAATATCTTAATATCTCCATGCCTTGTAGTCACATTTAGCAGATTAGAGCTGATCGGTAATATATTTTACATTTTGTGACGATACAAGTAGTCAAGCAGTTGAGATTTGATATATAGTATATATTGCCCTATGTGAGTTTACGTATGCAGATAAAGTTGGGCATATCCAAATTCATATAAAGAGCCGGCCGATAATATAGCTACATTTTGAAAAAAAAAAAATAAATAAATAAATAAAAATCAGGCAGCTGAGATTTGCTACATAGTAAATATTGTTTTATACACACGCATATTATATTATATATATATATATATATACACACACATACATATACACACACACACACACATACATACACACATACATATACAACTTTTATGGCTTACATTTCAGCCCAGAGGAGAAGGACGATGATGATGATGGAGGTCTTGAGGAAGAAGCGGAGGAGGTTTTAATAGGGAAGGAACTCTTCCCGCGTCGAGTGGATGGAAGTACCACTCGCGAGCGTTTCAGCGGGATCACTGCCCTCGGAGGAGGAGCCACCCGTCCGTGATAGTCAAAGAGCCTAAAAGAACCAAAGAAGATGTGCAGAGTTTACAAAAGACGCCATAACATCATTTACGCTCAAAACCAGACTTTTGATTCTGAATTATATGGCATCTTAAAGGTTTTTCACCCCTGAAAACATTTCTGACTCCTGGTTCCTTGTTTCCCTGCAATTAGCAGAGCTACTTTTGAAATGCGTCATGAAGGCAGGCGAATTTTTCAAAAGAATTTACAGAAAGGAGGTACAAGAAAATGTCAAACAAAGGCACATGCCCTTGCTCTCCCATCAATCTCGCCTGGATATTCACAGCTCTCCACCCAGCTGACATTTAATAAATGTCTCTGCTAATAAAAGATGAGACCATAAGAAGGAAATGAGCGAAAAAATAAAACAGGGCTTTTTAGAAATTAAAGATGAGCTCCATTTACTCAACACTTCCTTTATATCCTCGATTTCTTTTTCTTAATTCTTTTCAAGGACTAACTGTAGGTGTTTCAGATAAATAAGATTATTGATTTTCTGTGAATGTCACATTTAATTATTTTCATATTTAGTTTGTGCGCATCTTTTCATATATTCAATCTAACTAACTAATACAGTGACATTTAACACGTCTTAAACACATGCTATTTGAAACCATAAAAGATCATGCACAAACAACTGTTGAAGGACTCGAGTGTTTCAAAACGTGTGCAATCAGATTAAGGGTTTCAATAACTGTAAATAAATGCATACATACCTATTGTAGAAATCATCTCTGTAGTAATCATAATCAAATTCATAACCACTGAAAGAGACAAAACAAAGCACAGTGTAAATTGTGATTGACTATGACAAGAAAATGACAAAAATGGTGTCTTTAGGCCTAAACGGTAATTAGCCCCTTGATTTAGACTTTTATTTACAGCTCAACTGACACTGACAGACCTGACACAGAAAGATTTCACACTCTGAACGCTAATCAATTGATTTAAATGTGTAGAGAAACTAATCAAACTCATGCAAGTCAAATAATCTGACAATAATCACCATCCATCTATGCATTATTTAAACTTCTAGCTGACAGACAGATCAATAATATCTTCAGCCATCAGAAATCATGCAGAGCTCCCAAACACAGTTAATGCTCAAAATAATTAATTGGATTGAGTAGGACAAACTTAAATTAAACAAATTAGTTCAGTCAAATGAACTTTTATGAGTATTTAGCACTTTCTTTTTCTTTCAAATTCACAGAACTGATATATTTTAAGTAAACTAAACGGTTTCATTGTTTTAAGTTTTATGAACTTATTTCTTTTAATTTAGTCAAACGTAAGTTTAACTCAAACTGGGCTGGGATTTCTATTTCCCAGCATGCTTTGCCCATGGCACTCTAAAAAGGAGAGTAAATGCTAAAATTAAGTGTTATACAATTTTTTTTTTTTTTTGTGCAAGATTAATGTTAAGTGGGAGATTTAGTAGTGATTAATGTTTTGTTATGCTAATTTAGAAGAGTTTCTGTTAATGTGGGTTTTTGGAGAGTTAAGTGTATGAGTACAAAACAAAAATCTGCCAGTTCTGCTTACTTAAACCTCAAATTTCTTAACTTAAAAATTGAGGTAACTGATTGCCTCAAAATTTTTGAGTTTTGCCAACTTATTTGGGTTTACAGTGTACTCGTCAGTAACAGAAGCAATCGAAGTGGCTTAGTTTATTAATTTACAGTGAGAAACCTCCTGTTAGTTTGAGTCAGACGGGGCTATTTGGTGACATTTTGCGACCATTTTTCCTGCCGGTGCGATCAAAATTTGTTAGCACTCGCGCTGGCGCGACCACCATAACGTTGCCTAACATCAAATGGCAAACGTAATGAAAGCAGAACGAAACTGCGCTACTCATTTGTGCTTCATGGACCATTTATCAGTTTGGACCTATGTCAGTGCAGCACGAGCCGCGAGGCGTGAAGTCGCAAGCTACTCATGATTCACGAGCTGATCTTGATCACGCAACAGTAGATATCAGATCAAACAGCTCTGATGTGGAAACCAGGAGAAAAATTGTGCCATGAATGAACAAGTTAGAGGGCTTTCAGTCCACAAATTAACAACATTAGCTGTGGATTTAATGTAGTAACGCTAACTGTAACCATGTAATTTTGGCAGGAATAGTAAAATGCTTTCAAGTACTTTACACATCTTTTTTCAGCACTTCAAAACTCTAATATTATCATATTTAAATGTTATTTTTAATGTGATAACCAAAACATAATTTGTTCATCCTTCATAGATTAACCCCATTTATAAAACTAAAAGTTTCAACATGTATGAAAACTCCACTTATTTAAAAATAAAAAAGACATGAAATTACCATTGTAACAATTTCTGCCATATATTAGGGAGTGGCTGCCATTTCCACTCCCTAATATATATTTTCAATCGTTTTGCTTTTGAATTCTTGAATATTATGAATGAATAAAAGGAATATTATTTAGACATTATAAATCATAACGCTGCACTCAAATGTTAAAAATCTGGAGCCTTGCAAACTTAAAATAAAACTGCACATTGTAATTTCTGTAAGTTAAGTCTATTTATTACCAAGGCATTTGTCAGTAATACGGTCAAAAAGGAGAAAAATGTGAATAACTGCACTGCAGGTCAATTTAAGGTGTGCCCCTAAATTTTCTGTTTGTGCTCCTAAAATTTTCAGTAAGGGGCTACAGTGCTCCTAGTAAAAAAAGTTAGTCTAGAGCCCTGTAAGGCCTGACAGTGAGACAGGCATTCTCCAGTTTGTGTGTGACCCCTACTTGGATTTCATCCAGTAAACTTTGTGTGAACCTTTTAGAGTATAGCAGCACCACTAAACATCTCTTCAGAAGACTTATAATGTCAACTGACAAGGCAAGCAACAGGGATGCTTCTTCAGTCATCTTTATTTCATGTACAGTGGAGTGAAGTAGAAAATGAATGAAAACTCTATTTTGAATTATTTGAACTTGTATGAACTTTCAGCATGATAATTTGAGTGAAAAGTTGAACTGAAAATGAATATTAATTTCATAATGTCTTGGTACTGTACTCTGTCTTTTGCTTTAATAACAGCAGCACTGGAACCAACATGAATAAATTCTGATAATTAAGTTCTGTATGTTGAGAAGTTTTTTCGGGTTTTTTTTAGCTTTTTTTATGCAATATCCCAAAATCCGCATAAAAATAGGTGGATGGAAAACATAGCTAATGATTAATTATGCATGTAACATCAGGACAACTATCAAGGAAGCAAGCAAGGTCAAACTTAATGCAATTGTGCATTTAAATACATGTCATGCATATTATGAATATCCTGTCAACTATAGAAATTGGAGTGAGGATGATTTTGGGACCATTTCCAAAACACAACCTCATTATATTCCATTATATTGGCATGTCTCCATTCTTTTGACCATTTCATTCCAAACTAATTAACATTCAAAGCTATTCTTTGTTGGTTTGCTCCTGTTCTACTCTCCTAATTAAGCCTATACCTCTGATTACATAATGGATGGATTGCATTAGTTGATTTGAAATGCAAATCAAGACTTAATGAATTTCAAAAATACAATGAGAGCAGGAAATAAAGAATTAAAAACCCTGAATCAGCTAAAGTAGAATAATAATAAAAAAAAGCTACAGTCCTTGAAAGGACACTCATAAGTGGCTCATAAGTAACTGAATTGCCAAAAAATCATCATAGTGGAATCATTACTATAATTATAATGTTCTTTGCTATGTGCAAAAAACAAAAAAACATTACATTTACAGTATGGACACAAACATAAACAACGCTAATCCAGTAATTGTTTCATAGTCCAGTCACTATTTATTTGGCATTAGTATTTATTGTTTGCAATAAAATGCTCTGAATCCCTATAAAAGCTTGCCAATTAAGGAGTAAATGCCTAATACCTTTTCAAACATTGATTTTTCACTCATTTCCTGCTTGGTTAGTTCTCACTGATGTGTCTGGAGCTTTTCGCTTCCTATAAGAATTTAACAAGCTAACCGAACCTGTGAGACACAACTGCAGCTTCAGCAATTGAGCGAATGTGCTGATAATCGCAGACCGCGGGTTGTTCTGTTATCTAAACCTGATAATATGACAAATGTGCTGACGGCTTCATTCAGCCACACCAAGCAAGGCTTTAATCCGGTCTACCTCAGCTTTTCTAACAAGGGAGCATGTAAGAACGGCGAAGGGATTTCATTTACACTACAGTATGTTATCTGAAGTAAAATTCACACAGTCAGAATGAGTAAACCATTTGTATAATACATACATATACAAGTATAGTCCCATGTTGTTCTAGGAAACACCCACCTGTAGACAGCAGTTAGGGGTCGTTTGGATCCTGCTTTAGGCCTGTAGGGTTTGGGCTCTCCGGCCATGTTAATATCTGCAGAAACACAGAAGAATTCAGAATCAAACACCTGTAGAAAGAAGTTCTCATTGCATACTTAAAGGGTTAGTTCACCCAAAAACAAAAATTCTGTCGTTCCAAACCTGTAAGACTTTCGTTCAACTTCGGAACACAAATGAAGATATTTTTGATGAAATCTGAGAACTTTCTGTCCTTCATAGACAGTTATGCAACTGACACTTTGACACTTCAAAAAGTTCATAAGGAGATCGTAAAACGAATCCATATGAATCAAGCGGTTTATTCCAAATTTTCTGAAGAGGCTCGACCCCTTTATATGACGAAAAGACTGAATTTAGGCTTTTATTCACATATAAACATTGATCAGCGAACATAAACAGAAGCTCAACGGAACCTCAAACCTCATTGGTTCTCGCATGTCAAGCGTACGTGGTTGAGCTTCCGTTTACCACAACTGATGTGCGAGTTGATGAATGTTTATATGTGAATAAAAGCCTAAATTCAATCTGTTCATCATATAAAGCGATTGTGTCTCTTCAGAAAATTTGGACTAAACCGCTCAATTCATATGGATTAGTTTTACAAACTCTTTATGAACTTTTTGAAGCGTCAAAGTGGTAGTTGCGTAGACTGTCAATGGAGGGACAGAAATCACTCAGATTTCATCAAAATATCTTCATTTGTGTTTTGAAGATGAACGAAAGACTTACAGGTTTGGAACAACATCAGGGTGAGATGACAGAATTTTCATTTTTGGGTGAACTATCCCTTTAAGGCCCGTTCACACCAGGGTTATTATTGTTAACTAAAACTATTAAAACATTTCTGTTAACTGAAACAGAAAAAAAACAAAGTTAAATATTAGTTGAAAAACTAAACGAAAATTAGAAATGTTGCCTTGGCAAAAAACAAGTTGATAAGTTGAAGCACTAAAATTATTAACTGGAAATTTAAAAACAACAAAAAAAAACAAAAAACAACTGAAATAAAAATATTAAACTTAAATAGCAATATTGAAAAAAAAAAAAAAAAAAAAAAAAACTAATAAAACAACATTAACATGAAAACTAAACATAAAATAAAAGCTAATTCAACACATTAAACTATAATAAAACTTTAAAAATAAAAATAAAAAAATAAAATAAAAGGAATACTGGTTCACACCAAGGACGATAACTATGATAATAACCACTCCACAACTGTAACGATAATGGCAGAGCCATGATGTCATTGGAATTGGATTTTTTTCCAGCTGATGAACGATAAAAACATTGACAGCCAATCAGAATCCATCCTGCTTTAAAGAGCTCGAGCAGATGACAGAACTGCAGTGCGTGCTTCTAAAAAACAGAACGTTATCATGCGTTGGTGTGGACGCTATATAGTTATCTTTATAGTTTTCATTCTTGGTGTGAACGGGCCTTAAGGTTGTCAGTTTTGTTTTTCAAACCACAGCTAGACAAATAAATCCATGCAACTTCTCCCTGAATCAGCCTTTAATGACTCAAGCGTGGTGGGCTGAACAATGTGGTGCCTGTTTGATGTTCAGTAAATAATTGGTATCCTGGGATTGTAAAACAAGAAAAAAAATATATCTTGTATACCAAAATAACAGCAAAACTCTGTTTTCCCAACATATATTCTCTAAAACTGATTTTGTGGAATATACCCTTTGAATAACAACAGAATGAGATATCTATGAGAAACGCAGTCCATTAGAAATACAATTCACATATCACAGGCAAACAGAACTTTCTTATAAAGTAACATTCTGTGAATGGCAATGGAGCATTTGCACCATATTGCTTTACATAATTCAAAATATTATGCATGAAAAGTATTTTTCATTCTTCTATCTAAAACAAACGCAACATGGTTTGGTGTTTTGTTAACTAATGCAATGACATTCATACATTTTTAAGTGTGTCCAAACACATTTTTGGGTCACTGTTTGTGTTGTGCATGCTCAAATCTGCAGGCCAACATACAGTATATCAGTCAATTTTGTGCAAGAGCTGCAGATAAAAACCTATACTAAAACAACTTCATTTCACTGCTGCAGTAAAAGAAAGAAGGGATTAATAAGAAGAGAAGGAATGACAAAGCACTTGACCTTGCTGCATCTATATGTACATTAAAGCATTTTCTTTTATCAAACCATCATCCTTGAACGGTACAGAACATCTGTGAGAATTATCTCCACCATCTGACCCTCACTACCCAGCGCTCCTGTTTGCAGCCTTCATCACAAAAACACACCGCCGCTGCAATACAAGGGGATTCAGAGGAGAAACGCTGCCATAGAAATGCTTTAAGATGAATACGACATGGTTACATTCACTTCCTGTAGCTCTGAAATGTCACACTGATAGTGGTTATACCTTCAGCTGCAGTGACGATTATGCAGGCAGAGTTTCTGAAACATTTTTGATCAAATAAATGAAAAAAAATTTAAGAAAGAAAGAAAAAAATAAAGAAACACCCACTCAGAAAAATTAAGCTGTTTTAAGATTTACGAATTTCAATAGTAAAATTCCATCAAATTGAACTGAATAATCCATATACATATTATATTATGAATTAAGTATTTTAAATGAGTAAAAAAAAAAAATTAATAATGTATGAATCTTAATGGAAAAAGGACCATGTGATTCGTATTCCTAAATTTAAACATATATTTTTTTTTTTTTAAATTTGTGAATACAAACTAAACTAAATGGTCCATTGCCTTGTTCCATTAAGATTTTTACAAAATGTTTTATTAAGCTATAGTTTTTTTTAATCATAAAACTTAAAGGATTAGTTCACTTCAGAATGAAATGTTCCTGATAATTTACTCATCTCAATGTCATCCAAGATGTTTATGTCTTTCTTTCTTCAGTCGAAAAGAAATTAAGGTTTTTGAGGAAAACATTCCAGGATTTTTCTCCATTTAGTGGACTTCAACAGTTACCAACAGGTTGAAGTTCCAAATTGCAGTTTCAATGCAGCTTCAAAGAGCTCTACATGATCCCAGACGAGGAATAAAGGTCTTATCTTGCGAAACAATCTGTCATTTTCTAAAAAAATAAAACTTTATATACTTTTTAACCACAAATGCTCATCTTGCACTGCGATGCGATGTGCCACGCATTACGTAATCACCTTGGAAAGGTCATGTGTGATGTAGGAGGAAGTACCGCAGTAGGGCGAGAAACAATCTAATTTTCTCCTCTAACTTCAAAAACGTCTGACATCGTTGTTTTACCTTTTTTTGTAAAGGCCGTTTGACTTGCTCGGTACTTCCGCCTACGTGACGCATGACCTTTCCAACATGATTACGTCATGTGTGGCGCATCGCAGACCAGTTCAAGACGAACATTTGTGTTTAAAAAGTATATACATTTTTAATTTATTTATTTATTTTATAAAATGATCGATCGTTTTGCTAGATAAGACCCTTAATTCCTCATCTGGGATCATGTAGAGCTCTTTGAAGCTGCACTGAAACTGCAGTTTGGACCTTCAACCCGTTGGTAACTGTTGAAGTCCACTATATGGAGAAAAATCCTGGAATGTTTTCCTCAAAAACCTTAATATCTTTTTGACTGAAGAAAGAAAGACATAAACATCTTGGATAACATGGGGGTGAGTATTAACGAACATTGACAGGTTAACAAAATGCTGTATAAAGCTTATTTCTTATTGTTAGTTCATGTTAGTTAATGCATTAACTAATGTTAATAAAGGAGACTTTACAGTAAAGTGTTACCAGATTTTTTATAAATATGTCTAATAATAAAAAAAACCACAATGACAGTGTTAAAAATAAAAATATTAGCAAGCTTCTATTAAATAAAAAAGTAGCATGCCATTTCAAAGATGCCAGTTACATTAGTAAACCACAATTTTAAAATCATAGCAGCAAAATGCTTTAACAAGCTCATGGAATATAAACAAGGATATATTTGTTGCCTTGTTTACAAAGCCTGCTGCGACTGGTGTTATAGAATCAAAATGAGAAGATAAAATATGACAGAAAACAAAAGCCTTTTCAGAAAGCATCTTCTCACAGAAATCCTGTTATTTATACTGATCTGGGTTAAATACTCAAGCACATCGGCTCACGGTGTGACTCATACATGGTCTAGCCACACTCACTTCTCCAAACAGCACCATAAACATCATGCTTTTAGGAGAAACCAGGTTCCGATTTCCATTTAATAAAGCATTTGTTTGCTTGCTTCAGGTTTCTGCGTCACCTGTGCAAGGATATCGGTCCAATAACGTAAAGAGATGCAGCAGGGTGACGTCTATTTATCATTTTTTCGCTGATTGATGGTAGTCACAGAAGGGTCGTAGCTGTGGTCACAAGGGGAAATTTTCATTCATCTGCTCCTGCTCGCCGGACTTCTAATGGTTGCCTGGAGACAGGCCGAGCCGAGCGGAGCTCTCCGTGGTCCTGAACCCTGGGCTGGCTGAGGGGGGAGTGGCTCTTTTTCACTGTTTGGATCGTAGCATCATGAAAGCTTTCCATTGAGACGGGCGCTCACAAAGAGACATCCGCAGCATCTGAAACAAGCCCTATTTTCAATGGAGATACCAAGTTCTTATTCACAAACATTTTTTATTTAACATAAGCTGTGTTTCAAAAAAGTATTTAGACACTTGAGGCTCTTTTAAAAGTGAATAAATGACATGAATGTCACTGCATTAGATTGAATGATCAAACTGACTGGTATTTATTTTAAATAAAGATAGCACACTTTTCAGGCATTTCACAAAAAAGTTCAGTTCCAAATTATAAAAAATAGACAAAATAAAGACAAAAAGTATCGGGTTGTCAAACGTTAGTGGAACATCCAAATGTGATGAGGCAAACTTCAGTGTAATCATTTCAACATGACAGACAACAAACCGAGAATGAAAATCTGCTTCTGATTTGCTGTGTTGGTGTATTATGCTCTTTTTTCCTCTCTATGAAGAACAACTTGCATCTTTCACCACCTTGTCTGATCCGTTTGACCTTATAAACGCACCACAAACACTGCTGTATACAACCATTAAATCACAAAAAGCTGCAATTGCTGTGGCAGACTATGCAAAAAAATAAATACACAGAGGGCTCACTGAGAGGAAATGATGAGGTCAGGATCTCCTCTGAAACTCAGGTTTATTAAAGTGCTCCATTACACTTTTTCAGATATTACCTTACATGTAGTGTGTAATATAGCTGTTTGTAAATGTAAAAGGTCTGCAAAGTTTCAAAGATAAATGGAGTAATTGTCTCCCAAAAGAAAGAACCAGTTCCGAACTGCCTGAAACGAGTCGTCAGTAATTCCAGTCTTAAGGCTTTTGCACACTGAGTCCGAAAATTTCCTATGCGTTTTTTTGTATTCGTGATCCTAAAAATTTGTCACGCGCAGAGACCTTGCACACTGAGTCCGATGCGTATTAATGAATCCGTTGCGAAAAAATTAGCAAAATGGAGTCTTCAAGCAGTGAGAATGATTTAGTTGTCCTCTCTTCTTAAAAAGAAGAAATATTGGGTCCATCCAATCCCGAGATTGCGTAGAGAGAAAGAGGAAGGAGAGTTCCACCTCATCAAGGAGCTGAGTGATTATCCCAAGCGTTTCAAAGTTTACTTCAGGATGTCAGTGGCTCAGTTTGATGGTTTGGTAGTGGTACTGGCACAATCTGTCTTTATATTCTGTCTCTTTGTATTCCGCACTTTGTTTGTCATACAGTGCTGCTGCTTTGTGCTGTAGACGACGTGGATCAACTTGTCAGATGGCATTCTGGATTTTGGCGTTCGCTTGTACGGTGGCTCTGAATTGTCAAAACGTCTCTCAAAATGCGTGCCACGGATGCGAAAAACGCAGAAAATCGAACCTGATCCGAATTTTTTTATGATGGACAAAAGTTTCGGAGACAGTGTGTAAACATGATTGACACAACATGAGGTCGTATTTATTTTTTTAACGTGCGGAAATTTCGGATGCGAATTTCGGACTTAGTGTGCAAAGACCTTCATGAACCTAGGTTTGAAATAAATTTGCATAATGCTCGCCTATGGTCTTCACTGGCTGCCCGCGAACAAAGACCCGCCCTCAAATACTGTAGTTGTAGCTGAGGCCTGGAAGAGTTTGGTTTGTGTTGTCGACATGTCGAGAAGACGCCGTTTTCTGTGCTACGAATGTAAATCCACTTTGCTGCACTTTTAAAGGACTCGGGCTCGAATTGAAACGGTAAAATCGACACCATTGTTATTGTTCCTATGACTGTGTATACAAGTTCTGAGGAAGATCCAGAGCTGAAATTCAGATATGCTAATGGGCGTTTTGTTTCCGACATGCACCTTAAGCGGTCGACCAATCACAACAGACTGGGCCATCTGACCAATCAGAGCAGAGTAGGCTCTCAGAAAGGAGGGGCTTAGAGAGACTGAATTATCGAACCGTTTTAGACACTGTGGGAAAAAATGTGATGCTGCAGTGTATATTATGAAAGTGTTTTTGACATTAGATGCAAGTAGGAGACCTGAAAAACAAAATTAGGAACCTTTAAAACAGCACTTTAACACAGGTTTGTTCTGGTATGGTTGTGGACGTCAGGGAAACTCCATACTGAATACAAATGAAATGATGCAACTAACCATATAACCATACACAGTTAGGATAGCAATATAAAAAATAGGAGAAACATATCCTCAGTTGTGCATCTAATCAAACTCCATTGTATTTCGGTCACTATAGGCAATATGGCTGATACTACTGCAATTTTTGTCCCAGTGCGTGTTCAGTAAATCACACTTCTTCACGTTTATGTTTTTACAAAATGGTAATTTTCCTATTCAGCCTATGTCATGTAATTCTGCATATCAGGGGCCTGTGCAGTTCACTGTAATATGCAATTCATGGTCAATTCATTCAATTTAAGAACCACTGTATTAAGATGCAATTATTTCTGAGATCAAAATACTTAAATGGTTTCTTAGAAAAGGAGAGAGAAGGGCAACTGGTGAAATTGAAATATGTGCAGAATGAATGTGAAATTAATGGAATCAAACTACTTTATTTAAAGTGACACTTGTGCACTTTTATTCTGTTCTAAACTGGAATGCAGTGGAAAAATACACAGCTGACAAAAACACATAAAGGATATAAAAAATACAGTCAGTCAGTCAGTCATTATTGAAAATTACTGCAGGACCACAAAGGGTTTATTTTCTGATGATTACTGGCTGTGCATTATTCCACTTACATGGCAATTCAATGTAATTAAATAATAAAATAAAGATTTTAATTGTAATTATTTTAAAATGCATTTATTTAATAATTTAAATTGTAAAAGAAAAATGATAGACATAACTAGCAAAGCAAAATCGGCTGGCAGTTAAATCTGTCAGTTATACAATTTATCATTATGCAGATAAATATTGACCACAGGATCCATCTATCCATCTATCTATGCTGTCAAATTGATTATTCACGATTAATCGCATCTAACATTACGTTTTGTAAATTTATGTGTGTTCATCCATCTATGTGGTCAAATCGATTAATCGCATCTAACATTATGCTTTGTAAATATATATATATATATATATATATATATATATATATGTATGTTAGTTTTCTATCAAATCAATTAATCGCATCTATTACGTTTTGTAAATATGTGTTTATCTATCTATCCATCTATGCTGTCAAATTGATTATTCATGATTAATTGCATCTAACATTATGCTTTGTAAATATATATATCTATATGTTAGATAGATAGATAGATAGATAGAAAACTATCTATCTATCTATCTATCTACACACACAAACACGCCCCAGCTGGGTGCTGATTTATCCTCAGTTGCCATCTGTTTTACTGCTTGCTAAACAGAAGAGCAAGCAGACTGCCACTTACAGCCAAACCTTCATTTTCTTCCACTTAGCACACTGTCACATCTGAAAGTCACAGCGAAAGTAAGGTACACACACACACACACACACACACACACCTTAATATAAGCAAATACACACACGCAAACATTCTCTGCCAGCCATAGACTCCACAACATCTCCATGGGACATCTATTTAAATTGTGATGTTCAGCAGGAGGTATACTGATAATTATGGAGATGCATTTGAAACTGCGTCTCAAAACGTGGTGTATATGTTCATCTTTCTCACTGTTATCTCAAGCAAAACAGTCTCTCATTTCGTCTACTTTTAAGGTGCTATTTAGAAAATGACAACCCCTGATTAAAAGGGCAACATGCTGCGAACATCTTGTTTTGTCTTCTAAGGATGAAAGCAAGTCACATGGGTTTGGAACAACATGAAAGTAAGTAAATTTCTAGATGAACTATTTCTTTAACAGAAAATGTAGCGACCACGAAAGAGTCTATGTAGAGATTTTCCGCAGAGTTGATGTAGCTTACTTATGCATTCATTTAAAATTCCTTTACTGACCTAATTAAATGTGCCACGTCTGGAAATACTCATCTGCGCAGACCTCTCAAACAAGGACGGCTTTATTTCTTGAAGTTGAAGTTGCACCTAAATGACTAAGTCATCCAGCCCTAAATCTCAGAACTGCAGGGACCTCCGTAGGCAGACCGCGATACCCAACTCTGCTGCAAACAATATGATAAAAGCCAAGACATCAAGCATAAACTTTAAATGAGTAAATAATGAAGCACTGCAGGCCCCTGAGGGTTTGGGGTGTTAACGGGCTTATAGCCGGTGATCAGACACATGCGGCGAGATGTGAGCCGCTAAAGCAAACATAAACATCTCCCATGCGGATTCGCTCTGATAATCCAGCCGTATGAAACGATTATGCCTTTTGATGATAATCTGGCTGAGGAATTTTCCTTTGCACTAAATTAGTTACAGCAAAGTACTCATCCTAAATAAATCCTGTTACCATGCTTTGAACCACAGATCAGCAAGAGATTTTAGAACGAAACCACAGTATTCAACGTCCAGCTAGGATTTAAAGACTTTGAAGTTCGGATCGTGATCTGATGAGTGGCAATGCTGCCTTAACATGAAGTAAAACATAGGGGGAAAAATAAAAATAAGGTACAATTAAAAATGTTACAGTAAAAATGTTTATTATTTCACTATAAAATTATCATATATAGGGAAAAAATGGACAATACTTTAATGGACAATAATTTTTCTGGTTTTTGGAAGTAAGAAAAAAAATGTATGACAATTTATGGTGGAAATCTCTATGCAGTACAACAAGACAATACATGTACTTTCACAGTAAAAAAAAATGATTTTCTGGCAATTAAAAATTGTCACCTTTTACAATTAAAAACAATAAAAAGACATCCCCAAAAATACCTGCATCAGTGTCGTTACTGTTAAATAAAAATTAAAACTATTAAAAATCATTTTCAGTAATTGAAATAAAGCTAAAATCAAATAAAATATAAATATTAGATGAAAAACTAGAAAATTAGAAATGTTGCATTGGCAACTTACTGAAAAAAGTAAGTTCAAGTTGAAGTAATAGAATTACTAAAACTAAAACTGAAATAAAAATAAATTAAAAAGGTAAATACAAATATTTAAAAAATAAAAAAAACGAAAACGCAAATTACTATAATGTAAAGAAAATGAAAATGAAAACAGAAAATAAGAATCTAATTTATTTATTCTATAATATATAGGTATTTTTGGGGATGTCTTTTTATTGTTTTTAATTCTATAAGGTGACCATTTTTAATTGCAAGAAAATAAAAAAAAAATTTTACTGTAAAAGTACATGTATTGTCTT
Source organism: Mylopharyngodon piceus (assembly GCA_039654765.1). Lineage (NCBI taxonomy): Eukaryota > Metazoa > Chordata > Actinopteri > Cypriniformes > Xenocyprididae > Mylopharyngodon > Mylopharyngodon piceus. The sequence continues at coordinate 4,442,431 of CM077444.1, read as the reverse complement.
GTTGTATTGCATAGAGATTTCCACCATAAACTGTCATACATTTTTTCTTACTTCCAAAAAACAGAAAAATTGCAAGTATTGTCCATTTTTTCTATATACGATAATTATATATAAATAAATAAATAATAAATTATAAATAAAGAATAAATGAATACTGACCTGCATATTGCATCACATTTGATAATATATTATTTAAATATTTTTAAAAAGTAGATAGAAAAGAAGATTTAAGTAGTTCAATTAGCTGGCACATTCACAGTAGTATCAGTTAATAATGTATATGAACTGTAAAATATAAAAGGCACCAAAATTTCCAAGTGGTGTTCACAGCAGAGCCAAATGAACCTTTCTGGATGTAATGGGTGGGGTTTAACCTAGTCCAGCTCCACCTCTGTAGTCATAGTGGGTGGAGTTAGGGTGTGGTTGGACCGTCAAGCTCCACCCATTGGCTCTGCAGTGAGCAATTTGTAATTTCCAATTTCTGTCAACCACAGCTGCCAATTTTTACCCTAAATTTAACAGAATTTTGTGGAAGCAAACAACATTTTATAAAGGTATAATTTAGTTCATAAACTGAAGTATTTGAACAAGAAAACAGATGAAATGCCCTTGAATTGGGCCTGTTGATCTAAATAGCCTGCATTCTGCTTGGCTGGGATTTTCGCAAAATTAAGAACGGGAAGCACACAGTGACAGAAAGCACATGTATTAGTCTTGGGGAAGCTCATTCTTATTGCTTTCACAACCCAGGGATACTTCATTTTTTGACTGGATGTCTCGTACAGCTTTTCCACTCATCAGAAGAAACGGTTTGTTTTCCTGTCATCTGATATAGCACTAGTAAGACATCTGCCATACATCTATAGCTGGAATTTAATTGTACCAACAGGTACAACAGCTGGGCTGTGTGAATTTACATGATCAGGACAGGAAGCAATGAGTTACACAATTAAGTGATGTTGACAGATCTAATATAACTAGTATATTTATGATGCAGCTGTGCACTTAGCTGAAATAAAACCAATTAAATAACAAGAACATCCATAAAACAGGAGTTTTTATACTATAGTATGAATATCAATAAAAAGTTTGTGCAAATACACAAACGAGCGTTACTTTACCATTCTCTCAATGGAAATGCAATTTTGGCTGCCTATGCATATAAACTTTGTTGAGGCCAGAGGACATAGCAAGTCCGCATTCATCAGCGTCACAGATTCCTCACAGCCCAGTGGGATGACCAGGTCAAATCCATCCGTCAGATGTGCATTGTGGCTCTGAGATCTATAAACCTGCACTGACAGGGTTGCCACACAACAGGCCCATAGAGAACAGCTGTTATGAACCGGGAGGTTTCATAAAGATTCTTTTAATACAAATGGCACAATAAAATCTCTTTATTATTAGTAACTGAGCAGTAAAAACAGCTCTAGTATTCTATTTAGATCATTTTTATATGCCGCCTCCTAATCCACATCTGAATGTCAGGAGGGATGCAAAGTAGTGTGGGGCAACATAAATTTAGAAATGTCTACTTTTAGAACGTGCTAGTTTTAAGAGACTTATGGGTGTCAGAGATACAGATATGTATAAGAATTTGCATGATGCACGGTTACGTTCACACAGCAGCAGAATACAGTTGTCACTCTGGTTTAGGATGCCATTTGGTCACAGTTCAGGTATTAAAGAGAGTGACAACTACATTTAATAACCAAACTGACTCCCTTAAAAATGCTGCACTATAAATAATAAAAATATAAATAATGCTATATAAAAATGTGCGCACCACCACAATTTATATTAATGTATAACATCTAGTTTTTCAACATTTATGATGGTTCATTTTAAATGGTCCTGCAGTGTGACAGTTTTACAAACATTTTATGTAGTCTTTAAATGAATATGAGCTCATTAAAGTAGCATGCATTAAAATGACTGTAAAACTATCTCAGCTAAAATGAACAGAAAAGTAGTCAGCACTTTCTCAAGCACAATATCAGCAGACTATCCTCATAACACACATTATTATGTGCACAAAGCCACTACGCATCTCAAGAGGTTTAGTTACTGATAATAGATTATCTGCATAGATCTGTCATGATGGTAATGAGGAGGAGGAGGAGGAGGAAGATGAGGACAATGGTCCTGAAAAGAATTAAGGGATTTTTCATGACTGCTCAATGCAACATTAGAGAACAATGAAACTCCATTCACTTAAGATCATTTTAGCTCCTGAATGGCCAAAAATATCAAAACATAACCAGTCATTATACTTCAACAGAGTTGAAAAGGGTTTCAATAGGTAAATCAATTGAATCTAACATCAGCATTGTGAGGATGTGTCTTATCTTCTTAAAATACTGTAGATTGTGATATGACAGGAGTCTGTAGAAATGTGTATCTCTACTACTCCTGCACAGCACTGAAAATTTACCAACATGCGACTGAACTGAACAGGTGAAACTAACATGGAAGGAATACAAATACACATGCCTTTGTTAACCATTATTAAGCTTTCTATGACTAATTGCTAGCTTATGCAAATAAAGAAAAATGTATTGAACAACATATTCTCAAAGTTACACTGACGGTCGTAAACTCACACCGGTGATTTCGACGTTTCCCTTTAAACATGGTCATTCTGAACGGCTCCAGTTTGACGGCTTGAAAATCCTGCTCGCGCTCGAGAAGAAGAGACCGAACCTCCGAACCTCAGCTGCGATTTTGTACAAACAGATCCGCTTTTTCTAAAGGTGAGGAAACGAGTCCAACGATCACAGCAGACGCTACCATTACCCCAGTCTGGAAAGGGGTGCTTCTTTCTATATATCTAGATAAGATACGGCTCCAACTACGGTGAAGGCTTGTTTAGTAATATTCATGAGCCAGTCAGTTAGAATTGGACGGCAACCACGCAACGTCAGCACTAACGTTTAATATTCAAGTTCCAAGTCTTTGTCATTGGAAGGCTACCAAGGAACGTCAGTACGTCCTCATTAATATTCATTAAGCTTCGCTATGGTAGTATTTGTAATTTCAAAAAAACTAGATCCAATGAACTCGCATGTTACGATAATTTATATATTTTCTGCTATTTAACATTAACGCCGCATAGTAGATAGTAATAGCACGCACCTATTTAAGTAATAGACCATATATGAACGTTAAAAGTAATAATAGGCCTACTTGACAAATATTATTAGCCATTAAAGTATACTTTATGCAAAACAATAAGGGTTATTCGTCAAATAAGGGAGTTTTTATGCTGATTTTCAAGAAAATGTTTTTTTTTTTTTCCATAGACAACATCTAATTTAAAAGAATAGACTAAAATAATATGTATTGTGTCTCTTTAAATTTGTCCTTTATAGTTGGTTATGATGAATATGAGATAAGAGCTTCTTTTCCAAAAACTAAAAAGTGTGATGACTATCATATACAATATTCAAATCAAGGCCAGCCAGAGGTTTTTTTTTTTGTTTTGTTTTTTTTCTCAGAAAAAGCATTCAATTTCATTAAAACTGGCATCACTCTCTCCTCACATTCAGGATTATTAAATGTGATCCAAACATTTGCATAGAGTTACATAAAACCCTCAGGTTAGGAGCTGGGGCCAAATGTGATGCAATCATGCCTGCTTTTCCTTAAAAACACCCCACAATTTTCATCTCTGTGAACCATGATCTTGATTATGATCATATTGTTATGTTTTCTGCTGCAAGGGACTGTGTTGTTAAGGAGACAGAGAAAGAAAATGTACAATCCTACCCTTCTAATAATGTGTGATTTATTCAGTTAGCTGTCAGCGCATGGCTATCAGTGTGTGTGGGTTGTTTCTGACCAAAATAGCATCGAAAAATGTACTTTTCAAGATCCGACTGCAGCGAGAAAGATACCAGAACAATGCTGGCAATGTCTGCATATCCTGGCCTACTTTAAACATGACCAATTACTGTGATTTTCAAAACGCAGGAGCAATGAAAGATTCTCTATAATTTCATGAACATGTCCAACATAACTGATATTGTTTAAAAGAGCATTTTTTTTTTTTTTTGTGAACATGTCTTTTAACAGAAGTGAAAACAGCTCTGACTTGAAGTAGCTGAAAATAAGAAAGAGAGAGAAAGAAAGAGGGGTGCAAATTAATCATGTCTGGATTTTTTTTTTTTTTTTTTTTTTTTTTACATTTTGAGAAATATTTAGTTGAAAAGAAGAGTTTTTGAGGGAAATCTCTCTTCAATTATGTACTTTTTAGTATCCTCAATTACATGCATATTTTAAACATCTGTATAGCATGTACATGTGAAGACATTTGCAATTCGGAAGCACAACAGCGCCATCTTCTGGATAATACAATGCAGCACCATTCATAAAGAACAGAAAATGTTGCAGAAAATCATGATGTTGTTGTGATTTCCATGATTTAAAAATAATATGAAATCTCAAGTTTATATATTCTTTAATGATTTTTAAATCAGGAATAGTTCACCATAAAAAAGTTTTTTTCATAGTTTGCTTACTGACATCATTTACTCACCTTTATATCATGTCAAACCTGTGAAAGGAGTGATTTTGTAGAATGTTTTGGCTAGTTTTTAATAAAAGTCAATGGAAATGGGGCAGTCAAGCCAGAATTTTCATTTTTGGTGAACTATCCCTTTAAGTCAAAATGTGTGAAATGCCATCTGTACTGAAGCAGATTTATTAAATAATTTAATTTGATTGATGACATGCAGCAGAAACTGACAAAATTAGCAATAGACCTTAAAAAGACATTAGAATTAGTCAAACTGCAGCTTTTTTTCCCCTCACACAGTTATTCCAGTGTAGAAAATGCAGTTTAGTGATGCTCAACATTCATATTCAGAGTAGAAACATATTGGATACGTCCTCTAAAAATAGCTTGTGACGAGTTTCTTTTGATGGTTTATTTATCTGTGAGAACTACCAACATTAAAACGCCAACTTAAATTGGCTTAATGGATGTAAATGGATAAAGTGATGATATATTGCTGAAAATAACCTCATAATGGGACTAGAGTGCACAAAATCACATTATAACACTGAAATGCTACTTAAACAGTCATTGAAGTCTGATTGATTTAATGGAGTGTCATATCGCTTGCAGAGTCAGTCATCTGACCACACACACACACACACACACACACATGAATATCCCAACAAAAATAATGGCTCTGGAAAATAGTGAAAGCATCAAGCATGGAATCCTATTTGCACATTTTATTTCTCTTTAGGGGTCTTTCTCGATCATCTCCATTCTATTCCACCCAACTGGGATGCTTCCTTCAAATAATAGAAGTCATAATAAAGAGCGTATTGTTCTCTTTTGCTCAGTTCAGTGGAGCTGATATCCACCATGATGGCACACAGTGCTGGATTAATGGAGTGTGGTTGATGGATGGTACATTGCGGCGTACTACAGTCAATGACAGTCTCACGGCAATGCAGGAGATGAAAGGTAGAGATTTAGACTAACGGTATCTGGTATTAAAGGAATAGTCCACTCTAAAATCAAATCTGATTTGTGCACATATATTCAAACTGCATAAAAATAAGTGCGAGAATGTCAGAATATCTCTGCTATAAAATATATCTTGATGTTTATGGCTTTTGTCAGAGAGGACAGAAGGCTGTGATGGACTCAATAGACTGACTTAGATGTTAAAAGATATTCAGTGCAGTCAGAAAAAAAGGTACAAAAGCTGTCACTGGTGCAGAACCCTTTCAAAAGGAACACCTTTGTACCATATTAGTACCTCAAAGGTACATATTGGTACCAAAAGTATACCTAAATGGTACATATTAGAACCTTTTGAAAGGGCACCGCCCCAGTGACACCTTTTGTAAGTTTTTTTCTGAGAGTGTGAGATAGACTGTAGTATGTGACCTTTAGCACAAATCAACGCAAGACTGGAACAGGATTATGAAAAGGTCATGGAGAGATAGACACTCCAGGTGAGAAAGGAAAAGGAAACTATGGGATTGAGAAAATAAAATCAAAAGAAATTTATTATTTAAAGAAATATATATATACATACAAGGATATGTGACACCGACTGGAGTAATGATGATGAAAATTCAGCTTTGCATCACAGGAATAAATTACACTTTAAATATATTTTCAAACAGAACACATTTATTTTAAATAATAAAAATATTTCACAATATTACTGTTTTTACTGTATTTTTCATCAAAAAAAATTTAGCCTTGGTGAGCATAAGATACTTCTTTCAAAAATAAATAAATAAATTATATATATATATATATATATGTATATGTATATTTGAAAGAGTAGTGTATATATATATATATATATATATACATACACTAGAATTATTTTAGAATTATACCTCAGAATTATTTATTTTTGTTTATTTATTTTTAATTTTTCAATTATAATTATATAAAATATTGCAACACATACAGTGCCCTCCACAATTATTGGCACCCTTAGTAAATATGAGCAAAGGCGGCTGTGAAAATAAATCTGCATTGTTCATCCTTTTGATCTTTCATTCAAAAAAATTCACAAAATTCTAACCTTTCATTGAAGTGAAACAATTGAAAATGGGGGGAAAACTCATTATGAAATAAATGTTTCTCTCTAGTTCACGTTGGCCACAATTATTGGCACCCAATTATTGCAACATCCTTTTCCCAAGATAACAGCTCTGAGTGTTCTTCTAAAATGCCTGATGAGTTTGGAGAACACCTGACAAGAGATCAGAGACCATTCCTTCATACAGAATCTCTCCAGATCCTTCAGATTCCCAGCTCCATGTTGGTGCTTCTTCTCTTCAGTTCACTCCACTCATTTTCTTTAGGGTTCAGGTCAGGGGACTGGGATGGCCATGGCAGAAGCTTCATTTTGTGCTCAGTGACACATTTTTGTGTTGGTTTTGATGTTTGTTTTAGATCATTGTCCCAATGGAAGATCCAATCACGGCCCATTATAAGATTTCTAGCAGAAGCGGTCAGGTTTTGATTTTTATCTGTTAGTATTTGATAGAATCCATGATGCCATGTATCTGAACAAGATGTCCAGGACCTCCAGCAGAAAAACAGGCCCACAACATTAAAGATCCAGCAGTATATTTAACCGTGGGCATGGGGTACTTTTTATCCATGTGTGCACCAATCCCATCTGGTGGGTTTGCTGCCAAAAAGCTCTTTTTTTAGTTTCATCTGACCATAGAACCAGGTCCCTTTTAAAGTTCCAGTCTGGTCTGACAACTGAATATGCTGGAGATTGTTTCTGGATGAGAGCAGAGGATTTTTCTTGAAACCCTCCCGAACAACTTGTGGGGATGTAGGTGCTGTTTGATCATTTTTTTTAGGCTTTCTGAGACTCAAGACTCAACTAATCTCTGCAATTGTCCAGCTGTGATCCTTGCAGAGTCTTTGTCCACTCAAACTTTCCTCCTCACCACGCATTTAGGATTTAGCATTTGATTTAGACACACGTCCTCTTCCAGGCAGATTTCTACCATTTTTAGTTGATTGGAACTTCTTAATTATTGCCCTGATAGTGGAAATGGGGATTTTCAATGCGTTAGCTTTTTTCTTATAGCCATTTTCTATTTTGTGAAGCTCAACAATCTTTTGCTGCACATCAGAACTATATTCTTTGGTTTTTCTCATTGATTAAGGGAATTTGGCCTTTGTATTTCCTCATGTTTATACTCCTGTGGAACAGGAAGTCATGGCTGGACAATTTCATGTTCATGATCACCCTGGTGTGCTTAAAAAATGTAAATATGAATGGGAATATACTTCAGAGATATTTTACTCATAAGAATTTCTAGGGGTGCCAATAATTGTGGCCAACATGTATTGGAGAAAAACATTTATTTCATAATGAGTTTTCCCCCCACTTTCAATTGTTTTACTTCAATGAAAGGTTAGAATTTTGTGAATTTTTTGAATGAAAGAGCAAAAGGATGAACAATGCAGATTTATTTTCACAGCCACCTTTGCTCATATTTACTAAGGGTGCCAATATTTGTGGAGGGCACTGTAATTTATAAAAAATATTTCATTTAATATATTATATTATTTGTAAACGCACTTGCACTTCTTGTGTCCAACATCACACTCTTGTTTCAACCCAAATTTGAGTCAAATATGGACAAAACCAACTGTTTGGTTAAAAAATGAATTAAAAAAAATAACCCAACGGCTGAGTTTATCAATATTTGACCCAAATTTGGGTTGAGTGCAACAACAACAAACATACAAACAAGAAAAATATTATTTAAGCAAAATTTCTCTTTTTTGCCTTTTGATTTTGCAGTGAAATATGACTTGGACTCTTTCTTTTTGTAAGAATTACCCAAAAAGAAAAGGATGAAGGCAGCGCTGTTCCACATGAGTGAGTCTGTTCTCTGATTCCAGCTTCCTGCATGAGCCATAACACACTAGTCTCGTCTCATCCTGATTATGAGCTGGTCTGGGGTCAGTGCACTCATGGACCCAAATTCTCTGCTAATCTAATTCTGAGAACAGGCCGATCTGAAGCCTGTCAGAAATTCAGACGTGGTCTTCCTCCTGCTGTGAAATGGGAAGGTGCTTTTGAAGATAAGAGGGATTAGAGATGGTGGGAATGGTTTTACAGTCTTCATTCACTAAGTTAATCTCGGGGAGATTACGCAGAAAATTGAGAGAGGTTTTACCCTTTTCTGATATATATGAATCCAATTCATGTTGCAGGCTCAGTATTAAGGTCAAAATCACAATCAGACAGATAAATAAGATGTTACTTCAGAGATTATGTATGTAAACAAAGCCCTAGTTGATGAGCTGGACAGCCTGCTTCAAGACAGAAGCCAATTTTGATCTACTGCTCTAATTCCAATATCAACCACAAGGTGGTGCTCTAAGATCATTATGAACCAGTACTGCTTGGAAATGAGCATCAAATTCAGATCTGAAAGCGTTTCAGATGTCTGCAACACAATTCCACAAAGAAATTATTGGTTAATACAATCTGATTTAGTCTCCATCAAGAGTTATTCATCCTATCTAGAGACTAAATTACATGTGACAGCAGAATTGGGAGATGAGAATGGGGAGGAATATAGATTCATTTTCTTGGAAGTGCATAAATCCAGCAGGAGCTCATAATAATAATGTCACCGTTAGATCAGGTCAAGGGTCAGTTTGTTTAACACTCTAGACCAGCGCTGCTTCAATAATGTAAAGTAAGGACGTTGAATATAAATTTCATTTTACAGTGTAACTTCTTTTTTATTCTCATGACAATGAAGGTCTTGATGTGATTTCACTTGACACGTCTTGCCCCTGAACGCTCTGTAAGAATAATAGACACTCCAGTCTGCTATAATTTAGCTCAGACGTTGCTCAGATTTTTCATATCTTACTAGACTTAAAGGGATAGTTCACCCAAAAATGAAAATTCTGTCATCATTTACTCATCCTCATGTTGTTCCAAGCCTGTATGAGTTTCTTTCTTCTGTTGAACACAAAAGAACATATTTTGAAGAATGTTAATAATAAACAGTTGACGTAGTCATTGACTTCCATAGTATTTTTTTTTCCTACTATGGAAGTCAATGGCTACCTTCAACTGTTTGATTGACATTGATGACAGAATTTTCATTGTTGGGTGAACTATCCCTATCAGCTCCATCATAGATGTTTCTACTTGTATATTCATGTTTTTTGTAAAAACAACAAAAAAGTGACAGTAAAGATGTTTACAAAATGATATTTCAAATAAATGTTCTTTCTATTCAAAGAATCCTGAAAAAAGTATCAGTTTCCACAAAAATATGAAGGAGCACAACTGTTTTTCACAATCTCTATTAAAAAAAAACCTTCAAAATGATGTATGATTTTTTGGAATCCGACAAAAAAATCGACTGAAAATTGAAGTTGATAGAGTCAGCAAAGTTAATTTTGAGAAAAATCGAGTTAAAGTTTTCTGAAGGTTCCAAAACAAAATCATCTAGCAACCATACCTTAAAATCCCCGTTAATAACACCTAATTTGGCACACACCTCGTCAAAACCAAATATCTATAGGAAAATATATGTATTCAACTTTTCAATATTTTATTTCAATATTTAGTAGTACTGTAATTCTGTATATGTGTAGGCCTATATCGGGATCGGGCGCTTTCTGAAGGCTGATTGAGGCCAAAGAAAGACGGTTATGAATGGGAGAAACTGCAAAGCGCAATATGGCGGAATACGTCCCGCCTTCTAAGTAAAAGAGCCAATCGCTGATTGATAAAGTCATTGCGTCACTGCAGCTGCCGTTAGAGGCTCCGGTTCCCATAGAAACCTGAGACTCGCGCATAGGACGGCACATGCGCATTGGCGCGTCTAGCCTGAAAGAAAAGCTTTTTTAATGCTATTTTAGCACAAGAAACAACATTTATGCGACGGTTCATGTCAGATTTTGTTGCTGATTTGAAATATGTAATTTAATTGGAAGCAGTTTTTGAGATTTAAGAATTCCCCCATTCAAATAGATAGGACTTGGTCTTGGATGTCCGAAATAGCTGCCCGGAGGTGTTGCAAATATGGCCGCCGAGTAAACATACTTTCTTGAAAGGGACTTTGTTGAGGCGTCGAGCGCTTCGGATCTGTCAGTAGGCGCGAGTAAGATCGATTTGTTTACATAAGCATGAGTTTGAAAATCACATTTCATTGGTTCAGACTCATGTCATCGAAAATTCGCTATGAATATTCACAGAGTTGGAATGCTGCGCTTTAAAACGATAACAAACTTGGACTAATGAGGAAGTTGCTGAGGGGAAGCGCGAGTGCTGAAGCGAGCAGAGAAAAACGGCATTTTTCAAAGACAAACTGACAAAGGAAAGGTACTCCTCTCAGAAAGCATACAAATAAAGATACTTCTATATGTTTGAATTGCTATTTGAAGCATTTGCATCGCTAGATGAGGGCCTAATAAACAAATTTTTGTGAAAACCTCAAATTCAACCAATATCGATATTTTTGACTTGTTTTGCCTGTAGCTTATAATTAGCCAGTGCGCATTCCAACTCATTTTGGCAGCACGGGTCACATATATCTTTCAGCATTTCTGCATGTTTAAATAAGATAAATAGATTTTATCCAACACAACTACTTGCTAATACAGTCCATTTTCTCTTCGAATCTTGTTACTCATTTATTTCCATGCGAAACGTCGATAGTTCAAGATCAATCCGCCCATCCCTAGTGTAAAAGTCTTTATTTGTTCTTCACTTAATCTTAGTGCTGTCTAAATGAAACAATTGCGATATCAAAGAGATCTAATTAGTGATTTCCCTTTCCTAGCCTCCAAATCGCTACTCTAACTGCAGGTAAAGACTCCTGGATCAACCTTGGGATAAGTGTTTTGCTCAGGGCCACTGCAGTGACAGGACAGCAATGGGATTTGAGTAACTCTCGGTCGCCCCTACTTGAGATTGCACCTGGAACCCGAGGCAAATCACACATTACTCTACTTGACTCTCTCTATTGAGAGCCAGAGGAAGCAGGAGGTTGGACGAATTTCTCATTTGACATTATATATTTGCAGTAAACTTCCCCAGTCTTGTCTCCCTCTGGCTTCTCCTATATCCTTCCTCCTCCCCATAACTTTTCTCCTTTTAAATGGAACATCTTTTGTAGTTCCTTCAGGCTTCAGCAGGAGATCAAAGAGCTTTATGGCAGCATCACGGCAAACTGCGGCATAAACATTGTTGATGCAATGCTAATGGTTGTCAAGGCCACAGCAGTCATGAACTTCATGCGAACAAATGTACTTTTTTTCCATTTTATTTTTATGATTAGTAGGAGGCAAAAATCTCTCTTAGGTCCAAGAATATATGTCAGATTCCTTCTGATGTGCCCCGCGAATGACCCGATTCCTCCGCAGTACTTAGAGGGTAGGAGTCATTACAGTCAGTGCTCTGATTAAAGGGCTGTACTTTCACGTAACAGGCCGTACGAGCGATCTGTGCGCGTTTAATACACTTCAGGTTGGTGAAGAAGTGTGAGTCAGCCTGTTCGCCTGGAGATAAAGGTCAGGTGTTGTCACTTCATGGAAACTAAGATGTTGTGTGTTTGAGTGTAAAGAGCAGATCCTTTAAAAGGTCTCACAGGGTTTCATGTGCTCATCGGCCCAGCTGACATCTCCATTAAACCAATGCATTTAGGATGTAAGTTCACTTTCTGTCCCCTCATCACATTTAGAGGTCCCCTGTCATGGATGAGTGTGAGGAAGATGATGTGAATGGGAAAGGATCAGAATTTGTCATACACTTATAAGAAAAAGAAGGTAAAAAAACACAGCCTAAAATCTTTGACCCATATACCATTAAAAAGTTTGGGGTTTTTAAAAGAAATTAACACTTTTCAGCAGGATGCATTAAAGGGATAGTTCACCCAAAAATGAAAATTACCCCATGATTTACTCACCCTCAAGCCATCTTAGGTTTATATGACTTTCTGATGAACACAATCGGAGTTATATCAAATAATGTCCTGGCTCTTCCAAGCTTTATAATGGTAGTGAATGGAGGATGAGATTTTGAAGCCCAAAAAAGTGCATACATCCATCATAAAAGATATCTACACGGCTCATCTACTATATATATCTACTATAATCTCATAATCTCATTGATTAAATACAATAAAATTAGCCTATTCCATGAATTCAATATTCTATGAACCGAAAGGGGATTGTACACATTTATACTTCTCTAAAGTTGTTAATATATCAAATGTAACATTTTAGATTCTGTCAATGTTAATAATTTACATTTTAGTGTCTATAAAAATGTATCACATATACTGATAAAAACCAACAGTGATGACATAACGTTACCTTTGTTCACAGCCAAACCTTGAGACCTTGTTTGAAACGTATTCATTCACTTTCCATTCAATTCATCAGTTTCACAAAACTCCTTCTGCTCTTGTTGTGTACAGGACAATCACACAAACTTATATATTCATACAGTACTGTGTTGAAAAATATCTTATCTGATTGCTTTTTTCCCCTGCTTTTGTACTCTGTGCCACTCAAACATCTGATAGTGTCATTCAAATACATAATAATATCTGAGGATAACTGAGGCTTTACAGAATCCTGTGAGACTGGATTGAAAGATGAAGATGGGGCTGTGAGGATGAGGATGTAAAGATGTGAGGATTTGAGGACCAGGGAGAAATCCAGAAGTCTTTGGCGGGGTTTTGAATTGCATTAATATTCATTTGGTTATCATTAAATCATACTGATTTAAAACGTACATCCTTCGGCTGTCGAGGCAGTCAGATCTCTGATTCATGTTTGCATTAAAGGGCACTTTGAAGTGTGTTTGACATGAGCTGCATGGAATTTTAATGGGTGTTTTTAAACTGGATTGACTTCCTGGATTTACTGCAACTCCTTGCTGTAGCTTCGTCTGAAAGTCAAAAAACTAGAGGGCAACGTTACAAGAGTCGAACTCAAGCTGGACTTAAAGCATGAGAACAGGAATGAAATAGAGGCCTAAAACATTACACTCCACAGTAACTAAAGACATACACTTTTATCAACATCATCCTCAGCTCTTTTAGATCAATGCTTCTCAACTGGGTTTGCCTCAGGATCCAGATGGCGACCCAACACAATACCAATTTGACATAAAAAGTACACAAAAACTACATCCAAGTTAATTTTATTTCAATAATTTGTCAGTAAGACCAGGAATTTTGAATTCATTTTTATTTGTCATAGTCAATACACACAAGTCAAAATCTTACTGATGTAAAAGTGCCAGATTTAGGGTGAATGGTGGTTGATGTCAATGCAGGTAGATTTCCAATTAAAACACAAACACACACTACTGTTCAAATGTTGGGTCGATCTGGAGCGATTCTGATATTTTCCGATGTATCGAGATTCTATCTCGAATCGATTCTGGGCTTAGTTTTTAACAGCAGATGGCACTACGTGCTTTAGAAACACCCGTACTCTGCTTGGTTCCAATTCCTTTACACACACCACTTAAACCTAAAATAATCATTCATAAAGTTCGAAAAGGTTAGAGCAAATTACGAGGGTGTTCGCAGTGGGCTGTTTACATTAATCTCGCGTCATAAAAGTATTCTGAGCTGAGGTGCAAGTATATTTAACCACTTACATGACTCATCCAGGGTTGCCAGGTTTTCACAACAAAACCCACCCAATTGCTACTCAAAACAAGCCCAAAACTAGCACAATTGCGTTTCAGGGGGGGTCCCCCAGTAAAAAACGTGTTCCGGGGGGTAAAATCTGCATTTTTGGCAGGGTTCCCCTGGTAAAATTTGCATTCCAGGGGCTAAATATCATGTTATTTGGGGTCGCTTCAAACCGCTGACATGAAAAACAACCCGCGGCAACAGTGTTAAAGTAGCCCAATTCTGCGGGAAAACTGCAGACTTGGCAACACTGGACTCATCCGAATGCATGATCGCTGTCCAGCACTCTTCTTCGTGAGCATTTAAGTGTGGGGTTAAAAACTAGCCTAGAGCGCCATCTGCTGTTAAAACTAAGCTCAGAATCAATTCGAGATAGAAAATTTATCATTGTATCGAGAATCGATTATTGTCCCAGCCCTAGTCAGTACGATTTTTTTTCATGTTTTGAAGAGTTGTGTCACGTGATCCTTCATATTAATATGCTGATTTGGTGCTCAAGTAAAACTTATTATTATTATCAATGTTGAAAACAGTTTTGCTGCCTAATGTGTTAATAGAAACTGTGATTCCAGGATTCTTTGATGAAAATAAAGTTCAAAACAGCAGCATTTATATGAAATATAAATCTTTTGTAACAGTATAAATGTTTACTGTCACTTTTGACCAATTTAATGCATCTTTGCTGAATAAAATTATTAATTACTTTCTGAGCCCTTACTTTATAGGCCTATTAAAGGTACACTATGTAACTTTTTTGTTCAGAATTTACAAACTGTATATAATGAGCAAGTATACATCACAAATCCATCTTCCAAACCATGTTTGAAAGAAGTAGCCCCAGTCACAGTGATCTTCTGCAAGACACATGCAGTTTTGTTTAACCGCTAGAGCGCCAAAAGTTACATAGTGTACCTTTAAGAAAGAGGTCCATTTTGATTACATATTGACTTTAAAATCCAACATGAACCGCATGCATACAAATATTTTGTATTTTCTATTCTTGCACTGTTTATGGTTTCCGGGTATGTTATAGGTAACATCAGGTAACGGAAGAATTTGCACCAAAATACCAAAGAGTTTGACTGACCTCAACAAAAGCAAAGCATTTTCACCTCCCATTTAAAAGCCTGTTTGTTTTGCTACCATATCTATGTGCAATTATATGGTGAATAACATTTTTTATTTGCAATTAACATTGTTTTCCCTGCTGAATGTGAACCTATAAGAAAGAATTTGTGACTCGCTAGTTGAGAACGACACATTGTTTTCATCTGAAAGCAGAATAAAGTCTTGATGTGAGATTATCTGATGAAAACAATGAGAATTGCTATAAATAAAGCCCAGGCTGACTACGATTGCCACGGCATTTGAAGGAGCCATCTGAATATATACAAAAGGTGGCCGCAAATAAATGCCGAAATGCTCTCCGCCTCAGGGCACCCTGTGAGGCTTATGCATAATCGTCAGTTGTGTTGAGATATGTCTGAATGCATGCCACCGATTGTGTCATAATAATGCCGGTTGTCGTCTGTCTTACCTCTTTTCTTCTCTTACAGATATTATTATCAATTAATGAGCATGTTCTGTACGATTTCGAGCCCTGCCCGTCGCAAGATAACGGCCACATTGTATCTGGCACAAACACATTTTATTATCTAGTTTCCGACTGGAGCAGTGGGAATGAAAACCTCACCTTTCTTTATTTCACACACACTCATACACACACACACTGATATTTACCCATGGATTTTCTGGCTCTGAGAAAGCTCGGCCAGTCTCAGACGAGGGGAAAAAACGCACAGCATCAAAACAAACAGAGGGCTCAAGCTGATTCATTTTAATAGAAATGAAAGGCCTCACGTCCAAAACCGGCCTCTGTGTACAAACTCGCCATGTTTGTTTTCACTAAACCCGACACTTAGGAATTCTGTTGTGTTCCTTTTATTGCATGGCATGGCACAGCGACATTGTTTACAGGGCACAGGATGCAAACCACAAATACACACATCTTTAGCTCTGTAGATGCCTTGCTCGAATCAAATGAAGTTTTACTTTACTTGATGTGGTTCTTTTATAAGAAAATACATAAAACACACAGACATATTGGATAAATGGCCCATTTATAATTAGATTGAACTACTGTATTGTTAGTTTTATATATTTTGAAATGTAATTTATTTCTGTGATGCAAAGCTGAATTTTCAGCATCATTACTCCAGTCTTCAGTGTCACATGATCCTTCAGAAATCATTCCAATATGCTGATTTGCTGCTCGGGAACATTTATTATTATTATCAATGCTGAAAACAGTTCTGCTTAATAAAATAAATAATTAAAGGATTATTTGATGAATGGAAAGTTCAAGCGAACAACATTTATTTGAAATGGAAATCTTTTGTAACATTATAAATGTCTTTACTTTCACTTTTGATCAATTTAATGTGTCCTTGCTGAATGATAGTATTCATTTCTTAAAGGGGACCCATTATGCCCTTTTTTAAAGTCTAAGGAACGAAATAATGAAATTAAATAATTCCCGCCTTCACTGTAAAAATTTATTTTCATGATTTGTTATCACAACATTTTTTTATTTTGTCAAATCAACTTAAATAATTAATGTAGTTCAGATAACATAATATTTTGAGTTTCTGTTGATTAAACCTTCATTGTATTAACTGTAATTAATTTAATGCAACCAGGTAACTTACTTTTTTAAGTTAAACCAACAATTCTTTTTAAGTGTAAAGCATACACAAAAAAAGAAGCCTGGTTGAGTTGTGTTGAAACACATGGTTATGGTACGGGGTGTGACATTTCCAAAGCACGCTCAAAGCGGTTGACCAGTCACAACACACTGGTCCAGCCGACCAATTAGAGCACATTGCACTTTTCGGAAGGAGGGGCTTCATAGAGACAGAAACTAAACAGAACGTTACTGACAGACTGGGAAAAGAGGTGCTGCAATAATGTAAAATATGTGAATTTTTTTTTTTTTTTTTTTTACATTCAAGCATTAAAACCTATTCTAGTAGCCCCCCCCCCCAAAAAAAAACAAAACAAAACAAAAAAAACACTACAATCGAGATTTCAGTGAGTTCAGAAACAGTGCTTACTGAGAGAATAACTCAATTTGGAGTGGACTTTTGTGACCTCATGTTCAAAAAGCAACATTACACACTAAAGAAAGTTGAAAATGTAAAAAAGCATAATAGAACCCCTTTTAAAAAATTAATATTGACTTTTCAACGGTAATGTATATGCAATGCTGCCGTAGAACTTGGTCTAAATGAGGTTTCTTAGAAGGCAGCATAATGTTATACTATGATGCTTTGAAATGCTGTCTAGGTAGGCAGCTCACTATGTTTTGGAACAGAGCTCTTGTCTTCTATTTGGTTGGCATTTGTGTCTATAGGCATGTGAAACCTGTCAGTTGGTTCTGTTTAATTTGGGTAATTCTGTAGACATCACTGTCCAGAAAAAAAACCCGCCGAGAGGGTTCGCATGCCAAAATACGCTCATTACACACTGGGCCAGAGCTTCGGCGTGGGCAAAGTGAAATGGATTATCTGAGCGCACTGTTAGGACAAACAGCTCTAATTCTTTGATTACAAATTAGGATTCATGTGTGAGGAAATTCCAAGCTGTAAATCAAAGCTGTGAATGGAAAATCCTCAAGTGCATGACTGTCTGGTGTTTTCTTTCAAAGAAAAATTTGCATACGGGTAAATGTCACGAAAACAAGTGCGGGTCACTATTCACCAGAAAATCTAAACTGAGTAATGTTGTGCATTAAAATATGAAGCATTTTTTTGCATTGCAACTTTAATTTTATGACAATATAGAACATTTTCCTCCACCTTCTAATTACTGTAATGAATATACAGATGGTTCACTTTTCATTTTCTCATTACTGTAACAGCATTTTCTTATATTACATTAATAAAATGACTGCAATACAATTTTTTATTTATGTCAGCATAAAGGGAACAAAATTAATACATGTTTATCAAATTATAATTTGAATAACTATATGGATATTATGCTAATGAGAATTGGAGGCAAAATGTGCTTAACTGTCATAAAAATAATATCACATGGTCTTAAATGTAATTTAATGCAATTTTATACATTTATTTGAACAAACAAACTAGCAAACAATCACACATACAAATAAATTGTATATATTCACCATAAATAAATAAATAAATGCTGTTATTTTAACTTTCTATTCATCAAAGACAAAAGACATCAAAGACTGATAATAAGAACCAATTATTAATAATTGAGCACCAAATCAGAATATAGACCCTTTTCACATTTCCGGGTTTCTCAGAAGCGGAAGTCGTCATAGTTGGGTAAAATTCTATAGTGGTGAATGAGGGAATACATTAAATATATTTTTTGTGTTTCCACTTGCTCAAACAGCAAAAGAAAAACTCCACAATAGTGTTTTCACAACTTTCAAAAAGAGGAAAAAAATAGAAAGTGATTGATAACGGCAGTCAGAAGAGAGAAAGATGTCATTTTTACTGTCACTCCCATAGCTGCCGTATTAGAAACACCCTCACAGCAGCGTTAACTAGATTTTTGTAATTTGATGCAAAGGTAATATAATACTAAGTATAGTGTTATAAATGTACCTACGTTTTGCATGTGTATGGATACTGACAAATTCAATTTCACTATGGTTTATGTATGTATGTATGCATGCTGTATCTTATATAAAACCTGTTCAACAATGTTGAGAGAGTGCATCAGGGATTAATATCCTGCATATGAATGAGATACCAATCCTTGAACGAGAACGGAGCTGGATTTCAATTACATTTTCATCCCTGTTGCAATTTAATGTTCGTGAAGCAGGTCTGAGTGACCTTGTGTAATCAAAACTGGAATAACACAATCACACTCAGATTTCAGCAATACCACAAACAGAGCAGATATTTATCCCGCTTTCCTCTCGATTATGTATGATAGCGTGACCATGTCTGATAGCAGACCGCAGCATAAGCCAGTGGGCCACAAATCACAGCCAATGGGACGTCAGATGAGAACACTATTTGCGCAGCAGTCACCTCGGTCTGCTTATAATGAGCTCACAAACAAACACACACATGCAGACACACTCGATCATTCAGGATGCATTGCGATCGCTCACAAGGTCAATGAGTGGTGAAGACAGATAGACGTCTGGAAGACTGTTGGAGCTAAGTGTCTCCCGCAGCAGATAGACGTCAGATAGCACAGAATGATGGCAGCTGGAGTATGAGATCTGCTCTGTGGTAATAAATGATTAGAGATATTTTGTCCTCTTTCTGTCTCTCAACACTTCTCATACATAGACTTTCCTAGAAATCGAGAGAATACAATTTTGTTCATGAAGACACAAGGGCTTTTTACACTGCATGTCGCTCTAAACCCGGCTTTTAACGCCAGATAAATAGAGCTTTTTTGCAGCGATGCCATTTTTGGCTAATCAAATATCCATATAGTGAAAAGAACCATTAAAAGAACCAATTTTTCTTAGTTTGAAGAACATTTTAATAATCTAAAGAACCTTTTTGCACTATAAAGAACCTTTTGTGGATGTTGAAGGTTCTTCATGAAACCATTAATGCCAATAAAGAACAGTATTATCACAGGAATACATATTTATATAATTATACCATTTACTGTTGCCAAGCATGTAGTAACTTGCCAACAAAGCAACTTTATCACTGTGTTAAAATGGCTTTGAACACATCTCATCCAGTCAGAATCAGGTTAGAGGTGGAACACAAGAATTTTGGAACCAAATAAATGGGTCACAGACCAAAACAGGTTGAGAACACTTAAGGGAGAAGGGATGCTAAGAAAATGGAAGAGTAAAGGAAAAGTGAAAAGATGTAAGATATTGACCTCTCCTGGCTCCATGCGTCTGGCCTTTATAGTTGCTTTCTTGCCGTGGTGATTATTTTCAATGCGTTATCGGCCCTTTCCTGTGTATCTCAATGCGGCAAACGTTGACTGAGTGCTGGATTTCTGTCGCTGTAATGCCGTTAACATGGATTTTTTCATCTGATTCGTGCACTCAATGGCGTCTCGAGGACCGATCCGCCTCCTTTAACCCTGAGTTCGATCCAACTAATGTCTCAGCGATGAACCTGTACTGTAAATCCAATCAATGATGGATTCTTCAGGCATCTGTCATCTACAGATACAAACATGATCTATTGAAATATTTTAAATGATGTTTCAAGGATGTAGGTTTGGTTCTAACACTGGTTCGTTTCATCTACACATCAGTTAAAAAAACAAAACAAAAAATGAATAAATAAATTAATTTAAAAATTATATGTATTTATACAACAGTTCTTTCTGGTTCTCGAATCTGATTGGCTGAGAGCTGTGTGATATTCATGTGATAACAGCACTCCTACCTTTTCACCGTTTGTATCACTCCGTTTGAAGCGACTGTCATGGCGGCCGAACAAATATGTGACTCATATTTAATCATAACGCCTATTTTACAATTTGTTTAGACATTTTTGGAGATGTGAGCTCCAGGCCATCAGCGGCTGTTCAGTGCTCGTGTACCCGCTGAGAACAGCTGCATCTCAGCCGGTGCTTCGAGGATTTGCCACTGGCTCTTATAGTGGTTAAACATGAGATATAATTCATTTGGGGTACATAAAATGGGCAAACTTTGGTCTTATTGATCTATTACTTGTTCCTGAGCAAATCAAATTGGGCTAGTTAAATTTAATAATTTAATATTAAGGCTATATTTAACTTACATCCTGTAGAGCACTGCTTGTGTACGTTTGACTGAATTGTACAATTGTGTTTATTTCCGATTGTCATTTATAATGGATATTGTTGTTAATTTAAATATTGTTGTTCTAGAAATATTATTTTATATAAATAATATGTTGTCTTTGGTATTGAGAAAGGGTCCATTAGTGCGTAATATGGATTGAGTAAAAGTTACATTAATACGCCTATAGATGGCAGCAAACTTTACGAGTGAATCACGACTAGAGACTTTTAAATTGAAAGGGACTTTTGTACACAAAGGACGTTGTTTTAGCGCTGTTATGTTGTGTATACATATATATATAATGTTTATAATATATCATTTTAATAGATTTTAAAATGTGATTTATTCCTTTGATGGCAAAGCTGGATTTTCAGCATCATTATTCCAGTCTTCAGTGTCACATGATCCTTCAGAAATCATTCTAAGATGCTGATTGGCTGCTCAAGAAACATTTCTTATTATTATCATATTAATGTAGAACACAGTTGCGCTGCTTAATATGTTTAAGCAAACCATGATACATTTTTTCAGGATTCGTTTTGAATATAAAGTTCAAAAGAACAGCATTTATTTGAAATATAAATCTTTTTGTATTATTATCTTACTGACTCTGCTTCTATGCATAAACCTCACAGAAAACAAGAGAGAGAGAGAGAAAAAAAACTTCAAGAAAGTATATTCAATAGTCAGGCAGGAACATGTCCCTACTGTCCATACTCAAATCTGTACCCATGCGGTACTTCATGCATGTGTATGAATTCCTAGCTCAAAATTAGTGCAACATCTCCAATTCCCACCACGTCAGAGAACCAAACATGTCATAAACTCTGATTAGTCAAGGACTGCTGAAACCTTGAGCATGTAAGATGAGCTTCATATCACGGGTGTGCTGTAGATATTCGTAAGCAGACGTTTTCTATCCCGGGGCCGTGCTAACTGTCTCCTACAGGTGCTTCTCTCTGGAGATGTCATTAGCAACCCAAGTCTGACTGTAGCTGCGGGCGTGAGATTCTTTGTAGTCAACTAAGCAGTACAGCATCCTCAACACCACATCCAGGGAACACATGCTCTGGCTTGCGGTACCGATCGAGAATTTCTGCAGCCCTGAGGCTCCTCATCCATCACTGCAGCTCATCAGCCTTCAGAAACTAGAGCCAGGAAGCACACGCTGGTCTGATACGTTCTTTACCGGCGTGGCGGCACTAAGGTGTACGCTCCTAAAAACCATGGTTGAAATTAGAAACAAAAAGGCCAGGGCTTAGATTAAGCCAGGATTAGGTCTTAGTTCAACTGGGATATTTAAGTAGCTTTTATAAACATGCCTTTGAAAAAAAACATTATGATGACCAAAAATGGATAACAATAGCCGCTTTTCCACTGTCAGGCCAGTGCGAGCCAGGGCTTTCAGCGGGCCAGGCTATAGGCTAATAGCCCTGGACTTGTAGCACCGAGCCCAAAATCACGCTGCATTTCCACCGTCGGGCCAGAAGCTCCACAGCGCTTCACTAAAACCCGCCCGTAACACGCCTCTCTGGAACAACGTCACACAAACCCGTCATTTCACAAACAAATGGAAGTTTTATCAGAAAAATAATCAGAAAGAAATCACTGGAAACTAGCGAGATCGTAAAGTGAACATAATAAAAGCAGGCGTTTTTTGGCATTTTGTTGTTTACTTAAAGATTTAAAAACCCAAGCATCGATGTTTTACCAAACAAATTGATCATAATGAATTAATTTGTGTCAAGATTAAACATTAGTCACAGAAATAAGGTATTTACTGTTATTTCACAAAAGAAAGAGGACACACGCACTTATTCAGTCGCGTCTGTTTCTGTTTATTTGTAGTCATAGGACAGTATGTTTACATCACATTTACAAAGAATAATAATTTCTACAAATTTTCCACCAAAAATACGACCTGAGGAGCTTTAGCACTCTCTCCGGTGACAGTCCCAACAGTTATATTTTCAGTCTGAGAAAGGAATCCCGAAAAACTGGAGTTGCTTTATTTTATGAAATATGCGGAGCTAAATATGGATATCAGACAGTCCGTTAAGAGATGAGATGTGCTGACAGATAAAATAAATACATGATTGTGATAGCCTACGTATATGATTTGTATGATTTCTTCAAGCCGTCGTATTTACCATGTTTACTATGGTAATAGCACGCATAGTCTTGGTGATCAGAATCCACATTGGATCACAAACAGAAGTTATTTCAAACACTTGCTGCTGTCTGAAAGTGAGTTTTAAGCTAAAATGTTTTTAAAAGTCTTTAATGCTGATGTTAGCTGGTCACCTACATGTAATCATCGATGGCGCCTCCGTCTCCACACACAGATTAACTCCGACGAGGCACGATCAAGCCCCGGACTGGCCCTGGCACGCACTAGCACGCCCGCTTTAGGCCCGACAGTGGAAACGCGGCTATTGGCATTCAAAAAACAAAAAACAAATGAGGTTTAAATGGAGCCATAGGTCTGGAGGCATCTATTGGCACATGTGAACCAAACATATGTGTGAACGGATACGGCACTGGGCCGACATGTGGAGATCTGCTCTGCGGTTCACTTCAGTACATTCACAGACACAAAGACGGAACTGGAGGATTCTGCGGAAACAGCCCACTGACAGAACAACCTCCACACGCCTGGGGAGAGAGCAGCTCTTCACCTGGGGGAAACACATGCTACGGACAGACACGCCACCAGAACTAACAGCCCTATAATTCATTCAAAGCCTTCACATCAGATCATCTCATGAATAAAGTAAATATCTGCAGTACATCTCTCACTAGAGGGGATATTAAACTCTAATGAAGTTTAGGGGGAAAAAAGACTGCACTTATATTCCAAGTCTTCTGAATTCATAAGACGTCTTTTGAGCTGCACCTTCCACTAGCAAAAACAAGGTCGTGGGTTCGATTCCCATGGAAAGCAAGAACAAAAGTGTCTACAAAATGCGTAAATGTTGTGTGACAGGCTGAAATACAATGTAAAAATGAAGTTGTAAATAAAACAAACAAGAAAATATTATTTCAGTCTTTCTACTTCAAAATTTTGTTTAATTCATGTGTTACTTCTGAATTATTTGTGAAGTTTACTAGCAGTTTCTGAGTGAAAATGCTGTTATGTTGTCTATGCTGTTAAAGGGTTAGTTCACCCAAAAATAACATTTCTGTCATTTTTTACTCACCCTCATGTCGTTCCACACTTGTAAGATCTTCGTTCATCATCGGAACACAAATTAAGTTATTTTTGATGAAATCCGATGGCTCAGTGAGGCCTCCATTGACAGCAAGATAATTAACACTTTCAATGCCCAGAAAGCTACTAAAGACATATTTAAAACAGTTCATGTGACTACAGTGGTTCAACCTTAATGTTATAAAGCGACGAGAATACTTTTTGTGTGCCAAAAAAACAAAATAATGACTTTATTCAACAATATCTAGTGATGGGCGATTTCAGAACACTGCTTCATGAAGCTTCGAAGCTTTACGAATCTTTTGTTTCGAATCGGTGGTTCGTGGTGTGAATCAAACTGCCAAAGTCACGTGATTTCAGTAAACGAGGCTTCGTTACGTCATAAGTGTTTTGAAATTTCAATGGTTCACTACTGGGGGGCGTGACTTTGGCAGTTTGATACACGCTCCGAACCACTGATTCGAAACAAAAGATTCGTAAAGCTTCAAAGCTTCACTAGATATTGTTGAATAAAGTCGTTATTTTGTTTTTTGGTGCACAAAAAGTATTCTCGTGGCTTCATAACATTAAGGTTGAACCACTGTAGTCACATGGACTGTTTTATTATGGACTGTTTTAATATGTCTTTAGTAGCTTTCTGGGCATCTGAAAGTGTTAATTATCTTGCTGGCAATGGAGGCGTCACTGAGCCATCGGATTTTATCAAAAATATCTTAATTTGTGTTCCAAAGATGAACGAAGGTCTTACAGGTGTGGAACGACATGAGAGTGAGTAATTAATGACAGAATTTTCATTTTTGGGTGAACTAACCCTTTAATAATCTTCAGTTACATGTTGTCATATAAACAACCAGTCAGACTTGTCTCATGAACATAACATTTACGTCAACATTTACGTTTACGTCACGGACACTGAAAAATTACGGCTCTGAACGATTCATTGACTGAATGTACTTGATTCAAACAGCTGTTTCATGAATCTTTTTGCCTGACTAATTAAAAAGAACCAGTTCATAAGAGTCATTTGATAGTGAATTGGACTCGGCTCATGCAGTGTTCGTTGTTGCACGCAGGCGAAAATGCCTATGGACACAAATTTTTCTAGATTTTAATTTTTTCTTACAACGACAAAAATTTTACGGCAGCTTTGAATGTGGCGCATACAATCTGGATTTAGAGCTTCAACAATCCGTTTTATAATATACGCTCTGATACTGTCACAGCATTTCTGCAATCAGATCATTCTCAACATTTTCCTCAAAGAAATAACCTCTGCTCGGTTTCTGTTATTAACCAGGGATTAGTGTCTTGTGTAAAGGCTAGAAACAGAATCAATACTTATGTTCCACTGCTGGCACTAAATGGCTGGAAGGGAAAGCTCTTGGAAAAAATATGACAAGAGATATACTGTATATATATATATATATATATAGATTTTGTTTTTTATAATAAAACAAAAAGGCTGTATGGTTTCCTGGCCCTGTCTGACAATTGAAATATTTGGTCTGAGATTGCACAGGATGTTCAAGGTGTTCAAAGACAAATCCAGTATTGAGGCTCTTTGTTGGATGTATGAAGTAAACAAAAGCCTCTAAGATACACTGCAAAATGTGTCTATAGTTTCAGCAGCAGAAAAAAATAGAGTCTGGCAGTGAAAATTCAGAATAACAGCATCTTATGTAAAACAAGGTTCTTGTATTATGTAAATTTTCAGGGTTTTTTAAATCAGTTTTTATCATTATTCTTGAGTGTTCTGCAGTTGCACAAAAAGTTATATATATATTTATCACGGAAATGGAAATTAATCCATATTGCATATAAAACAACACAAATATTACAAATTATGACATTAAAAAGACCGCAAGTCACTCGTTATTTAAAAGAACACTGCCCAACAGCGACACCCGCAGGTAAAGTTACAGCAGGAGTCGTGCCTCCCTTTCCACTCATAGAAAACCATTAGACCCCTATAGCGTGCGGTGGGTTTTGTGGGGGTAATTGAGAATGAATGGGGGAAAGTCATGTGAGAGGAGGCAATGTCTCCATTGCGCTATGATTGGATGTAATTGGTTATGATTGGTTTGTGTGATAAATCCCGCCTCTTGTTGACGTGTCAGTTTGAATGAACAAATGATGGCGTCAATGGGAAGACTAATTGAAAAGTAAGTAAACAGATCACCCAGTTAGATATCACTGCTTTATGTCACATCAAAATCAAACTTGAAATGAACTGAAAACACGATGACTGCGGGGGTTTTTAGTGCAATCAGCTTGGTGAAATTAAAAATACATCTTCATGTCTGTGACAGATGGTGTTTACAGAGCATGACTGATGATCCAAAATAGCCTAAGTTGACAATTAAAAAGAAAAACATCAATACACAAATAAAATATATTGTTTAAATTATCATTGCCTTTAGTTATTATTTTGGAATGAATGTAGAAATGCTTAAAACACTAACTTGATGAGATTGACTTGGTTTTGATAAATAGAGCATTTATTACAATACATTGTTAATGTAAAATTACAAAATAGAATTGTATTTGGTTTCTTTTTTTCTTTTTTGATGTAAAGCAATGTTCATTTAATAAGGAAGATGTGTGAACGTTAAGAGTAATGCACATGAATTTACATTGATTCATAAATAAATAAAAAATGTGCCTCCTCATTTCAGAACACCACTGCACGCCACTGATATATATATATATAAATTAGCCTATTCTTTTCTTTGAGTAAATTTTTTTAATGAGTAAAACATACTGAGTGCACCTTTTGACAGTTCTTCGCACTGACGCTCTTATTATGAAACAGCATTGTTATGACAACAATTAGCTTTTCTGAAAAGCTAAAAACCCCAAATTATGACAGTATATTCCACTAAAACTCCACGAACCAGACATTTTGGACTTGTTTTGTTCTATCATTAATATCCACTTTGCTTTTTCTGAATTTACTTTCAGCTTCAGTAAATTTGGCACGTGAGCCATTCTACCATTTGTAGATCTGTACTGACCTGCTATTTCCCTTTAAAACAGAGCGTTGTAGGAAGGCACCAGGTAAAAAACAGGGGTAATTATACTTCTCTGTGGTTGCCATGGTAAATGCACCTCTGTTCATTCATTGTGCTCAATTTTGAGACCCTTAAGCATGTGGAAATTTGCCTACTATAAGGAAGATTCCTATAATTCTTTATTGCAACGGCGTAAGAAACAGCTTTACCTGGAATGAGACAGCAGGAGAGCTTCTTTACAGAGAGAAGCTGAATAACAAAGGTGGTGATGTACCTGTACCTCTGAAAATGTCTGATCATAATGAGATCTGGCCTCCAGCTGTAAATACTCCCTGCACGCAACTGTTGTTTTTAGGCTCTGCTGTGCGTGCGCTTTTATTTTTTATACTTCTCTAGATACGCAAATTTAGCAAACAGGAACAGAATTCAATAAAATTCATATGGTGCTACTGCAACAGAGTATTGTACAATGAATTTAGACATATACCTCAAAACTTAAGAACATTTTGAGCATTATTACCCAGGAAAACAAGATAATCAACTAAATATTCACTGATCTTTAGCGGGGCATGTTGTCACATTATACAATGTCATTAAACAACCTTTTAGAGGCTGTTAAGAATAATGTAAATACCAAAACACTTATTAAATACAAACCAATTCCTGAAAAGGAAAATACATTTGCATCAATCTGATATTTCAGAAAAATGCAACCTAACCTCATTGGAAAAACATGTCTGTGGCGACATTTCTGCAAATGATGTTGCTTCTAACACTTTCAAAGTGAAATATCCAGTCAGTGGCACTAAAAGCTTGTTCAGTTTTATCCGAAACTGATGAACGTGAATCTGGCGACGTTTTATTACATTGTTTGTACGTATCGCGGCAGTTTGGAAATGAAATGTCCTGAGAGTGGCGCTAAAATCATCTGAAAAGCAAAACATATGGAGCTGGTTATGTGATGCAAACATGAAAATGCATTCGTTTAGAAATCATGCAGTACGGTAAAAGTGTTTTGTGCTCATAATATTTCGCTTTGAACCAAGTGAAAATAAGCCTTTATTAATCGATAATTTGCCCCGCAACCATAATTTGTGTGAAAAGGAATAAAAGTTGTTGGTGTTTTACTGCCTTTAGTGTTCATTACAGCTGGAAACTGCAGTGAATTGTATGTATAGGTAAGTTTTTGGAGTTTTGCAGAAATTTAGGTTTAGAGTTGCGTTTTTCCAAAAATACTGATAAAAACAACCTTTCAATTAAGATCTAACGTTACTCAGATGCGGCATGTGTGACAACTTGCCCCGGTTTACATATATATACAAAGTTCTTCCATGAAACTCTAGATGGCACAGGCTAATAGGTCCTTTAGCTCAACCTGCTCGTAATCACATCGTTATCTATAGGGCACAGCTGATTGGTTCCTGCTGTATCAGTAGCCAATAAGCTTGCGTGCTCAACCTTCAAATACTTTGGTAGCATTTGCCTTAGCAGTGCAGTGCGCTTCAGAAACCCTCCATCTTCCCCAGCTCCACCTGTATAGATTTGCTATGGGTAATTCATGTACGCTATATTGTATAGCAGCAGCATGTCTTACTTGCTCACAGCAGCGTGTCGTGTATGTATTGACAGTAGCACTTGAATGCAGCAGCAATAAAAGCAGCAGCAGTGTAGCAGATCTATTCCGCCAAGACCAAACATCAACATTGTCATATCAGTCATGATAGAAATATATATATATATATATTGGTCAGGTCTCAATGGAGAATTCTGACATGAGTCAGCTTCAGAGAACAAGACATGAATTTCAAAAGCAGTCTTATAAACTTCCATGTATAATTAATCAGGATGTGGAACATGAACTTTTATCTCCCAGGGAAAAAGGAGGAATGAACAAGATTACTCTCAGGATGTGAATGTGGATCCCTGCATAGTCTCTCTATCTCCCATGGAATCCCACGTGCACAAAGAGAGGGAGCGAAAGAAACAACAGATGAAGCTTGGCAGGGCATGAAATGTCTCTCTAACATTCTCCACCTAGATTTTGTACGGCAGCACATGCCTGACATAGTCCATTTATAAAGTGAACACTCCTGTGGTGAAGGTGATTTTAGTGGAGAACTGAATGCTACTCTTTTTACATTTGTTTCAGGCAGTGTTAAATGTGCACTTAGGATTTTTCCCCTTGAAAAACAATTTTTTTCACATAAATAGAACTATGTATGCTTTTAAATGATATTCAGCTTGATTATTTCACATGAAAATCATGGGGATTACCATTCTGAAATCACAAAATGTGCAATCTTAAAAATCAACACATTTGACATATGAATAACTATAACATAATATGAATATTAAAACCATTAAGCTTTGTTAATAAAAGTTACTCAAACAACTGAATATTATTAAAAAATGTTTGAATATGTTGAGGTAAAAATCCCCCCATCACTGACACATTGCATCCATCTCCATTTAAAAAGTTTATAAATATATATACACATACACACACAGAGGTCTGTATCCCATTGTACCCTACCTTTGATACTACAACAAACTAAATCTGCCTACACGAGTCAGGCTTACTGATAGTGTGGCAGTACAGTGATCAATTCATTGACAGCAAGAAACAGCAATTGCTTTGTGGAAGTTGTTTGAGATCTCTGGCTCACACCCAGAAGCCTCAGTCAAAGTCACTGCAGGTCTCAGCCTCGATAATAAAAGATGTCAGTTCAGAAAGATGAGCCCAAGTGTGGAATTAATTGGCAATCAGGAATTTATTTTCCCCTCCGAGTTGAGATTTGCACATCATCTGATAATAATGGCAAAAATAGCTTTCAGCGATACTGACCTTTATCTGACCTTTAAAGTGATGAAAATATTTTAGATTCCCCTCACTGTTGGGGCCGTTAATGCACAGATGGAGTTTCACCTACACGAGCGTATGAGCGCCAGCAGCAAACATTTTCTGTTTCTTTCAGTGCTCAGTCTGTCACATTCTTATTCGGTGTCCTTCATAAACCTACACACACATATATGTCCTGTTGAATGAGTTTAAAATCATTTTAAAATAAGTTGGATCTTGACAGCCATCATGGCAACGGCCATGACAAGCTATATTGTAATCATGAAAGTTCAATTCAGTTCACACATACATATATATATGGGTCAATGATGTGGCAGGTCTGGATAATAATAAGAAACAAAGATATGTCATCCAAAGTATGTAAGGCAGCACAACTAGATATCTTTTATTGAATCCAAAAGGTTTTAATTATATTTTGCTACATATAAAGGTATTTTAAAGATTTTGAAGTGTCAAAAGGTCATTCGGTTTAACCGTCCAAAGGCCAATACAGCCATTTCATTTGTGATAAAAAAATCTTAAAATGTAATAAATGTATTTTTTATTCTGGCATGATTTGATAACATCATATATCAACAGTGCAAAATGGTATTAAAATTATGTGTAGAAGTCATTGCTTTTTTATGAGAAAAAATTAATTTAGTTGATGTCATTTGGAGTAACCAGTATAAAGGGACCATTTTGGATTAAGTCATGCGGTCAATATCATGTGACAGGATGTGACATCATTCAGACACCTGCAAAGGACCACGTGGTCGTGAAGCAAAGTAACTAACTCTCTCTTAACTATTTGAAAAATCCATGTTTCACTTGCTCATACGCATGTCCCGAAACATCAGGTCATTCGGTACAACCGCTATAAAACATGGAAAATGTTGTATTATTTTAAAAACTTCTATTAAATATAAAATGTTTGATTGTCCTCTTGCTAACTAGCTAGATATCAGCCTGTTAGCATTGTTTGAAAATATGGTCATTCGGTATAACCAAAAGTGTCATTCGGTAAAACCGAAATTTTGGTTAAACCGAACGACTTTTTTGGTGACAAAGTTTGTCCATCTTGTAAAAAATGACAAAAGCAGTGTTAATTGATTATAAAAACCACAATCTCATTGTTAACACTTAATAAAACTTCAAAATTAATTATATCTCCATTAGGTTTTTTTACATTTTTAAAAACCTTATTCGTCAATGACCCATATACATCTAGAAGTTTTTGCCCTGAATAAACTGCCAAAGATCATTGTAGTCCAGTACATTGTACAGAAATATGTATGTATGTGTGTGTATTCTTGTGTATATCCTTGCTGCTTATCAGTACCAAGTGCTGGGTAACATTAATATGTAACATCCTGCCGGGCTCTCTCTCTCTCTCTCTCTCTGATGTAGTTGTGCCTCCTAAAGGAGAGTGAGGCGTGTTATCGCAGCCGAGCAGAGTGATGGTATCTGCAGCGTTCGACTAGTTTCCATTAGGGAATTACCAGGTCAGGTTGGGGGGGTGGGGGGTGTTGGTTGCAGAGCAGACCTGCGGTAATGAAGGAATTCGCCTTCGTTGTTCGGCCAGAGGAGTATATCAGCATTTATACATTACTCCACAAGCTGGGCCTGCACTACGAGAAGATTAAGAAAGAGACCGGGATCGTACATCAGCCTCTGTGTGCCGCTGACACAACCAAGAGATAGACCCAAGAAAAATTGCTGCAAAGAGGCTTTCAAAACAGGAGACACCTTGCATAGAATAGAGACAGTACTCTCTGTGTACATACTGGCAGCGATTAAATCCAACTGTATCAAGAGGCAGATCACATGAGCTTCACTGTCTGCACTGCCATTGGTAGTCAACGGATCACACTGATGCAAATTTGCATAATACTTTATGGATAACTGGCAACAAGCCTGGATGTTGAAAATGCATGTTGAGACCCCTAAATTTTGCATTCTATTCAATGCCGTTGAACTCCGGCACGCAGCTTTTGAATGCACTGTGTGTAAGAAAAGACACCACATTGTGCACTTACTATAGGTGTCACTTTAGGTGCCATTTACTTTACATGATATTTGCATGAAGTATAAATAGCAAAAAAAATAGCGTCTTATTTGCATTAAGTGCAAACAGTGATGATATTCACAGTGTAAAAAACAAACGTAGCATGCTATTTGTACTAAAAAGTAAAATATCTGGGTGATGGTGGTTGATAGCCTTTTTACACTCTTTAAATAGAAATGGAAACACAGTTTAAATAGAAACTGCCTTATCATCATCCATCAGGAATTGATTGTATAATGAAAAGTCTTATAACACAGAGGAACAAAAAAGAAGATGGAAATTATTGAATTTTGTTGAAAGATTACAACAACTTTTTTTCATTCACAATAAGAGGAACGTGTTAAGAAAGCACACAGTCAATTTTGATTTCACATTGACTTTAACATCTAAACCCTCATTCAGCAGAAATCCCCAGTTGTGAAGCAGTTTCACATGTTTACAGCCTGACCTCCAGCAAATTTTTATCTCAGCCGGTCCTCTGTGGCTATTCCTAATGAGGGTCCCCTGGCTATATTTTGCATTATGTATAAAATGTTTTCCATTGCAAAAATAAAACCACGGTTTTAAAAGCAGGTCAAGGGTATAATGAGGATGGAGAGAGAGGTAAGTAATGTGTCAGGCCTCCTGTTTTAATACGCTGCTCCCAGGAGGTTACAGATATGTGAGTGTTATAGTAGAATTTTATACTCATTTGACAATGAAAGTCCACTGGCTATTGATTACACACACAATTCTGCACACGCTGTAAAAGATCGAAGTTAGACATGCTGCTTAAACGAGCTCAAACTCAGAGAAGCAAATAACAAAATGGTGGCATTTCAAATCATTCAATGAGAAGTGAAGTGTATAATTTCTGAGCCAACAAACAAAAAGGCAAATATAATGATTTACTCTCTCTCCCTGTCTGCCATTGGTTGGGAAAACAGACAACCCCGCCCCCAACACTTACCATCCATCCATCCATCCATCCATCTACCCATCTATCCATCCATGTATCCATCTATCTATCCATCTAGCCAGCCATGTATCATCTATTCATCCATTTATCCATCCATTTATCCATACATCCATGTATCCATACATCCATGTATCCATCCATCCATCCATCCATCAATTCATCCATCCATCCATCCATCCATCCATCCATCTACTCATCTATCCATCCATGTATCCATCTATATATCCATCTAGCCAGCCATTTATCCATCCATCCATCCATCCATCCATCTACCCATCTATCCATCCATGTATCCATCTATCTATCCATCTAGCCAGCCATGTATCATCTATTCATCCATTTATCCATCCATTTATCCATACATCCATGTATCCATACATCCATGTATCCATCCATCCATCCATCCATCAATTCATCCATCCATCCATCCATCCATCCATCTACTCATCTATCCATCCATGTATCCATCTATCTATCCATCTAGCCAGCCATTTATCCATCCATCCATCCATCCATCCATCCATCCATCCATCCACTCATCTATCCATCCATGTATCCATCTATCTATCCATCTAGCCAGCCATTTATCCATCCATCCATCCATCCATCCATCCATCCATCCATCCATCTACTCATCTATCCATGTATCCATCTATCCATCCATCTATCATCCATTTATCCATTCATCCATCCATCTACTCATCTATCCATCCATGTATCCATCTATCCATCTATCCATCCATGTATCATCCATCCATCCATCCATCCATCATCCATCAATTCATCTATCATCTATCCATCCATCTATCTATCAATCAATCCATCATCCATCCATCCATCCATCCATCCATTTATCTATCAATCTATCTATCTATCTATCTATCTATCTATCTATCTATCTATCTATCTATCTATCTATCTATCTATCTATCTATCTATCTATCCATCCATCATCCATCCATCCATCTACCTATCCATGTATCCATCTATCTATCTATCCATCTAGCCAGCCATGTATCCATCTATCCATCCATTTATCCATCCATTTATCCATCCATCCATCCATCCATAAATCTACAAGCCCATCCATCCATCTAAAAACCCATCCATCCATGTATCCATCCATCCATACATCCTTCCATCAATTCATCTATCCATCCATCCATTAATCTATCAATCAATTGATCAATCAATCAATCAATCAATCAATCAATCAATCAATCAATCAATCAATCAATCCATCCATCCATCCATCCATCCATCCATCCATCCATCCATCTATCTATCATTTTTATAGCTTGGCCAGCAGTCTTTCACAATTATTTATTTATATTTACAATAATTAAAGGAGGATATTTCAGTAGACAAGTAGGAGATTTCAGTCTTTCACTGGATGGATGGATGGATGGATATGATCTTGCTGTTTTAAAAGACACAACAAGGAAATCAAGTTACAAATGGTTTACTTATAGTTTTCTCTGCACATTAACTTGGACAGGAGAAGTATTTTAGCATCAAAAAAATTACACACTTTTAAATTTCTTGTTCCACTGGCATTTATCTTTACAGTAAAACCACAAATAAAAGCAATGTCACTTTTACGCCAGCACAATGACAAGCAGCGCAATGCTTGTCAGTCCCATCGACTGTCAAAACACTGAAAAACACTTTGCATGTCCAAGAATCACAAAGCGGAATCAAACGCACTCTGGATCCGCCTCAGGCAAAGCGGGCCCCTGTGAGCGTCTGTCAGTCCGGCAGAGCCGAGCAAAAAGAGCGGTTTGTTGAGCACTGCTACAGCTTTAGTAAAGCAAAAAAGAACTCACCCAGCGGCTGTCCTGCAATAATCCTGGCGTTCTCGCCTGCCACGGCCGCCCGTGCATTCCTTTCACTCATGTATTGGACGAAAGCGTAACCCTTGTGCACCGAACAGCCCACGATCTTGCCGTACTTGGCGAAGATGACCTCGATGTCGCCCTTTTTCACGATGGCAGTGTTGAGGTTGCCGATAAAGACCCGTGAGTTGAGGGAGCGTGGGTCGTTCTTGTTAGTGACATTGCTGGTCTGACTCTTCCCGGTCATTCTTCTCCTGTGAAGCAGAGACATGATGGGGACGACATCAACCACACTCATATATTGCTGGACTATCTTGAGGACATAAAAAAGTGGTTGTCAAATAACTTTCTCCAACTTAATAAAGTTAATTATCTTTGGTCCTCTGTAATTGAGAGGCGGTCTTATCAATGAGCTCATTTCCCTTCAATTTCGTCTCAGGTAAGAAATCTTGGTGTTATTCTGGACTTTTGCGTAACCAAGCAAATTAATTCTGTTGTTAAGATCAGATTTGATCAATTATGAATTATTTCTAAACTTTCCAAGAATTGGAGAAGGTTATTCACGCTTTTATTACTTCACGTCTAGACTATTTGTATTTGGATTGTAATTCCCTTTATTTTGGTCTTCCTCATTCATCCCTTTCACACCTTCAGATGGTTCAAAATGCAGCTGCAAGGCTGTTGATTAGGGCAAAGAAATATGACCATGTCGTCCCAATTTTAGCCTCTCTCCATTGGCTTCAGTTCATTTTAGCATCCAATTTATGATTTTGTTGTTTGCTTTTAAAGCTCCTAATGACCAAGCTTCTTATCTTAAAGATCTTCTTATCCCCTATACATCTAGTAGACCTTTAAGATCTTCTGACATGGCATTACTGTACGTCCCATGATCACGTCTAAAAACTAAGGGTGATAGAGCCTTTTCGGTTGCCATTTATGGAATCAGTTGCCACTTGACATTTAAAACTCTGAAAATGTATCTTTACTTACAGGCATTTTAAGTATTTTTTATATTGTTTTATATTTTTGTATTGTATTTTTATTGTATTGTATTCTTATTTCTGTTCAGCACTTTAATCAGCTTTGCTGTTTTTAAATCTGCTATATGAATAAAATGTACTATACTATACTATAAAATTTCATGTTAACACTTTAGTATGGGGAACCCATATTCACTATTAACTATGAATTTTGGCTCAATTAACTCCTAATTTACTGATTAATAATAGATAGTAAGGTAGTTGTTAAGTTTATGGGGTAGGATTATGGGATGTAGAATATGGTCATGCAGAATAAGGCATTAATATGTGCTTTATAAGTACTAATAACCAGCCAATATTCCAGTAATATGCATGCTAATTAGCAACTAGTTAAAAGTGAGAATTGCTCCCCATACTAGAGTGTTACCAAATGTACTATACTATACTATACCCTACAATTTACTATATAAATTTAATCACCTTTTTATTAGTGTATATGTGGACATGTTTGGACATCATATAGCAGTTAGTAGCTGCTTTATAGTAGAAATGTTAAAATGTTTTATAATATTAATCATTATTATTTTATGCTTTGTGAAGGATGCTTTTTAATCCTGAAACTACATTGGTGCCAAACAATCTGATTTTTAGGATAGCATCTGGTTTAGGGATAAAGGTTCAATCCCACTGATTTGGGTAGGTTAAAGTCAAAATGTAATTAAAACCCTGTTTAATTTCTTAATAAACATTTCTGGTCTTATTATGAATGATTCATCAGTGCACGATATTGCAAAGAATTTTTTTTTCTTTGTAACCTTAAAGGGATAGGTCACCCAAAAAGTGAAAATTCTGCCATCATTTACTCACCCTCAAGTTGTTCCAAACCTGTATGAATTTCTTTCTCTTTCTGCTGAACACAAAAGAAGATATTTTGAAGAATGTTGGTAACCAAACAAACAGTTGATAGGCACCATTGACTTCCATAGTATGGAAAAAATAAATAAATACTTTGGAAGTCAATGGGGCCCATCAACCATCAACCCATATTCTTCAAAATATCTTCTTTTGTGTTCAGCAGAAAGAGAAAGAAACAAGTACTCTTATCTTTTAACCATTACTTTCAAACCACCTCTCATATATAGTAAAGTCCACTTTAATGATGGCATCATATCCAGATTATATTGTAAAATCAAGTCCCATCCAACATTTTGTTCATGCCGAAAACACTGATTCACTTAGAAAAAAAAAATGTTTGGGATTTTTGGCTTATTTTTGATAGGAAGGCCAACATTTTCCACTTGGCTCAATCATGTTGTGTGGAGCTCAAGAACAATTGAAAATCAAAAGAGATACTCTATCACATTAGAGGACAGAAAGGTTTCATGATTCATTAGAAAAAATAATAACTTAAAAGCTTTGGTCATGAATATGAATACATATAACATTCACCTAGTAGTCCTGAATGAACTTACTGCTAAGATGCTAAATACGGTAGATGCTAGTGTCCATAATAGGACTAATGCTTTATTGCAGGATGCTTCTGCATGCTATTAAAGTCATTGTTTTATGCAAATTAATTATTTGAACTGCAGCCAAACAAAACAAAACTCTTAAAAATGACGATTATCCACCAAAAAGTGAAACAAACTTTCTGAAAACTCTCTAAAAGCACTTGCAATGCATGCTACGTCCCTGACTCAACCTTCACATTTTATCATCATAAAGATTTTAGGATAAGACACTGTATTGTTTTCTTATCATGATTAAAGAACAGCTATTGGAGCGATAACAATAATTAAATTGCTGTTTTATTGTATATGGCCTACAGACTTGTTCCTGCTGATTCTTTGAAAAGATTGTGTCAGAGCCAGAACCGTCATTTTTAACATCCAGGCCGCCCAGCACACTGAATATCTGAGAATATGAGTGAGCGCTGGTGTGTATGTGTGTGTTTGTGAGAGATGTGTGTGTTTATTTGTGTTCGTGTCTATAAATGTGAGAATATGAGCAATCTCTGCGAGCGTGCTGGTGTGAAGGCGAGAAAGCGAGTGCCGTGCGGATGAGAGAGAGTAAATGAAGGCCTCAGGTTTATGCAGTCTCCGTATTACACACTGAACACACAGTCAGTTAGTCTTCACATCAGAGAACAGCAGCGAGATCCTCCCATTGGGTGTCGTCCAACTCCCCTTCCCGAACACACACACAGGCACGCGCACACATTCAGAGACAGTGACTGCTATTGTCTGAGACAGAGATGCATTATGTTCTGTCTCTCACGCTGTCAACGACCTACTCTCACAAGACAGCAAGAATGAACACGCATCTCCACGGAGACACTAGTGAGACAGTGTGTCTGAATCAAACGCGCTGACCGAATACGACACATTGAGATGCTCAAATATATACTTGATATTTGTTGAGCAGCAGGAGTGTAGAGTTTTGGCGCTGATGGGTCGTTCACACTGACAGTGATTTTAATCGCTGAAAGTCAGAAGGTCAATGTACTGTTGGTCACTAGTAGGCATTACTATTGATGTATATTATCATGGGCTGCGTAACCGGCGCACTAGTGTTGTCAAAAGTACCGACTTTGGTACTGAAATTTTAAAAATGTGACAATACCAGCATTTCCCCCTAAAATTTTGAGCGCTGTTGAGCGGATACGTAAACACCTCCGATTGGTCATTGTGTTCACGCACTCAACAGATAGGTCTGTGATTGGCTACAATGATCAACGCACGGTCCACTGATAGACGCCTGCTTTCAAATGTTTGTGTGTATCTGTGTAACGCTCGGTGAAGAATGTCAAAGATGTCTATTTACAACATGTTTTTGAAGCGTTGATCATTGAAGCCAATCACAGACCTACCTGTTAAGTGCGTGAACACAATGGCCAATCAGAGGTGTTTACAAATCCACTCAATAGCGCTGAAAATGCTAGGGGAAATGTTGGCATTGCCACATTTTTAAAATTTCAGTACTGACTTGGTACCAAAGTTGGTACTTTTGACAACACTATGGCGTACGTCCTGATTTTGCCGAGTTAGACGCGTTCCTGGGTCAACATACACTATATTGTCAAAAGTATTGGGACACCCCTCCAAATCATTGAATTCAGGTGTTCCAATCACTTCCATGGCCACAGGTGTATAAAATCAAGCACCTAGGCATGCAGACTGCTTCTACAAACAGTTGTGAAAGAATGGGTCGCTCTCAGGAGCTCAGTGAATTCAAGCGTGGTACCGTGATAGGTTGCCACCTGTGCAATAAATTTCCTCACTACTAAATATTCCATGGTCAACTGTTAGTGGTATCATAACAAAGTGGAAGCAATTGGGAACAACAGCAACTCAGCCACAAAGTGGTAGGCCACGTAAAATCACAGAGCGGGGTCAGCGCATGCTGAGGTGCACAGTGCGCAGAAGTCGCCAACTTTCTGTAGAGTCAATAGCTACAGACCTCCAAACTTCGTGTGGCCTTCAGATTAGCTCAAGAACAGTGCGTAGAGAGCTTCATGAAATGGGTTTCCATGTCCGAGCAGCTGCATCCAAGCCTTACATCACCAAGTGCAATGCAAAGTGTCGGATGCAGTGGTGTAAAGCACACCGCCACTGGACTCTAGAGCAGTGGAGACGTGTTCGCTGCAGTGACGAATCACGCTTCTCTGTCTGGCAATCCAATGGACGAGTCTGGGTTTGGCGGTTGCCAGGAGAACGGTACTTGCCTGACTGCATTGTGCCAAGTGTAAAGTTTGGCGGAGGGGGGATTATGGTGTGGGGTTGTTTTTCAGGGGTTGGGCTTGGCCCCTTAGTTCCAGTGAAAGGAACTCTTAATGCTTCAGCATACCAAGACATTTTGGACAATTTCATGCTCCCAACTTTGTGGGAACAGTGTGGGGATAGCCCCTTCCTGTTCCAACATGACTGCGCACCAGTGCACAAAGCAAGGTCCATAAAGACATGGATGAGTGAGTTTGGTGTGGAGGAACTTGACTGGCCTGACCTCAACCCGATAGAACACCTTTGGGATGAATTAGAGCGGAGACTGCGAGCCAGGCCTTCTCACCAACATCACTGCCTGACCTCACAAATGTGCTTCTAGAAGAATGGTCAAAAATTCCCATAAACACACTCCTAAACCTTGTGGAAAGCCTTCCCAGAAGAGTTGAGGCTGTTATAGCTGCAAAGGGTGGACTAACTCCATATTAAACCCTACGGATTAAGAATGGGATGTTATTAAAGTTCATGTGCACGTAAAGGCAGACGTCCCAAAACTTTTGGCAATATAGTGTATTTTGTTGATCCTGGAACAACATTCCTGTCTGAAAACGTAATCCTAAGCATATCCCTAACCCTAAACCTAACCCTACCCATAAGTTATCCCTAAAATCAGAGGGAAATCTATCCCTGGTTGTAAGCCTAAACTTGACATAAACTGTAAACTTGTTCCTCAAATCTGATTGGTTGATTGGAATGTTGTTCCAGGATCAACAAAGATGTTGCAGTTGGTGAAATCAGGCCATAGTTTTCAGAAATCTGATTATAAATTTGATTTATTGTTGGTAAAGACAGATAAAAATGAACAGGAGGAGAAGGTGTTTGCACATACATTGCGGCAGTGAAATGACTTCTGGTCAGTGTTGACACTCATGAAGTCTATTTTTGCATGCTAAACTAAAAAAAATAAGGTGAAAATTCACTTTAAACCTATTTATCGTCACAGTGTTTTGCAATAAACAATAGATAATGCAAAGCCAGCATTTCAACATGTACTCAAAGGTGAATCTGTTATGGGTTGAAGTTAAATCACTGATAAATTTTGAAAATCGAATCAATGTTGATATCGCAATGTCTTGCTTTTACAACGACTGTAGCAACTATATTTCAATGTTAAAGTATGGTTATGTACCGGCTTAGTCAACCAGAATTTGGGTTCCGCTCTGTGTAAATATGACCTGCCTACTAATGTAAATTAGATTGATCAGTTTTGAAATAGCAAACTGTAAAAATTTTTTACATTTTGATTGTAATACTCAATGTAGTAACTCAGAAATCAAGCTCAGTGTGAACCTGCTGTTGCAGTTACGCTGCTGCTCTGCTTTTGTGTCCGGATGGAAACAAGCCGAATACACGTGTCTGGAAAACGTACAAAAATTGTTCGACGTCAAGGTTGTACATCAAGATCATCATCAGTATTAGAGTATTTTGAGTATTTTGAGTATTCAGAGTATTTTGTGTTGACGTCTTCAAATGCCTGTTAGAATTTAAAGCTCTCTAATGTCACTTAGAAATGAAGATTAGATTTATTTATCTTGGGGACCAAATGCTTGAATAATGAATCCAATACTCTGTAAATAGGATTAGTTGCCAAGGTTACCTGCATTCTGGGAATGTTGCTGGCTGAAGGCTCACACATTCAAACACGCGCTGACACGCTCGCAGACACACTCGCGCTCTCATGTGTGCAGTCATTCATGGAGACAGAAATTGGAATAGTGAAATATGCCCTCTTGTAATTTCCCAAGCCACAATGTGGCCATGGGATCATGCCATGAAAACAGGAAAAAAGCTCTTTTATGCTGGACAGAGCTCAATTTGATGAACAGACCTGCACTACCTGTACATTCCTCTTTTTCTCTCACTCTCTTCAACTTTCCACAGGAAAGAAAAATATAATTATTCTTTAATATAATAGTTTTTCCCACAAAGCAATGAGAATAAATGGACATCAGGAGACCTTTGAGTAGGATCTCAACCTCGAGGTCATCATGACTCAAGACCCCATGTGGGTTTTGCTCACCATAACGTCAACATTTCTTGCTCATATATTTCTCCTGAGAAAAAGACCTCAGTAGAACAGATCACAACAATGTGCTCAGATACCAAAATCTGCAGTCAAAAGTCATAATTACGCATTTCAAAAGTTTTGTGTCGGCAAGATTTTATATAACACTTTGGCCCTGTTTACAAGAAACGGCCTGGTATTAAGATGCGTTTTGGTCGATTGGATCACAAGTAGACGAAGAAGACACATTCCTGTTTACACCTGGTGTTTTAATCCATCTCTTTTTTCCACTTTCAACCACTTCTGTCCTGATTTCTTCAAGGGGTGGGTCTATGGGTGGGTAAATATATGAGCTTTTTCAGATCTTTCGATCTAATGGACAAAGTAAGCTTGCACAATTTACATATTGAATGTGACCAGAGATGACCATAAAACATTCCGAGAACAGCGGCTTTAGTTTAGTTAGCGGCTTTAAAGTTTAAATCCCGTCTAGCTAGTGTGCTTCCCATTATGTTTATGCGTTAGTTCAGTAAGCGGAGAGTAGGCGGTCTTTAGTGGCTGTTTGAATGCATTCGACCAGATGAGCGTCTACACTACGAAAGCAATCCGGTCGAATGCTTTTTCTACTACCTCTGGAAGTGGTCGAAAGTGGACAAGCTCAAAACATTTTAGACCCCGTTTACACTTTGTTGGAACACTTTGATGGTACTTTAATGGTTCCTTTTTGTTACACTTTATTTCAATAGTCCATTTTAGATATTCGTCTATAAGCAAAGTCCCTTTAAAGGAACACTCCACTTTTTTTGAAAATAGGCTCATTTTCCAACTCCCCTAGAGTTAAAAAGTTGAGTTTTACCGTTTTCGAATCCATTCAGCTGATCTCCGGTATTGATATTGATAATGATATTGCGCAGCGTCTCTCACAAATGTCTCCATGGTTGCAAGGCACGCTCCCTGTGCAAGCAGGGGGTCACAGGCGCTGCGTAATATCATTGCGCCTGCTGCACCCATGGTACGGCAGCAAAGTTCCTTGATTATTACGCCGGATGAGAGTATAGTTCCTAGCCATATCAGCCTAGAAAATCGCAACTTTTCATTTTCCGTCGGTCTTAGTACACGATGTAACTACAGAAGAGTCAAGTTTTAAATAGGAAAAATATCGAAACTCTTTGGTCATTTTTGAGCGAGATGCTAACGGTCTAATCAGATTCAATGAACTATGCTAAGCTATGCTAAAA
This sequence comes from Mylopharyngodon piceus, assembly GCA_039654765.1. Lineage (NCBI taxonomy): Eukaryota > Metazoa > Chordata > Actinopteri > Cypriniformes > Xenocyprididae > Mylopharyngodon > Mylopharyngodon piceus. The sequence continues at coordinate 4,399,509 of CM077444.1, read as the reverse complement.
GTGGTACCGCCAGACCCGGAGATCGGCTGAATCATCATCATGATCATCATGATTCGTAAACACCTCTGATTGGCCACTGTGTTAACTTGCTCATCAGATATGTCTGTGATTGGCTACAATGATCAACACACGGGAGCGTTTGAAAGCATGCGGAAGTGTTTGAATTTGAAAGCGTTTTGAAAGCGCTCCTGCTTTCAAAACGCTTTCAAATTCAAACAGAAGCGTTTGAAAGCAGGCGTCTATCAGCGGACTGGTCCACGATAGACGCCTGCTTTCAAACACTCCCATGTGTATCTGTGTAAGTGCTCGATGAAGAGCTTCATTGATGACTATTTACAATGTTTTTGAAGCGTTGATCATTGAAGCCAATCACAGACATATATGTTGAGTGCGTGAACACAATGGCCAATCAGAGGTCTTTAAGAATCCGCTTAACAGCGCTCAAAGTGTCACATTTTTAAAATTTCAGTACCAACTTGGTACCGAAGTACCAACTCTAGCTCCTATCTCTTTCAATGGGGAAACATCAAATTTTCCAAAGCTGTTCACCAAGCGTATGATTGAATTTCATATTTGAAATCACCAATGAAATCTGACAACAGGAATTTTTTCTAAACGCTCAAAAATCATAACAAAAAACTGCATTTTTCAGTATATTTTTCTGCATTTTTTGGGTTCAGGTTAGTAGAATTAGTTGACATGTAGTTGCAAAGTGACCTCTAGTCAGTTGAATGTCTGTTGGTGAGCATCAAAATAAAGTGTTCGCAGATATTAAGCTGAAATACTATTAATACTCTAATGACTGCTAGTTGAGATATAGTTACAAAGTTACTTATAGTTAGTAGAATGTCTAAAGTGGAGTATCGAAATAAAGTTACCACTTTTTTGAAGCTTGACGATTTCCCATTTATTTTTGTTGTATGGATAAATAAGCTATATATTTACTTCTATGATTCATGAATTCAAAGTCATGCAGGTTTGGAAGGACATGAGGGTGAGTAAATGATGACAGGATTTTCATTTTCACGTGAACTATTCCTTTAGGTCTCCTGCGCTATGAAACCTTTGAGCAACACCATTCTCCTTTGGGTATGCAGCTCTTGGGGGTTTCATGGACGATAAATTGCGACTGAATCCAAAAAAGCACTTTGACAGAGAACAAGTGCTGTAATAAACAATAGCAAATATACAAGCTCTGTACCCCCTGTCCCCTTAAGAACATTCCTGTGACTGATGTCCAGACCCAATTACAGTGCCGCGAGGTTAGCGCTTTTACACCACCTCGATCTTTCAGAAGGACAGAGGCCTCCTCTCCCTCCTCCGGTCGGCAAATCAGCCGCCTGTTATTTAGAGCCTCGGCACTGGCACCTGCATTGATGATAGTGGACAGGGAAGCGAGAACATTCGCAAATCAGCAAAGATGTGTTAAATTGCCCATCTTATCAGATAAATCTCTTGTGCGGAGCGTTTGTAGGAGATCGTCCAGCTGATCTCTTGCTGGCCTGCGTTTTACGGCAGCTGTTCGCAGGATTCTCAATTGTGCTCAAATTATTCTCGTTTCATGGTGGATTTGATCACACATCTGCAAAAAACCGAATGAATTCACTAAAGGGTGAATCCACTAAACTATTGCACTCCTTTTGCATGCAACATTTTGGTGAAAAACTCAACATCGAATTCACTAACCACCTGCAATCCAGTGTAGCCAGTCATCATCTGCGCTGATATAATGCTGCGTTCATGCTATGTCATAATTACCGTAAAATAAAGCTCTGTATGCTTTCGAATTGCGCTCGTGGTGCTTTTACGTCATACACCGATCGGTCTGCACAGCGCCACTTCAAGTCGAACACATTTTAAATCTTCAGTGGTCAGGTGGTACAAGTCGTAGCTCTTAGAAAATTATGAGTTTACACATTGTAATTACAACGCTGTGCCGTGGCTATTTAAATTGAACATATTTAGTGCATGGAAATAAAGGCATCATTTGAGCTGAATTTGACTGTCAACATGCTGTTGGTTTCAGGTATTAGTTGGATAAATTAAGACGTCTTATGTTATTTATTGCAACACCCTGTATATTTTAAAGTTCATGATGGTCCTGCAGCTCAGATGCTGAAAAATAGATCATACAAGATACTGTCAAAGATGCTCTTTTTTATAAAACAGAAACTGCACAGGTTTACAAACAAGTAAATAAATAAATAAATAAATATTGGATTCTGTACAGATGGTGTGTAGTTGGATTTTTTCTTTAAAATATATATATTTTTGTTTTATGTATTGCAATTAAAAATAATAATAACAACAACAATAATAACAATTATATTATTAATAATTATAATAATATAATAATAATTAGTAAAAATATTAATAACAACAACAATATAGTAATTTTTATATTTAATATAATTAAATAATTATTATAAAAAATAATATATAATTATTTATTGGATGCTGTGCAGATGGTGTGTAGTTGGATTTTTTTTCTTCAAAATATTTTTTGTTTTGTTTTATGGATTGCAATTAAAAACAACAACAATATAAAATTATATTTTTAATAAGTATAATAATATAATAATTAATAATTAGTAAAAATAACAACAACAACAGTGATTTTTAAATTTAATTAAATAAGTAAATAAATAAAATACAATTTTGGAGTCAGTGCAGATGGTGCATGGTTGAATTTTTTTCTTTAAAATACGTATTTTTTGTTTTATGGATTGCAACAACAACAATATATAATTCTATTATTAATAATAATAATAATTTGTAAAATAAATAATAATAATAACAATACAGTGATTTTTATATATTTAATAAATAATTATTTATTGGATTCTGTGCAGATGGTGTGTAGTTGGATTTTTTTCAAAATATTTTTTGTTGTGTTTTATGGATTGAAATTAAAAATAACAACAAAAACAACAACAACAATAATAATATAAAATTATATTTATATAATTATATATAGTATAATATACATAGCATAGTATATATAGTATAATATTTATTATAATATAATAATTAGTAAAAATAACAACAAGAACAACAATACAGTGATTTTTAAATTTAATAAATAAATAAAATACAATTTCTCAGATGGTGCATGGATTTTTTAAATAACATTACTTTTTCTGTTTTATGAAATCTAATTTAAAACAACACCTAATATATATATAAACACGCATCATGCATTATCATGCATTTTTGTTGTATGGAAAAGAGCAGTTTTATATACATTTATTACTTGGTCAGGATTTGAACACAGGTCCCTTTGCATGCAACCTGAAAAACACCTCCTACACTGAAGTCCCCTCCCCCTCTCCCCCCTTTCAGTCTTATCTCGCCAAGAGCACCGAGTGAGCCAGAACTGCCACTGATGCCCCCTCCAAAAAGACAGGTGCGTGACGCCCCTGTGTGTGTGTGTGTGTGTGTGTGTAGTGTTAGTATATAAACCACACACTGCAGGAGCCCTTTACAGTACAGTAACAGTGCGTCTGGATCTGAGTGCAGGCAGCTCATGAACCACAAAAGACAAGGATTTAAGTTTAAAAACCTCTGCGCTCTGTGAGCTCATTAAGAGACTCAGTATCCCCTCCAATTGACATCCTGTGTGATTTCCAACTCAGTGAACATGTGTGGCTCTGCCAAGACCCTGCCGCGCAACACTAGACCACTGAGGCAGCAATCAGCCTGAAAACCCCTCAATCACACGCAGAGAAGACAGGAGAGAGACTCCTACACCTCGTGTGATATTCCAACACACTGACTGCACACAGAGCACAGCCACAGGGTTAAAACCATGTGACTGTTACCCAAACACCCCGGGTGCTTTCTCAAACTTCTTGCGTTTTGAGTCACGATCACACTCTGGCAGGAATACCCATAATGCCACTGGGTAGAGAGAGACGTGTGTGTGTGTGAGAGAGATTAATAGGCATCACTCTGTGAAAGAAATGTGTTGTTTTGATATCACAGCATAACAAAGACTTCGAATTTTAATTTGATTATGCACAAACATTTTAATATGATATTTTACTGTTTTTACTGAGCCTGGAGAGCTGCTCTAAAAAATGCTGGGTTAAAAACAACTCAAGTTGGGTTGAAAAAAGACAAACTCAACAATTGGGTTGTTTTAACCCAGCTATTGGGTTGTTTTAACCCAGTGATTGGGTTGTTTTAAACCAGCGAATGGGTTGTTTTAACCCAGCTATTGGGTTGTTTTAACCCAGCTATTGGGTTGTTTTAACCCAGCGATTGGGTTGTTTTAAACCAGCAAATGGGTTGTTTTAACCCAGCTATTGGGTTGTTTTAACCCAGCGATTAGGTTGTTTTAACCCAGCGATTGGGTTGTTTTAAACCAGCAAATGGGTTGTTTTAACCCAGCTATTGGGTTGTTTTAACCCAGCGATTAGGTTGTTTTAACCCAGCGATTAGGTTGTTTTAACCCAGCGATTGGGTTGTTTTAACCCAGCTATTGGGTTGTTTTAACCCAGCGATTGGGTTGTTTTAAACCAGCAAATGGGTTGTTTTAACCCAGCTATTGGGTTGTTTTAACCCAGCGATTGGGTTGCTTTAAACCAGCTATTGGGTTGTTTTAACCCAGCGATTAGGTTGTTTTAACCCAGCTATTGAGTTGTGTTAACCCAGCGATTAGGTTGTTTTAACCCAGCGATTGGGTTGTTTTAACCCAGCGATTGGGTTGTTTTAAACCAGCTATTGGGTTGTTTTAACCCAGCGATTAGGTTGTTTTAACCCAGCTATTGGGTTGTTTTAACCCAGCGATTGGGTTGTTTTAACCCAGCGATTGGGTTGTTTTAATCCAGCTATTGGGTTGTTTTAACCCAGCGATTGGGTTGCTTTAACCCAGCGATTGGGTTGCTTTAACCCAGCGATTGGGTTGTTTTAAACCAGCTATTGGGTTGTTTTAACCCAGCGATTGGGTTGCTTTAACCCAGCTATTGGGTTAAAACAACCCAATCGTTGGGTTTTTTTCGTTGGGTTAACCCAACTTGGGTTGATTTTAACCCAGCATTTTTAGAGTGTAGTTTTAAAATGAGTATTTATTAATTTAAAACTTACAATAATAATAATAATAATAATTCTTCTTATTATCAATATGTTAATAATTCATTATTATTACTATTAATAATTATTTTATTAAATTAATATTTTTATATAAATATGTATGTATGAATATATGTGTGTGACTGAGTGTGTTTTATTAAAAACAGCTCGTGATTGCATTTTGTTGCATGGAAAAGAGCAGCTTTGAAAAAAATAAAAACTAAATTATAAATATTTTAATAATAATATAAATATTAGAAATAAAGTATACATAATAATTTAAATAATTGTAATAGGACATTAAGTGGCAATTTTCCAACATAAAACCAATGGATCATCTGTCAGGACCTTTAATTTTCACTTTAAATACAAATCTTTAATCCCCCTAATATAAGATTTGTGTTATACCTCAAAATTGCATCTGCATTTTGTTTTATAGTGAGCTGTGGAAAGGCAGTATAGGAGTGGAGAGCTATCTGTGCCAGAGAACACTGCCACTGTCGCTTTCCCTCACTGTTGACAGACACTCAGCAGGATGGCAGTGTATTATATACATCCCTGTCGCAAGCTATTTCATAAAGTGGTGGGGACAATATCATCAGCACCAGCCCTCATCATTCCCAGCATAAATGACGTCTATGGTAACATTATCAAAAATCTGATTGAGGCTGAAATACAGTAAAATGCTGAAAAAATACACAGAGCTGTAACTGCACATCAATTGACTATTAATTAATAAGTCAAGCATAGTATATAGTTCATACTTGGGGAACTTAGTAAACTTTGGTTGTGCTACAGACATTATGATACCTCAAATCATGCTGTGTATGCAGTTATAGTTTCCTCATGATTTTCACCTTTTGAGCAACAAAATAGGCAACAAAAAATCCCATAGACATACATTGAAGGAGGGACTTGAGCCATATTTAGAGACTAGAATATCACAGACTTGAGGGTGAGCGCTTTTGCATTGGGCCAACATAGCAACATCCTGACAACAACCCAAAAAAACTCATCATGACGGCACAGTCTTGCACAGGCAAGCACCCTATTGCTTCATTCTGTCTTCTAAACAGCTCTCTGTACTTTCCAAACACTAAGTCCAGAACCAACTGACAAGGAAGCAAATGACGCTGTCCGTCATTGAGGGATTGATGTCACTGACAGTGGGGGATTGATTTAGGAGGTGGGATGGGGGGGAATGACAATCTGTTGTGATGGAACTTCTGATTGCCTGAGAACGCTCTTATCAAAAGGACACTGAAGAAATGCTGTCAATGACAGGACTTAATTGCCTGGCTTGTGTTTCTGACACACTGCAATGATATTTCTGGGAAAATCCACAAACAGGGAGATCTAGGGAGAGTGGCATAAAAAAGATGAATTCAGTTTGACAGGAAAGGACTAAATGAGGGTCATTTTCATGAAGAAGTGTCATTTGTGGCCCATTTGTGTCCCTGTGAATTACGTTTTAATGTTTTTCCAAAAGAATATCAGACAAATTCCTTGTTCTAGTTCTGCAGTAACCTTTTAAATCGAAATTAAAAACAAAATTAATAAATAAATAAATGATTTTATCCTAAATTTAAACTAAATAAAATGTAAGATCAAGATAATAAGATAATAAAATATAATAAAAAATATAATTTTCTCACATGGTCCAGTTTCCTCAGATTGACCCACCACCACTAACATTAATTTTTATTTATTTAAATTTTATTTTTAAATGAAATAAAACAAAACACAATAAATAAATAAATAAAAATGAATAAATATTTTATGTTTAAATAAAAAATAAAAAATCCTGATTTTCATTTCCACACATGGTCCAGTTTTCTGAGATGGGACCACTAACACTAATATTAATTTTTATGTATCTAAATTTTATTTTTAAATAAAAAAACAAAACACAATAAAAAATAAATAAATAAATATTTTATATTTCAATAAAAAATAAAAAAAAAATCCTGATTTTCATTTCCACACATGGTCCAGTTTTCTGAGATGGACCCACCAACACTAACACTAATATTAATTTTTATTTTTTTAATTTTTATTTTTAAATGAAAACAAACACAGTAAATAAATAAAAAATAAAATAAATAAATACATAAATGAATAAATATTTTATATTTTAATAAAAACAATTAAAAATCCTGAATTTCATTTCCACACATAGTCCAGTTTTCTGACACATAGTCCAGTTTTCATAGTTCAGTTTTCTGACTTACCATATTTATTTAAATTATTTTTAAATGCAAAAAATAAAAATAAAAACAAACACAATAAACAAAAACAATAAATGAATGAATAAACAAACAAACAAATAAATAGGCAAGTTTAGTTTATATTTAAATTAAAAATAAAAATCCCTGAATTTCTTTTCCACACCCGTCCCATTTTCCGAAGCTGACCCACCACCACTAATGCTAACATTAATTTTTATTTGTTTAATTTTTTTTAAAAGAAATAAAACAAACACAATAAATAAATTAAATAAATAAACTGCAAATAAATAAATAAATAAAAACAATCCTGATTTTTTTTTTATTCCACATGGTCCTGTTTTCTGAGATCGCCCCACCACCACTAATTTGTTGCTCATTGCAGGAAATCGCTTCTTCCTCTCGGTTATGAACCTGAGATAAACAGACATTAAACATGACACGACGGCTTAATCACATGCAAGAAGAATGGCAGCAAATGTTTTACACGATCACGCAGCTGTTTGATGTCTTGTTCGAGCACACTCCTGACTCATTTATCACAAACTTGTTACCGCAGCCGTCTCAAATACAGGTGAATGTGAAATAATCACAGGGAAGATTTAATGAGAACGAATTACAGCTTGTTTACATTCAGCTCTGCACCTAAAAAAATAACCGCTGCTTATAATGAGAATGTTTAATCCTCAAAAACACCCACATAAAAGCAAGTTACTTCAGATTAAACGACTATTTCATCATACTCTTTAAATTATTTAAAACTATTAAACACTCCAAGCTACAGACTGACAGTTGTAGAAAGCTGTTTTTTTATCTCTAAATGCACAAAATGCAGGACAAAGAGAGACTTTACATTCATTATAATGCACTTAAGAGCGTATATAAACATTTGAACACTGACAGCGACAGAAGCAGCTGCTCTCTCATATGAGCTGCCACTCTGACAGTGTGATGACATGTTTGTTATCAGCTGCTCTGATTGGAGAGAGAAGCAGAGGCACTCTGCAGTAATTGGGTAAAAATTCTGGCAGTGGAAAGCGGCTCACGGTAATGACAGACATGCATATTAAAAGGAAAATTCAAAGCATTTCAAAGTGATGGGTAAACACTGTTCTACATCCTTAGATGAAAATATTTATCTAGGCATTCATTCATTCATTTACAGCGTAAAAGGTTTGGCCTCGAATACATATAATTATATAAAATATATATACACACACATATATATACATAAACACACACAATTTGTGCCCTGAGTCATATGTAATGATGACATTAGCCTGTTGTCCTTTTCTGCAGAGCTCTATCTGGGATAGGTCACTCAAAAAAAAAGGATAGGTCACAAAAAACACCTAAATTCTGTCATAGTTTACTCACTCTTCCAAAGAAGAATAAATTTTTTTGTCCTCAGTGGAACCGAAAAAGAAATTTATGCAGAATATCCAAGCTATTTTTCTCTATACAACAAAAACATCTAGTAATCAAGGTTGTCAAGCTTATATGAAGTACAACAAAAGTAGTCCATATGACTTGTGAAGTATACTCTAGCTTCATACTCTTTTTTTTTTAATCAACACTTGCATGTGCATAAGTGTTTAAGCTGAAAAAATTGCATTTTTGTCAAAGACTTTGTCCGGATCGGAATCAGAATGATGATCAAAACATAGATGGAGTAGATCGAGTCCATCAACACACCTGAAGCTTACACAGCTTACCTATTCCTGGATTCGACATTTCATTCGGTTTAGATTTATATGCTGAATGTTTGATGATAATGTTAGCTTAATTGTGCGTAAGCAATCTTCTATCCGCTCCTGGTTTACGCAGATCTTCTTTGCTTGTTTTTGGATCCAGAGATGCTGTACTATTTCAGAAGATCTGTAACAGCGCCCCCTACTGTATAACAGTGAAAATACGGATTGCTGCAAAAACTCATCAATGGCAGGGAAGCGTTGTGTCATAAATGACAGGGAAAGAGTTAAGTTGTCATAATATTCCCCAGCACCAACTATTTTTGTGTTCCAAGTAAGAAATAAAGTCTTATGGTTGAGTATGTCATGAAAGAGTTAAAATTTTTCATGAATTATGATTGGGAGAGCAGCAGTATTCAGCAGTGCCCTGCTGCTCTCCATACCAGATGTGGTGCTGAAATTAAAGGCACAATATGTAAGATTTTTGGATTAAAGGGTTAGTTCACCCAAAAATGAAAATTCTGTCATTAATTACTCACCCTCATGTCGTTCCACACCCATATGACCTTCGTTCATCTTCGGAACACAAATTAAGATATTTTTGATGAAATCCGATGGCTCAGTGAGGCCTGCATTGACAGCAAGACATTAACACTTTCAATGCCCAGAAAGCTACTAAAGACGTATTTAAAACTGTTCATGTGACTACAGTGGTTCAACCTTAATATTATGAAGTGACGAGAATACTTTTAGCGCACCAAAAAAACAAAATAACAACTTTATTCAACAATATCTAGTGATGGGCGATTTCAAAACACTGCTTCATGAAGCTTCGAAGCTTTACAAGTCTTTTGTTTCGAATCAGTGGTTCGGAGCGTGTATCAAACTGCCAAAGTCACGTGAACTATTAAAACTTCAAAACGTTTCGAAACACTTATGACGTAATGAAGCCTCGTTTGCTGAAATCATGTGACTTTGGCAGTTTGATGCACGCTCTGAACCACTGATTCGAAACAAAAGACTCGTAAAGCTTCGAAGCTTCATGAAGCAGTGTTTTGAAATCGCCCATCACTAGATATTGTTGAATAAAGTCGTTTTTTTTATTTTTTTGGCCCACAAAAAGTATTCTCGTTGCTTCATAACATTAAGGTTGAACCACTGTAGTCACATGAACTGTTTTAAATATGTCTTTATATTATTATCTTGCTGTCAATGAAGGCCTCACTGAGCCATCGGATTTTATCAAAAATATCTTAATATGTGTTCTGAAGATGAACGAAGGTCTAAAGCCCGGGACACACTGCACGATTTTAGCAATCCTATAAGATCATTACAAATCACACTGTGCGACATGGATCTATTAAACTTGGGTACGACAAGCATGTAGACTGTACGATGATGACACCTATTGACTCGTAGGCTACGATGCAAGTTTCTATAGAAGCATCAGCATGCGCTAGTGGTAAACAAAAAGACCATGTTGAATCACACTTTGGCAGTTGTAGTTTGTATGTGTGCTCAAAAAAAAAGAAGCGGCAAAAGAAGAAGGGAAAAGAGCTTGAGGTAAGCAGTTTTAAATTTTAGCGCCATGTCGCATTTTTATTGGCTGGTCAGTAGACGTAGGTCGTAGCAGCAAATACACTGTGCGTTGATCATGCTGAATTTCTGACACTGTCAGAAAATTATCGTAGGCTATCTTTGGTCGCAAGACCGGGAAAACGGCCGTCTTTGAACCTCTCTCACTGTACGACATAGGACCACCGATAAAGAGCCACGATCACAGAAATCGCCATGATTGTTTCACGATGGCAATCTTTCGTCTGGGACAGCCAAAAATCGTGCAGTGTGTCCCGGGCTTTACGGGTGTGGAACAACATGAGGGTGAGTAATTAATGACAGAATTTTCATTTTTGGGTGAACTAACCATTTAAAATATCCAAAAACCACTAGAACAATGTTATATATTTTGTTGACTTGTGTACTTACATTATCCCAAATGTTTCCAAGAAAGTTTAAATCCAGACAAATAAGCAATGACATCATACCCGCATTATCCTCGATTTCCAGTTTTATTTTGTAGAAACCATGGAAACACCAAAGACGCTTTAATATATTATGTGTTTTATTAGACAGGTGAGCAACTGTTTGGATACATTCATCGACAGAAAACTAATCATGTTATATAGCTCAACACAGTAAGTCTTATTGTTTAAATCTCATTTTCTTGATTTATCGCGAGTACCATGTTTTACCATGCCTAATATTGATCTGGCTTACTGCAGTGTGTCGCATAGTAGCCGCCGAGCGAATGCAGAGTAGCACTATAACAACTTTGAACACACAAATGAATCTAATATGATAAACAGCGCTGCATTACCCCACATACGCTTGACTGGAAGAAGCGGAAGCGGCGACTGCAGCATAATAAAAGCTCCACTTCTCTTGAGACATGTGTCGCACTCGTCTCTCATTAGCAAACGCTCCAGCAGCCTCGTTACGCTCCAATGGCTTTCAGCCACACCCTGCTACAGACTACAGTAATGTTCATAAATCTTTAATACATTAGCTCATCCATGAATATGATTTCTGCCGAGTTTCTTCATATTCTTTACCACCGGCTGTAGACGTGAAGATGACAACTCCCATGATTCCGCGAAATCAAGGCATCATCAAGCTACGCCTTTGTTCTGAATAAGCGACCTCTAGAGGCGAAAAATTACATCTTGCGCCTTTAATGCTATGAAGCACTGCAATGCAACAGTGAAGAGTGCAGGCCTATATGTGTGTGTACCTGTTTGTGTTTGTGTGTGTGTGGGCATGGATGCATATTTATGTGCAAAACCTGGTCTACACTTGCCTGTGGGTATGTTAATTTAGAAAAGATACTCTCTCTGTGTGTATAATGAATGGTTTTCAATACCACAGACCCCCAAATTTAATGATCCCCTTCTTAAAATATACAGGCAGGTATACACTACCGTTTTAAGATTTTTTTGAAAGAAGTCTCTCTCAGAGCTGTATTTATTTAATCAAAAATACAGTAAAATGAGTAACAGTGAAATATTTTTACAATTTAAAATTCCTGTGATCAAAGCTGAATTTTCAGCATCATTACTCCAGTCTTCAGTGTCACGTGATCCTACAGAAATCATTTTAATATGCTGATTTGTTGCTCAAGAAACATTTCTTATTAAAAATATTGAAAACAGTTGTGCTGCTTAATAAATTTTTGTGTAAAAAATTTTCCAGGATTATTTGATAAATAGAAAGTTCAAAAGAACAGCATTTATTTGAAATAGAAATTTGAATTACTGTCACTTTGGACAAAATTCTTTCTGACCCTAAACTTTTGAACAGTAGTGTAAATTTTCAAACACACATTTATACTGAATAATTGTATTATTGTTACATAAATATTGTGTAAAATATCATCTGGTAAATATTTACTGTTTTTCTACCTACCATTAAGTGTACTGATAGATGTATAGAAAATAATAAATATAAATATAATATAATATACAGTTCTGGATAGTAGGCACATGGTCGCTCACTGGCCCAAGTCAAAATTCTACCTTCACTTTCCACTTTCAAGCCCAATTTTCTTCAGTCTATAGGTACTCCTGTAGCTCAGACAGCCTTAGCAATACAAAGGTCATGGGTTTGATTACCAGGGAATGCATGAACTAATAAAATGTATACCTTGAATGTAAAGTACACTTTGGATAAAAGTGTCTGTAAAATGTATTTCTCCACTTTTTTTATCATTAACCCATATGAGCAATGGTAATAGTGCTGCTTTCTTTCGCAAACAACACTAACAATGCATGCTGTCCACACAATTCTGAACAAGAACAGTCTGTCCCCTCAGACACTGTCCACAAAGACGCATAAATGATGGACTGAGCACTGAGATGCACACATAATGGAGCAGGCTATAGTGTTTGAAGGTCTGACCTCAGTCGAGCACATTAGTGGCTCTGAGTCATTGCAAGAACCGAACATGAACTTGAGTGGAAAATGAGTGGACAAAAAGGTCTGTCCACAAACCAAGTGCCCCTACATTTCCCAAAGGATATAAAAAAATCTCAAATGGGAAACATTTTCTATGACATGTCTGCTGTTGGCAGGGCAAAAGCGACAGGCTGTGTGCTTTCTTGCCCTTCACGAAACCACAAAAACGTTTCTGAAGAGAACGAGGGAATCAGAGAGAGAACATTAGCCAGTCTAATTGAGGTAGATTCAGCCCCCCTGCCTGCCTGACAGAAGACACTAGGATAATTACAACTGTCAGGACGTCCAAATCACTCAACCCAGTGTGCAATCACAGGTTGAGACCTGACATTAAAAAGCGACTTGTTGTCATTAGCATCCCCATAAATATCTTTGGCGTGACTTCCCAATCCTGATTGTCCCTGCCGCCACATCAGGTTTTGCATTGTCTCTTGACTCTCGGACATTATTGTTTACGCCCTCCTGGATCTGTGATCTCTTTGAAAGTCAAAAAGGAAAATTCACTAAACGCTTGCACCACTTTTGTGCATGATATTTCAGCACAAAAACATCTTAATCACCAACCACAATTCAGTTTAACAAAGCGCCATCTGCACCGGTATAGCGTTGTGTTTGCATATTTAAATTAAGTCACTGTCATTCTTTCTTAGCTCAAACACACATTCTTTATATGCAAATTAAGCTTATTATAGATTGCAGTTTATTCACAAAAGTCAGCGCTTTTTGCTTGATGCAATTAATGTACAGAGCTTAATTTAAAATTCTCTATTGATCACAATAGCAGTAATTAATCAAATTCATTTTATTTTCTATTAAAATGTTTATTTCATCAGAATACCTGGATCATTTTAATGCAGAGAGTGCATGCAAATTAACAATGCTTTTGGCAGTTGCAATTCATTCTTATAATGAATTCCCCATAAAATACTTGATTCAAGCTGACCAACACATATCCGCCCACCGTTTCCCCACAAGAACGTCTTCTATTTTTATTTCAAATACTTTATTCCAGCAGAAAGTCACTCTCGTCTTGCTTTAATGTGATTGATGCCTTCAGGTCTTTGATGTTTCAACCCTTGAGAGGTTTTTTCGTGATGAATAAAAGGAACAGCTCTAAACAGAATGTCTTGTAAAGATGCTGTGGTTTTTTTTTTTAACGTACCTTCAGATTTCAATCTGAGCGAAAGTTTCTCTCCTGAGAATGGCCAGAGTCTGGATGAACATCAGTGATTCCCAAACATGTAACATTAAATGCTCCATCAAAACTGGTTCAACACTACAGCTCTTAATTAGAAGGAATGATGCATGCTAGGACATGTTACTCCTCCATAGAGAGGTTAGTAATTGCTTTATTCAAAGCTAAATATACATAATGGCACTGAAACAGAACAGCAAAAGCGGTACTCAACCACTTTGAAAATCCAAATGTGTTCTCAGGCAATCTCTACTTTACTTTCTTATTTTACTTTACTTATCATTTCCCAGTTTTCACCATTTAAGCTCATGGTTAAGAAATAACAGGGGAATTCATATAAAGCAATACACTGTAAAATAAATTTATCATTTGGTTAATGAAATAACCAAATATAGTATAAATTTTGTTAACATTGTTAATGTGAAAGTAAATGTAGTTGCTTTGCTATAACTGTATTGGTTAAAACTTGAATTCAGTTTCATCATTCAGTTCACTTTTAATTGATTTGAATTAAATACTTCACATTTATTCCGAATTATAATATAATATTCACCATCTATAGATTATTCAATTTGGTGAGCATGAAATGCATAAATCTTAAAAAATACATATTTTTATATATTTGCATGCGATGTCTGTGTTGTAGCAAATCTGGAAGTATAAAATAAAATAAAATAAAAGAGCATGAAATGATGTAGGAGTATCATGGGATTAAAATAAAATAAAATAAAATAAAATGAAATAAAATGAAATGAAATAAAATAAAATAAAATAAAATAAAAAAATAAAATAAAATAAAATAAAATGAGCATGAAATGATGTAGGAGTATCATGGGATTTAAATAAAATAAAATAAAATAAAATAAAATAAAATAAAATAAAATAAAATGAAATGAAATGAAATGAAATGAAATAAAATAAATAAAATAAAATAAAATAAAATGAGCATGAAATGATGTAGGAGTATCATGGGATTTAAATAAAATAAAATAAAATAAAATAAAATGAAATGAAATGAAATAAAATAAATAAAATAAAACAAAATAAAATAAAATAAAATAAAATAAAATGAGCATGAAATGATGTAGGAGTATCATGGGATTTAAATAAAATAAAATGAAATAAAATGAAATAAAATAAAATAAAATAAAATAATATAACAAAATAAATAAAATGAACATGAAATGATGTAGGAGTATCATGGGATTTAAAAATAAAATAAAATAAAATAAAATGAAATAAAATAAAATAAAAGAGCATGAAATGATGTAGGAGTATCATGGGATTTAAATAAAATAAAATAAAATAAAATAAAATAAAATAAAATAAAATAAAATAAAATAAATCCATGAAAAATTGTTCTTCTCCAACATTTGATCATCACTGAATTCTTGCTAAATTTATGTATATAATAAACATATATAGTATATAATACAGTGAATTCAGCGAGGATTGTTTTCACTGATTTCACTGATGCAGCGCTATACCAGCATAGATAGTGCCTAGTTTAACTGGACTGTGGGTGGTTAGTAAATAAGAGAGATTTTGCACAACTGTTTCTCTTATTTTCTCTATTTCACGGTCTCATTTTCTATAATTTCCCCATTTCTCATCTTCAACACACACCATTCCAGTCATTTAAGCTTGTGGTTTAAATACACAGAGAGCAATGGGAAGATGAGGTTAGTAGTAATGGACTCATAACCCTGACATCAACCCCTGCCGCCGGATCGGTTGGCCATCAGGGTGACATCATTTACACCAATTTAAGAGGTTGAAGGGGAAATTGCACATTGTTTGGTGCTAAATTATATGTTGTGCTTCATTTCTTAATTAGATCCCAGAGCTGGGCGGCTGTATTTATTTGTGTAGTATCTCTCTCGCCACGCTTTCAGGATTACCGCAGTCCCTAAATGCATTTCGCTCATGCGAGTAAAGCAGAAATAGACCTTGATGTTTCAAAACAGAACCGGACATAGCAGTACTAGAAATGAATCTATTAGGTGAGGTGGATTCATTGACGACTACAGGGTAATTCAAGGCTGGAGTTAAAGCACAGGAGAATGGAAACAGGAACTGGAGGAAATGGACAACCTGTAGGCAGGCTAACTGGAAATACGTGCCTCTACCTACATTTCTGCAAAACTCCAAAAACATACCTATACATAGATTTCACTGCAGTTTCCAAATTAATAAAATTAATTCTAGAGACGATAAAACAACTTTTATTCCTTTTCACACAAATTATGATTATGGGGGCAGATTATCGATTAGTAAAGACTTATTTTTGTGTGGTTCCTTGCACAATATATAGCCACTTTTCCACTGTCAGGCCGAACAGTTCTAAGAATGGTAAGGAACGTTCCATTTATATTTCCACTTGAGCTCGTTTCGGCACAGCACGATCACAACCTGTTCTCAACCCGGAATTCTCAGCATGATTGGCTAACTGGTAGAATGCGTCTAGTGACGTCGCCACTTTGGTCACTTGTCTGTTGCCTGGCTGCCAGTTTCTCTGTATCTAGCCAAGCACAAAGTTAAAGGGATAGTTCACCCAAAAATGAAAATTATCCCATGATTTACTCACCCTCAAGCCATCCTAGGTGTATATGACTATCTTCTTTCAGACAAACACAGTCTGAGTTATATTGAAAAATATCTCTTCCAAGCTTTATAATGGTAGTGAATGGGGCTCAAGATTTTGAAGCCCAAAAACGTGCATCCATCTATCATAAAAATAATCCACACAGCTCCAGGGGGTTAATTAAGTCCTTCTGAAGCGAATCGACGGGTTTTAGTAAGAAAAATATCCATATTTCAAACTTTTTAAACTACGCAAGTCAACTTAACTTCTGAAGCGATATATGATGCAGGATGTAGCTTAGATGCTTCTCGTGGTTCAAACAAATAGGGCTGGGTGACAAACTCAAGCTCCTCTTCTCTTATATTTCGAAATCCTCCGACATTTCTCTTTAAAAATTCTTGTTTTAGACTTCAAATTCGTGATCAGTGTTTTGTTTTGCTCTATTTTCTGCACGTCGTGTTCGTCAATGCGTCATGCGTCAGGTCAGAGATTACTTTTTTGGCGCAAGTCGACTTGCGTAGACCGTCTGCCGGAATTTAGTTATTTTAGTTTATAAAGATTTAAATATGGATATTTTTCTCACAATAACCCATCAGTTCACTTCAGAAGGCCTTTATTAACCCCCTGGAGCCGTATGGATTACTTTTATGATGAATGGATGCACTTTTTTGGACTTCAAAATCTTAAGCCCCATTCACTACCATTATAAAGCTTGGAAGAGCCAGTATATTTCAAAATATAACTCCAAATGTGTTTGTCTGAAATAACACAGTCATATACACCTAGGATGTCTTGAGTGCGAGTAAATCATGGGATAATTTTCATTTCTGGGTGAACTATCCATTTAACACAAGTTAAAAGAAATATCTGATCATCCTCTATAACGCGGTCACTATTTACATCTCATATGTAAATCAAGGCAATGACTGATGTATTTGTATTACATTCCAAAGACCTCTGTTTTCAACCCCACAGTGGAAAATGAAACCATATCCATACCGACTGGGCCGGATCAGCACGGAATGGAATGTTTAAGAAGTGACCAATGGTTTGGCCCAATGGTGGAAAAGCAGCTTTTCAAAATGCGTTTACCATAGTGTGTCATTTGTAAACGAATATATTTTGACGTTTACATCACATAGCCAGCTCCATATGTTTGGCTTTTCTAACAATGTAACAAAGTAAACTTGCTCGGAAACTCACCTGGTACAACATTGAATAAAAGAGATCAAAGACTTGTGGAAACTAAAAGCTAAAGCCAAAATAGCATGTTACCACTCACCCAGACATTTCATTTCTACACTGCTGCAATATGTACAACCATTGTAATAAAACGTTGCCAAATTCATGTTCATCTGTTTCGGATAAAACTGAACATGCTTTTAGCGTCATTCACTTGAAAGTGTCGAGAAACATGCAAGACAAAAAAATATATATATTATTTGAAAAAAATATCAACGAGTCTGGATGGAAATGGAGGTGGAAGGATGCATGAGAGAGAGAGAGAGAGAGAAATCAAAAAGGGCAAATTAGATGAGGCTAATGAAATAAGAAGTGTCTTGCTGAGCTACATGTCTCTCCGTTTGTCCCTCAGAGAGTTTCCACCCATCCGGCTTCTCGTTTAGTCAACTTTTTCGCCATAAATGACAGAGTTAATTAGCTACTTTTCCAGAAGCTGACCAAAGACAAATCATTCCGGGCCAGCAATAATCTGGCAGCCTGGGACGGCCCATGATGCCATTCCGAGTACTGCAGGGCCTGGAGGGGCCCCTGGTGACCCCCGAGGCAGCGTGAGAGGCCCCTGCAGCCACATCATGCGGATCTGCTCATTGCATTACCCCAAAAAATTTCCTAATGGCAGAGTGCAGCTCTTCAAACTCAGACAAACGGGTCTCTGTAGTCTCTCTCTCTCTTCAACTCACTGCACCAGAAACGTTTTCCCTCTCTCCTGCGTTCAAATTATAGCCCTTCCATTCCTCTCTCTCGCTCTCTCCCGCGCTTATGTGCCATCACAATCTATTTGCTTCTGCTTTTACTGGTCTCCAGAGACAAAAAGTTTGGAATCTGCCTGTGAAGTGGACTTGTGGATTTATGACACACATTTATCAGTAGTGTTTGTTGGTAGCATCACTATGGCTGAATTTGGAATAGCATCCTAGCATTCTCTTCTTACAATTTCTGCCATTTGAAGATATGGTAGAAAAAGTAAGAGTAGTATTTGAGTATGCCATTACAAATTCAGCCTATTACTATTGCTAAAACTTAGGGTTGTAGATTTTTGAAAACCCCTGACCTTAAAAGGAACGCCTATTAAATCTCAATTCAGTTTTGTGAAATTGAAATAAGGTAGCAAGTAGGATGCAGAATTGCAATTCAAATTTGAATTGTTGTTGTAGTACAGGTGCTGGTCATATAATTAGAATATCATCAAAAAGTTGATTTATTTCACTAATTCCATTCAAAAAGTGAAACTTGTATATTATATTCATTCATTACACACAGACTGATATATTTCAAATGTTTATTTCTTTTAATTTTGATGATTATAACTGACAACTAAGGAAAATCCCAAATTCAGTATCTCAGAAAATTAGAATATTGTGAAAAGGTTCAATATTGAAGACACCTGGTGCCACACTCTAATCAGCTAATTAACTCAAAACACCTGCAAAGGCCTTTAAATGGTCTCTCAGTCTAGTTCTGTAGGCTACACAATCATGGGGAAGACTGCTGACTTGACAGTTGTCCAAAAGACGACCACTGACACCTTGCACAAGGAGGGCAAGACACAAAAGGTCATTGCAAAGAGGCTGGCTGTTCACAGAGCTCTGTGTCCAAGCACATTAATAGAGAGGCGAAGGGAAGGAAAAGATGTGGTAGAAAAAAGTGTATAAGCAATAGGGATAACCGCACCCTGGAGAGGATTGTGAAACAAAACCCATTCAAAAATGTGGGGGAAATTCACAAAGAGTGGACTGCAGCTGGAGTCAGTGCTTCAAGAACCACTACGCACAGACGTATGCAAGACATGGGTTTCAGCTGTCGCATTCCTTGTGTCAAGCCACTCTTGAACAACAGACAGCGTCAGAAGCGTCTCGCCTGGGCTAAAGACAAAAAGGACTGGACTGCTGCTGAGTGGTCCAAAGTTATGTTCTCTGATGAAAGTAAATTTTGCATTTCCTTTGGAAATCAGGGTCCCAGAGTCTGGAGGAAGAGAGGAGAGGCACACAATCCACGTTGCTTGAGGTCCAGTGTAAAGTTTCCACAGTCAGTGATGGTTTGGGGTGCCATGTCATCTGCTGGTGTTGGTCCACTGTGTTTTCTGAGGTCCAAGGTCAACGCAGCCGTATACCAGGAAGTTTTAGAGCACTTCATGCTTCCTGCTGCTGACCAACTTTATGGAGATGCAGATTTCATTTTCCAACAGGACTTGGCACCTGCACACAGTGCCAAAGCTACCAGTATCTGGTTTAAGGACCATGGTATCCCTGTTCTTAATTGGCCAGCAAACTCGCCTGACCTTAACCCCATAGAAAATCTATGGGGTATTGTGAAGAGGAAGATGCGATATGCCAGACCCAACAATGCAGAAGAGCTGAAGGCCACTATCAGAGCAACCTGGGCTCTTATAACACCTGAGCAGTGCCACAGACTGATCGACTCCATGCCACGCCGCATTGCTGCAGTAATTCAGGCAAAAGGAGCCCCAACTAAGTATTGAGTGCTGTACATGCTCATACTTTTCATGTTCATACTTTTCAGTTGGCCAAGATTTCTAAAAATCCTTTCTTTGTATTGGTCTTAAGTAATATTCTAATTTTCTGAGATACTGAATTTGTGATTTTCCTTAGTTGTCAGTTATAATCATCAAAATTAAAAGAAATAAACATTTGAAATATATCAGTCTGTGTGTAATGAATGAATATAATATACAAGTTTCACTTTTTGAATGGAATTAGTGAAATAAATCAACTTTTTGATGATATTCTAATTATATGACCAGCACCTGTAGAGTGTTGTTACCATGCTGTTATTTTACACCGGATCGCTTCACAAACGAGGGTCAATTCAATGCTGGATTTGCACAAAAGATTAACATGACGTCACATGCTAGTTGATGAGCTGTCAATCGTCATTTTGGCTGTGTGAGATTCTCCAGCTTTGTTGTTGTTGAGCAACCGAAGCGTGAGCTGTTAAAGCTCTGCCCTCTTCTGGAAAGGGGGCCGGGAGCAGCAGCTCATTTGCATTTAAAAGGACACACACAAAAACGGTGTGTTTTTGCTCACACCCAAATAGGGGCAAATTTGACAAGCTATAATAAATGATCTGTGGAGTATTTTGAGCTGAAACGTCACAGACACATTCTGGGGACACCAGAGACTTATATTACATCTTGTAAAAGGGGCATTATAGGTTTCCCTTTAAAAAAATCTTAATCTTATATTGAAGTAATGTACAGGAAAACTTTCACATCAGTTTTGACATAGTAAATCACAAATCTCAATACAGTCTTCATTGTCAAAATAGGATCAAATCCATGACATTTAGAATGAAATTGTATCATACAAGCGTTTTATAATCGAGGCATTTAAGTATGTGATCTGTCATCTACACCTACTTGTGCGGAGTAAGAAAACAGCAGTGGGTCCAGATGGTCTGTGACTAGGGGACGGAGCTACTTCAGGACCAACCTATCAACAATATTAATGACGTGTGAAGGAAGAGCAACTGGTGTGTAGTCTTAAGGGTTGCTAAGACGAACACTGCAGGATGTCTTGCAGACCTGGGGCACCTTCTGCACACTTTAATGGGAGGGAAAAGCAGGCCTGAAACACCCAACAGAGCTGACTGGAGCATATCTTCTATACTCCGGGGCAGATTCCTGTGTGAAGATTACCCAACTGTCTCCTCACCTGGTCAGCCGAGATAGGACCGGACCATTGGCTCGGAGTCAGTTTTTCTGTCGAAAAACTGATTCAGCTAATTAGCCCTGTGTAGCTCTGCTATCAACCTGTTTGTAGCCAATGATGGATGATTCCACTTCCCTCACCGAGACTCTTTCGCTCGGCATTCATCTGCTCATCATGGTTTTATCTCAAGACACAAAGGTCCTCCTCTTCTTTTACAGCAAGACTTTCAGGTCCTTTGTGATCCAAGCAGTATCGTAGGGGAAGAAGCACAATGCTTTGAAGGTCTCTCTGTCTGTCTGTTTGTCTGTCTGTCTATCTATCCATCCATCCATCCATCCATCCATCCATCTATCCAGCCAGCCAGCCAGCTTCAAACTTAAGGGCTTTTTTCAAAACCTTTTTTACTGTTTCACTGCTTTTATAGCTAAAAATTATCTATTTTTTCTATCTATTATCTATCTATTTCCTTACATTCAAATGTGAATTACAATTCTTCATCATTTTTGCTACCTAAATTCAAATTGAATTAAAAATGGAATTGAATTGAAATTTTAAAGCCATTCCCAATTCAATTCTGAATGGTGCACACACAACATGATGTAGTCCATATATACATACGAATATGATAACGTACATATGAATATAATAACCATATCTGTGGTAAAGCCACCTTAATTTATCTAGGGGAAGAACAGAAATGCATCAGAACTTTACAACTAAGCATTCAGTTAACCTAAGTATGCATATTCACAAATTAGCCTAGAATAAGATGGAGATGGAGGATCAACAAACAAAAGATGACTAAAGTAAATATAATAATAAAAAATGTAGCTAATCAATTAGAAAAACATGTAACTGGTGATAGAAGCTACTTTAATTGAGCTGATTTTCTATTGGGTGGGCAGACGGCCCTTTTGGGTTGGTACTGCACACCCATAGCCACGCCCCGATTTCCAATGCGATCACCAATCATTCGACTTCATCCCTTGTAGGATGGTAATGATTCCTCAACATTTACATAAGACTCACAAATCACCGTGAGAGTCGCCTCCCTGATGATGCGATCGCTGTGTGAATTGGGGTGGATTGAGATTTACAGCGTCAGGGTGAGATGAGGTTAAATGCCGAATCTCACATTGGGTTTTCTTATCAGGGAACACGGCTAATTAGAGGTTTCAACATGACTAATTTAATTGAGCATAATTTTCTCTTTGGGTCCTCAGGCAACACACCAAATATAGATTTAATAAAAACCGAACAGCACATACTCATAGGAATTACACGGCACTAAAAGGGATTTAAAACCTTATCTGATGCGCCGCTGAATATTTCTGCTGTTAAAACGATGGAAGAAGAGCTCTCTTGGGGAAATGCAGATATCTCCTGCACATTTCAAACTATTTCTTTGTATATTTTATGTCACAAGTTTTCAATTAAATTTCAAGAGATTCAGTTGCTAAATTCAATCACAACTTGCACTAGTTTCAAGAGCCAATAGGTTGAATAACTATGAAATTAAATAAGGAATGTGCACTTTAGGAATATTTATTATCAGAAAGGAGCCATGATTGAATGCAAGTTTGAAGAAACATTGCCTAGTTATAGCTATTTGACTGTTGTTTAAATTATCCAGTATCCTGTGCATCCTAAGTAAGCAATGTGCACTCCAGGAATATTTATTGCAGGACATGCAATAAATGCACCAATGAATCTTTCACAATAAGACCAGAAACGTGCATTAAGAAAGTAAATGGCGTCAATTTTGATTTCACATTCACTTTAAGTGAGTCATAAAATCTAGATAAATGTCTGGCAGCCATATTTGTATCCAGCACACTGCGACAGGTCACAAACAGATACAGGTTATAAATAGGCTATGAATATCAAGTTAGACAAAACGGCATCTCTGGTTTTGATGCATTTTAGCAGCAGGAATCATCCATCTTGGGGGTTCCTGTACTGGTACACAACACCCTCCGATGCATGCTAAATGCAATTCCCCTGCATTTTTTTCACCTAATTAAGATGTTACAACAGAGGACAATTCCATCAGCAGCTAAAATGAGGAGATACATCAACAACAATCCAGCATCTCGACAAGATGGTGAGACGCAGAGGAGAATAGAATTGAATTTTGGGTGTCTGATTATGATGGAATAGGCCAATCACTCCTTCTCCCGCACACACACTTTACGGTAAACACATCTACATTCACATTCATACTGCATACGCATCTGTATTCCTCTTCTACCCAATATGTAGACCCTTCTCTGTCTCCGAAGGGTCTACATACCTATGCAAACCTATGCAAACACTGGGTTCTGTAAAAAATAACATGCTGCATAGTTTTTGTTGGTGGATAATTGAGTGTAAATGAACTTCCATTTGGCAAACAGTTATTTTGCCCTGTATAACAGAAGAGCATAATGTGTTTGCAGGTGGCTGTAATCAGGAGCAGCAGTGAGCTCCAATACTACTGCATCGTTTAAATCTTTGATTGCATTGATATCAAAAGCACACCAAAGCCTGAGCCAGTAAATGGTTATTAATTATGGACAATTAATAGAATATTTATGTTAGCAGACAGCAGGACTGGGAGATATGTCAAAAACAATATTTTCAGCCTAAAAATATATCAAATATATTTGAATGACTTTGAATGAGTTTTATTTTTTATTTTTTTTATCTTAGGAACCATTATTATAATTTAGACAGTAGATTTGCAAGTAGATTTGAAAATGCTTTAAGGAAGAAGTAAAAGTTAAAATAAATAAATGAACAAAATTAAATTAAAAAAGAATCAAGGCATGTTTTCCACATTTTTCACTAAATGAACACACACAAAAAAATTGGTATGCTTCAACATAACAATAATTAGCAATATATTGCAAAATTTTTTAACTTTCTATATGCCACATTGTTGACAGGGGACACAGAGAAAACCTTTGAATCAGTGTTTTATCTGATTCAATGTAATGGACAATTTGACCATCAACATAACAGGCTTTATGATATTTAATGGTCAAATAAAAATTGTGTTAAAGGGGAGCTATAATGCCCCTTTTCACAAGATGTAATATAAGTCTCTGGTGTCCCCAGAATGTGTCTGTGAAGTTTCAGCTCAAAATACACCACAGATCATTTATAAATTTGCCCCTATTTGGATGTGAGCAAAAAAAGTGCCGTTTTTGTATGTGTTCCTTTAAATAAAAATGAGCTGCTGCTCCCAACCCCCTTTCCAGAAGAGGACGGAGCTTTAACAGCTCGTGCTTCGGTTGCTCAACAACAACAAAGCTGGAAAATCTCACGCAGCCAAAATGAGGATTGTCAGTAAAGGTGTTCAGCCTTACATTGTTCAAACCGGAGTCGGACACTGATGGAGAGACTCAGGAAGAAGTTACAACTTTTAGAATAAAACTGGACGTTTCTGAATGGTTAGTGGATAAATTTATGTAGTTGCTGTGGAGTTGATTCAACTCATCGACTAGCATGTGCCGTCATGTTAATCTTTTGCGCAAAACCCATATGGACGCCCACTATACATAGAATACCTGTTTGCCAAACAGAGCCATACACACCAGGCTAACGTTTATGATTGCTATCAAATGCTGTGAACGGTCTAATATTTTTTCCAAAATATCGCTCAGATAAAAACACTCCTTTTTTAGCAATCAAGCTTGCCAGGGTGAACTTGCAGGCTATTCAAGCTAACGAGACTCTAAATAGTGTTCTGTGCTCGTCTGTGCAGCCAACGACAGAACAGTTAGCATGCTTTGCTCGAACTTTTGCCAGGGTGTTAGAACTGGTATACCGTTTTCGCTTGCAAAAACAAAATGTCGGCGCCGTGGGTGGAAACGTGCAGATTAAGGGGTGGTAATATTATAATAAGATCCCCTTCCTACGTCACTAGGGGAGCAAAATCTGAGCGGCTCATTTTTTCACATGCTTGCAGAGAAAGGCTTACCAAAACAAAGTTACTGGGTTGTCCTTTTTCACGTTTTCTGGGTTGGTAGATGCACCGGGGACCCGATTATAGCACTTAGATTATAATGATATCATGATATATTCCCTCTGAACTCATTTCACTTTCACAATATTGGTTAATTGTTTAGTGTCAATAATAATAATATAAAGTATATTGTAAATGTTAAATATATCCCCCAGTCAGCTCCTAACGTTTACTACACAACATCTGAAACCTCTGTTTTGACAAGTGGGGTCAAAATACTTTGCTTCTGAAAACACCAGCTAAAAATAACTGCATAAAATATTGCTAAAAACAGCTGGCTTAAAGTATAACAGTGAAAACAAGAAGAGAGATGTCAAAGATACAAAATCCTTGTTTGATGGGATTGTGGTTAATGATGTTTGTTTAGACGTAGTGTGGTGAGTGAAGCCGTAGTTTAGCAGCTGGGTAATGTAATTACCACGGTGCCGTCAGAGCACTCTTGATCTCATTTAAATAGCTTGTTTGCTGTCACAGAAGCTGTTGACTTGAGTCTGAATCACACGATTTGACGGACATCTCCCTTCTCTGCATTTCATTTTATGTGAAGTTGCAAGAAATGATGTCAGGAGTTAAGGACGAAAACAAAATCATCCACTTCCTGTGAGCCTGCAAACAGCACCATTCTAAGGGGCCTTTTACACGACAGCGTTTTCAACTAAAAACTTTTTATACGTTTTGGCCGTTCATTTACACGACAACGGCGTTTTGGGGGCCTGAAAACGCAAACTTTTGAAAACAGTATTCAAAGTCCAAGTTTTTGAAAACTATACCGTTATCGTCTCTATGTAAAATACAAAAACCCAAATTTGTAAAGACGGTGACGTCATGTGCATGCGTGTTATGTGTTTAGTCTATAGACTCGTAGTGTCTCTTTACAAAGTGACATCGCCAACTACTGGCCTAGCAGCATAAAACAGCGTTTTTGGGTTTTTCGCGGATCCATGTGAACAGGGATCGTTTTGACAATGTTGTCGTCTGTACGTGAAAAATGCAAAGGAAAAAACATTTTTAGTACATCTTTGTCATGTAAATGTATACCCTTAGAAATGCTAAATATTGCATCAGTTCTCTGTTGCTACACCTACACTAGAATCTAAAGTTTGGAGGGTTACAAAGATGGATGCAAGGAGGAGACAAAGAGGATTATGGGAGCACTTGAGAGAGAATATTTATGGGGGCCGTATCAGGTCAGGATAAAGAGGAAGACCCCCAGGATCATTTATAATTAAAGTGATCAAAGATACACACAGCATAGCATACCTTTATGTGGAAAATTTCTGTTCCTCTGAGTATTGTGGGTTTCTTTTGTCTTTTTCTGTCCGTTTACAAACAAAACTATGGGTAAGATGCTAGAGTTCAAGAATAAAGGAGTTTACAGACCTTTAAGGAAATATAAAACTGTATTGCAGAACATGCAACTGAATTCACTATGAATTAATTTAGGTTTTTATTCACATATATACACTGATCAGCGAACATACACACAGCAAAATCACCAGAGTTAAATCAACTCTGCACGGAGTACATATGGTCCCTCTCTAAATAGTGTTAAAGCAACACTGAAGCAGAGTTAAAGTTAATGAGATAATTAAGCGATTAATTAAGTGATGAATGAGCATTAGTGATGAACACCTGCTGTTAACAAGCAGAATCACTGAAGAAAAGATAATCATCCTCTACTGAGATCTTGAGAGATATAATGTATTATATCTTCAGTTGATTTCATCTAAGACAGTTATAGTTCTTGTGTTTCTCTTTTCTTCAGTGATTCTGCTTGTTAACAGCAGGTGTTCATCACTAACGCTCAATCATCACTTAATTATCTCATTAACTTTAACTCTGGTTAAGTGTTACTTTAACACTATTTAGAGAGGGACCATATGTACTCCAAGCAGAGTTGATTTAACTCTGGTGATTTTGCTGTGCATATAGTATCCAAATTAGGTAAACGGAAGCTCAAGAATCTTTGCTTGACACGAGAACCAATAAGGTTCACTCTCGTATCAAACAAGTATAGTTGAGTTTCTGTTTATGTTCACTGATCAATGTTTATATGTGAATAATAGCCTAATTTAAATCTGTTCATCATATAAAGTGATCATGTCTCTTCAGAAGACTTGGATTAAACCGCTCAATTCATATGGATTTCTTTTATGATCACTTTATGAACTTGTGGAAGCCTCAGAGTTTTGGTTGAATAGACATTCAATGGAGGGACAGAAACCTCTCAGATTTCATTAACTTCTTATGGGTTTGGGTACTTCATTTTTGGGTGAACTATCAGTTTAACTGTCAACATGTTCATAGCTATCATACTGTAGCTACCTGAATAATAACACATTTGGCTTAATGACATTTGACGGTAACTCTAGCGCCCCCTTGAGTACTTTGAGATTTGTTATCACCACATTAACACAAGACTCTACAATAAGTATATACTATGGACTATACGTTTACAATACATTGGCTAAACGTTCTGCATTTGCATACTTGCGTAAGCGTGTTTATGGCCTTGGTGCTGAGTGTAATGTTTCCTCTCAAGCACGCGAACACACACAACAGGATTAAAATACTGTAGCCCAGAATATATTTACACAGACCTGCTGTCATTGTGCCCCATTCAGACATGCACAGCTTAATCCCACTGTCTGGACCAAAAAGCTCACGCGTTTCTATTGTTAAACTGAATGGAGGATGCCTGCCAGGACACACTGACTTTAGGAGCTGTCATAAGAATTGAACTAAAGAAAGGAAACCAAATCTGAAGACCCTTTCATGTTTCATGAGCTTCCAAATAGTAACACTGCCAACAATAGTAGTGTAAGTACATCCCATTGAATAATGTGGAGCTGTGAATCTGGAAGAGCACCAAGCATTTGATTGTACGTAAAAATGACATTTTGTGCTTTCCATTCTGTGCTTTCCATTCTTAATTTTGATGTGAAAAAAAAAAACACTGAAAACAAAAACTTGCAGTCTCACTTCAATCTCTTTAAAAACAGTTTCCTTATAGAAAGTTGAGCCAAATGGAGACTTAACATCAAGTCTGCAATCAAAAACTCGAACATTTCTCAATAAATCCATAAAATGAGAAATATCAAATCAACCATGTTGAAAAAAACAGCATATGCTGGTTAGGTATGTTTTGAAGCTGGTCCTTAGTTGGTCATGAGCTGGAGCTAGTTGCTTATGACCAGCACTTGACCAGCTTAAACCAGTTCATGACCAGCTAAGGACCAACTAAGGACCGGCTTAAACCAGCTCAAACCAGCTGCCATGCTTCAAAACATACCTAACCAGCATATGCTGGTTTTTTCAACAGGGAAATGATATTAAATGAGCAGCGTTATGCAATTATCCTCATTAATTTTAACATCTCTCATTTATAGCTCTCTACAAGTTGCATACTTCATTAAACAGACCTGCTTTATGTTAAAAAAATGTCTCATTTGTGTCTATTTTGTCCTTTAGGAGAAAAAATTGAATCCAACCTGATACTTAAACAAAACAATGAGTACTCTATTAAATCTCCTGAGCTATATGAAAGTGCACACTCAATATTATTCTTGTCTGGTCAGTTCTACTCCCATCTCTTTTCCCAAAGCTCACCTTTTTCCTCTGAAATATCAACTCGTCCTAAAAGACTGCACCAATTATCGTGTTTGGGCTGATTACAGAGTTAGAGGTGGAATAGTGATGAAGAACGGCTGCTGACGGTGGTTGTGGAATGATTAGGCCGCAGTATCCTTGGTCAGGACAAGGGTGAAACAGGGTATCATTTATGAATTTATTATTGGTGAGTATGAGACTCCCCTGTCCCTCATTATTCAGGCTGGGCGAGATATGAATTGGCTTCCTCCAGTAATTAATGATTCTCTGGAGCAGTTTTATAAAGAATATTACCTCACATAAATGAGAGAGAGTGTGGACAGCAAAGCGAATGCAGTTGTTACTGACATTCTTCTAAATATCTTTCTTTGTGTTCAGCAGAACAAAGAAATTCATACAGGTTTGGAACTACTTGAGGGTGAGTAGTTGCTGTCAAATCGATTAATCGTGATTAATCGCGATTAATTGCATCTAACATAAAAGTTTGTAAATATATAATTTGTGTGTGTGTGTGTGTGTGTGTGTATATATATATATATATATACACACACACACACACATTTGCAAACTTTTATGTTAGATGCGATTAATCGCGATTAATCACGATTAATCGATTTGACAGCACTAATATACTTGAAAGAAAATTATTAACAAAATTTGATATTAAATGTTGCCAAAGAAATTTATTATTATATCAGATTAAGTGCCAGGTAGATTTTGGTTTTGCTGTCATAATAATTTGATTAAAATTAAAGGTAGATTCTATTAAAGATTTGATTCTATTAAAGGTAGAAACGACTGAACATCATAATCTAAAGCTGCTTCATACATCTTAGACCTGAGATTTTATCACTTGTTCATCTGTCCTTGACGTTTCTGCCACACAAAGCAAACCTTTATAAATTAAAGCTCTGTTTAAAAACCAAGTGAGCTGGCTTGCAGTGTCGGCTGCCTATAAGGTACTTTATCAAGCAACATCCTAATCTAAATTTATTTGAAACGCTCTGTATTCATGTAGGCAGGAACACATGCTAATAGCAGTTGATTGCAGCAGATTTTGCTTTAGGATGCAGGCAAATTTGTCAATTTTTAATTAAAAGCGCTATTTTTAATTGATACTTTCTGTATTAAATAAAATACATGTATATGTATAATTTAATTCTGCTCAGCTTGCCTTCATATCTTTATGTAAATGCCCTATTAGAAAAAAAAGGCATCTTAGAAGACAGCAAAACTATGCAGCGTTCTTGTCAGGAGCACAGCTTTTGGAAAGAAAAAAAGCCTAAAATCCCCAACTTTCCTTGATTTTTGACTAGAGAGCTGAAAACTTTATTTACACTCTTAAAAATAAAGGTTCCAAAACGAGGTTTTCACAGTGATGCCATAGAAGAACATTTTTTGTTTCCCCAAAGAACCATTTGGTGAATAGTTCTTGAAAAAATAAATAAATAAATAATTATCTTAGTTTGAAGAACATTTTAAAAATCGAAAGAACCTTTTTTCCATCATCACTGTACAAAATTATCGTGATTTTAATGGTAAAAGACTTTAAAAATGCTACGGTGAAAAACTGTTAATTGGTTAACAGAAAGTTTCCATACTATATACGGTGAATAATAGATCTAACCGTACATTTAATGTAATTTTACAGTAAAATACCGTTAAATATACAGTTTTTGGAAGTGA
This sequence comes from Mylopharyngodon piceus, assembly GCA_039654765.1. NCBI lineage: Eukaryota > Metazoa > Chordata > Actinopteri > Cypriniformes > Xenocyprididae > Mylopharyngodon > Mylopharyngodon piceus. The sequence continues at coordinate 4,368,516 of CM077444.1, read as the reverse complement.
AAAAGATCAAGTCATTGCATAATTTACAGTAAAAAAACATAAATTGACTTTCCCAGAATTCAAACCTTGCAAAGCAATGGCTGGTTTATTGGTTAGTGCTAAAAGATGCTGTTTATTGGCACATAAACTTCTTTAATTCCTTTTCAGTCATATAGTACAACATGGAATAATCACGTTATCAAAAGTGACTGCTGACGTTGGAGACGTGGCCCAGCAGTTAGCATTCAGATACAGGCTCTACATGTTCGAACCGGGTTTGTGACATAAATTCCTTTCCCCTCCTTCTCCCAATCATTTCCTGTCCTAATAAAAACAGAAAATCATTGAAAAGAATAAACTGCTGATCGCTTTTAGGTCTACCGCTTACAGCACGTGGCGGAAACAAAGCGTCCATTACCATATCTGAATTTCAGCTCTGGATCTTCCTCAGCACTTGATACACAGTGATACGAACAGTAAAGATGGCGTTGGTTTTACTGTATCAATTCGAGCCCTCATCCTCATCCTTTGGATGTACAGCAAAGTGGATTTGCTTTTGCAGAACAGAAAACAGCGTCTTCTTGACATGTCGACAACACAAACAAAACTCTTCCAGACCTCAGCTACAACTACAGTGTTTGAGGGGGAGTCAAAGTAGACGTTGTTCGCAGACAGCCAATGAAGACTATAGGCTGGCATTATGCAAATTTGTTACAAACCTACGTATGTTCATGCAGGAAGTAAAACTGGAATTACTGACGACTCGTTTCAGGCAGTTCAGAATCAGTTATTTCTTTTGTGAGACAATAACTCCATTTACCTTTGATCTTTGAAACTTTGCAGACCTTTTACATTCACAAACAGCTATATTACACACTACATGTTCAAAATCATATCCAAAAAAGCATAATAGTGACACTTTAAGATACATCAGAATGTGGTCACTGGCCTAATTATTTAAGTCATATTTTGTTGCTAACCACATGTAAGCTCAGTTACATATTAAAAAAATTGTATAAAATGGTGTCGTTATTCCCAAAAACCCTATGAAAAGTCAGTTTTATTATGCATTTCCATTGAGAAATAAAGTATATGCGGAATTATTCATCCATTGTACTGTTGGACGTCCAGCTTTGAGTCATTCAGGGATGATGTGCAGAAAGCCTCAAGCTATTGAAACGGGCACCAGTCGCTTCCAATGTAGACACAACTCTCAGCAGATCATTCTTGAGTGATGCTTCATCAAGTACAGCCAGGTGATATATTTAATATTTAACAGTGCTAATAATAAATGAGAGCCACATCTTGTATAAAGGTACAAAAAACCCACTCAATTAGTAACAACGACTGGGTAACAACGAGCCCTTGATGTGTCTTCTCTCTTCAGCAGTCCTTCTGAGTCTTTTTCTAATCACCTCAGTGATTCACATTTGTCTCACAGCGTGTGGCATGTTTTGAAACGGCATCACAATCGAGATGTTTTTGTCCTTCTCAGAACGTCACCTCACACAGGAGCGTTGCAAGAACAACTGCAGCTCTTCCCCAAAAGCAGTGCCTTTGTGGAGACCATTACCGCTCCGTTTAATTTGATAATTTCAATGGTTAAAAGCAGCAGGGGCTGCAGCGGGATTTGAATAGGCCAGATGCGCTGCGCCGCTCTCAGACAGGAGAAAAAAGGCACATCAACTTCTTTTGACAGCAGAAAGACTCAATAAAGTCACCAAACTTCACCTTACTGATATCAGCAGGGCTCCTGAGATGCGAGCATGCTGATTTTCTAAACTTAATCAACCCTTAGGTTATATTAATGGGGCTTCAAAAGAAAGTCAAAGCTAGGAAAGGTAACATTGACAGTAAATGCATTACATTTATTTGCTTTAAATTCAAGTGACATAAAAATTAAATGGGTATAATGATAATAGGGCATTTATTCTCGGCCACTTCTTCTTGTGACAATTATATAACTGTATGCCATGTATAGACTACAAAGTTTTGAGTGACAACCACAGTTAAAGGGACAGTTCACCCAAAAATGAAAATTCTGTCATTATTTACTCACGTTGCCAAACATGTTTCCTCTGCAGGACACAAAAGAAGATATTTTGAATGTCAGTGAGGTCCAAACAACATTGGAATGATCAAAGTTCTAGAAAAAAGGAAGTCATAGAGGTGTGTATGTAGATTACAACACTGATTGAGCGACTACATGAGACATTATATACATTTCGATAAGTTGTACTGTATCTTTCAAAATACCTTTTGATGTTCATGCATGTTTTTTCGTGCTTTAACTTGTATTAAAGAGGAAGAAATGACTTGTGCTTCATGCTGCTTCTTAAACTGAGGCACTACAGCGATCTGTCACATTTAAGAGTGTCAAAATGTCATTTATTGTTTGAATTTCGTGATAAAATGGACAGAATTCCATTCCACATTCCACAGAAGTCGCAATTGTGTGATATAAAGTCGAAATTGCGTGTTATAAAGTCAGAATTGCGAGTTTATATCCCACAATTCTGACTTTATAACTTGCAATCATGAGTTTATATGTTGCAATTCTGACTTTTTTCTCGCAATTGCGACTTTATATCACGCAATTTTGTGAGATAAAAAGTCGCAATTATCTTTTAAATTTTTTATTTCGTGGCTGAAACAAGCTTCCATAAATTAGAGACTGCTTTAACGTCTTTTTTTTAAACTGTTAATGCGTTATTGTCATGTAGAAAACCCTAAATTCAATTCTATCTCACACACAGTATGAGTTCCAGTCTGACACGTTTTTCCGCCCCCTTTTGATTGACAGGATATAATCGGTCCTGATCCTGCGCTTTTTTTAAACGGGTCATGAATTGAGAAATCAACTTTTCCTTTTGATATATAAGAGGTCATCATACTATAAGAGTATCCTGTAAGTTTCAGAACTGAAAACTTCCTTGTTAGTCTAATAAAAGCTTTTATTGACACCAGGCCCAGCGAACGACTCGTCCCGAAATGTGCCTATCTATAGATAGGTGAAACGCCACCTCCACAAAAGAAATAAACGCCTACTTCATCATTGCAACGTTAACCCTGCCCACTGGCGTGTTAGTGAGATGACAAAGAGAGAAGAGCGACACAGGACTAAAAATAACATTACCTTTTAAAAGGTCCTAGGAATATGGTTATTTATTTTCAACAATGTGAATATCTCAGTTGAGCATTTTTTATATGTATTCGGTACATTTCACTGTGGATTCTTTGGTAAATCAGTCACATTTCGGCACAGGCTTTGCAAACAGACTTTTACGATATGGACTCGACAGTAATGCAACAACATGTAAGTAACTGTGTTAATTCTAATGCCTGATCTGTGACTAGTGATTTCTGATTTCTGATTTCAGATGTTCTTTGTCTATGTGTCAGAAAATCAAACCAGTGACTAAACGGTCAACTTCATGTTGTTTCTCTTAGTAGGATGAAAATAATCTGTTATTTAAACTGTGATTAAATTATATATAGAAAGTGATCAAATAACGCTCCCTTTACAATCGCTGGAGCTGTCAATCAAACAGCGCAAGTTTGTCAGTGACTGAGTTCTGGACTCGCGCCAAAACTCAATGAATCTATTAGTTACATCGAGTTTGCACTGTTAGTTATGGTGAAAGCATTCGTTAGCGTGCAGAAATTGAGTTGCAATGACAAGATCACTGCATTCATGCGCAGTGAATGTGATCGGCTACAATCACTGCAACCTTTCATGCCACGATCTAAATATAATGCTATAATCAACGCTTTTCATATTTAGTTAACCTTGAGAGCTGTAATAGTAAAAATGTGCTAAAATTTTTCTCGAGACTAATACTTAGCTATTTCATTTGCAAAGATGTTAGCAAATCACAGCATTGGGTGTTTACACTGAAGTCTCACAGCAGACACGCCCCTTAAAGGGTTAGTTCACCCAAAAATGAAAATTCTGTCATTAATTACTCACCCTCATGTTGTTCCACAACCGTAAGATCTTCGTTCATCTTTGGAACACAAATTAAGATATTTTTGATGAAATCCAATGGCTCAGTGAGGCCTCCATTGCCAGCAAGATAATTAACACTTTCAGATGCCCAGAAAGGTACTAAAGACATATTTAAAACAGTTCATGTGACTACAGTGGTTCAACCTTAATGTTATGAAGCAACGAGAATACTTTTTGTGTGCCAAAAAAAAAAAATAACGACTTTATTCAACAATATCTAGTGATTGGCGATTTCAAAACACTGCTTCATGAAGCTTCAAAGCTTTACAAATCTTTTGTTTCGAATCAGTGGTTCGGAACATGTATCAAACTGCCAAAGTCATGTGATTTCAGAAAACGAGGCTTCGTTACGTCATAAGTGTTTTGAAATTTCAATGGTTCACCACCGGGGGGCGTGACTTTGGCAGTTTGATACACATTCCGAACCACTGATTCGAATCAAAAGATTCGTAAAGTTTCGAAGCTTCATGAAGCAGCGTTTTGAAATCACCCATCACTGTTGAATAAAGTCGTTATTTTGTTTTTTTGGCACACAAAAAGTATTCTCGTCCGTTCATAACATTAAGGTTGAACCACTGTAGTCACATGAACTGTTTTAAATATGTTTTTAGTAGCTTTCTGGGCATCTGAAAGTGTTAATTATCCTGCTGGCAATGCAGGCCTCACTGAGCCATTGGATTTTATCAAAAATATCTTAATTTGTGTTCCAAAGATGAACAAAGGCCTTACGGGTGTGGAACGACATGAGGGTGAATAATAAATGACAGAATTTTCATTTTTGGGTGAACTAACCATTTAAAACACAGTGTTCAAATAAGAGGGCTAAAATCAGGGTAGCAAAAATGCCTTTTATTTCTAAATTATGACAATTTTTGATGTAAAAAGCATACTAACATTATAAGTGCACCCCAGGAAACATTATAAAACAATAAAACAACGCAGTTCATTACCCCTTTAAAATAATAATTGCTTTTATCGGCCGATACCGATTATTTGCCGATACATCGATGCATCCCTAAATCAAACGTATTATATAATTTAACACAAATACAAACTAATATAATAAGAAGAGATAAACCCTTAAAAACCTTTCACAAAACTATACAAAAAAAACAAATTCTGATTACAAAGTCCACAAAAAAATAGTGTGAAAGTCGCAGATGCTCTAAAGAAAGAGTTTCCTCCCAGACTGTCAACAAAGCCACTGCTGAGTCATAGTCTTACAAAATCTGCTTCATTACTCAATATTTATTGAGCTCTAGCAAGTGGAAGTCTATAGGCCTCCATCCCCACGGGCCGCTTGTGCCGCAGGCATGCAGATCAGCGAGTATATCAGCCGGGCCGCATCTTCGACTGCTTTACGAGCTGGTGGCCAGGGTTAAGGATACCACTGACATCTTTACCATACTCAATAGACAGTTTCCCAGTGCATTTCCACACACATACAGTACACTTTCAGTCAGTGGTGCGGGTGCACTAGTAAAATGCAAAGAGAGAACGTACAAAACAAAACAGATGAAAACACAGAGATGCTCGCAGACGGAGCTTTTAAGTGGCGTTTGGAAATGGCAGCTTGTGTAATTTTTGTCAATCTCCTTTACACAGGGACACAATGGGCCCAATCAAACCACTCAATCCTGCCCAACCACCAGGCAAGCACTTACGGCTGTCAGTCACAGCGCAGAACGGGAAATGGCTTTAGATGCTTCCCTCACAACGCTTTCCATTCAGAGCTCCGACGTGGACGAAATCTGCTTCCTGTGCTAATCAAATCTCAAAGATCATAATTAGCTTGCAGACAACTAAAATTAACCACCATGTGAGGAGAACCTCAAGATTTGTTGAAGGCCGAAAATAGTTCAGAGCTGCTCAAATAAAGTTAATAATTCGTGGCACAGTTGCACTCACTCCCACTTTAATAATATTTACACTTACGGCTTCTCTTGGAAGATGAAAGCCAACGCTCCGTCTGATTTCCATTTAAAGATTCAAATCCTCTTAAGCTTAACGTGGGATGCTGCGTTGCATTATTGAGCAGCTCTGAAATTGCAAAGTCTGGCCGGTTGTTTCCTGGGTGTATCGACAGTTTTGATAATCTCATAAATGCAAAAAAATTCCACTTAGCGAGCATGAGATAGATGTGTCTCAAGGCCATGAATCCAATTAAATATCTACGCGTGGTCAACGATGTGATGACGCCGTCAAAAGCCTGCGGTTACATTTCTGTCCGTCAAACGGTGCAACCGACAACCTGCAATTAAGAAACCCAAACGTGCACTGCTGCGGACGCGGTTCTGATGGGTCAAAAGAGTAATGAATTTTGAGGAAGCAATCAAGTCGAGCTGTAAAATTCTGACACTTTCACAGCATAACCAATTTATACATTAAACCAAAAAGGCTCACTTAGACTACATATCCTACGTTTTTCAAATATGATAATAGCCACTGCTGCTTCACAGATACAGACCGAGTCCCATTAATGTTTTTTTCTGTGCTGTAAACAGCTTGAAAATTCATATTCGTTTCCGAGCTCTGTCCATCAGCGCTGGCGTGACTGGAATTTCTCCAAAGCAGCTGCAGCCGGTTCAATGTCAAGTAAGAAGAACATGTTTTCATTACAACCCTATAATGTTACGCCTCAGCGTTGAAATAACCCACGCTCGATGGTCACACAGAAACGTGCAGTCGGTCTACTTGACCTCCTCCTGAAGAAAACACATCCTCATTTTTTAATGAGAATGACAGGAGCAGAATAAACCCATTAGATGACGTTTGTAGAAGCAAGTTGACGAAAGCCTTTAATGCATTTATGTGCTTTTGTTATATGTGTGGGTGAAACCCTGCAGCGGTGACTATGAAGTCTAATCTTTAGTTTTATAGAAGACAGTTTGAACTCGTTTCTCATTTAGAGAGCAAACGCTGCGTGTTCGGTTGCGCTGTCAGCCAACAGCTCAGTGCGGAGAATCAATTATACTAGAGGGAAAGTTTACCAGGCTAATTAAATTAATGTTATTGCTATACTTAATATTGCTCATGCATTAGCAGTTGTTTTATCGAGACTGTCGATTGCATGCTCTCTAGCTCCAACTTCTCATTAAAGTTTATTGATGTGACTGACACTGACAACAGTCAATGTGACAAAGCAACAGTAATAAGTCCTGTTGCTTCAGTATTAACCAAATGCCTATTTCAATACAAATTAAGCTCTATGTCATGTACAATCTATCTACATTAACGTCAAAAGTTTGGGGTCTGTAAGATTTTTTTTTTTTTTTTTTTTTAAAGAAATTATTACTTTATTATCTATCCATCCATCCATCCATCCAAATCTTCCAACTTCAAAGCTTTTAAACATTTTTCAAAATCTAACATTTATATTTTGTCTTGACAAACTTTGCTTCAAAAATTTCAAAATTCATCCTGCTTCCTTACATTCAAATCCTTACATGCATAGAGCCATTTTACTTTTTAATAAAATTCTCATGATTCTTAATGATTCTTTTTACAGTCATTTTTACTTTATTACAGTCATTTTTAATTAAAAACAGCATAACTTATAAATAGTTATACATTATCGTTCAAAAGTTTGGGGTCAGTATGTATGAATGGAATTCTGCATCCTGTTTGCTCAGTTCAAATTCTGTTAAAATTCAATAGTTGAACAGGAATTTAAAGGATTAGTTCACTTCAGAATTAAAATTTCCTGATAATTTACTCACCCCCATGTCATTCAAGATGTTCATGTTTTTCTTTCTTCAATCGAAAAGAAATTAAGGTTTTTGAGGAAAACATTCCAGGATTTTTCTCCATATAGTGGACTTCACTGGGGTTCAATGCTTTAAAGGTCCAAATTGCAGTTTCAGTGCAGCTTCAAAGGGCTCTACACGATCCCAGCCGAGGAATAAGGGTCTTATCTAACGAAACGATCGTTCATTTTCCAAAAAAAATAAATGTATGTACTTTTTAACGACAAATGCTCATCTTGCACTAGCTCTGCGATGTGCCACGCATTACGTAATCACGTTGGAAAGGTCACGCGTGGCGTAGGCGGAAGTACCGAGCAAGTGTTTACAAAGCGAACGTGCAAAGACCTTTACAAAAACAAGGTAAAACAACGATGTCAGACAATTTTGAAGTTGGAGGGGAAAAAGAGATGGAGTTTATTGCCCTACCGCAGTACTTTCACCTACGTCACGTGTGACCTTTGCAACGTGATTACGTAATGCGTGGCACATCGCAGAGCTAGTGCAAGATGAGCATTTGTCGTTAAAAAGTATTTTTTTTTTTTTTTTTTTAGAAAATGACCTATCGTTTAGCTTGATAAGACCCTTATTCCTCGTCTGAGATCGTTTAGAGCCCTTTGAAGCTGCACTGAAACTGCAGTTTGGACCTTCAACCGTTGAACCCCAGTGAAGTCCACTATATGGAGAAAAATCCTGGAATGTTTTCCTCAAAAACCTTAATTTCTTTTTGACTGAAGAAAGAAAGACATGAACATCTTTGATGACATGGGGGTGAGTAAATTATAAGGAAATTTTAATTCTGAAGTGAACCAATCCTTTAACAGGCATTCTAAACTCAATTGTGAATGATGCACATTCTTGAAAGGAGGACAGAAAAATTCCTTGACACTGAAAACTTGCAGCATCGCACCTGGTTAAGTCAGCGTGACACACGATTCAGAGCTGTGACTGTCCAGCTAAAGTAACATATATTCAGTGTAGCATATACACACAAAAACTATTGTTTTTTGTGTTTTTTTACAGTCCTCGGCTGCCAAAAGTGGAGTTCATTCCCTTTGACAGTACCTCCCTGAATCTCAAACAAAATTGTCATTCCTAAGACTATCTACTTTTTTTCGCCTGCGCTTACTCTCGACATCTCCTCACAAGGTGGGTGTCACGTCCGTCGATCTGTCTGCTTGTGAGAGCGAGTGTATAACTAAATGACCCGTGAGTCTGCAGTAGAGTGGATTGGCAGGAAGATCGTTGCTGTGGGCAGGAACCTGTCTGGAGATGCCTGAACGCTGCACACTCCACTCTGATTTGGTGTCAGGGCACATTGCAGTGCAGAGATGGGGTTCAGATTAGCAGTGACCCTCTACACTTATCTGGATTTCACTATTTTTTTTCTGGCCTCGGTTTAGATCAATGGCTTGATTATCATAAACATGCGACGTACAATCAACCTGTTCTGTCTGTAGGGGCTACTATGAAACTGGTACTTTCCAAAATCCAAGCTACATATATTTAATTGTAAAATAACAAAGTCAAACTATGATTTTAACAATGTAGTTAGCTTCACTGCAGGCTGCTAAAAAATGCAAGAAAACAAAAAAACAGCTAACTACATTCAGGGTATTCAAGGTGAATAAAAAAAAAAAAAAAAAAATACTGCTATCTGCTTTCTGAGTTACGCCAGTAGATGAAGACAAGCATTTTTATGAGCGAGTCATTTTAATCAATCATGTAACCGATTCGTTTAACAACACTGATTCATTCAGAAACAAAACGAATGACTGGCTGCATCCGAAATCGCATACTTACCTCCTGTATAGTAGGTGTAAAACAGTATGTGACAAGATTAGCATGTCCAAATTCACAGTACTCATAAAAGTGCAGGCAAAAAGTAGCCGGATGACCGGCTCCTTCCAGCAAGCGATGGACACTTTACTATCCCATGAGGCCACGGGAGAGGATTTGTGCCTAGTGAAGCACCACAACTGATGCTGGTGGTCAAATGATAATGACAACATGCCGAATGTATTACGTCCGGATTATATTCATACTGCACACATTCATACTACGGGCATCCTGATTCATTCAGAAATAAAACCAACCCAATTAGTACGTATTTTACCTCACTTGTACCAATTCATACGTTTTTTGCTAAATCGTACGTATTTTGCGAGTTCCCAAATTTGTATGAATTCGTACGAATGACCTACCCCTAACCCCGCCCCTAAACCTACCCGTCACTGGGGTTTAGACAAATTGTATGAATTCATACAAGTGAGGTCGGACGAATTCGTATGAATTAGCCACCTCATAAAATACGTACGAATTGGTCGTGAGATAGCGTTGAATAAAACGTGACTGTCTTCATGAGTCATTTGAATCATCGTTTTTTGCCTGAAGTTGGCATGCCTGTAACTCAAGAAGCATTAAAGATATCTTAATATCCTTTTAGATTCTGGTTCTTAAACTTTCCTTTTGGTATCTTCATTTTAAAGGCCCTCGATGGTTCAATCCCAGAGATATGGAGATCTTAATGCGGCTCCATGAGTAAATTGTACACATTTTCAGTGGTCAAAAACCAAATGTGGGTCAGTTTGCATACAGCTGATACTTTTTGTTCCTTTAAAGAGGAATATCTGAAGAACAAATAATGTTGAAACTAGAAATGTATCTCATGTTTTTCTGTCAACTCAACTGCATAGAATATACCTAAGTTTGCATGCCTGTAACTCTAAAATTATTCAAGATATCTTAATATCCTTTTAGATTCTCATTTTTAATAAACTTTCCTTTTGAAATCTTAATTTTCAAGGCCCTATATAGTTCAGTCCCATAGATATTGGGACCCCAATGTGACTCCATGTCTAAATTGATGAATTTTACCCATTTTAATGGTCAAGAACCAAATGTAGGTAACTTTTTAAACAGCTTATAGTGATTAATCGATTTGACAGCACTAATATATATATATATATATATATATATATATATATAGTAAAACAATGAGCTTGCTACTGCATGGAAAAGCTGATGAAAGGAGGAAAGGACTGATGAAAACATCTAAGCTACTGTTAAGCTACTGGAAATGTAGTTAAGTTAGTTAGTTGTGTCGTTACTTTTAGTTTCTGTCTTCCTAACACTTTTAGGAAAGGCTGCTGTTGATCAAAAAAAAAAAAAAGGACCAGAAGAAGAGCAACTGCATAGGAGAGGAAAAAAACTACCCTGGCAAATCTCCTTCTGAAGCCCGACAGGCCTGTCAGAGGTTCTCAAATGCTAAGTCTGCTCTGACAGGAGGGTTTTTGCTTTGAAAGGTTCCTTCCACTCAAGTAGAGCTTAATCACATGAGTTTGTTCATGCTAGTGAAACCACGCTGGACCAGAACACATGCAGCGTCGCTGGTGAATCTGACAGCAATCACAAGGCCCATCATGTTTGGAAACCCCTTTTTAATTAATCTGTCACTGTAGATCCAGAGGCACAGGACAATGTTCCTGGTTGCTTCGACCTTATCGACAACCTTCAGCACTGCACACACACACACACACACACACACACACACACACACACACACACACACTAAATGTGTTTTTTTAGACCCTATTCACTCATTATCTGCACATAACTTCAAAAGACCAGCAATAAAGAATATCAGTTTTATATTTTCTTTAATGTTTGGCTACATATGACTACAAGATGATAGATCCACTTCCATTCCCAAAGTATCTTCACCCTATTTTACACTGCAAAGTTGGCCTCAGTGCTGACGGTCAGATACGACAGAGCTGTGGGAAACACTTTCACCTCGCCTGTGACACGTCTGTCCATCATCTCCGGTCTAGACCGCAGAGCTCTCATTTAACTGGCTATTACTGATGGTGGCCTGTATTACCCGCTGATGAGAAGGCGTGGGATTCAGAGCTCATTAATTCCTACAGGAAGGAGGAAATAATGAGGAAAATCAAGCCTGACTGCTACAGATAGGCACAATGTCATTTTTCCAGACCTCTCACTGAGACTCCAGTTCGAAAAATGCTACAGTTTTCCACATCACATGCCTGATACATCCTTGTGATGTCACTAGAAAAACATCCAATTAGGTGAAATCCCACACATAACTATGGATGAATCTAAAGCATGTCCATGTGGCATTTCACCAAAATAAATATATATTTTTAGCCTAAAGAAAATAGGACCATTAAAACTGTCTGCATTATTTTCATGACAATTAAGCATATTGTCCAAATTCTCATTACTGAAATGCAGAGACATTATGCTTTTAAAGGGGTCCTTGATTATGATTTCACTTTTTTAACTTTAGTTAGTGTGTAATGTTGCTGTTTGAGCATAAACAACATCTGCAAAGTTACGACGCTCAAAGTTCAATGCAAAGGGAGATATTTTCTTTTACAGAAATCATTTTTTAAGGACTACAACAAACAGCTGGTAGGGACTACAACGAGCTTCTTCCCGGGTTGGTGACATCAATAACCCTAAAATTTACATAAACCCCGCCCCCGAGAACACGCAACAAAGGGGGTGAGGCCATGTTGGGCTGCTTTAGAGAAGAGGAAGAGTTGTTGTAGTAGAGCGTTGTTGACATGCCATCATTTTACACCAGACTGCTTCACAAACGTGGGTCAATTCAACGCTGGATTTGCACAAAAGATTAACATGACGGCACATGCTAGTCGATGAGTTGAATCAACTCCACAGCAACTACATACATTTATCCACTAACCATTCAGAAACGTCCAGTTTCATTCTAAAAGTTGTAACTTCTTCCTGAGTCTCTCCATCAGTGTCCGACTCCAGTTTGAACAATGTAAGGCTGAACACCGTTACTGACAATCCTCATTTTGGCTGTGTGAGATTCTCCAGCTTTGTTGTTGTTGAGCAACCGAAGCGTGAGCTGTTAAAGCTCCGCCCTCTTCTGGAAAGGGGGCCGGGAGCAGCGGCTCATTTGCATTTAAAGGGACACACACAAAATCAACGTGTTTTTGCTCACACCCAAATAGGGGCAAATTTGTTAAGTTATAATAAATGATCTGTGGGGTATTTTGAGCTGAAACTTCACAGACACATTCTGGGGACACCAGAGACTTATATTACATCTTGTGAAAAGGGGCATTATAGGTCCCCTTTAATAAAATTCTCATAATTCCTAATGATGATTCTCATTATTGCGATACAGTCATTTTGACTTTATTACATTCATGTTTAATAAAAAAACAGCTTAACTTACAAATAGTACTATAATGTACACTATCGTTCAAAGGTTTTGGGTCAGTATGTTTTTCTTTTATATTTTGATTTGTTCAAAACTGACAGTAAAGACACTTATAATGTTACAAAAAATGTTACAATTTACTAAAATGCTGTTCTTTTGAACTTTCTATTCATCAAAGAATCCTGGAAAAAAATCTTACAGACAGAATCCTACAAAAATCTTACAAACCCCTTTGAACGGTAGAGTTTAAGCAATTTAAATAATACATGATTATTTATTTCAAATTACATTTAGAATGAGATTTTTTTTGCATTACGGTACTGATAATGTTTGGGGAAATGTGCTTAATTGTCATGAAAATAATGCCACAATGCAAAGAAAAAAGAAAAAAAATACTTAATTTTCTTTTACGGGAAATGTAATTTCATTCTTCTCATTTTGGGGAAGAATGTGGCTTGGCCCTGTAAATGTTCTTGACAGGATTTATGACAGATTTTATGAGATACAGCGAAAAACTGTGTGTTAAATAAAAAATGAAACTGAATTTAAATATCCAGACTACATGAAATATATCGTCCATTCTTATTCTGTGGGTTCGGAAACACTTATGAGCAATGAAATAACAAACATATCTCTGAAAACTGCTTTTATGGCATAATGTGAATTGCATTTGGGTCTTTCCAGTCTTTTCCTCTGATTTTGCACACACACACACACACACACACACACACACACACGCACTTCCGAATGCTTTAGGTGGCACTAGGTGTTATCGTCTCAGAGCAAGGTGAGGTTCACAAAAGACATTCACCAGAGGTCACCTTTCCCACAATTCACTGGGGCCTTCTGAACCACAATCTGGCATGTCAACAACAGGGTGGCAGAATGGACTCCTGACAAGGGAGAGATTAAAGAACGAAAGGGCTTAAATTAGAAAGAGAGAGCGAGAGAGAGCGAGAGAGAGCGAGAGCGAGAGACTGGAATAAGAAAGCTTCTATGTGTGATTTATTACAGTATTGCTTTTCTCTAATACAAAAAAGTGTTGACGAACCAACTTTTATTTTACCATACAATTGAAAAACTAGATCTACTGCTGATAAGAACGAAATTTACCCAGAATTTGACCACAAGCAAAATGAGAAAAACAATATTGCCCTGAGATCAATCTTAAATAAATTACTATCAAATTGCAAGAGAGCAGATTTTTAAGTAATTTGTTAAGAATAACTGCATTTACATTCAGCAACTAATTCAAGGTACATATTTTATCAGCTCAAATTACATTTGAGAATCAAACCCATGATCTTAGTGTTACTATTTGATCAACAGAAACGCTAGATAATTACTCTTTAACATTTGAATATGATGGTATAATGTATTTCAGATAAACCCGTAATTAAACAACAGGGAAAAACAACAGGAACTGTTATTGGTCACTTGCATGTCAGCCAGTCTCGTTCTTTCACAGTTCTTCAAAATAAGAATAATAATAATACATTTTTTTTTTTTTACTTATATAGAGCCTTTTGAACAATCAAAATTGCTTTATAACGACAAACAATGAACTATGACAATAGTTCTGACAAGTATGACACCAATTATGTTGTTTCCTGTTAAATTTATGTTAAAAACGGCAGCTGTGGTTGCCAGAAATTCACAGTAAAAAATACAGTGAAAATGTTTCCGGTATTAAAGGATGGCATATTTTGGTGCCTGTATATTTTAAAACTTATGACCATACATTTCATTGACTGATTTAATGTTAATATACCAGGCCACTTGAACTACCAAAACTTCTTACCTTAAAATCTACTGATAACCACCATAAAATTACAGGTGGAAAAATAGTTCATCACAAGTGGCCTGTTCATAAAACATGAATAACACCAATACACATAGACGGTGCACAGGGTCATACAAACAAAGATGAAACAGGGTAGCTCACATGACATTATCTTTATTATTATTTTATTATTTTTAATGCAATGAACATTAACTAAATAACACAAAACATCCTAATGTAAATTACTGACAACAAAAATGTGAATACACAAAATGATTTAGTTATATGTGATGTGTCACGCAAGGACTTGTAGGAAAATTATATGGTAATTCATAGTTTTTACTTACAAAAACCATAAATATCACAGTATTTTACAATAAAATTATCCTATCTATAATGCAATGTTAAAACATTTACAGTTTTTTACCATGCGGGGTAAGGTAACTTGTAGTTTAAACAATTAACAGTTTTTTGCATGTTTCACAAAACTTTCAAAGTAAAATGTCCAGTAAGCAGCACTAAAAGCGCATTCAGTTTTATCCAAAACAGATGAATGTGAATCTGGCAACGTATATAATCTTGCAGGGGCGTTTCCTCCGAGGAGGCAAGGGAGGCAGTGCCTCCTCAAAAAAAATAGGATGAGAAAATAATCCATATTACATATAAAACAACACAAATATTACAAATTATGACATTAAAAAGAGCGCAAGTCACTCGTATTTCTTAAGGAACACTGCCCAACAGCGACACCCGCAGGTAAAGTTACAGCAGGAGTCATGCCTCCCTTTCCACTCATAGAAAACCATTAGATCCCCTATAGCATGCGGTGGGTTTTGTGGGGGGTAATTGAGAATGAATGGGGGAAAGTCACGTGAGAGGAGGCAATGTCTCCATTGCACTATGATTGGATGTAATTGGTTATGATTGGATATGATTGGTTTGTGTGATAAATCCCGCCTCTTGTTGACGTGTCAGTTTGAATGAACAAATGATGACGTCAATGGGAAGACTAATTGAAAAGTAAGTAAACAGATCACCCAGTTAGATATCACTGCTTTATGTCACAACAAAATCAAACTTGAAATGGACTGAAAACATGATGACTGCGTTTTTTTTTGTGCAATCAGCTTGGTGAAATTAAAAATACATCTTCGTGTCTGTGACAGATGGTGTTTACAGAGCATGACTGATGATCCAAAATAGCCTAAGTTGACAATTAAAAAGAAAAACATCAATACACAAATAAAATATATTGTTTAAATTATCATTGCCTTTAGTTATTATTTTGGAATGAATGTAGAAATGCTTAAAACACTAACTTGATGAGATTGACTTGGTTTTGATAAATAGAACATTTATTACAATACATTGTTAATGTAAAATTACAAAATAGAATTGTATTTGGTTTCTTTTTTTCTTTTTTGATGTAATGTAAAGTAATGTTCATTTAACAAGGAAGATGTGTCAACGTTAAGAGTAATGCACATGAATTTACATTGATTCATAAATAAATAAAAAATTTGCCTCCTAATTTCAGAACACCACTGCACGCCACTGTAATCTTGGTTGTTGTACGTTTCACAACAGTTCATAAACTAAATATCCAGTGAATGACGCTAAAAGGTTAATGCTGAATCGCATTTGAAATAACGTGCCACATACCCTAAACCTAACTGATAGTGTTAACGAAAGCAAATGTGAGATGAAAACACATTTTCTGAAGCAACCAAGCCATTTTAGCTTGCTTCTACTGGTCTTTGAGCCTTTATATCATGACTTGTGTTTTGCGAGACTAGGGTTATAGTGCAATGCTGTACCAGGTGAGATACCGAGCAAGTTTACTACATCAGAAAAGCCACACATATGCAGATGGTTATGTGATGCAAACATCAAAATGTATTAGTTTAAAAATCAAGAAGCAGTATGGTAAGGATTTTGAGTTGATAACATAGAATTCTGTGCAAAAGTAAGTCTTTATTATTACCAATAATCTTTCTCCAATCATCATTTAAGTGCACTGTAAAACCAAACAGTGAAATTAATTAAATGAAATGAAAGTTCATTGTACTTAATAGAAAAAAAGTTGTGTGAACTCAAAATTTGATTTTAGTAACTTGAACTTAATAGCAGATTTCTAATTCCCAGCATGCTTTGCGTCAGACTGTATTAGGAAAATAAATGTTGAAATTAAGTGTTATTTTGTGTGTTTTTGCACAAGATTATAGGGAGACATAAGTTAGTGTTTAATGTTGTGTTATGTTGGGATTTACAGGGGGTTCTGTTGTGTTAGTTCCACTTACTTAAAAAAATTAGTTGGTTTACTTAAATGTTTTGAGTGTACTAAACTTATTGAGTTTTACAGTGTGATTTTCCAGGTAGACTTTCACAGCATAGTATTTTTCTGTAAAAATTACAAACATTTTTGCAGTGTACATGCAGGAATATCTTTCGGTTACATATTAATGGAACATCTGGAATCTTGAAACAGACTAAACTGATTCGGATTCATGTAAACCTAGTCAGTTAAACAAGGATATTAGAAGAAAATGGAGACATATGTGCAATAGAGAAATTAAAAAAAACACATAATTGATGCTAGAGGGAGAGGGACACACATGGCGAATTAACCCAGCAGCCAATGCCTGCCTCACGCCCGTGACCTGTATATGTCTTACCCACCACACACCGTCAGCCAGAGAGCCAATGAGGAACATCTGTTAGACTGTCAATCTCCCATTCCACTCACCCCCCACACACACAGACCACAATCTCATCACAGGCAGAAACCTTCTTCTTCCCGCCACTGAAAAGGTTGCCATGCTCACATGGTTAGCCAAGCTGCTGACATTTGTTAGTCTGTTTATGTGGAAGTAGATAGTGTTATTACAACGAGGTGTGCTGCTCTCAGCCCATCTGTACCGGCACAGCTGCTGTGCCTCACGGAAAAACAAAAAAGAAAAAAAGGAAGGGAAGGGAAGGGAGAGAAAAGAAATAAATGTCACAAGATAAAAAGCCAGTTGGCACTGAAGGCCTTGCACTCCTGCCTAGGAGAGGATTTAGGAAACAAAGCCAGACGACCACAAAGAAAAAAATGTGTGCGTGTAAAATTCCCAGCTTTGTGTTTGTGGCTTGCCACTGCATTCATATTTTTTATTTTCCATGCACTCATTCTGTCGTCTCTGCATATGTGGCACCTGAACCTCTAAATTGGCCTGCTGAGGAATCATCTCCGTACATACCAACGAATGATCGACAGAATAGAAGCTAGTCATGAAGCTTGGAATTTCCGTCAACAAATAGAGCTAAGAAAAAAAAAATACAAACAGTCCCTTTGGGAGCTGCCATTCATTTCCCCTGGTGAAGACATTTTGTGGTGTGCCAAGCGTTCAGCTTATCACCCGCTCAGCCTGACTCTTATCAAAATCAGTTCCTGCGGACATACAGACGGAAAAGAGGGAAAAGAGTGACCACACAGAATTCAAACGCTATAGTTCTCTCCTCATAACATCCAACCTTTCTCTTGTTTATAACGCCTGATTAAAAAGCATTTCTGATGTATGTAATCAGAGATCTACAATCATAAGTAATCATTACTCCAATGCAGATAATACACAGTAGTATATAGTAGCCTTCAACTAGTATTTGGACACACTTTGCCATCAGAGTACAATCAAAATATTAAATATTAAAGGCCCGTTCACACTAAGAACGATAACTATAAAGATAACGATAAAGATATAGTTCTAAAAATCGTTCTAAATATAAAAGAATAGCAGTGTCTACACCACAGCTATAACGATAATAACGATATAGAGAAATGATATCATTGGGATCACTTTCAGAATTATTTTTTTCAGCTGTTGAACGATAAAACACTGACAGCCAATCAGAATCCATTCTAATTTAAGGGCTCGCACATTTAAAATGGCAGACGACATTGCGGAGAAGTTAATCACCGAGGTCCAGAAAAAGCCACCACTGTTTGACAAGTCAAACCCCCTTTTCAAGGATACTTTAAAGAAAATGGATATATGGAAAACAATCGGTCATAACCTCGGAATAAATGGTGAGAAGTATTAACGATGAGATCAGTATGCCAGGCTAGCAAACAGTGTAACATAAAATTACCTCAGATATCCAGCGCTAGTTTCGACAACATTGTCTTGCTTCCTTTGAAGTTACAGTGAAAAAGACTGTTTTTGTTCCACTATATTGACTTCGTCAGCTAATTTCACTGTTAGATTAGATCGATTACACTAGCTATTCACTCGAAACATAGCATGCTGAGGACATCTGCTGGTTAAAGCCGTGTAAATGCAACAAGAACAGCAAAATGTTGTACACACTTTAAAACCGCAGCGCGTGAGCTTAGAATAAACAGACCGTTATCGTTCGTTGTGTAGACGCAAATATAGTTATCGTTCTTGGCTTCTGCAAAAAGAAATGACGCTAAAACTAACTTCCCGTTTGACACTTTAGAAAGTGTCCAAATATATTTTGTCTTCGAATTTGTATAGTAGCCTATATCTAATTGTTTTATTAGTCGTGCTTAAATCTTTCTTTAAAATAAATGCCTCTTGGCTTGATATTTTGCTAATGTAATTCAATGACATTTAAACATTAGGCTATTAAATGTCTAAATTGGGGCCACTGTATATTTTATGAACTTTATATTTAACATAACATATCTTTTCTTGAAATGCCTCAAAAAACAACTATAAACAAATATCCTCTGAAAAATGTTTTAAAAAAAAAAATACTGTAAGTGGGGTCAGTAAGATTTTCTTTTTTTGAAAGAAATTTATACTTTTATTTAGCAAGAATGCAATAAATTGATCAAAAGTGACAGTAAAGTCATTTATAATGTTACAAAAAATTTGTTTCACATAAATGCTGTTCTTTTGAACTTTCTATTCATCAAAGAATCCTGAAATTATCACGATTTCTACAAACATATTCAGCAGCAGTTTTCAACATGGATAATCAGAATTGTTTCTTGAGCAGCAAATCAGCATATTAGAATGATTTCTGAAGCATCATGTGACACTGAAGACTGGAGTAATGATGCAGAAAATTCAGCTTTGCATCTGGAATAAATTACATTTAATATTCAAATATATTTAAATTGATCATAAGTAGCTTTGATCATATAGTGATATATAATATACAATATAAAAGATAATAACTGAAAGATTTTGAGGGTTAACAAGATGTATTTTAAGATTTCTAATTTTATTACCCTGAAAAGTTCTTTCAGCCAATGGAATTATTCAAATGTCCAAAAACACTAAGATTTCCCCTGATGCCTCCAGATTTACACTAGCACAGTGAGGCTCGGCCTGTACAACTCCAAAACGGCACTAACACAGAGCTGCACAAATGTAATTATCATAAAAATTTAAATAATAAAATTAACACCAGAGGTTAAAGTCATAAATAGCACCGTGAAAGAAAGGAAGCGGATGGGCAGGGTTTTTGTGAAGAACATATGGAGCTAGCAAACCCAAGTTTTCAAATAATTTGTGTACTCCTGTACGTACACAAATGTGAATATTATAAACGTCAAACCAAGTCATATAAATTCTCCGCATTTGTGCTCTAAAAAACTTGAAGCATATACTAAAGAAAAGAAAGAGAGCTAGATCGGTTAGAGAGGGAGTGATCCAGAGATCAAAAACCCAACAGGATGTTTATTTCTGAGACCTGTGGCTCAGCACAGACATGGTAAAAGCACGCTGAGACGTGCACCAGTCACGAGCTGTTTGCACTATTCAAGAGCATTCAAAGAAACCAAAGTAGTGCAAAGCACTCTGGGAGGCAGATTTGCCTCAATTTTTAATTCCATCCATCTCAGAGCACTTTAGATCTGTTCTTTGTGGTGCATTCTGAGTAATACCAGAATTGCACTTTCAGGTCATGACCTTCCAGAGCAAACTGGGCCGACTGGACCGTTTATCCACGCACTCCCAATTACATCCCATTCAATCACACGTGCATGTAAACGCTCACAATCACGTGCAAAAACACGCACACATTCACCTGTGCTACAACAGATTTGGCTTGTCTGAATGACTAGTCTGTCTAAAAGGAATACTACACCCAGAAATAAAAAAGAAGATATTTTGAGAAATGTCTGTTTTGTTTTGTTTCTCAATACAATGGAAGTCAATATGCTCTAATGTTGTTTAGTTCTCAACATTCTTCAAAATATCTTTGTTGTTCATGTTCCATATAAGAAAGAAATTCATTTACATTTGGAACAACATGAGGGAGTGTGAATGATCACAGAATTTTCATTTTTGGGTAGAGTATCCCTTTAAGGAAGCTTTTAATAATTAGACACATGCTTTCAAAAATAACTATAGACGATCTATAAGTATATAAAAATGACCTGAGCAAGCCAATTAGCCTGGTAAATTAGCATATCCTATGGTTAAAAAATTATAAGAATGCTGATGGCAATGCTAGGAGAATTACCTCCAGGTAATATAATTTGTGCAAAAGATCTATTCATCCGTAAGGCTGGACGATATCTTTATCTTTTCAAATTTGATGATAATCGATATATATCTTGATATTTTGCCTTAGTTTTAGAATAATTTAAAAGGATGATTTTCTTTTGCCCCAGGGAAAAAAAAATTAAAAAAAGGATTTGGATAGAACAGCTATATTGTTTCTAAGCACATTCAAAATGTTTCATGCAAAAACACACAGTTAAAAAACTTTACAGTTTTTCTCAGTCGCTTTGGTTTGGTACATTTCTCGAATCATTCCTAACATTTTCAAACCAGTAAGTTCATTTCTCGAAACAATTTGTACAAACACCACCAAACAATGGCTGCAAAAGTCTGTAACTTGCTCAAAATCTTTAGTTCATCTCTCAAAATTAAGTATTTATATCAATGAACATATCAGTGCCATCAAAATGACATGTCCTTGTGTCATCGTTCACAAACAAGATTGCCAAAAATGTCAATATAACAGTGTACTCTGTCAGTATTTTTAGATGTAAACTATGGCTACGATTTTGATGACAATGACTGAAAAGGCACAAGACTGTATGGCATATATCAATTTCAACAGTACAAATTGACACATTTACTGTAAATGGGATACTGACTGTAAGAAACTGGACAGTTGCGCTTTTACTGTTGGTCTGTCAACAAATTACAGTACAATGTCATTGTGATATATAAAAGAAAAGACAAGACTATATATACACACACTGTATATATGTATACATGTGTATGTGTGATATAGTATGCATCTGTATTTACTATATACTGTAAAATACAAGTGTAATATGCTACTGTATGTGTAAAAATATACTGTAATATGAAACATTACAGTAAGTAATACAGTATTAGAGTACAGTGCACATACATACCTGTTCTGTCTATGAAATGCTTGAATTATTGAGGAAACGGTAGTTCTCCCAACATTCAGCAGCACCTTTCGACCCGCCTCAGCCATTGTAAGGTCATGATTGAGAACCTGAATTTCGTTTGTGATCTGAGAAATGTATCCAAAGTGACTGAGAAAAACTGTAAATTAACATAAATGTAACAATGTGAAATAAAGAGTGCAAAATGGGTACAAAAAGTCATTCTGAAAGCATCTTTAGAGCAATGTAGTTCACATACTACATTTTACACTATGCAGTTGGGGTAAATTATACAAGTTTTTAGCTAAGAACACAAGTCTACACTGTGTTCCCACTGGCATTAAAACTCTTTCAGATGGGGAACTTTGCTGGAACACATGCGTAATTCTTGGCTAGTTTTGCAGGAGTGATATTGCCTATTGGTGCCGGTCTTTGGCACATTAATCTTAACTTTCAACAATATTCAATATTCACGATATTCTGTAATTTTATATTGATTATTCAATTATCGTGATAATATCACTTAGGGCCCGTCCACACGTAGACAAGTTTAGCTGTATACGCACAAATTTTGTATCGTATAGGCGTTTCGTCCAGACGGATCCGCCGTTTTCAGAAGGTAAAACCGCTATTTTTTGAAACCGGGTCCCAGAGTGGATAAATCTGAAAATGACGCCCTTGCGTTTTCATGTGTTCAGCCAATCCGTATATTTTGTGAAACGATGATGTCATCACCCCACGTGTCGCCCCTAGTCAGACACCGCTAACAGCACAAAACATCAACAACAACAACAATAGCGGACTACATGCTTGTGTTCATGCTGCAGAAGCTACTGAGCCGATTAGCTTTACTAAAATAAAGCTTTATTTCTAAGCTTTTCTACAGTTTGTATACAGCACGCAAGGTTTATGCACATGCTCCAAGCCTTATTCTCCATTTTTAGTGTATCCCTGTGGCAGAATTACAGCGCCACATACTGATCTGGCAAGTATACTACATTGTTTTGAGTCGGTTTCAGTGGTTTCGTGTGTACGCAGATATTTCTTGAGACGAAGAAAAAAAAAAAGATTGGATAGGGAAAGCTCTGGCTTCGTGTGGATGTAGCCTAATATTTGATATATATCACCCTGCCCTATTCATCCATACAGTGACGTCCAAGTGAGATGAATTATTGAAAAAGCAAAAATGGTCGGCGCCAATAGCCTTGTGGGCAGAGCGCCGCCATATAGCGCAGTTGCGCTCGAATCCCGGTTCGTGGACCTTTCCCGATCCCATCCCCCTCTCTCTCCAACTTCGCTTCCTGTCAATTTACTGTCCTGTCATAATAAAGGCAAAAACGCCAAAAATAAATCTTAAAAAAAAAAAAATGTATAGGAAGGGGACTTGTTTCTATCCATCAGTTGTTGATTGGATGGAGGCAGATCTAAATGTGGAAAATGAGAGTTCGAGTTTTAATTAAATTGAGCTAAAAAAAAATCGAAATTAAACATGCACGGATGAATTATTCACAAATGTTGAAAATACAATGCATTTAGAAAATAAACTATGAATTTAATTTCATGCTGACTTTAAAAAATGTGTCTCTGAAAAAAACCCCTTTTAAAGCACAACAAAAATCATAAAAAAACAAGAGCTAAAAAAAAATGTGTCAAATAGTTTTTTTTTATTTTTATAAAAATCCCTTTAAGCAAAGTCATTTCACTTGGTGGTAACCACTGGACAGCTATTTTCTCTGTTTGTTAACAGGCAAAAAAATTGCAATGTCCAAAAAAATGTTTGTTAAGATTATGTTTTTAATAACATTTTTCTCACTAGCAATAAAAAAGTACCAACGCAAATCATGTGAAAAAAAAAAATAACCCTGTATTTTCCAGGTCCAATTAATGCACATAAACGAATGCACAAAAGACAATTATCTCTTCTTTTTCCGTTCATTTTTCAACCAGAGGTCCGTCTTCTCCCCTTTTATACTGTCCCTGGGGTGACCCCGAATCCCAGATGCGAGATGCCCTTGAGTCAGGCACTTAACCTCACGTTGCTCCGCGAGGACTGTTCCAGCAATCAGTAAAAGCATCGACATTTTCACATACGTGAAGACACGGATGAACTCACCCAAACACACCGGCGGTAATAGGGTAATGCAAAAGCCACAGAGGCGCAACGGGAAAACGGCCAGAACTTCCAGGAAAAATGTAATGTAATGATGAACTCTATACTTGAAAGAACCTGAGAGCTGTCAATCACCAGTCCCAAGGCATTGTGTGGAATTCTGACAGAAGCAAAGCCTGTGCTTAGCGGCCTGCAAACAGCCTGAAATGAGATCTCAGCCAATCTGATTGAATTATTCTGGTCTCATTCAGGCGGGCCGGTGCTTTGGGCTCCAATACACCACGATGATAAGAGTAGAGAAGAGAATTTACCTCCAAGAGTGCACGACAGGGTGGAAAGAAAGAAAGAAAGAAAGAAAATCTAAAAGTGTTCCATAACTACTGCTCAAAAGAAAATTTTTTTTTTTTTTTTTGAAAGAAATGAATACTTTTATTCAGCAAGGATGGATTAAATTGATCAAAAATGCCAGTATAATGTTACAAAAGATTTCTATTTCAAATAAATGCAGTTCAAATGTGTGTTCTGTTTTGAACTTATTGACAAAAGAGAAAAAAAACAATATGGTTTCCACAAAACTTTTAAGCAGAAGGATCTGAAGGATCATGTGACACTGTGACACGGTTGGATCAAATAAATGTAGCCTTAGTGTGCATAAGAGACTTTTTTCAAAAATATTAAAAAACCTTACCGACACCAAACACTATGTGATAATTAGGTCTGGTACACTGTGACTGTACTAAGACTCTCATGTATTGTGAGACTTCCTGTCTTTAGTAAAAATAAACTAAGGAAATGAAGGCTGAAACGTCTGCCAGCAGCCAGAGAGAACAATCTTCCCCAGCAAATCAGTTCACACATTAGTTTGCTTAAGGCATTCAATACAATCTCACACACTCAATTTAATCTTCATCAAATTGAGGAGTGATACACTGGATGCAGAAAGGAAATCAAGTGAATTAATTCAAAGCGATGAAAATGCATAAACAATTGCATTCTGTGCCACAAATACACAGTCAGAGACATTAAAGGTGATGTGAGTATTAAATATGCCTTTTAAATGGAAAAAGCTTCATGTGCGGCAGATGCTTATCAGTAAATAATATCCAAATGATAGGAGAACTTGGACTACGTCCATTGTGGGTCTTAGCACTCCAGCTAAGTAGAGACCAGACAGATGGCATTAAAGAGATGAGAGTAAAGCAGAATAAATGCATTTCCTGTTCACCTACTCAGGAAACAGCCTGATTGGTGTGTTTGTGTGTGTGTGTGTGTGTGTGTGTGTGTGTGTGTGTGTGTTTTTGTGACATATCAGGACACAAATTTGTATAATGACATGGGTATGACATAGGTATTACAAGGAGAGGGTGACTTATGAGGGCATTACCCCATGTCCCCATTTTTCAAAAGGCTTATAAATCATACAGAATGAGTTTTTTTGAGAAAGTAAAAATGTGCACAGTTTCCTGTGATGGGTAGGTTTAGGGATAGGGTAGTGTAGGGGGATAGAAAATACAGTTTATATAGCATAAAAACCATTACGCCTATGGAATGTCCCCACAATTCACAAAAACAAACCTGTGTGTGTGTGAGAGAGAGAATTGTTTCTGCAATTTATTCTTGTTAGTCAAAATCCTAACTACCACAAAACACATTTCTAAAATTACAAAATGGCTCTCACAATGCATATAACTTCTGTTGAGCAGGACTTGATTTTATCCATCAGAACTTAATTACACCACCATTCAAAAGCTCACGGCTGCATTTATTTGATCAAAAATACAGTAAAACAGTAATATTGTGAAATATAATTTAACGGTTTTTTATTTTAAAATATTTTAAAATGTCAATGTGATGGCAAAGCTGAATTTTCAGCAACATTACTCCAGTCTTTAGTGTCACATGATCCTTCAGAAATCATTCTGATTTGCTGCTCAAGAAACATTTCGGTAGCACTTTATTTTACAGTCCTGTTCCGCATGTACATATAATATGTACTTATTATAGTAATTACAATAACTGGGTAATAACTAGGTACTAACCCTGAACCTACCCCTAAACCTAACCTTAACCCATGTAGTTACCATTTATTAACCAGTACTTTCTTAGGGAAGCATATTAACCAAATATAATGTTATTTTTTTTTATTTTTTTTTTTTATTATTATTAAAAAAAAATCGACACAAGTCAATGCCAAGATGCTAGAGTGTTGTGGGTGGGTGTTATAGTGTTGCGGGTGGTTGTTATAGTGTTACTAGGCAGCTGCTAGGGTGTAATGGGTTGTTTGGGTAAGAAATTTAGGTTGCACTTTATTTTACACTGCATGCACTTTCGTGTACTTACAGTGCACTGTAAAAAGTAATACACTCTTTCTACTCAATAAAATTGTAAAGTTTACAAGCAATATTATTAACTAAATTCAACATATAAGAATTGAGTTAAAATTAATCAAATTAATTCCTTAAAAGTCAACCATTTAAAATTTGTAAAATTAGCAAACACCATTACAAAAACCACAAACTGACATAAAAAGCAGAGTAAAACGGCCCAACTACATGAAACACCGATCACCATAATGGTGACCAAACATTTTCAATAAAATCAACATCAACATCTAAACTTCTGTTAATTCTTGTGTTTCTCTTTCCTTCAGTGATTCTGCTTGTTATCATCAGGTGTCTTCAATGTTGGCAATAAAAAATAAAGAGTTCTTAATTCATCTTTGACGTTTGTCTGTTATTCAGATATTTTTCTTTAAATTTTACTTGTTTTAAATGGTGACATTTAAGGAATATTTATTTGATTAATTCATATAAATTCAAAACAATTCTATATGTTGAATTTAATTAATAATATTGCATGTAATCTGTTTCCAAAATTTTATGGAGTAGATATAGCGTATTACTTTTTACAGTAGTTACATTAACCTAACAGAATAACTTCAGAAGCAGAAAATAATATTACTTTTTGATTAGGAACATGCGCACCGATAAATCATGCATGAAATAAATAGGGGAAATTTTTCATTTGATGCCTTTTAGTGAACAGTTCCTAAAGAACCTTTTTGCACTATAAAAAAACTTTTGTGCAATGAAAAGGATCCATGGATGTCAAAGGTTCTTCATAGATCCATAGATGCTGTTATTTTTAAGAGTGTAGATATGAAAAGAGTGTATTTGATGCACACAGTGATGGGTTTACTTCATTTGAGACAGATTTTTTTTTCAAAAGAAAAGCCCATTTCCAATGACAATGGCTTCATTCATTATTTATATGTATTCCTGCAGAAAGCCTACAGCCTATCTATGGATTAACGCATATGAATCACATATGTGTGCCACAATCGCTTTTTTACTAATTAGAGATTGAAATAGGTTTCCTCTCAGATTGTTTGAATGTGGATTGACTTTTCTAACTAAGCCTCTGATTCTCTTCATTTATGTATAGCTGGCTAATTGCAGTGACTCATTTCCATAAATACTTCAGTGTATTGATAGTAATTAGCTTTATCTCGTTCCTAATGAGTGTGCTTGGTTTGATCCTGGGATGAGACATGCTTGCCTGCATCAGATACAGACGCATCCAGTAACGCATCCAGTCAGTGTTCCAAATCTGCTGAAGCTCACGATATACAAGAACACTGAAGATTATAATAAGCTCCCAAAGACCTTTGAGAAGAGCAGATTATGGATAAAGAGAGACCTCTGATGCTGAATCGACCCTATAATTAAGTGTCATCGAAAAACATATGCACCAAAATAATTAAAATATGGTAAACATAATTGTTCCATTCACACTGACTGGTGGAAACGTGTCAAAAATTTTTAGCAGCGTGGTGAAAAGCATGCCCTAACTGAAAAGAGTGATAAAGAGTAGAAAATGTACTTTTGATTCTTCAGACACAAGTGTACATGTCTTGCAAACAGATCATTTTGCCTGCCTAATTAAACAAATCTGCATGGTTCTCAATGAGTCTAGAAAAGTCAACATGAAACTCATGAAATTCAACAAGAAAAACTACTTGATTAGGGCCTGGCAGTGGATGATTCTGAAAAACCACTGGCATACATTTTTTAGGAGGTTTACTGATCAAGATATGGAGGCTGAAGGTCAAGTTCACCTTTAAAAGCATCTCAATTATAATGCGTTTTTATATCTATCATTATATGCTATTAGATTAACATTAACTGGCATTTCGAGGTCAGCTATCCCGTTAATGACCATCGTCAACAGCAATGCTGTATAATGGCGGCTCATCCCAGTTTTTGAGGCCAGCGCTTCTTTCATGTCCTTCATATCACAACGCAGACACACTCTCTCATTTCATTCAAACACATCTGGTGCCATCTTGCACCTCAGTTATTGACTGTATTTACTGTAAAATGAAACTGAAACAGCTTCAGTATTAATAGTAGATGTATTGTAATATTGTTGAAGTGTTCGTATTGTACGCTATAATGGATTATAAGATAATAAACAGGTAAGACTTTAAAACAGTTTCTGCTCAAATCAATATTTCATGTCCCCATCATTATTTATGTAGAGAAAAGCTGTGCAATAAGTGATAAGACTGTACATTATCCCTTAAATGTCTGCCTTGTTTGAACTTCGTCTCAAAGCTGCTTCCTAGGAACTGTTTTACTTTGCAGATGCTTTGCGTTTAATGAGATAATAAGATATTCAAATCAATATTTCGTGTCTGATTATTTACTTAGGCATGTAATAAGTGGAATAAAGTACATCCAGATGGTTCTTCTATCCCTTACTTAACTGCTGGCAAGATCTTAGAAAGCCTGCCTTATGAGTCTTAAAATCATATAATTATGATTAGTCCAAACATTTTTCTTTGGAATCACATGCACTGATGAATTCTGCCTGGACTGTATATTAAAAAGGTGAATAGGGTCTAATTTTATTTCATGTTGACTGTGAAGGCAAAATCCAGCCCGGCAAGAATTCTGCTCAACTGTGGAAGAAAATTGGGTCCCAACAGGACCATTCTCAGAAAACATGAAAAAATGTGTCTAAATAAGTGACAGGAATCATGCAGTGATTCAATGAGACATTTCATTCCCGCTACTGGACTGCTGAGTTTAACGTTGAAACCTGGCAGCACCTGAAATGTATTCAAATTAGCATGAAAAAACGTTTACGGGTCAATGACAAATAATGATATCGGAGATGATGAAAAGAAAAAACAGTCCCCATGCTGATACTGATGAAAAATAAGCACTCCAAAGGCCTCTCAGCCAATAATATATGTATATATAAGTGTAAGTTTATGTATATATGTATATATATATAGGGGTGTAACGGTACACAAAACTTACACTTCAGTACGTACCTCGGTATTGAAGTCACGGTTTGGTACAGCAGGTGGGGAGAAAACTAAACATAAAATTGCTTTTTTATTTTTATTAAACAGTGGTTTACTGAACAAATTGTGTCTCTGTCTTTAAATATATTAAATTAAATTATAACTAAAAGTTTCTTAAGGATAAAAAATTATCTCTGCTAATGCTATAAAATATGTTGGGAGCCCTTACTTGAACATTAGGCTACTATAATATTAAAGGTTAACAACTGAGCCCACACTATTAGCCTAAATTTATTTTTAGATATAATAATCAACACTCAAACAACAATTTGTATGCAAAAATGTTAGCTGCACATAAGGCAGTTTTTGCATTAACTTCTAAATCTAATTATAAAATTATGTTTTACTCCAATTCGTTGTTGAAATATAATCATTTATACACAGTGGCTGTCATTTTCACGAGAGATTTATTTAAACATAAATTAAATGATCAAGACATCACTAACAGATAAAGTAAAATATAATGAATACATAGGCTAATACAGAGCATATATTAAGCGAAAGAGTTCATTTCTCTGGTGAACTAACAAGCTGTGGACACTGAATAGTTTTCTGAGGTAAATGCTACGTGATATTGTTTACATGCTGTTTTATTGACATCTTTCTGCCGCTGAAACACAGGTTGAGCGATTACGAGATATGACCGTTTCAGTAAGTTGTACTGTATCTTTCAACACACCTTCAGATGTTCATTCATGTTTATTCTGTAACTAGCATTAAAGAGGAAGAGATGATCACGTTCACTTGCGCTCCGCGCTGCCGGTTGAACTGAGGCGCCTATAGAGAGATCTGTAACACCACATCAAAGCATTTTCTGTTTAAATTTCGTGATTTTGTGGACAGATTTTGAAGGATGACACTTTGTTTCTTATCGAAAGTAACAAAACGCAGAGCTTATTGCGATTATTGGTGGTTATTGGTGGTTAGGCTACAATGCTGTATTCGTCGTGTACTGCTTTCGTCTTATCCACCTGTCTTTGTCCGTTGTCGTAATTCACCGGGAAACCAAAGTGTTCCCAAACAGGAGACCTTAATGTTGCAATGTAATGCATTCGGTACACACGTGCACCGTACCAAAAGCCCTGTATCGAAATGGTTCGGTATCAATATGTGTACCGTTACACCCCTAATATATATATATATATATATATATATATATATATATATATATATATATATATATACATATATAAACACACACACACACACACACACACACACTATATTGCCAAAAGTTTTGGGACGTCTGCCTTTACGTGCACATGAACTTTAATGACATCCCATTCTTAATCCGTAGGGTTTAATATGGAGTTGGCCCACCCTTTGCAGCTATAACAGCCTCAACTCTTATGGGAAGGCTTTCCACAAGGTTTAGGAGTGTGTTTATGGGAATTTTTGACCATTCTTCTAGAAGTGCATTTGTGAGGTCAGGCAGTGATGTTGGCGAGAAGGCCTGGCTCACAGTCTCCGCTCTAATTCATCCCAAAGGTGTTCTATCGGGTTGAGGTCAGGACTCTGTGCAGGCCAGTCAAGTTCCTCCACACCAAACTCGCTCATCCATGTCTTTATGGACCCTGCTTTGTGCACTGGTGCGCAGTCATGTTGGAACAGGAAGGGGCCATCCCCAAACTGTTCCCACAAAGTTGGGAGCATGAAATTGTCCAAAATGACTTGGTATGCTGAAGCATTAAGAGTTCCTTTCACTGTAGCTATTGACTCTGCAGAAAGTTGGCGACTTCTGCGCACTGTGCGCCTCAGCATGCGCTGACCCCGCTCTGTGATTTTACGTGGCCTACCACTTCATGGCTGAGTTGCTGTTGTTCCTAGTTGCTTCCACTTTGTTATGATACCACTAACAGTTGACCGTGGAATATTTAGTAGTGAGGAAATTTCACGAATGGACTTATTGCACAGGTGGCAACCTATCACGGTACCACGCTTGAATTCACTGAGCTCCTGAGAGCGCCCCATTCTTTCACAAATGTTTGTAGAAGCAGTCTGCATGCCTAGGTGCTTCATTTTATACACCTGTGGCCATGGAAGTGATTGGAACACCTGAATTCAATGATTTGGAGTCCCAATACTTTTGGCAATATAGTGTGTATATATATATATATATATACAGTCAAACCAAAATTTATTGACCAAGCAAAACGTGGTCAGGTCAAAGTGTCTGAATAATTTTTGGGTATAATATGTCACAGTTTACTATATTTTGCTATCCTCACTTACATAAATGAACTATAGTGTCCTGCACCCACTAGTAAAATATATTAAAAATGTCTGAATAATTTTTGGTTTGACTGTGTATATATATAACAGTGTAACGGTACATGTATTCGTCCCGAACTGTACAGTACGGACTTTATGGTTCGGTTCATGCAGTTAGACGACGAATACAGTCAGTCACAGGCGATCCACACTCCAATCCAGAAAGAGGCGCACGCGGTAATGCAACACTGTTTGCTAACCGCCACAACAGGAAAAAGAGCAGAAGAAGAACAGTGCGCATGTGTGAATGACTTGAGCACCTAAAAACAAAAGTCCACTAGATAGTGCGCACGCATCAAATGCATCTTTCTGCGCTCATGGACTAAGGAGAATACTTTAAAAGGCTCGGAAACGGAGCGGAACGTGGAAAATTCATTCATTCTTTCACAATTTGAGCCTAATGAATCTTGATGTTGTCATCCTGGAAAATGGTCATGATGTGTCTTCCTACATGGTTGTTTAAGAAATGAAAAGCTACACACTGCATCAATTAGGGCTAGAAGAACTGTTGCCAAACATATAACATGCTAGAAACATAATAATCACTGCAATAATGGTCCAATCACAGACTCTTAAGCATTTGCCTATTTTTATCCGAACAGCGACTTTTTTTTTCCTGGCTGGGCAGTGTACATATATATATTATATATATATATATATATATATATATCAGTCTGTTAATAAAGAACATAAGTCTTCCAAAGAAGAAATTTTGGACCCGACTACACGCTTATAGCCAAACGTCTGGCTATGCGTGACTAGCTTCACATAATAAACCAAAACACAAGGGCCAGATGGATGAACACATTTATAAACACGCTCCGACGAACACATCTACAAACGTGCAGCGACATTTAGGCGATAATGTCATAAAGTTTCCCGTGAAGCTGTAATCACTTTACCCTTTAATGATCTGTTTTTTATTTAAAATGATGAGCTCACAGAGTTTCTATGGAATTGGACCGTACAAATAATCTCGTAAACATACTCAAATCCAGTTGATGGCTGGCTGTTACACTTTATAGCTGGAAAATATTCATTAGAGAGAAAAGGAGGAAACAGCAGTGAACGAGAAAAAGACACACGGCTAAACACAGTAACATTTCACAGAGCCAAACCTCATTTCACAACATCAACGTCAACATGGGAAGGGAAAAATCAATAAGCAGGAGCGAGATGAGAGTCTCCACTGTCATCACAAAGACAGAGACAGATGCTGATATGCGAACAAACTCTGCACGCGCACGCAGTAACACAGCTGCCATTTACCGAAAGAAAAGGACAGATAGAAAGGTTAGTTAAATTGCAGTTTTTATCAGATCAATGCCATTTCCGTTCAGACAAAAGATGATCTGAAATGCTATTGCCAGGTCTGTCATGCCTGAACGTGCGTTATCTTTTGTGTGAAATGAGCACACACATGCACGCATACCATCTAATATTACACACACTGAATCTGACATGCATAAAAATTGCATTGGATCCTTCCAGACATTCTCCCACAGTTCTCAGAAAATGAACATACTGCCCTGTTCTTTTCAGCCCTGCTCTCTTTCTCTCTGTTGCTCTACATCTCCCAGCTCATTTCTAATGCAACAGAGCTCAACAGTGACCGCCCACTTTTTCAGCAGCCTTGGTTCTTGAAGTATTTTTCCTCATTCATTTTCTCAAAGGGATTTCAAACTATTCTTCAATAAATAAAGAAAGAAAAGCCAGTATTTCCCAATCTTTTTTTGCCTTATATACCCCAACAGCCCCATAAGTAAATCTCAAGAACCCCTTGAAGTCAACATGAAATGAAAATTCACCCTATCTATCTTCTAAATACATATTATAGGTCTTATTGTGAACAATTAATTTGTGTACATTTCTTTTTTTCTTTCTTTTTGGAATGATGTTTAATCAAAATGTCATAACTGGATCTTCTGGTGAAAACACCAGACTTCTCTCCGGTGAGATATACAAGACTTCTCCAAACATTTAATGCACTTAAACCCCATTCGTGTAAGCTCACGTTCATCTGACTCCTTTTTTGAGTACAACT
Source organism: Mylopharyngodon piceus (assembly GCA_039654765.1). NCBI lineage: Eukaryota > Metazoa > Chordata > Actinopteri > Cypriniformes > Xenocyprididae > Mylopharyngodon > Mylopharyngodon piceus. The sequence continues at coordinate 4,334,598 of CM077444.1, read as the reverse complement.
TCGACATCCCAATCAGCTCGGGCACTGATAAGGACAGAAAGGACCCTGGCTAAATGACAATGATGACTCCATTTCCAACGACATCCTCTTTGTACAACATCACTACTGGTATTTATGAACAACAGCAGAGCTAGTATCTTTCTGACATTATGTTTTAATGTTACTTAAAGGGGAGCTATAATGCCCCTTTTTACAAGATGTAATATAAGTCTCTGGTGTCTCCAGAATGTGTCTGTGAAGTTTCAGCTCAAAATACCCCACAGATCATTTATTGTAGCTTGTCAAATTTGTCCCTATTTGGGTGTGAGCAAAAACATGCCATTTTTGTGTGTGTCCCTTTAAATGCAAATGAGCTGCTGCTTCCGGCCCGCTTTCCAAAAGAGGGCGGAGCTTTAACAGCTCGTGCTTCAGTTGCTCAACAACAACAAAGCAGGAGAATCTCACGCAGCCAAAGTGGCGATTGTCAGTAACGGTGTTCAGCCTTACATTGTTCAAACCGGACACTTTGCAGATGTTGTTTATGCTCTAACAACAACAATACACACTAAAAAAGTGAAAAAATTTGAAAAAAGTAAAGTAAAAAAGTGAAATCATAATCAAACACCCCTTTTATGGTAAATACTTTGCGTGTTACATATACTTGCAACATTTCAGCCATAAATAAATCATAAATGTAAGCTAGATTATGTTCATTACCTGTCTAGCGGTGTATGTTTATGTTGATATATAATTAAATAATGGTTTGTATCTATCACATGTGATTATGTGTAGTGAGTTGGCTTACGTGATGTATGTTTTGTGCTTCAGAACGTCCATTAAAGGGAACATAGTGAGCATCGATGCTCCCTAGTTTTCACGATGCATTGTGGGACTTTTTAGGGAACGAACATTTCAGTGCACTGGAAGGATTTTGCGATTAAGACAGCCCTTAAAATGGCCAACTCCCTGATCAGTGCTCTGACTAATGAACTAGGGAGCTGATTGAGATGCACCCAAGGTCTTCAAGATTACTAGAAACTTCCAGGCAGGTGTTTGTGGTGTAGTTTAAACTATAGAGTCGTGTCTAGGTGCAAGTCCACCATCTGATCTGGATAAGGATGAGACAGACAGACTAATATTAGCGTAGATGCCATTCTTCTTACGATGTAACAAGTACATTGGGTGTTATGGGAAGTGTTCCCGGTTCCGGTTGACCTAATTTATGCAGCCTAATGATCATTAAACTGATACTACACCGTGCTGAGTTCTGGGTAACTGTTTTGTTTAGATGCCATATTAGGAGGATAGCGCTGCCTTTTTGCTAAGTGAGTTTAAGGTAGTGTTTTGATTTTCTGTATTTGACTTTTGACTTATAGTTACTGCTTATACAGTACATATTAAAACAATCTATTTTTCAACAATCTCTTTTAAAACTGTATAAACATACCCAATTACGTGACCTCAGTTTTACTGTAATATTGTTGCAGTTTCGTGTTGCTAAACCGATTGTTTTGTACAGTACAATGTATTGGACTATTTTTGATTGGCAGAGGCTTGTACAATTGCGAAATCATTTCATATCAAATAAATATTTCACGATTACATATTTATTTGGTGAGTAATCATGTAGTACAGTCTTGGAGCTCATGATTGGTCTTCAATGTTTATATGTTATTAATAAAATCTGTTTCTCAGAAGAGAAAATGAATGGGTTTTTTACTTTCAGCTGAATATCTGAGTGGCGTTCACTCACACACCTCCACTTTCAAATACCAACTATTATTCAAGCATGAGAAACGCTGTGCTGCGTTAACGTGCAGATGAGTCATACTGAATGAAGTATCAAGTACTTGTAGAAGTATTTCTCTTTAATAAAGTGAAAAGAAAGGTTATACACAAGACAAAGTTTTTTTGAAAAGATGTTTTGAAACAAACTTTGTGTGCTCACAAACTTGTGGCCATGAATGTACATTCAGAAACATTTATGATTGACAGAAAAACTTTCAACAGCCCTTGACTATCTTGACATTAGTATTACATGTCTCTGAATGCAATACTTTAACTGAATGGTGTAAATCATGCTCCTCAACACTGCAGATTCTGCAGATGATTTCTGGCTTTTCTATTGATTCAGGTAATACTGAGTTCAAAACATCCCTCATCTGCCCAGGCGGACATGTATTGCTCAGAGGTTGCACTTTCATGGCTAGGGAGATTTATTCAAGTATCAACTTAGACTCTTAATATTTCTTAGGAGAAATACAGATAGATATAAATGCGGTAAGTATTCACATACCGTAAGACTGCAGAGATATAAAATGAAAGTGGATTGCATATCTCAGATCATTTGTTATTGGGAGAATTTGATGAGAAATGTTTAAGTTAACATTAAAATTATTTGATTATACACTTTGCTATCTAGGTATATTTGAGCATAGTTTGAGATACTATTGAGATAAGACAGATATGAGATTATAAGGCCATTTCTCAGGGAGAAAAACCTGAGAAGCTGGAGACTAAATTAAAAGTCTCTTTTTAATCTCAGTGCTTTCTAGGAGAAACAATTGAGATATTAAAGGATTAGTTCATTTCAGAATGAAAATTTCCTGATAATTTACTCACCCCCATGTCATCCAAGATGTTTATGTCTTTCTTCAGTCGAAAAGACATTAAGGTTTTCAACTATTATGGAGAACACATTAATTTACACATATGAAGCTCTAAATACACTTAAAAGTGTAAACTAACTATTATTTCTTGGATCAATTAATAAATGAACCTTATTTTATTTCTGAATTACATTCTATGTTACCATGGCAAAGATTCACAGATGCTGGATTTTAAAAATATGCTTTTTATGTGCATACATTTTCCTTAAACAATCACCTTGATTGTTTCATCTCATTTTATATGGTTTCAAAACTAAATTTTCATTTCGACCTTTGGTTAGTAAACCTTTTTTCATACTGTCAGGATAGTTTAACGTCTAGATTTGACCTAGAACCTATTTTAACAGCAAAGCAACGGGTTCAGATTTCAAGGTGAGACGTCTCATCAGCTCACATCATTCGTCAGACGTTTCCGTCCACATTCAGCGGACCCTCTCGCTTCACTTCAAACCATCACATCCTCAAGCAAACCCTGGGAAATCTTGTACGAGCACCGCGAACACCTCAAAGCCACACACATGCAAATCAATTTTTCATCCCTCTATCCTAGTCTCTCCTCATGTGAAAGGAAGAGGAAATTGAGGTCACGCTCCATCAGAAACTGATCGGCCTCGGATGTTCCCATTGTGGCTGGTAGAGTAGAGGGAGCAGAAAGGGAGAAAGATTGTCGGCTGTGGAGCGTGTTGGGGTCTGTCTCTTATAGAGTCTAAGCGGAGTTGATGCAACCCTGGAGAAACTAGAGTGACCTGTGGAGAGAGCTCTCCTCTGAAGAAATCCAGTCTAATGACACTGAGCTTGACAATAAGATGATATGACTCATAAAATGGAATAACAGATAGACTAACAGCGCTGGCCAACAATCCGGCCTCAGGTTTATCAAGAGGTGGGCGGCTCATGTAGGGGACGATACCGACGTACAGCTACAGGCTATTGAAGCCGAACAGCCTGCCTACAAAAACAAAACAATCAAAATCAACCTCATTTTTTTAAGGCGAGACACTACAGGCATTTTGATGCATCTGTCAATTTTAAGATTTTGGGCTTTTTGGCTTTTCATAAAGTGATTTTTTCAGACTAGAGGAAAGAAAACATCAAAAATACACTTTTAAGTGTATCTTTTATAGCATTTTATCTATTTGTGTCTGTATATTTCAATTACAGTATATATCTTTAAAGGCTTTTTTCTCAAAATGAGTTTTTTCACCTACGTTGAGTCATCTCCACTTCAGCAGCACTTACACCAAACAGTTTTATTGCTATCTATATTCTGAAGGTTTTTACAGAGGGGTTTGTTCATATATAATTTGCCTGATTTTATAACATTATATTCCTAAAAAATAGTGAAAAAGTATTTTTTTTTTTCTGGCTGTTGACAGTATTTTCTGATTTATAGTGATAAAATGGCTTCATTTATGGCTGTATGGCTTCATCCAATGTTCAGATTTTTGTTCTAGAAACATATGCAAATTAGCACATATTTAATTAGATAACACCTCATTTGCATATTTAAACATAACATTTCAGAAAACTTGTACGACAAAATGTTTGCAATTCTTAATATAATCAATCAACTGGGGAAGTATGGTAATATCTATTAGTTCATTTTTTTTCACCTGGGGTATCTTGCCTTAAATACTCATTAAAAAATAATAAACGTTGAAGAATGATATGTAGTATAGTGTTTTAGTAAAACAATATATAATATTTAATCATATATTTTCCTGTGTCTTTACATATCATTAGATTGGATGGTATCAACCAAACAGATTTGAGAATTAGCCTAATAAAAAAAATACAATATGAAAATAAAAGGAAACCAAGGCAGTTTGCATTCATAAACACGTAATTGTCAGGGTTATGTTTAAGTCTGTTTAGTTTCATTGTGTTTTGGTTTCGTTTTCCCTGTGTTCCTGGTCATTATTAGTTTCCATGGTTTCTGATTTATCACGTGCCTGTTTCTGTTCAAGTTCATTACCTCAGTCTGTGTATTTAAGCCCTTTTATCGTTCCTCTCAGTTATTTGTTCAGTCTTGTGTTGTCAAGTCTGTGGTTTTCCAGCGGAATTGGGCTGCTTTAACACTTGCTGTGGGTTGAAGTGACCCCAAATAACATGGTATTTAGCTCATTGAAATTGTCCTAAAATAGGCTTCAAAGCAAAATATAAAGTCTTATTTCCTTCTTTGAATTGTATAGTGAAATATGACGAGGTTTACTCTGTTAGTATTTGATATCTGGGGTCTTAGCATACGGTTCCAGTTGGTTCAGGTGAAGTCCAGCTGATCTCGGCTCGGCCCAGCTGCTGCTGATGTGAACCAGATGGAGTAGTTGTTGTGTATTCATCACTCATGGACATTTGGATGTAGTATTACCCACTCTACCAGCATCTGTACCCCACAACCACCTGCTCACCAGTTTGGATCAGGGTTTCATTTTGTTTGGCCAAGAGTCTGATGAGGCAATATCGATAAGCACTTCTGATGTTAACAGTCGGCATTCATTGAGGCCTAACAAGGATCGCAGCCTGTTATTTTGAATGAATCTTTTAAGTGAGCGAATATCTTTATCCTTCATCTTGCTTTCTAAGATTGACTACAGTGCAAGCAAATACAGCACTGGCTGTGAAGAAGCATTTCACTGGCTGAACCTACTGAATAATGAAGAGTCAGTGAATGAATTTGAACAAACATTTCACTGGGATGAATCTAAATAATAACCATCATCTTGCAATGAAGAAATTCTTAGCTACAAGCTAGCAATTGTTATAAGCCTCAGTGTATTCCAGTGGGCAGGTCTGGATGTGTCTGTTCACTGGAATAGCTCAGGGAGATGATTGATTCTTATCCCTCGCTAACATGTCTTGAAGAGCCAGAGGAGCGTGTGGGAGGAGCCAAACTCTGCTCTAGTAATAAATGAGGGAGGATGATTACAGCCTTTACAGTTATAACACACACCGCATAACTGGAGTGTGAAATAGAGAGACAAAACATGAGTGCAACAGAAGAGGTCAAGAAAAAGTGAAGGGAACAAAGATAGATACAGAATATGTGATGCACTGCACTCTTGCAGTCATAACAACAACCCCCACCTTATAGAAAGGCTTTTCTTTCAGTTCCTCTAAAAAAAAAATCTCACAAACACACTCAGACTCAGCGATGGGTAAGGACAGATGCCTCGCAGAAAAAAAGGATAGTAGTCTAGCTGGTGTTGGGGAATAAATAACTGAAAGTAGCCACAATATTACTGCATTTTCCCCTATATGTGACTCTTGCTCAGCTGTTTTCAATACTGTGTAGTTTTATAAATGCAAGCTATATATACATACACACACACACACATATACAAATATATATATATATATATGTGTGTGTGTGTGTGTGTGTATATATATATATATATATAATATATGTATATATATATATATACACACACACACACGTGTATATATATATATTAGTGCTGTCAAATTGATTAATCGTGATTAATCGCATTTAACATAAAAGTTTGCTTGTGTGTGTATATATATATATATATATACACACACTATATAAACACAAACGTTTGTGTTAGATGCGATTAATCGATTTGACAACACTAATATATTTTATATATATATATATATATATATATATAAAAAAAAATACATATATATATGAATACTTTAATTCATTAATTTATACATGTATAATGTCACAAAAGATTTCTAATTCAATGCAATGTTGTTTTTTTTGCTCATTCTATTCATCAAAGAATCCTGAAAAAAAAATGTATTATACAAAAATATTAAGCAGCGCAACTGTTTTCAACATTGATAATAATTAGAAATATTTATTGAGCAGCAAATCAGCGTATTAGAATGATTTCTGGAGACTGAAGACTGGAATGATGCTGCTGAAATTTCAGCTTTGCATTACAAGAATACATTTTAAAATGTATTCAAATAGAAAATATATTTGAAATTGTACTATTTCACAGTATTGCTGTTTTTACTGTATTTTTAATGAAATATATGCAGTCTTGGTGAGCATAAGAGACTTCTTTTAAAAAATCTTACTGACCACAAACTTTTGAACAGTAGTATGTGTGTGTGTGTGTGTGTGTATATATATATATATATATATATATATATATATATAGCCAATCTTCCCTCTATATTGTATATCACATTGGCATGAATATTAGTTGACCACTAGTTTAGATCCAGCACTGATGTGAGCGCAAAAGTCTAGTAGTGCAACACTACAAGAGTGTGACAGGGCGACTGTTTATCAGTACAAGGGTATGACAGTATGCGAGAGCAGCTTTGTCACAGTATAACTCTAATAGTTTAGGAGCTGTCTTAAAGTCGACAGCTCTTGTAGCTGATGGAACGCATCTCTCCCCGATGTTGACAAGCCGAGAGATCTGCACTTAATAGAGTTCTGAAAGGTGCTGGTCTGCCCTTAATAAATAACACACATCCGTATAAAATGACTGTGATTGTGTATGTGCAAAAAAGAAGGTGTACAAAAAACCAGGAGTAAGAAAAACCAGCCTTGCCTCACTATAATACTGGGGTTTCAATCATGTGCATTAATGAAGATTTTATGCAGGCTGATATGATAAACAGAGAGGGATAAATATATTGGGAAAGCTTGTGCATCCCAAGCGAGACAAATAGTGGGGTAAAACGACATCAGTTGGATGCGGGACACGGTGCCGCTGAAATAGGCTGTGAAATTGATTCCATGAAGTGAATCATGATTTAATCTGCCACAGACAACGAGGTATAAATATTTCCCAGTAAGGAGTAAACGTTACCGCTTAAAGGCATGCAACATTTAAACATGCATTCTCAAGGCTGCACTTGTACATGTGGGCACAAACCTTTAGTACTTACAGCAGGAATTTAAAATATTCTCATTGCTTTAAAGGTGCATTAAGTACTTTTTTCAAATTAAAAGGCTTCAAGTTCACACCTAAAGAATGAATAACACTTTAGACAAAACAGTTTAAAATGATGCACTCACATGAGATGAAGACATGAGATATATATATATATATATATATATATGTATATATATTTTATATATATATATATATATATATATTTCCTTATATTTATCTAGTGAAAAAAGCTGTGGAAAACAAGCATCTTAATATTTATGTGTAAATTTACCTAAAAATAATCAAAGCACATTTTTACAGTATTTCTCACTAGATGAATATAAGGAAGTATATCATTTTCATTATTTCATTAATACATAATATGTATATAGCCACATAAAGACCACTGTGAATATGAAATAGATGCAAACAAGGATTATGAATAAAAATTTTGCTTTGATTCAGTGATTCACTGAAACAGTTTGAATTGATAATAAACGAAACATGAAAATGACATGCTTCTTAAACTTAAAGCACATTATATTATATTATATTATATTATATTATTTTATAGAAATATTTAATATATCACTCAGCTCTATTTGGGAATAAGTTGAGCATTGGTGACAAACAGCTTGTGAATACAGTAGGTTTATTCTATGACATCCGATAACGGGAAACATTTTCTTTACTGTGATGCTTCATTCTCGCCAGTAGGTGTCAGTATGAAGTCCAAGACCAGATGTCAGCCAGAGAGTTACTTAGTGCACCTTTAAATTTCATTGGGTGCTTCTCAATACTCAAATTGATACTCGTTACCTCGCTCCTACGTCCTCAAGCCCTTGACCCGGAAACCGATCAAACTCAGCCATCTTGAAGGACATCGCAACTCTCTAATTGCGCCGCGAGGAGGCGAGAAATGAGGAGCGAGGAAGCTTCCTGAGGAGTCATAAGCGAGGATACACACGTGTATCTTTCCCTCGCATGCTAAAGGGGTGGAGCTAAGACGCAAGGGAAGGAAGCGAGAAAAGGAAACTAGGATGCACAAATAAGAAATGAGAAGCACCCATTTAGTTTTTGCCCTTAATTGCTGATTTTTCCCCAACCCATGTGTGTAAGTTTGGTAGTAAAAAAATGTTCCTCAGTTGGAACAAAGTGAGAAACCATCCCAGCTGGACCAAGTAAAAAGTAAATGAAGTCTCTAAAGCAAAAACTAAAACAGTAGCCAGTTGGATTTTCTGTGCCATCTCGCCGATATTAATTAGTCTTTTGAATGTCATCGTCAAATTAATGGGACTGAAACCAGGCAATTAGAGCAAAGTCCAGTTTTAAAGTGCAAACTTGGATGCACACTAACTCTTAGACGTTTGAGGAAGGCAGATTGATTATTTTCCTCTGACTGTGCCTGAACGGGTCTCAAATGAGCACTAGGAAGGCACATTCATATTATATACTGCACTCAGAGCTGATTGGCTGATGGAACAGAGTCTTCAGCAGCGAGTAAGTGACAGGATCAAACCACAGATCAGACCACACGCTTATTACACTGATGCCCCATAGAGCCACATCTCTCAGTCCAGCCCATTAACCTGCTGTCAACCTAAACACACTGTAAAATAACTGTTTTCTCTGCTAGAATGAGATCCGAGGCCTCTGAGGCTATGCTCAGAGTTCAGGAAATAAGTCAGAAGAAAAAATAAGCTCATAAGTTGAATGACTGCATTAATAATAAGTTAAATCTTGTTAACTCTGATAAGTACAGTTTCAATAAAACAACTAAAAAGACTCACATCATGTAGCTTGGGAACCATCTGCCTTAAATCAAACAAGCACAAATCAGCTAAAGTTTTCTACTAAAGACAACATATAAACAACCCATTTTAATTTCAGGGTTATAAAATGGCGAATATATACTACCGTTCAAAAGTGTGGGGTTGGTAATATTTTTTTTTTTTTTTTAAAGAAGTCTCTTTTGCTGTTATTTGATCATATATACAGTAAAAACAGTAATATTGTGAAATATTATTACAATTTAAAATACCTGCTTTTATTTCAATATATTTTAAAGCATTAGTTCACTTCTGAATGAAAATTTCCTGATAATTTACTCACTCCCATGTCATCCGAGATGTTCATGTCTTTCTTTCTTCAGTTGAAAAGAAATTAAGGTTTTTGAGGAAAACATTCCAGGATTTTTCTCCATATAGTGGACATCAATGGGGACCAGCGGTTTGAAGGTCCAAATTGCAGTTTCAGTGCAGCTTCAAAGGGCTCTACATGATCCCAGACGAGGAATAAGGGTCTTGTCTAGTGAAACGATTGGTCATTTTCAAAATAAACAAAATAAAAATGTATATACTTTTTAACCACAAATGTTCGTCTTGCACTAGCTCTGTGATCCGCACGCATGACGTAATCACGTTAAAAAGGTCATGCGTGACGTAGGCGGAAGTACCGATCCATTGTCTAAAAAGCGAACGAGCAAAGATCAAGCTAAACGCCCTTTACAAAAAAAGGTAAAACAACAATATCTGGGATCGTGTAGAGCCCTTTGAAGCTGCACTGAAACTGCAATTGGGACCTTCCACCCAGTGAACCCCAGCGAAGTCCACTATATGGAGAAAAATCCTGGAATGTTTTCCTCAAAAACCTTAATTTCTTTTCAACTGAACAAAGAAAGACATGAAAATCTTGGATGACATGGGAGTGAGTAAATTATAAGGAAATTTTAATTCAGAAGTGAACCAATCAAATGTATTCCTTTGATGCAAAGCTGAATTTTCAGCATCATTACTCCAATCTTCAGTCACATGATCCTTCAGAAATCATTCTAATATGCTGATTTGGTGCTCAAGAAACATTTATGTTGAAAACACTGGGGTTCAGCATTGTTTTTTGTAACTGAAATATTTTAACTGTCACTTTTGATCAATTTCATTTCAATCTTTTGAATGGTAGAGTGAAACAGGATATTCAACAAGAAAAATGTGTTTGGAAAGATTTTATTTTATCTATTGGGAATTGATTGGATTGTGAAAAGTGGTTTCTATATGTGGATGGATGGGAGGGTTTAAAAATAAGTGTGCTCGGTGACAACAGCCTAAAAGTCATTTTGGACAAACATGTATTGATAAGGTAAATAGGATCAATTTTGATTTCATGTTGACTTGAACGGCTCCATCTGGAGCAGGACGAAAACTTACATTAATCTGGCTGACATCAATAATCTCTGATTTGATACTGTCAGTGAGCTCATTCTAATGATTGGCTGAAACTCTGAATGTCACTAAGGTTAACAAAACAATTTAATTGGAAAAGTTGTTGGAGTACATGTCACTGAAGAGGTTGCACTTAAGGACTGTATTATAACACGAATGCTTTAACATAATTGCCACTTAAAATCTCTGCTAGATTGCCCTTGTTCTTCAGAAATGGGTTTGATTGTTCAGAATATGATTATTTAATGAAGAATCCTCCCATTTATCAAATTTACAGCTTCGAAAAGGCAAACCGATTCCTCCAAGCTTATAAAAGCCCAGTGCTCATCGCCAAGGGTGAGCTGTTTATCTGCTCTGGGGTACATGAGAGGTTAGAGTCCTTCAGAGAGAGAAGCTTTTATCTAATTCTGCTTGTTATTAAGATATGATGATAGGAATAAGCTCAAAAGCATTTTGTCCTTTTTTTTAAATTTTTGTTGATTAGAATACGAGTCTGGGAAAGCAATGAAGTCTTGTAGTCATTAGAATGTCATTTAGAAATCTCACTGTTAAAATGTCTGTGTTAAATGAGGCAACACCGACAAAGAAGACACTGACAAAAATATTAATTGTGTGCTTTACTTTTAAAAGTCAACATAAAATCTAAATTTACTTTCTTAATACATTTTCTAAAAAATGCTGGTTTAAAAACAACCCAAGTTGGGTTGAAAATGGACAGTGAATGGGTTGTTTTAACCCAGCGGTTGGGTTAAATGTTTGCCCAACCTGCTGGGTAGTTTTGTTTAACTCAACTATTGTTTAAAAATTACTATATGGCTGGCTTAAAATGAACCCAAAATAGGTTGGAAATTAAAAATCAAGACACATAATTACTAGAAGGCAACAATAATAATCAAAAGGTGAACATTAATTAATAAGCAATTTAATAAATCTTTATTGTTTAATTATTATTCATTAAACTTATTAATAAATGTTCATTTATTAAACATATTAAAGTTCATTTCCAACATACTTTGGGTTCATTTTAAGCAAGCAATACAGTAATTTTTAAACAATAGTTGAATTAAATAAAACTACCCAGCAGTTTGGGCAAACATTTAACCCAATCGCTGGGATAAAACAACCCAATCGCTGAGTTTGTCCATTTTCAACCCAACTTGGTTTGTTTTTAACCCAGTTTTTAATGAATAATAATTAAACAATACACATTTATTAAATTGCATATTAATTAATGTTCACCTTTTGAATATTATTGTTGCCTCTAGTAATTATTTGTCTGATTTTTAATTTCCAACCTATTTTGGGTTCATTTTAAGCCAGCCATATAGTAATTTTTAAACAAAAGTTGGGTTAAATGAAACTGCCCTGCATGTTGGACAAACATTTAACCAAACTGCTGGGTTTGTCTATTTTCAACCCAACTTGGGTTGTTTTTAAACCAGCATTTTTTAGAGTGTAGTGTTTTTGCACACAATATTTCAAAGACAAAAAGAAATATTTGATGAATTGTTTTAATTAAAATTACTTTCCATTTCACCTAACATCACCTAGGCTGTGCAGGTAAGTGCTAACAAGTAGCTAAATAGCTCCTTCCAATTGTTAACTAAATAATTAATGTCATTTATCCTTAAAAGGGTTCACTCATTTTCAATCAATTTACCACAGACAAAATATTTAACCATATATTTTTTGCCTCAGAAGTAGATCACTTTACAGAAGTAAAATGTGTTGCAAATGTCACCCTCATGTCGTTTCAAACCTGTGTGACTTTCTTTCTTGTGGAACAAAAAGAGGATATTTTTAAAAATGCCTCAGTGTTTGTTCATACAATGAAAGTCAATGGGGTCCAATGTTGTTTGAAACCCAACGTTGTTCAAAATATCTTCTGTGTTCCATAGAAAGAAAGTCCTACAACAACATTTTCATTTTGGGGTGAGCTATGCCTTTAAAATAATCAATCAAGTATCAATCTCACAGTACAAAAGTAACTGAAAACAACTCAACAGAACCAAACCTCTGTGGTTTCCATCCCAGCGTTTCCTATGTCACTAACAATCCCTGTTTTTTCCCCCCTGTGACGGATCAGAGACTGCAGTTCAAAGCGGTTTTAACTCTGATCCTTTACGTCCAGTTGCTTTGGCAGTATGAGAATCTGAGACCAAGACATTCCTGCAAATTCCTCTGGGTATGAAGTATCCTGCTGGCTATAATGTCTGCAACTAATATCAATAACAATGCGATATCTTAAGGAGATCAGGAGTCAACTAACAAAACATTCACCAAAAATGACAAAGTACACCACACACAGTCCAGCTGTACTCAGATGGCGGGCACATGTCCAGCGTAAACAGTCCTTTACTAGCGGAAGGATGTTTTATTCATGAGCGCAAAGCCATCTCCACACATGAGCTATTATATTTCTCAACCCTCATTTATAGCTCTCATGTGCGACGCCCAGATAACAGGGGAAAATTGCCTGGAGGGCTGAGACGACACCGCAGGAAGTAACGCCGGCTATCATAACACCCAGCTGGAGGGATGACAGAGAAAGAGACATTTATCAATGCAGCAGAGGCACCTTTCAACACACGCCATGTACATCTCAATGCAGCCACGCACCTTCACAATCACTACAGTGGCCGACATTAAGATAGAAACTCAAGATATTCTGTGGGCTAACTGGAATAGCTGAAGCTTAAGATGAAAAAACAAAGCACAACAGCTGCTATTGCCATGCCCACCCACACACACACACACACACACCTTGCTGTGTCACTGATCACTGCTTTTGGGAACTGTGGGAAAGCATGTGCACAGAATGCTTACAGGTTTTTCAGTAAAATAAGTTAAAGGGATTGTTCAACCTAAAAAATGTGTACTCACCCTCATGTCGATCCAAACCTGTATGACTTACTTTATTATGTGGAACAAAAGAGAAGATATTTTGAAGAATACTTCCATTTGCGGTCAGTTGGGTCCAAAACAACATTGGACCCCATTGACTTTCATTGTATGGACAATAAAAATACTAAGGGATGAACAAAGAAAGTTAGTCATACGCGTTTGGAACGACATGAGGGTGAGTAAGAGATTTTTACTCTTTTTTTTGTGGGGTGAACTATCCCTTTAAACAGACAGATCTGAAAATAAGCTTTAGATGCGTTACAAAAGGTTCCCCACTGTACATAGCAGACGGCATGAAAAAGTTGTGCATGTTCGCAGAGTGCTGAAATGCTATTTGTGAACTCATCCGCTGTCCATGGTGCTGAAAGAAACAGCATCTCTTTGAGAGACCCTAAAAGATATGCTAATTACTCTTTCTTTTCAGTTGAGAGACATCTACATGTGTTTTTAACCCTTTTATTTAATGTTGTCATTTAAATTTTGCTATTTACCTGCAATAAAATGTGCTCTGTTGGTCCATAACATATATGTGTTCACCAGAAATCATCCAACCTTCACAGTGAGAATATTTGGCATCCAAACACATGGTTACAATCTGAAATTGTTGAAGATTATATCTAAAATGCAGTTAGTGGGACCTTAGCATATGAACAATTATAATCCTTTGTGATGTTTAAATGATGTATGGGCTGAATATTTAAAATATAATACCATCAAATCCACATAGGGTGAATGAGAAATCCATTTTATCCACTTATTGTAATCTACACAACGATAAAGGTATGATACACACAAGGTTCCACATAGTTTCACATTCACTTGCAATATGGTTATGCACAAGCACAACTACAGATGTGTATTTGATGATGAATCTCACAGCCAAAGAATACATCATTCACAGAGTAACATTTCAGAATCGCCTTGCTTTTATTGCAAACAAACATGAGCTGTAAGGTTGCATTTCTTGTCCTTATATACCTGCAAAGGAGAGTCTGTTCATCTTCGGTGAAAGCAAAGACGCACTGATTGATACTTCCCCCAAAGAAACAATTATTCCCTTCATAGACACCTTAATTTGCATGATATACGTGAAAAATGAGCACATCCAAAAATCACTTCACCTTAAAATCATCTGCAAAAGTATAAGGCATTAAAAAATGAAAGAAAAACCAGCAAAAATAAACAAACGTGACAGGTAAGCTGCAAGAAAAGTTTCCATTAAAACGTCACCAGGTCTGAAAATGACTTTTGGGTAAAGAAAAGACCAAAATAAAAGCAAATGCTTCGCTCGGTGACATCAAAATCACAAAACTCTCATGAACAACACCGCAAAATACAAGCAAAGCATATCTACAGCAAAAGTCAATGGCAGAGAACAAAAAAGGAAAAAGGGTTAAAAACAAATATCATCGTACATACGTAAAAATAGAACTGCCAAGGCCATTTAAAAACCAGTTGCATGATTTCACACGACTGCAAGCACGTACTTGGCCAGTGTCACTCAGTACTGAATAGCCCCGATAGAAATCACTGCATACTAAAAACTTGAGGTACGGATCGAAAAACGCCTCAAAACAACACTTTTTCAAATCTCAACGCTCAAACCCCAGCAAAAGGAGAGAGAAAAAATAAAAAAGAGCAAGTGAAAAGACAAAAAGGGTTACAAAAAGGCCTGGAAACGTACTCACCGAGTGGGAGTAAAATGTTGCGATAAAAATGCGTTATGGCACAAAACACAGTATGGCGAATGAAGCGCGTTCTCTCAGTCTGTGAGCCCTCGCTGCTGTCACGTGACTGCTGCTGCCTTGAGCGGCGGGAAGAGGAGCTGACAAGGAGACGCAGTTAGTTAGTCGTTATCATTCCACACTGAGAGCCTTCTGTGATTCTCCCGTTGTATTTTTTACCGTCTCTTTTAAGGTTGCGGAGCTCCCATGATGTCAGACTCAACGTAACGTCTAAAGAGAGCCTCTCAACACCGTCTTTGTTGATCTTGCTGTTCGTTTTTTATATTTTGTGGCGATAAACAAGTAATGTGAGCTCGCGCGTGAGATATTACATCGCTGGTAATGTCATTATTAACGTCATGAAAGGCAGTTTTAGTTATGTGGGTTGTTTTTGTTTTTGTTTTTTTTACAGATGTTTATCTGATGCAAATAGCACCGTGCAGCATAAATGCATTCCTCCCGTATCATTTATCTCGTCTAAATGAAGGGGCAGTGTTTAAGCCACAGACTGTCCATTGCCGTGTTGTCTCGTCTTTTCTATATAAAAAAATAATAAGTAGTTCATTATAAATGGGATGCAATGAAACATTTAATAGATCGAGCTAATTGGCAATCGGATGGCAAAAACCATTCCCTTATGTACCCTGCAAAGAAAACACTGTGTTTTGTGGTGAAATCGAAGCAAAACTGTCTAAATCAGGTGAGGTAATGATTATTAAAGTTGCCTGCATGTATAAAATATAATTTGGTCAGATAGATAGATAGAAAATGTTCCTTAAAGTCATGACATTTATTAACGATGTTACTATAACTGAAAAGGCAATATGCAAATAGACCCTTTTCTCAGACTGTGATGACGCGTTTTAATGGTCATCAATATAAATCCTGCAAAGCTTTTTATATTTTCATTTTTTTTTTTTTTTTTAAATGTAGGTACATTTATAACACTATACTTAGTATTATTTTACCTTTGCATCAAATTACAAAAATCTAGTTAAAGGGTTAGTTCACCCCAAAATGAAAATTCTGTCATTATAATGTAATTACTCACCCTCATGTCGTTCCACACCCGTAAGACTTTCGATCATCTTCGGAAGACAAATGAAGATCTTTTTGATGACAGAATGCTGTCAGATTTCCTTCCATTGACTGCCTTTGATGCTTCAAAAACTTCATAAAGAGATTCGGAAACTAATCCATATGAATCGAGCGGTTTAGTCCAAATTTTCTGAAGAGAATCGATCGCTTGTTATGAACCTCATTGGTTACGCAGCACGTTTGAGCTTCCGGAAGAGGTTTGCTCTTGTGCGTTATTCAAGTTAGGTTTGAGCTTATGTTCGCTGATCGATGTTTACATGCGAGTAAATGTCTAAAATCTTTTTGATGACTATGATGACTTCCGCTTCTGAGAAACCCGGAAATGTGAAAAGGGTCTATTAACATGACAGACTGAATAGGAAAACTTCAACCCAATCTCACGGCAATTCATACGTATTTTACGAGGTGGCTAATTCGTAAGTTTTTTGCTAAATCGTACGTGTTTTACCAGTTGCCAAATTCGTATGAATTCACACGAATGACCTACCCCTAACTCCGTCACTGGGGTTTAGACAAATTGTATGAATTTGTACGAGTGAGGTCGTACGAATTAGCCACCTCATTAAATACTTACAAATTGGTTGTGAGATAGCTTTGGAAAATGTACAGTTTTGTGTAAATTTTGTAAAAGCTAACATCATGGCCTATACAAAACAACAGGACACTTGTGCATATTGCTTCATTTTCCCTCTGTGTATCATAAGTTGTATTATTTGCATTCATTTTTAATTCATATTTTGTTTTATTATTTGCATTTTGCAGTGTTATTTTTCCTTGGCTCGTCACCCACAAGTTTAGATCCTAGCTAATTGGCGACATGATGTCAAAACCATTGCCCACATGGAGAGAGAAAAATACACAGTGTTCTGTAGCACTAACAGAGTTCAAATGAGCTTGGCTAAGTGAGTTTAAATTAGTGTTTTGATATTGCTTAGATAGATAGATAGATAGATATGTTATATTTGTTTGATTTTGACACGTTTTGAGAATAAATTTAGCAAGACTGGAAATGGTCAAGCACAACATCTTTATACACAGTGCCATGTTGAGGCTGAACAACCCATGCATAATACAGGCACCGTGATAGAGTTTGTGAGCTTATCATGCCTGACCAGGTAGAACATGGGAGACACACTGCAGAGAACATGCAGCTGAGGTTGATAGGTTGTTGCAGTGCTAGGCTTAGTTTTTTTTCCTGAAGTTTCTGGAGCCTGAGTTGCCCTTGAGCATTTACTCTGATGGCATTGGTCCAAAAGCCTTTTTTAGAAGACCAAGCCAAGAAATACATGCACAGCCTTGGACTGCGCAAACACATCCAGTGATTTGATATTTTATTAACTCATTGCTAGATGTGAAGCACTGATGACCGCCCACAGCTCATTAACTTAACCTTCACTTTGCCAATAACCACAAGTGTCATTAGAGGCAGTAAGATGCACAAATTGTTATGAGCTGTAATACCATACTGTCAGATTCAATCGCTAACGTACGTCCCTCTGAATCCTCGAGTCAATGGCAGGAAAATACACTGGCCAGAGCCGTTGTTTATCACGCAAGGCATTATTGGCCTGCTCAAGAATTCCTCAGCAACCTCCACCTAGTGAAATATTAATCAATAAATGCGTATGCATTATTTATCAGCTGATTCAGAGCATTCAAGAAATCAGGCATCTTTCGGCGGTGCTCGTGTGCTGCAGTGAAATAGGAAATGTATAAATATCAGGATAGAGGGAAACACGTTCTTTTGTGCTTTCTGTGTACATTGTGTTCACTGACAGATCATACGTTATTGTATTTGCTCTGTTGGCTTTATTACAGCGCTGCAGCCCAATCCTACGATTCTTTGTTTTAAATCAAAGAGTGACTGGATGAAACTCTGCAAATATTTGCAAATCTTTTTTGTAATGAAATTAACACAACGTCTGACAACACAACTAGAGCACATGCTTCCATTTCAGTTCATCAGAGCAGGCTTTCTAATCTCTGTTGTTCAGAGTCTTCAACCAGACGAAGTTTGGTGCTTGGGAATATTTCTAGGCAATTATTTCAGAAATGTAATGATCTCAGCATATGCTTACGTAAGACCGAGTTTTAGCACTAACACTCCGAGCTGCCAAAGAACACAGCAGGAGACACAGTGGCTCTTTGGTCAGCGATTTTTATTGTTTCATGGTAGTTTGAGTTTATCGCCGTGTATGAAATAGATGAAATTTCTATAACACAATTCTCTGCATGGCCAAAGCCTAGTCGGTGGCCTGCATAGAGTAGCCAGACTTTTTCCTGGTCTGATTTATATGCAATATGAACTTCATTTCCTTTATTGCCACATAAGATGATTCTTATTTTCTAGCTTGCTGCCTTTCAACACAGAGTTGGAGTCATGCAATTGTTTACTATAGTTTAAAAACAGATTGATGATTCATTTTTAGAAATGCATGCCTAGCACAGGCAGATGGCTTCTTCTCCGTAGGGGTGTTTTTGTTTGTTTTATTGTTTATCTTGCTTACCAAGTTGCTTTTTCTCACTTAAGGGAGTTCTTCATATTTTTCCCTCACTGTTGGCCCCGTTTTGCTCTCTCAGGATTAAGGTACGGGTTCTCTTTAAAGATTTTTCGTGACAACACCATTGTTAAGAGCATCACATCTGTAAATCACATTGAAAATTCAAACTAATTTTACATTTACTGTTATTTTGAGAAATAGGTGGCCTGTGGGATTAGGTTATTTGCTCACTGATGGAGGACGATAAAGCAGGTCCAGCAGTACAAAGAGTCACGGATGCGACAAATGGGGGCTGGCGTCACCTTCACCTCCCCCTCCACATGGCCTTGAGATCAGCAGGGTGATGTTTCCAGAGATGACTAATCTGTATTAAACATGGATGCCGCCAAACTCGCTGCAGTGAAGAGAAAGGGCTTGGTCCTCTGTCTGTCTGAAGGAAAGAGGCGTACGTATTAAATGTTAATAAACGACTGCAAAGACACAAGCTTGAAGGCATCTCCCTGGAGCAGTACGAGCAAAGCCAATTATGTCCGCCAACTCAACCTGCACCACTGGACCATCATGGGAAATTACAATGACTTGACCCTTCGATTGTCATTTAACTTACACTTCCTTAATGGACTCATAAAATTTATCTTATCTGTTAATGGCCTATTAGTGCCGTGAAATAGAAGCTCAAGGGAAAACGCGTCCAAAATGCACCAGGAATAAATATATTGAAGTTTCTCCCACAGTTCAAACGGAGACATTTATTCCAAACAAACATATGTTGTCTGCCCTTGATCTTAATGCTTTCCAATCAGTCTTTACTGACTAAATAATGTCACCAACTTACCCATAAATTAGTTTATGTGAGTCAGTGTGTAGCAGAGCCCAGGTTTGTGCAATTATGATTTATGGCATGCAGTCTCTTCTGTTTTTTTCTATAATAAAAAAAGACAAAAAAAAAGACAGAAATATTATATAAAACATTATTAATATATAAATATAATTGTTACAGATAATACAATGTTAATATAAAACAGTGTATATATATATATATATATATATGCACAGTATTGAGCCGTATATTTGCATGCTTACTGATGTTATGCAGTAAAATATGCTCATATCGTCACTGATATTATTTAACATAGTTTTTCACTGCAAAACAAATACTTAAAAATTAAGCAGTCTCGTCGGTGCCGATAGCCTCGTGGGCAGCGCACCAACATGTTAGCGTTGTTGCGCTTTGGGCGACCTGAGTTTGAGTCCCGGCTCGTGGACCTTTCCCGATCCCGTCCCCCTCTCTCTCTTCCACCTCACTTCCTGTCCACTCAATATCCTATCACAATAAAGGCAAAAAATGCCAAAAATAAATCTTTAAAAAAAAAAAAAAAAAATAGCAGTCTCAAATGGCAAATTTTCTGATTGTTCAAAAGAGTCAATTTGGGTTGCAATAGAGTGGTGCAGGTATGTCGTTAGATCCCGGAAGACTAATTCATTAATTCGCTGGTTCTTTCGAGATTTTCCTATGGGGTTTTGCAATTTTTGATTAAAATATGGTCTGTGGTAAATATAACTTGACGATACTTTGACGTTTTGTTCTACAACGTAAACTGCACATACTCACACCCCAAACATTATCTAGCTACTTATTAGAAACTAGTCTCAGCCTCAGACGTCACGCCCACGGACCACTGGCTGAACATCTGATGCATATGGCACACTTAACTGGAAACACTTCAGGATTTTCGAAGTCGTCATCCGGTTGGTTGAATTCTACAGGATGTCCAGGAGATGTGTGTGTCGCCTTTTTTCATGGTCTGCCTGGAAACAAGTGTCGTGACTCCAAACCCCCTGGTGGAAGAAGAATGCCGTCATGTTCATCAACTAAACACCGGATTTTCAAAAGTATGTGAAGTTAGCGGCTTCACTGTTGCAGTTAGATGCATGCTGGTCTGTTATTGTAGGGACATCGACTTTACATTTTCACGCTCCTAAACATGAAGCGGAACAAAACGACATGTGATTGGTTGTGTTACATGTCAGTCAAATGGTTTCTTGGGCGGTCCTTGGCCAATGAAAGCGGCGATAGAGTCCAGACCTTTTGCCGTCAGTCTGAAGCTCTGGCTATGCAAGCCTAATTAGAAACATACATTTCCAAAAATAAACATAATTGTTTCAAAATTCACGTTTTCGGTATGGATGTGTGTAATTCACTTTGTAGAACAAAACATCAAAGTATTGTCAAGTTATGTTTACTACAGACCTTATTTTAGTCATAAATTGAAAAGTTATAAAAACTCATGGGAAAATCTCAAAAGGAACCAGTGGCGAATTAGTCTTCCGAGTTCTGACATCATACCCGCACCACTATATAATCAGTTCTGCAATATCCTGTTGGGACTGAAGTCATAATGTCAAAATGAAGAAGGATTTAGAGGATCTGGGATGTGTAGCTTGCATGAGTATTGCTTTAATAAGTGTTACCTGGGGGAATCTAAACAAATAACCTTAAAAACAAAAGGATGGGGTTGGCGAGATGTGGCCACGCTGAATGAATGATTTATAAAAGCTTAAAAGAAAGTTGAAAAAGCAAAAAAACAACACAAGCCAGTCTTAACACTCTTCTGAAGTACATTATACTAGCAGTGCAGTGCAGCAATTGACTTGTCCCTCCCTAAACTTTCGATTGCGATAAGACAATTTGAACCTTCTGGAAGAAAATCCTCGTATTACATTCAAGACCTGCTCAGACCGACAGCCCCTCCAGATGTCTGACGCTTCACACCGCTCTCGTACACTCTGATGCATGCTTCTGCCCAACGCCGTGCTTTGGCCCTGAGATTCAACTGAAAGACATCGTGCTCTTAAGCTTGTAAATTAGAGTGCTCTGGTTATGACAGTTTTCATCAGACGCGTCACACTAAATTGCATGTGAAATGTGCTTGATGGTCTTCACTTTGCTCCTGGTGGAGATTATTCCACCCCAGTGGATTCACTCTCTCTCTCGATCGACCCTCCAGTGCCTCTCTATTCTTTCTCTCTCTATTTTGTCTTCTCATTCTGCCAGTCTCTCCAGCTTTGCTTTTTTTCTTTCTGACAGACGCCATTCTTTGCTCAAGGAAACAGGTGACCCGCTCTCTCATGGCTCTGCCAATCAAATAGTGAGAGATGTGACAGATTCTTTCCCTTGTAATAATTTTTTTATCGTTATTAAATTATTTACAGCATTTTGAAGACCACTAGTTCCATTGTTTAGATGTAAAACAAAATGCAGATAGCTTATTAATAAAACCCCAGATGTTTTTACATTCATTTCAAACCATTTACAACCTTTACCAGAAAAAAAAAAAAAAGAACAGTTTGAGGTGTTGACCTTACACTTTATGGTGCATAATTGGTGTAAGATCATCCATGTAAACATACTAAATTATTTACACTGGATAAGGAAAAGGCATCATTTTGGATGCAGCTTTGACAACAACAGTTGTTGACTTGAATTAGTAAAAAAATGCCACAGCAGGGCTGTTGGCATATATCTGATGCGAGCGTTTGGGAGCAATGCTTTGCAGACAGATCCAAGAAAAACAGAATCCTAGCGAGCAAATGTGTTCACATTCCTAACGGAAATGAAGCGAGACACTTAAAGGTGCAATAGGTGATATGGGAAATGCTAACTTTAGCCTGCTAACATTGAAAGCATTCGATCCCACCCTTTCTGCAAATCGCCGTCCAAATCCACAGCTCCTCCAAAACACATGAACGCGCACAGACCAGAAGCAAGACGACCAGAGACAACGTTATTGGATTACATCATGTGTCATTCATTCACCAGTGAGAAAACTTTACAGTACAGTGAGTAACTACTACTAAACTAAAGATAGGTTGTTGCTGTTTGCCTGCCATTCTCGCTCTGTCTGCACAGCGTACGTGAACGTGCTGATTATGTATGACGTCTGCGTGAACAGGCTGTGCAGTGGTATATGCAAACGCACGTTGACTGACGGACCAAATTTGGACTGAATGCAATGTTTGAATGAACATTTTATGGTCCTACGTCTTCCACTGACGATATATATTTATAAAAATACATTTAGACAGCTTAACTTAGGTTCACACTGCAGGTAAATGTGGCCCAAATCTGAATTTTTTTTTTTTTTTGTGCCCATATGTGACTCATATCTGTTTTCTCCATGACAGTGTGAACAGTACAAACCACATGGAATCTGATCTTTTCAAATCCGATTTGTGCCACTTCCATATGTGGTACTAAATCCGATACATATCAGATGTTTTGTAATGCGACTGTAGTATGAACAGTCATATCGGAATTCATGCGATTTTTGCGTCACTCGAGATCAACATTCATCATGATTCAGCACTCATAGGAGTCTATTCAAAGATTTTACATACACTGTAAAAAATTGCTGTAAAAAAAGGCCAAATTTCTACAGTAACATGCTGTTTTCCATTAAAACAGTAATATACCGTAGAAAACAATGCATTCTGGGTAATATGTGACGTTTTCGAGAAAGTAGCCTACAGGAATATACTGTGAATTAACAGCGCTAAAATTCGACACTCTGAGGCTGTGTTCCAAATCACACCCTATACCCTCATTCACTATTCCCTACATTAGTTCACTAATATAGTCCACTTGAGAGAGTGAATGAAAACACGTGTGTGAATTCAGACACTGATGAACACCTGCTGTTAATAAGCAGAATCAATGAAGGAAAGAGAAACAACAAGAACAGAAAAAGATTAAATCAACTGAAGATAAAAGAAGACATTAAATCTCTCAAGATCTGATTAAACAACTCCACAAACAGCATTACCAGCTTCAATTGTTACTAACCAGATTGACTTTATTTCTGTCAGACGTCTACAGAAGTTCTTATTGAGAATTAACAGAGATTTAGACGTTGTTTTATTGGTTCGTTTGATGTTACCATGATGGAGGTCAGCGTTTGCTTTAGTTGTACTCTTGACCCTTGATTATTTAACATTAGTTTTTCTTTGGCTGCTATAAATGTGTTTTTATAACACATTTGTTATGGCAAAAAAAGACAATGTGATCATATGATGTTTGCCAATTATTAATGCTTGCAATCATCATTTTATGGCCTGATATTGATCTCATCAGAGTGTAATATATCATTGTATAGGTGATGTTTTATACTTTTCTTTTGGTATTCCTGTGGTTCTACACATAAGATCCATCAGTGCTGTTACAACCAGAAAATATGAAGGATTTTTGAATACAGTTTGTGCTCAAAACATTTTGAACTACTGAAAGAGTCACACAGACATCAAGAATTGGCATATGAATCACAACAATGGTGACAATCAAAAGCTTCATGCAGCAATGCATGCTGGGTACCAGCATAGTACCAAAATCATCCATGACTCCCAGCATGCATTGCAGCATGAATAAATTATGCAGCTGAATTGCCTGGTTATTTTCTTTAATTCTTACTGTTTGCCTTTATTTTTGCTGTTGTTTTTGTGTTGACTTTTAGTAGTGTTTTTATGATGTTCAGAGTTGATCTGTTTGTCTTTTTTGTTGATTGTCACCATTGTTGAGATTCATATGATGATTCTTGATGTCTGTGTGAATCTAAGTGATGCCATAGATTAAACATTTTTTGTAAATGATGAGTTTAAAAATTCTTAACTGATTGCTCAGCACTGCTTCATCCTTTGCTGTAGTATCACAGTGTAATATAAAAAAAAAACAAAAAAAAAAACATTTCTGATAATGGATTAGACACTGGATAAGGTCAGTGAATTAAGCATTACATAATCAAAACATAACCAACAACACACTATTATATTTTCTCTTAGCTTCTTCATGCTATAACAAATGTGTCTTAAAAAAGAAAAAAGCACAACTAAAGCGAGCACTGACCTCCATCATGGTAACGTCAAACGAAACAAAACAACATATGTTAGTTCTCAATAAGAACTTCTGTAGATGTCTGACAGAAATAAAGTCAATCTGGTTAGTAATAAGTGAAGCTGGTAATATTATTTTTGTTGTTTCTCCTCTGCTGAGATATTGAGCAATTTAATGTCTTCTTTTATCTTCAGTTGATTTCATCTAAGGCTGTGGCTGGAAGTCAGTTGTAGTTCTTGTGTTTCTGATTTTCTTTTTTCTGTTCTTGTTTCTTTTCCTTCAGCGATTCTGCTTGTTAACAGCAGGTGTTTGTCACTAATTCTCAATCATCACTTAATTAATCACTGAATTATCTCATTAACTTCAACAGTGCTTCAGTGTTACTCTAACACTCTGTAGTGTGGACACATATAGGTGTTCATTAAACACTACGGGTTTTGTTGTGGCGTTTAAAAGGTTAAAGGTGTAAGATGAATAAACGCACAGCGAAACACTTTTCTACAGTAATAAACTGTAAATTAATTTTACAGCAACAAACTGTAGAAAAACAATAATTTACTGGCAACTCTTGCCAGTAGCTTTCTGTAAAATCATGAAAAAACAGCAATGTACTGTAAAACGTAACAGTCAAATTTATTAAATGAAACAAGTTAATTTCACTGAAGTATTAGTGAAAGTTAATACAACTCAATAATTGATCAGAGTAAATGTTGAATTGAAGTGTTTTTTTTATGTGTTTTTGCACTAGATGTTGGTGTTTAAAGGGTTTCTGTTGTCTGAGTTTTGTGTCACCATTGTGCAGAAGAGTAGAGCCTGTGCTTCAGTCAGTGATGATGCAGAAACACTGATGTTATGCTGCATGTTGCTTTATTTAAAGACAGTAACTGTGTAGTTGCTGATGCAGTGACAATCTCTTAGCTAATTGTAATTGCACATGTGCTGTTATTAGCTAGCAGTTATCTGCAAGAGATTTAAGCTGACTTGATGTTTCTAGTTTTAATGAATTCAAATGAAATAAGTTCAAGTGAATAATATGCTCATATAGTTATAAATATAAGTTTATGAATTTAAATGGCAGTCAGACAATTTAAGGCAGTCGATTTCTGCAAATGAAATTAGTTGACGAGTTTTAATTGAGTGCATGGTATTTTTACAGCAACATACTGCAATGTAGATTACGGTAAAGAACTGTAAAATTAACAGTAAAGTATTGGCAACTTTTTTGCCAGTAATTACCTGTAAATTCACAGGACATTTTTTTACAGTGAACGTTATCAAGACAGTTGTGAAAGGTAGTCAGTAGAAGGGCAGTGATGTGTCAGAACTCGTAAGTATTATAGAGCTTTCTCTGTAATACAATCAAAACATGAGTGCTCGTATCATAAAAGTTTCAAAACTCTGATTTTGTCTGAACTCTCTTTTGTCACATCATTGTCTATTTTTCATATTGCCTGCATATATTTTCGCTGGCTTACGCGGCAGATCACACTATAAATAAACAAGTAATTGCTTACTTTAATGCCCTCTGTGTTTACTTCCGTATGACAGTGCACTGTGTGTGTTGCCAAGTCTGCGATTTTCTCACAGAATTGGGTTACTTTTTCACTGTTGCCGCGGGTTGTTTTGCAACTCCGTGGGTTGAAGCGACCGCACTAACGCGATATTTAACCTCTTGAACACGATTTTTACCGGGATACCCCACAGAACGCGATTGGGCTAGTTTTGCACTAGTTTTGAGAAGCAAGTGAGTGGATTTTGTGGTAAAAAAAAAAACAAAAAAAAGGCAACCCCGTTTGTATCGTTCTTTTGCGCATAAAGGTCAGTTCAAAACCATGATCTGTTCACACTGGCAATCTGATATGGGCCACATTTGAAACAACAATGTGAACAGCTCTACAAAAAAAAAAAAAAAAAAACAGATCTAAGCAAAAATTGGAATTGAGCATTAAGGCTCGCAGTGTGAATGTAGCCATAGTGATTGCTATCAGGATATGAGGAGACAACCAGTGTAACAAAAAATGTTTCTGTAGAGAATCTCCTGTTGCACTTCTAAGCAGACTTTCCCACAGTATACAATTTAGGTAACACTTCAGTATAGGGACACATATTCACTATTAACTATGACTTTTCCCTCAATAAACTCTTAATTTACTGCTTATTAATAGTTAGTAAGTTAGTTGTTAAGTTTAGGTATTGGGCAGAATTAAGAATGTAGAATATGGTCATGCAGAATAAGGCATTAATATGTGCTTAATAAGTACTAATAAACAGCCACTATTCTAGTAATATGCATGCTAATAAGCAACTAGTTAAAAGACCCTAAAATAAAGTGTTACCGCAATTTATTGTAACTTTTATGGGGTTTTTTTTTATTTTTTTTACGTGTTTTATAATCTTTGCTGGAGACGTGGGTGTGACCGGTGCGTAATTAACTAATTACTTGGTAGTTGCTCTGTGCATATCCTGCCTCGTAAACTAATTAGATTGCTCTTTTAATTGAAAATAAACAATAAATGGCAGCTGCTGGTTTTAAAAGACACTCGGATATTCAGTTTAGGAGGGAATGCAGCTCGAAGACTAGTGAGATGCTGCTTCAGTCCATTCAAAGCCAAATGTAGGATATTTCTACTTGATCCCTTTGACTTCCGAACATAAAGGCGTTCCATTGTCTGACGACTCAGATGATGATGTATAAAGACACGGCAATGCTACGGTTGGCTCTGCAGGTGTTCGTACGTCAACAAAAGAAGTCTCCTGGCAACCAAATTGCAGATAAATGATGCTATGCACGTGTGCGATTATCAACAAAGAGGTTAATTTACTGTGTGACTCTGCAAACGTTTGCTAAACAGCTTTTGTTGTCATGTTGCATTTCATTTGACTAAAAGTGAATGTTTATTATTATCTGCGCACATCTCTCAGGGTACAACCGTGTCTGCGTGTATTTTTCTGCAGTTTTCTTTTGTTTCTTGGCCAGAACAACTGTTGTAACACAATTTTAATGAAACCCAGTGAAAATCTAGGAAACTAAATGGAGCCATCTGGGTGTTTGAAATAATTTTTAATAACAATCACTCAAACACTGTTTTGGGGTAATACTAAATCACTCTCACTTGGTACAAGCGCCTCTGGGCTTATTGGATTTCTGTTTTCCATAATTGGCACAGTCTTTTGGTTGCAACTCTCATAAAGGCACATCATATAGGCATATCAGTGCTTTTTGTAAGAGGGTTGAAACCAATCTCTCTACTGACACAGACATCACTTATACTGATTAATGCTGAAACTAAAACATGTTTTTTCAAATCCAATTAGTGCAATTAAATACACGATACACATCATTTCTGTCTTTCGTAGTGTGATTCTAAGTCCAATTGACCCTTCGCCGGGAGTTTGATTGACAAGCGATCTAACCAATCATAACGCCGAATCCGCCATTTTGTCCAACAAAGCAGTCAGGAGTTAAAAGATTAACCTTGGTGGACTTGAACTTGAAAAATGGTGTGTACTGACATCTTTCCGCATTTGAAACAACATTCCTTCTCATGTTCATTCATGTTTATTTGATGCTATAAATGAACTAGTAGGAAGAGATGATTAGTTCATGAGCCGCTTGAGATGAGGCGCTACAGCAATCTGTCACGACACATTAAAGAGCCACAAAACGGTTTTTATTGTTCAAATTTCTTAAAAAATACACAATTTGAAAGCTGGGACTTTGTTTAATATCATAAGTAACCTGCTCTGTCTTGTCTGTCCACGTGTTGTCGGTGTCCTCTTTGCTCCGTAATGTATTTTTCACTCTGTGTGGCCTGACAGCGCCATGGTTTGTCAGACAAAGCAATAGTAACTAAGGGGGGTGGGTCTTTGCGAAGGGTCAATTGTAGTTTAATTAACCGTCACATTATCCAGGTCTTTCGTCCAACTTCTTAAAACCAAGGCTGTGTTTCCCAAAAGCATTGTATCCCAAAGTAGATTGTAAAAACCACTGGCACCAATGGTCTCTACAATCTACTTAGGCTCATGATGTTTTGGGAAAATGCAGTGCAATTTCAGCCAGACTAAAGTACAATTTCGAACTTGTACAATTTCAGTACAATTCCATCCATCATTTCAATTATCTTTTATTTCTTTTAAATAAGCCACCGAACATTCAGTTTATGCAGTTAAACTTTCTAGTTCACACAACTTTTCTACCTGCTCATGTAGAAGACTACATAAATATCATTCCCTTGTAGAATGGACACTAGTTCATTATTAAAACCCCATGCATTTCCCATGATTTACTTGGCTGCGCTTACAAAAATGGCCTGTAGGGATGTAGGGACTCTCGCTGAGATCTACTTCATGAATAAGCCTGTATATTATCAGGATGATTTTGGCTAAAGGGGATATGACTATAGAGGTACAGAAGCTCAGCGAAACCTACTTTCTGAACAGATGAACGGATCGCTAAGTTTTTTTGTTCCAGCTCAGCTGATTTGGTATCTACTCCCATACGCTTTTTTTCAAACAGACAGCACACAGAAATGCATCACCAAATTATCAAGCCTCCAGATTGAGAAGTGCATGTTAATTTCCCTGAATAAATCATTCATGATGAGTTACGTGAGCTTTTGACCTCTGGTGTGTGAGAACATGTGGCAGGAGTTCTCCAGCAGGCAGCAGAATCCACCATAGAGACACGCAGAACAAAGTGATGCATGATGGGCAGGAGCAGTCAATAGTTTTCTCCATTCTGAAAAAAAGAGAAAGAAATCTGCAGATTTTTTTCATGAGCATAAGCTCTCTGTACTGAAGGAGCCAAGTTGTCAGAGCTGTTCTACATAATGCCTGTAATTTTCTTCTTTAACAGCCCATAAACAGTCGAATCAATCTCAATTAGCAGCGTTGAATGTTTCATTAGTTGGCACTGTCCATGAACAGGGTACAAAACTGGGTCAGACACTCAAAGTATTGTGTTTTTCCCCCAGATCAATTAAAAAGAAGCATAGCTTTTAGAAAAATTTGATCCTCACAAGTTCAAACTAGACATTTTTTATTAAATGTATTATACATTTTCATTTTTATATTAAAATAACATACGATTATAATAATTTTAAAATATAATTTATATATTTTATTATATGATTTATGGGGTTTGCAACATTTACAAAGCTGTTATCAAAATTTGTCTCATGTCTACATTCAGTTTAAATACCATATAATAAAATAAAATATAATGCAATTCTCTGTACCATCTTCACAGAACATACCAGTTATACTGAGGGAGGATCCTTTAACAGACTTGTGAGGATCTCTGAGAAAATCTTCACATCCTAAAGTCTTCAACACCTCATTCTCAGGCTTAACACTCGAGAACTGAACCTAATGACTGTAAAGCAGAAATAAGTGAGACTTTGTGAATCGTTATAAAGTGAATTAAAGATCCCTGTGAAAAAACCTACTATAAAAAGACTCTGGATAATCTTTGCATACTGTGCTAGACTTAATAAAGGTTCCTGGTTTTTACTTGGGTCTCTTTGTATCAGGAACCATGTTTGCGGTTTAGGGTTCAAGAGTTGCTCAGATGCTGCTCTTTTGGAAGAGTTTGATGAGAAATGTTTGAGTTCATATTGAGATCTCTTACTTTGGTTGCAGAATTAGTATCTTGGTAAATTTGAGCACAGTTTCTTCTGACACTTGAGGGTCAACTTCTGGAAAAAAAAAATCCTAAAATTAGGAGTCTTAACTTGTTCTCCATTTAATCTCCCTTCCAACAATTGAGACCTTAAAGGGGAGGTTGATTATGATTTCACTTTTTAACTTTAGTTATTGTGTAATGTTGCTGTTTGAGCATAAACAA
Organism: Mylopharyngodon piceus; assembly: GCA_039654765.1. NCBI lineage: Eukaryota > Metazoa > Chordata > Actinopteri > Cypriniformes > Xenocyprididae > Mylopharyngodon > Mylopharyngodon piceus. The sequence continues at coordinate 4,303,914 of CM077444.1, read as the reverse complement.
CATCTGCAAAGTTACGACAATGCAAAGGGAGATACTTTCTTTAAAAAAATTCGCTGTTTAAGGACTACAACAAACGGCTGGTAGGGACTACAACAAGCTTCTTCCCAGGTTAGTGACATCACTAACCCTAAAATGTACATAAACCCTGCCCCCAAGAAAACACACAGCAAAGGGGGTGAGGCCATGTTGAGAAGAGGAAGAGTAGTAAAGTGTTGATGCCATGCCGTTTTTTATGACTGCTTGACTACTTCACAAACGAGGGTCAATTCAACGCTGGATTTGCACAAAAGATTAACATGACGGCACATGCTAGTCGATGAGTTGAATCAACTCCACAGCAACTACATAAATTTATCCACTAACCACTCAGAAACATCCAGTTTCATTCTAAAAGTTGTAAGTCTCTCCATCAGTGTCCGACTCCGGTTTGAACAATGTAAGGCTGAACACCGTTACTGACAATCGTCATTTTGGCTGCGTGAGATTCTCCAGCTTTGTTGTTGTTGAGCAACCGAAGCACGAGCTGTTAAAGCTCCGCCCTCTTCTGAAAAGGGGGCCGGGAGCAGCAGCTCATTTGCATTTAAAGGGACACACACAAAAATGGCGTGTTTTTGCTCACACCCAAATAGGGGCAAATCTGACAAGCTATAATAAATGATCTGTGGGGTATTTTGAGCTGAAACTTCACAGACACATTCTGGGGACACCAGAGACTTATATTACATCTTGTAAAAGGGGCATTATAGGTCCCCTTTAAATGCAGGAAAAATCACTTTCCACTTTGTTTGTATGGAAAACAGCAGCTTGGACATTCATCACATTTTCTGTTTCACAGAAGTACGACATTAGGGTGATTAAACCACCAACACATTGATGCTTTTCTAAAGAAAGTTTTTTGTTATGGCCATTAAGTTCTTTTAGATTCTAATTGGAACATTTATTTATCTTTAAGAGAATGTTTTTTCTCTGTAGGGTGTGAGAGGCAGGTGGGTTTCTCTAGTCTAGTGTGATGGTTTGGTCATGTATCTTTGCAAATTTCTCCACTCAATGTCAGTGGGCTGTAAACGATGCCAGCACGCATTTCATCCCATAAATATTTATCACATGGAGCTAGAGAGAAACTGCAAGGGAAAAAAGTAAAAAGAAAAAGATGAAGTGATGAGGATTCTGCTGGAAGAGTCCTAGAGAGTGAACGCTGTTAGTTTGTCATGCTCGGGTGGGCCGGGTCCCTGTAATTACTGTGTACGCTCAGCACCGCTCTGAGAGAGATGAACCGGCCACAGCCAGATGGCTGCAGACATCAGGGGGCCGCAGAATTCCACACGGTCTTCTCGCACACATGGTCCGGCATTATCCAAAACAAATTGGACTGAGCATTATGGTGTCAATTAGGAAACCAAACACTAGATGTTCTTCTAAAGATCATCATGGCTAATATTGTTTTATTTGAGCATCTCCCACCAGTTCTGCAAACAATAAGGACTTGCAGCGCAACATATTTCCAGATCAGATGTGAATTGTTACAGATATACAGAACTCTTAAATGATTTGTCTGGAATAACAGTGAGAGCTGAGTCAAGTCTCTAGGGTTCAGTAAAATAAGCACACATTCTATTTATAAAGAGGTAAACACTCTACACATCCAACAGCCCCGATGGAGCTCAGACAGTAACAGCCTCACATGTCAAACTAATTGAGCTGGTATACTGAGACGCATTGTGGGTGGTGGACTGTTTCCATCAGCTTCAGCTTCCTAAACATTTAAAGTATAAAGACGCATATAAATATATTAAATAATGAATCCATTACTTTGATTAATGGAAGATGATTTAAGAGAGAAAAAGGTGTTTATAATTTAAAGGATTAGTTCACTTTCAAATGAAAATTACCCCAAGCTTTACTCACCCTCAAGCCATCCTAGGTGTATATGACTTTCTTTTTTCTGATAAACACAATCAGAGAAATATTAATAAATATCCTGATGCATCCGAGCTTTATAATGGCAGTATGTGTTACCAAAGAGTATGAGCTGAAGAAAGTGTCTCCATCCACATCCATCCATCATAAACACGGCTCTGGGGGTTAATAAAGGCCTTCTGAAGCAAACAGATGCATTTGTGTAAAAAAAATATCTATATTTAACAAGTTATGAAGTAAAATATCTAGCTTCCGCCAGACCGCCTTTCGTATTCAAGTTACGATTAAAGTGTAAAACTCTAGCAGTTCCAAAAGCTTACGCTACGTCCTACGCCTTTCCATATTCAACTTACGGAAAAAGTGTAACTGACCTGACGCCAGTTTACACTTTCTTCGTAACTTGAATACAGAAGGCACTCTGGTGGTAGCTGGATATTTTACTTCATAACTTGTTAAATATGGATATTTTTTTACACAAACGCATCGTTTCGCTTCAGAAGGCATTTTATTAATCCCCTGGGGCCGTGTGAAGTATGTTTATGATGGATGGATGTGGATGGAGATACTTTCTTCAGCTCATACTCATTTGGTAACGCATACTGCCATTATAAAGTTTGGATGCTTCGGGATATTTATTAATATATCTCCGATTGTGTTCATCAGAAAGAAGAAAGTCACCTAGGATGGCTTGAGGGCGAGTAAAGCTTGGGGTAATTTTCATTTTAAAGTGAACTAATCCTTTAAATACATTATATATTTTAATATATGTAAATGTATTACATATGTATTGTGTAATAAATATGAATTACATTTACATATATTAAAATATATATGTATATATGTATTTATATAGTCAAACCAAAATTTATTCAGACACCTTGAACATTTCATTCATTAATACAGTTTATTCACTATAGTTTTAAAAAAATGGTAATAAAATATGACAAGATCTCAAGAGTTAAACTGTGTCAGAAAAAAATAATCTTAATTTTGTCAGATAACACTAAAGCAAAACATGGTCAGGTCAAAGTGTCTGAATAATTTTTGGTTCCAAATTTTTATCAATTTTATTGGTAGTCCGCTGTATGAAGAATTTTTGGGTATAATATGTCACAGTTTACTTTATTTTGCCATCTTCACTTACATAAATGAACTATAGTGTCCTGCACCCACTAGTAAAAATATATCAAAAATATCAAAAATGTCTGAATAATTCTTGGTTTGACTATGTGTATATATATACGTTATTTAATATTATTAAATACAAATTTTAATCTAATCTAATAAAAATCTTTTTAAATAATTATTTTATTTCTCTTTCTAAATACTTTTTAATTCTTTCTTTTTACTTTCTAAATGCTTACTTTCTAAAAAAATTATTCAATAATTCAACAACATCGGTCTTGGCAGCATTGTTGGCCTGAGCCAGTATTCTCTCCAAGTAAAGCATTCCTAAAGAAAGCTTTAATTACATAAAAGAACAAAAAATCTGGTTTTGTTATGCATTTGATTCACAGAATAATATGGCACCTCCTGCACACTGAAATATACAGGTACAAACTTGAACTTGAGCAACCACATCACCCATTCATTTAAAAGTATAGACTTCAAAATCCATAAATTCTTTTTCAGCTTTTTAATCTGTACTTTATATGCATGAATAATGCAAACGGTTTAAGTTATCTCTAATTTTAATTTTTGCATCCCAGATTTCAGATCAGACAATACTGGTGCAAATAATCCTGTTGTCTGCTCTTTCAGTTTAGTTCACCTGCTGCGAAAGCTTAATAATAAATTAAAATTAATATTAACCGACTACAATATGCAAAGCAATATGCTGCACACTGCTGGATTCCTGCTGGTTGAGTTTAGGAAGGTATAAGGTCTCTCTCACTAACAGCCCTTGTTAAAATCAAACCTTTACTAAAGAAAGCTCAGCTGGCTCTGAGAGATGAAAGACAACTGCACCAAAGTCCCAGCATTCCTCCTGCTGAGGGCCAGTTACCCACACCAGCTCCTCTCTCCACCTTCAAAGGTTCTGCCCTTAACAAACAGCAAACGTGACGCTTGGGACACTCGTCCGTCAGCATGTCACTAATTAATGAGCTTCCCGAATGTGGCCTTGTGTTCCCAGAGCTCCCTTAGTCCAACAATCCAGCATGTGTGATTCTGTTATAAACATGTTTTGTGCTCTTATCGCCATTGTCATATTTAAAAGGATTTGTGCTCTTTACCTGACAGGATTAAGGATTATGATACATTAAAATGTATCCCCATATACATGCATACTGATAGTGGGATTTCCTGTCTGTGAAACACCTCCACTTCGGTTACTGAATTCAAAAGGACGCTGTTTAACTGGTGTTGAATGGGTGTGTATATATATATATATATATATATATATATACACACACACACACATACAGTATATATATCTATATATAGTGTGTGTGTGTGTGGATCGATAGATAGATAGATAGATAGATAGATAGATAGATAGATAGCTTAAAACATCTCACACTAGAGCTGCTGCTGTTGAAGCAGGTACACTAACGCTTATATCAGCGCTTTTCTTTCCCTGTCCTGCTGCTGCTCATGCAGTGAAACCCCTCCTCTTTCCCATCAGGTATTGCTTCAACCCCCCTCTTCAGGTACTCTCCGGAATGCCAATTTATTGTCCCTGTGCCATTCCGTGATTGTACAAATTCATTCTGCTTCCAATTAATTAGGACGAAAGAATACCGGAGCGAAAAGCAACTCCTGAGCACGGGATTAATTGAAGTCAGCCACTGACACGCGGCATTTCTCAAAATAACTCGGAATGTCACATTCTGATGAGTGAAATAATTGGATGTAAGGACTTGAGGTAAACAAATGGAGGAATGGATATCACAACATTTCCATGGAAACTACATGACAAAAGCAGGACAGGTTGCCAAAACAGAGAGTCGCGAAGCCGTTTTCCGCTCTAAGGCTTTTATGTCCACCATCATCAAGCTAATTGCTGTATCTGTGAGCTAATGTTCCCATTCAGACGTCCCTATAATAGCCCTTCACTGTGGCAGTCCGGAAAAGAGCGATTCGCAAAGACATCATTAGAGACAGGAAGGATACTTCATGACCTTTGTTTTCTTGATACCTTCAAGGCCACTTCATTTCATTCTTCTTGTATCTTATTGTTTATGCGTGTTTCTTCAACTATGGGTGCTTTTAACCCTGTGGATTTAAACTCTCCTAACACTTTTCATACTAATTTCATTAATATGCACCAACAATTCATAATAGTGTAAACCAACAAATATCATTTCCACTACGCATCAAAATGACATTTTTAACATTCTTAGAATAAAGTGGCCAACTCTTTTGTCTTCCTAAGGTTAATTTAATAGTTAGAATTTAATGTATCCTGAATACACACGATTTTTAAACTTTTTGCATAATTTGACAAAATTACAGTTTATTGTGATGGAAATTATAGCACAACTAAAATTTGTGTAAGAATTGATAAAGCATGTTTACACTCCAAAACCTTAAAGGGTTAGTTTACCTAAAAATGAAAATTCTGTCATTAATTACTCACCCTCATGTCGTTCCACACCCATAAGAGATATTTTTGATGAAATCCGATGGCTCAGTGAGGCCTCCAATGACAGCAAGATAATTAACACTTTCAAATGCCCAGAAAGCTACTAAAGACATATTTAAAACAGTTCATGTGACTACAGTGGTTCAACCTTAATGTTATGAAGCGACGAGAATACTTTTTGTGCGCCAAAAAAATAAATAAAAAATAACTATTTTATTCAACAATATCTAGTGATGGGCGATTTCAAAACACTGCATCATGAAGCTTCGAAGCTTTACGAATCTTTTGTTTCGAATCAGTGGGTCGGAGCGTGTATCAAACTGCCAAAGTCACGTGAACCATTGAAATTTCAAAAAGTTTCGAAACACTTATGATGTGAAATCACGTGACTTTGGCAGTTTGATACACACTCCAAACCACTGATTCGAAACAAAAGATTCGTAAAGCTTCATGAAGCAGTGTTTTGAAATCGCCCATCACTAGATATTGTTGAATAAAGTCGTTATTTTGTTTTTTTGGCGCACAAAAAGTATTCTCGTCGCTTCATAACATTAAGGTTGAACCACTGTAGTCACATGAACTGTCTTTATATTATTATCTTGCTGTCAATGGAGGCCTCACTGAGCCATCGGATTTCATCAAAAATATCTCTTACGGGTGTGGAACGACATGAGTAATTAATGACAGAATTTTCATTTTTGGGTGAACTAACCCTTTAAGGGCAAGAATCATTTGTTTTATTTTTAATTCTAAAACCTTCAGCACCCCAAATCAAATGTGAATTATATGAATTACCACTGCCACAAAAAAAAAAAAAAATCCACTTTTTAAAGAAATCTTAAAATGGTCCTAAACGAAATAAAACAATTTAATTATTTAGCACAAGGATTCTCAAATGAATTGCAAGTTAATAACCCGCAATTCTGCGAGTTCATAACTAGTTCCATAACTTATTAACCTGTATCTTGTGAGTGCAAAGTCCAAACCTCTTAAAATTTGGTACACATGAACAATAGCACATTCGTATGATGCATGCCAAATTTCATCAATTTCCAATGCTAGGGGGCGCTATAATTAAAGAAAATCGAAACTTTTAAACTGTGTGTTGACGTTTACCCTAACTGAACACTATCTAAAGCATCAGCAGTATCTGTTCTTACAAATCATTTTTGGTTATTTTTTCCCATCCCAACTGCTTTTTGCTATAATACCTTTATCCTTTGCATAGTGGCTGTGCGTTCTAGAATCTTCTCTGGCCTCACAACCTGGACTCCTCCTGTCAGTGTCGTTGCTCCAGTTGCTCGCAAACATATGGCGCACAGTGCAGTTCAGAAGGAAGCAAAACATCCACTCTTGGAAATGCAGCCTCACTAATCACCGATGCCTGGTCGGGGTTCTCAGCGGCTGGTAAAGTGGCAGGTCTGCGAGTGTTTTGTCTGATCAGAGGAGCATGAAATTGGTCCAACTGAAACAAAGTGGAGATTAATTGGGCGTGGCTACACAATATTGTTCCGCCAAGTTTTAATATCCTCATTTAGGGGCTTTTAGCCTTGCTGAGCTTTAGAACGCGTTCGATGCACACACTTTAAAAAGACTAGATTTGGTTAAATGGCAAATGCTATGTAAGGTATTAAGTATTTATGGGTTTATTCTCTCGGTTCAACCTTCCCTCTGGAGTTCATTACAGTAACCACTTTATTACTTCCCGGTGACATCAGAAGTGCCCTTCTGCAGTTTAAAGTGCTCTTCTCTCTATGCATTCTATCATTGTTGAGAGCTTTTGGTTGCCATAGTAACATTCTATGAAGTGAATTTTGTCAATGTTTCTTTCATTCAGTCTTTTTTTCTGTATTCAAACATGTTAAGTATTACTAAAGAGCCTTCATCCTGAACTAACTGATCAAACAAGGTTCATAGCTACTGTCAGTCAACTGTGGCCACAAAGTGTTCTGTTTATACAAGTCAGAAAGACTCTCAGGGAGATGATTATATTCATATATTCCATAAAATGAAAATCTGACAAAAATTGCTGCCCTTGATTGATGCAATGAGCCACTCGTATCCTCAAAGCTCGCTGGCGGTGGAAAACGGAGGACGTCTGGCACTGCTTTTCAGTCATTTACTTTAAATCAGGTTTCAGCCTTCCCATGAGTCTCTTCCTCGAAAATGCAGGCGGGTGGAGGGTATGTCCTGACCTGTGTGATAAAGATGTATTTCATTAATTTGGTTATCAAGCATTACAAAGGGTTAGGAATTTTGAGGTTGGTGGTCTTGAAACTCACTCAGCCTTGGGTTATTTAGTCCTCGCTCACTTAACCGAGATAAAACACAACGATTTTTTTTTTTTTTTTTTAAAAACACATTTTAACAGCTTTTTCTTATTTATATGAGAGCAAGACATGTTAGTCTATTGCTAGAGTTTTCATTTTCATAAAAATCGGCGTTGTTAAGTATATGGAACGGTGTCAATCGCCAGTTGGCCGGTAATATTTTTATAAATTCTAGCAATGCAGTGTTGTGAGAACATGAACGTGAACAAATGTGAACAACGCTCGGGACAGTTGATGGGCCAGTGCTGCGTCGTCATGAAAGTTTAAGCCTTGCCAATTGAAATATTCAAGATGAAGACGCCGCGAAGGGGAACTCAATTCGTTACTCGCTGTATGGGAAGTTTTCTGTGCGCAAACCGAAGTGCACGCCCAGAAATACGCATCTCAGACAGCGTGCGAATACTGAATTGAATTCTCTTTCACGTCTTCTTGTGCTTGAAAATGCCCGTATTGGCGAGTATCCTCATAAACATAGTCAGTCATGTCTTAAGTGAACATACACAGTTGAGAAAGAAAACACGTGTATCAGTATATTTGATCCATGCATTCGCTCTTAAAGTGACAGCAGCCTAATATATACCTGCTGCCTAATAATATATATTCATGCCCGGTGGCAATGGCAGGTGTGGCAAAAAGTTAGTTTTAGGCCCTGTATATGTATGTATATGTATGTATATATATAGCATTCTTATTGTGGGAATAATTATGTTTTTTTTTTTATAATTTTCATTTCCTGCTTGGAATGAAACAAGCTGGCACATTCCACTGGGTGACATCTAGAGCTGTTTGCCTTTTAAGAAGTTATTTTCATGCTAAACCACCCACATCATGCAATCATGAGTTCGTTTAATGACATTTTAAGAACAATATATGCACTGCATTCAGAGTCTCCAATAATGCATCCTGTCATGGATGTTTTTTCAGAGACAGGGTTACACTCTGAAAAGCAGGTGGCCGTTCATTCACTGACCTGCTGCACCGCTGCACTGAAACTGCAGTCATGACCTACTTAGTGGCAACTGGCAGTTTTCCAGCTCTCAAATTAGCATGTCAGATAGGATTATGGTCCTCTGACTGATCCACTGCTAATTGACACCAATAATGATTGAAATATTTTAGAAGGAAGACAGAATGAAAATGCCTGTTTAGGACAATCCCCCCATATGGAGTTTAGATGCAAACAAATCTCATCTACATACCCAGCAGCTGTTGTTACCTTAAAGGGGACATATCCTGAAAAACAAGATCATCTTTGCTCTTTAAAAGCAAATAAATAAGCACAATACTAATTACTGAAACAAAACTGCAAATTTTATTTCTTTCAGTCCGTTAAGAAAGCATTTGACATGCAAACAGTTTGACTAATTATAACAGATGTTATGTATTGAAGTCTTAAAGTGCCCCTATTATGCTTTTTCGGACATTACCTTTCATGTAGTGTGTAATATAGCTGTTTCGGTAAAGTTTCAAAGATCAAAGTGCCCGATAAATGGAATTATTGTCTCCCAAAAGAAAGAACTGATTCTGAAATACCTGAAACGAGTCGTCAGTAGTTCGTTCCAGTCTTACTTCCAGTCTATGGTCTTGATTGGCTGTACACGAACAACGACCCGCCCTCTTTGACCCACCCTCAAACACTGTAGTTGTAGCTGAGGCCTGGAAGTGTTTGGTTTGTGTTGCCGACATGTTGAGAAGACGCTGTTTTCTGAGCTGTGAAAGCAAATCCACTTTGCGTGCCCTTCCGGTCACCGTGATTTTGCCATATTTTGTTGATCCTGGGACAACATTCCTGTCCGAAAATGTAGTCCTAACCCGGCCCATATCTTATCCCTAAAATCAGAGGAAAATGGTGAATAACACTAATGTAGAAGCACCTAACCATAGTTGTAAGCCTAAACTTGACAAACTGTAAACTTTCCCCTCAAATCTGATTGGATGATTGGAATGTTGTTTTAGGATCATTAAAGATGTTGATCCAGGTACATGTTGTACTTGGTGATATCATGTTCACCCTTCCAAAGGATGAGGACTCGGGCTCTAATTGATACGGTAATGAAGCTTCATGAAGCTTCGAAGCTTTTCGAATCTTTTGTTTCGAATCAGTGGTTCGGAGCGCCAAAATCACATGATTTCAGTTAACGAGGCTTCGTTACGTCATAAGCGTTTTGAAATTTCAATAGTTCATGTGACTTTGGAAGTTTGATACGCGCTCCAAACCACTGATTCGAAACAAAAGATTCGTAAAGCTTCAAAGCTTCATGAAGCAGTGTTTTGAAATCGCCCATCACTAGATATTGTTGAATAAAGTCGCTGTTTTGTTTTGGGGTTTTTTTGGTGCACAAAAAGTATTCTCCTCGCTTTATAATATTAAGGTTGAACCACTGTAGTCACATGAACTGTTTTAAAAATGTCTTTAGTAGCTTTCTGGGCATTGAAAAAGGAAATGATCTTGATCTAGCATATCTGCAGGCCTCACTGAGCCATCAGATTTTATCAAAAATATCTTAATTTGTGTTCTGAAGGTCTTACGGGTGTGGAACGACATGAGGGTGAGTACTAAATTACATAATTTTCCTTTTTGGGTGAACTAACCCTTTAAAATAGCATAATAGTAGCACTTTAAAGGTATAGCTCACAAAAAAAAAAAAAAAGAAAAATCATCATTTACTCACCCTCATGTCATTCCAAAGCCGTATGACTTTATTTCTTTGTGGAGCACAAAAGTAGATGGTTTGAACAATGTTTATGCTGCTATTTTGTGACAAAAACATAGTAACCAGGCTATCAAGCTTTAAAATGACAAATAAGCTCATAAAGATGAATGCACCATAAAAATAGTCCATATGGCTGTATTCCAAGTCTTCTAAAGTCAGGAACATTATGCACATAAATCTATAATATCCACTGCAGCTCTCAAATCTCATTTGTGCTTGTGCATATTCAAAACTCACAGCACAATTGGTGATGAGACCCCAGTTGGTTTACTGAAGTCAAACATAGTGCATATTCATTTAATCAAGCACCATGCACAATTTGCACAAATTTTGTATTCCACATATGATAAAAAGTCAAACAACATCATCAGGATAAGTAAGTAAGTAGCTAAATTATTTTTGGGAGGCTATTTTAGTTGATATTAATGCTATGTGTTGATAAATATCAGCCCAGTCAGATACAATGAGTGGCCTAACTAGCATACGATCATTAGTGAAGAAAATTTAAACAGATTTTTTTAATTGCAGTCTCAGTTCATTTAGTGTAACACGCCGTGAGTGGAGGAGATGGTAATCAGGCTACATTGAAAAATTAAGCTGTCGTCTCAGGGGGGATCTTGGACCATTTCTGATACTGGAAAGGAAAAAAAGCAAATTATAATTTGGATGTTGGTGATTTTTATCTTGCAGGTTTTATTGCAGTCTAGCAGGTGACCTGAGAAACACTGTACAAGCCCGTGGAGACTGGGAGCGTATTGAAAGCATACATATTAATTAATTCTGCAAAGCATGACACATGCAGCACAGGATTTTCACTAATTAATTGTTTCAGCTGCATTGTCAACCGTGTTCGCTCGGAAATTCCCAGTGGGATTCAAAGAAAGCATATAGCGCTTGGTCCTTAAGACCGGCTTTACTGAGCAGACAGCTACAAGTTTGCACAATATTATTCTCCTTGTTCTTCTAAACCGATTTACACAGCAGCAGAATGTTGAACGCTTGCACGTATTTCAGAGAGACCAGTTAGGAACATCTATCTATTAAAACATGATTTAATTAAACATCTCTTTCATGAAACATACGATGAGCACAGGAATGAAGGGAGAAATACATTTCATTTCTTTCCTGAACATCACACAATGAACTTTTACACAGAAATGTCTCCTTGTTCACTGCCCCAAATTTTATTTTGTTTTTCTTTTTTTGTGACCTGAAGACACTCATTCACTCAAAATGATAGACACTGCGCAAGTAAACAAACTTGCCGTTGAGAAAGAATCTGAATTAATTAGGTTTGTTTTATACACCAGTGGGTCTTTTCCCATACTGCAATGAGGCTTGAGAGAGACATTTAATTAAAGAAAAGATTAACTGTTTTTATTATTCATACCAGTTCGGTGGCATCTGTGTGAATTGAATTTCATAAAATTCCACAAGAGAGGGAAGCTTAATATAGACTAATAAATGATCTTTTTTGCAGGCTTCTATAAACACAAGGTGTTGATTATTTCATATATATCATTGCAACGTGAAGATGTGCCACCAGAGCTGCTTTGAACAACACTGCTGGTAATTTAAAGCTGTTATGTGTCTGGAACATGGAAAAGATGTAAACTTTGTCATTATTTACTCATCTTCATGTCGTATGTAATGCTGTTATTTAGTACATGGAACACAAGAATTTTCACATAGATCTTTTCCATACAACCCCAAAAAGCATAAAAAAAATACCATAAAATTGGTTCATGTCACTTATTTGCTATATTTACAACAGTTTTTTTTGTGTTAGACCAAATTTAAGTTGTTATTATTAGGGGCCAAGCACCGAAAGTGCGTAGGCTCCTATTGTATCTGTTGGCGTTCTTATACTTCTTTCTTCTTCTGCTCTGGCAGCCCATAGAACTGCTTGCAGGAAAGTTATGAAATTTGGCTCTATAAGCATGACCTGAGGTTTTACATGCTGTGTTTCAGCGCAGTGCCACCTACTGGTCCGGAGATACGAAAATTGCTGTTTTTGCTTATAACTTCTGAACGGTTTGTCCAAAAATCATAAAAGTGGTCTCGTTAGATCGAGTTGAACGATATCCAATTTTCCCATATCAGCCATTTTGGGTGTCGGCCATTTTGAATTTTGTAGTAAAATGCTGTATTTTATGAACGCATGAACATATCATTACGAAACTTGGTATGGGTCATCGGCACGATGCCCTGAAGGAGTCTGAGAAGTTTTGGACCAGCACTTGGTGGCGCTATAATTGAACAAAACATGAAATTGGCACTAAATGCAGTACCGTTGGTCTGACCGACTTCAAAATTGACATGCAGTGTCTTTGTCTCAGTTGTTATCATAGTCCATTATGACATTGTTGGTCTGCTGGTAGCTTCCTTGTTTGCTTCTGTTGTGATTGGCCCCTTAATTGCTGCTTGCAGCTATATTTGTTATTGTTATCATTATTTATATCTATCATACTGATGCTTAATTTAACAATTACTTTAAAGAAAGAAAAAAAAAAAAAAAGCATACAAATGCTTTACAAAGTCAAAATTCAATACCAATTAAACTGTTACCTCTTTATGAGGACATTTTACTGAAAATCTCTAGTTCATTCTTATGGGACGTTCTGTCTGCAAGAGCAATAATAACCAAAAAGGGGGCAGAGCTTAGCAAAAGGTAAACTGAAGCAGGTAAACAAGTTCAAACTCATCTAGATTTGCTTTGCTCTTGGCAGTTTCTTTTTAACCATGAATCACGTTGTGTTTGTGAGTGCCAAATAATACAAATCTATTGCTACTGAAACTCAAAATGCCACAATATCAGATCAACTGTAACTGCATATATTCAAGTGTTTTATCCACTCACTTTACTGCTGTTCTCCATCATTAGCTGGCATTCACAGGAGGATGTTTGCATAGCTCAGAAGACATCAAGAATTCTGTTGCATCTCTTGTAGGCGACGAGAATTTGATTTTTTTTTTTTTTTTGTTACTTAAAAGACAAACTCCACATCATAGCACAAATAGTTTCATGATGTTTTGTATCTTGCAGTCACACTGCAACATGCACATTTTTAATTGTGCCATTGAAACAAATGTGCACAATTTAATTCCTCACTGGCTGAAGTTTGAGTACATCATGGACTCTGTTGTGGGCAACAGCAGAATGAGTTGATTTTAATTGGTTTCACTTTTTGTCAGCAAAAGAAAGACCCAACATTTGAAGAGTAGAAGCACAAAATCACCCATTCTCTTTCATTCTGCACCTGAGCAGACAGCCAGGGGAAAAAAAATGAGGGATTAAATGCAAAAACCTTTATCGTTAGCTTCAAAGAGCAGATAAATACGAAAGTTTCTCTTTTTTTTTTCCCATTTAGGTCTCTTTGAAGGTGGCATTTGATGTTCAAATAATTATTCCTAATCAGACAATCCTCCATTCAAAGCAGTGCACTACATTTCTTAATTTTGACTTAGTTGTCAGCGCACATTTAATTTGAATTTAATCTCGTTATCAGTTCTGTGTAGTTTTTTGCTGGATATTACACATTTATCTAGTGATTCGCAGACCTGCGTAAATGCTGAACAAATACCTAAAGTTTTAGTTTAGAAGATAAACTCCAAACTCAAAGTTAGACTCAAAGAGATTTTAGTGTTGCTGCTTAAAAGGTGAAATCAGGGCATAAAATGAACACTTGTCAAGCGGCAAACGAGAGTAGAAATTGGAGTTGGCGAGTAGCTATATGAAATGTGTCGATCGCGAGTTGGCCGGTAACATTTTTATGAATTCTAACAATATAATGTTGTGAGAATGTTGTGAGAATAAGCCTCGCCAATTTAAATATTCAAGCGCAAGAAGATGCTCAAGGAAACTCAATTCATTACTCGCACGCTGTGTGGGAAGTTTAAACATCCGAAGACAGTGCGAATACTAAATTGAGCTCTCTTTCACGTTTTCTTGTGCTTGAATGGACAAATTCACACAAAATTAAGTCAAAAATGTCCGTCTCGGTGAGTATCCAAGTAAACATAGTCAGTTATATCTTAAATGATCCATGCATTTGGCCTTAAAGTGACAGCAGCCCAATATACCTGCTGCTGTCTGCGTTTTTAATGTTAAAAAACACTAACTCTAACACTAATCCTGAAAAATTGTATCATGGATTCCACAAAAATATTAAGCAGCTGTTGTCAACATTGATAAGAATGTTTCTTGAGATTCAAATCAGCATATTACTCGACTGACTCATCTTACCTGTCTAAGGCAACTGAGGCCGTTCATGATGTACCGTCTGCTTTTTCCTGTCCTAGAGACTGGGTCAGACCAGGAGTTCCTGTTTTAAGAAAGATGTGTGTGAGTGTGCAAAGAAAAATGGAGGTAAAATGACTGCAATTCAAAGTTACATATTGTACCAAGTATATTATTCACATGCTACTGTTTAAATCAAACATAAAATCCATCAAACCACAAGGTAAAGAAAGAAACACTGACGTCTAGATGCACTGGCATCACGGCAGACTACACGTATATCGTGAAACATGCATGCATAAACATGACCTCTTTAATAGTGGCTTGTTTACCTTCCATCTGACAGGCGTCGAGAACACAAGACACATCCTTTCAGCCAGCTGTCAAACTATTTCTCTGCTGTCAAAATCATATTATAATCTCACCATGCGACGCTAGGAAACAATGCCGCCTTTTGAAAGGATGAGGACGCATCCAGAAGCTCTAAATATAACTCTGAAGCAGATACATCTAATAACCTCCACGGGTTGTAAGAGCACTTGAAACAAATTGGTTCCTTCCCTTCCTGCATATATCCAATCTTCTGCTCATGAATAAAGAAGTTCTTGATTTCCAGACTTGATGTTTTTAAGGAGAAGACAAGTCAAATGTTGAAAGCCAATCTGATCTCAAAGTTTCGACGAGTGAAAATCAAATCAATCCGTGGATCAAACTCCAGCTGTGTCATAGATTTTCAACTAGCAAAACAAAGTTATAGCAAATTGAAAAGGATCTCTTGCTCAACTATTTCAGTTATTTTCGCTACTTTGCTACGGTCGGCTGAGACTCCAATTCTCAGAGCTGAAGGCATCAAAGCGGCTCTCCGCTAACATCTCTGATGTTTAAACTAGAAGATCCTTAGCTTTGCTTTTCTTCATTTGGACCAGGTTCAGATGGCATACAATCTCTGTCATTTCAGTTTCTCTTCTGATTTCAATGCAGAAAACAGAATATTTCATACAGTTAATTGTTCTGTGGTGTTTGCTCAGGCAGTCATTACTACTGCACTATTGAACCTTTAGTTTATTAAACTGCATCATTTGTGATACGAACATGAATGATACATCATATTGTGCAGCTTTTGAGGAGCCTGATGATTTTGTTATGAAGACTTTTTTCTTGTTATGAAGACTTATACTTATTTTCACAAAGCAAGCAAAAACAAATCTCGTAGACTTGAAGGATGGATTCAAGACTTGCCAATTTGGGCCATTACCACCTGGAACACTCTAGTAACCACATAGAAACAATTTTCAGAAAATGTAAAATCTAGTTTTGTTCTATAATATTTTCAATGCATTTTAATAAATTCTGAATGCATTTTAGCATCAACTTAGTTTTACATATTTCCCACCCTCTTATGAATGTAATGGAAATAAACAGGCTGTCTTTATTATTTTTTTCCTCAGAATTGCGAGATTTAAACAATTGTGAGTTCTAAAAACTCGCAATTGCGAGAAAAGTCAGAATTGCGACTTTATATCTTGCAATTCTGACTTTATATTTCACAATTCTGACTTTTTTTCTCAGAATTGCGATATATAAACTCGCAATTGCATCTTATGAAGTCAGAATTGTGAGTTATAAAGTCAGAATTGCGAGTTACAAAGGCAGAATTTTGAGATATAAACTACTATATTTATAATGTCCAATTGTGAGGGGAAAAAGACTGATGTTTTTTTCTCAGAATTACAAGTTTATATCTCACAATTCTGACTTTATAACTCGATATCGTCGAATTCAGAATTGCGAGTTATAAAGTCAGAACTGTGAGATATAAACTCACAATTCTGAGAAAAAAAATAATTCAGAATTGTGAGTTTATATCTCACAATTCTGAGTTTATAAGATGCCATGAAATAAAAAAAAATGTAATTGTGACTTTATCTCTCAACTCTGACTTTATAACTCGCAATTCTTACTTATCACACAATTCCGACCTTATATCTCACAATTCTGACTTTATATCTCACAATTCTGACTTTATATCACAATTCTGACTTTATAACTCGCAATTCTGACTTTCTATCACAATTCTGACTTTATATCACACAATTCTGACTTTATAACTCGCAATTCTGACTTTATAACTCACAATTCTGACTTTATAACTCGCAATTCTGACTTCACAATTCACAATTGTGAATTTGTATCTTGCAATTCTGAGAAAGTCAGAATTTTGAGATATAAACTCACAATTGCAAGAAAAAAAGTCAGAATTGTGAGAAAAAGTCGCAAATTATGTTTTTAATTTTTTTTTTTTTCATGGTGGAAACAAGTTTCCATAATAAGTACTTATAATAATCTAATTACTGGCAAAATTTTCTTTTGCATTCTGAACATTAATTTCTGCATCACTCCCTTAAAAAGAGTGAGGAAAATCCTATTTTCCATGGTGCAACACTTTACACAACAAATTTATTCTATCATTTCTTCATGATGTAAAAATAGGCATGAAACAGAATTGTGAAAGTCTTTTTTTCCCTATTGTGACTATACATTTCCCTATATCTGAGTGAAATGGCTTCTCGAACAAGAAATAATGTAGGGCGGGGCTTGATTTTGCCCATGGGGAATTGATTGGATGGTTGTGGTTTGCTATTAGTCGATCTCATGTGAGTGACAGGTTGTCCTGCCCTTGCGCCAGTAAACACATCATCAGAGAAGAGGAGATGTCGCTGCAAGAGGGAATGGAAGTCATTTTTAATAAAGATTATGAATTTTGGCTTCATAATGACTTTAAGCAAAGGTCAAAGGTAATTTAGATTTTAATCTAAACAGTCATAATTTGCTATTAGCTGCATGAGTGCACATCACATCTTGCATGCTCCATGTTAGAAACTGTCTGTTATTTCTGATCTCCGTGTCACAGTTTAGCCGAGCCGGGACATGGAGACATCATCTTCACAGTGAATGAACGTAGATGTCAAAGCCAGATTGAGTTGAGATTTGAGAGTTGATGGCTTTATAGAGCATGTGAAGGCTGCAAGCTTGAAGCCTTGCAGTTGATAAAGATTTTAAATGAATCAGGACTAAAGAAGAAAGGTGCAATGGATGATGGGAAGTTGAAGGTCATGACAAAGTTGTGTATTTTTTATCCTGCTTAGTCTATAATATATATATATATATATATATACACACACACACACACACACACTGTAATAAATTGATCATTGCTACATATGTATATAAACCTTAGTAATCTATATGATCCTCTTATGACTCGACCATTATATTACATATAATCAGCTTCCCACATACAGACTTTATGTCAAAGTAAATGTGAATAATATTGAACTGTTAATGGCTTGTCTACGTGCATGAGTCAATGGCTTTTATATGAAAGGAAATACAGCACGTCCTTCCACAGTCTGTGTGCTTCCTTTCCCTGCTGAGACTCAGATGACTTCAGGAAAAACAACTCAACCCAACTCATTGTGTTATACTGAAGATACCGAAGAGCCGCAGGTTTTAAAGCAGTTGTAAATGAATTCAGCATGCTGGTGGTCCGGCATGTTTTCAAAAAGCTATTGGACGGACGTCACATTTGGTGTCCCTGCAGAGGATGCAATGGAGCGAATGTGGTTAAACTGGAGATTTGAATGAAAGCGCAGAACTCGAGACTCCCTACAGTGCTTTTATTTTACTTTGAAAATAGTTTGATTTACTTTTACTTCATATTTTCATATAATTTTCATATACTGATAGTGGAATACAAATATTTCCCTATGGGCAGGTTAGAAGTCCATTATTGTAGGCAGAAGCCCTGCTGAGAGGAGTACAAACAGTACATAATAAATGCCCCGAGCGTTCAGTCCGAATGAGCTACATTATTCCACTTTTTTATTATTCCTCCTAATGAATATGGATCTTGCTTTTCATAATATAGCCAAATGTGAATCAGGAGCAGCACATGAAATAACCCGGTTAGTCATATGTAGTTCTACCAGTGTTTTAACACTGAGCTCAAAGCAAAAAGAGGTTGAGGATTTAAATGCAACTTTAATATTAATCAAAACAATGAACATGCATACTTCCTTGCTACACAGTAAGCAAAAAGCAGCATGTCATATGAGTAGAATGAACAAATACTAAACATTCATACATAAAAGTAATAAGTGAACAATACACCTTGGTGACCAACTGCATCCACTGAGATTTTAAAGCAACGACTTTGCTATCCCATAATGCCACAGCTGAGGATTCAAAAATTTTCAGAAGTCAAATTCAAACTTTACATTTCAGACTTTAAATTGAATTCATTGTTCCAAACCTATATGACTTTTTTTCTGTGAAACACAAAAGGAGACGTTCTGAAGAATGTTCACGCTGCTCTTGTTCATATAAAAGCATAGTGACCAGCTGTCAACCTTCAAAAAAAAAAGTCAAACGCTTCATAAACATCATAAGTTTTCCATATGATTGTTCATAAGTCTTCTGAAACCATATAATATCTTGGTGTGAAAAGCAGACTGAAATTTAAGTCGATATTCAGTGAAAAACTACACATTCCTCACACAAAGTAATACATATTTAGCTAATTTGATCATGCATCCAATTTCAGCAGATTTTCCCCATAATCCTAGTACAAAATCTAAAAAGAAAGTGCACAGATTCCACACAGGCATACTAAGAATTGCACTTTCGCTGAGAGCCATTTGCCTTCTGACTTATAGAAAAAAACTTCTGTGTGGGATTACACACACAACACTGAATTACTGTGAACTGACATCATTTTCCAGCTAATGTGCGGGATTCACTGAGAATTTAATTAATTGCAATTAAATCCAAATGCTTGAGAGTATTGGGCGCTTTTATTTAAAAGGAACAGAAAATTGCAGCATAATGAACGCTATTCGCAAACTGTCCTCCATTAGATTTGTTAATTACTGTACGCTCTATCCTGCTTCCATCTGCTTGAGAGTGTGTTAAGGAAGTTGCTTTATTCTTGTCCAAATGCAATTAGACTGCAGCTCCACACACGGGAACCATGTAGCGCAAGTCTCCCTCTAGTCCATCACAGGGCGCAAGAGTACGAATGACAATTAACTTGAATTGTGTAAGCGACAAACATGGGAATCCTGGACTGCTGGAGGAATTTGTTTAGCAGTGATTAATGGATATTCTGAATTCTTGATAACTTGTGTTTATTCAAGATTTAGTTAAAGGGATAGTTCACCCAAAAATGAAAATTTGATGTTTATCTGCTTACCCCCAGGACATCCAAGATGTAGGTGACTTTGTTTCTTCAGTAGAACACAAATGATGATTTTTAACTCCAACCGTTGCAGTCTGTCAGTCGTATAATGCATGTCAATGGGAACACAATCTATAAAAGTCAAAAAAACATGCACAGACAAATCCAAATTAAACCCTGCGGCTCGTGACGACACATTGATGTCCTAAGACACGAAACGATCGGTTTGTGCGAGAAACCGAGCAGTATTTATATCATTTTTTACCTCTAATACACCACTATGTCCAACTGCCTTGCGCACGGCATCCGGTGCGTGAGGTGTATGCGCTCTGGCTTAGTTTAAAGGATTTAGTCCGCCTTGCACGTGCTTCCGCTTTCCGTATTCTTCAAAAAGCTTACGCTGTATGTCCTACCCTTCCCTATTCTACTTACAGAAAAAACGGAACTGGCGCCACGTTCGTTCCGTAAGTTGAATAAGGAAGGCGTAGGACATACAGCGTAAGCTTTCTGAAGAACACAGAAAGCGGAAGCACGTACAAGGCGATCATTTGTGTTTATAAAGCATATACATTTGTATATGACCGATCGTTTCGCTAGATAAGACCCTTATTCCTCGTCTGGTATCGTTTAGAGCCCTTTGAAGCTGCACTGAAACTGTAATTTTGACCTTCAACCATTTGGAGAGACCATTGAAGTCCACTACAAGGAGAAAAATCCTGGAATGTTTTCATCAAAAACCTTAATTTCTTTTCGACCGAAGAAAGAAAGACATGAACATCTTGGATGACATGGGGGTGAGTAAATTATCAGGAAAATTTTATTTGAAAGTGGACTAATCCTTTAAACTATGCCAGAGCGCGTACACACCTCACGCACCGGATGCCGTGCGCAAGGCAGTTGGACATAGTGGTGTATTAGAGGTAAAAAATAATACTGTTCAATTTCTCGCACAAACCGATCGTTTCGTGTCTTAGGACATCAATGTGTCGTCACGAGCCGCAGGGTTTAATTTGGATTTGTCTGTGCATTTACAGGTAATTACTGGCAAAAAAGTTGCCAATACTTTACTGTTAATTTTACAGTTCTTTACCGTAATCTACATTGCAGTATGTTGCTGTAAAAATACCATGCACTCAATTAAAACTCGTCAACTAATTTCATTTGCAGAAATTGAAATTGTCTGACTGCCATTTAAATTCATAAACTTATATTTATAACTATATGAGCATATTATTCACTTGAACTTATTTCATTTGAGTCCACTAAAAAAAGAAATAACCAAATTCATTAAAACTAGAAACATCAAGTCAGCTTAAATCTCTTGCAGATAACTGCTAGCTAATAACAGCACATGTGCAATTACAATTAGCTAAGAGATTGTCACTGCATCAGCAACTACACAGTTACTGTCTTTAAATAAAGCAACATGCAGCATAACATCAGTGTTTCTGCATCATCACTGACTGAAGCACAGGCTCTACTCTTCTGCACAATGGTGACACAAAACTCAGACAACAGAAACCCTTTAAATCCCAACAAAACATTAAACAACATCTAGTGCAAAAACACACAAAAAAACATTTACTCTGATCAATTATTGAGTTGTATTAACTTTCACTAATACTTCAGTGAAATTAACTTGTTTCATTTAATAAATTTGACTGTTACGTTTTACAGTACATTGCTGTTTTTTCATGATTTTACAGAAAAATTATTGTTTTTCTAGTTTGTTGCTGTAAAATTAATTTACAGTTTATTACTGTAGAAAAGTGTTTCTCTATGCGTTTATTCATCTTACACCTTTAACCCTTTAAACGCCACAACGAAACCCCTAGTGTTTAATGAACACCTATATGTGTCCACACTACAGAGTGTTAGAGTAACACTGAAGCACTGTTGAAGTTAATGAGATAATTCAGTGATTAATTAAGTGATGATTGAGAATTAGTGACAAACACCTGCTGTTAACAAGCAGAATCGCTGAAGGAAAAGAAACAAGAACAGAAAAAACAAAATCAGAAACACAAGAACTACAACTGACTTCCAGCCACAGCCTTAGATGAAATCAACTGAAGATAAAAGAAGACATTGCTCAATATCTCAGCAGAGGAGGGTTAAACAAGAAAAATAATATTACCAACTTCACTTATTACTAACCAGATTGACTTTATTTCTGTCAGACATCTACAGAAGTTCTTATTGAGAACTAACATATGTTGTTTTATTGTTTCGTTTGACGTTACCATGATGGAGGTCAGTGCTCGCTTTAGTTGTGCTTTTTTCTTTTTTAAGACACATTTGTTATAGCATGAAGAAGCTAAGAGAAAATATAATAGTGTGTTGTTGGTTATGTTTTGTTTATGACATGATCATTATGTAATGCTTAATTCACTGACCTTATCCAGTGTCTAATCCATTATCAGAAATGTTTTTTTTTTTTTATAAATTTACTTTTATATTACACTGTGATACTACAGCAAAGGATGAAGCAGTGCTGAGCAATCAGTTAAGAATTTTTAAACTCATCATTTACAAAAAATGTTTAATCTATGGCATCACTTAGATTCACACAGACATCAAGAATCATCATATGAATCTCAACAATGGTGACAATCAACAAAAACGACAAACAGATCAACCCTGAACATCATAAAAACACTACTAAAAGTCAACACAAAAACAACAGCAAAAATAAAGGCAAACAGTAAGAATTAAAGAAAATAACCAGGCAATTCAGCGGCATGAAGCTTTTGATTGTCACCATTGTTGTGATTCATATGCCAATTCTTGATGTCTGTGTGATTCTTTCAGTAGTTCAAAATGTTTTGAGCACAAACTGTATTCAAAAATCCTTCATATTTTCTGGTTGTAACAGCACTGATGGATCTTATGTGTAGAATCACAGGAATACCATAAGAAAAGTATAAAACATCACCTATATAATAATAGTTTAGACTCTGATGAGATCAATATCAGGCCATAAAATGATGATTGCAAACATTAATAATTGGCAAACATCATCTGATCACATTTTCTTTTTCGCCATAACAAATGTGTTTTGAAAACACGGTTACAACAGCCAAAGAAAAACTAATGTTAAATAATCAAGGGTCAAGAGTACAACTAAAGCAAACACTGACCTCCATCATGGTAACATCAAACAAACCAATAAAACAACGTCTAAATCTCTGTTAATTCTCAGTAAGAACTTCTGTAGACGTCTGACAGAAATAAAGTCAATCTGGTTAGTAATAAGTGAAGCTGGTAATGCTGTTTGTGGAGTTGTTTAATCAGATCTTCAAAGATTTAATGTCTTCTTTTATCTTTAGTTGATTTAATCTTTTTCTGTTCTTGTTGTTTCTCTTTCCTTCATTGATTCTGCTTATTAACAGCAGGCGTTCATCAGTGTCTGAATTCACACACGTGTTTTCATTCACTCTCTCAAGTGGACTATATTAGTGAACTAATGTAGGGAATAGTGAATGAGGGTATAGGATGTGATTTGGAACACAGCCTCAGAGTGTCGCATTTTAGCGCTGTTAATTCACAGTATATTCCTATAGGCTACTTTCTCGAAAACGTCACATATTACCCAGAATGCATTGTTTTCTATGGTATATCACTGTTTTAATGGAAAACAGCATGTTACTGTAGAAATTTGGCCTTTTTTTACAGCAATTTTTTACAGTGTAGATTGTGTTCCCATTGACATGCATTATACGACTGACAGACTGTAACGGTTGGAGTTAAAAATCATCATTTGTGTCACCTACATCTTGGATGCCCTGGGGGTAAGCAGATAAACATCAAATTTTCATTTTTGGGTGAACTATCCCTTTAACAAATCAAAAGTTGCTCATAACTTTTGCTTGTTGGGAAGAGGTGATTATTATGTATTATTTTTATTATTATTTTCTAAGTTATATATTTCTTACAGTTTTTGACAGGTAGATGATAAAACTAGCAAAAACATCCCATAGACTTAAATTGAAGGAAAAATCATGGACATTTGTGGGTGGGCTATTTGAATTTGCAACACATAGCAACTATTGACCACATAGCAACGCCTTAACAACCACACAAAAACCCTAGCATCGTGGTTGCATGGTCAAACACCTCTTACATTTTTTTTTTTCAGGAAAAAAAAAATGGTGGTACTGCTCTGAACCTAATTAACTTTCACAAAAAGTTTTTTAAAACAAATATCCGAATGTCTGACTGTGATAAATGGAGTAATTAGGGCACAAGGAATTTTTCTAATAAATTTTAAATAAATTTAAATGTGTTTTTAATGGCATTAACTCTGCACTGAGAGGGCTGAAATAAATGAAAGTTTTGATCAGCCAGCAATGGGCTAAGGTATCAGCGATCACTGCCTCATTCAAGTTCCCTGGTTTGTTGAACTTTACTGTCAGAGTAATGAAACTAAACGAAGCATGAATTCATTTAATCTGCTCTGATACCCATCATCTGATGTGCACTTGCACACACACACACACACTCACACACACACACTGCTGCATTATTGGCCCATTTGCGATGATGATTCTTTATGGTGTAATATAAATACCCTCATCATAGTAAGCAATTAATTTCTGGAAAGTGTTCAAATGCATCTTCCATTAGCAGTATGCGTGTTCATTTTCCTGTATTCTTTCTTTAAATCACAGTATGCTGTTTACAAAATAACACATAGCAATATAGTTTTAATTCAATATAGTGGCACGCATGCTTAAATATATAGATGGGTTAAAGTTTGTGTAATGTTAAAATACCTTGCATTTCCAATGCACACACATTTTGAGCAAAAATAAGGAAAAAAAAAAATAACTACAGAACTCAAAATGCAAACATTTTTTAAATAAATACATTTGAGTTGTGCGACCAGTTTGGGGCGGGACTAACTGTTTGGCTGACCAATGGGGAGCGTTCAGGAAACCTTTTGAAGTTACAAACTTTTAAATTGCATGTGTACAACAGAAAAAAAAAATCTGGGTTTGAATCCCAGCTGTCACAACACCAAAGTTATGACTACGATACCTGACTGAACCATACTGAACCAAAAAGTAATTGAATAATAGATGACAGAACATGGAAATTCTTTTTTATTATTTATTAATTAAACAAGATGTGATAGAGATGTTTGCAACATTGATAAAAGGATCAAGCTAAAATAAAGTTATTACTGCCCTCAACTGCCTCAAACCCCAATGGTGAAAAAAGTTTGCTTGACACAAAATAAAACACACTCATTCAAAGTCTATTTGAGGGCATGAGCATCATGTAGACTAATTATGTCATCAATCACATTCATTAACCTGTCCTTTAGGGGTGGGCGATATGATACGATATATAATCGCCACGCTTTATGTAATCACATTGGAAAGGTCATGCGTTGTGTAGGCGGAAGTACCGTGGTAGGGCGAAAAACTTGTTTTTTCCTCCAACTTCAAAATCATCTGATATGTTGTTTTACCTTTTTTTTGTAAAGGGCATTTGATTTAGTCTTTGCACGTTCGCTTTGTAGACACTGGATCGGTACTTCCGCGTGACCTTTCCAACGCGATTACGTAATGCGTGGAGCATCACAGAGCAGTGCATGATGGGCATTTGTGGTTAAAAAGTATATACATTTTTATTTTTTTTAGAAAATGACCGATCGTTTTGCTAGATAAGACCCTTATTCCTCGGCTGGGATCGTGTAGAGCCCTTTGAAGCTGCACTGAAACTGCAATTTGGACCTTCAACCCGTTGTACCCCAGTAAAGTCCACTATATGGAGAAAAATCCTGGAAAGTCTTCCCCAAAAAGCTTACTTTCTTTTTGACTGAAGAAAGAAAGACATAAACATCTTGGATGACATGGACGTGAGTAAATTATCAGGACATTTTAATTCTGAAGTGAACTAATCCTTTAACTACTATGTACTTACTTCAAAAAATAAGTACAATGTATTTATTGTGTTCATGTTGTATTGCAAAACATTTTTGCTGCTATTGATGTGGGATAGGTTATGGTTAGGGACAGGTTTGGTGGTATGTTTAGGTTTAAGGTTGGGTTAAGGTGTAAGGGAAGGCTCAACAGGGTAATTTTAGATTTAATTACAACAATTAATTAAAGGCAGTTATTTTTTAAAATATAAAGTACAATGAAAAAACATGTACACAATACTGTATCAAATGATTCATTTAAAAGTTAGTACATAGTAGTTAAAGACACCTGATATAAAGTGGAACCACTTTAAGGTCTTTTTTGTGGCTTATTACGCTTTTTAACATCAAGCATGTCACGATTTCTCAATCATGCTTGTTTCTTCATTGCTCTAAAGTGTCAATATCTTAAAGCAGTGCTCCCCTACGCAGATATATACACACTAGCTCAAATGAGAGGACAAAATGTTTGACATGCACAGTGTGCTTACAGGGAGTGGAAGCAGAACACTGCACACAACGCAACACAGGAAATACGGCTCTTATTAAAACGCTGTCATTCTTAAAGTATTGGTACTAATACAATTCTTTATCATTTAGTACTGGAATATTGCTCAACAACACTATCTCAGCAGTGACTTTAGAGTACAGTGTGCATCTGAAAACAAGTACAATTTAAGAAATGTATTTGTGTCGGCGCCGATAGCCTCTTGGGCAGCACCAACATAGCGCCGTTGCGCTTTGGGCGACCCGAGTTTGAGTCCCGGCTCGCGGACCTTTCCCAATCAGTTCCCCCTCTCTCTCTCTCTCCCACTTCGCTTTCTGTCTGCTTACTGTCCTATAATAATAAAGGCAAAAACTAAATGTATCTGTCAACTTCCCACATGGGATATGCATCTCTATGCTCTCCAACTCTTCAATAAAACAAGGACCAATTTCACTTGAGGTAGAATATTCTTTTCCTTTTCTGAACTCTAAATGAGTTTTTGAGCTGTTGTATGTCCAGCAGGCTACTTCTGAGCCTTTTTCCTTCATTAGAGTTTTCCTTTAATCCTTAATTACAGAGAAAGGGCGACAGAGGAGGAGGATTGCGGACACACTCGCTGTGGCAGCGAGACCAGGTTAGATCCAGACGATCTGTTTTAATTGGATTATAACTGACAGTGAGACGATCAATGCAGGAATTATCACGGTTTCATCAAACCCTCCATTTCCCCACAAATCCAATTTGAGTCTGATGCCTCACATTTTGGCTACAATAACAAAGATTTATCGTGTGTAGCAAAGTCTAAAATTAACTTTTTTGCAAGCTGGGCACCAAACGGAGAAAGCATATGGAATGTTCCTCTCAGTGATACATAACGGCACATATTGTGATAAACGGGATCCTGACAAGCACAGGGCACATATTTGTCTACATTACCATAGCGTTCTCCTCATTGAGCCGCATGCATGCGACGTCTTTACACGGTAACTGCTGACCTCCTATACCAGCACTTATGCTAATACAATCATTAGTTTCACTGCTATCACACAGGTATAAGCGTGACAGTTTGAAGGAGAGTCCACATTAGAGTCTGGCAGAGGCTCAACAGGGGAACGAAGGAGCACTCATTGGCCAATACATCTCTATAAGCTGGGGAAATTGAAAACTCTACTACCACTGGGAGCGACGTTGGGTTATTTCCCGATGGAGCAGCCGCCCTCAGCTGGGCCGACGAGCAGAAAAACGCATATCTCCATTCGTACTGGGACTTATTACCATCTACAAGAGGTGAAATGGAAATTCACTTGAACAAAGACCTGGCGAGGCATTATAGGTGACACTCATTTCACCAACTACATATTACCCATGAGCACTGATGGATTCAGTCCGCCTGAAAATGTCAGGATTTCCAAAATTAGACTCATGGGTCACTTCAGTCATTTGGAGAAGATCCCAAATTTGATTAGGACTGGGCCTTTGTCATGCAGTCTGAGAAAGACTGTATATCAAACAATAAAAGAAGAGATTTATCCACACACTGAATTTAACTATAAAATTCACTGAATAAACACATTCATTCTACTGCACTCTAAAAAGTAATTCAGGGGACCTGTTACCACAACTTTAAAGTTAAAAATTCTAATTTACTTTATTAATTAAACCTTTTAAGTTGCAAACATTACTTTGTAGAGCTCTGTTGACAAAATAATGTTGATTATTACATCAACTTAATATCAGGTGTAATTTAAACTCAAATTTCTGTGTTAATTGGCTTTTTAAAAAAATTAGGTTGTAGTAACTTGATGAAATTGTCTTGATAACTTTAGAAATTAGGCAGTGGACTTCTAGTTCCCAGCATGCTTTGCATAGGACTGGATAAGGAGAATAAATGTTGAAATTAAGTGTTAATGTATGTGTTTTTAGTGAAGGGAAAGACCTGTTAGTGTTTAATGCTGTTATGTTTGACATTTAAAAGAGTTGAAGTTGTAATGTTGAAGTTTTTGTGGTTACCATTGTGCTGAAGAGTAGATACATGAAGGTAAACACATTGACTCTATAAGCAATGACTGCGCTAATGCCAGTGACAAGTAATATCTTACTTTTTTTTATTAAATATACATGTTAAATAAGTTATGTTAGCATGTGCTACGATAGCTGTTGATTTGAACTGAAATAGATAAGATTAATTGGTTCCAGGGCTACAACTCTGGTAGTTGGAGTGACTTAATTTCTTTGAGTAATCAACTTAAAAATTCTACAAATTATTAAGTTCCTCTAACTCAATGTAGCTTGTTGGTTGAACGTAAATTCGCTCAAAGTTGTCATAACTCAAAAAATTGAAATTGATGCAAACTGTTGAGCAAACACATTATTATTTTAGAGTTTGGATTCTACTTTTAAGGGACAGTTCTCCCAAAAAATGAATATCATCTCTCATCATTTACTCACCTTCATGTTATTTCAAACCTGTATGACTTTCTTTCAAAACAGACGAGACATTTAGCAGAATGTCTGTCCTGCTCTCGTTCATACAACAAGAGTGAATGGGGACCAAGAGCCGTCAAGCTACAAAAAAGACCAAAAAAGTACCATAAAAGCATAATAAAACTGTATATATACACAAGTAAGTATAAACTTTGCCAATATACTTGATTCATTTGTTTCCATTTGTTTTAATTTATCCTAAGAACTTTTAGAAGAAACATCTGAGACAAAGTATGAGTTTATAGTATAAATTGAATGATGGATATGTCAAATAATTTGGTCTTGAATGAGAAATTGAGTTCACACTGACTGAAACCTGATCTTTGATTGGAAAGTTTTAGTTTGAGACATTTGATGAGATCTCTTCTGAAACGTGAGATTACTGAAAAATCCTGAAAAAGCCTGATATTAATAATAAATACTTTTTGCTCTCCATTTCATCTCATTGCTGTCTAGGACAAACAACGGAGTAATTATAGAGATCTCATTCGAGATATTGCTTTCACCAGTGGTTTAAAACTGAATAAAACCTTCTTTGGATGGACAACAAGCACATCTCCTTGTACAAAATCTTCCTGGAAAGCATGTTTGTGATTTTAAACAAGAGGCTACAGTTTTTTGGTGTGGCTATCTGAAGGAGGCAGGGCTCCAAACCACAAAATCAATATTTTTAGCAGTCCTTAAAGATCTAATTATGTTTAATTCTATTTCTGTGAGATTTCAGGCATCATTTAGAGCTGGAACAGGCTGTAAGTACAGTGTCAGGAACAGTTCCTCCAGAAATGCAGGATGTTAAACCACCTGTTTGTGTCTTCAGCTGTTCGGGACTAAACTGATCACACCACCCACACATCCATCTATCTCCATGGTGATGAGACCCATTGGTCCCAGGTGGGGTTGATGATGAACATTGTTGCGGCTGATCTGAAGAGGATATTCAGACGTAGTTCTCTGGTACACACAACCTCTATTTTAAAAACTCATTTTCTCTCTATCATACGATCAACATTAAACCAACATTGAACCAGTTTACATTCTAAACACACATTCCTGGTCTTACTTTGAATGATTTATCAATGCATGTTGCAAGGGCGTAGAATTTAGTAGAGATGCTAGGGAAATGTCCCTACCAATATCCATCGACTACTGAATTGTCCCGAGCCAAAATTTAATCAAACAATGAAAATATATGCTGTTAGATGTTATATTAGTGCTATATTATATTATATATTATATTAGTGTATAGGGCAGTATACCGGTTCATATGGTATACCGGTTTCAATTTCGAGACCGATATGTATTTTTCAAAAACCGTCATACCGGTGCGTAGCTGAAACAGCTGCTGTATCTATTCAATGGCCATGAAGCGCAATGTAGAGCGTATAGAGAGCGGACTTATATTAACTGCATACCCTTCTTACACTGATGGAAACAACTTTATTACACAACAATAAATAACTCACAAAACTAACTCTCTTTAATACTGCAAATACCATGTAGAGCCATGAGATTTCCACGATGCAGAAAACATGGATGAAATAACGGAATCCAGTCACAAACAGAACTTACTGTATAAAGCTGAACGGCACAGAATTTGGCAATTTTTGGATGAATAAATCAAAAGTCGGGCTGTACACTGAATCAGATATCGATACGGAATAGTGTCTGTGAATATTAAAGCTAAAAAATGCTGCTGTTGAAATCTGAAGTCTGTATGAATGAGCGCCGCATTTTCGTCTACTATTACACATACTGAAACACGTGACGCTCGCAATGATTTCAGTGTCTGCTGTCTCACTCACTATACATGAACTTCATCTGCAGAGCTGCTCTTAGAGTCACTTTATGAACATTTCATCGTTTAATTTGATAAAACTATCGACATTTGTCTTATCATATACACAGGAAGTCAAAGGTCTTCACAACCCTGTCAAAATAAAAGTTCGGCAAACTTATAGTATATTGTACAATAGAGTGTACTTCGATTAATAGAGATAATAATAACTATAATAATAATAACAATTAAAACACAAACTCAAAGGTCTTCATTGAAATGACAAATTGCACAGTAAAATTGTAGCCTACTTATTAATATTATTAATTTAATTAAATAATTAAATTAATTTGATTACATTTTAAACTAAATTGTTAGCATTATGATCTGATTTGATTATATTTTTTTAATACATTTTTGTTTGTCCTTACAATGTTTATATAATATATTCCCTGTACTCCTGACAGTAAAATATGGCAAAATAAAGGTCCAGTAAAAAAAAAAATGTGACATACCGTGAAACCGCCAGAATCTTTAAAAAAATCGTGATACAGATTTTTGGTCAAACCGCCCAGCACTATGTTATATGTTATGTTATGTTATGTTATGTTATGTTATGTTATGTTATGTGTCCCCACAAATATCAAAATCAAACCTAGACTCTAAAAAATGATGGGTTAAAAATAACCCAAGTTGGGATAAATATGGACAAACCCAGTGACTGGGTTGTTTTAACCCAGCAGTTGGGTTAAATGTTTGACCTAACCTGCTGGGTAGTTTTATTTAACTCAATTATTGTTTAAAATTAATAAATGAACATTTATTAATGTTTAATGAATAATAATTAAATAATAAACATTTATTAAATTGCTTATTAATAAATGCTCACCTTTTGATTATTACTGTTGCCTCTAGTAATTATGTTTCTGATTTTTAATTTTTAATTTTGGGTTCATTTTAATCCAGCCATACAGTAATTTTTAATCATTATTTGAGTTAAATAAACCTACTCAGCAGGTTGGGTCAAACATTTAACCCAACCGCTGGGTTTGTTCATATTTAACCCATCTTGGGTTGTTTTTAACCCAGCATTTTTAGTGTACGCTCTCAAGAAAACAATGTATTTAACACTGTATTTAAATCAAGTATTTTAGTAAATGTAGTTCATTTACTTTTGTAAATAATCTGCAAAAAGCATCCAATTGAATCCCTATATTTAATGGTATATATATATAAAAAAATAAATACATATTAATTATATGAAGGCTTGTAAGTATGATTAAAAGAACGCCTTTTTTACAGAATATTTCATTAAATTTAGAAAAATATTTAAAGCAGAAATTGTGAATTATCCATCTAAAATGACTGCAGAATGGATGTAAAGGAAATCTATCAGCAAAGTGCGCACAGTTTTATCAGCCAATACTGATAAACTTCAAAAATAATCCAGTTTATAAGCCTGGCAAATAAAATATATAATATAACAAGCATACACATGCACTTCTTTAACACATTTTAACACACACACAACCACAAAATCAGATTTGTCGCTGCAAAAGCCCACTGTAATAAATTAATAAATCCAAAACTTGCATAGTGTGAATTATCATTCACTGTAATCTACAATCATGGTTCTGTGCTCAGTGACAGCAGACTCCCCCACCTTCCTCTACAGAGCATCCTGGGAACCGAATGTATGTTTAGTATGGGCAGAAATGAGCTCATAAAATGTGCAGTCATTGTCTAATAGCTTCACTCCCAGACAAACAACCAGAGACAAACAACAGACATCAGGCAGGCTGATGAACTACCCACACTACTCAGATTTCCTGCAGGCCATCCACTGTTTATGGACAGAACATCAAAACAGGCTTAGAATAAAGATCACATGACTTGAGGGACTTTGGATCATCATGGCTACGACAACATTTGTGATTAACTCGCATTCCATCTGAATAAACGCAAGACTGCATTTATTTTTCAAGTAAAATGATATTTTTTTCAGGACGTTCATTACTTTGAAGGCAGTCGGAAAAATATGATTTTGCCCCCCACACACATTTTCTAATAGTTTCTGCACCCCTGCTGACAAAAGCAGATAATTAGAAGATTTTATGACAGAAATGCTCTATATTGTCAGTGTGGTGTGACTAAATGACATTTCTGTGAGGGTTTTGAAAGCTGTTTTGCACACCAAAGTCAAATTGTATTTTATAATGAGAGTGCATCACAGGTTGAATACAAGAAAAAGCTCCTATTCAGGCTATAACAGGATATCAAAGCACATGACACAATCCCAAAGCCTTCATTTAAAACAATAGTCTTTGGAGAACAAAGAATATGACTTCTAGGGGTAATTAAGTCAAGACTTTAAGTGATTTGAGTATTTGAATGTCATAAAATGCCCTAAATTAAATGCACTAAATGAAAGGCGTTATCCTTTTGAGGATGAATTTTATTTCTCATAAAGATCTTGCCATTGGCAGAAACCTTTGAATTCTAAAACTGTACTGAAAACTTCTTCCTCAATCCAAAAAAGACCATTACTGAAACTAAACTGCAAAAACAACTTGAACTGTCCAAACTTCCCGATGGTGGACAGATGAAAATAACACATTACACCCACGTTTACACATCAACGATGCCTAATCGCCAGCTTAGCCCACCTTGTCACAAGGAAGTAAATGAGGAAGTAGGATGGGTGATAGAGCTCAGAACTTTTCCCACCTCATACTTGAAAATGACCATTAGATGTAATTTCCAAGATGGCAGCAACAAAAATGATTCCATTGGTTATTTTCAAATGGAAGTAGGAGAAAGTCTGAAACTCAGCATGACTGGAACACTTTGACGTTGGAAATGGGACTTTACAACTTGAGTTTACTCACCACTGCGCTGACTAGGGCTGCCCCCGAACAAAGATTATTCTAGTCGACTAGTAGTCATCCATTTAAGCCATCAGTCGACTAGTTGCACATTTATGATGTTAATTTAATATACTTAATAAACTTACTTAATATACTTATATAATATTTACTTAAATATATATGGGGTGTTGGCTTCAGAAAATGGTTTTCATGGTTTCATTTCTGAGAAAGAATATTAAACAGTATTTAACAATGCAAACATTGTTCTACAGAGAAATACTAGGTAGGGAATAATTGATGACGGGCCATTGAATTATTAGAAAATAATGTACACCCGAGGTGGTAATGCAGCCACGACACGAAGCGGCGATGCATTATTTTCTAATTCTTCAATGGCCCGGAGACAATTATTACGCTTATACTACGGTTACCACACCTCAAGACACTGTTCAGATGTTGTATTTCAAGACATTTGTCAGGTTTTTGTCCTTAAAACACTCGTGTGTGGGACAAATTTCTTATGCATCTCATCCCAAGCCTCCGTTGCTAATTCCAAAACGTCATTTTTGAGCTAGTAACAGAGGCTTGAGCCATTGATAGCAAACTAATACAGTTATTAATGCAGTTATGGGGGGGGGGGGTCGCATTCTTTCTTTTTTTTTGCTGTCAGCCACTCCGCAGTCCGAAGTCTTTTTTACTACTGGTGATTCACCAGCTGTCAATGATGATGATTACGTTCTTGATTACAATCCACCATCAAAATGACAAGATTAATTATTACAGCTCTGTAAAAGAGTCTTCATATGATTTGCCTCCTGCAGCATCTGGGACTCCTTCTTTATGTATACAGACGTGATGTAATGACGCAAAGGCAAACTCGTATTTCCCGTGGAAACCTACCAGTACCACTCAAATTAAAAAAACATTGTTACAAGCTTACCGTTGTGAATCGGGCTAAGGTAAGGAGATAGTTTTGAACACTGGCTGGTTATGTACTTGCTCAATAATTGATTTTGGATCATTTTTAACCAAAAAAAGTTATGGACTGCAGCTTTAACAAACAATAAGATGTGGAGGAATTTCTCCAAACGTTGTGAAAAAAAATTAATAATAATAATAATAATAATAATAATAAAAAGAATTATGCTTTTAAGCTATAT
The DNA here is from genome assembly GCA_039654765.1 of Mylopharyngodon piceus. Lineage (NCBI taxonomy): Eukaryota > Metazoa > Chordata > Actinopteri > Cypriniformes > Xenocyprididae > Mylopharyngodon > Mylopharyngodon piceus. The sequence goes on along the minus strand of CM077444.1, from coordinate 4,269,190 downwards.
ATGTATACACATAAGCCCAGGTTATATGCATTGTTTTACAATAAGACTGCTAAAACTTTCACCTGTTTCACAAAAGAGAGATGAAAATAGAAAATAAACAGTATAAGTGTGAAAAAAGGCACTTTTTTATCATATATCTCTCCTGTTCCTCAGCACAAACAGAGGAAATGAGGAATCTACAGCAGACGAAAGTGTGGCTACCACACTAAAGTTAATTAATTTTTCATTTACTATTGTTATATGATCCTACTTCATTAAACAAATTTTTAAGAACCCTCTTATAGTTTGTTATGAAGTGTGTATGTGTGTATATATATATATATATATATATATATATATATATAAATTTTTTCACTGAAAATGGGAATTATTTCACACTTGAGCGCAACCCGCTGTGTGTTCCTCATTTTTTTTTAACTTTTCTATTAAAGATGAGAATTCAACTTTAATAGCACTTCCATTTGTACAAAATTGCCTCGTTTCAACTGTTTGTGCCTGTTGACTACAAAACAGCTGGACAGACTTCCTCATGTCTCCGCATTGAGACTGGAAACATCATCAAAATCATGTTTCAGATCATAATGAAAACAGATATGATTTTCCGGAATAGAACACTAAAACTACAACAGCAAATAAACATGAAATTCTCTCATTAACATGTTCAAATTTCATATGATCAAAAGCTCGGGGTATTTAGACAACATTAGGGACATTCAGAGACATTTACAACCACAAAAATAACTATGAATTGTTGTTATCCAACATGCAACATGATGCATCACGATTTTTGTCTTTATTAATACTACTGAGTTTAAGCAATTTGAATTTGATTGTTTACTAAATGCAAAACATCTAATTCAGCTAATAAATTCACATCAGAGCAACTATTCTTGTTCCTCCAAAAATCAAATTGTTTTGAAGCAAAAAGGAACATTAAGATTTTTTTTAAATCATGCATTAAATAGTTAATATACATGAACTCTGCAAGCTGCATGTGTGCAAAAAAGAGAAAATTTTGCAAAGCAAAAACATATGCAACAGTTTAATATAGATGTGCATGGACCTCAATTCAACAAACATCAAGTTAAAATATCACCACACAACAAATAACCCTCAGTAATGACAAAAACCACAACAGCATCATAAGTCTGCAAACTGCAAAAAAAAATCCTATTACAGAAACCACATCATTTATTCATGCTGCAATGCATGCTGGGAGCTCAAAACTCTTCAGATCAGCAGCACTGCCTGATATGAAACTGTTTGTTTAGACAGCTCTCAGTTAGTTGGGTCAATTTTTGAGGAATATTTTCATTCCAACATAGTAAAAAGTATAATTCACATCTCTAAGCATCTGTGATTCAAAACGCAGTGTAAACAAACAGCAGCAGGTATTGGTTTCATAACTCATTATCAATTACGTTCTGGTTTGGACAGAAATATCCATTCAGCAGACACGAAACTATCTATTTACAACGGAAAGAAATGTAAAGTCAATCTACTTTCTGCTTGTGTGCCTGAAAATCTTATTTCTTTACTTTCACTCCAGGTGTTCTTTCTGATGACACCAGATAAGCAGATTTGTCTTATATTCACTATGTGATACATTTAGTAGATGAATTCAAGAAACCAACAAATATCAGCCTGACCCTCTTTTGGTCCCCAATTTTTGTGTCTTTGCATCTCTGATATGGTGCTGGCTTCACCCTGCTGCCACTGACTTTAAGACCTGTCCCCCGCCCCTAAATTCATCCTTCGGTGAGCAATGAGCTGGATTTATTTCTTGCCGGCACCCTCATCACGCCACGAGACGCGTGCCTTATCTCTCCCACACCTGTCCACCACACATCAGGACCCAAAGCTTTGCACCTTGAACAATTACACCCTGTTGTCAAAAGCTAAATCCCAGAGCCAACAAGATCAGCTTATTTCCCCCCACTCTCTAATTAATTTCATCCTACCAGTCAGAAATCCCTCCATCTGGAAAGATTTGGGCGCAGGTGTGTGTTTCTGTGCGCGCTAGGATGAAGACCAGCGTCCAGTGTCTTTAGTTCATTCCCAAAGCTGTTTCAAAGAGTGGCATTCTTCCCTACAGGGGAATGTGTGTGTGTGTGTGTGTGTGTGTGTGTTAGAATGAGATAAAGCACCAGATACAGTGGGGTTCAAAAGTCCACACTGGCAATCTGGGACTTAAAGTCTGGTTTAAGAATCTGACCAAGAAAAAAAATTGGATTTTGAAGAATTTAAAGTGCCTCTATTATGCTTTTTCAGATATTACCTTTCATGTAGTGTGTAATATAGCTGTTTGTGAATATAAAAAGTCTGCAAAGTTTCAAAGACCTCACTCTAAAAAATAACTGTAAAAAAAGAAACAGATTCACACAGTAAAATACCGTTTTCCATTGAAACAGTAATATACAGTAAAAACAATGCATTCTGGGTAATATTATTTGTCGTTTTCGAGAAAGTAACCTATAGGCCTCTTTTCTTAAAATGACAAATATTACACAGAATGCATTGTTTTTATGGTATATTACTGTTTCAGTGGAAAACGGTATTATACTATGTAAATTTGTTTCGTTTTTTTACAGTTATTTTTTAGAGTAAATGGAATTATTGTCTCCCCAAAAAAGAGAACCAATTCTGAACTGCCTGAAACGAGTCATCAGTAATTCCAGTCTTACTTCCTGTGTGAACCTACATAGGTTTGTAATTTGCATAATGCCAGCCTATGGTCTTCATTGGCTGCCCACAAACAAAGACACGCACACTTTGATCCCCCTCAAACACTGTAGTTGTAGCTGAGGCCTGGAAGAGTTTGGTTTGTGTTGTCGACATGTCGAGAAGACGCTGTTTTCTGCACTGCGAAAACAAATCCACTTCGCATGTGCTTCCAAAGGATGAGGACTCGGGCTCGAATTGATACATTATAATTGATGCCATCGTTATTGTTCGTAAAACTGTGTATTAACCATAGACTGTAAAAAAAGATGGACGATTCCAATTTGTTCCAATTTGGCGCTGACATCTTGCGCTGATTCGGGACCTGAGTCTGCGCAGTAGTGAACTCGGGACCCAAGTCTGCGCAGTAGTGAGCGAGAAGTGGAGGTGCGGTATCAAGGCTCCGCCCACACTCCCACAGAATCGGTTAGTAGTTTACGGCAGAACAACTCATTGGGCCCTATCATACACCCGGCGCAATGCGACATCAGGCACGACACAAGTGTTTTTTGCTAGTTTCAGCCTGACGCAGTTATTATTTTCACGTCCAGTGCCCATGTTGTTTAAATAGCGAACGCACTCGCACCCATCTGTTCGCGTGCTGGTCTGAAAACGAGGTGTGTTCAGGCGCATTGTTGGCGCGTTGCTATTTTGAGGCAACTGAAAACGACTGAAGTATTTTTTTTTTATTTAAAGGGCGCGTTAGTAATATGCACCTATAGGCAGATGCACAACGCATGTACACTCTGCTTGTTACACACACAGGAATGCGCAGCAGCACACAAACATGCCAAATATTAAAAATAAAAGAATGACAATGTAAAAGATTATTATTGTGTAATTAAAGATAAAAATGCCTACATGTCATAATGGATAGTCAATGCATGTATCAGAATTACCTATTTGCAGTAATGACGAATGAAATTGGCTAATTATTTGACCAATCGTGGCAATACACACATGTATCAGGTTGAGTCTCTCTATATTCCGCCATGTAAATAGCAATCCACCATGATGCAAGTGCACATGGCTTTTAAAGGGAATGAGAGATGAGACTGTGCACGCCCAAAACACACCCAATACTCATTAAGAGACTAGGGACGATTGTCACCTTATGCCTTTTGGCACCTGGCGCGCCGACCATTTTTTCCGTCGTTAAAGGGTTAGTTCACCCAAAAATGAAAATAATGTAATTTATTACTCACCCTCATGTCGTTCTACACCCGTAAGACCTTCGTTCATCTTTGGAACACAAATTAAGATATTGTTGATGAAATCCGATAGCTCAGTGAGGCCTCTATTGAGAGCGAAAACAATTAAAACTCTCAAGATCCATAAAGGTACTAAAAACATATTTGAAACAGTTAATGTGAGTACAGTGGTTCAATCTTAATATTATAAAGTGATGAGAATACTTTTGTGCACCAAAAAAACAAAATAACGACTTTTCAACAATATCTAGTGATGGCCAATTTTAAAACACTGCTTTATGAAGCTTCTGAGCTTTATGAATCTTTTGTTTTGAATCAGTGATTCGGATCTCCTATCAAACGGCTAAACTGCTGAAATCACGTGACTTTGACGCTCCGATCCACTGATTCGATTTGTAAAGTATATCTGGCTTGTGTTGCGTCATAAAATAAATAAAGAGAAAATCAATGAAATGGCACATTTATGTTAAGAACATTATGTTGTGGAAATGTGGTTATTTTTAGCACATAAAATTGTGGGAGTTTCACCCCTTATCTAAAGAATCAGTGAGATATGTCTAATTGGCTCGAGCTTCTATTTTCTTAGACCAGCCGGTTTAAAAAAAACTGACATCTTTAAGTGGCTGCCAATAAAGTGAGCATAAAACTTCAAAAGGTTGCCATTACATTTTATGGGTGAATTACTGAAATGAAAAGAGACAAAAGCTTAAATCAGACATTTTATTCTATGGCCTCATAAAGCTCCAGCATTAAACTGCTTCCTATTCAGAGGTCTTTTCTAAGCAGAATTAATTCTACTCTCATGTTCCCAATGACTGACAGGTTATCAGCTTAACAGACAATTCATTTTACTTGTTAAAACTACTCTTTTCCCCATTTCACTATATAATCATAACCGTTGCTTTTTCATTATAAGTATAACTTTCTCATTTGGCTTGTGACCATAATAAAAAAACGACACATGGGTGACAGTAATTGCCGTACATAGAGTAATAACAAACTGCTCAGGAACGCATCAATGCAGCACCTCTAACAACACAAACAGATCTGACTCCTAAAAAAAAGTTGCATTTCTAATATAATTAAAGTTCTCATACAGACGGTGAGCAGAGATAGCAATAACCAAAATTCCAGAATAATTACTGGCAAACATATGCTTACAAGGCATAAGAGAATACTTGGGCGACACTTTTGAGTCATTAAATTGGCTTTTCAACTGACTGATTTTAGTTTATAAAATTCAAACACAAAGCTTTCTGCATTCTGCTTTTTAATTGACGGTTGTATTTGACATATCTAAAGGCTATTATTGTGTTTCATCGGGTGCACTGACACATACAATTTTTAACATGAACCCCAGTATTATAACTTTAACAACCTTCCAGCCAAAACTGGTTTTAAAACTGGTTCGTTTGAATGATTCGTTCAAACTGGTTTTAAAATCACTTTCTTTGGGGAGTAAAACTGTGATGTATGTGACATATTGGAAACAAACTGTTATAAATAGCTGTTTTTATCTAAATATTCATTTCTCTACTAAAAAGAGGTGTTCAAAATGCAGGTAACACTTTTGCGCAATGACTCAAACTCAAACAAATCAGCTGTTAGCAACCCTAAAGAGACTTGCAACCCACCAGAATCACTGCTTTACATCTTTCACATCAATCAGGGCACCAGGATTGATAAACTGGCTTGTGTGGAACTTGCTTTGCAGTCTTTAAATCAAGCTACAAGCAAAAGTTTCCTCCAAGAACAGGGGGAAAGATCTATCACGTCCTAATAAATATGAAGGAATGGCACTGCCTGATTTTTCCAGCTCAGAACAAACAGTATCCTCTTTAAAATAATAAAAATCTGAGGTGTTGAATGATAACAGATTGTACTGATAGCAGCAGGCTTATGGGGCGTGTATTCCAAGCTCACGCTCTGATTTTCTGAAGCATCCGTTCATTCTTGCAGGAACTGTTTTTAACAAATCACTATGACAGGGAGCCTCCTGACTACCAATTGAAACATGATGAATTCAGTATGCCGGTCCTTGATATTGCTCAGCGCCTGTGACTGAGCGACTGGATGAACAATCTCAACAGTTACACTTGCAAGTCAATGTTTTTGTCCTCTTAAATGAATAATTCCAGGCCTATATCAACATAGAAAAACAGTGATGCACAGATACAGTAATGCCAGAGTCAAGGCTTGTACAGTGGGGGATGAACGCAAGAATGTTCCAGAGAATAATTGAAATTCTGCATTTACACAATTATTAATTCATATTTATGAACAATTCATCAGTGCAAATGTTTTTCTTCATAATCTTTCATAAGAATTTAATAACTTGCTCTAGTTTTAAATTATATCACATAGGCTCCATGGGATATTGAATGTCAACTAACAGCTAAATAGCTATTTAGGAATTGTTTTAGGCTCCATTCTAGTATGTAACATCATCTTTTTATAATCCAAGCAATTCCTAATGGGTAAAATCCCTCTTTTCTCACTAAATATTCTGTTAGACTTGGAAAGAAGTCATATTACAGAAATAAAATGGTTTGCAAACAGCAATTCACATTGATTTTAACTATTTTTGAGCAGTATGACAGTAGCTTAAAGGATTAGTTCACTTTCAGATAAAAATTACCCCAAGCTTTACTCACCCTTAAGCCATCCTAGGTGTATATTTCTTCTTTCTGATGAACGCAATTGGAGATATATTAATAAATATCCTGACGCATCCGAGCTTTATAATGGCAGTGAGCAATACCAACGAGTATAAAGCTGAAGAAAGTGCTTCCATCCATCATAAATGTACTTCACACGGCTCCGGGGGGTTCTGAAGTGAAGCGATGCGTTTGTGTAAAAACAATATCCATATTTAACAAGTTATGAAGTAAAATATCTAGCTTACACCAGACCGCCTTCCATATTCAACTTACGAAGAAAGTGTAAAACTCTTGCAGTTCAAAAAGCTTAGGCTACATCCTCCGCCTTCCCTATTCAACTTATGGAAAAAGCTTAACTGACGCAACGGCAGTTTACACTTTCTTCGTAAGTTGAATTCTAGTGGAAGCTAGATATTTTATTTCATAACTTGTTAAATATGTTTTTTTTTTTACACAAATGCATCGCTTCGCTTTAGAAGGACTTTATTATTTTCATTTGAAAGTGAACTAATCCTTTAATAACTGTCCAGTAACCATTTACAGTGTGAATTGTCAAAACTTTGATATTTCTATAGTTTTAGTAATACTGTACAGTACTATACACTCAGTTTTATAATCGAATAAACTGAGGTAATAATTAAACGTGTTCACCAAAAACACCCACACTGTCTTTCATATGAAGCATTTAAAGAAGTCCGATTCATTTGGTCAATTGATTTATTCAGAAGGTTTATGTAAAAGAATCAGTTCAAAAAGTATGTTTCTAATTTTGTTATTGGAGTGTAAATTGAAACGTAAATTGATTGTTCACATGTTGTAATGTAAACATGCTCAATAACAAGCTGCCATGCAGCTTATATTTTTATTAAAACTGTATTGTGCACACAGCTTTACAATCAAGTAAACTGAGGGGCTGTTTCACAACACCATTTTCAACTAAAAATAGAAAACTTTTTTTGCATTTTGGCCTTTCATTTACACGTCAAATGGTGTTTTGAGGGCCTGACAACACAAAGTTTTGAAAACGGGTATCCAAAGTACAAGTTTTTTTAAAAAGGATACCGTTATCGTCAAATTTGTGAAAACGGTGACGTCATGTGTATGTGTTCAGTCTATAAGCGTGTAATGCTTCTTTACAAAGTGACATCGCCACCTACTGGCCTGGCATGTATAATACAGCGTTTTTAGTCGTTTTCGCGGATCCGTGTGAACGGGGGTCATTTTGACAACGTTGTCGCCTATACGTAAAAAAAACACAAAGGAAAAATGTTTCCGTTTTTAGTACATCGTTGTCATGTAAACGTACCCTGAGGTAATAAACAAACATGTTCACCAAAAATGTTCATGCACTCTTTCATATGAAGCATTTAGGAAGTCTGATTCATTCAGTGAATTGATTCATTCAAAAGGTTTATGTAAAAGAATCAGTTCAAAACGTAAGTTTAATTTTGTTGGTTATCGGTGTAAATTGATTGTTCAAATGTTCTATAAATGTTCAAAAAGATTTATAGAACATTTTCAAATGTTCAAATATACTATAAAAACTAAAATACTGGTCTAAATGCAAAAAAAACCCATTTATTGTTGTATATTTTAAAAAGATATTGCGATTTTAAACAGCTTTAATGTAGTTAGCTATTTTTATTAGTAGCTTGTAGTGTAACTAACTACTTCATCAGTAGGGTAGCTTGACTGTAGTTAAACTATTTAAGTCACCATGAAATATAAATTGACAATTCTTGTTTTTTATGGAATATTACAGTATTTATTATAAATGATTTCTCTGTGCACATTATTTTTTTAAAAATTACCTTTCCCTCCCTCGTGCAGCAACATCTCTTCTCTGATGACGTTTACTGCATGAGGGCGGGACAACCTGTCACTCACATGAGATCGACCAATAGCAAACCACAACCATCCAATCAATTCCCCATGTACAAAATCAAGTCCAGCCCTACATTTTTTCTTGTTCAAGATGCCATTTCACTCGGATATACGTCACAATAGAGAAGAAAAGTCTACCACAACCTCTGTTTCATGCCAACTTCAAGTAGCTTGTAGCTTAGCAAGTTACCGTTGCAAGTTCAAAGCTTCCCCAGAACTGCAAATAAGCAACAAATAAATAAATAAAAAAACAGATATGGTTGCAAGTCCTTAAATTGTGCCCTTGTGTAATGAAAAAATAAATCTGTCCGGTCTGCTTGGTAATTTCAGAGCACCTGGGAAACAACTTGCCCCTGTTACTATAATCAATACTGCCTATAAGGAAAAATAACAGCAAGGAAAGCAATCCCAAAACGTCATTATGCCCTGTAATGCTGTTAAATTCTCATAAGTCTGAAGTAGTGTTATATGTATGAACACAGGTTTTATGAGGCTGGTCCACTGTGATATAAAAGTCTAAAATCTTTTCCCCTACGGACATGTCTGAGTGGCGTCTGTGCCCAGATCAGGATCTTTCATGAAACATTTAAAAATAACACAGAATACTCCCTTCCCGCCTGAGAAATGGGATTTCACACCTTAAATAGGATTTAACACTTTCAGATATAAATGTTATTTGAGTCACTCTCTCCTACCTGAGAAACACTACAGGGTCAGAAAATTCAGACATGAATCAAATACGCTTTCAAATGTCCTTTCATCATCCTGCTGAGGTTCATGTGGATTTCCTCCCATCAGCTGCCGGTAACACGTGAAGAATCAGCACGGCGCCCGTGTTCGCTAGGGAGATGACGACATGCGCGGGAGGTTTGGAGGTTTGCCGTCAGTCAGGCTAATAAACAGCGAAAAACACCCAGCGGTACTGCGAGTTAATTAATAACGTGGTCTGTCTGTTCTGGTTTGAAATGAACTGTGTTGCCTCACAGTTCCCGGGATTAGCTGTGGATAACGGTTCTTTTGATCAGGTTCTTCTGTGTTTAATAATGCATGTCTTAGCCTTATGCCCTAACCGCTGCATTAGACTCCGATGTTCAAGGTAAGATCACCCTCATCTGAAACTCTCACTGGCCTCACGCTTTTCATGAGATCAGAATTTTCACTTTTTAATGTAAGGGTGATCTAGAGTTTTAAATCTAGCCGGTTAATCTATAATGCAGAGCTTCATTACGTAATTCTCTTTCAATACATGACATAAAATTGTATTGCATCGAATTGTCTGATTGGCTGAGAGCCATCCGATATTCTAGTGATAACAGCACTCCTACCTTTTCACCGTTTGTATCACTCCGCTTGAAGCGACTGTCATGGCGGCCGAGCAAATCTGCCATATATTTTTACAAATACTACACTTGTTGTACCACGAAATGTAGTTTTAAGAGTTTTTGGGTGAGAATGAAGTTGTTTAGACCTGAAATATGTGACTCGTATTTAATCATAGCACCTATTTTACAGTTTGTTTAGACGTTTTATGCGATGTGAGCTCCAGGCCGTCAGCGGCCGTTCAGTGCTCGTGTACCCGCTGAGAACAGCTTCATCTCGGCCAGTGGTTTAGGGATTTGCAGTTGGCTCTTACAGTGGTTAAACATTAGATATAATTCATTTTGGGTACATAAAATGGGCAATATTTGGTCTTATTAATTTATTACTTATTCCTGAGCAAATCGAATTGGGCTATGTTAAATTTAATAATTTAATATTAAGGCTAAATTTAGCTTACATCCTGTAGAGCACTGCTTTTGTATGTTTGACTGAATTGTACAATTGTGTTTATTCGTTTTTGTTGTTTATAATGGCTATTGTTGTTAATTTAAATATTGTTGTTCAATAAATATTATTTTATATAAATAATATGTTGTATTTGGTATATATACTACTGTTCAAAAGTTTGTGGTGAGCTTTATTTGTAAGAAATTAATAATTCTGTAAGGATGATTATCCGATCAAAAGTGACAGTAAACATTTATAATGTTACAAAAAAAATTCTATTTTAAATTAATGCTGTTCTTTTGAATTTTCTATTCATTAAAGAATCATGAAAAACAATATATAACTGTTTCCACAAAAAAAATGTTTCTCAAAGTTTCTTGAGCAGCAAATCAGAATATTATAATGATTTCTGTAGTATCATGTGACACTGAAGACTGGAGTAATGATGCTGAAAATTCAGGTTTGACACAACAGGAATACATTTTAAAATATATTTAAATAGAAAACACATTTTAAATTGCAATAATATTTCATAATATTACTATTTTACTGTATTTTTTATCAAATAAATGCAGCCCTGATGCTCAGAAGAGTTTTTAGGTAAATCATAAATCAACTAAGCTGTTTATTTACAAAAAAACACATTCAAATAATAAGCTCAAAACACACTAAAAACAGTATCCTTTATGCACATGTAATTTTGCCCATTGCTTGGTTTCTATTCTTGTGGCATCACACTTAGTAGCTTCGCCCACAATGAAATATCAATGGCCCAAAATCCTTCTGCACATAGCTGTATATTTAACATCAAAAACGTTCTGATTGGCTGTGGTTGTGTCTGATCATGCACCTGGTAAGGACAGAGAAATTACTTGCAGCTTTAATCTTATCGCATCACGTCTGGTTAGGACATAGAGTAATGGTAACCGAAACACTAGCACCATGTTCATCCAGAGGGAATTCCCAGCAATTCATGTATTGCAAACTGCTTTGGATAAAAAGTGTCCGCTAAATGACAAATCGTGAATTGCCTTGTACTTGTATCTGTCTGCATTGCTCTGATTATAGGTCTTATACTGCAGGCCAGACACTATTATCCTCAAGTGTACTGTGAACATAAACAATCCATATTCAACACCACACCCAACACAAACCCATCAAAGGCTGACTGAAGATGGGGAGTGTTCTTCATTGAGTGCAAAAATCCACATAGGACAAGAGTATCTGTGACAATCAACAGACCTAAAAAGAGTCATTTCAAGAGGATGAATTGAGAGTCATATAGCTTCTCATCATGGTGAAGATGCCCAAATGATCCCATTATTAATGTGTCAACATTGATGTATCTGCAAGTGAAACCAGATCAACCAAGCTAGAGAATCTGTTACCTAAATACACCGATCAGGCATAACATTATGACCACTGACAGGTGAAGTGAACAACACTGATTATCTCTTCATCACGGCACCTGTTAGTGGATGAGATATATTAGGCAGCAAATGAACATTTCATCCTCAAAGTTGATGTGAAGCAGGAAAAATAGGCAAGCGTAAGGATTTAAGCGAGTTTGACAAGGGCTAAATTGTGATGGCTAGACGACTGGGTCAGAGCATCTCCAAAACTGCAGCTCTTGTGGGGTGTTCCCGGTCTGCAGTGGTCAGTATCTATCAAAAGTAGTCCAAGGAATGAACAGTGGTGAACCGGCAACAGGGTCATAGGCTCATTGATGCATGTGGGGAGCGAAGGCTGGCCGTGTGGTCCGATCCAACAGACGAGCTACTGTTGCTCAAATTGCTCAAGAAGTTAATGCTGGCTCTGATAGAAAGGTGTCAGAATACATAGTTGCGTATGGGGCTGCACAGCCGCAGACCAGTCAGAGTGCCCATGCTGACCCCTGTCCACTGCCGAAAGTGGCAACAGTGGGCATGTGAACATCAGAACTTGACCACGGAGCAATGGAAGAAGGTGGCCTGGTCTGATGAATCACGTTTTCTTTTACATTACGTGGATGGCCGGGTGCGTGTGCGTCTCTTACCTGGGGAACACATGGCACCAGGATGCACTATGGGAAGAAGGCAAGCCGGTGGAGGCAGTGTGATGCTTTGAGCAATGTTCTGCTGGGAAACCTTGGGTCCTGCCATCCATGTGGATGTTACTTTGACACATACCACCTTCCCAAGCGTTGTTGCAGACCATGTACACCCTTTCATGGAAACGGTATTCCCTGGTGGCTGTGGCCTCTTTCAGCAGGATAATGCGCCCTGCCACAAAGCAAAAATGGTTCAGGAATGGTTTAAGGAGCACAACAATGAGTTTGAGGTGTTGACTTGGCCTCCAAATTCCCAAGATCTCAATCCAATAGAGCATCCGTGGGATGTGCTGAACAAACAAGTCCGATCCATGGAGGCCCCACCTCGCAACTTACAGGACTTAAAGGAACACTCTTTTTTTGAAAATATGCTCATTTTCCAACTCCCCTAGAGTTAAACAGTTTAATTTTACCGTTTTCGAATCCATTCAGCCGATCTCCGGGTCTGGCGGTACCACTTTTAGCATAGCTTAGCATAGTTCATTGAATCTGATTAGACCGTTAGCATCTCGCTCAAAAATGACCGAAGAGTTTCAATATTTTTCCGATTTAAAACTTGACTCTTCTGTAGTTACATCGTGTACTAAGACCGACGGAAAATGAAAAGTTGCGATTTTCTAGGCTGATATGGCTAGGAACTATACTCTCATTCCGGCGTAATAATCAAGGAACTTTGCTGCCGTACCATGGGTGCAGCAGGCGCAATGATATTACGCAGCGTCTCTCACAAATGTTTCCATGGTTGCAAGGCACGCTCCCTGTGCAAGCAGGGGGTCACAGGCGCTGCGTAATATCATTGCACCTGCTGCACCCATGGTACGGCAGCAAAGTTCCTTGATTATTACGCCAGAATGAGAGTATAGTTCCTAGCCATATCGGCCTAGAAAATCACAACTTTTCATTTTCCATCGGTCTTAGTACACGATATAACTACGGAAGAGTCAAGTTTTAAATCGGAAAAATATTGAAACTCTTTGGTCATTTTTGAACGAGATGCTAACGGTCTAATCAGATTCAATGAACTATGCTAAGCTATGCTAAAAGTGGTACCGCCAGACCCGGAGATCGGCTGAATGGATTCGAAAACGGTAAAACTCAACTGTTTAACTCTAGGGGAGTTGGAAAATGAGCCTGTTTTCAAAAAAAGTGGAGTGTTCCTTTAAAGGATCTGCTGCTAACATCTTGGTGCCAGATACCACAGCACACCTTCAGGGGTCTAGTGGAGTCCATGCCTTGATGGGTCAGGGCTGTTTTGGCAGCAAAAAGGGGACCAACACAATATTAGGAAGGTGGTCATAATGTTATGCCTGATCGATGTATATGCAAATCATCTACATAATTACCACCTCAAAAGATGCAAAAAGTCCAACTGTTATGATTTTAGGTGAAACAAAATCCAGTAACAGTGTTCTTCTACTAAGACACTCCAAAGTTGTCAAGTCAGCAGAAGCCGTGCTGACTTACTGGAACATTTACCTCAGCTGATGTCAGTTTCCAAGAAGGATGTGACTTTTAATGAGCTGCCAACCAATGAGTTGTCAATTTGGCAGCTAAGCTTTGCTCTGCAACTGTTATTTTAGTGTTATTGCACTCTCACTGTCCTCCAGAGTCACTGGACTCATTTTGCAGCATCAACTGTCTAACCTTACTGTGGGTTTGTCGATGTTGGGCAAATTCAGCATTTACCAATTGGCCCTCGTTCATTTCATGATACTGAGTTGGAATGATGGGAAGCAAATCTGCAATTCAACAGTCACACAACAGAGGAGCAGCATCGGTGTAACACAGATTTTGCAACAAAACTATTAAATAATTAATATACTATTAACTTATTAACACAGAGCTAGTGCAAGACGAGCATTTGTGGTTAAAAAGTATATAAATTTTATTTTCTTTTAGAAAATAACCAATCGTTTCGCTAGATAAGACCCTTATTCCTTGTCTGGGATCGTGTAGAGCCCTTTGAAGCTGCATTGAAACTGCAATTTGGACCTTCAACACGTTGAACCCCAATGAAGTCCACTATATGGAGAAAAATCCTGGAATGTTTTCCTCAAAAACCTTAATTTCTCTTTGACTGAAGATAGAAAGACATAAACATCCCAGATGACATGGGGGTGAGTAAATTATCAGGAAATTTTAATTCTGAAGTGAACTAATCCTTTAAATGAATTCCATTCCTTTCTATTATGAATGGTGCACAACCCTGTACATGCCGTGTTTTATGCCCAAAATACTTAATGTTGCTGTTTGCACAAGATTTTCCCTTGTCCATCTCTTTGACAATCTAATCACAGCTTGTATCACTTTATTATGACATATCGCCTCTGAAAGAGTCCAAGCGCAATTATTGACCCTTGCTATTATTCCACAATCAAGCGCAAGCGAAAATCTAATAAGAGAAACCAACAGGGAACCAAAAGGCAGAGAGTGCTTCAATAAAGATTCAGCTGAGCACAGCTTTGGGCATCGGTTTACCTGAACAGAGCTGCTAACTGTAGATTACATCTTTTGAAGTTCATTTTGAGGTTTTTCCACCCCTGCTGTTCCACTTTTTGCACAGAACTGGAGAACTAATGGCCGAGAGACATCATTTTCAGAGAGATATCACAGAAGCTGTAAAAGAGTTGTGGCCAGAGTGGTTTTCCCCCTGCAGGACGAGGTTTAAATAATCACATTGGTGTAATGGGATGTGTGGTGTTGATTAATGGCCTTTCTCGGCGTGTCAGGGTTTGTACCTCTGTCTGTGCCCTTTGAGTGCATTTGTCTCAAGCTGCTGTTTACAGTTTCATGGTTCGACTCACAACGTTGGCATCCCAGTTGGCTCTTAACGTCCTCTAAATAAAGAATTTATAATGGGAAGCACTTTCACTAATCGAATACATCTCTGCATGGGCCGAGAGGGAATTAAAGTCAGTAAGCATAGAAAGCACATACATAGTTTAACTAACCAGACTTCTACTTCGGTTTACATTATTCTTTTGAGTCAAAGAGACTCAGGAAAAGAAGTATAATAGTGAATATAAATGGTTTAATATTCCACACCAATAACGATCTAAAACATAAAGTGATTAAAATAAAAAAATGCTTTTTCTATGAACTCTGCTACTTCAGTTTTTCCTCAAATAATATATTAGACAAATCTATCAACATTTGTTTTAATATACTGTCACAGTTTGAATGGTAAACTACATGCGTCTACATTTTGAACAGTCATCAATCTCTCCAGTGTCAGATCAGCATGAGATATTGAAAATATTCTTTGAATTGCGAGCTACTCGCTAATGCGTCAGGCGTACAACATTCATAAACCCGCCGCTGTGTCTCCGGGTATCTTTTTTCTTCTTCTGTGTTTTTTGTCATTTCTCCAATCTTACTAGAACTTGAGATGGAATGGAAAAGTAGTCATTTTCTTTCTTGGCATTCATGGTGGTCTTTAGACGTCAAGACATTCAGGAGATTTTATTATTATTTTTTCCAATCATAATCACGGCAAAAACACTTCACTTCTGTCTTTTAGAGTCACACACATCAGGGGTTTTTTTCTTCCTCCTTTTGATGCCTGGACAAGCTCGGACTGATCAAAGGCACATTCTATCTTAAGAAGTTACCAACAAATTCATGTGCCCCGCACACACAGGCACATTTTAATCTGAATGTGGATCAAAGCATTGACAGATGTTTTAGAAAAGACTTCTATAGAAAAGAGGGGGGTGAATCATCCTTACAAGCTTTGAAACCAAACACAAATTTAACTCAAAGGTTTTTGCTATTTCAGGATAACTTTTTCCTAGCATATGGCAAATGAGAACATCTGATTATTTAAAAACATTAAAAGGTTTTTTAGATGAGAAAATAATCTACCTGAATTTCTTTCTGTACTGTTCTAGTTATTAAATAAAAGTTTAAAATAGACTAAAAGAGATCTGAAAAACAAGGCTAATTTTAGAGATGTACTCTGGAGTATGTTTATCAAATGCTTTCAACAGATTTTCTCATTTAGCTCCATAATTATGATGTATTTAATGTCACATTTCACTCTAAAATCTGCTCCTCACTTCTGTTATAAAAATGTTTTTTGGGTGTGTAGACAAATTGAAGACCACATGGAAGTTATGTAACATGTCATTCATTCAAGAGCGTGAAAACCTTCATGACTGAATACATCCAGACATGTTTCTACATCCATGAAAATTTACAATACACCACAGACAGCCTTGAAAATCCTTAAAGTCGGCCTGAATCAGTCAGACCCATAATGCTGAACATACTGAATATTTATTTGATGTAGTGAATATGAATATGCAATGCACTATCATAGACGTGTGTTAGCAAAGATTGATATCCTATGATGACACATCTCAAAGTATATTGCTACTTTTGGAGCACATAAATGGTGGAAATTGCTAGTGTCAATTTGATTTGCTGGCTTGAATGCAAATTTTTGAGCATAGGATATTCAAAGTCTACCAGAAGACGTCATTTTTACAAGTTCTCAGTACAATAAGTGCTTTCAAGGAAGAAGTAATTGCTGGGTTTGACAGTTTGCAAGATGGCAAAAAAAAATTCAAAAACAAAGACCTTAGATTTCTCTGTCAAATCAATGCTGGATTTTCTTTGCATCAAAGAATCCCAAAAGAGAAAAATGTATCATGGTTTCCATAAAACTATTAAGCAGCACAACTGTTTTCAACATTGATAATAACATGAAATGTTTCTTGAGCTCCAAATCAGCATATTAGAATGATTTCTGAAGGATCATGTGACACTGAAGACTGGAGTAATGATGCTTAAAGGTCACCTATTATGCTAAATCCACTTTTACAAGGTGTTTGGATATAGATGTGTGTTGGCAGTGTGTGTACACAACCACCCCATCAAAATCCACCCACTCCTTTTTTTAATCCCCATTAAACCAAAGCAGTCTCATTAGACAAGCCGTTTTGATTCTCTGAGGAATGTGACATCACATTCCTCATGCCCCGCCCACGCCCACTGACTGACAGTCCTGTATTACCATAGTTGCCGCCCTCAGCGAGCTGTACGCTGTCCGCCATTTTCTCCGCGCTCGAGCAGCTGTAGCGACAACAATGTCTGGTAAGTAATTGAGATGTTTTGTTGTTGGATGTAAGAGTGAATATAACAATTTTCATTTACTGACATCTGAGCCGCTGAACGCAGTGGATTCATTTTATTTTTGAAGGGAATGCACCACAGATCTAATATACACATACGATTTCTGTAATGTTGCCTGCTATTTACGTTCACAGACATAACTGTGTTTATGTGAACTGTGTGTGTTTTTGACAGTTTAAACAAAACAAAAAATGTGAAAGAGAAGTTACTCACGAGACTTGACGTCTGACAGCCAGCTGTCTGTTTGCGTGTGCTTCAGATAAGAGCGCTCAGAAAATGATCCATTAGAAGTTTAAACTGATATAGCTTTAAAACGCGTGGAAATAATAAACTTTAATGATGAAATAAGAACTATGCTATCTGTGAGAGTGTTCGCGATATAGATGATAATCAAAACCAAGCAGATGTCTTGTTAGTATTTGGCAGAGAATCCGATTAAGGCAGGAACTGTGATTGTAGAGAGGGGGCGGGGCACAGCAGCTCATTTGCATTTAAAGGCACATGCACAAAAACAGCCTGTTCTTGACTGTAGTCAGAAATGGGTATTTACAACATGGATTTATAAATGATCTGTGAGGTATTTTAAGCTGAAACTTCACAGACACATTCTGGGGACACCTGAGACTTAAATTACATTTTGTAAAAAAAAAAAAAGGGGCCCTGACGACATCAAAGAACTAGCGGCGACAAAAGCCAATTGTGTTGTCGCCTCGCGTCGGCTGCATCTAGGCCAAAAATGCCGGTGTCATGAAAAACCGAGTCCCCCCCAGGAATCAGGTCTCCTTTAGGACCCAGGCGGTAATGCCTGATCAAAAGTTGTTATCATGATGTCTTGACTAATTATAACCTACTGTATGATAGTGAAGCAATCCCATTGGCTCAAATTACTTTTAATAGGTACTCTCTTTAGTGCCTGATTACAATTCCTACAAAATCATGTTATGATAAATACTGTTTAAAGTACGTTATAATGACCATTAATGTCTATATTAGTTAGCTTATGTACTAGCATAGCATACAGATACCCGAATTAGCCTGATAGCTTAGTTTATACACGCACTTGCCCTACATGTATTCACAATCATTTTTAATGTAATTATGTGTTAAATTAATTGTTAAATGTCCAAATATTTCAGTTATAAAAAGAATGTAATGATGTTCAATTATTTACTTAATAGGCTATTATTATTATCACTTATTAAATAATTAACTATTTGTTTTATTATGCATATATAGTAACCTATACATATTTGAAATAAATATTGTTCGTATGTACTTAGTAGAATCATTACCTGATTGTTGATAGAGACCCGATTTTGAGCGAGGACCCGATTTGTCATGACACCGGCCCAGTTTTTGCAGTGTCGGCTCTAGTTGGCCATCATCTGGGGTATTTTGGCCAATTGAGCATGTTGAATCGGCGTCCGTTGGCACTGGTGTTGCCATTGCCGCTGTCGGTGAGAGAGAGAACTCTGGCTGTTCAGTTTAGTGAACGAGACAGTGTACAAGAATAAAAGCGAAAGTGATGAAAGCAAGCAAAAATGTCAAGACAGCACATGCAAAAGGATGTGCTAATTTTACGTCATCAGTCAGATGTAATAAACTAATATGACTAAATGTCTGGTTATGCAAGACCACTTTAAATGTAAAACAAGTGATCAGAGGCACTAATAAAGACATTTGATGCGGTGATATGTTTGATATATTCAATCAGAACCAATTAAAATGAACATGTTAGACTCTAACACAGTAACAAGGTTAGACTGAGACAGACTGAGAGCACTATACGCAATGGCTAAGTCTTTCCAAAGAGATGTTGGAGATGAAAGCTGAAGTGTCAGCTTCCCACGGGAAGAACCCTGTGGTTCTACTGGTGAAGGGTTCCCCCTGAACTGCGTATCTTCAAAGGTCACTCACTGCATGGCTCTGTACTCATAAAAGAGACAAGACACAGATAAAAGAGCAACTGATTAAATTAGAAGCAGGGGAAGACAGAACCAGCTGTGATGATAAATGAACTTTCATTAGTCTAGTTTTACATTAACTGGGAAGCGAAGAGATGTGCCTGGCTGTGGGCGTCTTTATCCTTGTCCTATTATGTTTTCTTTCGTTGATACATTTCAGTGAGAAAAGACGGAGATGAGAAGAAGAAAGGACTGAATTTCAAATGTGAGCCTACAGAGTAGGAGCCGTCCCCATCCGTCTCCTAAGCCCAGAGTGAATTTTTGATCATGGACTTGGTTAATCAGGATGGGTTCAGAGTACTGAAGCCTTCTAAGACAGGAATGCATTCTAAGACAGAGGATAGATTTAGTTCATCACAAAAAAAAAAAAACTTTGCATTTATATTCTTTCCATGAAACTTTAGCATTTGTGTCCATTTGATGAAGTGCACTAACATATATATAATATATCCAAAAAGAATTAGAAATGCACTCTAAAAATAAATATTGACTCTTAACAGCATTTTTTTTGAGTTATGACAACTTTACAGTTGATTAATCAAAAAAATTAAGTCGCTCCAACTACTTGAGTTGTAGCCCTGGAACCAATTAATCTTACATATTTTAGTTAAAATCCACATCTATCATAGCACATGCTAAATGTAACTTATTTAGCATGTATATTTAATGAGCAAGTAATATATTACTTGTCACTGGCATTAACACAGTCATTGCTTATAAGAGTCAAAGTAGTGTTTACCTTCATGTTGTCTACTCTTCAGCACAATGGTAACCACAAGAAACTCTTTTAAATGTCAAACATAGCAGCATTAAAAACTAACAGGTCTTTTCCTTCACTCAAAACAAATAAAAAAGCCTAACACTCAATTTCAACATTTACTCTCCTTATCCAGTCCTATGCAAAGCATGCTGGGAACTAGAAATCTACTACTCAAATTCCAAAGTTATCAAGACAATGTCATTAAGTTACTACTACTAAAGTTTTTAAAAAATTCAATTAATGCAGAAATTTTAGTTTAAATTACACACGATATTAAGTTAATCAACATTATTAAGTCAACATAACTCAATAAAATAATGTTTGCAACTTAAAATGTTTAACTAAATCAATAAATTAGAATTTTTAACTTTTAAGTTGTGGTATAAGTTCCCTGAATTACTTTTAGAGTAATTTTATTAAAAATATCAATTTAAATCTGTTGTCTAACTTTTTACATGTCTGTAGTCATAAAAAAATACCATGCAAAAAGAATAATTGATATTAAAATGAATATATAAGTTTATTTGAACCATCAAAATAGGAGGAAAATATTTTATATTTTTAAACATATTAAATATGAGGGGAGAACAAAACACTAAACTTGGTTAAGGTATTTATCCGACAATATTATTTGGCAAAAAAAAAGGCAAACTACAGCACAGGGAAAAGCATACATTGACTACAACATAATTAGTTATTAATATGTTGTGGGTTCTCCCTTGTTTTTGCATGCGTTCATAATTTCTTTGTATGCCAGCCTCAGCCTGGCCAAAAATTATGTCTACACAAATAAAAATTATCAGAATTATCCAACCCGATCTTACGGCAATTCGTACGTATTTTACGAGGTGGCTAATTCGTATGAATTCGTACAACCTTAGTAAGTTTTTTGCTAAATCGTATGTATTGTACGAGTTGCCAAATTCGGATGAATTTGTACAAATGACCTACCGCTAACCCCGCCCCTAAACCTACCCGTCACTGGGGTTTAGACAAATTGTATGAATTCATACGAATTGGTCGTGAGATAGCGTTGGAATTATCACAAATATTGACTCCAAGCACAACTACAAAATATGCTTACGAAATTAACAAATTTTTAATAATATTTAAATAAAGGGTGAAGATGACAAAAAAAAGCTGGAAAACACTTTTGGCCACTACTGTATGTAATATATATATTGTTATTATATTTTAAATTCTATTTTTAAAACAGAAATATTCTCATAGTATTTTCATAGTAATTGTGTAATAAAGAAAGAAAATCACAACTTTGGAAAGACATGGTCGATTTAAATAATTACAATTTTCATTTTTGGGAAACTATTTCATTTAAAATAATAAATACAAACAGTAAGCTAACCAAATAAGGAAAAGGGTTTTGAATTTCCGAGCGGTGTTAACACCACGTGACCTTGACCCTGCCACTTACAAATCATCGGACCTGGGATTACAGCAATGCTGCGGACAACTTAAAATGCCCAGGTGGATACCTGACCTTTTCACTGAAATTGCATAGTTAGCAGGTCACGCGTTCAAAGCCATGAAAGGAATACACATTTACTCAGATCTCCCAACTGGCTTAAATGAACTTTTTAAGATGTTCCATGTAATCAATGGCCTTCAAGCCATGATCAATCCATAAACCGTAAACTGTCACACTCTCACGCAAACGCAATACATTCTGTCCATTCTATTAATGACATTACATTTGTATTGATACTGTGTTTTATTCCTCTACTCACGCATTCATCTTGGTCCCTGAAGGAATCAATACAACCGCATAAAAGATCTTTCTTGCAAGTTGCTTTGGTAAAGCAACATCCTCCAAGGAAGAAATTTACATTTTAATGATATGCACTGTTGAGATTCAGGGGGAAAAAAAGTTGTATTTATGTGCTCAGGGCATGTTTTAAATGCTACTGTTTTTATGCAACGATACGCTGACAACTGTAACCTAAAACTGTAGACTTCAAGCCACACTTGATTTGAGGAACTATGAAAAAGCTCACATGCTGCGCACATCCACCAGGAATCTGTCAAGGACTCACGCTGAGCCTTCTGGGACTTAGACATGAGAGAAGCTCCCTGTTGTCTTATAAACTTGAACACTGAAGCGTCTTTGAACTAAAGGCCAAGAGATGAACTTCAGCCTCTGCAGCAGCACATTTACAGCAGCAGTAGAAATATTCACTGGCTCAACCTCAAGGCAAAAGATTTGATAAAAGGGACTCCATTTTTTCTGCAAAGGGTCATTTTTTATTTTCCAAGTTTCCAAGGAAAGAAATTGCTCAAGCAAGACAAAGACAAAGTGCTATGTGGTGTGGCGTGTCAAAGAAGAAATTGTAAACTTTTCTCTTTTTTTGTAATCTGCATGTTTTTGGCTGCACAGTATCAAAAGGGAAACATTTGCACTGTAAAAATAAGACACCATCTCATGTTTGCATGGCTTGAATTATTCTTCTTAATTATTTAATGTATATTTTGTTAAATGGTATTCTAGTAAATTTTAGAGATTAAGTAAATCTAAGAAGATATCATAAATTGCATAAGATTAAAGAAATCTATGCATATTGTTTCCATTATTTGCATCATTTTAAATACTTAATCTTTATCTATTTTTTATGAGAAATGTACATATCATTAAAATCAACAACAAAAACTGCAACACAAAAAAGGCAAACATTCAATCAATGCAACACAGATTCATCATGCACCAGTGCATGCTGGGAAAAGGATGAACGTATGGAAGCTTGTTTCCGCCACAGAATAAAAAAAAGGTAGTTGGGACTAAATCGCAATTCTGACTTTTTTTCCTTACAACTGCAATTGCAGAAAGAAAGTACAGTTGGGCCAGACATAAATAGCCTATTGTCAGATATTGGTTATAAGATGGCTGCTATAAATGACAGTAACAATAAGGAGCTTTGAGAAACTGGAATTAGGTGTTTAATTTATTCACTAACTCAGTAAATTACATTAATGTAATTAGCTACTAGCATTAGCCTACATGACGCAGCGCTTTGAAGTTTCTCAAAATAGGCTATTTTCAATTAGGCTACTGTGACAGTAACGTTACCATGGTTTCGAATGTTAACCATAATCATATACCGTGGTTTGATATATCTATTATGTGAACTAAAATACTTTTTGGTTGGAAAATGTATTTACCTGCAGAAAGTACAGCTGCTGACAAGCGGCGCACGTGCAGGTGTTGGACCTTCGTCGCGGTCAAACGATATGATCCATTTCCAAACTTGTTTCAGTTGATTTTAAGTTTATATTCTACTTAATGCAGCGCCTTTTTTGTTCTTTGCGTCCTAGATCGCGTTATTGTTGTATACAGTGAGAAACCGCTTCAAACGATTAAGTGTCCGAATGATTCAGACTAAATTAAGAAGTGATTCGGTGCGTTTGACTGATTCATTGAAAAGAAGTGACTCAAAAGTGATTCATTCGCGTAACGGGATATCGTTCTGATTCAAAACACCAAAGTACAGCTGACTAAAATCGGTATATTATCCAGTGAAGTGCAGCATTTTTTCGACGGAATAAGCAAATAAAAACAATAGTTGTATATTTGAAATGTTTTGCACACATAGGCCTATATCTTATATTGTTATTGTGTGTGTGTATTAAGGTTTATGGACATAAACCTATATTCTTTTTAAAATATAGTTGGAATATAGTTTACACTGGATAGCATCAACAAAATCTAGGCTATACCATTAATAACCTCATGTTTGGTCTTGAAAGATTTCTGCAGAATCATTAAAAATCAATATCTCTTGAGAAAATTAATGGGATTTTTACTTCTGCAAACCAACTATTGTGCTTTACAGCTATGGTACTGGCCAGCTAAATTGGCGTTTCAGCTTTTTGAGAAGAAGGGCAGTTCCTAAGAAAAACCCATCAGTAATCGCTAACCAGAAATCATAGGAATAGCAAAAAATAGTGCAATGCATCTTCCAGTTCCTAGTTGTATCCCAAAATACAATGCACAGCCAAGCACCTGCGGCCCAGATGAAGCTATATTGAAGGATATTGGTTGCTCTTTCATGCAGAAGGCCTCAATAATGAAATGCCAAGCAAAAATGTTGAGATGGATGCCTGAACCATCACACACCGGTAAATGTTCATGGCACTGGTGTGATCTAATTATACAAGTGGAAAATTGTGGCTTTGGTGTGCAGTTCAAAGCTATCTAGGATTGTTGTCATAGATATGAGAAACTTTTTCTACCCTCTTCTTGTCAAGCTCAAAAAGATCTATAGTGATCAGCACACTTGAAAACACACTTGAGAGCGTTTTTGCCTTAAAGACTAAAGCCAAACATTCTCACTGTTCCTGATGGACACATCAAAGTCATGAGGTGATTAGCATGAGCCGACGTCAGCGGTATAAATGTTCCAGAGGCAGCTACAAGCATACATTACAGTGGGAATAAAATCAGCACTTAAGGCATAAATCTCATTTACAGGCTTCGCCCTCATTCCCAGACATGCAGAAAGACAGTATTTTATGTTGGGGGTGCCATTAGGGTGGTAAAACTGCTTGTTTGACAGTGAATTTCAACAGATTTATCTGATTGCATATAAATTATACATGATAAACAAATACTAAACCAATAACTCCTTGGTTTAGGATTTAGGCAGCGTTTATACAGCACCATTTTCAACTAAAAACTTAAAACTTTTTATGCATTTTGGCTGTTTATTTACATGACAACAGCGTTTTGGGGGCCTGAAAATGCAAACTTTTGAAAACGAGTTTCAAAGTGCGAGTTTTTGAAAACGATACCGTTATCGTCTCCGAATGTGAATTTGTGAAAACGGTGACGTCATGCACATGCGTGTTATGTGTTCGGTCTATAGGCGTAGAGTGTTTCTTTACAAACTGACGTCGCCATCTACTGGCCTGGCAGCATAATACAGCGTTTTTAATATATCTATACATATATATAAGTCAAATAAGTAATAAAACCCATTATCAGTGCTAGTAACCGATTACATGTAATCTAGTACTGACCACGATATCAAGTTGGTACTGAAATTTAAAAAATGTGACGCTTTGAGCACTGTTGAGCGGATTCGTAAACACCTCTGATTGGCAATTGTGTTCACATTAGTGATGCGCGGATCAGCTCAAACGTCAACCGAATCCGCTTTTAAAAATTTGTCATCCGCCCGCCACCCACCCGCATCTATAATTTTCTCTGATTTAGATATCCGCACCCGATCGTCACATTACAGTACAAATTCTCAGTGTTTAGCATCATGATATGCTAACATATTACACTGAACTAGGCTGCTTTTAAATGAATTTAGAACTTATTTAAAGTAATAAAAGGTCTTCTTTGGCAAAATTGCGTGTCTTTAGAGGATTTAATCCCTTCAAACTTAAACTGGAATTTCATTGTTTCCGTCACTGCAACTTTCCGAACACACACACACACACACACGTTCAGCCCAAGCAAAGGCTGGATATAGGCTTTATTCATTTATTATCGGCGTTTCACAGCCATTACACATCACATACCCAACACTTGATTGTTTAACTACTTCACTAAAACGCTCCCACGCGGTACTTTTCTTTCCTTTCCTTTTTTTAATTATCCTTTTTTGAAATTTCTCTTAGATTTATTTTGCCTCCATTGCTGCTTAACAAGTGAACCCCGCAACTGCGTCTGCAAATTAGTGCCTGACGAAAAATTATTAAGCAATATCTCATGTAGATTTTCTTCCTATGTGTTCTATTGTCCAGTAGGAGTTACTCTCGGCAAATGTTTTCTTTTATTGATTTTCCCTGAAGAGATACGTTGTTTTAAAAACGAAAGTAAGCGTGATGCACGTTCATTGCGTTTTACCATCAAATGAGAGTTTGTGTCTTTATTAAAATCAAAACATTCATGATTTATCTCTCATCCGCCCGCGACCCATCCGCAATCAATTGAATGTTATTTTTTATTACCCGACCCGCGGATATAACCGCAAACCACGCATCACTAGTTCACGTGCTCATCAGACATAAAAACATGTTGTAAATAGACATCAATGACGCTCTTCACTGAGCGCTTAGACAGATACACACGGAAGCGTTAGAAAATTGGTTTTCAAACCTGCTTTGAAATTCAAACACTTCCGTGTGCTTTTAAACGCTCCCGTGCGTTGATCATTGTAGCCAATCACAGACATATCTGATGAGTGCGTGAACACAATGGCCAATCAGAGGTGTTTACGAATCCACTCAACAGCACTCAAAGCATCACATTTTTAAAATGTCAAAACTTGGTATGGCGGTCTGTACTTTTGACAACACTAATGTAATCTGGATTACATAATCAGATTCCAAAAATTAAGTTCTTGTAATTAGATTACAGTATATTACATTTTAAAATACTCATATTCACACAATTCCTTCACAGTTTCTTCACAAATCCCAGTTTGGGAAACCCTGATGTAATGTTTAATGCACTTCATGTTGATGGAATATATTCTCTTTGTATTTTTATTATAACCGTTTCTGATTAATATGTTACAATATTATCTTGTTCAATGTAATAAACGCATTAGGTCAAAAGTAATCTAAAAGTACTCAGAAAGTAGTCCGATTATATTACCTAAAATGTGTAATGAAATGGATTACGTAACTAACTAAAATTTTTGTCATGTAATTTGGAATCAGTAACAGATTACAATTTGTAAGTAATCTACCCAGCACTTTCCATTATTATTCTTGTTTTTTTCTTTTCATAAAATAAAAAGTAACAGTTCACCGAAAAAAATACAACAAACTATGCTTTTCTTCTCAGTTGTTTATGTCCTCTTGAAGGTGAAGTGCCTCTATAGTGGCACCAAACAGAATTGCAAAAATGACTACAAAAACCTTTTTTTAGGGTTTGCATGTTTCTTTATTGTAGATTGCCTTGTCTGAAATCACTTTTAATTCTAGAAAGGAGTGAAAGCTATTAGTATTTATTCCATTCAGTCTCAAATATATGAGCTCAAATGAGCTTTATAAGCAGGAATACTGAGAAGTAAAAGTATTGTACTCCACAGGCCAAAGGAATACAGATTAGGGAATTAAGTGCTCCGGTCCAAAGCTCTGAGTCAGCAGTCTGCGCCGTAACCCTGGAATGAGAACTGCTCATTTATTTCTTCACATAAATAATGAAAGAAAAGTCTTTCTCCCAGCAGAATAAATAGTTTAGTGGCACATACGCAGTTAGACGTCACCTTTCTTGTTCGTTTTAATTCCATTACAGCCGTCGTAGAGAGAAGGACATGCCGTATGAGTTTAATTGGAAGTGAGTTGAGTGATGGGAGATCTGCTACCCTTAGCATTTCCCAAACACCTGCCGCCTCATTACGACTGCAGCACTGCAGGAGAATCAATCACCAAATAAGCCAGGTACACCTCAGACTACATGGGGAGAGAGAGGGACAATAAAGCTACTTGAGTCTTGAAAGAAAGAGAGAGTGTATGCTATATGAATCTATGAAAATATTATTTGTCTGACGCATAGTTCCACCTCTATAATCTGATTGGATGAGCCAAGTTGTAATATAAACACATGACTGAACATCAGTTGAACTGTATTTTAAAAGTGATGTGTGCGGTTGGATGTTAGAGCGCTTTCTCGCATTCCAGTTTAATAAGTAAGGGATCATTTATAGAAAGCCATTCATTATCACAAAATAAATCCCAACAACGTGAATGGGGTTTATTTTGCATGAAATATTAATTTGAAATCTATCTTGTAGGTCAACTTAAAGCTAAGAAAACAACGGTATACAACAACGGTATTGCAAAATGAAGAATAAATTTAATTGAAATTAATATTAAATTAACTACTGACTACTAGAATTAATATGAATTACTTAATTTAATTCTGCCCATCATGCCTAGCAACATGCTAAAAAAATTAAAAAATTGAAAAAATTAAAATAGTGACATCATTTACTCACCCTCATGTCGACTCTCTATCTTCTGTGGAACACAAATAAGATTGATTGATTGATTGATTGATTGGTTGAGTGGTTGGTTGGTTGATTGATTGATTGATTGATTGGTTGGTTGGTTGGTTGGTTGGTTGATTGGTTGAGTGGTTGGTTGGTTGATTGATTGATTGGTTGGTTGGTTGGTTGGTTGGTTGGTTGATTTGATTGATTGATTGATTGGTTGATTGGTTGGTTGGTTGATTGGTTGAGTGGTTGATTGGTTGATTGATTGATTGGTTAGTTGGTTGGTTGGTTGAGTGGTTGGTTGGTTGGTTGGTTGGTTGGTTGATTGATTGGTTGGTTGGTTGAGTGGTTGGTTGGTTGATTGGTTGAGTGGTTGATTGGTTGATTGATTGGTTGGTTGGTTGGTTGGTTGGTTGGTTGATTTGATTGATTGATTGATTGATTGATTGGTTGATTGGTTGGTTGGTTGGTTGATTGATTGGTTGGTTGGTTGGTTGGTTGGTTAATTGATTGATTGATTGATTGATTGATTGTCCATCCAATGAAATTCAATGGGGTCTGTTATTTGGGGGGTATCACATGATTCTTTTGTCTTCCACAAATGAAATAAAGTCATACC
This sequence comes from Mylopharyngodon piceus, assembly GCA_039654765.1. NCBI lineage: Eukaryota > Metazoa > Chordata > Actinopteri > Cypriniformes > Xenocyprididae > Mylopharyngodon > Mylopharyngodon piceus. The sequence goes on along the minus strand of CM077444.1, from coordinate 4,240,415 downwards.
GGTTTGGAATGACACGAGTAAACAATGACAGAATTTGCATTTTTGGATGATCTATCCCTTTAACCATGGTAAAATCACTGTAAAAACAAATAAAACCAAGTTCAAAAATGGACTCTATATATTTGCATCTTAAAAATATATAGTTTAAGAATCTGTAAATGTATCTTCAGTAATTTCAGAAGCTCATTAGAGGTTTAAAGCAGTGTTATTTTTGCATTAGGGTAGTGTTATTTTAGAATTAATTATTATAATTATTATTTAATATTTTCATTTTTAATTTTAATTTTAGTTTAAGTTTTAATCATTTTGCTATATGAATCATTTTGTTGTGTGCTTTAATGTTTTAAAAGGCAACATTACTAATTCATAATTTAAGTTGAAGTTTTTCATCTAATATTTATATTTATTTTATTTCTTTGTTTCAGTTACTGAAAGCAATTTTTAATAGTTTTAGTTGTACATATGTCTACTTGAGTAAAGATATACAACAATTTTGTCCACTCCAACTTCTTTCATCAGACTAAGAGAAAATATTGTTTTGAGAGAGATGTGACGACTGAAACTGTCATTGTAGGGAGCCGTCAAACTTAACCATCCTGGTCTATTACAAATGAGAGACAGCTCCTCTCTTAAATTAGGCACAGGAAGAGGAAGCGTCCTTCTGTCTGCAGAGACGACTAGATGTTTGAATGTCCTCCTGAGGGACTTCAGCCCCATTAGCGCTCAGATTGATATTGTTTGAGATGGCAGGAAATCTTTAAGTTTGCGTCCGTGCTCAGGTGGGCAATCAATCAAATTTTAGTCCTCTCGATTGAGCAACTCTGACTTGGCAGAGGAAAACCAGAGAGAGGGTAAAAACACATCGATAAGGAGGTCCATGGATCATCTAAAGAGGACATTTTGGGGCTGGGGAAATCTCCATCTCTCAGACAGCTGGTCAATATCTACAGTGGGGAAACATTCAGTCAAGTATGACTTTGTACAGAGAATTTTTACCATGTAGTTTATGAACTTCTGTTCTGTGTAACTGACAGGCAGCACAACTGGGCACCAAAGCTCATTAAAGGTTAATCTGGTTAGAGAAATGAAAGAGCAGAGCTACGCCTCTGAGAAACAGTTGAACACCTGCTTGCCTTTTGTTACCACCATGTTTGCGCAGCTAATCTTTAAATAATATATATCCTCAATATAGCATAATGATGACACATATTCCAACTACATCACCACAACAGAACCTGTCAGTTTGTCTCTTTTCATGTCTTTTGAGCTGTTTGCCAGATTTCACCAGTGAAAATATGATGCCAGGATATTGCTATGTGGTTACTAGAACATTCTAGGAAGTTTCTAGAAGGTTATGTATGATGAAATCAGTCAATCAATCAATCTATCTATCTAATTTTTTTTTAAAAGAATACTTTTATTCAGCAAGGATGCTTTATGTTGATCAAAAGTGACAGTAAAGACACTTATAATGTTACAAAAGATTTACATTTCATATTTCATGTTCTTTTGAACTTTCTTTTCATCAAAGAATCCTGAAAATATTATCACGCTTCCTACAAAATATTAAGAAGCACAATTGTTTTCAACAAATCAGCATATTAGAATGATTTCTGAAGGATCATGTGACACTGAAGACTGGAGTAATAAAGCTGAAAATTCAGCTTTGCATTAAAGGAATAAATTACATTTTAAAATATATTTAAATAGAAAACACTTATTTTAAATTGTAATAATATGTCACAATATTTACTATTTTTACTGTATTTTTGGTCAAATAAATGCAGCCTTGGTGAGACTTCTTTTAAAAACATTAAAAAAATCTTACCGACACCAAATTTTTTAACGGTAGTGTAATTATCTAAGTAATGCAATGCTTGTATGATGCAATGAGAAATAAAAAAAAAATATGTGAAATCTTCCAAACACTATTAGGCCCATTAGTGCAAGTAATTCATTGTCAAAGTGGTCTAATAGTCCGTTTCAATGCTGATTACTTCTTGATATGCTGTACAAACTCAAAACACATGTTTTCCTAGAGGGTTACCTGAGCAAAACCTGGAAATTAGGTTGAAAACAAAGATGGACCACATTAAATGGACTCCAAGTGCTTCAACCCGCCATAAAAAGAAAGGCTGATGCATTGCAGTAATTAGGCGAATCCTTTGGCAATGATACACACACACTTCCTCTGTTCCCCCTTCTCTCTTCAGGTGTCTGTGCGTCCAAATGAGCTGATAGATTTAGAATGAATCCAGACGAATGAGGTCAGGCAGCGTGAGGCCGCTGGATCGTGGCACGTTATCTTCAACAAACACATGTCTTTCAGTCCAATTACACTCCTGCTGCAAATGGAGCATCTGACTCCCCTACACACACCACCACATCGCTCTGTCACTCACACAATCTCCAACGGTTTCTTTTCAGAGATCAGGCCAATGCCCACACGTACACCTACAAACACACATGGACACACACACACACACATATAAATGCAGGCAGGAAATCATTAGCTTCCAACCAGGTGAAAAGTTTTTTTTTTTTTTTAGAGAAATAATAGTCATGGTGGCGCCTGATAGTGGCTAAAGCTTTACTAATTTGTTTTACACAGCAAATCTTAATATTTTTGTCTTGTTTAGCAGAAAAAATATCTAATCTTGACTTGCGTAATGTCCCAAAAAACATGATCTAATTGGCTATTCATGTTGCAAAGCATTATGGGTATGTGCTGTTTTGTTCTCACCCCCTTGCAGAAGTGTGGTGCATTTAATGAACCACTTTTGTGAAAAGTAGTTTTCTTACCTTAAAACTTGTTCTATGTTTGATTCAGAATAGAAGTTTGTTACTAGAAATCAAGATAGAAGCAACAGAAAAATTTGATCAGTCTTGACCTTTTTTTGATGAAACATAAATATTGCATCACTAATTTTGACTAATTATTCTTTTTTACATTAAATACAAAGTGTCCACCATATACCGTAAGCCTGTTTTAGGGGCCGTTTACACAACACCATTTTTTAACTAAAAACGAAAAACTTTTTATCTGTTTTGGCTGTTAATTTATATGACAACAGCGTATTGGGGGCCTGAAAATACACACTTTTGAAAACGAGTTTCAAAGTGCAAGTTTTTTAAAAAACAATACCGTTATTGTCTCCATGTAAACTACAAAAACATGAATTTGTGAAAACGGTTGACGTCATGCGTATCACGTGCTCAGTCTATAGGCGCTTAGTGTTTCTTTACAAAGTGACATCAACTACTGGCCTGGTAGCAGAATACAATGTTTTTAATCGTTTTCGCAGATCCGTGTGAACAGGGATCGTTTTGACAACGTTGTCGCCTGTACTCGAAAAAACTTTTCCGTTTTTAGTACGTCGTTGCCTCGTAAACATACCCTAGTGGGTTCTTCTACCATGAACCATTCCATGAAATTCATTTTGGTAGATAAATTTACTAAGAAAATTATTGTTACTGTGGCTTTTTAATGTCTCTTTACTGTGAATGTCAAACTTTAGCATGTAATCCGTACTGTGGAAAACAATAAAACAAGACATTAAAAGGAGCACTGAAAAAAATGGTAACCTAACATCTATATTAACTGGATTTATTCAAGTCAAAAATATTATTTAAAGGGATAGTTCACCCAAAAAATTGATTTACTCACCCTCAAACCATCCTAGGTGTATATGACTATCTTCTTTCAGACAAACACAGTCAGAGATATATTTAAAAAATATCCTTGCTCTTCCAATCTTTATAATGGGTGTGAATGGGGAGCGAGATTTTGAAGCTCAAAAAAATGCATCCATCCATTATAAAAATAATCCATACAGCTCCAGTGGGTTAATAAAGTCCTTCTGAAGCGAAGCGATGTGTTTTTTGTAAGAAAAATACCTATATTTAAAACTTTATTAACTACGATAACTAGCTTCTGGCAGACGACCGTACGCATCGATTTGCGGCGGAAGAGTAACCCCTGACCCGACGCATGACATAATGATGAACGCGGAAGCAGAGGATAGAGCAAATCAAAACACCGGTCACGAATTGCAAGTCTAAAACGAGAATTTTTAAAGAGAAATGTTGGAGAATTTTGATATATAAATAAGAGGAGGCGTATAAGCTTATGGTACTCCTACATCCTACGTCATACATCGCGTCAGGGGTTACTCTTGTGGCCATGCAAAGTATGCGTACAGTCGTCTGCCAGAAGCTAGTAATTTTAGTTTATAAAGTTTCAAATATGGATATTTTTCTTACAAAAACCCATCGCTTTGCTTCAGGAGGACTTTATTAACCCCTGGAGCTGTATTTTTATGATAAATGGATGCATTTTTTTGGGCTTCCAAACCTCACCCCCTGTTCACTACCATTATAAAGGTTGGAAGAGCAAGGATGTTTTTAAATAGATCTCCGGTTGTGTTCGTCTGAAAGACGATAGTCATATACTGTACACCTAGGATGGCTTGAGGGTGAGTAAATCATGGGATAATTTTCATTTTTGGGTGAAATATCCCTTTAACATCAACCTACATTAATTTATACTAATGTTTATGGGTGAAATCAGGTAGCTCTTTAAGGTAATTGTAGGTTAGTACTTTTTACAGTGAGGGATGCAGGCATTTATGTTCAAGTTTAGACATAAAAATATCATAAAGATTTGTTTAGAAGGCTAGAACTGTTTTTACTCAAAAAAGAAATCAAGATTCAGCTCTAACAACTCAGTTGAGGTTGCTTGTGTTTGTGTGAGATATCAGTTCTGTAAATACAAGATAATGGCTTCTTCTGGCCTTTGGAGCTTTTTATAACAATACTGACAGCAAATTGTTGCCCTGTTGGCCTTCTCCCTTACGTCTCTCTCGCTATCTAATGCTCATTTACTAAGCTTCACTCCGTCCAAATGTTTACCAGCAGAAATATTGCTGTTGAAGACGTGGCCACAGCAGAATACACCATCCATCAGCTCCACTTCCCTTCGCTTCATCTAAATTGTCTCACAAACTCTCTGCTTGTGATCAGACAGAATTCAGGCTTGCAGAAAGTTTTCACGCCGCTGGTTTTCTCTCTCTTCACTTGTCTCTTTTTATTCTCTGTCCTGCCTGCAGTTCTCGGCTCCCTCCTCGCTGTCTTTTTTGGTCTCTTATTAGTGCGCCTTCTGTCTTTTACTACATCAACTTTTCATGATGCGATTCCTCTGAGGTTTAGCCCAGCACATGCTCCTTCTCAGGCCCATGCAGAATTGATGTGCAGGCGGGTCGAGCAGGCATCCGTCTCCAGCCCCGGTCTTTGATGTATCCGTCCGTTCTCAGCCCTTGGCTCAAAGACACTTGAAAACGTGTTGTGTTATTGATTCCTGGCAGTGATTCATCATCAAATGTGTGCTAAAATTCACAAAAAAAGTGTTTCGTTATACATCACTCAGAACTGAGTATTGATCATTTGAATTTTCACAGAAACTAAACTTCTCTACATCCTAGAAACTAAGAGAATAAAGAAGTTCTGAACGCACTGTTGGTGGACAAAATTCAGAAATTAATAATTGGCTAGTGTTGATTTGAATTGAATTGGCTACTACACCCACAGGATGTTGAACTGGAATACCAGAAAGAGGGATTTACTGAATTGCAATTCTTCTAGGTTAAATTTCATTAGTCTAAAACAAAAGTTGCCAAATCATTAATTGTGACTAATTATACATATTTATGCAGAATACAAAATGTTCACCACATTGTACACTGCGGGTAAAAAAATGCTATTCTTAATGAGTATTTTTGTCTTGTTTTCCAGTTAAAGGGGCTATATATAATTCAGAAACCCTTGTTGTTAGCGACACCGGTGGCCGTTAGGTGAACTGCAGCCAGCAACTTATAGAGCCTGCTCGTGCTCGTGCACACATAATGTACAAGAGAAGTACTGCGCCTGCGTGCTTTCCTCGCAATAGTCAATTATAAACACACAACAAAAATGAGAGCGGTGAGAAATAAGCAGTTAAAGCATCTGATCATAATGATGTGTATATGTTTGCACCAGCTCTGCAATTCACCAGAATCATGTCGACAGATGAGGTAATTGAAATTACACTGTTTTGATAGTCGGATTATAAATATTTGAGACTATAGACTACAGGTGCTGGTCATATAATTAGAATATCATCAAAAAGTTGATTTATTTCACTAATTCCATTCAAAAAGTGAAACTTGTATATTATATTCATTCATTACACACAGACTGATATATTTCAAATGTTTATTTCTTTTATTTTTGATGATTATAACTGACAACTAAGGAAAATCCCAAATTCAGTATCTCAGAAAATTAGAATATTGTGAAAAGGTTCAATATTGAAGACACCTGGTGCCACACTCTAATCAGCTAATTAACTCAAAACACCTGCAAAGGCCTTTAAATGGTCTCTCAGTCTAGTTCTGTAGGCTACACAATCATGGGGAAGACTGCTGACTTGACAGTTGTCCAAAAGACGACCATTGACACCTTGCACAAGGAGGGCAAGACACAAAAGGTCATTGCAAAAGAGGCTGGCTGTTCACAGAGCTCTGTGTCCAAGCACATTAATAGAGAGGCGAAGGGAAGGAAAAGATGTGGTAGGAAAAAAGTGTACAAGCAATAGGGATAACCGCACCCTGGAGAGGATTGTAAAACAAAACCCATTCAAAAATGTGGGGGAGATTCACAAAGAGTGGACTGCAGCTGGAGTCAGTGCTTCAAGAACCACTACGCACAGACGTATGCAAGACATGGGTTTCAGCTGTCACATTCCTTGTGTCAAGCCACTCTTGAACAACAGACAGCGTCAGAAGCGTCTCGCCTGGGCTAAAGACAAAAAGGACTGGACTGCTGCTGAGTGGTCCAAAGTTATGTTCTCTGATGAAAGTAAATTTTGCATTTCCTTTGGAAATCAGGGTCCCAGAGTCTGGAGGAAGAGAGGAGAGACACACAATCCACGTTGCTTGAGGTCCAGTGTAAAGTTTCCACAGTCAGTGATGGTTTGGGGTGCCATGTCATCTGCTGGTGTTGGTCCACTGTGTTTTCTGAGGTCCAAGGTCAACGCAGCCGTATACCAGAAAGTTTTAGAGCACTTCATGCTTCCTGCTGCTGACCAACTTTATGGAGATGCAGATTTCATTTTCCAACAGGACTTGGCACCTGCAGACAGTGCCAAAGCTACCAGTACCTGGTTTAAGGACCATGGTATCCCTGTTCTTAATTGGCCAGCAAACTCGCCTGACCTTAACCCCATAGAAAATCTATGGGGTATTGTGAAGAGGAAGATGTGATATGTCAGACCCAACAATGCAGAAGAGCTGAAGGCCACTATCAGAGCAACCTGGGCTCTTATAACACCTGAGCAGTGCCACAGACTGATCGACTCCATGCCACGCCGCATTGCTGCAGTAATTCAGGCAAAAGGAGCCCCAACTAAGTATTGAGTGCTGTACATGCTCATACTTTTCATGTTCATACTTTTCAGTTGGCCAAGATTTCTAAAAATCCTTTCTTTGTATTGGTCTTAAGTAATATTCTAATTTTCTGAGATACTGAATTTGGGATTTTCCTTAGTTGTCAGTTATAATCATCAAAATTAAAAGAAATAAACATTTGAAATATATCAGTCTGTGTGTAATGAATGAATATAATATACAAGTTTCACTTTTTGAATGGAATTAGTGAAATAAATCAACTTTTTGATGATATTCTAATTATATGACCAGCACCTGTATATAGATCTGGCTATGTGAGACTGTAGTTTGAATTAATCCCTTTTCTTTGCATGGCACATTGACATTACAGTACGGAATGGCTCCTTCGGCATTACTTTGAACATTAAGCATTCATTGCATGTGTTATTCGGACGGGAGGCTCTCCGGAGCAGGCGTAATCGTCACATCCTTTTGATTTTCCCGGAAAAAACGACCCGAGGCGTTCGCATAAAAATCAGTCTGCAGGCTTTCACAGACAACCTAGGAGATCGGGAAAGATCTCATTTTTTTAGTTTCGTTACGAGCTGTTTACATGTTGGAAATAAAAATGCGATTAATACATGAAAATTCTTATATATAGCCTAGCCTTTTTAATATTTTCAAAATATCCATTATTGGATTGGGCTATCTATCTTATTGCATAAGATTTATAAAGACTTTTGAGCTTTTAATTTAAATTTATTTAGATATTTTAAATGAAACATGCATCAAAAAAGACAAATAAAAACGAGCGCGAGTCTGCTTAATGTTGTTTCTTCAATCTTAAACCATGAAATGAAAGTTAATAAATTTATTAAATATAATGAAATATATGTTGTATAATGACGTTTAACAGTTAAATCATATACAATAAAATACTATTTCAGTCTTTCTATTTAAAAATTACATGATTAATTCAATTTATCACTTACCATGTGATTTCTGAGTGAAAATTGTTTCAATGTAAACCCTACACCAATTTTTTAAGCATGTTCTGAAGTATACAGTACACTCACAGTATGTGTATTTTCTTTGAATTGCTTTGGATTGGATATTATACTTCCACTTCTACTTCCATCCAAATTTGAATTATAATTCAGCATTCTGTTTGCAGCCTCAATTCAAGCTCAATTCAAATGCAAAGCCTTGTGAATGACACACCATCCTGTTTTGCATCTATCCTTATTGTCAATTACCTGAAATCAAGTGCATGATGTACATGCAGCCTGTACCAGCAACAGGAAGTGGGTGGATTTTATGAGAGGATTCCACCAGAGAGGATTTTGTAAGAAATGATTGTCACTTTCATCTCATCTGACTGTGTCTGTTCTCCTGGAAAACTCTGGTTTGTTTGATTCTGACAGTTCTTGGTTCAGACCAAGTACTTTGTGACCTTGAAATACTCCATTGTGTATAAGCTAAAAAAATAAAAAGAGAGAGTGCCAACAGAGGAAGAGCTATGCAGGCAACAATGTACCATCAATTAAATGAGGGTTTTGTTTATCTGAAGCAACACATCTATTTACGTGTTGTGGTGCTGCCCTAACAAGCAGTGAACTTCTAATTTGTTTCTTATGTTGTAAGTTCACTAAACCTGCTGCTAACACAGTTTCCAAACCCAGTGCATTTCAACAAGTTTATAGTGTAATTTGTCTGTCCTTAAAGACTTTTAGCAGAACATATTTGATTTTAACATATTTGGACCGATGAGATTGCCGCTGGAGACTGAGATTGAGGGTTTTTTTTAGAGGAAGAAAGCAGCAGAGAAGGCCGAAATGCTGTAGAGGTTATCATTCAAAATCCTCTGGAAAAGTGCATCCCAGTGTTTTTCAACCATTTGACATGTTAGAGCTTTATTAAATTTGCAAAAGCGAAGATGAACAACCGCACACAGAACATATTTGATTTTAACATATGTGGACCAATGAGATTGCTGCAGAGTGCAACACAATTACATTACATATTTAAAGAGGCCATATTATATGCCAAAGTCTGGATTTTGTTTTTGGGTCTACTAGAATATGTTTTCATGCTTGAATGTTCAAAAAACACATTATTTTTTCACATATTTTGCATTGTTGCAGCACCTCTCTTCCCAGTCTGTCAGTAACGCTCTGTTTAGTTTCTGTCTCTATGAAGCCCCTCCTTCAGAGTGCTCTGATTGGCTGGCTGGATAAGTGTGTTGTGATTGGTCAACCGCGTCAATCTTGTTTCAGAACTGTCACTCCTCTAACCATAATCGCTACTTTCTACACACTGCTAGTCCCGCGCAGCCAAAGCTTCAGACTGACGGCAGAAGGTCTGGACTCCATTGCAGCTTTCATTGGTCAAGGAAAGCCCAAGAAGCCGTCTGACTGACATGTAAAGCAACCAATCACAGTTCGTTTTGTTCCACGCCATGTTTAGGGGTGTGAAAATGTAAATGTCGATGTCCCTGCAATAACAGACCATCGTGCATCTAATACATTATTCATTCAAGAATGGTGTGCAAGTTTACTGCAACAATGGAGCCACGAAGTTCACGTTTTGAAAAACAAGTGTTTAGTTGATCCTGATAAGCGCTCATTAGCCGCGTTTCCATTACCCTTTAAATTGCGCAAATTAAAATCGCAAATTGAAAATACGCCCAATGGAAACACGTCAATTTTGCAAAAACTCCCATATATCGCAAATAAAGTTTTTACGCTCGCATGATGTGGTTTTTCAGGCATTTCGAAAAAGGAATATTTTGCAAAACTGTAATGGAAACAGTTTTTATGCATTTACAGGTCACCTGCCATATGTAAAAGTCCATCATTCTTTAAAGATGGCGCGGTATGTTTGGACAGAAGACGAGAGTTCTTCATTAAACTCATAAAAGACAACAGTATTACAGGACTACTGGATTCTAAACAACAAAGAAATGCCACAATTTTAATTTATCAAGACCTCAAAGCAGATAGGAGGGAGAAACACCCAGAAACACCTCATACATGGCCGCTCCCAAGTATAAGGGGCTTTCCTTGCCATAAATGCTTGGATAACATGCCTACGTCTCCTTTGATTAAAAATAATGGCTAGTGCAGTGGCTGGGATATACGTAAACCTACGCAGCAAAATCAGCAGAGTCAAATCAACTCTGCTCGGAGTACATATGGTCCCTCTCTAAATAGTGTTAAAGCAACACTGAAGCAGAGTTAAAGTGATAATTAAGCGATTAATTAAGTGATGAATGAGCATTAGTGATGAACACGTGCTGTTAACAAGCAGAATCAGTGAAGAAAAGATAATCCTCCTCTACTGAGATCTTGAGAGATATAATGTCTTTTATCTTCAGTTGATTTCATCTAAGACTGTGGCTGAAGTCAGTTGTAGTTCTTGTGTTTCTCTTTTCTTCAGTGATTCTGCTTGTTAACAGCAGGTGTTCATCACTAACGCTTAATCATCACTTAATTATCTCATTAACTTTAACTCTGGTGTTAAAGTACTTTAACACTATTTAGAGAGGGACCACTCCAAGCAGAGTTGATTTAACTCTGCTGATTTTGCTGTGTACCAACATCCATTGCCATGATTTTTGTAATGACTTATCACGAGAGGAAAAAAGACGTTTTAGTCGCATATATCGGTTAATGGAATCGCTGTCATTTCACAATAGTTTTTTATCGATATTTAGAAAATATCGCAAAAGTTTTGTGCAAATCTGTAATGGAAACGTAGCTATTGTCACAGTTGTAAACACGATGGCTTTCTTCTTCCATAAGGGGGTTTGGCATCATGATGGCTTTGTTTCCAGGCACACCGTTAAAGATCGCGACACACACGTCTCCCGGAAATCCTGTAGAATTCAACCAATCAGATGGCGACTTTGAAACTCCCAAAGTGTTTCCCATTTTGTGTGCCTTATGCATCAGACGTTCAGCTAACGATCCGTGGGTGTGACATCTGAGGCCGAGACTACCACACTACTATCTCAACCAGGCCTCTCCCATTTTTTTTGCATATGTCTTGGGCTGTAATTGTTTAAATGAGGAATATTGTGATGTGTTCGTTCCCAAAAGAAAACTACAATCAAGGTGTTTCAGGGAGTTGAATTCTACAATTTGACTTCATGTTAGAGCTTTATTAAATTTGCAAAAGCAAAGATGAGCAACCGCACACAGTGTCGTTTCAAGGTTGCAACACAGAGAATAAACTTATGAGCAACCTCGCACGCTTGCATTGTGTCTTAAAATTCAACATCATGCCTTCAAGATCTGGCCTGTTTTTTAATGAGGTCTCGGTAGATACTGGATGCGAGGAATTGAGTTCTTCAGAACTCCTCTGTATGGTCGGCTGAACTCGCTGCGGCTTGGAGAGCTCGTCGTATTTAAAGTCCCCTCAAAACAGAGAGGATTTATGCAGCTGAAGTGTCATGGATGTGTTGTTCCCCGAGAGTCATATTACAAACCACAGGGGTGCCATCCCGAGAACATTATGGCATAATATGAAGATATGATACACACTTTAGTAATGCCATTTCAGATTAGGCGTAACTGTGAGGATGGGTTTGAAGGGGGAATATAATGGAAAAGCGGATTTTCTGGAATAAAAGAGTTTGCTGTACTATGTAATGGGCTTTCAAACCGAGCGCCACAAGATGGCGCAAGATGGGGTCCCTTTGGAGACAAAAAATCTTTAGGGCTATCAGTGTTAATTAGTGAGTTTTGATTAATTAATAATGCTTAGCATGCTATTTAATGAAACTAAAGACCTATTCGGATGCTGTTAGTTTTAAATGGGCGAAGTGGGATAATGTAATAATTAATAGAGCTTCTCCATGACTTTAATCCTGTTCAAATCATCCATGTCAGTAATTTTTCCAGGAATAGCCTACACATTTCCATGCCATTAAAAATGTACTATTTATAAAGTAGCCTGGGAAAATACACACAGGAATTTACTGGTAAAAAGCCTGTGAATCATCTTTCAGTGGCCCATGTCCAGTATCCTAATAATCCAAGATATATGCACATATTTAATATTTCCTGCATAATTAATAAGCTCAGCGAAATACGTTTTGCAAGACATTGAAAAAATGGTGTAGAAACAATTTCCACTCTAGTAAATTTTACAAAGAAACAGCAGTAACACACTGAAAAACAAAAATGTGAAATTTGGAAGTAAAAAAACTTGTTTTTAATAATGTATTAGTAGTAGATGACGAAATTAAAGGATTAGTTCACTTCAGAATTAAAATTTCCTGATAATTTACTCACCCCCATGTCATCCAAGATGTTTATGCCTTTCTTTCTTCAGTCGAAAAGAAATTAAGGTTTTTGAGGAAAACATTTCAGGATTTTTCTCCATATAGTGGACTTCAGTGGGGACCAACAGTTTGAAGGTCCAAATTGCAGTTTCAATGCAGCTTCACAGGGCTCTACATGATCCCAGACGAGGAATAAGGGTCTTATCTAACAAAACGATGTCATTTTCAAAAAAATAAAAATAAAAAATTATATTCTTTTTAACCACAAATGCTTATCTTGCACTAGCTCTGCGATGCGTGACGCATGACGTAGGCGGAAGTACTGAGCAAGTGTTCACAAAGCGAACATGCAAAGACTAAGTCAAACGCCCTTTACACAAAAAGGTAAAACAAAGATGTCGAATGATTTTTCGGGCTACCGCAGTACTTCCACCTACGTGTCACGTGTGACCTTTCCAACGTGATAACTATAAATCAAATGTACTGTACTAAATATTATTATTTTATATAAAACATATATTTTACAAAATATTTTTACTCTAAAATTACTATAAAACCAAAGCCATTTGTCTAACTAAGTTGTGTTCAAAATTTTAAGTTGATATCACAAAAATATCAACTATCAAAAGTTCCTATGAGATTTTGTTTAGGCGTCATACCAAAAACAGCCACCGGGTGTCACCACATTCCATTGAATTTTTTTTGATGCATTCTCCTGTAACAAATTAATAAATTTCTTTCCAAATATCACTTCTACCACAAAATATAGAACCTTGAGACTCAGACCTTTCTGATGATATGTGTTTTGTCAAGATTAGAAAAGGTTTTGAATAAAGTAGTTAAAATAATTTTTGTAATATGAAACCTGACACCTCACACTAGGGGAGGAGTCTGCAGAAAGAATTTTGAGTACCATTTCCATGATAATGCAACGTCCAATTTCAAAAGGTTTTGACAGGATGAATTTTGAGATCTTAAGCTTTTGAATGATACCTAATTTATGATTATTACTAAAATATGTGATATAAAAAGGTGGGACGGTGACATAACATTAAAATGTTAATAAAATGGAACCTTATTGTAAAGTGTTACCGTAAAACTGAAACAGCATTTTCTTGTAAAACGTACTACAATAATCTTTGTTTTATTTACAACTTCAAAATATCTCTTTTCTATAGTGTAGGTCAGTTTCGTTTTAAGGCAATGCACTTAAAAACAATTTCTACAGACATTGGTTGTCCAATTTGAAAAGCCAGGCTTTAGTTGCATACACAATATCAGGTGTAATTCAAACAAAAAGTAGTTTTAATGTTAGGCTATGTATGATAAGATCAGCTTTCCGATGCTCAAAGGAACCAAAAAGCACTGATCATCCATTTTGACTAATTAATCATCAGATGCACTATGGCTACGCAAACCCATAAATCAATTAATTCCTGTCAGGCCATCCGCTTCTTTAACGGCTGCGTTACGGCACCAAACAAACGTGAAGAAAATCATTTTCCATAATTAGCAGTAAGCTGCTTAGCAGAGTAAAACTGAAGGCTTTTAAATTCCATCTGCCACATTCAATGCGCCTTCACAACACTGGGTCAATTTTGAGATCAATTTGCATATGCATGTACCCCATTGTTTGCATTTCAATATGATTTGATGATGCGTTACATTTGCTGGTGTTTCAGATTCACTTTGACAGTCTGTGAATGGCAAGAGCTAATAAATAATTAATCAATTCAGCCATGCTGAGAGCGTGGCATCACTCCAAAGTTTTAAAAGAGAAAGATAAAACCATTTAGGGCTCATGCAGGGTATGGAGAGAACACAAGTATATGTTCACTAAACTGTCAGAAGTTATTTATCAGCAAAACCCATTTAGGTGATGAGGCCTAAACTGTAGATATAGCCTAAATACAGAATGGCTGTTTTGTTCTCAGTGCAGAGAGATGTTGGTTGAGTCAATTAAGTTATTAGAATATTCTATTTTTTTTTTATAAAGATAAACTCATTTTTTTAATTTTCAACCATAGATGCCGATGGGGAGCCTAGAATTTTGCATTGTAAAATCATGTTTTTGTCCTTTTTTCTTTTCACATTTTATTGCATAGTATAAGCTGAAGTAGAAGAAGTGCTAGTCCCTACTGGTAGATGCCGGTAATACACTGGCAGTAAAAAAATAAAAATAGAAAAATAAAACATTAGCCATATATTCTGAAACCATGAATAAATAATAATAAACCTCTGGAGCAGGGTTAGCACCACTTTTGCGGTGTTAACTCCGCATTGCGGTGCCAAACTTGTACAGTGTGAAACGATCAGTGTTGCCAGGTTTTCACAACAAAACCCGACCAATTGCTACTCAAAACTAGCCCAATCGCATTTTGGTGGGGTTCCCCTGGTAAAATTCACATTCCAGGGATTAAATATCATGTTATTTGTGGTCGCTTCAACCCGCAGACGTGAAAAAAAAAAAACCGCGGCAACAGTGTTAAAGTAGCCCAATTCCGCGGGAAAACCGCGGACTTGGCAACACTGGGATGCAGTGTTAGAATGTTACAGCTAGAGGCTTAGCAACAGACAACTCATATTTCAGTCACAGAAACGCTGCGCATTGTATACAGTATATTCAGCGTTTGAGATGAAAAATGTCAAATGCTGACAGAAAACGCGACAATCTGAGTGAAGAAGAGATCGTTTCATTCTTACTTTTATAGTACGAAATGTCCATTCAGTAAACTTGATAGTACATTCGGCAATACGAGGATGCTCAATGCTTGAGCTAGCCTATGTAAACAGGTCACGTGCTGTATTTATCCAATCAATGACACTGACACCGCAAATATGCAAACAAGAGCGTTAACCCAGGGTTTAGGAATGTACAATGTGAAACGTCAGTTTATAAATACCCAGGATTAATTGTTAACCCCAGGTAAATTATGAGCAGTGTGAAGCGTGAAGCAAGATAACCCAGGATTCTGTTTACCCAGGGTTTAGAATGACCCAGGGTTAACTATTTCAAGTGTGAAAAGCCCTAGTAAGTACATTTATATATATTACATTAATGCGTTTCAGTGTCTGCAAACACACAAGAATGCATCTTAAAGACATCATGAAATCAAAATGGACAATTCTTGTTTTTTAATGAAATATTGCAGTATTTATTGTAAATTATTTATCAGTGCACATCGTTATTTATTTTACATTCATGTGCCCTCGTAATCTTTAATCAAAATAATTTCTCCTCCTTCTTGCAGCGACATCTCTTCTCTGATGACGTTTACTGGCGCGAGGGCGGGGCAACCTGTCACTCACATGAGATCGACCAATAGCAAACCACAACTATCCAATCAATTCCCCATGGACAAAATCAAGCCCCGCCCTACATTTTTTCTTGTTTGAGAAGCCGTTTCACTCACATATACAACACAATAGGGAAGAAAAGACTATCGCGACATGTTTCATGCCGACTTTAATACATTTCAGTGTCTGTGAATGGCTGTGTGCCAGAACATAAAAATACTTAGGATTGCTAACGCGATCACATTGCTATAAAACAGCAAGCTACGAGGCCTTTTATTGAATTTTACATTTCACTTTCTTATCTTTATTGAGTGAACATAATCATTGTGACACGCTGCCTCGCTCTTCCTTCAGGTCGGGCGAGGGTCGTCCTGAGCTTATGAGCGCAGGAAATGGGAATCTAAATTAATTCACATTCGCTCTAAGCCGAATCTTCAAAGCTGAAATGAGTTCCCATTCGTGGTGAATCTATCAATATGTAAATCAGCAGATGGGGGCGGCCAGCAGAAAAAGCAGCGCTGCACTGATCACTCCAAAAGAGGTCCAGATAGGAAACCAACGCTCCGAGATGAAGGTGTCTTTAGTATCGTCTTCCAGGTTTCAGTACTTCATTTATGCAGTACGGTGATATGAGAAAGTACCAGACTGTTTCATATATCACACTCAATCAGGGAGAGTGAAACGCTTTATGCACGCAAGCGTAACGGCACGCCATATGAGCGTGACACGCTGAATATTTCATGTGGAATTTTCCTTACTGTGTTCCAAACACTCCCGGAGTGTTTTCTTCACTTTGCTGGCTGTGAAGGGAATTACTAGATGCAATTCCCATTACCACAAAACAAACACATAGACAAAAGGCAATAAACAAGGCTGTACTTTGATTCTCAAAGCACAGTTCTGTCATTGCATTAAATAACAGTAGTTGTTATGGTATCTAATGGGTATTGTGTATAATCACTCTTGAATGAAAGGACATTGGCCTACCATGTTATTTACGCAGACTGGATCAATGACATTTACTCTATTATACAATTAAGAAATAAACTCAAGGCTAGATTCAAGTGTTTAAAGGGATAGTTCAACCAAAAATGAAAATTCAGTCATTTACGCACCCTCAAGTTGTTCCAAACCAGTATGAATTTCTTTCTTCTGCTGTACACAAAAGATATTTTGAAGAATGTCAATAACCAAACAGTTGATGGACCCCATTGACTTCCATAGTATTTTTTTTCAATGGGGTCCATCAACTGTTTGGTTACCCATATTCTTCAAAATATCTTCTTTTGTGTTCATACATTCATTCGTTTAAAACAACTTGAGGGTGAGTAAATGATGAACTATCCTTATAACACTGATTCAAATGTCGCAAAACAAAAAAGCAGTAGGTAATGTTATTAATAATCCATATTTTCATAATCTTCTTTCAATGTCAGTTACATTGGCAGTGCATGTTTTAGCAATATCACAAGATGTGCTGTACTGAATAATAGCATGGTGATTAGCCATAGGCACGGTTTTAAGTGTGATATTGCTTTATTATAGTTCTACATACTAAAAAAGTTACATTTTTTTGCAACAAAGTAAAAATAAAGACCATTTTATGAATGGTATTCTAGTGGGAAATTGCCTGAAGCACCTCTAATGTAATAATGAATTTAGATATGATAATGGTATGCAAATGATACTCTTATGGTTGCTACAGTCTACAGTACAGTTTTTTATAGCATAGTATAAATAGCTGAACTGGACTGAAAGTGTCCAGGTTTTGCTGGTGGATGCCGGCAGTGAAGAGCATTCAAAATTATCCATCTGTTCGGAATAATAATAATAATAAAACATGTAGCAAGCAGCATAGTTCACTTTCAAATGAAAATTACCCCAAGCTTTACTCACCCTCAAGCCATCCTAGGTGTATATGACTTTCTTCTTTCTGATGAACATAATCGGAGAAATATTAATAAATATCCTGACGCATCCGAGCTTTATAATGGCAGTGAACGGGACCAATGAATATGAGCTGAAGAAAATGCATCCATCCACATCCATCCATCATAAACGTGTGCTCCGGGGGGTTAATAAAGTCCTTCTGAAACGAAGCGATGCGTTTGTGTAAAAAATATCCATATTTAAACAAGTTATGAAGTAAAATATGTAGCTTCCGCCAGACTGCTTTCCGTATTCAAGTTACGAAGAGTAGGCTAGGCTATATCGCATGTGAGGCGGATCATTTATAGCCTTTTCTCACAGCAGCTGCAATAATTAAACATAATTTTGATGGCGGATTGTATGGTATGACAAATTAACATTAGTGATTAGACTGTACAGAAATTGAAATCTACGCGAATACACACTAAATACACATAGTCACGCAATGCTGATGTTGTTTTAACAATTATTTGAGAACAAAGTATAACAATAATAATAATTTGCACGGTTTGACGTGATATGAGCTAAGCGATCATTAGATTTAATCACCATTGGCAGCGCGATTTACTGTAATACTTTTTTTTCCTCAGTTAGTCAGAACAAAAGTGGCAGACATGTTACTTACTTGTTCAGATGACATTGTCCAGTGAAAATTCTTATTTTGGTCATACTTCCAAGACTACAGTCTGTGATTCTGAAGTACAGTATCCACACCAATGCGTTGACTGACAGCAAACATTAGATTCATCCGCGCTGAGGAGTCGTGCCGTGGCACAAGGCACGTAAAGATAATTCCGCAAATAACTGCAATTGCAGGTTTCAAACAGAGATGGCGACAAAGAGGCAAAATTACAGACTACAGCTTTAAGTACAGCTTACTACAATCAAATTTTGAGTTCACGCAACATTTTTCTATTAAGTACAATGAACTTTCATTTTTTGAGTGAAACAAACTCATTTCATTTAATTAATTTCACTGTTCGGTTTTACAGTGTTCTTTTTTGAGGAATCTCAAAACTAAACATCTAGCAAGCTGCATATATAAATTGCAAATATTTCATTATAATATGCAATATTATACATATATAGCTTCTAATATATGTATGTATATATATTGTATATATGTATATATAGCTACGTTTTATCATATAATATTCATTTCATTAAGATGTGTTGCCAGTCGCAGATTGTTTTTTGGGGGATCTCTTAAAACCAAGAAATGTATTATTTACTATTTTCCCTGTCTGCTGCCTTTGATTAAACCTAACTGATTGCCTTTTAGTTTAATAAACAAAATTATTATGGTTGAAACAACATTTGAGCTGTTTCATCACTGTCTGTACAAGACACACAGAGCATCCAATAACCAATGAACACTAATGAGTGAAAGACTGGCAAATGTAACACTATAGCATTCAGACTAAGTCCAAATAGTGTGTCCTTGAGTTCAGGCTGCAAAACTAACTGTGAATAAAACTATTCTGTGCATTACATTCAGCACTAATGAATGTGAACCGCTCCACTTTAATTCAGTACTGCTAGAAAATAGGGCAGTACATTTTCCCCAGGGATTAAAGGTCAAAGGTCATTACTTTAAGGTCTATTAAGGGTCAAAGGTAATAATAATTACACTCGCCAATCTGTATTCAACCACAGAATAATTATGATGTTCAGTCATCGCAGCAATTGCTTAATGAATACTTTGAATCGTTCACACATGGCTAGAGATGTAATTAATATTTTCAAAAGTCTCAGCTCTGAGACTGAATTTGCCATCTGAAGGGTGTGATGTGTTTGTTTATTTATTTATTATTATTTCCCACCCTGATTTATTATTGAAAGTGTGGACAGAAATGTAAATGTCACAATATAAATTGTAAAGCGTGAAAAACAAACCGTCCAGCCAAAAATAACAAGATGTCTTGGGACTAAACCCTTTCTTCCTTTTTTATTCTTTACCTGAAAAGACAGATCACGTCTATCTATTACTTGTGAGGTTATTATCCGTATGCTTTTATGGTATTAGCTCGACAGAAGCCACAGTGTTACTTTGCCCAATAATATTTCCCACAATGCATCGCTCAAATGTATTATTGAGGCTGCATCTGCCATGTGCTACTTTTATCCCTAGTGACCCTTCAGAGTTTGAGAGGCACTTAAATTCATAAAATCTTCAAGTGTTGACTGAAACTGACAGACTTATGAGAAAAACAACTTTTGCTTGTTTACTCGAACTTATTCCGATATTGGTTGTTTATGCAGGGAATTTCTTTGTTTCTATAAAGGTAGGATCATCTATAATCTCTCTCATCTCATATTTATATTGGATTTGATCTGAATATGATCCAGAAGCTTCACATTTCTGTTGATGCCACTGAGGGCTTTGAGTGTGGTGTCATTTCTGTCGAATCTATTGAAAAGAAAACTCCTTATTGATCAAAACACAACCACATTGAGAGCATTATTGACAGTGAATAAATGAAATATAGATTAAATGATAACTATTGGCATGTGAAACAGAAACCTTATAGGAACACTTTCAGAAAGAGGAAACTAAATGAATGAATGTGGAGGAGAATCGACTTTCCGAGGTTTAGGGCATTGATTAAATGAAATCCCGGTTCTGATTATGGCAGAATGGGATTACATGGATGAAAAACCAGGAAAAGGAAATGCTGGTTGCTACTCGCACTGCAAATGTCTGGAATCATCACCACATCCAGCTTTATTCCTCACAAGCTCATAGGAAAAGCCACGGTGATTAACTTTTCACAGCTGTACTGATGGACTATTCAAACACTAAACAACAAGAGGATGAAAACCAGTGGATAACAGAATGAAATCTGAGAACCAGTAATGATTTTTCGTATTACTTACTTTATCTTTACTTTTCTTGCTTTTCCTAATCATGTATCCAGTACAGTAACGTTGGGGTCAGTAAGATTTTTTGTTTTGAAATAAATTAAAGGGGTCATGAACTGCATTATTTTATTATTTTATAATGTTTCCTGGGGTTCACTTATAATGTTCACCCAAAAATGAAAATTCTGTCATTTATTACTCACCCTCATGTTGTTCCTCGCCCGTAAGACCTTCGTTCATCTTCAGAACACAAATTAAGATATTTTTGATAAAATCCAATGGCTCAGTGAGGCCTCCATTGCCAGCAAGATAATTAACACTTTCAGATGCCCAGAAAGCTACTAAAGACATATTTAAAACAGTTCATATGACTACAGTGGTTCAACCTTGTTATGAAGCGACGATAATACTTTTTGTGCGCCAAAAAAACAAAATAACGACTTCATTCAACAATATCTAGTGATGGGTGATTTCAAAACACTGCTTCATGAAGCTTAAAAGCTTTACGAATCAGTGGTTCGGAGTGTGTAAAACTGCCAAAGTCACACCCCTCAGTGGTGAATCAATGAAATTTCGAAACACTTATGACGTAACGAAGCCTCGTTTACTGAAATCACGTGACTTTGGCAGTTTGATACACGCTCCAAACTACTGATTCGAAACAAAAGATTCGTAAAGCTTTGAAGCTTCATCAAACAGTGTTTTGAAATCGCCCATCACTAGATATTGTTGCAGACCACTAGTAAGCAGTGTCCACTGTCATGTTGAGTATCAAGGCAAAAGCCGAAAAAGAAGCAGCTTGTCATGTACATTGTCAGAGAAGCTTCAGCAGTGATGGTGGCAAATAGGCAACGACTTTTGTTGCAGTTTGACGCACGTGTCCCCTTTTTCATTCCTATGGAAGTTGAAAATGCTCACTCTTCTTTGCTTGCTTCGTGCCAGTTTTTTGATCTGAGGGAGGGGTTCTAGCAGACCAATCACAGCGCTTGCAGTCCGCGTAGAATTAACGCGTTGTTACATTTTTGAAGAGATGCACATCAGGCTATGCCGTAGGCTACGCATGCTACATACAGCCTACACTGTAGCTACGGCGAAAACTCAACACAGAAGTATACATTAGCCTTTAATGTCCGTATAAACCAAGAAAAATGTTTTTAAAACATTTAAAAACTGGACGTTTTGAAAGTTCAGGGAACATTCAGAAACAACATTTTTATAACTTAATGGGAATGTTAGCAAAACGTTCTGTAGAATATATTTTTGTTAGCTGGGTAGCAAGCATTAACACACTTAAAATAATATTTTTTACATACAATAAACAGTCCTTAATGACATCAAACAGGTGCACAAACACAAATGATTACTCAAATAATTGCAAAAAAAATGATATAATAATATATAATAGCCCATTCTCAACATAACACAAGCTCTTCACCACAATGGTAACACCCAAAACTCACAGGATAAAAAAACTCTCTAAAACCAACATAACAAAACATGTTAAACACTAAAAAGTCTGATTCATTTCTCCTTTTACTCAAAACACACTTAATTTCAATGTTATTCTCCTCATTAAAGGGTTAGTTCGCCCAAAAAATGAAAATTCTGTCATTAATTACTCACCCTCATGTTGTTCCACACCCATAAGATCTTTGTTCATCTTTGGAACACAAATGAAGATATTTTTAATCAAATCTGAGAGATTTCTGTCCCTCCTTTGACAGCTACGCAACTACCAATTTTTCGCTTCAAAAAGTTCATAAAGAGATCGTAAAACTAATCCATATGAATTGAGTGGTTTAGTCCAAATTTTCTGAAGAGTCTCGATCGCTTTATATGATGAACAGATTTAATTTAGGCTTTTATTCACATATAAACATTCATCAACTCACACATTGTGGTGACCAGTTGTGGTAAACGGAAGCTCAGAGGTTTGTTCTTGCGCGTCATTCAGGTTCAGTTGAACAGTTTATGTTTGCTGATAAATGTTTATATGTGAATAAAAGCCTAAATTAAATCTGTTCATCATATAAAGCGATCGAGTCTGTTCAGAAAATTTAGACTAAACCGCTCAATTTATATGGATTAGTTTTATGATCTCTTTATGAACTTTTTAAATCGACAAAGTGGTAGTTGCGTAGCTGTCAATGGAAGAACAGAAATCTCTCAGATTTCATTAAAAAGATCTTCATTTGTGTTCCGAAGATGAATGAAAGTCTTACAGGTTTGAAACGACATGAGGGTGAGTAAATAATGACAGAATTTCATTTTTGGGTGAACTAACCCTTTCAGGTCCTCACAAAACATTCTAGGGATAAAAAAAAAAAAACCCTGCTTGAATGAACAAACATGATTTATGTTGTCTCTACACAAACAGATGAAACAAACTTTACCATTTTAAATGACTTTGTGGGGAAAAACTAAGAATTTTGTTCCATTAGTTTATTATAAGTAACTTGAGCAGGTAGCATAAATCGAGTAAATTGAGTAAACGATGGTAGAAAACAACATATTCGTGGGACAGCAGGGCACTGTGTACACAAATGGATCCGACAGGACGTGCGGACAGCAGCGGTAAACATCAGCCGTGGCCTGGATTTACTGTACTAATGTCAGATGGAGCAAAAATACCCTGATGCGCTCTGGAGCGGCAGCCCTGATTCGCATGGATTCTGTGGATTTATGTCATCTCCGCCTTTTGTCCATGACAACTCCCATTATTTTAGGATCACTAACCGAGACGTAGTCAAATCCCAGTGATTCAAAACAAATTGCCCTGGATCAGCCACATTATTTTAGAATGGCTCATCCCTGCAGTACGATTCCTGCGGGATGAGTCGGATTACATCCACCCTCCTTTCTGCTCTCCATTTGGTACTTGTTGTAATTTGTTGTGGTAAAATGTCTCAAACTATGATCATCATATTCAAATTAAGGAAATCAAATTCACCATCATCAATCACACGAGTCTTAGACCTGTCATGATAGAGCTTGACAGTAACCACACACTTTTTCAACAGCTTGGTTTTCAGAAGTATGCTTAATTTCTCATTCATTTTCTATATGAACATTTCAGAAAATTCTGTGTAAACAATCCTAACCCTTGAACCAAATCAGAGATGAAATTGTACAACATGTGATTTGAATATTCAAAACACTGTTTGAAAGACAATGTAGCCCTACTTCTTATTAAAGGGATAGTTCACCCAAAAAGGAAAATTCTGTCATCATTTACTCACACTCAAGTTGTTCCAAACCTGTATGAATTTCTTTGTTCTGCTGAACACAAAGAAAGATATTTGGAAGAATGTTTGTTACCAAGCAGATCTCGCCCCCCATTGACTACCATAGTATTTTTATTCTACTATGGTAATCAATCGGGGGTGAGATCTGAATGGGGTGATCCTCACTTCTTTTTTTTTTTAAATGGTCCACCAACTGAAAATTTTTGGGAATCGCTGAACTATATGAAACTAAGCAATGGGTTTTAGCACAGGCTCCATTTCACCCATTCATGCAGCTTTAATTACTGAACATTATCAGTTCTAATCCTGCTCCTGTACAGCATAAAAATGCATGGGATGTTACCAGCACGAGCAGAAATATGAGAATCATTCTGCTCACGTTACCTTTCAGCTATTACCAATTATTTCCTCCTGAATAAACACTGTGTCAAAGGAGGAGCCACAAGGTGCATTTTCCTACAAATTAGTCAGGAAAGGATCTGTCCCCCTCCACACCAGTGACAGTGTAATCGATATTCCTCACTTATTTTAATGTCTAAATCACAGCTACAGACACAAAGAGTCAGTTTGGTATTCAGCATTTGGTCTTTTGTAACCGCTCAAAGTTGCAGTTCTGTAAGATTTGGATGTGTCGAGCGAAATGCCAATGCAAAAAGTGCAGGCAGTGGCAGATTGTGCAGATAAGGATTAGAAGAGTCATGGGCTGAGTCTAAAATCGCATACTCTCTTCTTATTTTGAATAAGCAATTACATAATGAAAGCTGAATGTAATGTGGACATACTACATTCGCCATGTTGCCATTATCATGTGACCTACCCGCATCAGTTGTGTCACAAATCCTCTCCCGCGGCCTCATGGGATAGTAAAGTGTCCATTGTATGCACACTTCAGTATCTCGCCGGAAGTAGCTTTTAACCTACTCTTTTATGAGTACAGTGAATTTGGTAATACTTCTTTTGTCACTTACTGTTTTTTGCCTACTATATAGTAGGGAAGTATGCGATACATTCGGATGCAGCCATAAATTCATCCTAGACAGGGCTGTTTTTAGGCATTGCCTAGAGCCAAAGTCCCTTTAAGACAAGTCATTTCACTCGGCGGCCATCTTTGAAACGCCTCTCGGGCATTCAAGTGCAGCTCCTATCTCTTTGAATGGGGAAACATCAAATTCTCCAAAGCTGTTTGCCAAGATTTCGATTAAATTTCATATTTGAAATCACCAATGAAATCTGACATCTGTCTCAGAAATTTTGTTTCTAAACGCTCGAATCATGACAAAAAACGGTATTTTTCAGGCTGGATCAAGCTAATGCGCATGCGCAACCCTAAATGCGCGTCCCTTGGGTCTCATTTCGGAGGCGCGCGTCAAACTGTTTCTATAGGAACCGGAGCTTCTAAAGGCCGCTGCACTGACGCGATGACTTTACCAATCGGCGATTGGCTATTATTTAGAAGGCGGGACTTATTCCGCCATATTACGCGTTGCACTTTCTCCCATTCAAAACAATACGAGTGACGCGTCTTGTGTTATTCTATAGTGTTTGCTAGAGCGCCATCAGTTAAAAGGGTGCCAATGAGGATGACAGGACACCAAAATGGCCAGAATCAGCCCTGATCCCAGGAATCCAGGTCCTAGGCATGTGTGTGTTGATTCTCTGACTGTTGACTGACTGTGGTAAACCTAGAGAGGGAACAGTGAAAGAGATCTGAGCGTCTTTTTAGAGAACTAAGAACAAACTTTGCATTTTTCAAAAGCACGATTCATCCCAATGCATTACTCAAGCTGTTTGTGGGGGGAAAATGTTGTGTAATGTATTATTAGTGATGTGGAAATAAAATGGAGTATTTAGAAGCCCTCTAATGTTGTTTATAGCTACAGTCTAATGCAGAATTTAGCACATGGGCTTGTCTAGTGGTTACAAACGCCCCCTAAAAACCCCTAACCCAAGTCACCCCACAGCATTTGCACTACTTCAAACAGTGCTTTTACCTTTCTAAGCGCACCGTAATCAATGCAGATGATGAAATTCAGAACATCACATAGACTGGAATATCATAGAAACTACTCAAAAAACTCTAGCAAACTGCCTAGCAGCACAATAACAGCCACTCAGAACAGAACACCCTATAAAGGCTTTTCACACTTTAAATAATTAACCCTGGGTCATTCTAAACCCCGGGTAAACTGAATCCTGGGTTATCTTCACGTTTCACACTGCTCATTATTTACCTGGGGTTAACAATTAATCCTAGGTATTCGTAAACTGACGTTTCACATTGTTCATTCCTAAACCCTGGGTTAACATTCTGCAATAATCGTGTTTAACAGTGAAATTCCAGGTGAAAAACTACATTACCCATTTTGCTGTACAGAAAATTACACCAATCAGAGTCGAAAAAAGCAACACATTCCAAAATAGCCCTTTAGCTCCGCCCACTCCAATGAAGCACTGTTCGCATCGTTCTCCCTACGTTCTCTAAATACTAAAATATTTGTATATATTTTGCAATAACCTTAAAATAAATTGTTTTTATACATATAATCAACATTTGTAAATGAGTAGTTTTATATTTCTCCATCGTCTTTAATTCGACTCAGCTGTTTGCAATGCTTCATGGGATTGCAGTTCTTTCCCTCACTAAAAGTCTTGTACCTTTGTCTTTTTGTCTGATTTTCAAAAACGTTTTTGCTTTAAATCAAACTTTGTAGTGCTGTGGTTGACCTCACAGCTGATTGGCTTGGTTTGTGGCTTATAACTCTTCAACAAAGACTATTTTAAAATCCCTATGGGAAAAAATGAATGAAAAAAATACCTCAGGAACCAGCGCTGCTGAAAAAGGGGGCGGGAACTGTTGCACTCTATTAGGAACCGCCTACCAACACATTAACAACACTGAGAAAACCTTTGCAATTGCCTAGCAACACAAGAACAATATAGAACCACCTAGCAACACAATAACAACCACAAAGAGCACCCTAGCAACCGCCTAACACACAGCAGAACACACAAGTTTCACAAGGCAATGATGACCCCCTTTTTCTTTTCAGAAAATGTTAAAATCTAATAGTTTTATATAAGAGTTTGTCCTCATAAATATTCCAACTCACACATTTTGGAAATTCCTGTGGCTTTGATCAACAATTTAATATCATCATAACATGATTATTAAATTACAGCACACTCCAGGCACCCTACAACCCAAATTTCATTGGCTCTGTCTCACCTACTTTCCCTCTCCGCCATTATTCATGTAGGTAGGTGTTAATTTAGGTCTTATGTAAAGTGTTGCAGTGAGACTCAGGAGGTTCTGTGTTATTCAAAGCATTAACCCAAAGCTTTAGCGGTATTATGCATAATAAGAATTAGCATTTCATACGACTTCTTCATTGAGCATTACAATAATCACTGGTACAAGCCATATTCTGAAATATTAACACAATTACATTGCATTATTAAGAACCAAGACTTGTACTATGCAACATTAGCAATGATGATGACGGTTTCCTTCAGTCACCAAATGGCCATTTAAAAGTTCAAAGTTCTCAACGAACAATTTCGCCACCTAATTTCAAATCAGCACGCTTTCAAATTGATTATTTTAACATCAAGAGAAACTCTCCCTCATATAAAACCACGGTACTTAATGAACAGATTCTTATTTGCCCGCTGGGTGTCTTCTGACATACTCTGAAAGAGTGCTCATTATTGACTCATTAATGAACATCTTAATTAAGTACATCATTCACGGCACTGCCATTCAAATGTGTGCTTGTCTGTTATGAGAACGCCTAAATCTTCGTTTAACTTCTATTTAAATGAAGGCATTGCATGATGAACATTTATACATCTCAATGAAGTGGTAATTGGCTGTTTGTGTCTCAGAAAATGTACCCGCTCCAACTAATCACAGACACACATAAGAATCGCTCTGCGTAGCAAATTTGTGTTCTATTGTCTTTCTCTGCATACTGTTAAACAGAGATGTTGACATTTTTTTATGTATTTTTTGGATTTATTTCTGTCGCATCAACTAATTTCAACCACTCCTGGCCATTTTCACAGTTTTACAGGACTATCTCCATAGATGTATCATAAAAACAGGGCACAAATCAATAAAACAGACAATTTGCATAATTAAATAATGCTCTCTATTTCATTTTCATATAGAATAATTATGATCATTAGTATGAGTCTTGATTACACTTATTTCTTACTGTCTCATACTGAAGAATTAACTATCCCATCAGCTAAATCAGAATAAAAATGTCTAAATTAAAAATTACACACCTGTAAATCACCAACATAATGAGATTTGTATATTTTCTTAGGAAAAAGTGAGTTTTGCCTATGCAAAAGTTGCGCATCATGATATTAAGGTGTTGTGTGTGATTGTAGGGAGTAGAGCTGCATGATCAATCGCTAAAAGATCACAATCTCGATCTTCACAAACAGTCTTTTCAATCACATTATCGTTATTTCTGTTACAAATATTTATTAATAAATTATCACAGAAGAACTGGGATAAAAGTTTATAGTTCGGATATAAACACTGATGTCTACGGTAGCGAACAAAATAGAGCAAATCACCCTTTGAAAGTAACTAAATAATGATTGTCAATTACATCATTACACCACTAGGTGGTGACAAGTGACTGTTAAAAAAATTTATTTGTCATTGAATCATTCATTCAAGAGATTTGTTCAAAAACACTGATACATCCAGTAATGAAACAAACGAAGTCTTTATGAGTGAGTCATTGAATCATTCATTCAAACCAATTTTTTTTAAATAATTAATTCAAATTAATTAAACATTAAATAGACTGCTGCAATTAACATTTTGTCAGAACCTAGTAAATTGCATGTTAGTTTGTTTATTTGTCTTTTCAGAATCGTGGTAGAATCGCAATCTCTATTTGAAACAAAAAAATCGTGATTCTCAATTTATCCAGAATCGTGCAGCTCTACCAGGGAGTTTTCTATACGTTTGCTAGGGTGTTCTGGGTGGTTGCTAGGTCGTCGCTAAGGTGTTCTGGGTCAGTAACGACACACCTCTCCTCAACAAACCGCACAATTTGAGGTATCATTCATGTCTGTAGAAAAAATGGCATCTTTCCATCCATCCATCCATCCATCCATCTCTCTCATTCTCTATTTAGAACAACCTAGCAACTGACTGGCAACACTCTAACAACCACTCAGAATTCTTTAGAAACCACCTAGCAACACACTAACAACCATAAGAATTCCCTAGCAAATGCCCAGCAACACACTATAAAACACTCAAAACTATACGGTTGCTAGGGTGTTCTGGGTGGTTGCTAGGTCATCACTAAGGTGTTCTGGGTCAGTAAAGACACACCTTTCCTCAACAAACCGCACAATTTGAGATATCATTCATGTCTGTAGCAAAATCAATCTATCTATTTATAACAACCTAGCAACCGACTGGCAACATGCTAACAACCAATACGAATACCCTATCAACACACTAACAACCACTCAAAACTATATGGTTGCTAGGGTGCTCTGGGTGGTTGTTAAGGCCCAGGTATACAGTTAAGAGCGCGAGCCTTTCAAAGTATACTCCTTTGGCTGTGAGAATGGAAAGATGCGTTGGGCATGTGCACACTATCTAGTGGACTTTGTTTTCAAGCGCTCAAGTCACTCGCACACGTGCTGTTGTACGCACACCAACAAAAATTGGGCTGAAGTATACTTTGAGTAAAGTTTAATAGGCTTAGGGCTTTGATTCAAACTTCTCCAGGCAGAACAGGTGTTTTTAGTTATGATGTTATGACTGTTAAGGAATTCAAGTGATCACTAATTAAACAGAGATGGGAGACAAGAAGGCATGCAATATGCTCATACTCATACACATGCCTGGCAGCTCACCTTTGCCATCTTCTGGTTAAGAGAGTTTGAGATTGAGACTGTAATATCCAAGACGATTTTCAATTTGCCATATAAACAGACTATTTATTCAGCTTTAGGTTAAACAAGTTCTGAAATGACCCGGTGTGATATTTGTAAAGGAGAGGGTTTTATCAGCAAGTCTATTTCACAGCTGACCCGTCTTCCCTGAAAATCAAAAAGCTCTCTATAGTCAATAAATTGGTGGCTTGAGTTTTTGAGCACCGGAATAAAATGTTCAAAACGGCAATTTTCCAAGAGCTGTAGGTACAAGTCTCACTTAGCGGTTCAACCCTCCCCTCCAAAGTCATTCTTAAACCATTTTACTAACATAACGCGATCGCACTTCTGAGTGAAACAACAGTATATTCAATGAGGGGGAAAAGTAGGTTATTATTCGATAGACAGTCTGAGAGGCCGCTCACATAAAACGTGTCGCTGCTTAAGCATGCGCTGGATGGATGTGTTGACTGTGCTCGTGTCTCGCGCATGACACAGCGTTCTTAAAGGTGCAGTAACATTTACCGTTGTTCGGTAAATTTTCATGGTCAAAATTAAGCCATTTTAAATCGGGAATTTCACTTGAGGGCAAATTATTTCCCCATGCAGATTTCTCATTGCGTTCAAGTTGGTCACACAAATGTGCGGTTTTGACCAACAGAAATCTGCTTGGTTTGAATGGGAATTCTGTGAGCAGTGCTTCATACATTGTTACACTAAAGCAGAAAGTATACTTTGTTTTTTTTTGCACTGTCGAACGCACAGCCTTGCAAAGTATACTTCACTTGACTCGTACGCGTACACAGGCTTTCAACACAAATGCGCATTGTGACTAACTGCAATACCTCTATGGGTTACAACAATAGACTGTAAAAAAAATATGGACGTAATGTCCATGACGTCGCCCATAGATTTCTGAAGAGCATTTTTGAAGCCAAAAAGCGACCGTTGCCATCTTGGCAGCGCCCCCAGGGCACGGCTGCCACCTTGTGGATAAAGTAAGTAAATGCGGACGGTTACAAAAATTTGGCGGTTATGCTGCGTTCCAGACGAGGTCGGACCTGGGAATATCCCAAATTAAATGTCCTACTTCAGACCTCAGTGCGTTCCAGTCACAGTACGTCACGTTCACTTGTTGACCACATGATGTTGCCATGACCCCATTAGAGTATATTGTCTTTTTGTGTCAATTAAAAAAACAATTGAAAACCGCTGACAAAAGGCAAAACAAGAAATGTAAGATTACATTAACTTAATATCTAATGTTAAAGTTTGTTTTTACGTTCATATTCATTGGAAGCAGGACGTGCGGACATCTTGGAAGTGACGTCAAATGACGTGTCTCACTGAGGTCGGGGTTGATCGATGTATCCCAAGTTCACACAACGAATATCCGACTTTGAGTGGCGTTTCAGACGTTATTTCCTAGAAGGAGGTGGGGAAAATCCAAAAATCCGATCTGTCTGGAATGCAGCATTAGTAGGTGCGTACTATTCTGATGACAAATTTAGCGTCACGCGAATACTTCAGCCTTAATAGACCTTTTTGCCTACAAAATTTGGCTAATGTGACCGCACCTTAACAATGCAGTGCTCGAGATGTTCAACTCCAGACCTTGTGCGGGGTTTTTTTTCATTCAGCATTTTTAAATGAATTCTGTGTGAATGGCCCCTGCTGACTGTACATTTATTTAGCCTATTACACGACTACTCGCCAAATAAATTAATGCGTGGACATGAAATATTGATTTGAATTTAAATATTCTTATATCTTTTTACCTGTAAGCTATATTATCTTAAAGAGTCTGCTAAGAAAAAATAGTCAATTACAAATGTACAAAACAATCGGCAACAACACGAACACTGCAACAGTATACAGTAATATTAATACTGAAGTTCTCTGAGGTAATTTTCACTATAATTCATAAATAAGACACAAGATGGCACCAGTTGCATTTGCATGAAACGAGAAAGAGAATGTACGCGGTGTGACATAAAAGTATCAGGACAGTTTAAAAATGCAGGAAGCGATTTCTGAGAAACGCTGTTAAAATGATCGTTTCTCAACCGAGCACCAAAACACTTCTACCCAATCAGCAGTAAGGGGCGTATACACTTATTAGGGGGGGAGGTGCCTGTGTTGCATAGTGTGTTTGTGAATTTGGGGGCAGGGCTATCAAGATAGCGGTGTGATCCTTTATGGGTATTGGCATGTTTGTTTTGATTTCAAATATCAACAGCGTTTTTCAGAGATTGCTTACTGCACCTTTAATATTAGACCACTGGATGGCGTGATTGACCAATTAAAATCAATTATTCCAGAGACCTGTTTAAAAAACATATTAGAAATCTTAGACATTTTAATATTAAAATCATATTATTAAGGTAATGTCAGACAAACATCTAGTATAAAATGTTCTTCATATATAACACTTTGAAAATGAAAAAGGGAAGTGTGCTGCAGGCAATCAGGATTTACACTTGCCATAAAGGAGAGGTGAGGAGCGAGGTTTTCTGTGGCCTGTGTACAGTATCCTGTCTTATCTCCACCTCTCAAACTGCTCTCTCAGGATTCTGATGACAGTAAAGCAGCTCTTCTGCACGAATTGAAGTGCCTTAATGCCTGCACTGGCATTTTAAAACCATTTCAGGGAGCCTGTGAATTTGCCTTCACACGGGTTGAGACATTGCGACGGCAGATTTGGCCACAGCTAAAGCTGACATTAATGCAGAATGGTGCACATTATTTGAATGTTTGTTTCAGACATTACGTATAAGGTCTAAGGTAAATGCTTTTAGATGTGTTCATTGATTTTGCACTCTGGGAACATTTAAGGCTTTCAAATCTACACAGTTCTGTTGTTTTGTCTCCAGGAAGCTTCTTAAATGAGTTTGAGAACATAATAAACAGGTGAAATTTCATTTTCTTTTTATTTCCAAGAATAATATTATTGTCTACCAGCTATTTTAGTATGTGCCATTTGAAGAAATAGAAGAAATAAACAAAAGACACCATTCCAGCTGAAGTAGCCTAAAGCTCCAGACAAGCAGCTCTGAATTAAACATCAAATTATGCATGACAATGTAATTTTTGAAATGACATGTTTGAAAAAATGTTAAATAGGAAAGGAAGGAAAAGCAATTGTCGCTATCACAGTTCATCACTGTTGCCTGAAAGGAGATTTGTTTGTAGCTAGAAGAGAACATCCAGTAACTTTAACTGATCTTGTTGTACCTGTACAATGAATATTGAAATGATGTTCAGCCCAAAGGCTGTTTTGCTTGGAAAATTAAATTATTACATGCTGGCCGATGTAGCCTGAAGCTGTGGCAGTTTAGATTGCTCTAGATCAGTGGCTCTCAACCTTTATAACTCCAAGGTCTCTCTTTGTCAAAGTCGATTTTCGAAGGCTGCCTGTACAGACTCTGATTTTCCTCTTGTACTTCTGCTGAAATTATAACAAAAGGTGCTTGTTTTGAAGTGCTTTATTAAGAGAATCTAAGGCTCAATACAATCAAATAATTATCTATTAATATTTCAAGGAAAGAAAACAAAATAGATACCTAATAAAGCTGTGATGCAGCAGCTCTCCAGATGCAGAATTTCTTACAGTAGATATTCTTCATAACTTTCTGCTCACTCTGTTCAGTTAGCCTATAATGTTTTTAATACAGGAAACAAAACAAAGAGTATAATATACAGGGAAAATGTGTGTGAATATATGTATAAACACACACACACACACACACACACACACATATACACATATATATACGCACATATACATACATACATACATATAATATATGTGTATATAATATATGTGTGTGTGTGTGTGTGTGTCCAGAAATCATTCTAATATGTCACTGTTGAAAGTTGTGTTGTGTATATAACATTTCTTATAAAAAAAAAATCTTATAATGTACTTATTCAATTATGTACTTATTATTTTGTATTTTATATATTGATAATGATATTGGTAGTTTTAAGACATTTTACATCACTCTTGGAAGTTTACTGAGGCCACCTAGTGGTAATACAGGCAATAAGAGAAGTTAGAAAACAACTGAACTTGTAGGAGGTAAAAACAAAAAAAGAAGAAGAGATGAAAAGAAAAACTAGAACTGGGAGAACAATACAAAAACGAATGTAGTCAGCCTGAAATTTTTTTACACAATGAAATATATTAAAATATTTTGCTTTGCCATTTTAGTTTCAATATTGCTTGATGGAAGGATTCTTTACTAGAGTTAGGATGAAAAGTGGGAAGAAACGTTTTGGAGCAGTTTTGTGTCTGTCTGATTGCATACTAATTAAGTGACAAAGAAAATCAAGCAAACAGAAGACAGAAAAGACTAAAATCCCAAAAGCAAATTCATCCATTAAGACCACAAATAAGAACATAAATAAAAAAAAAACACACAAATGTTTCCATCACAGAATGATGTCAAAGGTGTGGTTGCCATGGAGATGGAATTCTGTGGAATTCTGTATTCTACAGCCCTCTAGTGGCAGTACAAGAGTTGGATCCTTCATGGGTGAATCCCAGTGTTGGGTGTAATGCATTACATTACAGTAATTTAATTACTGTTCCCTTGAAAAAGTAAAGTAATGGATTACTCTTAATTTTTCTGTAATTTAATTACAGTTACTTCTGGTGTAATTGCATTAAATACTGTATATAGAACAATTCTATTTAAAACAATAGTGGATTAAAAGAGCGGTTTCATGTCTATCCTTGTATTGTTCCACTGGTCGAGGTTGATATGGGATTTAGAAAGTAATAGTAATATGTAATGCAATACTTTTTAGAGAGAGAGTAATTAGTACATCAATGTAATTACACTGTTGAAGATGTAATGAGTAGCTAGTAATTAATTTTTTAGAGTAACTGGTGAATCCCACCAAAAATGATGTGAACGTGTGTTTTGTGAGTCTTAATTCACAACACCATTACATGTCTTTGATTGCTACTGGGGCATGTTGTCACAATGAACCTGGAATTTTTAATCACAAACAATTGACAAAAAATAAATACATAAATAATTGTACACTGGCAGTCAAAAGTTTGGAATAAGATTTTTAATGTTTATAAAAGAAGTCTCTTCTGCTCACCAAGGCTGAATTTATTTGATCAGCAAAAACAGAAATATTGTGAAATATTATTACATTTTAAAATAACTATTTCCTATCTGAATATATTTTAAAATGTAATTTATTTCTGTGATTCAAAGCTGAATTTTCAGCATCATTACTCCAGTCTTCAGTGTCACATGATACTACAGAAATCATTCTAATATGCTGATTTGCTGCTCAGTTATTAACAACTATTATTGGTGCTCAGTTATTGATAATAGTTCTTATTATTATCAATGTTGAAAACAATTTTTGCTCCTTAATATTTTTGTGGAAACTGTGATACATTTTTTCCAGGATTCTCTGATGAATAGAAAGTTCAAAAGAACAGCATTTATTAAATGGAAATCTTTTGTAAGATTACAAATGTCTTTGCTGTCACATTTGATCAATTTAATGCATCCTTGTTTAATAGTATTAATGTTAAAATAAATATTTTTGTTTAAAGTATTACTTGCTTTCCTTTTCTTTTTCTTTTTCGAAAAAAAAAGATCTTGTGACACTGAAGACTGGAGTAATGATGCTGAAAATTCAGTTTTGCATCACAGGAATAAATTATATTTTAAAACATTCAAATAGAAAAAACAGTAAAATTGTAATGAAATTTCACAATATTACTGTTTTACTGTGTTTTTCATCAAATAAATACAGCCTTAAAGTAAAAAATGAATAAAAACATACAACTATCATACCTGTTTCAGTCCAAAGCATTTTAACCAATGAACCTGTTAGTGTAAAAATGAGAAGTGAAAGTCATATTTGCATGAGCAGGGTGGAGTGATTCTGTTACTCCCAGAATAGAACAGCACCTGCCAGATGTTCACTGCCCCAAAGGGAGCTCGATTTTAGATTCATAAATAAATGAGGCATGTGACTTCTACCTGTCATAGGGGACTCAGATATGGCTTCATTCCCAGGAGAGAGCAGGACCTACTGGGAAGCATCAGGATTGCCTGGCTTCATGTGAGCTCATCATGTGTAAAGGCCCGTTCACACTAAAGAAAATAATTATAATGATAAAGATATAGTTCTAAAATATAAATGAATAGCAGAGTCCACACCACAAGAAAAAATATTGTTGGAATCACTTTCAGAATAATTTTTTTCCAGCTGATGAAGGATAAAAACATTGACAGCCAATCAGAACTTTTTTGAAAAAATTGTTATGCTAACCTCCAACCTGTGTGGATATAAAATATAATAAATATAAATAACCTGAAGGATATGAGAAAGAGCATAATTAAAATGTAAAAATACATATAATAATAATAATAATAATAATAAATTATTAAATAATAATAAAATATTAAAATTATTAAATACTAAAATATATTACTATTAGTATTAATTATTATATATTGTATTAATACAATAAACATAAAAAATAGTTCATAGGTAACATATTTTTTAGTTGCAGTGGGTTGTTTGTTCAACAATAGTTGCCAGAGCATTTGTGGACATGAGCTATATAAAATATTTTCTTAAATTAAATTTAAATAAAAAAATATTTTTCTAAAGTAGACGTTATAAATACATGGAATATAGATCATTTTGATTTGTATCATTTTTTTAACTTCAAAAACAGACACTGCAAAATCTGTAATTTAAAGGAACAACATGGGAGCACAAAATATTTTTGTCAGATTATAATATGCTTTCCCTTAAAGGATTAAAATATGATATTTCTGAAGAATTTTTTTATATTTTTTTTTCATTGTTTTAAAAAATACAAATAATTATCATCAATGGACAAGAAATCTACCCTAAATTGCAGAATTATATTTAGTAGTTTAACATTAAGTTAAATATATGGTAAATAGATGCTCATCTGTAACTTAATATTGTAACTCAATAACATAAATAATTATGATCAATTAATTAAATAATGTTAATAAATTTTTTTCTGATATTTGTTCTCATATATATTAATAGTATAGGCTATTAAAACAGTGGCATCTATTCAAAATATCTTTAGTATTAAAATACTTTGTCAGCCTTTCATTATAATTAAACATTTATTTTTCAGGTACCTACATGTTAATTGTTTTTATTTATTTATTTATTTATTTTGTCAGATATCCTAAAAATGTGCATCATGTTGTAGCGTCTGAATTAACTTATTTTCCTCAGTTCAGAAAGATTTAATCAACCTGATTATAAAACACAGACTAAAATTTAACATTACTTTAATCTGACATACAAATATTTATTAATGTGCACCGACTACGGGGCTGTTTACACGACACCGTTTTCCACTAAAAACGGAAAACTTTTTATGCGTTTTGGTCGTTCATTTACACGACAATGGTGTTTTGGTGGCCTGAAAACGAGTTCAAAGTGCACGTTTTTGAAACGCGAAAACGCGAATCTGTGAAAACGGTGACATCATGCACATGCGTATTATATGTTTAGTTTGTCCACCTTATACTTTTTACGTGTTTTCTGTGAATGTACGAGACTTTCGATTTATTATCCGCTATAAGGTAATAACGAGAAGAATATCAAAGTGCAGTAAACTGTGAAAATAAGGTGGATAGGCATGCGCGAGGCGAGTGCGCTGTAAAAGAATGCGTATGCGCAGGCGCGTAGTCTTTCTTTACAAAGTGACATCGCCAACTACTTGTCTGGCATGTGTAATACAGCATTTTTAGTCATTTTCGCGGATCCGTGTGAACGGGGATAGTTTTGATAACGTTGTCATCTGTACAAAGAAAAAAAAATCCGTTTTTAGTACATCGTTGTCGTGTAGACGTACCCTAAATCTAAACTAAATAAAGTAAATTAGGTAGGTAACTAACACCAACAAAATAGTCAGACAAGGTAGCTCCTCTTTACACGTGAAATTTAGCCTACTTTTTCTTTTGCACGTGACCTTTGTGATACACTGAACTTCATCCACATGGAAACGCATCCACACCACCCAATGTAAGCAAAGTATTTACACTGACAAGATAATTTGCATTGACAGAACTAGTCTCAGTGCTTTACTTGTCTTTATAACCTTGTCAGTTTAGTGTTTAATGTACTCTTAATGACAGTACAGCAGACAACAACTATGTTTGTCATCATTTCCATCTGCATGTTGATCATTGGTATTCAAGGTAGGTCAAATAAAGAATGTTTTATATATTTAGACATATGCTGAAGAGATTTCTAACCATCCGTCTTTTACAGGCTCAAATGGACAAGTGACAGTTACTCAAACTCCTCAAGTCCAAACCTGTCAACATGGTGAAACGGTCAAAATAAACTGCAAAACCAACTCGCCTGTTGCTGACTGTAGTCTCTGGAGGAACTGTGTGTCCTGGTACCAGCACAAACCTGGACATGCTCCCAAACTCCTCATTTATTTCATACACGAACGTCACACAAACGTCCCATCTAGATTCAGCGGCAGTGGTGCTCACACTGACTTCAGTCTGACCATCAGTGGAGTCCAGAAAGAAGATGAAGGACAATATTACTGTATGACCCGACACAAGATTAACAACAAGTATGTGTACACACAGTGATAAAGAGTCGTACAAAAACCTCCCTCAGTCTGTTTCACGCCGATACACACCGCAGGTGCTGATGGGGAGGAAGTGAATCTGCACAATAACACGCTCAATGCAGTACAATTATAGTACAAATTACAGTTTGTTTTAGATATTTATTTATTCAATGTGCTAGTGAAGCTGAGATCAGATCTAGATTATCTTCGTTAGTGAATCTTATTCAAATTACAGATCATTGAGAGATGGTACACTGTAAAAAAGAACTGTTGGTTTAACTTAAAATAGTAAGTTACCTGGTTGCCTTAAAATTTTGAGTTCACTGAAATGAAAAATTTGAGTTAATACAATGAAGGCAATTGGTTTAATCAACAGAAACTCAAAATATTATGTTATCTGAACCACATTAATTATTTAAGTTGATTTGACAAAAGAAACAACTGTTGTGATAAATCATGAAAATCATTTTTTACAGTGGTATATGTTTTGAATGCTATTTATGATGTGATTTTTAATACTTTTTGAGTGAGCTGTTCCTCGACTGTATGAATGAAAATTGTTTTTTTAATCCCTTCATTCATACTAACATCTTTTAAATACTAAAAAATACTAAAAATAGACTCTTTCCGAAGAAATAAACACCATTACGCACAACACCGTTTATTTACTTATTAAAAACAAAATCTATTTAACTGTCATGCTAAATACTGACTTGCTTGCCTTATAAAATATTATATATTACATAAAATATTCTTACATTAAAATTGTACATACATACTACAATAATTATTAGTATCACTGTAAAAAAGTAGATTACTAAACAGCAACAATTAATAAAACTACCTATTATATTTTCCCATTTGTCATTTTGTCATATATTCTTATAAATCCATGTTTTATAAAATATGTTTTTTAAATGTGACCCATGTTTGACTGCATGATCAAACTATGAGGTTTAAATTTCTGTTGTATACTAACAGAAAACTGTTATGCATGAAATTAGATAAATTTATAATGCTTGTATGATACAATTTGAATTAATGGTTAATTTTATATAGAAATACTAAAGAAGCTATTTTTATTTTTTTTAGGTCAATACTGTTGCACTAGTTATGGAAGTTTGTTTCTGCTACTGAATAAAAAACAAAAAAGGTAATTGCGACTCTCGCAATTCTGACCTTTTTTTTTTATTTGTATTTTTGTGGGATATAAACTATAAAAATTTATTTTTCTCGCAATTGCGAGTTTATATTTCACAATTCGGAAGAAAAAAATGTCATTTATTTCATGCCGGAAACAAGCTTCCATACTAATCTTTCTTTGACCTTCATTATTCTTTATATTATGAGCTGATGTTGGAAGGTACTTTGAAGTATAGTTTTTATGTAGAGTTTTATACTGTTATAGATACACTAACTTTAATCACAGATTTCTGTTGTTCCAGTGATGATTATTTCCATGGGAACAACATCATTTGCATTGTCATTTGAGTGGAGCAGTAGTGTCAGCTATATAATCCTGACTTTAACCTCTTAACCATGACCTGCTTTACTCATAAAACCACAACAAAAATGGCACTTTTCATTTTTCTCACCATCCTTCTGTGGTCACCGATTTTAGGTAACTTTCATCTCTTAATAGATTTACTCCACTTTTCCTTGTTATGCTTTTTTATGTTTTGTACTTTTTGAACATGTCTCAATAATTATATTATTGTTTACAGTGTCCAGTCAAGTGCAAGTGACTCAAACCCCTTCAGAGAAGACGGTTCAACCAGGACAGAAATTTACAATCATGTGTCAAACCAGTCTTGATGTTGGTAAATGGTGTAATGATACATATTGTCTTAGCTGGTACCTCAGGAAATCGGGAGAAGCTCCTAAACTCCTCATCTATGGAGGAGATATCCGAGCTTACTCTACCCCATCTCGATTTAGTGGAAGTGGATCCGGTAAAAATTTCCAGCTGATCATCAGTGGAGTCCAGGCTGAAGATACAGGAGATTATTATTGCTTTGGTGACTTAGGTGGTCATAGATTCACACAGTGATAAAGAGCCGTACAAAAACCTTCTTCAAGAAACTGGGGGGATCAACTGCAGGTGCTGCGAGACAGGAAGTGAAACCGGACAATAACACACAGTAGGGAATCAGAAGGTTTAGAGAAATCTTCACATTTCAGTGGATTAGATTAGAAGATTAAAAAAAACTTTTGAACACTTTTTATCTAACAGTACCAAGAAAAAATTAATAGTGCTGAAAATGTCAATGACTCAAAACAAAAAAAAAAGGGTGCAGGTAATTTGAGTATAGTGAACTTGTGTTCAAGAAACCAGTTTGAGAGGATTTGAGCTTTGTGACGTTGTGTTATCCTGCTGGAAGTATCCATCAGAATATGTGTATACTGTGGTCATTAAGGGATGGATGGTCAGCAACAATACTCAGGTAGACCGTGGTGTTTAAACGATGTTCGATTGATACTAAGGGGCCCAAAGTGTGCCAAGAAAATATCCTCCACACCATTACACCACCAGCAGACTGAACCGTTGATACAAGGCAAGATGGATCCATGCTTTCATGATGTTTACACCAAATCCTGACTCTACCATCTGAATGACGCAGCTGACTCATCAGACGTTTTTCCAATCTTGTATTGTCTAATTTTGGTGAGCCCGTGTGAATTGTAGCCTCAGTTTCCAGGAGTGGACGGTGCTGCTGTAGCTCATCTGCTTCAAGGACGTGTTGTGTGTTCAGAGATGCTCTTCTGCAGACCTCAGTTGTAACGAGTGTTTATTTGAGTTACTGTTCCCTTTCTATCAGCTCAATCCAGTCTGGTCATTCTCCTCTGACCTCTGGAATCAACAAGGCACCTTCACCCACAGAACTGCCGCTCACTGGATATTACTTTTTCGGACCATTCTCTGTAAACCCTAGAGATGGTTGTGCATGAAAATCCCAGTAGATCAGCAGTTTCTGAAATACTCAAACCAGCCTGTCTGGCATCAACAACCATGCCACGTTCAAAGTCACTTAAATCACCTTTCTTCCCCATTCTGATGCTCAGTTTGAACTCGTCTTGACCATGGTTGCATCCGAAAACTTGAAAATGCTGCCTTCGGAGGATGCATTCCAAGGTAGGAAGTCCAATGTTAGCTTCGCTTCCTGTCTCCTGAAATACCTTCATCTGATCGATTTTTGAAGGCGGGATAGATGTATCCTTCGCTGCATTTGATATCCCACAATCCTCTGCTTTCCATTCTGTGACAGTTGAGCTAGAAAAAGAAAGATGGCGTCTGAAAGTTACGGTTTCTGGTCAGTTTGTGTAAATGTAGCCTACATTTTTGACCATTTTCCACTTCTGATGTCAATTCTAGCAAGAAATTAATATTATGTTAATTAAATATTTGCAGAGAAGCAGAGTATTAATTATTAGGCATCTTTTTTATGAGAACATGAAGCAGGCTACATGGAATTTGTAGTTATAAAGGTTCACATCACAGGTCAAGACCATTGAGAAAATCAATCAATCAGTCATTAATTTCATAGTCTTTATTCAGGTAAGTAAATGCTCATGACAAAGAACTTCTCATAGTGTTTCCCACAGAAATGTACATCTTGATGAATTCCACAAAAGTCATCACCAAAGCCATGTAGTCTGACAGTTGGTTAGCTGGTTGACTAACCAGGATCCATCAGGTTTCTTACATGTGTGATTCTGTATAAAATGTGTTTTTTTTTTAATTATTTTCAATTGTTATTAGACAACAACAACGTCTATATATAAGGCAATACATTCCTGTATATGCTTCTTGCAAAACAGTCCAACTGCATATTAAGACATTCTCGTGATAGCTGACAGGGCAATGTGTAGAATGTAGAGAGAATAAACAATCATATTCATTTGATTGGCATTAACCACATGAGTTAAAGCAGTACATTTGGATACATAGCATTTTGAGAAAACTGACAAACTAAAAAAAATAACAGGTAACTCCACAGAAAATACACCCTAGCTGACCCTTCAGAACAATGCCATATTAATGCTGTTTATTATTTTCTCAGGAGGACAGTAACATCATCTACGCAAGTAAGTCAATGTAAATGCTTCCAGCTATGCTACCTTGTATTTTAAAAACGTGTTCAAACGTAATTCACAGTGCAACACAAACAAACATTGCATTCTTATAGCGTTGTCACTTTGTGTAGCAAGCGTTTATGGCAGACTAATGCTGCCTTCACGTGATCTTCGAAATTATCGTAAATACGAGATTCCTAGGTAAAAATTGCACATGAACGCCCTCCCATTTCGAAACTTGAATGCGATGAGCTCGTAATCATGAGTTCAGAAGTGGGAATTATCACATTTCCGATAGTAGGCTACGTGAAGGCAGAATATCAGTTTGAAGAGAATATTGTTAAGCAAGTTAGTTAAACGTTAAGCTAGCTACCTGAATAACAACAAATCATGGTTTAATGGCATAGATAGCGTAAGGGGCCGTTCACATATCGCGTCTGTTGCATGCTCAAATTCGTTATTTCAAATGTAGCCGCGCAGCAGGCGCGCTCATAATGGAAGCGACGCGCATGCGGTGCGTTTTCCAGGCGCATCGAGATTAAAAATTCTCAACTTTTCAGAATGCCGCAAGCGTACCGCAGGTCATGTGACAAGAACCAACCGATCAGCTTCGGCCTTTCCGTAACAAAACATCGAAAGTTCAGCCGAACAGCTGATCATAGCTGTACAGCGTGGTTTTTATATCTCATCTCCATAAATATATCTAGTAGTAAAGCAAATGCTAGGGCTAGAAATCAATTTATCCTTTGCTGAAACTTAAGGCTGGTGCACACTGTGCGATTTATAATAGTCCTTTACGATTGTTGCTTGTCAGACTGTACGACAGTCAAGACGCGTTAAAAACGGACGCGCGCATGAAAACTTGTCCGGAGTTTTACATCATCAACCCACACACGTTCGGTTACAGTGAGCTGCATTACACGCGGGACTGAAATGGTGGCTAACAAAGACATCTCTAGCGTTAATTTTGATCACGGCTTGTCTTGAAAAACTAAGACAATTTGACGTTTGTCGTAGGCGAAGTCACACTGCAGGACTGTGCGCCAAATCTTCTGACACTGCCAGAATTTCGTCTGAGGTAAAATTTGATCGCAACAGTCATTAATTGGCTGTCGGTGAACATGTCAAACTAGCAATCAAAGACTACAGATTTTAGCCTAGGATTATAGGAATCTTTTAGGATTCTCAAAATTTGTCTCAGACGACCAAATCGTGGCCAAAATCGCACAGCGTGCACCCGCCTTTACTCGTCCTCGTGGAGAGCGCGATTCATGGTTGCATAGCAATGACAGACGCCACGGGAGCGCAAGCGCTTTGGAAAGAAGGAGAAAGCGGCGCGGCTGCGCTTTCCAGGCGTTTTTAGATGCAATGTGTGAACGGCCCCTAACTCTCACCCCCTCGAGTACTAAAGTAAGGTTTGTTAATAATACCACAGTAACGCAAGAACGCATGTTAAGTATGTACAACGGGACCAACACTCTCTTGGCAATTCGTAACTATTTTACATTTTGACGAATTGGTGGCTAATTTGTATGAATATGTATAAGCTTATTTGTACCATCCATTGTAATGGCAGGTTGTAGAGAATCTACAAGAGGAATAGTTATAAAGTTATAAATATGGATATTTTTCTCACAAAAATACATTGCTTCGCTTCAGAAGGCCTTTATTAACCCCCTGGAACCGTATGGATTACTTTTATGATGGATGGATGCAGTTTTTTGGGGCTTCAAAATCTCAGCTACTATTCACTCACATTATAAAGCTTGGAAGAGCCAGGATATTTTTTAATACAACTCCGATTGTGTTTGACTGAAAGAAGAAAGTCATATAAAAAGATTCACTTTTAAACAACCACTAAGATACAAACATTACTGAACAAGAACTAAGGAGAATGCTAATTGGAAGAACAGAAACAGGTGTGGGATAATTAGCTAATGAACAAGCTAGAAAACTAACTAGGAAATCAATCAGGAAAAACAGGAACAGAACACTGAGAAAATGAAACCAAAACAGGATACA
Source organism: Mylopharyngodon piceus (assembly GCA_039654765.1). Lineage (NCBI taxonomy): Eukaryota > Metazoa > Chordata > Actinopteri > Cypriniformes > Xenocyprididae > Mylopharyngodon > Mylopharyngodon piceus. The sequence goes on along the minus strand of CM077444.1, from coordinate 4,195,733 downwards.
CATGCCATCCATCTGTTTATGCCCCAATAACGGTTAGGCTAGTGGTGGACATTCTGGCTTACTTCTTCTAAAAATTGTACGTTTCAGTACTAATCACATTGTACGAAATCGCCACCACTTTTTCATGACATCATGTTGAACCAGACTGTGCACTTCCAATGTGTTGGCATCCGCATTAGCGTACCTGCGTAGAGTATGTTTTTCCGTAGAATCATGTTTAAGCTGCAAAATGAATTAGATTGGCAATTTTGAACGTTAATAAATATTTTTTTTCTAACGGGATTGTTTTTTCATTTATCATCTGTTGAGCTCTCCACAGCAGACACCTCCTACACCACACGCCGTTCTCTTCAAGAGAGGCAGAATTGCCCTTAAGCCACCCATGGGATTGTGGGAAGGACGGTTCCTACAGTGACACCTGGAAGTGCTGGACGGAGACTCAGGGAGGTAAGCACAATCATCTTAGATGGGCATTTCTGGTGCCCCCCTAACCTGGTCAATCACTTCTTATCATAGAAACCAGTATGCCATGCTCTACCATTGACCACAGTCTCAATTTCAACTATCCATACTAACTGACAAACTGGATCATTCTCTTCCATTCTCCTTCTCCAATCTATTGGCGGGCCTCCCTCTCAGGTTCCACGGGCATGTAAATGTCTGTCACCATGGCAACAGAGCATTGTCACTCATATCGTTGTTATGGCACTAGCGGACCCACGGTGTCGGTTCAAAGCGTCCTCCAAGAACGCCACTATCCTGTCACCATCCTCCTGTGGAAATTGATGGCAAAATTTGGGCTTAGGACAAGAAGTTATACAAGAAGTGAACGTTTAGCTGTAGCTTCTGCGAGTTTTTATTCTATGTAACATGCAAGAAAGGATACTGATATGCTTTGAGATGATGAACAATATTGAGGAAACTTGCAGATATATGTGGTTTTTAGTCTCACCTCATTGATGAAGGAATGATGGATAAGTTCATTGACCAAATCTCTGGAACTGTCACCTGAAATGACCACAAGTTTTTCACAAGTTTGTTTATGTTACTTTATTTCAGCTTAATAACAATTGCAGAAAAATGACTGAAAAATGTTTAGTTAACAATAACAACACAGTTTCAAACCCAGTTCTATCAGTCAAAAGACACTAAGGCCTACTTAGTTTGAATAAAAAAATATATATGTATCGCTTTGACACTTCAAAAAGTTCATAAAGAGATGGTAAAACTAATCCATATGAATTGAGCGGTTTAGTCCAAATTTTCTGAAGAGACTCGATCACTTTATATGATGAACAGATTGAATTTAGACTTTTATTCACATATACACATTCATCAACACACACATCAGTTGTGGTAAACGGAAGCTCAAGCATGTTTGATTGACGCGTGCGAGAACCAATGAGATTCATTCTCGTGTTACGCAGCACGTCTGAGCTTCTGTAAGAGGTTTGTTCTTGCGTGTTGAGCTTCTGTTTATGTTCTGATCAATGTTTATATGTGAATAAAAGCCTAAATTCAATCTGTTTATCATATGAAGTGATCGAGTTTCTTCAGAAAATTTGGACTAAACCGCTCAATTCATATGGATTAGTTTTATGATCTGTTTATGAACTTTTTGAAGCATCAAAATGGTAGCTGCGTAGCTGTCAATGGAGGGACAGAAATCTCTCAGATTTCATCAAAAAGATCTTCGTTTGTGTTCCGAAGATGAACGAAACAACATGTTATTAGTGACAGAAGTTTTATTTTTGGGTGAACTAACCCTTTAAGTTCTGTAAGGTTTCACTTACTTGGCATAATATCACAGCTGAGCTGCCGATGGAGTTTATCATCCATCTTCAAGAAAAGAGTGAGCTGTGAAAACAGCAGATATCAGTTCCATTTGCCACAGACACAACACATGTTGCCATAAGTATCCTTTAACATGAGTATAATAGTTTGCATTATCATTAATAACTATCAAAACAAAAGCAGATGAATCACCAGAGACACAAGATACTAAACCGAAAATCACAATCCCATTCACCATTGTCACCGATCAAGACATTTAACCCTCCTAATGCATTCAGGTCCATTTTTGACCCAGAAGAGGTACATAAAAAATGTTTAAAACCCATAGTTTAGTATGAAAAGTAGTTTGGTTTTTGAGGAAAACATTCCAGGATTTTTCTCCATATAGTGGACTTCAACGGGGACCAACAGTTTGAAGGTCCAAATTGCAGTTTCAGTGCAGCTTCAAAGAGCTCTACATGATCCCAGCTGAGGAATAAGGGTCTTATCTAGCAAAATAATCGGTCATTTTCTAAAAAAAATAAATAAAAATGATACACTTTTTAACCACAAATGGTCGTCTTGCACTAGCAAGTTGGACCATTGGAAAGGTCACAAGTGACGCAGGCAGAAGTACCGCGGTAGGACGAAAAACTCCATCTCATTTTCTCCTCCAACTTCAAAATCGTCCGATATGTTGTTTTACCTTTTTTTTTATAAATGCCGTAGCGCATCGCAGAGCTAGTGCAAGATGAGCATTTGTGGTTAAAAAGTATATGATTTTTTTTTTTTTTTTTTAGAAAATGACCGATCGTTTCGCTAGATAAGACCCTTATTCCTCATCTAGGATCGTGTAGAGCCCTTTGAAGCTGCACTGAAACTGCAATTTGGACCTTCAACCCATTGATCCCAAGTGAAGTCCACTATATGGAGAAAAATCCTGTAATGTTTTCCTCAAAAACCTTAATTTCTTTTCAACTTAAGAAAGAAAGACATGAACATCTTGGATGACATGGGGGTTAGTAAATTATCAGGAAATTTTAATTCTGAAGTGAACTAATCCTTTAAAAGGTACACCATGTAACTTTTTTGTTCAAAATAATTTTGAAATTAAAATAAAATTACAGGTTAAATTAATGTATGTTTGTAGATCAAAAGTTCATAGACCAAATAGTCTAAATTTGGAAAAAAGGAAAGAGGAACATTGAAAAGAACATTTCACTTTGCTGCCACCTATTGATGAACCATTGCAGCTTGAAAAGGAGAATCAGGCTGTTTATCAACTTTTTTTGAAAGTAAAAATTTATGCAAGTAAAATGAATATATTTAGTTTGAAAACCTTTCAGAGTAATACTAAACAATGTGTAAATTTTATTAATTTAGTCTATTTTGAGCAATCATGAGCTATAAATTTCAAATTAATTTAATTACATCCACTGAAGTCAATACTTCATACTGGTAATTCTCATGTTATATGTTCTTATAAATTTCATATAATGATATATTCAAATAAATTTTCTCATAAATATTGATAAAAATAAATGAAGTTATGACTGTTTTATAAGCTTACATTCCACAGGGTCCAAACAGACTAGGTGTGTACAGTTTTTTTAATGCATTACGAGGGTTAGCTTGAAATTGCTCTTGGGTGAATCTTTCTGCTTTAGTTAAATATTGTGTCCTATATATGTGTTCACTAAACTGTGACAAACTCACATGAGTTTTAGTAGTGTCTTCATTAGACTCCAGGTTACAATGCATCTGTACCACCTAGAACAACGACAACTCAAGATTAAATAAGAAAAAAACTGACTGAACTGAACTATCAACTATAAGTGTCTTTTGATAAGAACACACACCTTCCTGGTTTCTCCCTCTTGTGGCTCAGGCGTGGGGGTCTTCACTGTCTCCACCTGTTCTTGCGACATGGAGAGGGCGCGAGGTACAGGATGGGGTCGAGCGGACGCAAAGTTCATCAGCGGGTAAATGCCATTCCTGGGCAGCAAAATACATATTTACTCATTATAATCCACAGACTACTTTTTAACATTATTGCTTTTATCTGGCAACACTTACTTCACATCCTCCAGAAACTTGTCCAGCTCTAGAGGAGAAACATGAGAATACCTGCAGGACAGGAGAGATCAATCAAAATAATGTATCAAGCATATATCATATAGTGTCACATATATATTGTATCATATATCAAATCAGATATAATAGTGCTTTTGCACCAGCGTTCAAAAATTTGAGGTCGGTAAGATTTTTTTATGTTTTTGAAATCTCTAATTGTCACCAAAGCTGCATTTATTTGATGAAAAATACATTAAAACAGTAATATTTTTAAATATTATTACTTTATATATTTAAATATTATTTAATTAAAATAACTATTTTTTTTTTTATTTGAATATATTTTAAAATGTAATTTATTCCTGTGATCAAAGCTGAATTTTACGCATCATTACTCCAGTCTTCAGTGTCACATGATCCTTCAGAAATCATTCTAATATGCTGATTTGCTGCTCAAGAGAAATTTCTTTATTATCATTATCAATGTTGAAAACACTTTCTATTTTTGTGGAAACCTTGATACATTTTTTTCAGGATTAAGAAATCTTTTGTAACATTATACATGTCTTGACTGTCTTTTTTGATCAATTTAATGCATCCTTACTGAAGAAAAGTATTAATTTCTATAAAAAAAAAAATAATAATACAATCTTACTGAGCCCAAGCTTTTGAGGGGTAGCATAAGGTGAGACTTACTTGAGCTGAACGCGGGGACGGTCATCTTTGTGAATAATCTCTGCCATGACTCCATTTGGGTCGAATGATTTGGTCTTCTCCTCCACACAGTTTTCTGAAAGCATGTCTTTGAACCAAGATAAAACGTGAAAGCAATATTTTGAAAGTTTTATTTCAATAATAATAATAATTAATTTTGTATTTTACCTGCAATCCCATGAATCTTAAATGTATGTAATTTAGGTGATCCTTCATAACATAAATATCTAAAATTGTTTACACGTCTCTATGGAATACTGTGATGATGATTGGTCAATTACAATATACAAATATTATTTTGTGCATTGACCACTAAACTGTAAGCAACTGATTTCCTGCAAGCTAATAAAATAATTTAAACTTTCTGTCCTGTAATGTATAGTCAGTTAATTATCTCTTGCATATATAAATACAAGTGAGAGAGAAGGAGGGAAATAATAGGGAAAAGGTAGCATTTTTTGCAGTGGTTTTAAATAATGTCATTTATTCTGTGCAATTACAATCAATACATTCCCATTTTCCATCTATTTTCAAGCACACTTACACTGGTTATTGATGAGGCAGTGTGCTGCGAGCAGCTTCAGCGAGTGCACTTCAAACAGCACGCGGTGAAACAGCAGGTCATGTGCCGTTGGGCGGAGTCTGGGGTTGTGGCGCACACACGACTGGGTGAACTCCTGTTAAGCAAGAAAAAGAGCATGGCTGCATCCGAAATCACATACTTCCCTACTATATAATACAGTATGTGACAAAAGAAGTATGTCTGAATTCAAAGTACTCATAACTCAAGAGATGGCAAAAAGCACCCAGATGACCTACTAATTCCGGTGTGCATATGACACTTTACTATCCCATGAGGCCACGGGAGAGGATTTGTGAACAACAGTGAAACGACGCAACTGACACTGGTAGGTCACATGATAATGACAACATAGCGAATGTAGTACATCTGGATTACATTCATAATATATAGAACATACTTTTTTAGCGGTTGTGAAGTAATTGCTTATTCAAAATAAGAACCTACTCAAGAGAGTATGTGATTTCGGACGCAGCCCATGACAGCAACAGTGTTATTTTAGTATCACTGATATACTATTATAGTTTTTGTTAAAATTTTGAATTGGAATTTATTTTCATATTTTCTGTGTTCATTTTACTTTTAGTTAAAAGTTTTGGAATTTTGTTAAGTTTTTGTCATTTTTATTAGTTTTTGTTTTTTCTTTTTTTAATGAAGTTTTAGTTACAGTATTTTAGTACTTCAACCTCAAACGAAAATGAGGAAAACACTTTTTACATTTTGTTTTATTTCAGTTCATGTTTATTTTTTAAGTAATGAAATATATAAAAGTCATAAAAATGTTTTTTTTTTTTATGGTTTTAGTTTTAGTTAACGATAATAACGTTGCTGATTTAGTAACAGAAAAATTCAAGTTTAATATGAAGGACTACATTTTTACATTTTCTAAAGAAAATCTGAGTGGTGTTTGCTGTGAAAAAGACATCACCATAATGCTGTGGGTGTTGTGGGTTACCAGGGCGTTGCTATGCAGTTGCTAGGGTGCCTTGGGTGGTTGGTAGGAGGTTGCTTAAGTCAAAGAGTGTCTATGATATTCTACCCAGCTAACAGAAATATGTTGCAAGAAAGTTATGAAAAAGACAAAACGTTATTTCGGAATGTTTTCTCTTTCTTTTTTTTTGGTTATGCAAACGTTTATGGAAAAGTTACTTTTGAATGCTCTCTCACTAGGGCTGGGTATTGACACAATTTTCACAATTCGATTCGATTTCTATTCACATGCTTGCGATTCGATTCGATTCCGATTCGATTCGATATCGATTATTTTGGATGTAGTATTTCAGATACAGTACATGGCAAATTTTCTAGAGGAAAAAAATCTCAACTAATGCTGTAAACTACACATGGGAGTCAGTTGGTACTACATTACTATAATATTGTTAAAATTAACATATATAATTAACTTATTTTTTAATTAACTTATTTATATACAAACACTTTAATTACACTCAATGATGTTTTTTATAATAACTAAAGTGTAGAATTACATAATCATATTTCTACTCCAATTCATTTTTTTTTAAATATAAACATTTAAATTGTGGCTGTCATAACTGATTTATTCAAACATGCATTAAATATCGAAGAACATTAGAAATTACAATGAATATGTAATGGTGCATAGCTATATTTTTCAGATAGCTGACTTTCTAGAGTTCATTTTTCTAGCTGACTAATGAGTTTATGTTACGTGACATTGTTTACAAGCTGTTTTATTGACGTCTTTCCGAGGTTGAAACACTGATTGAGCTATTTCACGAGACATGATACGGATTTTGGTAAGTTGTACTGTATATTTTAACATACCTTCAGATGTTTAGTCATGTTTATTTCGCGCTGTAACTGGTATTAAAGCGGAGGAGAGGATGTTCACATGCGCTCCGTGCTGCCGCTTCTCTTTAACTGAGGCGCTAAAGCGATCTGTCACGCCACATTAAACAGCGCCAAAACGGTATTTATTTTTTGAATCTCATAATAAGATGGACGTCATTTGAAATCTGAGACTTTGCTTCATATCAAAAGTAACAAAGCACAAAGATTATTGCGATCTATTGGGAGGCACGCTACATGTTCTGTTCATTCATCAACTGAAAACAGACTAGACTAATCGATTCTTGGGATTTAAGAATCGATATCGGTTCGTAAAAATGAGAATCGATTAAAATCGTGAAATCAATATTTTTTACCCAGCCCTATCTCTCACCGTTCTAAAACGAGTAGTAACATTTAAAAAACTTTAGACGAACATCCAAGTAAAACATTTCAGAAAAAAAAACGATGAACGATGTATAAATAATGTTTTTGTGCTAACGTTTTGAGAAAATTAATAAATACCAGATAACTTTGAACATATGTTTTATTAACATTACTGGAAGAATGTTGGTTCATAACCAGAACATTAGCCAAAGTTCCCTGTTATCAGGGTAGTCTCTAGATCTAACACAAGTCACTCCTAAAATATAAGCCTGTGGTGGTGTTTTTTACCTGCTTATCATCTGCGAAATGAAAGTAATAAGTCTGATTACTTAGAAAAGCATCTATCATGCACATTAAACATAAACCCCGAAACAACATCATGCCTGCACACATACCCTCATAAGGGGGTCTTCTAAGGATTGGCCCGCATTGGTTATGGCCTCCTTGGACACGACAGAATCCCCATTGGCCTGGATCTCCAACACGGCCATCTGGAGGAATACATTTAAATATCATTGCATGACTTGGCTCGCTTCAGTGCAATACAGAGCTCTATGTAATATATAACACTGCCAAGTCATGCTTTGTTGGTATCTCACCTCCAAAGCGCAAATCCCAAAGGAAAAGATGTCAATGGCGTAGTCATCTTCACATGCTAAGAACAGAGAAAGAAATATAAAATATATAAACTGAAAAAGACCTGTATGTCTAGTCTACACAAACATCCAGTAGAAAACAAAGTGAAGATGTGGTTACACTCACAGCCATACTCTGGACTGAAGAAGTGCAGGTTCCTCTTGTCATCTCGGTTTTGGAGTATTTTACCACGGACACCCCCTTCTGGGAACACTGGGTAAGAACAGATAATCAAAGTGGGACAAACTCTCATAAAAGTACATTTTCTGCAAAATTTGGGTCTTTAACTATATTAACTTTTACCCTATTAAGCCTACTGTATCATATTTGATTCGCTTCTAAGTTATGATCAAACACCTGTTGTACGCAATCTACAACATGCCTTCTGTCGTCTGATTGATACTTTATGATACTGGGTTTTTCTCAGGGTTAATACATTTTTCTCAGTGTAGGTAACATGGTAAGTTTGTACATATTACATATTAAGTGAAATGTTAAAATGACCCTTACCATTCACAAAGAGTCTGTGCCAAACTACAGAGGAAAAAAACAGATTAGAAAGAAGACAATGGATGATGATTACACAGATTTTATTAGCAATAGTGCTCAGTAAATATTAACTTTTCAAGAAACATTTGTTTTTTATTGGACCTAAATATTTTTTTGAGTATAATGTAAATAAATAACTTTTTCAGGCAAAAATTACAGTAAAATGAGGATATTTCAGAAATAAAAAAAAAAAAGAGTGCAGGGGAAAATATACCTGATCCAATTTTAATGAGGCCGTTGTGCTGAATGAAAATGGTGTCACATGTGAGGTTGCCGTGAATTATGGGAGGGTCACAGGAGTGCAGGTAACTGATGAGTGGAAGAAGTTGCATGCTTGTTAATGTACAAATTCCCATGTTTGAACTTACACAACCTTCAACACAAATGAAAAAGTGTGTCACCTGAGGGCAGAGAGAATCTGTGTACACCAGCGTTTCCAGGCCTGGAATACAGCAATGTATCATGTGAACACAAAAATCACAGCATCGCACAATAATAATCATTTACATCATATATTTAGACATCAGTCTCAGACTAAAAATTCTTACGAAAGCCTGACCTTGACATTCATGGTCTTGTGGTTTTTCTTGGTCTTTTTAAGGAACTGTTTCAGGCTGCCAGACGACATGTACTCTGTGATGAACACAACCTGTGAGGGATATAAAAAGAAAAGCTATTTCGATATAATGGCCACTTCAGATTTATACCAAACTAAGAACAATTCTTTTAGAAAAAAATCATCTTAGGCTGCATCCAAAATCGCATACTTCCCTACTATACAGTAGGCGAAAAACAGTACGTGCCAAAAGCAGTATGTCCGAAATCACAGTACTCATAAAAGTGTAGCAAAAGTATTCAATTTTTTGTTCTGTATCTGAATTTTTAGACTCGAACTGCAAGTTCGAGCACGTTCGCTATAGGTTTTCATACTACCAATGCAAACTTGAAAAGATTCATCAAGCGTGAGACTTCAGCAATGATTATATTGATTATATTGTTCATGTGGATGGAATCCAAATCTGAACATGTTCATCGCAAGCAACAGAGCAGAAAAATATGCATGTTTGTTGCTGCTGTCACTGCATGTACATGTTTTTAGTCTTCTTGTCACAACAGATGACGTAACAACCTGTCAAAAGTGGATCTGAGACAAAAATAATGGATTTCATTTACTTAATATGGTCTTTCAGGTTACATGCTAGCTTTACTACCCATAAAAGTGAAGTATGTATTTTCTGTGCCACTGCACCAAACTGCAAAAATAATGATTGATTCTAAATAAGTTAATCAAAATGAATGAAAAATGCACTTTATCATTAAGAGATACTAAAAATTTACACCGCCACAACAATATGAAACCATTATAATGAAAAGGACAGTGATATCAGCAGTGTGTGTGTGTGTGTGTTACCCGAGCATGATTGTCCCCAATGTCCAGCCAGTATTTGTGAAACTTGACAATGTTGGGATGATCCACCTGCATCAGGTTCTCAAACATCTCCTTCATTTTGTCCTACACAAATGCAAAACACAGATCTTACCGACCCCAAAATTTTGAACGGTAGTGTAAACTGAAATAAATTCAGAACTGGTTCGTTTGAGCATTCACCTCCACTGTCTTAAAGACCTTCTTGTCATGGAAGAGAACTTCGTTCCAGACCACCTCAACACCCTCTTCAGTGTCCATGGCCAGAGAGGCGCTCTCCACTCCAGGAACATTCCCCTGACTCACCTGCAGGGGGAGACAAATAAACACTTTTAACATCCACAATTTCCACCTTTCCCACCAATTTACCATTACATTTCTAGAGTAACCTAAAAATTCACAATATCCTTTTATGAGTACTGGAATAAAATGTTTAATATGGGGAAATTATGTGCTTATGTGATTTTAATTATACATACATATATATATATATATGTTTTTTAAAAAATGTGTATATATGTGTGATATTTCAAAAAAATCTATGTATTTTCATCAATTCAATTATTTGCTGTCAATTAAGTTAACACTTATTAAATTAAATTAAACTAAATATTACATTATATAAATCAGCATCAATCATTAAAAACCCATATTTGTTGACCACTATTTGTTTGGACATCCTTTTCTTTTGTAAGCCCCTTTTCAAATCAAAATTTGAAAGTATAATTTATCTGACTGAATTGAAAGGCATCTTTTGTGATTTTCAAAGAGAGAATGTTGAATTGGGACTTGGACTAGAGCCAGAGAGAGAGAGAGAGAGAGAGAGAGAGAGAGAGAGAGATTAGACATGATGCCAGAGAGACATACAGAGGAGGATCATGCTGAGAGAGGGATAATGACTGAGAGATGAGACGAAGAGAGCAAATCATGAGGAAGAGCACATACGTCTTTGCCGAGTCATGCATGTCACACATAATCTCTGCCTATGTGTGCATGTGAGCAGACAAATACAGATGTGTCCATCTGCACTTGTATGACTAAGTGTGTTTGTCTGCTCTGTGTAGTTCACTGCTGTCAGACAGACACAGCTAATCTTTTAACATGCTTGCTGAACATCTCCAGCCTGAACACATGATACTCTTCAATACGCAGCCTTCTGCTTCTAATGCATGTCAATGCACTCTTCTCATGTGTCAGACACGTCACATAAAATAACTACTCTGTGGTTTCTAGCTTTACATTGTCTGTAATGTATCCAGTGCTTTTTGCTATTGCTGCTGACTCTTTAGTGCCAAGTTCAAATACATTATATTTTACCTTGCAGTAGCCTTGGTGAGCATAATAGACAGACCCAAAACTTTTGAATGGTAGTAAGAATGCAAAAATTGCGCAATGTACTTCCCTCAAGTATGATATGAGTGGTTAAATTAGATTCAAGGTCAAGACTTGGCAGAACCACATTACATGCATGTTGCAATCCGAGTTGTTTGAGGCCAAAAACGGTCCCGTATATTAGATGTTTTACGGTACACCTCCTTCTGGTTGGCACTCTGAGCTAAGCTGTTTCTAGAGATATGACTGGATCAAAAGTGTCTATTGCAGGCACATGGCATAACCGCTGAGTATCTTAACAGACCATACGCATAAATTCAGGATATTTATATTTATTCAAGATATTAGGTTTATTAAATGTAGAGGATGACTCATATCTGGATTCTAGTACACTGGTGATCATTCAAACCTTGCTAAAATGATCCCTTCAAATATGCCCATCTCAGTGTCATTATACACTTGTTGTGGTTAATAATGTGATTATAGTTGTGGAGGAACTGTGCAGCATTCACAAGAGCCACTGAGTCATCAGCTGGGAATCTAGCCCAGCACTAATCAAAAGACTGAGATATATCAGCCTCACAAAATAAATAAGGATACAGACATGCTTTTCCCTGTAGCTTTCTGAGGGTGATAGCCAAGTTGGGGCTTTAACCCTTTGGAACCAGTACCGAAGTCCTAGAGGAATCTCTTCTCGATATATTATGTTATTATGATTTATGATTATGGAGAATGCTAGATATGTAAACTTGAGTCTATCAAGGTGGAGAAAAATATACTGGTCTACTGCTTTTTTTCACATTTCTCATTCTATGTGCTTCAATCAATCTGCAACCACCCAATCTTTTGATCAAGAATAAAATATAAACAAATAAATAGATCAGGCTTTTTTTTTGCATCTCTGAAAAAAAATGGTTCTGATAATCGATAAATATAAATAATGCATAAATAATAATAGTAATAATAATAAATCAAAATATAAATTATATATATATATATTTAAAAATTATATATATAAATATTTAAAAATTAAATGATTATTTTAAAAAAAATTGAAAATATTTTATATATGTAATACTATTTTAATATTTTGAAATTCTGAATTTTTCAATTTTTATATATATATATATATATATATATATATATACACACACACACACACATTTGTAGTTTTTAAAAAGAATTTTTCATATCATATTCACTTTTTAAATATTTATATATATAACTTGTTTTGATTTATTATATATATGCACACACAGATACATATACACACACACAAATATATATATATATATATATATATATATATATATATAAACTCAAAAGACATTTTTATTGGTTATACTGAAAATGTTAATCTATTAAAAATTAAAATATAAATATTAAAAAATTTAATATATGAAAAATTCTTTTTAAAAACTACATATAATATTTTTATTATATGCAAAACACTTTACTACACATTACTTATTAAAATTGTTTAAAATTGATTTTTAAATATACTAAGTGTCTTATTTTGTGTCTAATTAAATGCAGGTTTTAAAGTTAAAAGAGTTATTTTGTCATTTCTATTGAATCTTAAAGGCTTTCTGGGTTCAAATGGCCTTTCCTAAAACACCATGAAAGAAGTACAGTATTAACCGCCAGTCTGAGCCCTGATTTGTATGGATTATTACCCACAATCCTTTGGTCTTGTATGGCATGTTGCCTGCGACAGGGTTTCACCTCAGAGGTCAAGAGGTTACCGAGGCTGTGGTGGGGTTTAATGCATGTTGGAATGTAACAGTCATAATAGAGGATTTAAGGAAACTTCGACGAAACTAGTCCACAGGCAAAACTCTTTATAATTCGCTTAAAGGCCTAACAAACAATAAAATAAATGCATTTAGCTACCTACTTAAGCCTGCAAAACACTAAACAAAGCATAATTTGTACAGCAGAATAATACCACAGTTCAACAGAACTAGAAAATTGCTTTTTCGACAAGCAGCCATTACTAAAACAGACATCATGCACAAAAGGCATAAAGATAACTGTTGGCATGCACGAGTAAAGTTCCCTATTGTGCTGTTCATCAATACAACAGTATAATTTTATAATACAGTATAATAATTGCACCTGTCGTCTTTAACACATGAACCCACACAAATCTATTCTCAGTTATAATAGCATTAAGTCTCTATATTCTCACTGTTTTTGCTGCACTAACATTTTTTGTGGTAGTTGGTACTGATTGATAAAGAACTTAGTAAAGCAAAATATACAGATACATCAAAGATGTGCATTCATAATGCATTTGTAAAAAGGCACAAGTATGTATGAAAATGATGTTATTTAATGCACTATAATTGTTTATTTTTTCTAATGTACAATTATACAGCAACTAGTTCCAATCCTGGAATATGATTGGCTGAACAACATTCCAAGAGTGCTGATTTACTGGGACTTTTAACTGTTTTGCACTGATTTTTCACTCTGTTTGTCCGTGTTTGCTCATTCCAGACAGACTAATTCTATGTATTAAGAGAAGGTGCTCACTGCAGAGCAAATGGGTGGAGCTTACGTTAGGAGCGAATGTACAACCACATCCTACCCTAACCCTACCCACAACTCTCCACCCCACTGGACATCCAGAGAGGAGGAGCTGGCCATCATAGACTCTGCAGTGAGTACCACTTGTGTATAAGTGCCGTGGTAAGGATTTTCAATGAATCTTTCTGTAGATTCATCATTGCGGCTGTAGGTGGCGACAAGCGACTGTCTTTCAGAGTGAATCATTTGATTCATTCATTCAACCCATTCGTTCAAAAACACTGATTCATTCAGGAATGAATCAAGTGCCTGTCATTATGAGTGAGTCATTGAATCATTCACTCATCTTTTAATCGTATATTCCGCTTTGGCTTCTTTCGGAACTACTTTTGTTGGTGGCGCAAAAATTTACTAACTTTATTGTGTATAAAATGCAAGTTATTCATTATGAACTTCTCATTTATTTAACTGTTGTATAAAAGAAATATTACAATCGCATGCTGCTGCTTTTGGTCTAAATGTTAGAATCGCTTGTTTGATATATCCGTACGTACATCATTACACAGCTTTCTCCAATACTTGATTCTGATTGGTCAAGCGCGAAACTCTGAGGTCAAACAGCATTGTATTTGACCTGATAAACCGTATTCCTGCATATCTGTACAAATTTCATATCTCTTGTATTGCCGTGTCTTTCTTCTAACACAATAGAACTTAAACTAAAATATGTAATGTACATTTATTTACTTATTTGGTATAGCCATGCAAGAAGGATAATAGTCATTGATGCTCCTTCAGGGGGGTTTTTCTGCTTCGCGTCGGGGTCATAATCATTCTGTCTGGGTTTATTTTCACAAAAATGACTGTCTGACTGTGCATTATCCCTTACATAAGTGCAAATTGCATACTGCGATGTATCATCAGGACGAATGTTTCTTCATCAACCTTTTCTGTCGCTGTTGCAAACAAGCACTTTACCTTTCATTTTTCGCTTTAAAATCCACAGATGGATGAAGTTAAAAATAGCTCAGTGTAATCTCACATGCAGCTTCTGTTATGCGGGCCACTTTCCGTCAGTGTCAAATCTGGTGTACGTGTGTATGTGAAAAGGTGAAAGAGCTTTTTGGATAAGGGACAGTGTCCTCATGCTGACCTCTACATCCAGACACTGCGGTCGAATCTATGTCTGTTCCTCTTTCAAGAAGAAAACAGCCCTAGGCTCATCCCTGCACCCAAGAGGTTAGTCTGGGTTAAATCTGGATCATGTGTGGCTTGATTTTTGAACCTAATCGGAAACCAATTTGCCATCAGTCAGGAGAAAAAAATGAATCATATGAGCACCATTTCCTTTTTATGATATATGTCCCAATTTAAAAAAAAAATAAAATCAAATTGTTACAGAAAGTAAAATTACAGAAGGTGCTGACTCACTGCCACAATGCAAGGATGTGTCAGTCTGGATGGCTGCTAGGGCTTTGCTAGATTATTGCTAATTTACCAAGTAATACCAGGCTCTGTAGACCAACCACTTGATAAAAAGAGGTTGAAACAATGTAAGAATTGTTCTGAATTAAGAAAAAACAGCTCTATTGTTCCAGGAGCCAGCAGTTGCAGAAATAGTTTTGCACTCGCAAACCCTGAGGCATGTTTGGCATGCGTTTGTTTTATCGATTGGATAGGTGTTGAAAGTACATTTGAACTGTGATCGCACCTCAAACATGCACAGGTACATCAAAAACTGCACAAGAGTGAAATATACCTGTGAGCAGTTAGTGATAGCAAAGATTAGACCTAAAAATACATAAATTACATAAATGTAAGTAAAACTGTACATTAAAGGTACTATATTCACACATAAACTATTTTTAAACAAGCAAGCAAACTGAAAATAGTCAATATCACAGTCTAGCTAGTGTAAAACAAACTACACTCACTGAATAGATTTCATTGGAGACGTTATGTAAGACTCAAAGGTCGATGTGTCTGTGTGCAAAGCTAGCAGGCCACTAACCCGACTCACATTTGGTAAAATATTTACTAATCTCCTTTAACCACGCATTAGGTAAATACTGAAACAGTATTAAAGTATTAAAGCATTAAAATACTACATAGAAATAAATAAAATGCAATTAGATTGTCATTGTTATTCACTTCTCCTACTCTCCTTTCGTACCACTGAACCGAGGCAGTTTTAGGCTGTTCTCTTCAGACAAAGCAAATTAAAAGCATTGAGTGGATTAACACGTTAGCTATTGGGATTATAACAAAGCTTTTATTGTAATCTACTGTCAAATTTCAATTTTCAGTTGGTGCTTCTCTTTTTGGTGTTTATCTGTATATAACCCCAGTGAACAAGAGATTAGGGTTGAAATTTCTGAACTTGATCATCAATCTGTATTGGGAAAACAAATCAAACAATGACTAATCAAACTGTGAGATTTATGGTCATTACAAAGGATTAAATTAACAAAAACTTGCAACCAGATGTGTATGCCAGGTATATATTGAAATTGAATAGATAGATGATGTGAAAAAATGAAAATGAGATAAAATGAAATAGATAAAATGAAAATTAAATTTTAATTTGAATAATTTGTTAAAAAAAAAAAAACTATTTTCTATTTTGTCATTTTGTTATTAATTGCTAGATTAAATATTGTATTTTCAATTTATACATGTTGCCATTAATTATTTTTGATTATAAAACGGTTAGTTCCTGTCCTTGATTCTGATTGGTTAATAGCTGTGTTTTATTCACGATAAAACACGGCTATGACCGCTTCACCCAACGGTTCTGTGTATCACTACACAACACCCTTAGCAACCACTCTTAGCAACGTAAACTGTATGTTCTCAATTGATATTGACAGATTTAGCATTTTCCTTCAGGTCAGTCTTATGTTCATAATAAAAAAATCTGTTTAAATGTCCGATGTATTATCTTGTCCTTTTAACAGTTAAAGGGTTTTCCCGTGACTGACGGCGCTAGTCAAGGCATTTGTCAGTTGCGTCGTGTCCCGTGTTCACAACAATTCAGTCTTTTCAATGTAAAAGTCTTCGCTACTGACTGACACACTCGTAAAGACAGTCTTTGCCGCCATCTAATGGCGTAATAATGTAACTTCTGTTGCTGTTCACGGTCAGGGACTATTTTTTCTGGCGGAAGGAAGGCTTTTAGTGAAACTTTACTTCATGAAAGTTGCACTGATACATATTTTTGGCTTTAATATTTGTATTGTGTTGTAACCGTTTTATAAAAGCAATAAGGTACTCGAGGCTTCGCGTCGTGCCTAACAACGCCCTTCAGCCGTGACTTATTCACGATACAGCACAGCCTCTCAATACCTTATTGCGTACTTATCAAATTGTAGACTCTTTTATCAATTTATCGATGATCATAAATTGATTCATTTTATTTATCAATTTATTAATTGATTTACTGATTTCTTAAATATCTGTAGAATTATCTGAAAGATCTGTGACTGTAAAACATGACATGACACCCTTCAAAGTAAATTCTTGCCACATTTCCTTGGAATTTTCCGTAGAATTCAGAGCAACACATTCTAAGAAAAAGAGATCATTAAAACATTTGAAAGCTGAATTTAAAAGGTAAAGAAATGCATCCCAGCCAACTGCATGTTGGAGCCAAAAAACAAGAATCAATAATTATAATGGCATGAAGCCATTCCAACAGTCATTAAAGGCATATGTGGTTCTGAAAGGAACATTCATTTGTTCTTGCAAAACAGAACTTTAATAAAAAAAAAAGCTATAAAGAGACACTAATTACTACCCAATGCATTACCTAACCAAAGCTGTAAAAAACAGACCCCCTTCAGTCCTGAGATTTCCAGATATATGAGTTTGTATGAGGTTACAAGACAATAATTTGCCCATAAATACCAGCTGGAAATGATAAAGGTCATGAAATGTACTACCGAAACAAACAATACTCAATATTTGATCATATGCTTTAGTATGAGGACAGCAGATAAATAAAGAAACTGAAAATGTATTTCTGACGTTACATTTCCTGCTCTTCCCTGGAGGAACTCAGGCAATGAAAACAATCTAAGTGTCAATTTCCTGCTGAGGCCACAAAAATCCAAACATGTCCTCAACAGCCATTTGTGAAGGAAAACACTGACAAATCTGCTTTTCATAATGCAGGACTATCTTTAACTAAATATTTATTCTTAGTATGATGAATGTTTGTCCTGTATGCATTATTCACATCTTTGGAAGAGTGGAAACAATCAGAATGAAAAATATTTATTCTAAAAAATATTTTCAAATCATTTCTCAGTCGTAGAAATAGCTATTGATGGATACATGTCAAATGCATACAATAATACAGTTACTTCCTGATTATTTCTAATGCATTGCAAACTGTGATATTTTTGTAACTGTGCTGTGCTGTAACTTCCTGAGTTTAATTTAGTACTTGTAAAGCTGATGAAAGACATTCAAATGGCTATCTTCAATACCATTAGTGGGGAATGTGAAATAGTGGGCTGTTCCTTTAATTAACACAAGTCGAGTGCGCTGCTTGTTCAGCTGACATCTCCAGAGGGACTGAAGCTCATGGTGTGTGTTGGCGACAGTATCCACTCTTGTGCACCTGTCTGACTGATCTTGACCCCACAACATTCATGTGCAACTCCATTTCCATTTTAATGCAAGACAATGAAACTTTCACTATGGATTTACTATCATTGCCCTCTAAACAAAAACAATATCCTAAAAGGCAGATATTAATATACTGTGCACTTTGAAACAATTTTCACAATTGCTAGTAAATTTCACATTAAATTAAATGTGAAACTTTTAAGTAGAAAGACTTAAATAGTATTTTTTGTAAAACATACTCCAATAATCTTTGAAGAAAAAAAGGCCAACATGTAACACCACAGCGGTTGAAAATTCCAGACCAGTCTCTCTTCTACTTTTCTGGCTAAACCGCTTCAAACAGTTGTGATCAATCAGCTCTCTGCTTTTCTTTCACAGAACAACCTAATTGACGACAACCAGTCTGGCTTCAAAAGCAGACACTCCATGGAGACCGCCTTACTGACTGTTGCTGAAACTCTTCGGCTGGCAAGAGCGAACTCCAAGTCATCTGTTCTTATTCTGCTGGACCTGTCTGCGACCTTTGACACCGTTAACCACCAGATCCTTCTGGCCACCCTCTCTGACTTGGCTATCAGAGGTACTGTACTTTGGTGACTGGCAGATCTTTCAAAGTTTCTTTCATGGAGAGGAGGTGTGTCTCCCATCAGCTAATCACTGGGGTGCCTCAAGGTTCAGTGCTCGGTCCTCTTCTTTTCTCCATTTATAAAACCTCACTGGGCACGATCATAAAGGCACATGGCTTCTCCTACCACTGCTATGCATACACAGCTCTATCTTTCATTTAAATCTGATGACCCACTGTTTCAGCTCGTATATCTGCTTGCCTTTCAGACATCTCTGCTTGAATGAAGGAGCATCATCTGCAGCTCAACCTTGCAAAGACAGAGCTCCTTGTCATGCATGTCTAGTCTTGGTGTGAGAATTATTAATACTTTTTGTTTAACTTTATCTGAAACACTTGATACGTTTAAAAACTTTCAAAAATGATAAGTTACCAATTATTAATTTGATATTTATATTTTTTTAATGTTGTCTGGCACTCTATTTTGACTCAAATTATTGGTGGTTATTTGTCCTAAATGCATAGCTATTTATTGTTTGCATTAATTTATTCGTACCACTATGGTGAAAATTCGGAGGACAAAGGATCTTGCTTTTGCATTCCTCACTGCTGTGTGTGTGTGCACTTGGATGGGTGAAATGCAGAGCACAAATTCCAAGTATGGGACACCATACTTGGCCACACGTCACGTCACTTACAGGAGACGCAAAAAGAAATATCGCAAGTCAGTGTGGACAAAACTACCTAGCTCAAGTATTACCGTTTAGTGCAAGAGACGCACCTTAACGGGGAAGATTTCCGAGTTGTCGCGCAAGATCATAAGGAAAGTTCATGACGACAGCCACTAGGGTGTGAATTCCGACAGTCATGTCCAAATGTTGTGTGCAGTGAAAAGAAGGAAGTGCATACTAGTGAAAAATATGCAGCCTTGCAAAGATTCATTCACAGAAATCATTTTAAAAATAATGTAGAAAACAATAAAAATGAACAAATGTAAGCACATAAATATATAAATATATAGCAATATATTTCTTCTACACTTTGTAAAGGAGACAGTACTGCTACACTCTTAAAAATAAAGGTTTTTATTGGCCTCTAGGGGCTTTTGCATCAGAGGACGTTTTCGTAGTTCCTATAACTATTGGCGGAAGTACCCGCTTTTTGGCGTGTTGACACCGCAGGAACTGGGAACAATTTTAGTTATAGGAACGCCTTTTAGAGGGACTAAATTAGCTCCTACTTCAGACTAGGGTCTAACCCAGCACAATAGAAACTACCAGTGACTTAAGTGTGTGTTGATGGGGCCGAACACATGCCATACAAACCATGCCATATTTATAAAGAGCCGTAGGAACACAGAAAACAGCGATAGATAGCATTTACCTGTCGCCTTTGTCTGCAGAGTTGTGTTCGATGATATGTAGCACTGCAAGTTGTCGTAAGAGATTTTGTCTCTTAGCCCTCCTTTTTGCTCTTTCAATTGCATAAATTATGTCTACATTTCATCTCCGTTATCACGAAACCCACGACACACAACAAAAACACAGCTCCAATCATGGCGCCCTCCATCCTCCAGTTGTTGAATGCCACGCTTAAATGACGTCACCGTCCGCCAACTTCAGAGTTCCTACCTGCAGTGCGAACGAAACTGGGAAAGTGGCCCTATAGGGGGAAATTTTAGTTCTGCCCAGGTGGCTAGTTCCTACAACTACCCAGATTCAAAAGCCCCTAATGGTGAAGAACCTTTAATATCCATGGTGGAACCTTTCCATACCACAAAAGATTCTTTATGATGGAAAATGGTGCTTTAGATTTTAAAAATGTTCTTCACAAGAAGAATTAAAAATGGTTCTTTTAAGAACTGTTTATTGAAAGGTTCTTTGGGGAACCAAAAATGGTTCTTCTATGGCATTGCTGCAAAAACCTTTTAGAACCTTTTTGAGAGTGTACACTGTTGATTCATATCATATATGATATATGTTGCATCTGTAATGCCATGAAAGATCTATCAATACTAACAGAGTCAGACATCTTCATGCTAAGTATCAAGTCATGGCTGATTCCTGCTCTAAGTAACGTAATGGGAAAGCATCACTCAAGCAGTAGGATAATATGGTATCAGAACATCTAAGTGCTGCTGCATTAGTGTGTTAGTGAATTTCTAACATAGCTGAGCTGACACACTTGCTTCAAACTAGTCGAACTGGGTCAAAACTGTCAATCTGTGCAGGAATTTGATACTTCGATAATTGTGGATGACAGCAGAAGTTCTTTAGATCACCGATATAAACACTTACAAATATCTTCAGGATGGAAAATGTGCACTTCTGTGTGCAGACCACCTTATTCATGGTCGGTTGATCATTTAATAATTAAACAAGTTGTATTTCATCTTGCCTTGGCTTCTCTTGTCACTACTGAACAAAACACAGTTCATCTAGTGTGTTGAACTCTTTCCAAGGGAATCAGGAGGATCTTTCTGGTTCTATTTTAGAAAGAGGAAATGTCTGTTTCTGTGTTTCAAAACCAAAAAAAAAAAAAAAACAGGCTTTAAAATAAGTACAGTAATAAGAGTGGATGCATCTGTAAGCCCACTGTGAAGTGAAACCCAGACCAGCATTTCCACCAAAATGCATACTTTTTTGAAGTAGTCATTCAACAGTACAATGCCAAAGGGAAGCATGGTTTAATAAAGCTTTACTCACAGCACCACTTTAGGTTCACAGCACCACTTTACTCACCCATTTGCCAATGAATGGAAAAACAGCATTAGGGGACGTTCAAACTAATGCATTCGACACGGCAATATAAATGATGAGAAAGTGTGTAAGCTTGTGATAACCTTCAGTAAGTTCTTATCATGTTATCTGCACTAAACTTTTAATGTCTGAAGAGACAAAGAGACTGAATTTATTCTGACACTCTGAGACATTTAATTTGCTTGTTTGTGTTTGTTATTCTTTTCATTTTAAACTACATTATATTTAAGTCTTCATGCAATATATAAATTAAATATGAATTTTATAAATAAATATTTATATTCATATTTATCTCATATATTTATATATATATAAAGTGAAAATATAAATTCAATTACATTTTTCCTTCTTTTTTAAACATTACTAAACCATAACCTACATTATAATTAGACCTTCATAAATTAAATAAATATGAATTGAGATTAAATTACATTAATCTTAATTATAATCTTAACCTTAATAAATTAAACTAAATTAATTATAATATAAATTTTACTGATATACATTTAATAATAAATGATATACATTTAATACAAAATTTCAATTAAATATTTCTTTATTTCTAAAACTTTATTAAACCAAAATCTACATTATAATTAGGCCTTTTTGTAATATATAAGATACATATATTATCTTAATTCATTTATATATATATATATATATATATATATATATATAATTAATAAAAATAATAATTTTTAAATAGTACATATAATACATGTAATTTCAATTAAATATTTCTTTATTTCTAAAACCTTATTAAACCATGACAAAAATCAAGAATTATCACCAACCATGTTCATGTCACTAAAATTATACAATAATCTTGTTATCCATGTCAGATGAATAACAAATACCGAGCAGCCTACCTACAGTACAAAACATTTCTGGGCACCACAGTGAGCTGCCTACATAGTGATCTGCCTACCTACGCCGTTATAACAAGCGGCTTACCAGAGCATCAAGTTGCCTACACAGAAAACTGCATTTTTGAGCAACATAGTGAGCTGCCTACTTAGACAGCATTTTGGGTCATCATAGGGAGCAGTCTGCATAAGTCAGCTGCATTTTGGGGTACTTGTTGGTCATAATAATAACATATATCTAATAATATGTCAGCCTGCATATCATAAAGAGCTGCCTAAGAGTGAGCTTATTACCTATACAGCCTTTTTTGTGCATTATAGTAAGCGTATAGGTAGGGTAGGCAATTTCGGAGAGGCTAGCAATAGCATGCTAGCTTTGAAAGCATGAGATCCCACCCTCCCTTCAGAGCATTTCCAAAGCCACGGCTCCTCCAAAACACATGAACGCGCACAGCCAGAGCAGAGTCTGCAAAGCGTCACGAGAGATGGCGTTAAATTACTAGGGGTGTTGAAATTAATCATTTCTACGATGCATCGCCTTACGGAACGCGCTGATTACATGTGATGTCTGCGCGAGCAGGGTGCGCAAGTTGACAGGCAGGACCGAATGCAATGATTGGACGAACATTTTTGGGTCCTGAGACTTCCACAGATGTACATGTTTTAATATTTAGACCACTTCTATTATTGATTGCTATCAAGATGTCAAGAGAGTTTCAACCAGTATAACAAAAAGTGTGTATAAAAAAAATTGCCTACCCTACCTTTAATACCTAGACTGCATTTTTGGGTATCATAGTACTGTAAGCGAACTGCCTACCTAGATAGACGTGAAAATGAGTTGCCTAGTAAGGATCACAATGGGCTTACTACCTAGACAGCATTTTTGGGGATCAATTGTGTGCTGCCAACTCAGATAGCATGGCATCATAGTGATGTTCAGCCTACGTCGCGCCCTGTCTACTTCAGCATCATAGTGAGCTGCCTACCTTGGCAGCAATTCTGGGCATCACGTTGAAAACAAGCACATTTATGATTGCGAGCAGATTATTCAGGCAGTTGGGAAGGTTTTGAGACACGGCTAACGAGTGACATGCGTGTCTGCAGCAGGTACCTGCTCTTTTCGCTTCTGCCAGCGTCCACACGGACTCTCCTCCACGATTTCACTCTCATCCTCGCTCTCCTCTTCCTTCTCCTCAGATCCAGAGTTTCTCTCCGGGACTGACATAGTCATTATACGTCTCAGAATGACAGGCTGCGCAGCCGTTGCGAAGGAAACACCTCAAAACAGCGTTGAAATGACGCGCTGCTTTGTGGACGTCCACGCGAGATGACTCAATGCTTAATACGCCACCGTCTATGGACATTATTTTCAGGAACTGATGTCTGTGTCGATAGTTTCCTGCGTGCCTCGTTCATTTTAATATTCCATAAATACAAAAGAAATTACACGCTGGTTTCCATATTTAAAATAAGAGTTGAATAAGATAAAATAAAATGTCCTCTCCTTCAGCACAGCAGTTTACCGCTTTAAAAAACGACACACGCACACACTCTCACACCGAGCGCAACTGTTGGCTCACAGATTACCGTAATGACTGAAGGCAACACGACCATGTCCACTTCAAAATTAAGCAAATATAATCACAGTAATGTTTTATATATATATATATATATATATATATATATATATATATAAAATATCTCAATATATTCTACATATTCTATAAATATATATTAAAATATATATTAATATAAATAAAATATAATATGAATATATATATAGGCTATATGTTATTTAATTTTTGAAAAAAAAAATATATATATATATATAAACTGCAACCCCTTCAGCCGTACCTTATTGCTTTTATAAAACGGTTAACACACAATACAAATAATAAAGCCAGAAATATGTATCAATGCAACTTTCATGAAGTAAACTTTTTCTAAAAGCCTTCCTTGCGCCAGAAAAAAATAGTCCCTGACCGTGAACAGCAACAGAATTTACATTTTCACGCCATTAGATGGCGGCAAAGACTGTCTTTATGAGTGTGTCAGTCAGTAGCGAAGACTTTTATATTGAAAATACTGAATTGTTGTGAATACAGAACAAGACGCAACTGACAAATGCTTTGACTAGCGCTGTTAGTCGCGGGAAAACCCCTTAAATGTTAAAAGGACAAGATAATACATCGGACATTTCAATAGATTTTTTATTATGAACATAGGACTGACCTGAAGGAAAATGCTAAATCTGAATGCAGGTATACACTCACTATATATATATATATATATATTCTATAAATATATATTAAAATATGTATTAATATAAATAAAATATAATATAAAATAGATCAACTCAGTTTAAAATATTAATGATATGCATATATATAATACATATATAAAATATATAATATTTCTAACAAATACAAATCATGTATTTGTTCTCTTATTGCTCTTGGCATGTTTCAGAATACAAATGGAATAATTTTGCTTTGCAAAGCCTGTTATATTAAATCTAAAATATGTAGGGATTTTTTCGCCATATCACATTTTAAGCTACATTTAATTTATGAAAGTATATCTTTAACAGGATCACAGATATTGTCTTTCTTTTTACTCACTCAGCATTGTTTTCTTGTTCATTATTCTGTCTCAGTATCTTCTCTTAATCCTTCCTCAGCATCTTCAACATCTAATATCAATGTTTTCTTTTCTACTGACAAATTTAAGCATTTTTATTTAAATATATTTAATGTCAGCTCCATTCACTCTATCAAAACAAAGTGAAACAGCCTGTTTGAGGACAAAAAATAACAAGTATCTCAGCATAAGCTGAAGTCACCTTCACCGTCTCTAACAGGTAATGTCACACAGGTTTGCAGAAAGGTGCTGTCCAGGGTTCTGATCAACCGTTGAATGTTGTAGCTAATTACTTAGTCTGTTTAATTCGTTGTTATGTAACATTTCCTTATATAAATCAATTGAAACACCAAATTTCCTAAATGTGCCCAATAAAGATGCACATATATACACAAACCTAGTTTCTAAACAGGCATCTAGAACACAGAATGACCCTAAAGAGAGACAAACCCTGCATGATGCCAGAACATGGTTACAAAAGAGCAACAGTTCAGCCAAGGGCTAAACAAATGCCTTACTAAAAATTGCACTTGTTATTGTTACATTTCATAAATGTTGATCTGAGCTGTCAAAGTACTTTAGGGTCAAAGCAGTCTCCTCTCATTAACATTACTGGAGTGCTGGAAGACATGGTTTGTGTCTGAATAAAGCCATAATTTTGAACTGGCTTCAACTGCGGTTGCTGCAGTGAGTTTGTTTTTCAATGTTTTTCTGCTTCTTTTAAGAAAACATTGCTTATTTTATTGGTATAAGCATGAGTTTGGGATAGTATGGGAAGATTAAATGAGGACCCAACATTTCATGTGTCTTACTTGGTTTTTTTCGAACAAGAACTGCATTGATGCTGAGTTCAGTTTGAAGGCATCATCTTGCTCCAGGCCACTCTTCTTGGGCTGACGTCTTATAAAGAATTTGTGGCCCTGAGACTGCTTGTACATGACAAAGTTACAGTTGTTCTAGATCAGACTGGTTTTTCTGAAAAGTTTCATACAATTTTAAGTGCCCCTATTATGCTTTTTCAGATATTACCTGTCATGTAGTGTGTAATATAGCTGTTTGTGAATGTAAAAAAGGTCTGCAAAGATCAAAGATTAAAATGCGCAATAAATGTTATCGTCTCGCAAAAGAAAGAATTGATTCTGAACTGCCTGAAATGAGTCGTCAGTAATTCCAGTCTTACTTCCTGCATGAACCTGCTTAGATTTCTTACAAAATTGCATAATGCCACACTAGGGTCTTCATTGGCTGCCTGTGAACAATCTCTACTTTGCTCCACCCTCAAACAGTGTAGTTGTAGCTGAGGCCTGGAAGAGTTTTGTGTTATCGACATGTTGAGAAGACGCTGTTTGTTGCCTTGCAAAAGCAAATCCACACATTTCCAAAGGTTGAGGACTCGGGCTCGAATTGATACGGTAAAACCAAACCGACGGCATTGTTACAGTTTGTATCACTGTGTATCAAGTGTTGAGGAAGATCTGGAGCTGAAAATCTGATATGGCAATGGGCGTTTCATTTCTGACACGCACTGTAAGCGGTTGACCAATCACAACAGACTGAGTATGGCTGTTGGAAATAAATCCTTTATTGAACTGTTTCAGACACAGTTTTTGATGCATGTAAACCTATTGTAGCAGACCTCCAAAACAAAATTAGGAACCTTTAAAATAGCAGAATTGGGGCACAATTCTGATTGCGTTTTAATGAATAAAAGAAACTAAACATGATTGACAACAAGTGCACAATATCCACCGCAGTAATTTTAGATGCACAGAGAAGTGAAGAATGTTTTCTATTTCTCATTACGATAAACAGTGCAAAGTTATTCTTTATTGTGACCGATGCCTATTACTGATTACATAAAAATTATTAAAAGAAAGTGATATTAAAGTGTGATAGGCTATGTTTAGTCCCCATTATTGCCACAAGAGTGGAAGATCTATTTTCAAAACTTCCAGAAAAACACACAAATTATTTGTAAGTATTTGACTTTGAAATCTGTTGCTTCCTACAAAACAACAAGCTGAAATAGCTGAAAAATATTTCTTTATTAGAAATAGAGCACAAAATATGCCATTTTAAATGTACCATGTGGTCACTATGAATATTAAATGAATGAAAGAAAAAAAAAATCAACCCAAAGTAACCTTGCGTACTGTAATAAAATCATATCCACAATTTATACTTACGAATTCTGATGTTTTTTATGAACAAATGAACCTAAACAAACAGCATCATTCGTAACATCCACTGACACTAATTTTAGATGCACAGAGAAGTGAAGAATGTTTCCTATTTCCTATAATGATAAAACAGTGCTAAGTTGTTCTGAAGTGTGACTGATGCCTATTACTGAACACGTAAAATTATTAATAAAAAGTGATATTAAAAATATGTGACATGTTTCCTCTATGGCTTTCTCGCTGCCAGGAGAGATGGAGATCCGTTAGCGTAGCTCATTTGTTTGCAGTGTTCAACTCTCGTTTTCAACAACTCCTGAAATGAGAATAACAATTCATTTTCAATGATTTCAAGAGTTTGAGACCAAACATATACACATCATCCTCTAAGTTTTTTTTATAGTTTTATTATAATCCTATATGAAAGCACAGAAGACAGAGTGAAATCAGGGCACAACAAACAAACTTCCAGTAAAAATATAAAGTTTTCTTTTTTCTAAATGATGGATAGTGAAATTTTCAGTGAGCAGAGGTGATTTCGTAATTTCCTGGAAATTGCATTCCAATGTTATTTTAGTATTACTGACATACTAAAATTGATTGATTTGTTTTTTATATTGAGATTTTTAAAAAATCTATATTTTGATTTTTTTTTGGTTAAAGATTTAGTAATATTGTTTGTGTTTTTCTCCTTTTTATTAGTTTTTTTTATAGAAACGTTGCTTTGGCAACTAGCAGAAATAATATAAGTTTCAGGTTTTTTTATATACATTTTATTTTATTTCAGTAAACGTAACAACTTTTTTTATGGTTTTGGTTTTAGGTTTGGTTAACTGTAATAACCCTGGGTTGCATAATGCAATTTCTTTGAAAATGGGATCTTTCTCTGTTTTATCAAATGTACCTGATTTCACTTTCTATTCTTTGCTTTCATAGTAATATAACGAAACTGTCCTGAAATCAAAAAAAAGAATATCAATAAATTTCGTTTGAGATAGAAAAGCTCTTGTTCAAAAGTTCACTGTGAAAAACACCACAACATGATCGTGTATCAACAGTTCACAACTTGTTTACAGCATTCATTCGGGAACAAATGGCACTAGGTGACATGTTTGCGGGATGAATGACCTGTGTGAGCTGTGGTTTGTGAATGCAGTGCACGTAAGGCTTTGGTTCACTCTGGATCTCTCCGTGGAAGGTCTTATAGCAGATTCCACAGTCTATCAGAGGCTACAAACAGACAAATGAGGAACACATGATCAATCACATTCATGTCAACACATTTAAGCTCAATTTAAGACTGTTAAGATGGGTTAAATTAACAACTTGAGTAGAAATAATTTCAGTCCATTCCCAGCTAACAAGGAACATTCCCATGACTTTCACTAAAGTTTTTAAAGGTTATGTTATGTTAAGATAAAACGTTCTTTAAAGCTATGTAACTTTGTTTGTTCAGAATTAACTAAATTTAAATAATGAGTCAATACATCATTAATCCTTTTTCCAAAACATGTTCTTACACTGATTCACTACGGTAAGCCTATTATAATTTGTTTATTTACATACATCACTCACTCGCGCGTGTCTCGTCATATCCATAAATAGAGAATGAGAAATCGAGCCCCCCCAGGAATCAGGTGTCCTTTAGGACCCAGGCGGTAATGCCTGACCAAAAGTTGTTATTGTGATGTCTTGACTAATTATAACCTATTTCATTATTGTATGATGTTTATTGTATTATTATAACAACATGCTTGAAATATAAAATGAATGCCTATGTATTGCATAATAAAACACTGGAAACACAACCATGCCTAAAAATGTATTTTTTTATGCAAGAATAAGGATTGTTGCAACATATTATGTTCTGTAAAAGTAATTTAATATTAATTTTACACAATAATAGCAATGTGGTAAAGTATATAATATTAATATTATACATTTTTAATAAATTAATTGTCATGCTAAGTACACAAAAACATCATTAATTTGAAACGTTACTGGGAACTATATTGGAAGCAAAAAACATACACTGTAAAAAAAAAAAATCTTAATTTTACGGAAAATAATTGTGATTTTTTTACGGTCATTTTCTTTTATTTTAAATTATACTCAAAACTCTGTAAAATTACAAACAATGTATGTAAATTAACAACTCGGCTGTTATTTTATGTATTATGACATTAATGAAAAATTACAGTAATTCACATATTTTTTACAGAAAATTTACTGTATTTTTTATACAGTATTTTTTCTGTTTTCTTAAATTACAAACAAATGTATGTAAAATTACAAAAATAATCAGTAATTAAACAGTAACAAAACAGTTAAATGATAAAACGGTCAAATGAATGGCAGCCAAAAAAAAAAAAAAATCCTAATTTAAATAAACCGAAAAACACTGGTGACAACCAACAAAGCTTTTTTGTGACGTTGTGAGTTGATCTGAATTTTTTTTTTTTTTTTGTCACCATTGTTGAGATTCATACACTGATTCTTGATGTCTGTGTGAGTCTGCATGACCTTGACACAACATTTTCTGCATAATGATTTAATAAAATTGTTTATAGTACCACTCCACTGCAGTAGTATTGGCATGTTAAATTACAACTAATATTAAACAATTCAGTCAGAGACCAGACTCTGGTATCAGTGAATCAGACCACTTTATGATGACTAAACCATCACTTAAAAAGTGACCACCATCATCTGATCTGAGTTTTTCTTGCTTTTTTTTTTGTTTGTTTTTTGCTATAACAA
This sequence comes from Mylopharyngodon piceus, assembly GCA_039654765.1. Classification (NCBI taxonomy): domain Eukaryota; kingdom Metazoa; phylum Chordata; class Actinopteri; order Cypriniformes; family Xenocyprididae; genus Mylopharyngodon; species Mylopharyngodon piceus. The sequence goes on along the minus strand of CM077444.1, from coordinate 4,165,520 downwards.
ACGTGTATCAGAAACACTAATGTCAAAGAGTCAAGGGTCAAGAGCCCAACTAAAGCAAGCACTGACCACCAGACTGATGACTTCAAACTTTATTATTTTATTCAATAAAACATCAACATCTAAACCTCTGTTAATTCCTAATAAGAACTTTAATATGAAATAAAGTCTGGATTGTAATAAGTGAAGATGCTGAGATCTTGAGAGATCTGTTAGTGTTTAATGTTCTGTTGGGATTTAAAGGGTTTCTGTATCGTGTTTTGTGGGTCACCATTGTGCTGGAGAGTAGAGCCTGTGCTTCAGTCCAGGATGAGCCAGAAAACATTGGTGTTATGCTGCATGTTGCTTTATTTCAGAGGCAGTAACATATAGTTACATTAATTCATTCATGTGTGCTCTTTCTGGTTAAATGCAAGAGATTCACATTTTACAGTGAATGTGTTTTGTTAGTAACAATTCAGGATATACGTGTAAAACAACAGTGTTTATTCTGTAAGAGTGTTTTGCACTTTATTTAAATTAGGATATTTTACATTTATTTTACAGACTTTGATTGGCAGCCTTCACTGAAAGTCATTTGACCTTTTTTTTTTTTTTTTTTAAGATTATGTTTTGCAGTGAAGGTGTTTTATTGTAATAATTCAGGGAATACCTGTAAGTTTTTCTGTAGAAAAATTTTAATGAAAATTTCTGTTAAAGTTTTTTACACTATTTAAATTAGAATATTTTACTTTAATTTTAAGGTTTTTGTTTGGCAGCCATAGCTGACAGTCATTGACCATTTTTTACGATTTATTTTTTTACAGTGTACCTAATATAATATAAGCTAAGATAGCAGGCTAATCAGATAGATGTATGCTATGCTAGTACTTAAGCCAACTAAAAAAAAAAAAAAAAAAACTAAATTTCACAATCTATAGCTTCAGTTATATACTAGTATATGAACCAAGTACTTTAAAAGACATTAATGGTCATTAAAATGCATTTTAAACTATATAAATCATAACCTGATTTTGCAGGAATTATAATCAGGCGCTAAAAATACCAACAAAAAAAGTCTATTGAACCAATGGCATCACTCGGGGTCCTAAAGGAGCAGTGTTGCTTATTTTTCCGGCAGGAATTGGGCTACTTTAACACTGTTGCTGTGGGTTGTTTATGTCCACAGGTTGAAATGACTTCAAATAACATGATATTTAGCCTCTGGAATGTGAATTTTACCAGGGGGACCCCACCAAAAAATGTGGATTTACTCTCTGGAATGCGATTTTTACCGGGGGACGCCCCCCCGAAACGCAAAGCACAACCAAAACAATGTTCTTCCGCAAAATGCATTCTTCTTATGTTATTGATATTTGCTGAATGTTAAAGTTCTTAGAATATTACAAATAAACGTTTTAAAAATGTTATATTGTTAGTATAAATACGTTTGTACTAACATTATCATAAGCTTTTATATGACCTTCTATCATGACAAGAAAACTGGACATTTTATCATTTTACAAAAATTACAAATCACTGTTCCCACAACGTTTTTAGAACATACATTTGTTAGCTGGGTTTTAGCTTTACATCATGCATTTTTAAAGGAACAATATAATCATGTTAAGTGCATTTCAAGCTATGAAATTCTGTAGAAAACTTACTCTGTCATTTCTGAAAGCACATTTAGATGGGTCTGCATTCGCAGTTCCTTTAGGGCATCTGGTGGCTTTAAGATAGAAGCGATGGTAGAGATAATTCACACCAAACCCACCCTAGAATAAACCGGCGTATTGAATATTATAGCTTCAAACAATGAACAACTCTATTTATATAAACTAACATTGACAAAGATTAATGAATGTTGTAAGAAATACATTGCTCACTGTTAGCTCATGCTAGTTAATACATTAACTAATGTCAACAAATTAAACCCATTCTAAAGTGCCTTTATAATTCACTTTATAGTCATTTGAATGTTCTTTTCAGATGACGATACTTACATCAAGGTCAGATTTGTCCAGACTCTTGAAGAAAAGAAAAACGCTCTTGATTGTCTGGTGCGAGTTGATTTGTTCCACGGCCAGTTGAACACCTTTCCTGTAATTTCCTGAAAGTTTGTTGAGATCCTCCTGTGCCTCCGATGTGTCCATAAAGACTCCAGCGCTGACAAGGACGAGGAGCAGAAACACAGCCATCTTTACACAATCCAGAAAATCCCTCAGATGTGCTTATTTTTAGGTTATACAGAGATAGGAAATGGAAAACTTCAGAAGAATGTAAACACTGAGAGATGTGTCGAGTCTAATCACAGAACACGAGGGAGGGAGAGAAAAGAGGGAGAGATTGGGCAATAATGGGATGTTTTTGTGGGGTGAGTCCTCTTTCTTTCTGTCTGTGTGATTTTGCTTTCACATACAGAGGGAATGTGAAATCATGCCGTCTGAGAGAGGACTGCCATCCAGTGGAGAACAGACACTAAAAACTAGGGATTTTAGGTGAATTATATGGAGAGAATACTATATGTAGGTCACATGTTTTTAACAAACTGTCATCATGAGTTTCATGCCAATTCTAATCCAAATACAAGTCAGTGAACTGTAAACAGAACCGGTTTGATCCAGTTTAATGATGAACTAAAGTGGAAAGAATGGTCTCAACAGAAGAGATTTCACTTGATATGTTTGTTCATAATATTTATTGGTATTAATTCATCTATGCAGTTACAAAGATATAAGAAATCCAGTGAACTTTCTTTAGTTTCAGGTCATTTGTATATAGGTGTATATTATTATTATTTTGAAAAAACAACAACCCCTAAAACAAACAAAAAAACAATTAGAAATGTATAGCTCAACATTTAAGACAAATGTTAATAAAATAGTCATTTTTAGTGGTGATGCTTTACAATAAAGTCTCATTTGTTAACATTAGTTAACTATGAGCAATATAAATATATAACATTCATTCATTTTTGTTGATGTTAGTTAATAAAAAACATAATTGTTCATTGTTTATTCATGTTAGTTCACAGTGCATGCTTACAACTTTTAATTTTAATGTACTAGTAAGTAGAAATTAAAGTTAAACAAAACTTCTACAGCATTTATAGTTATCATTAGTTCATGTTAAAGGTACACTATGTAACTTTTGGCCCTCTAGTGGTTAAAAAACAAAACTGCATGCATTTTGCGGAAGAACATTGTTTTGGTTGTGCTTCGGCTCTGCCTGACTGTGAGGATGAAAATGAGACTTCACAATCGATAATGCTTTATGAACTCTGTTAGAGAGCTACATATGGCAATTTATCTGTTCAATAAAATACCATACTCACCTGTTGAGTAATAAAAACATAATCTCTGCGTCGCTTTTACAACATTTCAAATCCCTCAATTCTCGCCATCTCCGAAAAGCCAAACCTATGTTGATTCTTGTTTTATTACGAGCTCTGTCTCGTTCTCTTTTTGCCAGCAGACTCTCCTCTGTTTGGCGTTTGTTTAAAACGGATGATTCCCCAGAGGTTGGAGATTTAGCTGCTCCATGTCAACCTTTCTCGCTCATTGTAACAACTAACCTATGACACTTCCACATCATACACACGTCAAAGTAGCCAGAGCTACTTTTCTCTATTTACTGATATGATGAGACACACAAGGGTGAGCGATGTATGTACGTGATTTCCTGTGAAAACCATCCCGACTGGTCTAAAATATTAACATTTATAATACACTTAGCAGTGAATCAGGGTTAGACAAAAACATGTTTGGGAAGAAGGATTGATGATGTATTGTTAATTTTGAACAAAAAAAGTGTACATAGTGTACCTTTAACTAATGTAGTTAACAAATGAAACCTTATTGCAAAGTGTGTGTTACCTTTTTTAATGTTAGTGCATTTGAGACACTAAAACATTGAATAATGTAAAAAAAAATAAGGCATATAAATGTGTATATATATTGAAATGCATTTGTAATGCCTTATAATTCACTTTATAGTCATTTTTATGTTCTTTTAAATACTTGTAACTAATACATTTTAATATTTACCTATGGTTCCACCTTTAAAGGGTTAGTTCACCCAAAAATGAAATTTCTGTCTTTAATTACTCACCCTCATGTCGTTCTACACCCGTAAGGCCTTCGTTCATCTTCAGAACACAAATTAAGATATTTTTGATAAAATCCGATGGCTCAGTGAGGACTCCATTCACAGCAAGATAATTAACACTTTCAATGCCCAAAAAGGTACTAAAGACATATTTAAAACCGTTCATGTGACTACAGTGGTTCAACCTTAATGTTATGAAGCGACGAGAATACTTTTTGTGTGCCAAAAAAACAAAATAACGACTTTATTCAACAATATCTAGTGATGGGCGATTTCAAAACACTGCTTCATGAAGCTTCGAAGCTTTACGAATCTTTTGTTTCGAATCAGTGGTTCAGAGCGTGTATCAAACTGCCAAAGTCACGCCCCCCAGTGGTGAACCATTGAAATTTCAAAACACTTATGACGTAACGAAGCCTCGTTTACTGAAATCACATGGCTTTGGCAGTTTGATACACGCTCCAAACCACTGATTTGAACCAAAAGATTCGTAAAGCTTCATGAAGCAGTGTTTTGAAATCGCCCATCACTAGATATTGTTGAATAAAGTCGTTATTTTGTTTTTTTTGCACACAAAAAGTATTCTCGTCGCTTCATAACATTAAGGTTGAACCACTGTAGTCACATGAATGTTTTAAATATATCTTGAGTAGCTTTCTGGGCATCTGAAAGTGTTAATTATCTTGCTGTCAATGGAGGCCTCACTGAGCCATCGGATTTCATCAAAAATATCTTAATTTGTGTTCTGAAGATGAACGAAGGTCTTACAGGTGTAGAACGACATGAGGGTGAGTAAATAATGACTGAATTTTCATTTTTGGGTGAACTAACCCTTTAAAGACTATATGATCATATCTTATAATGTAAGATGTAGCCATTTTTAGGTACACATTTTAAAATGTTTGTGTATAACCTTACATTAAGGAAAGTTAGGGATAGGGTCACAGTGATGCTTGCTTGTGATAATTAAAGCAGAAAAATGTTACATTTACTATCACTTTAGTTCTTGTGAAGCAAATATGCATGATGAAAGAGCTGATTTGGCACATAAGACTGTTGATCTTAAACAGCTAAGATCATTGACGCTGTTCTTCAAACCCTGAACATCCAACTGTCTCCAGCGGTTCATTAAGATCCGACGGCCAGTAGGGTGGGGGATCCACTGCTATAACACATCTTATTACAATACTCTATTCTCTCCTTCTTCATGTCCTTGGGTTCAAAACAATAAAATAGTGTTAGTTCATGAACATATTATTGCAAAACACAGCAAAGATCATTTCATAATCTGCTCTGGCATATATTTATATTTAGAGTAAAAGTAACACCTGAAGTCTCTTTATATGAAATATCATGGCCAATAACTCTTAGAAAAAAAGGTTCTATGGGATTTGATAAAGAACTCTACATCTCTTTTTTATGCCAAAAAGGTTCTATATAAGGAGAAATGCCTTAAATAATTGCATAATACTTTCATGTTTAACGGGTTACTTCAATTTTTTTTTTTCTAGTGATAAAGTATGTTTACAATATGTTTAATTCATAAAATTTAATTAAAATTAAAAATTAATTAAAACAAAATTAATTATTTAAAACTAAATCCATAAAATGATCCCATGATTGGAACACCTACAAAAAAAAAAGTTAAAAATGGTTCCAAACAAATTTGAACATTGGTTTTGGGGTTTTCGCAGTAATCCCATGGAAGAACTATTTTGGTTCCCCAAAGAACCTTTCAGTCAACCTGTTCTTAAAGGGATAGTTCACCCAAAAATGAAATTTTGTCATCATTTACTCACCCTCAAGTTGTTCCAAACCTGTATGAGTTTCTTTCTTCTGTTGAACACAAAAGAAGATATTTTAAAGAATGTTGGTGACCAGACAGTTGACTTCCATAGTATTTTTTTCCTACTGTGGAAGTCAATGGCTACTTTCAACTTTAATTACCAACATTCTTTAAAATATCTTCTTTTGTGTTCAACAGAAGAAAGAAACTCATACAGGTTTGGAACAACTTGAGGGTGAGTAAATGATGACAAAATTTCATTTTTGGGTGAACTATCCCTTTAAAAGAACCATTTTTTATTCTTAATGTGAAGAACATAATCTAAAGAACATTTTTCCACTTATAAAGAATCTTTTGTGGAATGGAAAGATTCCATGGATGTTAAAGGTTCCTCATGGAACCACAGATGCCAATAAAGAACCTTTATTTTAGGTTCTATATATGAAGCGTCTGACAGAACCCTTTAAGTTTCTATATTGAATCTTTTCTTCTAAGAGTGAGTATGTGCAATGTTGACCAGATAGAATGGATTTTAATATCAGGTCAGGTCTGTATTACTTGAGAAGATGATGTACACAGTGAATATGAAGCATGTGACACACCTCAGTGAGAGCGGGTTTATGCACACAGTTCACATATGGTTTGGGTTCTGTCTCAATGGCTCCAGCGTAGGTCTTATAGCAGATGGCACAGTCAATCAGAGGCTGCAGGGATAAATAATTGTATTCCACTTTGAGGTACAATACGTTGCTCTTACTGAATTGCATGTATGTTATGTAAATATAACCGCAGTTGATTGTGAAATGCTAAAGCCTCAAGCTCTATTCACTAATTATACAGGTATGTTCAGAGGTGGAGCAAATCACATTCTGTTATTTTCCACAATATAAACCTCACTTACCCGATCATTCCTGAACGCACATTTGGTTGTATCAGCGTTCTCAGTTCCTCTTTTGCATTTGGTGGCTTTCAGATGAAAGTTATGGTAGATGTAGGTGACATCATGCCCTGCCTATAAAAATGATACACATCCAATAAGCAGAACACACATCAGGGTTATTATTGGTAACTAAAAGCATAAAAAAACTAAAACCATAAAAACAAACATTTTCATAAACATACAACTGAAACATTAACTGAAATAAAATATAAAAACTTATTTTATTTCAGCTACCTGCCGCAAGGCAACATTTCTCATTTTAGTTTAGTTCAAGTTGAAGTTCTAAAATAACTAAAACTAAAATTAAAAAGTATAGACATATTAAAAAATACAAAAACACACAACAAAATTACTAAAACTTTAAAATTAATATGAACAGAAATATAACAATAATTATTTGCAAATTTAAAAATATAACCATTATTATATAATTACATATTTATTTAAACTGTATTCATATTTATTATTTACAAATTTTGTAAATATTGAGAAAAAAAAAAAATCATCAACATTTTTAGAAAATGCTTATTAGGTAAAATTAAATTTTAGCCTTGGACTTTTTGACCTAAAAAAAAATTGGCGTCAACTCTTGGAAAAGGCATTTAGTGAAAGAAACAAAGAGACAAAGTCTTACCTCAATTTGCGACTGATCAATGGTTTTAAAGAAGAGAAAATGCTGCTGGACGCCTTCGTGAGCATTGACATTTTGCACAGCGAGCTCCACTCCTTTCTTGTAGGTGTCTGGGAGTTTGCTGAAGGAGCTTTGAGCCTCAGCGGAGGTCAGGAAGACTCCAGCTGCGAGCAACAGAGCAAACGGCAGCAGACGCATCTTCAACCAGTCTGAGCACGATCTCCTGCTGCACTCACTGAAAAACAGCCTCATTCCAGGAAGTCTGCCTTGTTTTTGTGCCGTTGTTGGGTAACACTGTGTAAAATGGCTGTCAGTGAGGTAAAATGAATAGTTGGCTTGGCCTGTTCAGTTGCTTTTATTTGCTAACGAGGTTTAGTTTCTTGTATATAACGACGAATAATAATAAAAACGTGTATAAACAAATGTAACAAAGTCTGCGTTGTTTACAGTGTCGCAAATTAGCTGGAAATATTAATTATGCACAAATGTAAAAATGACACATATTTTTAAATTATCTTAATGGTCACCACTTCTCTTTGACAAATACATAAAGTAATTCCACACTTGTCAAGATTCAACATTTTCACATGCTCAAAACCGAACTGAAGGGATCTGAATTTACACTGAAAAGTTGTTTAAAGTTAGTGTTACTGTGCGTTCGCTCGGCGGCTGCTATGAGACACGTGTTGACACTGCAGTAAGCTAGATCGATATTAGGCATGGTAAAACATGGTACTCGCGGTAAGTCAAGAAAACGAGATTTAAACAATAAGGCTTACTGTGTTGAGCTATATAACATGATTAGTTTTCTGTCGATGAATGTATCCAAACAGTTGCTCACCTGTCTAATAAAACACATAATATATTAAAGCGTATTTAGCGTTTCCATGGTTTCTACAAAATAAAACCGGAAGTCGAGGGTAACGCGGGGATGATGTCATTGATAAGCGACTCACAGACACGGTCCGTGTCCTGGTTAAAATGGCTTAGTTCTCTGGATTTAAACATTCTTGAAAACATTTGGGATAATGTAAGTACACAAGTCAACAAAATATATAACATTGTTCTAGTGGTTTTGGATATTTTAATCCAAAAATCTTACATATTGTGCCTTTAATTTTCTCTTCTGCAGGTTTAGACACACCACACAAATCTGGAACCGAGGGAATGTCAAAGATAAACAACGGTGACAAAGTACAACATGCTGCGATTGAAACGTAGGTCCTGATGTACTAAACATCATTAGAGTCATTAGTGCATAAAAAAACAGAATAGACAATATAAACCATATGGTAAATAATCACAGAAATACTGAAACATGTTATTTGTAAAGCATTTTATTGCACTGACAAACAAAATCACTTTATTGGATAGTGTAATGTGCACTGATATTATTTATTTATTTATAATGACATTCATTAATATTTAAAAGTGGTTAAGGGAGTTTTAGAGAACTCTGCTTTGTTGTGCACAAAAAAACTTCTTTCGCAGGACAAACATTGAATGTTCTTATGTCACACACATCCTTTATTGATTTACTGTAGAAAATGTGACCACAACAATGCAATGCTATCTAGTGCTTGGCAATCAGATATATGTGATGCAAAAGTTGATTTGGAACAGACATGCTAAAACATGCTGCGTTTAAGATTCCTGAACATCAGATGTCAGAGGACGCTCCTCTAGGATCCAGTGTGTGCCACAGGAGTCGGGGTCAGACTGCCAAAACCCGCCTGGTAACAGCCAATCTCTCGCTCTCTCTTGTTTTCCTTGTGTTCAGACAATCAGACAAAGCTTATGTTGACAGCAAGGGCAACTTCTACACACAAGTTTTTTTCCATTGTATTAAATATGTTAGGAAAAACATTTGCAAAGATGGACATTGTTCTAGCAATTATAAGATCAAGTGTATTTCCAGGTAATGAAATGAATTATCAAAATGAAGAACATGAAGAGGGAATACCTTCGAGAGAGTTCGTCGATTCATACAGTTTAAATAGGTTTTGCCACTAATTTCTCCAGCAGAGGCCTTGTAGCAGATCACACAGTCAATGAGAGGCTGGAGGAATATGTAAATGGAGTCAGTAAGTTTAAGGAAATTAATCTGCATTTATGCACTTTTGAGTGCTGTGGTGTCACTTATATATGGGTCATTGACGAATAAGGTTTTTAAAAGTGTAAACAAACACAATGGAGATAATTAATTTTTATAATTAAAGTTTTATTAAATGTTAACAATGAGATTATGTGGTTTTTATAATCAATCAACACTGCTTTTGTCATTTTTTACAAGATGGACAAAATTTGTCACCAAAAAAGTCATTCGGTTTAACCAAAATATCGGTTTTACTGAATGACACTTTTGGTTACACCGAATGACGATATTTTCAAACAGTGCTAACAGGCTGATATCTAGCTAGCTAGCAAAAGGATAATCAAACATTTTATATTTAGTACACATTTTTAAAATATTACAACATTTTCAGTGTTTTATAACGGTTGTACCGAATGACCTGATGTTTCGGGACATGCGTATGAGCAAGGCAAAACATGAATTTTTCAAATATTTAAAAGAGAGTTAGTTACTTTGCTTCATGACCATGTGGTCCTTTGCAGATGTCTGAATGATGTCACATCCTGTCACATGATACTGACCGCATGATTTGATCCAAAATGGTCCCTTTATATTGGTAACTCCAAATGACATCAATGAAATTTATTTTTCCGGACATTCTTTCTCATAACAAAGCGACGACTTCTACACATAATTTTAATACCATTTTGCACTATGTTGATATATGATGTTATAAAATAATGCCAGAATAAAAAATATATACATTTATTACATTTTAAGATATTTTAATCACAAATGAAATGGCTGTATTGGCCTTTGGACGGTTAAACCGAATGACCTTTTGACACTTCATATTGTCAAATTTGACACATGATATTGACAACATGACTTGATCCAAATTGTTCCCTTTATATTGGTTACTCCGAATGACATCAATGAAATTAATTTTTCGAGACATAAGAGGCTTCAAAATATCTTACTGACCCCAAACTTTTGAATGGTAATGAATGTAACTGTATTATAATTTAGAGACTGCAACATGTAAAATGCAGATGGTCCTTTAAAGCACCCCTTATTTAGATTTAATACGCGTTTAGAAAATGATTTGGTTAGTGACAGACAACTGTGAAAACAAATGAAAACTGTGATCTTCATATTATGACCATTTATGGGTTTCTAAAATGCTTATGTGCTTTAAATGAACACAATATAAGTCACACTTACCCGATCATTCCTGAACGCACATGTGGTTGTATCAGCGTTCTCTGTTCCTCTTTGGCATGTTGTGGCTTTCAGATAAAAGTTATGGTAGATGTAGGTGACGCCAAATCCTGCCTACAGAGAGATTATTTATTCATCCACAGAACAGACAGGCATTTCCACCAACTCTAAATTTAGTCAAATTTCTGTCCTCTTTTTTTTTTTTTTGAGTCCCAGGAGATGTACATGCCATTGTGTTTGGGTTAGAAAAACATGTTATTTTTCCTCAATGGAACCTTGTTCAGTACCTCAAAAAAGCCTAATAATAGCCTAAACATATTGCTGATATTGCAGGTAGTTTCAGAATTTTTTTTTTTCCCTGAAAAGAGGATAAAAAGCAGAAAGAGAAGAATACAGTTACCTTAATTTCTGCCTGATGAATAGCTTTAAAGAAGAGAAAATGGTTCTGGATGCCGTCATGCTCATTGATCTGATGTAAAGCCAGTTCCACTCCTTTCTTGTAGATATCTGGGAGTTTTTTGAAGGAGTCTTGTGCGTCATTCAGTGAGACTCCAGCAGTGAGCAACACGACCAACAGCAGCAGAGCCATCTTTAACCAGTCTGAACTTCAACTCCTCCTGCAAATGTCTGCTTGCCCAAAAACCAGGTTAAACATTCTCTAAAACAGTCACTGTTCATGTGGAGCCCTGGCATGATGCCTAGAAGTCAGGCACTAAATAATAAGACGAACAGTGCCACAATTATTAATTGCCTTGAAATTCAGCTGTAGTAATGAGGATTTGTTTTTATTACAGCACGCACTAGAACCAGAATATATTTATAAGTATAATTATTTCAATTCAATTTGCACATAGCTCAACTAGTCATTTTGGGCCATGGCAAAAAAAGATCATTGACTTATGTTAAATGGTTTTACAAATTAACTTTTTGTCAGAGGCATCTCAGATGATACACATCAATGGAAAAAAACAAAACAAAAAAAAAATTCAGTAAATGAAATATTTCTCAGAATTATATGGCAGCAGAATACGATTAGCTATTATTATTAGCTTTTTTGTTGCTCAAAAGATATATTTATAAGCATATTTAAATGTTTTAAAATGTAATTTATTCCTGTGATGTCAAAGCTGAATTTTCAGCATCATTACTCAGTGTCTTCAGTGTCACATGATCCTTCAGAAGTCATTATAATATGATTTGCTGCATAGAAACATTTATTGTTATTTTATATTTTGTGGAAACGGTAATACATTTTTTTTCAGGATTCTCTGATGAATAGAAAGTAGAAAAGAACAGAATTTATTTGAAATAAAAATCTTTTGTAACATTATAAATGTATTTACTGATTCACTTCTGATCAATTCTAAAGCATCCTTGCTGAATAAAATATGAATTTCTTTCAAAAACAAATCTTACTGACCACAAACTAAAGTAAAATTGTTTTCTTAACTTTTTGTCAGGAGAATCTTCTAGATGATAAACACCAAATTTTGCATTACTGTTTGTTTGGTCACTTACACAAGTTACTGCACAGCAAAATCCCCAGAGTTAAATCAACTCTGCTCAGAGTACCTAATAAGTACTCTAACCCTAACACTAACCCTCTCTAAATATTGTTAAAGTAACACTGAAGTAGTTAAAGTTAAATGACATAATTAAGTGATTAATTAAGTGATGATCAGGCATTAGTGATGAACACCTGCTGTTAACAAGCAGAATCACTTAACAAAAGAGAAACACAATAACAACAACTGACTTTAGCCACAGTCTTAGATGAAATCAACTGAAGATATAAGACATTCAGGCCCGGTTTCACAGACAGGGCTTAGGCTAAGCCAGGATTAGGCCTTATTTCAATTAGGGTATTTAAGTTGCTTTTATAAACATACCCTAGAAAAAAACATTACTGATGTGTATCTTTAGACAAAACAATGGCACTGACAAATTTTAAGACATGTCAGTGCAAGTTGCTTTCAGTTAAAACAGCTCAAACATGCATTTTAGTCTAGGACTAGCTTAAGCCTTGTCTGTGAAACTGGGGGTCAATATCTCAAGATCTAATTAAACAACTCCACAAACAGCATTACCAGCTTCACTTATTACTAACCAGACTTTATTTTCACACGTCTACAGAAGTCCTTATTGAGGATTAACAGAGGTTTAGATGTTGTTTTATTGGTCAAGAAAAAAAGAAAAAACTATTCCATCATCATGGAGATCAGTGTTTGCTTTAGTTGGGCTCTTGACCCTTGACTTCCTATGTTAGATTTTTTTCTGCAACAACTCATATGATGTTGTAAAGCAGTGAGGTCAGTGCCTTACAGTGAATAGATATTAGCTGCTTTTACATGATAATATATAAATGATGATATTTATGATATTTTCTGACCAGTAAAACATCAACATCTAAACCTCTGTTAATTCTCAATAAGAACTTCTGTAGACATATGACAGAAATAAAGTCAATCTGGTTAGTAATAAGTGAAGTTGGTAATGCTGTTTGTGGAGTTGTTTAATCAGATCTTGAAAGATTTAATCTGTTTTATTTTAAGTTGATTTCATCTAAGGCTGTGGCTGAAGTCAGTTGTAGTTCTTGTGTTTCTCTTTTCTTCAGTGATTCTGCTTGTTAACAGCAGGTGTTCATCACTAATGCTCAATCATCACTTAATTAATCACTAATTATCTCATTAACCTGAACTCTGCTTCAGTGTTACTTTAACACTATATAGAGAGGGACCAAATGTGCTCTGAGCATTTCTTTTGCTGTGAGTGGAAGAAAAATAAATACATGTAAACCAAAGCAATTTTAAAAACTGAAATAAAAAAAAAAACAAATAGCAAATTTAAATAGAAAAATCAACTTTATTTGCAATATTTGGAATTTACTGTAAATATTGCATTATGTACAATGGAACATTTAAAAATCAAATATCCAATAAAAACAAAAATGCATTAAAAAGATGTCCACAGATGGTAAATGACCCTCACTTCCCTTTGCCATACTTTTGTAACAAATATCACCAGACTTTCAAATGACCATAATGTTCCAGCATTAACCTTCATGAACATCCATAATAAATACCATCTACAAACAAGTGCTGCCGAGAATCCACACAGTACAGATCCAGTAGCAGCACATTCACACACAACCTCAAAGTGCTGCTCTACCGTCAGATTTCCCAGAGTTCTGCAGGCCTAAAACGTGTCTAGACGCAAACCTGGAACCAGTCGCTGAACACGGGCAGAGGGAATGTCAAAGATCAACAATGGTGACAAAGTACAACGAGCTGAAGGTCCTGATTTACTAAACGATGACAGAGACAACATTTTATAAAAATATTCTCAAATCAATCACATGACAAAGCGTCTAACCAATTCCTAGTCGAATAAAAATAACCTCTACACAATTTCATTTTCGAGTTGACTCTCCGTATGTCATTACATAAGCTAATGCAATATAAAACTAACATAATAAATTCCTATAATTAATAGATCCTAACATACATCCGATTCTGGAATCACAATCTGGAATGTAAATAGCGCTCAAATGAGCTAAAGCACTTGTTTTGTAGCTTGTTTAAAGCACAATGGTGTGATCAAATCCGGAGATTAAAAAAAGGCCAGAACGTTCCAAACAAATGTGTAATGCTGCTAAAATAACAAACATAACATGCTTAACTCAATTATTTAACCGTAACCAAATAATTAAATGTGTTAATTTAATTCCCGATGGTTTGTGCGTACAAATAAGTGAAAGTGTACGTGCAGTAGTCGAATCTTATTAGTGCAGATTCACCATCTAACTGACTATAGGGATCCACAAAGTGAAGCAATGGAATATTAGTGAATGATGAGGAAAAAGTAGTGATATTATTCAGGAATTCTATAGCAAAATCCCTCATGAACTGAGGAACTGAATAAATAATACGGTTCCCGTGTTAAACGCATAAATAATTAGTAAGTAAATCAAAATCTATGCTGTGTATATGCTGAGAACTGGTGTTCAAGAGAACAGGCTTCTGTTTTAGTGTTAATTCAACGTTGTATGTGGAAAGACTTTAAAAATGTGGTGGAAAATTACAGTTTATCAGTTGTATATTTCCCAAAAGCATCGTTAGCCAAATATGGTCGCAAGTTCTGTTGAATTGTGTTGGTGCTGATGGAACTTGCGACTATATTTGGCTTTGGGAAACGCACGTCTGGTCAACATATTTAGTTTTTACAAATAAACCATAATGAACTGAATCAGAACCTTAAACACTACATTTTTGGGATCATCTTTAGGGACGCTCCTCTTCTTTTTCTTAAAATGGGTTTTAAGAAATTAGGTCACTAGTGAATTCATCTGGGACTCATCTGAAAACCCCTCAAGATCACTTGCCACCAAATTCATCCTCTAAAACAGAGTTCACCTGCTCTGAATGATTCATTTGCTCCATGTAACAGTCAATATAAAATATACTACAACTGCACATCTAGAGTTTTGTTTTGTGACTTTCATGCATTATAAAAGAGAAAACGACTGTTTAGAAATGAAAAAAAGTTGTGATTGGACGGCAACGAAGGAAAAAAAAAAAATACTGTCGATTGTGCGATTGTGCTGCCACACAATTAAAAACTATTAAAAGCAAAGACGTACATATGGTATAAGATGAAATGGGCCTTGGCAATCTTTCTTGATCATGAATATACACTAAAAACGACATAAAATATTGCATGGGCCCTGAATGGTGCTGGGAATGTCCAGTTAACCCCATACGGTACATTCGTTTTCCTCATAGGCGACAAATACACTTTGTAAAGGCTAAACGGTGTGATAGCAGCTCAAACCTTCTAATATAAATGAAATGAGTCTCTGGAAATGTTAGGTGAAGATCAGGTCCACATAATATTCTCACCACGATTTGGTTTGTCAAAGTTTGAAAAGCAACTGTCCTATTGGCCAGCAGCCTGACTGACAGGAAGACAGGTGAGAAATGGACAGCTGTGGTCGTGGCTCAGACTGGCATGTGCATCTCTGTGTATTCGTCGTGTCCCTCCTTCTCGTCAAAAGTGGGCTCTGCATCATCAGCGTCCAACTGAGAAAGGGAAGAGAGACAGAAAAGTCAAAAAACAGCACTAGTCAAACATGATTTTGAAAATGACCTACTTTCTTAAAGGGATAGTTCACCCAAAAATGTCAGAATGAAATTCTGTCATCATTTACTCACTCAAACCTGTATGCATTTCTTTCTTCTACTGAACACAAAAGAAGATATATTGAAAAATATGGGTAGCGAAACAGTTGATGAGCCCCATTGACTTTCATATAGGCATGTGACGGTATCAAATTTTCATGTTGCGATAATTGCTGAAGCTTTTATCACGGTATACGGTATTATCACGATATTGAAATAAATTGCAAAAAAAGTGTCAGTATAAAAGGTTTAAGAAGTCTTTTTCTTATAACAAAAAGAACTTTGAACGTTATTAAAAAAATATTACAATAACGCAACAAAAAAATTAAAAAGTAACATTTTTCAAACAGATTAAAGTGCAAAAGAATGATAAAGAACAACAGGTAACACTTTATAATACATTAGTTAATGCATTAACTAAGATTAAGAATGAGCAATAGCTACATTTGTTACAGAAGGTATTTTTTGTTAATGTTAGTTAAGAAATACAACTGATCATTGTTAGTTTTAGCTCAGGTCCATTACAACTTTTGATTTTAGTAATGTTAATAAACATTAACTAAGAAATTAACATTAATAAATGCTTTATGAGTATTGTCAGTTTGGTAGTAATGAATTAACATGTTAACTAATGAAGCCTTATGTCACTAAGTGTTACTGAACAATAACAAATAATCAGAACATTTTCAGTCATTATAGGGCATGTTGTAGTCCAGATTAAAATATAAAAATGTTAAAGTTTGAAAATAAATAGCCTATTAAGTCTTTAAGTATTAAGTATTTGGTGCTGTGATGAACAACATTGCAAATACAAAAAAACTGAATGGCTGTTTGAAGCATTTGAAATACTTTTCAGTAGTGCAGCTGCTTTGTTTACTGTGTTTCCGGGGTAACCGCTTCATTTCTGCTGTTCCATCAGCGCCCTCTGCTGTCAGAGAGTGAACCTGCACTTTTCAGCGCGTCTCCTTCACTCGTTCCGCCATGTGCTTCTCATGCACGTTGGGCTTGTTTACATGCGCGTCTCTTTGACGCAGCTTACAGCGGTGCATTTTATTATTTGTGCATTTTATACTCTTAATGGGGAAATTATTCTTAAAATGCTTAAAATTCTTAAAATTATAAAAATTTGAATAATTCGTAATAAATAATTATTCACGGTATTTTGAATTGCCCGCGATAACAATATCATGCATATTCATTATCGTGATATATCATATTACCGAATATCGGCACGTCTACTTTCATAGTATGGGGAAAAAAAAAAAAAATACTATGGAAGTCAATGGGGTCCATCAACTGTTTGGTTTCCGACATTCATCAAAATTTCTTCTTTTGTGTTCAGCAGAAGAAAGAAATTCATACAGGTTTGGAACAACTTGAGGGTGAGTAAATGATGACAGAATTTTCATTTTTGGGTGAAATATCCCTTTAATATGGCTTTTTTCACATTATTCCAAAGGGAAAAAAAATAACGCTCCATCTCTAAGATGTCACCAAGTTTTCTCAAAATAAAATAATAAAATAAAATTAATGAAATATAAAATTTTAGGAATTAAAATGGGATGTGAACACTGTTTCAAATGGGCTTAAAAAGACATTTTATGTTTCCTAACTATATATAAATTTAATTTTGTTGGTTCTCTATAAGTATATTATGTTTCAAAAGTTTGAGGTCAGTAAGATTTTTTTAAAAATATTTTTAAAATAAGTCTCTTCTGCTCACCAAGGCTGCATTTATTTAATCAAATATCAGGTAAAACAGCAATATTGTAAATATTATAACAATTTAAAATATCTCTTTTCTATAGTAATATATTATAAAATGTAATTTATTCCTGTGATGCAAATCTGAATTTTCAGCATCATTACTCCAGTCTTCAGTGTCACATGATCCTTCAGAAATCATTCTAATATGCTGATTTGCTGCTTAAGACACATTTCTTATCAATGTTGAAAACAGTTAATATTTTTATGGAAAATGTGATACACCCCAAACTTTTGAATGATAGTGTATCACTAAGAAGCAAGCAAAAATGTCTTTGTGTGCACAAAGATACTTACACACTGCATTTCACGAGCGCTAAAGATGCGTGACAGAAGAAACATCTTGACAGGGACGGTCATGATGAGAACGAACGGGAAAGCCAGCGACGCCACGGTGGACATGACCGCCCAGAGGACAGCCAGACAGACCACCTGTATCGCTGTGAACAGATGCATACGCAGGGTCCGCACCTGAGGAACAGTGATTTAGTCAAGATATACAGTACAAACCATAAGATTTCTGAACAGTACCATTACTGCACCGTGTTACCGTTACATTAATAAACAAAAAACAGAATGGGGTCCTGACCTTGCGCACGTAGGTGTGGTCGGGGTGGTATTTTGGGGGCATCAGCAGGAGCAGGATCCGTTCTGTCAGCTGGATGCCATTCAGTGACATCACACCCATGTACAGGAAGATGCCAAACAGCACAGCAATTGGGATTTGACGAAGCAGATCACCGATTACTATTGAGAGACCTACAGCCAACAAAATTTGCAGTATGAGTACATTTTATAGACTTTTTCTTCATTTAATTCATATGTTAATACATACAGTAGTCATTTACACTGATATGTAATGAAATATTATGCATCTTAAAGCAGTAACCTACAAGACACTGAGTTACCTTGATTTTACCATGAGTAAAGGATGTTTTTACCCACTTAAATAGTGGTAAAAATCACTACAATGCTTGGACTTTTTATAAATAAATAAATAATTACATTTGCCTGCTTGATAATAAGATAGATGAATCGTTAAACACTATTTCGATAGTCCACTTTAGACAACTTATTCTACTAACCCTCACAATCTACTAATTCTCTAATGAGAGTTACTTATAGTTCGTAGAATATCTAAAGTGGACTACTGAAATAAAGCGCCCAGTGTAACCCTCTTGCCCACTTTATCCGACAATATGCCATTCATCAAGATTTTAATAATTGTTTATGCGATTTATTGATCTTATCAGCAGTTTGTGTTGAACAGGTTGCAAATAAATTGATAATGTTTGAATTGTCATTGCTGAAACCCACCTACAAGTATCGCCACCAGTAACCCGGTCACCCTCTGCTCCTTGACCTCCTGGATTCGAGGTTTGTCTCCTGGGGCGACGGCTTTGCTCATCACGGTGAGGGCGTTGGCATGGGTTACAGAGCGCACGGTGGCCGCAGCCATCCACGGCAGGCCAAACAGAGCGCTGGTGCCGCCGAGAGTCACGATGATCAACAGGTCCAGATGGAAACCAGAACCCTTGACCAGCATGCGCTCTTTCTTACTGACTATCAAGCTAGAAGGAGAGAGCGTTGTTAATAATGTCATGATTTAAACGTTAAAAAAAAAAAACCATTATCAGTATTACGGTTACATTACAGGTGTATAGTTACCAGCTTTATTACAAATTAAAAACCTAAAAATTTTTATAATAATAATAATAAAAAAAAATAAATAAATAAATGATAATAATAATAAAAAAAAAATAAAAAAAAAAATTAAAAAAAATAGTGAAAAGATTTTTTTCTGGCACAAAAAATACATTGCTAAAAATATTTTTTGAGCTCTATAAATGTAATTATAATGAAACCAAGCATGACAATGGACTCACGTGGTGATTTGCGTCTCCATAAAGATGAGGATGAAGACGAGCAGAGCGGGAAGGATGCTGGCAAACATCATCCAGATGGGGAACTGACCATCACTGCCCAGAGGATTGACTATCCAACCCCGCTTATCAGGACTAGTCACTGAAAATCCTCGGGGGACACTTAGTTTCTGTAGGGTGGAGCATTAATCATATTATAAATAAATTAATTGCAATAAAAAAAATGCTTATTATTTATAAAATGTTAAAAAAAATAACTGAAAATAATAATAATAATAATAATAATAATAAAAGAATAATAATGAAAAAAGTATACAATAAATAATAATAGTAATAAACAATGAAGATAAAAAATAAAATAAAATAAAATAAAATGGGTGGAGCATAAAAAAAGAATTAATAATAAACAAATAAAAGAAAATGTGAATAAAAAAGAATACATAAAAAAATAATTATAATAAAAGATAAAGAAGAAAAAAAATATGGGTGGAGCAAAAAACATTTTAAAAAATGCATATATAAATTAATAATAATAAAGAAATATATACAATAAGAAAATAGAAAAAAATATAATAAATACAAATATAAATTAAAAAAATATATATATTTTATATATATATATAAATAAATAAAAAAAAATAGAAATAAAAGAAAGAAAATCAAATATAAAATATGGGTGGAGCAATAAAAATACATAAAATAAATAAAATATGGGTGGTGCATTAAAAAAAATGCATATATAAATTAATAATAATAAAAAATAAAATAAAATATGAATAATTAAATAGAATAGATAAAATAACAATAAATAATAAAAATAAGGAAGAAAATAAGAAATAAAAGTAAAACATTTTGTAAAAACAATTATTAAAAAAAAAACCAGATATATATATATATAAATAAAATCTCAGTAGCACAAATCAAGTTTTGGCAACAAAGTTTAACATTTAGGGTTTCTGGCCTGAAATGAGCAATAGTAATAGTGTCGCTTGACTTAGCAAGCACTATTATTAACTTTAATAACTTAATCATTAATAACTGATAACTCTCCATTGTCACCTGTGAGTATGTGTCTTGAATGCTGTAGTCTACCAGAACCATGATGAGAATGGCAATAGGAACTCCAAAATCTCCAATAACTCTTCTTAACTGTAAAAAATTATACTTCTTTTAGACAAAAGATGACAACCACATTTTTCTTTGCAGTGTTCCAATCACTCAACACTGGGTCAGTTGATCAGACAGCGTCTTACCCTGCCAGGGAAGAAGGCACTGTTTTTGAACTTGCGCAGGTAGAAGGCAATGAAGAAGGTCCCAGACATGAGCACCAAGGACAGCAGAGCAGTATTGGGTTCACCGACCACCTTCACCGTCTCTGGCGTACTGCTGTTCGCTGCTAATGGACTTAAAGTGCTTGAGTTGTACGTCGAGTTGTCCACATCAGCCATAGCAGAGCAGCGTCTCAGAGGATGTTCCTGGAATATCTGTGGGATACATCAGCAGTTAAGAGGAATTCTTGATTGTATATGTAGAGAAAACACAATCAAAAGACGATCCAAACTACCTTGACCAGTTTTGAGAAGGTCTCGTAGATGAAAATGAGAGAGATGAGGAAGGAGAAGATCTCCTGGGTGAAACGTGAGACAAATCGAACCAGGAAGCTGCCCTCAAAGGCCACCATCAACACCACGATGATGATGAGCCAAAAACCGATCCAAACGCGCCCTGTCAGGTACTCCATATTATTGCCCTTACAGAACTGGAGAAGAAGAGGAGTGAATAAATGTTTATTTTTAAGTGAATTTGAACTGATATTATATTGTGTAGAACTGCTTTATAGTTGAACTGATTTTGCTTCATAACTAATGAACTTTGCAACATTCACACTGTTGTTACTGAACTAAATTGAATCAACATTGAACTAAATTGAGCTGAATAATGAATAAACTTTTTAGAGATGCTTTACATCGGAAATTGTTTTTTTCCCGTTTATTACTGTGAAGCTGCTCTGAACAATCTATAAAGCGCTATATAAATGAATGTGAAAAAAAGTGAACTTGTCCTTTAACAACAGGGGATGATATCCATAGCACAAATAGTGCAGGTTTATGCATCAAATTTTAATATTTAGGGTCCCTAACCTCGAGTATGAATGAC
The DNA here is from genome assembly GCA_039654765.1 of Mylopharyngodon piceus. Lineage (NCBI taxonomy): Eukaryota > Metazoa > Chordata > Actinopteri > Cypriniformes > Xenocyprididae > Mylopharyngodon > Mylopharyngodon piceus. The sequence continues at coordinate 4,143,801 of CM077444.1, read as the reverse complement.
AGTAATACTAATGCTAGCTTGACTTGGCTTGAAATCATTTAACTGACTACTATCCATTCTCATCTGAGTATGTGTCTTGGGGAAAAAAGTGAACTTTTCCTTTAACAGCAGGGGTTGTATCTGGTTTAAGGAACAGCATTATAAACTCACAGAGAAGAAGGCTTCTTCAAACACCAGGATTGGTCCAGAAAAGCCCACCACCAGAAGCGGCTGGGCCCCGAGCAGACAAAACAACACGCCCTGAATACACGTGGCCACAATCAGCTCCGACACGCCAATAAGCCCTTCAGTCTTCTCACCTGAACACAAAACAAACCAGAGCTCCAGCGTCATGAATTATTGAACATCGAGGTCGGACACTGGAGTTCAGGGCATCTAATCTAAAATACTTATCAGAATCAGAGTCATTTATCATGATGAACCTTTTGTTAAATAACTGGTCGCGTACTGGGTACTTCAAGTAATTTAAGTCAGTTCTGGATGCAATAAACTAAATAAATTTCCCTTTCAAACAATGTCCAAAACTTCTCATCCTAAAAATTCTGCCCAACAGTAATGGATGACATGCATTTAAAATTACTGCATTTAAAATCTTATCAATACGTTTCGATCAGTAAAAGCACAGACGAAATGGAGAACAATAGCATAACTGACCCAGAAGGCCTCCGAACGTGATGGCGGGAGAAAGAGCGGCAAAATAGATAAAGATGACAGCAGCCATGCACTGGGGGTTCAGCGCATCCTTAAAGTCACTGATGTACTTTGGGTAACGGCGCTGGGCGTCACGGATCAGTCCACCAAACAGACGGCCTGTGCGTCGTAAAGGGTCGTCTTCTGGTTTGAAGGGTGCCAGCAAGGCCTCTGATTTACACATAAAGAGAGAAGTTAGGATGTTATTAATATAACAGGATACTGGAGAAATATTCATGAAAGTTGAAAAACAACACAGACAGAAACAAAACTAAAAACAAACAAACAAACAAAACAAGCAAAAAAGGACAAAAAAAAAAAAAAAAAAAAGCAAAAGGAAAACAAAAAGACAAAAACAAAAAAAAACACACACCAAACAATGCACTAATAAAAAAAGCACAAAAACACAACAAAAACAAAAAGACAAAATAAAATAAAACAAGCACAAAAAAGACAAAAATAAGGAAAAGAAAAAACACTGAAAACAAAGCATCTACATAAAACTGATAAAAAAAATAAATAAAAGACAAAATAAAAGCAAACGCACTAATAATTTTTTTAATCAAAAATACACAAACAAAACAAGCACAAAAAAGACAAAAAAGAAAAACAAAAGCTCTACATAAAATAAAAAACCTAAACAATAAAAGCACAAAAAAGGCAAACAACTAAAATAAGACAAAATAATAATAATAATAATAATAATAATAATAATAATAATAATAATAAAATAAAATAAAATAAAAACACGCACAGAACAAAAGAACTAAATGACAAAATAAAATTAAACAAACACAAAAAAGACACACAAAAAACACAATAGGGTAAAAAAAAAAAAAAACACTGAAAAAGTGTCTACATAAAAGGGAAAAAAACTAAAAAGGCAAAATAAAAGCAAACGCACTAATAAAAAAAAAATTAAACTAATAAAAAAAGAAAACAAATACAAACAAAACAAAAATACAAAAAACAAAAACAAAACAAGCACAAAAAAGACAAAAAAGAAAAACAAAAGCTCTACATAAAATAAAAAACCTTAACAATAAAAGCACAAAAAGACAAACAACTAAAATAAGCCAAAATAATAAAAAACCCCACACACGCACAGAACAAAATGACCAAATATAAAACCAAAAAAATTAAAATATAAAACCAAAATAAAAGCTTAACTGGAACTACAGTCATTCCAGACTGAATCTACCCAGGCAGATGCAGACCTTTATCTTCAAGGCTCTTGGGCTCTTTGGACAGCATGGCCACCTCCTGCTCCTCTCTCTTGCGGAGCATCTCTCTTTGGAAGTGAGCGACGGACCGCAGGAGCTCATCACCGCCCAGTTCTGATGGAGGGAGCACGATACTGCAGTCCAGGAAGCCGTTGATGGCGTTGAGCAGGTCCTGACGATCGTCTGCCAGATATGCAGCTTCATGAAATTGCTGGAGAGACATCAGATCAAATTAACACTGGAAATAGGCATTATAGTCTGAATTTCTGAAACAATCTTGTGGGCTGGTGAGCTGTCATTTTATTATATGTAGTCAGTTGTATGCTAGACCAAGTCTTCTTCACCTTGTCGGACATGAGTGTGGAAATGGAACGTCCGATCTGGTGGTAGTCCATGTTGGTGCTGGGAGGACCAAGCAGCACAAAGAGAAACCGAACAGGAACCGATACTTCCAACACTGAGTCCAGTTCTACAGCCTCCTGCAGTCGAACAAATGCCATGGTGGGCTGCTCCAGGAAGTCAACACTGCCTAACAAGGGAGAAATGCATTTAATTTCCTGTTGTTTCGTGAAATAATTTGCTGATTGCGTTAATTCTATGATAGTTATGTTAGTTCCTGATGCATCTCGTTAATTTGGTATTAATCATTATTAGCAGCCGGTTCAAATGGGATAAACTGAAATTAATATTTTTCCAAATTTCCATTTTACTTTCTTAAATGTTTTAGGACTGATTCCAAGACAGAAATTCAACAGCATTCCAACAGGATTCTTTAATAAGAGCTTACCAACAAGTACGACAGTGGCTTCCGCATTTTCCGGAATTTTCTCCAGAAGCTTAAGTTCATGTTTGGACTTTGATTTGTGCATGCCTATAGGTGGAGCTGAATCTTTCTGCAAATAATGAAACATAAGACGAATCAGAAAGAAAGACGACCCAAAAATATTATATATTTAACAGTGAATTAAAAATTCTAAAGGAAATTTCACATTTGATGTCGCAAAAACACATGCAATCGTTAGACAAGAAGCAAAAATATGGTTGGTGAAGAAATGCCATATTTCACACCAAAATGAATGAATGAATGTATGAATGAATGAATGAAAATGAAGCCTAGGAACTTTAAGACAATTGCTGCATCCCAATTTGCATACTATCCATCCTATATAGAATTCAAAATTACAATTAGTGTGTCCCAAATCGTAGTATGTTGAAATGAGTATCCCAAAGATACCCGGATGGTCTACTTTTTCCGGTTAGAATCCAAAGTGCAAATCCATGAACACTCTAACGACTAATATTGCCCACAACCCATTGCGCGTTAGACGAGGATTCGATTAGAACTACAAACACGAATAAAAAGTGTTAAAAAACTACAAACGTGGCGGATGTGCGAGTCCGACGGTTAAGTAGAGAGGTTCAGATAAAAGGGTTTGAGTGATTAATTATCAGTATCTAACATGAAGAAAAGATATTTATTTAATGTTATCCACATTTTATTTAATCTGCAAAAGCATTGTGAAGTTTTGTAATGATGCGTTTGACCATTAACTTTTAAATGCATCATCATGCAAATTGCAAACACATGAGGAAAGTTCTCCGCATGAAAAACCCACGACTATCAGATCAACGTGCTACTACATTCCTCTCCGATACGGTAGGAAATTAAATTAAATTGAGATTTGGAGGATTTTAACTGTAACAAGATGATTGATAGGGCAGATGCACATAACTAAATGACAGAACGGTCTGTTGAAGTCGCAGTTATGACAAAGTACGGCCCAAAGCTTGCCTACTCTTCTGCTACACACTCAGAAGTAGTATAAGTGGGCGAATTGGGAGCAGCAAATGTTTTTATTTTTCTTCAATTAAATCCAACAGGTTTTTCTTTTTTTTCCAATTGAAAAGTTTTTTTCTTCTTCAAATTTTGGGTGATTTATTATACATATTTTTGTATAAAACTAAAAGAATTAATGAATAAAAACGAACCCAAAAATTGTGGGCTATTATCTGTAAATAAATACGGGTTGCCCTCTTCAACTAAAAACATTATTTACTGTAATTGAGACACTTCCATCCAATTACCTCATTTTTCTCTATGTCAATGTGAAGTGTGCTGTCTTGACTGGACCTTGAGGACCCCATGAGTGGCTCTGTGACGGAGGGTTCGGGGACAGACAGATGGTTACTGCTGCTCTGGTTATGGGTGATCAGGGAGCCCAGGCTGGCTGCAGAGATGTTTCTGGGGAAGGGGGAGCTGTGCTCTTTCTCATCGCTCGGGTGACTAAGGGAGGGAGAGCAAGGGAGCCAGCGGGTAAGAGACACTAGGAGAGACTGTGAAGAGTCATGTGTGGATCTACATATGGATGGGTGGCATTATGGTGAACAGAAATCATTCGAATATATGAGAATGAAAAAAATCATATGTGGGATAAAAGCGATTCAAATGGAGACCAACATGTCTACACCAGACGCAAGCATCGATCGCAATATGACAAAAGCAAATAAAACCAATTATAATCAGTGATGCTGTCTACACTGGATGTGGTACAACGTGACCAGACAAATCCTAAACAGTAAACTGATGCCCCGTTCTATTTCCGACATACTCCAAGAGCTGGCACAACTTCTGACATGAAGAACAAATAGATTTGTAACAGTTGCTTTGTCACGCCCCGGTGTAGACACGGTGTTAGATGTTGCTTACTGTACAAATATCCGAGATCTACCTGTGCTTGAGTAAGAGAGCACGGAGGACATTGGCTCTGTCCTCAGCTTTGATCTGGTCTGAGATGATCATCTGTTCCACCACCTGATGGGCGATACCAGGTAGTGTCTTCTGGTCCAAGTCCAAAAGTACAGCTCCTAACAGGAGGAATCAAAAATGAGGCCATTTCATTTTCATGATTATTTATGTAATCAACATAATGTCAATATAACAAAATCAATGCAATTGAAAAAAAATATGAAAAATATATTTAAATTTATAATAAACTATTTAAAATATAAAATTTAAATATATAAATTGATATATTTAAATTTTATATATTTTTAAATTGATATATATTTACATTTTATTATATATATATATATATATATATAATAAAATGTAAATATATATATATATATATATATATATACACACACACACGATTACAAATATTATGTTATATTGTACTTAATATAACACACATTTTATTTATATATATATACACATTTTATTTATATATATATATAAATAAAACACATACATATACACATGTACAATATTAGGATTGTATGCATAATTATGTAGGGGGAACATGTAGATTTTGGGACTAAATAATATTTTATCCATAATCCACATAATTGCTCACTTTTCTAAAGTTCATTTAAATAGTAAAATTAATTTTTAACAGAAATATTCCTTGTAGTCTCATTTAGTATAGTAATTATACAAAAAAGTTGTTTAAAACCATATTATACTGTAGCACATCACACCTCAAGACACCGTGATGCTTTTGTAATGAATGGTTTTGTAATTAATTTTGATTACAATATAAAGTGTTACTGCTAACCTGACCTTCTTCCTTACAAAACAGATTTTATGGAGGCTTCAGCTGGTTCTCACCATGAGAGATGGTTTTTCTCAGCTCCAGCAGACTGCGGAATGACAGCGAGGCGACATGTGGTTTCCCCCAGCGGTCCGTTTCCTCCTCCACATCCTCTTCAAACTTGATCCAGCGGGCCGTTTCTCTCCACTGCATCTCCTGGTTTTTATCCATGATCAACTCATTCAGCTCCACAAACACCTGGTGCCAAAAAAGTGCAATAAATGAGTGGAGAACATGCTATTAAAACACCTTCTGATGAGAAATCTTAAGAGCCCTAAAACACAAATTCATTAAGGGCTTTTCTTTAGAAGAAATTAGAAACTTGCTAAGGTAGTCAAAGCAACAGACATCATTAAAACTGCACCAGCTATGCATTTCAAGTTAACATTAGTTTGATCTGCTCAAAATGTGATATCACACACCAATCGATGCATCCAGCATGTGCATGTACACCAACACACCATTCCCTGACCTTCTGGTGTTGAGCAAGCCGTCTGGAAAAGTCTAAAAGGACCATGCCGTTCGTTCGGAGCACGACTGAGCGATGAGGCGTCAGGCAGCGGTGTGAACACCCACTGATGTTGTTTAGAAGTAAGAGGGTCCATAAGTACACTCATTTACCCTAAGACGTAGCTGGTTTACCTGTCTAGAGGGGAATCTGAGGGCGTTAATAAAACATGGCTGACTCTGAAGGCTTGCGGTGTCCAGTTACCCGAGCTGATCTTTTCTTTATTCTTAGGTGTGTGAAAGGGAAGAAGTTCATTCATTTTTAATCAGGTTCTGCCCCCTAAAATCCTCCTTTTATTTGTTGTGAAGGACAGCGGGGTTGTCTGAAATAAGTGGAAATGCCGTGAGTGAATCTCAATCTGGGAAAAAGGACTAAACGAGCTGAAACAACCCATCAGGACTTTGTGAAGGCATCTGTAGAGACATCCGAAACCTAACTAGTCGTGCCCATTACAACAATTTTGTTCCCAAAATCCCAGCCAGAGGGAATGGTGTTAAAACATTTCCACAGAACTTTTAGTTAAAGCTTAAACAAGCATTTAAGTTGACTTAATAGTGACCAGGTTTCCTGCAGTTTTTGATAAACCAATATCCATGACTTTTCAATGATCCTTCTGGTTATTTATGATTACTGGATAAGGATTTAATTAATTAATTATTTTTTTTAAATATAATAATACTAACACTACTACTATCATTACTACTACTACTACTACTACTACTGCTAATAATAACAACAACAATAATAATAATAATAATTTATTATTATATAAAAATAAAAAATATTTTTTTAATAAATTAAATAATTTATTTCAATAATTTCTTTTACTGTAACATAAATATATTTTATGCCTTGATTTTGCGGAATCATGGGAGGTGTTGTCTTCACGTCTACAGCCAGTGGAAAAGAATCTGATGGGACTCGGGCAGAAATCATATTTATGGATGAGTTAATGTATTAAAGATTTATTAACATTACTGTAGTATGAAGCAGGGTGTGGCTGAAAGCTGCTGGAGCGATTGCTAATGAGAGACACAAGCGTGAGTGCTACACACGTCTCGACAGCAGTGGAGCTTTTATTATGCCACAGTCGCCGCTTCCGCTTCTTTCAGTCAAGCGTATGTGGGGTAACACAGTGCAGTTTTATCATATTAGATTAATTTGTGTGTTGAAAATTGCTATAGTGCTACTCTGCGTTCACTCGGCAGCTACTATGAGACACTTGTTGCACACTGCAGTAAGCTAGATCGATATTAGGCGTGGTAAAACATGGTACTCACGGTAAATGAAGAAAACAAGATTCAAACAATATGACTAAAGGTGATGATACACAGGGCAACTTTTTGAGCAATGTTGCTTGGGCACTTTCCCAATGAGAATGAGCAACAAATTTATAATTGGATATTTCAGATCGGTCGTGAGCAATTTTTTGAGATCTTCCAATCAGAATGCTAGCAGCCCATCACATGACCAGCTTGGAGATTTCAGAAAAAAATCAAACAAGATGGCGGCCTCTCAGCGGCAGTGGAGCGAAGAAAAGGAGAGTGAACTTATATCTTTTTACGCTGGTAAGTTGTCATGTGTCAACCCAAAACAGGGAATTTACCTCATTTAATGCTTAAAATACCAACAGATGTCCAATTTAATGTGCGTAGGCTGTAATGTTTTCAGTTAAAATACTAAAAAGACGAGTTCTGTTTAACATCTGTAGTGGTGTAGGCTGTAGGGCGTATGGCACGTGAGTGTAGCTTTTGACGCGATCGACACGGGTTCGAATCCGCCTTTTGCCAAACTCGCTCTTCTCCCTTTTCCTATCACAAATCAAATCGGAAAGGCATTTATATTTAATAAAAATGAAGAAAATATATGAATAGTTGAAATAAAGTGCCTAACAAGTGTTTATAATTAAGTATTTATTGGGTTGGCATTAGATTTGCTCCTCTCTGATTGGTTGCTGCCAACTGTCCGTTGCCCTCACTAGGTTGCCCGTTGACGGCAACATTGAAAAAAACATCAAAAAGTTGCCACGTGTATCATCACCTTTACTGTGTTGAGCTATATAACAATGATTAGTTTACTCTCGATTAATGTATTCAAACAGTTGCTCACCTGTCTAATAAAAACATAATATATTAAAGCGTCTTTGGTGTTTCCATGGTTTCTACAAAATAAAACTGAAGGTAATGCGGGTATGATGTTATTGATAGGTGACGCCTGGCATGGTCCGTGTCCTGGTTAAAATTACTTATTTCTCTGGATTTATACATTCTTGGAAACATTTGGGATAATGTAATGCAAGTACACAAGTCAACAAAATATATAACACTGTTCTAGTGGTTTTTGGATATTTTAATCCAAAAATCTTACATATTGTGCCTTTAATACACTAGCTTCAACCAAACCTCTCACATCAGCTAGCCAAACTCACAATCTAGCACAAGTCTCACCTCATGTGGTGTTCGGTCCAGTTTGCGAGTGCGTGTGCTGGGTTCTTTGTGATCTTTGCTGATGTGCACCACTTGACCCTTCGTGCTTTTCCTAACCAGGTGTCGACGTACTCCAGGAACATCTTCAAAACGATGGCCTGGAAGAATGTAACAAAAACATATTATTTAAATAAAAGGCTGTGGCAGTAGTAGAAAACTGACAACTGGAATGTTTACCTTCAAATAATGAAGGAAACTACCATTCAAAAGTAAGTGTTTATGGTTACGCTTTATTTTAAGGTGTGCTTGTTACAGTGTAATTATACAATTAAGTAATGAGTAATAATCCATCAAATGACCGTCTAATGACCACACTCACTAGTAAAATTTCCTTGGCAGAGTTGAGAAGCAGGTCATCCCTTTTGTTCATAACAAGCTCATCAGGGTGAAATTACAGGACGGGCCAGTTGCCAAAGACATTCAGGGTAAAAAGGTCAGGGCGGGAACTGAAGGGGATTTGACTAACCAGGGTGATTGTAGGAACAAACTCCAATCAAGAAAAGAGGCCAAAGCCTTTTCTCACACAGCTATTTGGAGCTCTTTAAGAGTTGAAATTCACTTTAGCATTCTTATGCAAACTTCTAAAAAAGTGTTCACACCAACAGCTGAGATGAGAGCTGATAGTGATCGAAACCGCTGGCGATGCAACAAAATCAAGCAGAGTTTAACATATTATTGTCTATTAACTGCTGTCAGACATGTGTTTGCCTTTGAACTGATGTGCCAACATCCATAGGTTAATATAAATGGTAGACAGCAACTGTTTAAGTCCTGTCGCTGAGCATATGCAGCAGATGGGCCTTTTCCCAGATGTATTAGTGGCCCGCATAGGAAGACGGAGAAAGCTGATGGGGTATATTACAGGAACCGCTGATATACAGCTGAAGTCTGAGAAAGGTTTGTCGCACCGGGGCACAAAAGACTCTTGCCGTGAAGCGTAGCAGGATGAATGGTACAAATCACCTGAGAGACCATGAAACTAGTGAAAACTCACACTGTAGATGTTGAAATCACAGAAGACCAGAACATGGATTGTGTGCTTGATTTCTAATAGTTTGAAATACATCAAAACAATAACTACTCAAATACACTTCCATTCAAAAGAATGTGTTTTTGAAAGAAGTCTCTTATGCTCACCAAGACTGCATTTATTTGATTAAAAATATAGTAAAATTGTGAAATATTATTACAATTTAAAATAAGTGTTTTCTATTTGAATACATTTTAAAATGTAATTTATTCCTGTGATGCAAAGCTGCATTTTTAGCATCTTCAGTGTCACATGATCCTTCAGAAATCATTATAATATGCTGATTTGCTGCTCAAGAAACAATCATCCACGAAATGCATGAATGTAAAGTCATTGTTTATGTTACTGGTGAACAATAGTATTGAAGATGGCAGCATAGAGAGCTTTATTTTAAAAAATGTATTGAATTACTGAGATTTCAGACCCAGAAGCTTCACATAAAATCCCATTCGCTGGTGTGCAGGACTTTATGGAAAGTAAGAACAGGATAAAGAAACAACCAAAGGAATAACAGCAATATTGAACTTGGAATTATTTACAGTGGAATAGAAATCATTTTTTATGCATTTAGTGTTAGTTTGGGCTAGTATGTACCTCAAGATTTCCCACTACAACTGAGCAGTTATTCACCAAACCTGCAAAAGCAATGTAGAGATGGATCCTAGTGGGTATGTGCATTAATAACTCACTTTTAATGCCGTCCAGGTCGGCCGAGGCCAGGGTCCGAGCCTCAAACTCATCAGTGGGGATCCGCTGGTATTTGGCCTGCTCGGTGCCCGTCATGTTGCCTGTGCGACGTCTCTCCTGAAGGTCGTAGCTGCGACTCGACACGCGGGGCAGAGAGCTGGGCTCAGTGGCGCTAGGGGTTGGAGGAGCAGGTTCAGGGTCTCTACAAGAGAGAAAATGAGACGGTCAAGTTCTTTTCATCAAACCACTAATATAAACAGAGCTATTTTAGTTTTCATTTTATTATAGGTTTTATATAGATTTTTAATAGTTATTATAGGTTTATTATCATTTTAAATCAGCTTTAAATTTTTATACTTTGTTAATTTTAATTAATTTTTTTTTTTTTTCATTTTATTAGGTTTTTTTTAATTTTTTAAATTTTGCTATTTGTTTAACTTTTTTATTTCTGTTTTAGGGTACATTTACACGACAGCGATGTACTAAAAACAGAAAAGTTTTTCCTTTGCGCTTTTCGCGTACACTGTAAAAAATTATTTTAATGATTTGTTATCACAACATTTTTTTTTTTTTTGTCAAATCAACTTCAATAATTAATGTGGTTCTGATAACATAATATTTTTAGTTTCTGTTGATTAAACCAATTGCCTTCATTGTATTAACTCATTGAACTCAAAATTTTAAGGCAACCAGGTAACTTACTTTAAGTTAAACCAACAATTCTTTTTTCCAGTGTACAGACGACAACATTGTCAAAATGATCCCCATTCACATGAATCTGCAAAAACGATAAAAAAAAAATGCTGTATTATACATGCCAGGCCAGTAGTTGGCGATGTCACTTTGTAAGAGACTGAACATGTAATACGCATGCGCATGACGTCACCGTTTTTTACAAATTCATGTTGTTGTAGTTTACATGGAGACAATAACGGTATCGTTTTCAGAAACTTGTACTTTGAAATCAGTTTTCAAAGTACAATCAGTGTCTTCAGCCCCAAAACGCTGTTGTCATGTAAATGAACGGCCAAAACGCATAATAAGTTTTCAGTTTTTAGTTGAAAACACCCTTAGTTTTTATATATTTCCAGTTAATAATTTTAGTGCTTCAGCTTCAATTTATTTCAGTTCTAATTTCAATTTTTGTTTAGATTAAGCTTTTCAACTAATATTTATATTATATTTTAGCTTTATTTCCATTAACATTAATGTTTTTAATAGTTTTAGTTAACGATAATAACCCTGATTATAAACATGCAAAACTTTTTGAAAAGTCCACACAAGGAGAAACAACGTAAAAACTTTGTGATCACAATTTTTAAAAAGTCCTAGAGTTTTACTATGATAAATATCTTTTGGTAGCGTTTTATTACTTAATTAGCTTAATAACATGCAGACAAAATAATGTCCGTCCACGGCAAAAAATATGATAAAATTTTTGGAAAATAAGATGCTTGGAAAAAAAACAAAACAAAAAAACATAACTTAGCCATAACTTTAGTAGCATACTATAGAGTATGCACTAATTTTTTTCATTTCATAAAATGTTTACAGATTAATTTAAAAGTATTTTGCATTCAATTTTGCAACAAATACAAAAAAATCTTCATGATCACTTACCTTTAGTTTAAAATGAGTTCTGTTTTTAAAAGCTTCTTAGACCAAAAACATCTCTATCATTGTTAATGTTACTAAAGAACAGAGGAACACAACCTGCTGGAATTATCTGACAATGAATCCTGATGTTTGTAAAGACACTCCTGTATTTAAAAGATGAGAAAGCAGAAAAGAAAGGTGGAGAGCGCTTTATAAAAGCAAAGTGCGGTTGCTATTAGTAACGGGTGAGTGATGTGGACAGCGGTGATGGAGGTCTGGAGAGAGGCTGATACCCTGCTGGTCTCTGAAATAACTCGTCCTAGGTAACGTACAGGGTGTGCTGTGCACTGGCATCTAATGATTCAATTTACAGTAAACCAAGAACAAAGAAGCGGACACACTCTGAAGGCGCATGCTTTATAGGTCACACTAAGCAACCCGCAATGTCCACCACTTCAAATGAGTTCATAACAAAACTGCAAAATAGAGACCAAAGAAACTATGCAACACTCCGAGAACTTCCCTGAAAAAAAATTTACTATGATGACATAGTTCCCACCAAAATACCACAATTACATAAAAACATTTCCAGGTCACATTTCACAAAAAAAAAAAAAAAAAAAAGAATAAAACATTAAGAATTTTTGCAAAGTTTTGTCATTATTTTCATGAGAATTAAGAACATGTTACAGCCAAATTCTCATTACTGTAATGAATCGGCAAGATTTACTTAAAAAAAAATTCATGCAGTACAACAAACACTAGCAGAATATATAAATACTCATTTTATAGATATTGCAAAAAAATATCCACTATAGAAATGTCTATTTCTTTCAATTAGGATTATAATTATTCCCATCACTTTTCCAGGACTGGAAGTCATAATTTTAAAAAATATTCAATAGTTCCAGGTTTATCATGCCCATGGGAACCCTAAATTGTATTATTTTTTTCACATTATCGTAATGTGCATGAGATTTTTTTGCATTTCAATAATGAGAATCTGGGAGGAAATATGCTTAATGAAAACAATTTTGTTAAAATTTATATAATATACAAATATAATATACAATGTACAGTATAATAATAGTAAATAAAAGTAAACTATAATTTCTCCTTTATTTTCTTTTGATGTTTGGTGTGAAATATGACTTGGACATGTTCTTGACAGGTTTTGTGATTCACCTTACCATAGTTATCATATAGTAAAATCGTTATACAGAACATATAATGAAAATACATTAATATAGGATTTCTATTAACTCTCAGAATATTTGTCTTTTTTCTTATGAGTTATTACACTTTTACTGTGGTAACAATAACTGCACTAAATATGAACTGCGGTTATCATGGTAAAGTTGTATTTGAGTAAATGGTGTGGTGTTGCATTTAGCTAATTTTGTCAAAGCTTTGCCTCCTCTAAGTAATTATATGATTACATAATTTATCAGCATATTTTTACTAAACGTTGATGAAAATATGATATGAAAACTCACTCAGTGGATGTGCTGTCCTGGGGCTCCGAACACACCGCAGATGAGGGGACAATCAGGATTCCTCGTGCAGGAAGAGGATCTGAAGTCTCAGGAGTGGACACATGAGGTTCATCATCGGACACGAAGAACTGGACAAGAAATGATGGAAATGATGGAAATAATGATAAATCTATTATACTGAGTAAATATATAAGTATGCAAGAACTTTGAACCTGAATACGAGTTTCTTTAGAGAAGATGAACGAAAGTCTTATGGGTTTGGAATGACATGAAGGTGAGTAAATGACAGAATTTTCATTTTTTCAGTATGCTGTTTGTATTAATATTTATTGTCTTGGACAAAGTTCATTAGATAGAAGAGCTTTCAATTAATTAATAAGACATTCAATTAAATCATACATATTGGACATAAATCCAGTTACCTGAACACTGTCTTTTCTCTCAGAGTCTGTTGTGGCGGTTGGGGTGGCGCTCTGGCCTTCCGTAGCTTCTTCCTCTTCCTCCTCCTCCTCCTCATCTTCACCCTCCTCGATGGTCAAAGCACCGCTGGGACTGGAACACGCTCTGTGCTCCTTACTGCTGCTCCTTCTCCTCTTCCTCCCACTCTTCTTCCTCCTGCCGTCTCCCGGGAGTTTGGACAGAGGATGGTGGATGTGATGGGAGGAGTGACGGTGATCTGGGGATGATCACAGCTGAGTTTCAGTTATGCATTTTCACTTTTATAGCTTTTTATATACACACTGTACTTTTAAAATAAGTCTGTTCTGTTCTTAAGGCTGATAAAATATAATATAAAATAAAATAATAAAATAAAATCAAATAAAACACATGTGTGTGTGTGTATATATATATATATATATATATATATATGTTTTAGATCTATATATATATAAAAATTAAAAATAAATAACATTCAATTAAAATAAAATAAAAAGTAATAAAAAATAAAATAAAAAATAATAAAATAAAACAAAACAAATAAAATAAAATAAAATAAAATAAAATAAAATAAAATAAAATAAAATAAGGGATGCAAACTTACACTCAAAATCTTCCTCATTGTAGGTGCGGTGCTGCTCGCCGGGAACTCTGGGAGTGGGGCTCAGAATCTGCTGGAAGCGTTGAACACCTAATGCTTTGTTCAGGTCACCTTCCTCCTCTTCCTCCATCTGTGGCACTCGGACAGCTGAGGATGATGACTCGGGCTGGAGGACGACACACAGGATGAGGTCAATGAGGACAAATAAATAGAATAGAATAGAATGTTATATTAAGTATTTATATTCATAGTATGTTATTTTCTGGTGGCCAACTGTTCCAGATAGTATAGTAACAGTATGAATCCTGCTATAAAGAAGTGACAAATCAGTGCACTTAACAAATGCACTGACAAATCAGTGTCCTTAAACGATCACTAGAGGGAGTCATGGTCAAAAGCATTAGTAACGTCATAAAACACCACGCTGACTTTAAATGATCCCTGTCAGAGTTCCTAATGTTCCTGATATAGTTTTTACAGTAGTTAATCTCTTTCTGAATGAAATGGGAATCATGATATAATGTAAAACAAGTGTAAACACTAAAGGCTTTACAGCTCATTGGTGTGCTTATTGCAATGACATGAGCAAATATCCTCAAGTCAAAAACAATCTCATTAGCTACACCTCAATGGAGCGCTCTCATTTGTGCAATGATCACCCAAACAAACACATGGAAAGAAACAGGAATAAAACAAAATCACTGTAATCCATTCCCTGCAATATCTTTTTTGTTGTTGCAAATTCACAAAATCTCTTTGTTTCTTACATGCAATATAAAATGACCCAAAATGTCTGACACAACAAACCATTTCCATTCAAAATTCCTTGCAAAATCAAAACAATTTTCATCTAAACCTGTTCTAGATCTCATCTAAACCTGTTCTTGCACGTCCACTACAGGAGATCTGTCTTGCCACTTTCTGCTCATGTGCCCACTCACACGGTACGTTACACACGGAGAATTTGTGCCATTCAGTAGTGCCAAATAATGCGTTTGTATGACGTATGCATGCATACCACGGTGGACAAAGAGTTTTTTGTTTGTGATATATGCTTCAATTTGCTGTTGGACTTCATCTGGGTCTGATGTAGGACTGCATGTTATATTGAAATAAAAATCGATATTGTGATATGGCATAAAGCCATAGTCAAAACGCAAAGGTTGCAATTTAATAAATACAGTCAAACCAAAATTTATTCAGACAACTTGAACATTTCATTCATTAATACAGTTTATTCACTATAGTTTAAAAAAAATGGTAATAAAATATGACAAGATCTCAGAGTTAAACTGTGTCAGAAAACATTAATCTTAATTATGTCAGATAACACTTAAGCAAAACATGGTCAGGTCAAAGTGTTCCAAATTTTTATCAATTTTACTGGTAGTCCACTGTATGAAGAATTTTTGGGTATAATATGTCACAGTTTACTTTATTTTGCCATCTTCACTTACATAAATGTCCTGCACCCACTAGTAAAAATATATCAAAAATATCTGAATAATTTTTGGTTTGACTGTATATACGCAGCTGTTTTCAGAGATGCTGAAACATTAAGAGATTTATAAAAAAAAAAAAAAAAATTTTTTTTATTAATTTTATTTTCTGTGCAGATCCATTACCCAATACAATTTTCCCAATCATTCTAGAATTAATTTCCCCTAATTTTAACTATTCAATTCATCTTCAGAAAATGAAATATTGCAGAAAAAAATATTGCAAAGTCTGTTTTTTGGGGGGTTTTTTTTGCAATTTTTACTGATAAAAACTGTGATTGCAATTTAAAGCATGATAAAAAAAAAATAAATAAAAATAAAAAAAAAACACAACAATACAGGTTTGCTGTGCTTGTTTGTAGGGCTGAACAATTTGGCCAAAATTTTGTGATTATATAATTAATATGGCTATAAAATACTACTACTACTACTACTACTACTACTAATAATAATAATAATATAATAATAATAATAATAATAATAATAATTATTATTATTATTATTATTATTATTTATTATACCTTAATAGATCATACAATATTACTATTTTACTGTAAAATAAAAAAATATTTAATAAAAATATAATAATTTTATTTTACATTACAGCTGTAATATTACAATACTAATATTTAATGATGAGATAATTTCTTAATTTTCAATAGTTAAACAAATAAAAATGTTATTTTGACAGAAAACCACTGGGAGCCCTTATAGAATATAATACATTAAAATAAATAAATAAAATAAATACAAATACAATTACATTAAATCAAACAAAAATAAAATAAAAAATATATATTAAAAAAAAATAAAAAAATAAAATAAAGTCATATCACAATTTCTGTATTAGTTTGATAAATAGTGCAGCCCTAGTCTGACAAGCGTTTGATCAAATGGTGCTGGATAACAGCAATGACCCAAGTCACTCAAATAATTGAAACTTTTGTCCATCTTCGATCAGTTCAAACAAAACAAAAGAGAACATAAGAGTCTGCCAATGTGCGCTAAGAAGTAAAGCTTACCATGGTTCGATGTTGCTAGAGCTGGAGAAAGAATCAGTCAGTGCTCACAAAGCTGTGCAGAAGCACTCATGAGAACACCGTCCTTCCCGTATGTCCTCTACAACAACAATGTGAGAGAAAACTCATTGTGTTCTCGCCGTCATCGGACGGCTGTTAGTCTTTCTCCGCAGGGTGATTAAAAACAAACACGATTTGGAAGAAAGGCGCATGGGTTCGATTGTTCAGAACAATATAATCTCCTCAGACACACTTCAACATTTTCCACAGGCAAATATTGACACTCTCCAGAAAACATCCGTCATCTTATGGTTACCTTGCGCCGCTGAGGCTTCAAATCTGCTTTAATTTGTTCTGAGACTTGGGCGCCTTTAATACTTTGAGTGGGAACAGACTGACCAGTCTCAACCAAGTCTTCTAAGCAAAACCAGTTAAATTTGGTTTTATACAGTTATACCAACTTTCACCAATTGCACAAAGGCACAGGACCATCACAGGACAAAGATTATACACTCGAAAGTCCCATAAATAGTCTTTGGCTCAACTTACGAAGCAGGGTTACTATAGTTAACTACTGTAAAACTGAAACCTTAAAAAACTAAACTGACTTCCTTTAAATGACATTGATTACTATGTATCCTTTTCATTTAGTTTAACTTAATATACTAAAATAACTAAAACTAAAATAAATAATTAATTATATAGACATTTAAAAACAGAGAACAAAATTACTAAAAAATTTACTAAAATTGAAATGAAAAGTAAAATATTAAATAAAAACTAATTAAAAATATGAATAAAAACTATAATAGTGTCTCAATGCTACTAAAAAAAAGGGAGAAATGAAGGGAAAAAGGCAGACGAAATTATGCCAAAACTCCTAAACTTGTTAGAAGACGAAAAGTGACAAATCAAAGTTTTCCACCAAAGACTTGTGGTCAATATCAACCCACATGAAATACATTTTCTCTCCAGTGAAATCACAGTGAGGTTTGGCTCTTCTCCCAGTAACGGACGCACAAATAAGACGTGATTCAATGCTCACTGACCCACAAAACTCAAAAGCGAGCTGAACCCAAAGCAAACCATTTGACGTTCCACAAGACCACTCCAGACCAGCTGAATTCTTTGAGGAGAAGCAGTGGCTTATATGGCAGTGGTTGACTGCAGACGCACAGCGGCTCCCATTCGGCATTAGTGTCAGTTCATATGAAGAGCCATTGGCCAAAGCAAAGTCTCCTGCATGTGAGCGCACGGCCAGCGAGAGATTAGCCGCACAGATCTGTGAGGTGTCTGAAATCCAGCTGACTCAGCAAGACACGCGTGCAACACAGGAGGGGGCTGTGAGTATAGAGTTATCCTTACAGAGCTCAATCAACTCTTGTTTTTACAAGCATATCTAATTATGTTAAGAGTACAAGCTATTATTATGAAGCCCTATATACTTCAAGTGAAAACAATTCACCCAAAAATGAAAAATCTATCATCATTTACTCACCCTCAAGTTGTTCCAAACCTGAATGAGTTTCTTTGTTCTGCTGAACACAAAAGAAGATATGGGTAACCAAACAGTTTATGGACCCCACTGACTTCCATAGTACTTTTTCCATTCATTCAGGTTTGGAACAACTTGAGGGTGAGTAAATGATGATAGATTTTTCATTTTTGGGTGAACTATCCCTTTTAACTATGTCTGACAGTTGACAACAAATGTGTAGTTTATAAATATCTAAAATGAAAAGAATGAAAGACCAATGAAATTACCAACAAAATAAAGTTGGAAGGGAGCCTGTACATTAAACTGGGATTAAATTAGAAAATTGTGGAGAACAACAACAAAAAAAAAAGTATAAAAACAGAGATAAATACAGATATATAAACAAACAAAACAATGCAATAATGTATAAAAGAAGTTAAACACTTAAGATAAAATTTTGTTTTGTAGGTAACTTTTTAAATTATTTAATTTTTAAATTAATTATTCATTATTTAATTAATTATTTAAATTATTTTATACAGTATTGCAATGTTTTGTTTGTAGTTAGTATAAATAACCAAAAATAAATATAAAAATATGAAAAAATAAATAGTTTTACTTTTATTATTTATTAAAAATTAAAAACAAAGAATGAAATACCAATGAAATTACCTACAAAATATAATGCAAATATATAAATATATATATGTATATAAAAAACCAATCAATATATATATATTTCTGTATTTTATATATATATATATATATATAAAATACAGAAATATATATATTTTAATTATTTAATTTTTAAATTAATTACTTAATTATTTAAATTATTTTATATAGTATTGCAATGTTTTGTTTGTAGTTAGTATAAATAACCAAAAATATATATATATATACACATACATACACACACACACACACACACACACACAAAATAAAATAAGAATAAATTAAAAATATATAATTTAGACAATTGTGACACTGACATTTAACAAAACAATGCAATACTGTATAAAATAAGCTAAACACTTAAGATAGCAATATAACTCTGGCATGATGTCAATCATCTGTGAGCATCGATAACCTGTAGAAACGCCTCCTTTCAATATTTGCTCAAACCGATGAGGCAAGATCCACCAGCCCTCAGCCTTCCAAAATTACCCTTTTCTCAAACTTTGTTTGCCAAGCATTGATTTACAAGAACTGATCACGAAATATCGCAAAAAATGCATCAATAACGGCTCATATCAGAGGGCCAGAGACTATTTTGCAACATACCACTATGAGGATGCATAGTCATCCTCAACAGGTAATGCATTTAATACTATAGCTCATTTAGAAAGTCTTTAACTCAGTAAATGACTGACCGTAATCCTGTACAGGAAGTCCATTAGTCATCTATCACGTCTTAACACGACGGTGTCTCACAGAGTGAGATTTTTCAAAGCAAATCTTAAAGATGACCAAACAGAAGCTGTACGCTCCACCGCAACCCGTCGTCACATGACCGTAGCAGGAAGAGGATATGGAATAACCCACTTTCACAATACCAGGCCTCGTTCGAACTCCAATCGCTGATTGTCCAGTCTTCCCCCAAACACACCCCCACATCTACACACCCAAAACCAGCAGTCGTGTCGTTGGGTTGATCATTAACCTTATGGATCAACAGTTGCCTGCCATCAAGACGCCAGCCAATGTCAGTTAACCAGTTATGCTCTGTACTTGTGAAATTCATATCAATTGGGACATATAATATATAACAGCCACTCAGGAGGATGCCGCCACATTTCCGTCGCTAAAAAGTCATTGAGTTTTAACATATCTGTTGTTTAACAATATATGTTTGCAAGTTGGTTGATATAAAATAAATGCTTATGTGTCAATAAAAATGGTTATGGGAAGATCAACCACACACCGACAACTATTTGAACTGCAGGCCCAACAAAGTGAATCAGAACTTGACTGAAGAGACTACATGTGTGTCAGAAGGGAGCTGGCTCTTTAACAGCAAAACCTTGGGAACGCTGACTCAGCGGAGTGTGGGTTTGGAGAGGATGCAATTCAAGTCACACAAAGTTGCTGCATATCACTGCAAACAGCTGCAGGAAAAAAAAAAAAAGTTAATTATGCGGGTGAGAAGGTCTTTGAGTTTCCCTCGAGTTGCCTGAGTGAGTTTTATAGTATCTGTTAGTGATACTGGGCCATTAAAAACCGCACAGATAATTACAACACAGAGGTTTGTTTAGGAAGTCTGCCGGGATCTTAAATGCTGCACTCTTTCAAAGAATAAAGACCTTTCCCCTGTAAAAGACGAGCACAAAAGTAAGTGAATGAATGAGGTCACTACAGATGGAAATCTAAGAAAAAAATACTGTGGAAGTCAATGGGTGCCATCAACTGTCTGGTTACCAACATTCATAAATATCTTCTTTTGTGTTCAACAGAACAAAGAAACTCATAAAGGTTTGGAACAACATGAGGGTGACTCGATGGCAAAATGTTCATTTATGGGTGAACTATCCCTTTAAATACCAATAAATTGCTCAATATTTATTGCCATCTGTTTATAAGTGTTAGCTCTCCCTTCCTGCATATATAAATATAAATGATTTATATATATTGCAGTATATACACTACCAGTCAAAAGTTTGGAATAAATATAATTTTTTAAAGGACTTTTAGTTTATTCCACCATATAAAACACATAGGAGAAAGCTCTTTTGCCCAGTTTCACAGACAAGGCTTAAGTCTAGTCCGAGACTAAAATGCATGTTTGAGCTGTTTTAACTGAAAACAACTTGCACTGACATATCTTAAAACTTGTCACTGCCATTGTTTTGCCTCAAGATGCACACCAGTAATGTAAGGCAAATTTACAAAAGCTACTTAAATGTCCTAATTTAACTTAAGCCTAATCCCGGCTTAATCTAAGCCCTGTCTGTGAAACCAGGCCTTTGAATCAATGAAGCTCTTGACTTACGTCATGAACGACTGAAGCCACAGCACTGGTGAGCTCATCTGAAGTCACGGGGTCACTCATGGTTGACGTCAAGACACTGTTGTGATGCAGCACAGGAGACGCTGAACAACACTTAGATCTGCAGAGGCTTTAGCCTTTCTCTTTCTCACTGAGACTCAAGCAGGAGTTTATAGGCAGCATAACCTGTGAACAGTTTGAAATGTTAAATAATTTGTTAATTGCACATTTTGATATTTATGTTACAATTGTCAAACTGGTACAAAAGTTTGCAGTGTGTTTAAACAATAATATGCTGCTCCATTTATGGCATAAAATGGATTTTAAACTATAACATAACAACCCTTTTCATATCAAAGGACTGATAACAACCAGATAAAAAGTTGCTACTGAAAGGACAGGCAGATAAGAGACTCATGCTTGAAAATAACCATAAAATATTGGATGTGATTGTAATATTAGATAAAGATTTAAAAAGAACTATGATTCATTTAACTGAACGCCATACAAAGATTACAACAGTCGTCTCAAGAGCTTGACTGAATAAGGACCACTTCAGGCTGAAACCAAAACAAAATAGTCACACTTTACAATAAGGTTAACTTTAGCTAACTACATTACACTTTAAAAAAAAAAAAAAAAAAAAAGTGTAAAAAATTTCACTTCCGCCACTAAATAAAAAATAACTTCTCACAATTCTGACTTTTTCAGAATTGCAAGATATAAAGTCAGAATTGCGAGTTATAAAGTCAGAATTGCGAGATATGTAGTCAGAATTGCGGGATATAAAGTCAGAATCGCGAGATATAAAGTCAGAATCGCGGGATATAAAGTCAGAATCGCGGGATATGTAGTCAGAATCGCGGGATATGTAGTCAGAATCGCAGGATATGTAGTCAGAATCGCGAGATATAAAGTCAGAAATGCATGATATAAAGTCAGAATTGCGAGTTATAAAGTCAGAATTGCGGGATATAAAGTCAGAATTGCGGGATATAAAGTCAGAATTGCGAGATATATAGTCAGAATTGTGATATAAAGCCAGAATTGCATGATATAAAGTCAGAATCGCATGATATAAAGTCAGAATCGCATGATATAAAGTCAGAATCGCATGATAAAGTCAGAATCGTGGGATATAAAGTCAGAATCGCGGGATATAAAGTCAGAATCGCGTGATATAAAGTCAGAATCACGAGATATGTAGTCAGAATCGCGGGATATAAAGTCAGAATCGCGAGATATAAAGTCAGAAATGCATGATATAAAGTCAGAATTGCGGGATATAAAGTCAGAATTGCGAGATATACAGTCAGAATTGTGATATAAAGCCAGAATTGCATGATATAAAGTCAGAATTGAGAGTTATAAAGTCAGAATTGCGAGATGTGTAGTCAGAATTGCGAGTTATAAAGTCAGAATTGCGGGATATAAAGTCAGAATTGCGGGATATAAAGTCAGAATTGCGATATAAAGTCAGAATTGCGAGATATAAAGTCAGAATTGAGAGTTATAAAGTCAGAATTGCATGATATAAAGTAATACTGGGGTTTATTTCATACGGTTTATTATTTTTATTTTCGTCCCATTCCTTCTGCCACTTGTTAGTGATGTATAAGTTAATTAATGGTCTGAAATCAGAAGGTGGTATTTGACAGTCAGATATTTCCAGGTCAAGCACATCCCTCACCGTGTCCGCTCTCTCATTACCAGTCAGTCCAACGTGACTTGGAACCCAGCAAAAGACAATATTAAAGTTTTCCTTCTTTAAAAGATCTAATTTAGTTAAAATTTCGACAATTATGGGGTCCCTCTAATTAGTACTTTGTGGAAGTATGCTTTGCTTTGATGCAGAAGTCTGTGCAAAAATACAATTGTTCAATTGAACTGAGGTTTGACCACTAACTGGAACATTCAAGGATGTCAGAACTAATTTTTCAAGTCTTGCCTTTGTTGATTCATTTACTTGCTTCCTTTCACTGTCACACTGAAAGCAATAATTGTGTTTTAATCTAAGCTCTCTGACAACAGGGGGTTTTGTGGCAAAACTTCTTGACATGTGGAGCTCTTTACCCTTTATCTGTCCTGATTCAGTTCCTGTTAAAAAGAAACATCCTAACAGCATGATGCTGAAGTTGTGGTAAAGGATCAGCCACAATCTCATCAGATCCTAAGAAATCATTCCACATGGTTTTAAAAGACTGAATGTATAATTTAACGTGAGAAACATCATAAGTAAACATCATAAGTCACACATAAGTAATCTGATAAAGAAAGTAATCAGAGAATAAGGTAATGCAACCTCAAATAACTTGACCTTATCTAAAAAGAAATTTGACCTAGTGAACAACCAAAACTATGGTAAAGTTAAAGCAGTTGACTCTTATATGTCAAGAGTAACATTTGTGTTAAATTGTGGGACATGCCCAGTTACTCAACTTGGACGGCCGCATTATGATACCAAGTTCAATGCGGCCTTATAAAAAAAAAAATAAAAAAATAAAAAAAAATATCTTCCTTTCATATAAAATATGTTCTTTGCATTATCTAATATTCTTCTTGCAACACAGTTCTGAGAAACATGACCGCAATATCTTTAAGAGTTATCTAAATATAGAGCGCACTATATTATAATGTTGCAATGTCGCGTTAGATGCTAAACTTAGATAAAGGCTGTTCCTTTGTACAGTTCCATCAACTTTGTTGGAAGGTCAACGATTCCAGTAAAGCTTTTCCGGACAAGTTAAATTCATCAACTGCATGATTCAACTGCTCTGTGAGTGGCACATTAATCAAAATTTGGGATACAAACTGAGCAAAGTTATGACGCTTAAATATTTCGGCATTTTACAAAGAAAACTGATTCACTGAATGAAAAAGAAAAAAGATTTGTCCTTTGATTCACAAGCAACTCGCTGGTTTTAGAACAAAGAGATTATTATAACAGTACATTGTTGGTTTAGCGTCATCATTTTTTACCTCTAGCTACTTGATACTGACAAAAATTTTGTAATAATTTCCTGATACCAAACAGCCTAATAATCAGTTAAGCACATTTGATATTAAAAGATGGAGTTTACACATTTAAGATCAGAAATTTCAGCTTATTTTTTTTTAAAAAACTGAAGAAAAAAAAGAAAAAGAAAAAGGACAAGTTAACAGTAAAGTGTGTACGTTTTTGGGCCTCTAGCAACACTATTAATGACTGTTTTCAAACAAAGTATTTCAACATTAAGAAAATGACACTAAAGTTTCTTTGTTCAAAAAAAGAAGTGTTTTTAAAACAGGAAGCATCTACAATTGCACAATGAAAGATGGCAAGAGAACCCATTCTATGCTCTTTGGCTCGCAGCTTTGATGATGTTGATCAAACACAACATCTAATGCTCTAGTTGGTTCAACCTCAGTCTCTATTTATGGTGTATCAGTGTATATAAAGAATTAGTTGTAAAGGAATCATGTGTTTGTTGCTTCTAATTCCCTCTCAATTTCCTCCAGAGTCAATTAACAAATGAGATGCAGATACCTACAAATGTCTTATCCACTTTAACTGGTGTGCATATTTTGCTTCTATCAATGCAAAATTGTGTTATTGTCTACTTCACTTAACCACGCACCTTAAATGTGAACCCAAAATAGGATTTTTTCCTAGCTCTTAGTGGACGTGGTCCAACTTGGCAAGAATAAAGAAATAAATACTAGTAATTTCTTGTCAGACAGGTATGCAATTCAATCCATGGAATGAGTAACTTGTAGGTTTTCTAATCTAACTTAAAGTTATCCCAATAACTTCAGCTGGAATCCCTTTACGGATCTAAACAGGGAGCTCAGGATCATGCTCCATTCCCAGTTTGGAAAATCCTTTTGCTTTTGTGAAAGGCAAACAGGCTTACTGGATTATATTCAAGCATGTCCATAAAATATAATTTCAGACAAAGCAAAGACGGCCAATAAAGATGCCATTCTGCAAATAGACTTTCAATCACAATGCGGAAACCTCACTGTAAAAATATAAAACGCTCAATGACTGAGTAGTTCAGCAAATATAGAGTTTCTAGTTTACTAGTGACCAACGGCTTGTCCACATGAAAGACATGTTTGTGAGTTGAGTTTAAACCTCATACAGAAAAATGTCGAAAAATTGGTTTGGATCAGGAATTATATGGTGCAGCCTAAAAGATTTGGGCTGGTAACTGATAGGTTGCAGGTTCAAAGCTTTGACCCATGAGCTACCCATGTTCATGATCAAAACTTAATCTCAGGCTACTCCAAACAAGTCCCTGTAATAACGTCAAAAAGCCCCACAAAAACATCTGGGATCATTTTTGGATAATCAGGCCTAAAAACTCACTTCCAAAATTGTAAAAATTGGTAACAAAAATAAGAAATTTTGAATAAGACGCACTTATAATAGAAGTCTATGGGACTGTTTTATGCATTTTTTTAAGTTGTTTTTCCAAAGTACAAGTATAAATGATTAACTTAATCAGTCACAAGTTCATATTAATAGCCAATCAGATGTTTCTAATAGTGCACTGATTTGCACTTATAAATTGTTTTCGTTTATTAATTTACAAAGAACGTTCAAAACTACACATTGGGGCATTTTTTTAGGGGATGTTTACCAAAGACGCTTTGTTGCGTTCAAAAACAGCTAGACGGAACGCAACCAAATGGAAAAATGCCGACGTGTTTTTAAAAGTTGAACAATTTTTTACATGATGCAGCAGATTGTGCTTGAAAAACAAAGTTATTTGGCCAAAGACGTTCATCTGAATATTTGAATGTCAACATCAATAACAACTAGAGCTGCATGATTCTGGATAAATTGAGAAGCACGATTTAGTTTTTTTGTTTTATTCAAATAGAGATCATGACTCTCCCACGATTCTGAACAGACAAACAAAATAACACGTAATTTACTAGGAGTTCTGACAAAATGTTAATTGCTGCAGTTTACTTAAAATGTTTAATTAATTTGAATGAATTGTTTTAAAAAAAATCTTATTGAATGAATGATTCAATGACTCACTCATTAAGACGTCACTTGTTTTATTACTGGATGAATCAGTGTTTCTGAATCTCTTGAATGAATGATTCAATGACAAATGAATTTTTTTACTTCACTTGTTGCCACCTACTGGTGTAACAATGTAATCGATAAAATCGTTATTTGAAGCGCCAAGTTACTTTCAAAAGGTGATTTGCTCTATTTTGATCGTTTCCGTAGACATGAGTGTTTATATCAAAACTATAAACTTTAATCTCAGTACTTCTGTGAAAATTTGAATATTTGTAAGTAACACGTAAATAACGATACTGTGTGGTTTAAAAGACTGTCTGTGAAGTGCAAAAGCAGATCTGAATGTTCCACTGTGATTTTATCAAAAGTTTAATAGACACGGCCGAATCGTTGTCATTTAGGAATGAGATCGTGTGGGTGTTTGAATCGAGATCACAATCTGTTAACGATTAATCGTGCAGCTCTAATAACTATTCAACTGTTGGACGACTAGACAATTCCACCATTGTGACCCATCACAATCATTTACAATTATTCATATAGCAAAAGCTTTTACTCAAGCAGCTTGATAATACAAATACTGGAACTGTACCAAATATCAATTAAGTGCATGTACAAAACCACAACAATCATGAAAGCTCTTTTTCATTTCGTATAACGAAATACATCACGGTGCTGAACACTAGAGATGATCATTGCTGTGATGTTTAATGACTTTATCAAACTCACAAGACACACCATACAGCCTCTGGGCTGTACATACAAGCACAGACTAATTCTCTGGATCATTAGATCATTAACTCTAATTAGATTCAAAAGTTACTTAAGTGGAAAAATAAAAGCACACACTAAATGATGACTGGGCGATATCAGCAAACCAGTGGACTTTTCACTGTTGACTTTGCAATGTCTAGTGATCATGATATGCTGACTTTTGAATTTCACTTCTAGATGCAAAGTTATAAATTAATCATCCGGCACGTTGAATCTAAACAGTTAATTTAGAAAAGTTATAAAATAAATAAAAAGGCATTGAACATTACGTACATGTATGCAAAATTTCATAAAAGCGATAAAAAGTAATGACATTTGGAGTTAAACTAGCCACATCCATTTTTAGATATTCCTGCAAAAACATTTTATCTAAAACAAAATTCTGTTTGGTCAATTAAAATGACAGAATGACCACCAATTGTTAAAATAGCAACTATAGTTAGCTATAATAGTCAATATTAGACTTTTAAAAATGCATGTTTCAATGCATATTTAAAAAAATGATTGGTGGCAAATCCATTGAATTTACCTCAAAGTGCTTACTGCAGAGAAGCCGCCACTGACATCTTAGTGTAAAGCCAACAGCCACTGTGTACAGAACACCAGAGAGAGAAAGACAAAGTCAGAGAGCTGAGTGAGAACTTCTAAAGCACTATATATCTGAAGTATTGCCCTCACACACTCAAACTCTAGTACTGATGGGTCAAACGCTTCCTCTGCTGGATTAGGTTACCTCCCCTAAACCTCTGACAGCCTGCCATGTGACCACTGCTCAACAGTGAGTCAGCTGTGAGAGACACACACACACACACACACATCCTCACATATACAGTACACAATGTTCACCATGACAAGGGCACTTGTTACACACCACTCTATCTTTACATCAACTTATGTTGAAGTAAACAGCACTGACAGTATAATATGACCAAAAAAATTACTCATTAATTTAATCACTAAAAGATGTTGTTGAAACAAAAAAGTGCTTTTATTTGATATTCTTGAATAAAATTTAATGAGATGTTGAATTGAACCTTAACAACAGTGATTTTATTACTGATAAGGCAATGCATGATGACCAAAAAAATATGCAGAACCGATTTTTATTGTTTTTTTTTTTGTTGTTGTTTTTGCTTTTTGACACAATAATGACTAATATGGAAGCTTGTTTCCGCCACTAAATGAAAAAGGTGTGAGGTTGCGACTTTTTAGGTCAGAATTGTGAGTTCTGACAAAAAAAATGTCAGTCTTTTTCCCCTCACAATTGGATATCTCTTTATGGCCTGGTTTCACAGACAGGGCTTAGACTAAGCTAGGATTAGGCCTTAGTTTAATTAGGCATTTAAGTAACTTTTATAAATGTGCCCTAGAAAAAAAAAAAAAAAAAAAAATTACTGGTGTGCATCAAGAGACAAAACAATGACACTGACATAACTCTCTACTGTACACATGTTCATGGCACATGAAAAAAAAAATATTTCACATCATTTTTTCTTCATTTGGGAACATTTTATTGATAAAACATTTTTTTGACCCCCCACCCTCCCCAAAATATTTTTTCGTTGCCTCAGGGCAGCGCTGTGCAACAATGGTACAGAATCATAGAGAAAATTATCATAAGACAATGCTCAGAGAGCAAAGCAAAAATCACAATTTTTTTTAAAAAAAAAAAGTCAAGAAATCATTAAATAAAAAGGGAAAAACACTAGAAACACACTGATATATTGAATTTGATACATGCATAGGTTTGTATCATGTAGTGTCATGTCATATAATGTACTTCATGTAATAAGATTTCACTCCGTACGAAACTTCAAAAAGCTGTTCTCTGCTGTGAAATAGGTGTGTATGTTACAATTTTTGCACATCACTTTGGGTGTTCCTGCACACCCAGGAACCCTGCATCTTCCCTTCTTATAACACATTATTGCCAATGAGGTATTGTCTAAAACATCCTCGAAATGTACCCCTTATTGCACAACGTTGCCCTGAAGCAACGAAAAGAAAAACTGAATTTCTGAACATGCAAAATAAAAAAAACTTAATAAAACATGACAAAAGGCTTGTCTACACCTTTACACACACACACATATTTTTTATGTACAGTTCATGTCATTTTAAATAAGATTACTAAAGCAATTAATCTTGCCTTCTTCTCACACCATGTGCCCCTATGACCATGTGTCAAAACAGGACATCCCACCTTCAAATGGTGCTTGATAGTGACTCCCACACCTTACTGGACTGTTCTTTGGTACTTTCTCAACCAGTGCAAGTTTCTTTCAGTTAAAAAAAGCTCAAACATGCATTTTAGTCTAGGACTAGCTTAAGCCTCGTCTCTGAAACTGGGGGAATATCTCACAACTCTGACATTATAACTCACAATTCTGACTTTATATTAAGCAACTCTGACTTGTGTGACCGCTGCGCTTTTGTCTTTTGCAGCATCTCACGCAGCATGATAAAGCATTCTAAAAATACAGCACTCAAGTTAAAAGAAGTTTCACTTTTAAAAAACGCATTTCTAGACCATGCGCTTTTTTTTTTTTTTTCCACTGACCGGCATCTCACGTTTTTAACAGCAAAAACATTCTGTGTGAACCAGCCCTAAAAGTGTGCCAGACCCACCTATAGAGTAATGTTTTCATTTCCTTTAATAAACTGTGCAACTTTAGAACTAAATATCAGTTGGACACATGTGTACAAAACATCGAAGTTGCTCTAAAACCTGAAAGTCAAGCACTGAAGTTGCCTTATATGTCTGCAAGTATTTGTTTGAACCAACAGCCAAGTGTTTGTGTAAAATGCTAGTGTGGTTGTGTGTGTGTGTGTTTCTGAGTGTACCAGCATGAGTATGTGTCAGTGGGAGTCACATGGTCTTGGATCAGCCCAAAGGCCGCCAAGAATTAAAATTTTAGTCTGCTTCAAAGCTTGGGGTTTTCCTCAATCCCAAAAAAAGCTTCAGGAACTTGGACTGGTCAGTGACCTTTATGGAGTGTATATTTTAAGGCCAAAACACAATGTTATAAGTGGTACCACAGGGTTCTGTGCACGAGACAAGCCCATACAAAACTGAGGATTCCTGCAACGTCCACAACGAGAATTCCTCAATGATTCTGACGGATACGGCTCCCTCATAGTTGGAAGAGTCTGCTGATAAAGGGTTTCAAAACTCCGTAAAGGTTTGGCTACGTCATTTACTCATAAACATGATGAACAGAAGGGTCTCCATTCACACCATTAGTGCTACAACTCCCACGATACAGGGTGAGGCTAGATACGGAGGACTCTCAGTTAACAGCTAATGGAGCCACATGAATGAGTGCCGAAAGATCTTGAGCAACAGTCCATCTGACTAATCTCTACTAGTATAACCCTACTAGACATTCTACAGAGACTTTTTTTTAAATGATATGACTATACAACTATTGAACATACAAAAAAAAAAAAAGGGTATGCACCGATATTAAAATGTCTGATAGTGCCAATAATTACTTCCATGTTATGGCCATTAAAGGGTTAGTTCACCCAAAAATGAAAATTCTGTCATTAATTACTCACCCTCATGTCATTCCAAACCTATAAGACCTTCGTTCATCTTCAGAACACAAATTAAGATATTTTTGACGAAATCCGAGAGGTATCTGACTCCTCCATAGACAGCAATTTAACCACCACTTTCAAGGTCCATAAAGGTACTAAAGACATCGTTAAAATGGTCCACATGACCGCAGTGGTTTAACCTTAATTTTATGAAGCGACGAGAATGCTTTTTGTGCGCAAAAACAAAACAAAAATAATGACTTTATTTAACAATATCTTCTCTTCATTCTCCTACGCTGTTTATGTTCAGCGCTTCCAGGTTCTACGTCAGAATTCCGGCTCATTATTGGCCGACGCAGTTCACATGAGCAGCATGACGCATGCGTGTGATGCTGACGCAGGAGCCGGCCAATAATGAGTCGGTGTTATGACGTAGAACCTGGAAGCGCTGGACGTAAACAGCGTAGGAGAATGACACAGAAGAGAAGATCTTGTTAAATAAAGTCGTTATTTTTGTTTTGTTTTTGCGCACAAAAAGCATTCTTGTCACTTCATAACATTAAGGTTGAACCACTGTAGTCATGTGGACTATTTTAATGATGTCTTTAGTACCTTTCTGGACCTTGAAAATGGTGGTTAAATTGCTGTCTATGGAGGGACAGAAATCTCTCAGATCTCTCATCAAAAATACCATAATTTGTGTTCCAAAGATGAACGAAGGTCTTACGGGTGTGGAACAACATGAGGGTGAGTAATTAATGACAGCATTTTCATTTTTGGGTGAATTAACCCTCTAACTGATAAACAGCTCATATTAAAATTCTACACTATTTTGTTGAAATAAATTAAAAATAAAACTAAAGTCAAAAATAATTGAGACATCACAAAAAAAAAATTGATATTTTCAGATTTTTTTAAAGATTTACATCGTTCTTAAATTAAATTTAAAATTAAAACACTAATTTAAAAAAAAAAGTAATGACATGCACAGTAAAAATATCTGATAACTGAAATGCAGAAGTAATTTTTAATTATTTAAACTAAATGATTATAAATTGATAACTAAATGATCAGTAGACTACAACAAAAAATATTAATAATATATTATTATTATTCAAATAATTATATAATAATTGTTGTTATTATTTAAATTATTTATTATTATTATTAATGTTATTGTTGTTCATAATATTGAACCAGTATAGCTACCAACTTTTGAATTACACGCTACTTACAACTAAAAAACTAGGGATACACTGATATAAAAATTCTGCCTGATACTGATAAGCCAATAATTTGTCCCAAAAAAAAAAATTTAAAAAATTAAAATCAGGCAGGGCATGCCTACTCTCAGACAGACCACCTGATGGATATTACATACAAAAATGGCTGAAAAACCGGCAGTGGCAATCTGATTGGCTGGCTGCAACATACTTTCTAGCACATGGGATTTTATCAGTCCACAGGGAGTTTGTTTACAAGTTCCCAGGCCGCTACAATTAGCACCTCCGAGGAATTACTAGTCACTGGATGTGCCAAAGTTTGTGAGGTTTGTGGTTACTGTAAAAGATACTTATGAATGGGACAATATAAAAAGAAAGCAAGTGATGATATATTCATTGCTTTAGTATTTAAATATGCTACAGTAATTGCATCACATGCATAGCTTAAGACACTTTACTAGTAGCAAGCAAACATGATATATTTGTGCACACCAGCATGTGAGGTCCAGTTAGGTTGGGATAGACATCTATGATGCCAAACGGCATTATACAACTTCTTTAGATTTTCAAGTTTGGTCTTGACTTACATGACTGGGCTGCACATGTTACATAATTTCCTGACACAACCACCAACCTTTGACACATCTACCTTACAGTCAACAAATTTAAAGTTCTGGTAGTAAAAACAAGCAGACAATTCAGCAAGAAAAAGTGAGTAAAAACCTGCTGAAAACAGCATATCCTTCATGGTTTTCCTGTCACATTAACTTTTCATTGTCAGCAACTGCTCTGGTCGTGATAAACAGGGAAGTAAGTTCAAGCAAATGCAGGAGTGTGTCAAAACATTGGGAAATGAAGAAAATCTATTGCCTAACCAGGCCGTGGCATGCATAATGCAAGATAGCGTAGGCAAATCATGATCACGTCAAAATGCAGATGTCTCTCGATTGCACGAAGAGAGACAACAACAACATCAAAAACCCAAGATAACGGAAGAATATACTGCATTTCTCAATGGTTATTAAACATTCAAGCGAATTCACTTCTACAGTTGACTGTCCAATGCCCCAGTCACGGTTCGCAGTGCTCCGTAACCAGATTTCACAGCAACCTGGTACTTGGCCAGACTTGTCTTTGGCACAACAGTGTAAAGTTCTACATTGGGAATGTTTGAGAAACATCTCCATAGCCACAAACCAATAAACCACTAACACTGGGGAAAGTGGATTAAAATGTGACTGAATTGAGCAGTTCCATAAACAAAGAGATAATGGCAAATGGATGAATTCAATTGGGTTTCGCTACTTGAGATTTATCCTAGAAATAGATTCACGCTCAATGAGCTAGTAACAACAACGGCTTGAAGCAACTGTTTTGACACAAACACTTTGTAAACTTTCAACAGATTTAACAGCGCATGGTGGATCGCGACCCAGCCATAATCAAAACAATGCCATCGCAAGCCTCGCCAACATCTGGGTTAGAGTTATGAACTTCTGTAAGTAGTTACGTTTCCCAAGTTGTTTCCTGAGGGCTCAGTTTTCAATTGCGTGGAACATGAGATCTAAATTAAACAAAGCACTGGTGTAATTTTTTTAATTAACCTTATCATTACTTTAAGGGACACCTAAGACATCCTCAATTCATTCCCAGGATACTTTGGAAAAATAATAATATGCAGTAGTGACTGTCAGTCAATTGGCCATTTTGAAGCTGATAATTGTGGCTGGTTGACCAATGAACAGAATATTTCAAGAGTGAATGATTTCAAACTAGGTTTATTATCATTAATTAAAACCATAAAAAAATGTTTCATATATAGATGCCAAGGCAACATTTCTCATTTTTGATTTAAGTACTAAAACATCTAATACAAATCAGGGCTTGCAAAATAGTAAATAGTGTCTTCCAGTCAGGCTAATAAAATGTATCACCGCCCTGCCCGATGGGCTATCTTAAATATGAAATAAAATTCCTTCCTTGATTCGCATTGTTCACTCTCTTGTAAGCTTGTCAAAAGTACCGACTTTGGTGCCAAGTCTGAAATTTGAAAAATGTGATGAAACCAGCATTTGCCCCTAGCATTTTGAGCATTGTTGAGTGGATTCTCCTCTAATTGGTCATTGTGTTCACGCACTCAACATATATGATAAACTTTTCAAAAACATGTTGTAATTAGACATCTTTGACGCTCTTCACCGAGTGCTTTCCACACACAGGAGCATTTGAAAGCAGGCGTCTATCAGTGGATCCCTAATATATCCGCTGATAAACTCCTGCATTCAATCGCTCCCCTGTTATTTGAAGGAAAAATATGATCACTGAAGTTTTTGATCATGCTGAAAGAAAAGCAGACCGCCACAAAGCGGAAAACAAAGTCCAGAAAAATCAGACTGAGGCAAAAAGAAAGCGCAGCTTTTTGGTTTTATGGACAAAATAATTTCCATGGCTGGAACATGATGAGGTAAACGAGACAATGTTCTGTCGGGTGTGTCATCAATCACCCACAATTTCTGACTCGATGAGTGCTTTAGTCATTTGTTCCATATTGTTCATACAAGTTGAGTTAGAACCAAATGCATATTTGTATTGATGATTGAAATTTGATTAATTCATATACGATTGTTGATATTTGTGTTTTGAAAATGTTTTTAATTGATGTTTCGACTCCTATCTAATTTTCTACATTAAAAAAAAAAAAAAAGTCTCTTTTTTTTTTTTTTTTAATTCGGGCTAGTTAAATTCATTTCAGGCTACCAAAATCCTGGCAGTGCCTGCCCGAAGAGCTACCAGGAGTTTGGAAATTTTGCGATCCCTGCAAATGACAAAAACACAACAGAGAAGTAGCGATGCCTAAAGTGTCTGAAGCGATATCTATATGAACAAACAATTTTTGACTCTAACCTAGATTACCGAATTGC
The DNA here is from genome assembly GCA_039654765.1 of Mylopharyngodon piceus. Classification (NCBI taxonomy): domain Eukaryota; kingdom Metazoa; phylum Chordata; class Actinopteri; order Cypriniformes; family Xenocyprididae; genus Mylopharyngodon; species Mylopharyngodon piceus. Next base: position 4,108,988 of record CM077444.1, on the reverse strand, counting down.
TTGATCCAGTTCACAAAACCAATCTGAATCATTTGTTCATGAATCCTGATCTGGTTCAACTTACTAACTCAATCCAGTTGAAAAGATTATCAATGAAAATGACTTAAATTTCAGCCTGTTTATCAAAAAAAGCTATTATTTTAATGATGCTTTCATATCATGTTTGAATCTCGAAGGCGTCAGTGCCCTTTCATTGGAAATCAGTCATCAAATGTTCTTATATGTGTTCCATGGAAAACAGCATGAGGGTGAGTAAAGGATGACAAAATGTATATTTTTAGATGAACAATTCCTTTAACACAGTTCAGAGTTTGGCAACAGATTAACTTTTTCCCCTGCCACTGTTGGAAAATTCTGACCCCCGCCAAATTATTACCCCCCTACTATTGGTAGGTTTAGGATTAGGTGTGGGGGAGGGGTTAGGATTAGGGGTTGGGTTAGGATTAGGCAATCAGGTAACGACTTCAACGAGGGGGGTAATAATTTGGCAGGGAGTCGAAATTCGGCACAACACTGGCAATCCAGGTTTTCACTTTTATACGGTAGACTGCGTTATTACGCATCTTCTCAGACATTATAAACGGCATATAAATCTAAACTGCCTAATGTCACCGAATGAAATGTCAAACCAAGAAGGGGTATAGGACTGTGAAGCTTTCGGGGTGTTGATGGTCGCAATCTACTGGATCTATGTTTTGATCATTGTTCTGAATCTGATCAAAAACGCAATTTTTCTCAGCTTTTTTTTTCTAAAATGTTGCTTTTTTTTTTAAATGAAACTTACATTCAGGTGTTGATAAAGAATGCAAGAAGCAAGAATATATTTTTAGAGGCGCTGTTCTTTCTTTTGATATTTTGTATGTTCAGATATTCATATAACAAAATATTCTGGTGGCCATGAAAATTTTGTGAAAATGATCAAAAATGCTGGCGCTGACTGGCAAGATGGAAGTGCCGCGCTACAATAAACGTGTTACGAACGATTCTGATGTTGTGCAAGACAGAAACTACAGGAGCACAGGTGAAATTCAAACAGCGGTGCGCTAAGCTTATTTAATTATCACTTCAAGACTAAACAGCCCTGTTTAAAGGGTAAAAGGTGTTTTCTCTGCGCACCAGCAGGGGCTTCACAGACTCAGGTTACCGACACACAAAAGCTCCGTCTGAGTTTCTCACACTCTTTGTGTTTAACTTGGAGCCGACAATCACATCTTTGTAATATGACAGCAGTGAACAAACCCAACAAAGCAAGTTCTGACCAGAGGAACACTGTCATTCATACCTTGAGTCACACCAAAACAAACAATCACAATGAAATATCGAACCACCTCACGACAATGAGAGTACAGTAACACATATCCTGGGAAACACAGTACTGTAAAAACCATATAGGAGCCCCGGTCAAGTGTTAGGTCACGCTACCCGAGGAGGACCTATTCGCAAAAAAGCCATGTAAGATTTGTAATATCATGGTCTACGTGAGAACAACGGTTTTAAAAATATTTTTCAGGTGATTAGCGTCGCCAGCTGGGCACACAATTACGAAAACGCAATGCAGAACTTTTGAAAATAACCTTGACCCTGCAGAAAAATAGCAGCCTACGGTGTGTTTTTTTTAAACGTAATCCAGAAGGGCTAAAGAAACTAGTTTCCAGCTGATCTGCTCTGGAATGCTAGCAGGAATAAAGCTCATTTAATTTTATCATTACTAGTATTTTTATTAGAGTCTAGAATTTGTAAAACCAACCAGCAGGAGGTAAAACAGATGAAACAGTCTTATAAGATGTCTTATAATGTTGACCTGTTTAAAGAAAATAAAATGAATGAAACAAATTAGCAGTTCAAAATTTACAAATGTCATTCCATCTTCACTGCATTGCGGATTTTGAAATATTATTCATGCTCTGGTAAGCATATAGATAAAGAAAATAGTACAAAGATATTTCTTTCTTTGCTCTACGCAGCTGTAATCTGCACTGATTTACTGGCCTCTGGCATTATGCCTTAATCACACTGCAAAAACAAAGGCAAAATTGCACATTTAAAGCTTGCAAATACTGGTTCGACCAAGTCATTGCTTTGTTCCTCTAAGAAATCTGACTCCTTGATGGCTTTACAACACTGATCTGACCCAAATCCAGCTGACCCTCCGTAACAAGCACAAACCAACCACAGCAGCTTAAAGCTTCAAGGTTTATAAACAAATGATTGTGCCATTCTTATGACAACAATTTCTAAACTGATATTATATAACTTCCCTTTTCCTATCAAAAATGATATTACTCAACTCACCACAGGGTGAAAAAAATTGCCTAAAAATGAATTTGTTCATGAATATGTGCGTGTCAAAACAAAATGTATACATACATAATATATCAAAACATGATACATCTGTAATATACAAAAAATATGACAAAGTTGAACCACAGATAGAGTCAGTCAGACAGACTTGTTTTGTTTTACAGCGAAATATGGATATAAATATCTATAAATATACATTTCCAGACTATTTATAAACGGTGTCTGTATTCAGCTACTATATTTAAATGTGAAGTCACAGGACGACTTGCTGCTTTAGTTCCTTTTCAGCGGTGTTTCAGTTACTCTGAATATTTTCCCCGTGGATGTCACGTGGCAGTGGGCTTTTATGAGAGTATCTGTCCACTCGCTTTTGACAGCAGTCCAGCGACCACGACTCACAGAAATGAGCACACGAGACGGAAGCTGACGGTTTGGTCATTACAGGACACCGTTTTCTCAGCCCATGTTCATTTAAGATTTCCCGGTTTTAAGTTATTTTACATGAGAGCTAACGCGAGCTAACCGACCATCCACGCCGACTCGCGTGCACGCGAACCGGTCAGAAAATCACTTTTCATAAACCCGGACACTTTATACGTGGTAAATATGAACATAATCCCTGATGTTACTCACAGTCTGTTCATATCTGAGTGTTTAAAACACTAAACATGTCTGAAATGTGTCCTACCTCAACCGATCTCCACTCAGCTTTCACGGATGAGCCACATCTCATCTGACGCGCGCGCCTGCGTGTCATACATATTTCGACTGGGGATCACCTTCCCTTTTCAAAAAAAAAAATAAAAAAAATAAAAACTTCCACAGGCTTTTATTTACACAGAATGCATGCCTGCACACGTCAAATGACAGATACGTGTGTCAAATGAATGAACCTAATCCAATTTCTAGGAATTTCCTAAAAGCAACCTTTTGTTTTACTTTTACAACCTTATATCTGGAAAATTACTAATATAAAAGCGCAATGACGAGATTTAATAACACGGATGATGCTTAAAAATGATTGCATGTGAAATAAATGCATGTTTTAGTTATTGTAAAATTGAACAAACAACTATTTTTCTTCAATTTGGGTGTTTCAAAAACTTCAACATTAAAGTTTGCTGCTTATTTAATGCGGAATTATACACACGTCTAAACTGTATTTTGACGTAACCCAATTGTTGCAAACCCCATTGAAATGAATGGAAAATAAAATGGCTCATATAAAATTAAGTTTGACAGTTAACATTTTCTAAATGTAAAGCACATCCTTTCACTGATCATTTTGTTGAAAAAAAAATTAATTATGTTATATTATATTATTTACATTTTTTATTTTTAGTTTAGGGCCTCATTTTGTTCCAACCGTGACCTTGTTGACCAAATATGACATCTGCCGGCCACTAATACTTATTACATGTCAGAAATAAAATAAAACTCATAGCAAAATGGAAATTAGTTGCTTTTAGTAGACAAACGATAACTGTGTTTCGTTAACCGAGCGTATGAATGGTAAATGTTTTTGAACTCAACTGCGTAGACGCGCCTGCTCCTTTAACGCATTCAGACGAGCTGTGATTGACAGGTGCAGCTACCGTGGGGACGGGTCTTAAGGGGCGGTTCCTAATGTCAGCCATCCAATCAGCGTCGAGCTTACAGTCAGGACGGAAAAAAACCCGTGACGTAGGCGGTCACCATTCTACTGTGCGGACAATCAATAAACACCTTCTGCAAAGTGACAACAAACCCCAATATCGAGTATTTTTGAGGATATTAAATACAATTATGGACTCCACATCGGTAAGCGAAAACTAGGGTTAATGAAAATCGGCCAAAATGTTTTTGTAAAGCTTATTGCATTGCTATATTAGCTTGCCCGACATGGATAAAACATGATAAACTGTGACAAGTACATTAGTTTCTATGGACAAGCATCATGTACAACCTTTTCTTATGGTCTTGTTAAGCTTTTGGTTGTACAGTCATTGTTACTGTAACTCTTTAAGATTACAAGGAAATGGAAAGTAGGCCTAGGTCTCGAGGAAAGCCTCTTGAGAATTTTATTGAAAACAATATGCATGCATGTGCATGGCCTTGTCAAATATAGATTAACGACAAATGCAATCAGATAATAATATAAACACTTCTCATTTTTAAGTGTTCTTCAAGTAGTTAAAACTAAGTCGACACGCACTGTGCAACGTTATCAGATTGATATAAAAGTAATTTGAAAATAAATAATATGTGCATATGAACTGATGCATGCTCCTGTTGTTCAGTGGATTGTTGGGATAGATTTATAATATCTTTCATTTATCTAAAATGCTCTGATCAGTAGAGAATGTACATTAAAATATGGAGGTTTTAATAACATTTCTAACTATTTGAATGCACAACTAATCTGTTAAGCATTATGTAATGTAATATAAATGAAAGATTATTGCTTTCAGAGTACAGTAGCTTAATGGCTTGTAAATCAACCGTATTAAAAAAAAAAAGCATTTTATGTTGTCTCAGACAGTTTCAAGATATCAAACGAAACTATAGAAGGTAAAGTCCACAGGGATATCATGTGATATCAGTGGTGACAGCATTAGTATGGTGTGCATAATCAATGCTATGAGAATATGAAGTGTTCATGTTTGTTCTCAGGATGAATAAAGAATACCTTTGCAATGGAGTTCATGTTGTTTTCTTGTTATCTAGACCATAGGGGGGTTCATCAGCACTCTCACTGAGATGGGCTTCACTGAGGACCAGATACAGGCGGCGATGCAGGCCGGATTCTTCTCTGTACCAGAAGCTGCTGAATGGTAAATGTTTTTCAGGATGTCACATGCATCATTTTGCTTTATATACCTGAATACTGAAATAGGTTTTATGACATTTACATTTACATTTAGTCATTTAGCAGACGCTTTTCTCCAAAGCGACTTACAACTGAGAATAGTAGAAGCAATCAAATCAACATGAGTACAACAGTATGTAAGTGCTGTGTCAAGTCATAGTTTCATCAGTAAAGTGCTCGTAGCAAGGTTGTTTTTTTTGTTTTGTTTTTTTTATATAAATAAACGCAAATAGATGAAGAAAGAGAATAGAAAATCGAAAACAGACAAGAAAAATAAAAGTGCTAATATTGCTGGGTCAAGTGTTGACGAAAAAGATGTGTCTTTAGCAGTTTTTTAAAAATGGCTAGAGACTCAGCTGCTCGGATAGAGCGTGGTAGGTCACTCCACCAACCAGGAACAGACCAGGAGAAGGTCCGTGAGAGTGATTTTGTGCCCCTTTGGGATGGCACCACAAGACGCGTTCACTTGCAGAACGCAAGCTTCTGGAGGGCACGTAAGTCTGAAGTAGTGAGTTTAGGTATAGAGGTGCAGAGCCAGTGGATGTTCTGTAGGCAAACATTAGAGCCTTGAATTGGATGCGAGCAGCTACTGGCAGCCAATGCAAACTGATGAAGAGAGTTGTGACATGCGCTCTCTTCGGTTCGTTAAAGACCAGTCTTGCTGCAGCATTCTGGATCAGTTGTAGAGGCTTGACAGTGCATGCTGGAAGGCCTGCCAAGAGAGCATTACAATAGTCCAGTCTGGATAGAACAAGAGCTTGGACAAGAATTTGTGTGGAATGCTCCGATAGGAAGGGTCTGATCTTCCTAATGTTGTACAGGGCAAATCTGCAGGACCGGGCCGTTGTAGCAATATGATCTGTGAAGCTTAAACAATCATCCATCACCACTCCAAGGTTCCTGGCCATCCTGGAAGGAGTTATGGTTGACGACCCAAGTTGAATGGAAAGGTTGTGATGGAGTGTTGGGTTGGCACCGACCACAAGCAGTTCCGTTTTAGCTAGGTTGAGTTGAAGGTGATGGTCCTTCATCCAGGCAGAAATGGCTGTCAGGCAGGCTGCGATGCGACCAGCGACCGTCGGATCATCTGGTTGGAATGAGAGGTAGAGTTGTGTGTCATCAGCATAACAGTGATAGGAAAAACCATGTTCCTGAATGACAGATCCTAGTGATGACATGTAGATGGAGAAGAGAAGTGGTCCAAGCACTGAGCCCTGAGGTACCCCAGTAGCTAGATGATGCGACTTGGACACCTCACCTCTCCGAGATACCCTGAAAGACCTACCTGAGAGATAAGACTCAAACCACTGGAGTGCGGTTCCTGAGATGCCCTTCGACATGAGGGTTGACAGGAGTTATGAGTTATTTTATCCCAAGAAAAGTATGTGGCTAGTTATATAATAGCTTCCTTTTTATATGTAGTATTCATAAGTCAAATACTCACCTGTCGGGTTATATTGAGTGGATTTAGGGAATATTGAAAGTGTTATTAGACAGCATTGTTTTTAGTTATTAAGCAAAAGCTGCACCAGCCCTCTCATTTACTCTTACATTTGTTCTGAAGGCTTTTGCAGGGTGGGAGTCCACGACATAAACTAGTCAAGCAGCCTTCAGGTCCTCTAGAGACTGCGTTTTCTGCGTTTAACCCTCCCAAAGATGCTCTTTGCTACAACAACAGCTCACAGTCTGAAGCAACAGGTAAATACACAGCACGGATTGTTTTACTCATTTGTATGACAAATAGACTTATTTCACAAGAGGGTTAACATTCTTCTGGGAAGGGGAAATGTGATTTACTGTATAAATAAACTGTGACTCAGAGGTCATGTTATTTTGTGTAAAGTGTGCTGCAGATCATTAGCAGACGTCATTACAGGTTTCTGAAATGTTATGTAATGCAGAGGAATGCAGAAACTGATTTCTTCTGCTTTTAGGTCCTTCTTTGGTCTTGGCACCTCCTTCCGTGAACACTCCCGCAGCAAAAGAGCATCCACCCCTGGAAACACGGATCAAGCAGGATAAGAGTAATTTCCACGAGCAGCAGAGGCAACGAGTGGCCCAGGAGGTACAGGCAGAGAAGAGACAAAAGAAGCAGGTGAATCAGTGAAAGATTTCATATTTTTACAGTAAAGCTCCATAAATAAGGGTTAGTTCACCCAAAAATGTTATCTACTCACCCCTGTCATTCCAAACCCATTTTAATGTCTTAATTTCTTCTTTGGAACACAAAATCTGATTTTTTTCAACACAATGAAAGTGGTGACCAATTGACTGTTTAAAATTGAAAAAAAGAATTATTAATTATTTTTACAGTATTTATTTCATTTTAACGTTATTAAAAACAAACTATATAGAGTGTATATATAGCAATATAGTAATAATTTTTATATATATATATAGTTTGTTTCTTAAAAATGATTAATAATATTTAATATATGTATATTAAATATATGTATGTATAGCACAAAGAAATCACCTTAACCTCAAGCAATAAAAAAATTTAATCAGTTTTTATCACCTTCCTTTTATCATTTTATTTTTTAAATTATTATTTGATAAATTTATTGTTTATACATATTATATCTTACATATATACATATTATATATGTATATATTTATTTAAATAGCTCAAAAAATAAGAATTAATATAATATACGATTATGATTATGGCAACATTTCTAATTTTCATTTTGTCACCATAGGAAAATAACCTCAAGCAATCTAAATATTTATTAATTTTATTAAGTGCTATTGTAATTTTTATTAGTTTTAATTTTATTAAATATATTTTTATTTAGGTTTAATATATTTTTATTCAGTTTTAGATTATCATTTTATTTATTTTTTATTTCCATTTAGTAATTAGTGCTTTTACTTAAACTTATTTCAGTTTGTTTTATACTCATTTTTAGTAGAAACAACTCAGTTAAATTAAGTTCATGTATTTACATGTTTTTTAAGTAATGTGAACTTTAAATTAAGTTCATGTATTTACATGAGTTTTTTAAGTAATGTGAACAAGGATGGATTAAGTGAAACTAACAACAGTGAAAGTTCTTTTTTTTTTCTTTTTTTTTTTTGAGTTTTGGTTCCCAGTGTAGTAACAGTTTGTCCTTTGATCAGGAGCGTGAGTTGGTACTGAAGAGGATAGCAGAGGACCGGCGCAGTCAGCAGGAGAAGGCCCAAACCGAAGCCACAGCCGAGACCTCTCCATCCAGTGGACAGGGACAGAGACTAGGTGGACGTGTGGAGACGAGCGTGGACAACCACTGCATCCTCATGGTGCGAGATTACATGTGTTTTTCCTCTGCTTTCTAAGAACTACTATTGTTAACATTTAGTATGACGTCAAACCTGACATGTCTGTGTCTGTTACAGATCCGTTTGCCCTCTGGGGAATCTATGCGTGAGCGTTTCCCTGCGGACACTCCCTTAAGTCACGTCGTCGAGTACATTGCCGGTCGCCACCCTTCACTACCGGCCTTCTCCCTCTTGCAAGGGTTTCCTCGCAAGCGCTTCGGTGAAACTGAGCTAACCTGCTCCCTCCGGTCTCTGGGACTGACCCCCAACGCTGCACTTTGCATACAGACCACGCCACCTGAGACGCCTCAGGACCCGCCCAGTCCAGCATCCCGATTGGCTGTTGTAGGACAGCCGGAGGTGGAGCCACAGGAAGAGCCGGTGGCACCGCCCAATGAGCCACCCCAAGTGGAGGCTGGAGATTTAGAGGAACTGGAGGTGCCCCCACCTCTGCCCCATCAGCTGTGGGAGGAAGCAGTGGGGTATGCTGGGATTCCTGGGGTCGGACCTCCACTGTCAGGACCCACTCACTACTGGGGTAAGATTTACTTAACTTTTACTCATTTGTGAATGCACCACACAGTGTTATTTTAGTATTATTTATATACTATTATAATTTTCATGCATATGTTTTTGTTTTAATTTTAGTTTAATATTTAGTCATTTTTATTATTTCCATTTTTAAAAAATATTATAATTTATTAACAGAAATCAGCTAAAATGTTTTTAATAGTTTTAGTGAAGAATAATAACCCTGCTCTACACAAATCTTACTTTTCTTGCATTTTCTTCTGATAGGACGAGGCCAGAAACTGGTGCAAGGTGATGCAGAAGAGGAAGAACATTTGGAAAACGAGGAGCAACCAGAAGACGAAGTTGTACCTCCATTTCATCTCAACGGTATATAACGGTTGTTCTGGGTGGTTTCTCACCTCCTTCACCTGTGTATCTATGAGATTTTACCAACTTTTTTTATTGTTTGATTGCTTAGAATAAGTCTGATTGCTTAGAAAGGTTATAGTTGCATCATTTTGAGGTACTATTCGTGTTTGTAGCACAAATGTTGCAGCATGAGTTAGGTGCTGAAGTTTAATACTTAGGGTTTGTTCAAGTATGAGCAATAATAATAGTGATGCTTGCATTGTGAGGATTACTAATAGTTAATAAAACATGGCAAAAGTCATGATTACAATCAACTCTGCTTTGGATGAAACTCTGCAAACCATCAAAGATAAAATGAGCACTTTAGGCCACGATCAAAGGGAATTCCTTATGAGGCCGTAAACTAAAGATGTTGATATGAACGGGCTAAAAACGGGCCATGTACACTGCTTATTGGACTCCACTGAATCAGAAAAGGCTATAATCTCTCAAAGGAAACAGAAGGAGGATAGGAATGGTAATGAATGGACAGTCTGCCAACATTAATCTGGAGATTTATCAGCTCTCATTGAAGGTCATTCTTCATGATTCTGCAAAAGCTTAGTTTATGAAATAAATGGAAGTACATGCCTGACTAAAACTATTAGTTTAGAGTGATTTTAATCATATAGACACATTCTCATCCCAGCTTTGGTTCCCAGAACGTTCTGGGAATGTTAGTTTTTGGTTGTTTAAATATGAGACCTAAAAAGAACATTCCTTGAATATTAATTCTTAAGGGGTTAGTTCACCCAAAAATAAAAATTCTGTCATCATTTACTTGCCCTCATGTCGTTCCAAACCCATAAGACTTTCATTCATTTGCGGAACACAAATTAAGGTCTTTTTGATGAAATCTGAGAGCTTTCTGTCACTCCATTGACAGCTACGCAACTACCACTTTGACGCTCCAAAAAGTTCATAAAGAGATCGTAAAACGAATCCATATTAATTGAGTTGTTTCGTCCAAATTTTCTGAAGAGACTCGGTCACTTTATATGATGAGCAGATTGAATTTACGCTGATATTCACATATAAACGTCAATGCACACATCAGTTACGGTAAACGGAAGCTCAAGCATGTTCGCTTGACACTTGTGAGAACCAATGAGGTTCATTCTTGTGTTATGCACCACAAGAGGTTTGTTCTCGCTCGTCAAACGGGTTCACTTGAGCTTCTGTTTATGTTCGCTGATCAATGTTTATATGTGAATAAAACCCTAAATTAAATCTATCATATAAAGTGATTGAGTCAGCGATCGAGAAAATTTGGACTAAACCGCTTAATTCATATGGATTAGTTTTACGGTCTCTTTATGAACTTTTTGAAGCGTCAAAGTGTCAGTTTCGTAGCTGTTTATGGAGGCACAGAAATCTATCAGATTTATCAAAAAGATCTTAATTTGTGTTCTGAAGGTTTTACGGGTTTGAAACGACATGAGGGTGAGTAATTAATAACAGAATTTTCATTTTTGGGTGAACTAAGTTAGGGGAATGTTCTCATATAATGTGGATTATTGATCTGAAACAATCACAGTATTGCTGCCTTTGAACTTCCTTGCTCAGTTCAGACTGAATCACATTTCTTTGTTCAGTAACCCTGTGTTGGGTCTGTGTAATGAGTGACCAAGGTGTGAGAATCACCGGGAAGTCCACACTGAGTAAGAGGTGAATACCCTTACTTGTCCTAGTTTAGACCTGGTTATAAGTGCCCATTCACCTCTTTCAAATAATAATACATGCAACAATCAAGCAAGCCTGTTCTGTTCATGTGTTAGAACTGCTTACGCTCGAACATACCGGCGCTTTTCACTGGAAGTTTCAGACACGCTGGGAGAGAAAGCAGCCTTGGACATCGTTTTAACAGGGGAGATCATATGTTAATTTGTACATGAGAGACACACAGGAATTAATTACAGCTGGATTGGTTTAGCAGGCCAGCCTGTGAACATGCTAATATACGGTAATTAGCTTAATATGCGGTTCCTTCCAGTGCAACTGTTTAGATATTGAGGCTGTGTAATTGAATGCTTGCTTAATTTGGTAGTAACAAGGTGCAATTTAAATTTAATTTGTTTACTTGATGTGCTTATGGATCTTACAAGTAAATAATTGTAAATTGTTCTTTTTTTGTTGTTGTTGTTTTTTTAAAGATACATCAGTCATGAGAAACATTTGAAATATCAGGGTATTTTAAAATTGTGATTAATAGTTATTGAAATTAATACAATCATTAAAAGTAATGGATTTTTAAAGATAATTTATGTAATCTTAAAAAGATATGTAAATGTTTGTTTGAATATATCAAACATTTATAATATACTATATATTATGCTATACATATATTTCTTCATGTCAAAGAAATGAGTTTAATGCTCAAGAAACATTTCTTATATATATATATATAATTTATTATAATTTTTGTGGAAAGAAACCTTGATACATTTTTTTCAGGATTTTTGGATGAATAGAAAGTTCAAAAGAACAGCATTTATTTGATTTTTTTTGTAACAATTTAAAAGTCTTTACTGTTTATATTCTGTTATGTTCAGCTCCAAAATATTTGTATATTTGATATATTAATATCTAAAATATATACTGAAAACTGTTCTTTTAGAGTGCAGACTCTATAAAAAATGATTTTCAAAATCCTTATCCATTAATAATCATGAATGACTAGAAAAAATCATGGAAAAGGTATGGGAAACCTGTTTTCTTGTTCTGATAGGGAAAAAACCTTTTAAAATTTAAAGCTTTTATGGGGGGTTAACCATAACTCAAAATGCTTGATACAAATTGTCTGTGTTCTCCCTCTCACTCCGGCAGGACTGCCACGGTTGCCCTTCTTCCTGGAGAACAGGGCAAGAGGAGGACTGGAGCCGAGACATCACTGGCCGGAGCAGGGCAACAGACTCAGGTAGGGCATGTGAAATTACGGGCTTATTATTAAGAGCTTCATAAAAATACCACAATTCAGTATGCAAATAAATGTAAGAAAGAAAAACCTTTCAAATATATATGATATATACACTTGAGCTGTGTACATTATCCTTAAAATATATGAAGTGTGTGATTCAGTGTCTGTAATTGGTTGTGTGTTGAAGGGAGGCGGAGCATGTTGACCCAGCAGACCCTGAAGAAGGCCGTGCATTGCGTGGAGCTGCGGGTCAAGCAGCGGTAGAGCGTTTACAGAGAGCCGCCCATCACGACGAGCAGCAGTCACCACACGGGCAGCCCTCACCCCCCAAAAAAGCCTTCAAGACCCCCCGTGTGCCCTCTCTCTGCTCAATGGCCACCAGGGCCACCGTTTTCCTCATGACAGGTCTGAAAGAGACCAATTAGTGTTGTTTACTAATCAGATGAGTGCTTATGGCAAGCCATTAATCAAAATCTTGTTCTCTCAGCTCCCAGCATGCAGTACAGCAGTAGCCTGGCGTGTTTGACCCCAGAGCTGGCCGAACTCTTGTTGGCTCACATGGCACGTGAGCGTTTACTCCGACCACGTACGCTGGAGCTGTTCTTCGGCTGCCCGCTGCAGAAGTTTGTCCTAAACTGCTACCCGTACACCACCAATGAGCTGCTGCGGCAACTGAGGGCGTTTTCCTGTCTCAAACATCTCAGCTTCGTCAACTCTCCACTCATCACAGGTGTGTGAGAATCTCACTAAAAAGAAATGACCAGACTGTTTTTCACCCTAAAAATCTAAAATTGTTATTATTTTTTTGCAATTTTTATTCCATTTAAGAATTTTTACATTACGACCTTTCATGACAATAAAAAGGACAATTACTATAAATGTGTGGTTACTATCTGTAACTGTAAAGTTATGAGATTTTTTTTGCATTATGGTAATGAGAATTTGGGGGTAAATGTGCTTAATTGTCATAATCATAATAAAAAACAATAATATTAAAAAATCCTTTAATGATCCTAAAAATAGGCTTCATTTTTTTTTTCAAAATTGAGGGGGTGAAATATGACCAAATGTGGGATTTCTTTCTGCGAAAAGTTCTATCTGACATATTTTTTTTATTCATAGGCATATTGAATTGCTTGTAAAATTATTTGTAAAACTGTAAATCCTCATTTCCTTTTTCATATTGCAGATGCTGGCCTTTCTGTTTTGTCCAACCTCTCAAAACTGCAGCATCTCAACCTGTCGTCTTGTAGCAAACTAACAGACAGCTGCATGCAGCATATCGCAGGTGAGACGGTGTGTCAGAAACCACATAAGCCCTGTCCCAAATGGAACCAAGATTGCAAGTGCACATGAAGTGTGCTGTTTGGGACAGGGCCTTACTGTAGCATCCATAAGCGATTATCATTTAGAAATGCGTCATCTCTTTCTGTCTGATCTCAGGACTCCGCAATCTCACATTCCTGGCTCTGGACCAGACCAAAGTAAGCGATGCAGGTCTGCTGATGTATCTGCAGTCAGGTTCCTCTGCGCTGTGTCAGCTCAGCCTGAATCAGACGGCCATCACAGAGAGCACATTGAGAGCGCTGCCCACATGTGTGCCACAGCTACGAATGCTCAGTATTAAACACACCAAGGTAATGTACACAGATCGTTTTCATAATATATATCATTTTTAAGACATATGTTATATTTTCACTTTTGATCAATTTAATGCATGCTTACTGAATAAAAGTATACATTTCTCAAGAAAAAAAAATCACACTGACCCCAAACTTTTGAACTATAGTGTAAATATATATTGCACAATCTCAAAGTCATAAAGCTGTTACAGGGCTTGTTTTTAAGGTTGATTTTGGACCTCATTATATGTTTTACCCTATATTTAGCTTTTGTCTCTTTTTGCCTTCAGGTGAGTGATGTGTCTGCACTCGCAGAGCTCCGAAACCTGCAGACGCTTCACGTGGATGGCACAGGTGTACGGGAAAATTCTCTCCAGTGCCTAGCAACCCACCCCAGCCTATCAGCTCTCAGCCTGGCTGGCATACCGGTCACGGATGGAAACCACACGCTGGAGATCATTTCAGGTGCAGCCAAATGGGATTTTATTTCTGTCCAGAATGCAAGTCATGTAGTCCTGTATGGGGCTTTAGTGACTACATCGTTTGATTCTTCCATACAGGCCTGAGGCTCACCCAGCTCACCCTGCCTGGCAGACACTGTGTGACGGACGCTGGACTTTCATTTCTCTCCAGACAGGCTTTGCTCTTAGAGCTAGATCTGACCGACTACACTCAGCTCACAGACCGCGGCATTACGCAGCTTGCCAGCATGACCAGGTAGAGCTTTAAGCAAAGCCATGAGTCCAAAGGTGTCTAAGTAGTAAATCAAAAGAGGAAAGCAGCCCTTGTTCTTGTTTAATTTGGTGTAATGCAACCTTGCAAAATCTGGTAATGCTGAAATAGGCTTACTTACAGTTATTTATGAAATCACTGGCCACATTTAAAATGGTTGTAGTCAGTGCCTAAAATTAACACTCGCCAAGTGCCAAATGCAGGTAAAAATCAGTGTTGGTGAGTATATGAAACTGTGTGAATCGCCAGTTGGCCGGTAACAATTTTAGGAATTCTAACAGTGCAATATTGTGAGAACATGAACGTGAATGACGCTCGGGACAGCTGACAGGCCAGTGAAAGTTTAAACCTTGCCAGTTGAAATATTCAAGCATAAGACGTGAAAGGGAATTTGTTACTCATTACTGAAGCCAGAAAACCGCGTCTCAGCATGCGAATACTGAACTGAGCTCTCTTTCACGTCTGCTTTCACTTGAACAGACATATTCAAACAAAATTATGTCAAAATGGCCATCTTGGCAAATATCCTCCTCATAAACATAGTCTTAAGTGAACGTAAACAGCTGAGAAAGAAAACACATGTGTATCAGTATATTGGATCCGTGCTGCATTGGCTCTTAAAGTGACAGCAGCCTAATATTCCTGCTGCTGTTTTTAATGTTAATCAAACAACAAAAGACAAAGAAAAATCACTCACTGCTCTAGACTGAATAACATTTGTAACTTTAATAAGGAATTCATCTATGTTTCATGGCTGGTAAAAAATATATATGGCTGGTAAATTTTCTTAAGTCAACAGCCATTGGCAGGTGTGGCAAAAAGTTAGTTTTAGGCCCCGGTTGTGGGAACCTTGATTTCATAAGGGTTCCCACAGTCCTAAAATCCTGGAAATATTAGAGGATTTCAAAAGTGTGATTTTCAGGCCTGGAAAAGTCAAATCTAATTATGATTGTCTCTTTCTTCAGCTAGAATTTACTCTTTACTTTAGTGATTTTTAAAAATCCTTTGTCCAGTCATTACAAACAGCTGGAAAAGGCATGGAAATTCATGGAAATTCTTTGGTCAGAAATTGTGGGAACCCTGATTTATGTGTAACAAACTATTCACACCCAGAGCAAATATGTGCCATGAAACAATTACATCTACTACAACAATTCACACTACACCTATTCACACTATTTATTCATTTTTGTCGGGCAGCAAATATAGTTGTTTTTTGTCCTTTATTTGTTTGGAGATAAAACACAGACCAATACAGTTTTTTTTTTTTTTTTTTTTTTTTTTTGGCATTCTGAGCAGAAACAAGTGATTATACTGCAATATACTGCTATGTCATTCATTAAAGGGATAGTTCACCCAAAAAGTGAAAATTATTTACTCACTTTCAAGCCATCATAGGTGTATATGACTTTCTTCTTTCAGACGAACACAATCGGAGTTATATTAAAAATATCCTGGATCTTTATAATGGGGGTGATTGGAGGATGAGATTTTGAAGCCCTGAAGTAAAATGCATCATGTCATTGTGTACTACATTGCGGAAGTTAACGCTTTTTAGACTTTAGTCGAATGTGTATGGCTGTCGCACCAGAAGCTCATTATTTTACTTTATGAAGTTTAAAATATGGATATTTTTCTTACACAAATGCATCGATCCACTTCAGAAGGCCTTTATTAACCCCCCGGAGCTGCGTGGAGTACGTTTATGATCGATGGATGCACTTTCTTGGACTTCAAAATCTCATCCTATAATCACTCCCATTATAATTTTCATTTTTGGGTGAACTATCCCTTTTAAAGCAAGTGAAATTTGTATCATCTAACAGATTGTTTCCTGTAGTAAAGCAATGACTAGTGCTTTTTTGTTTTGCTGTTGGTATGAATAGACCTTTAATTTGCAATTAATTTTGCTATTTCAGTTGAGCAATATTATTTCATTACCAAAGATGGTAATGAAAACCACGCCCCTTTTTACCTGATAGGTTGAAGAAGCTGTCTCTTAGCAACACTCAAGTGAGTGACAGTGGGCTGCAGGGACTGGTCAGTCTAAAAGAACTCCAGGAACTGTGTCTCGACCGGACTGCCGTCACCAGCAGGGGCGTTGCAGCCTTGATCACGCACTTACCACATCTGCAGGTACAGTATTTAAATAGAAGAAATTCATTTTTTTTTCTTTTATACAGCAAGGATGCATTAAATTGATCAAAAGTGACAGTATGGCAATGAATATTCATGGCTTCAACTTCCATGTTGGTTTTGTAGGTGATGGGTTTGGCCAGTACACAGGTTGGCGATACAGTGATCAGACAAGGTCTAGTTCACTGTTCCCAGCTGCTGAAACTCAACCTCAGCAGAACCAGAATCACAGATCACGGTACGTTGTGTAGGTTTAAAATCATTTTCTAGTATAAAAGAAACATCTCTAACATAATGTGTTTTATTTCTCAGGTCTGAAGTTCCTGTGTCGTATGCAGTTGAGTCAAGTTAACCTAGACGGCACAGGTGTAACTCTCATTGGCATTGCCAACCTGATCTCCGCCTGCCCTCATCTGAGCAGCGTACGAGCCAGCCATACCCGCGTCATACCTCCAGACCAACAGTCTGACGACGACGATAATGATAATGGCAACAACACCACACGATCCTAGTTTTGTTTGTATTCACAGAAAACTCAGAGATGGCCATAGTACCCTTCAGCTGTTTCTCAATGGAAAGAGTATTCGGAGCTTCCTTTTTCCATAAAGTAGCACTACAATCTCACTTGAGTTCGACAATCAAGTTGAAATTATTATTTTTGAATGTGGCTACATAAAACTCGTTAGCGTTATGAACAAATGTTCATATTTAATCTGCGCTTTTGTCTGTAAAAGGAACTTTAAATGTGCCATGGATATGCACACTTCAAATTTCTATTTTCTGTGGACATTTTGCATTTTTTGTAAAATAAAATGAATGAAATATCATTAAAAAATATCGACCACTTTAATACATTGCAAAACCGCATTAAGAGACATAAGGCGGTATTATAATTTAGTAACAACGATGCTCAAATATTGATAATCAACATTTTGCATGACAAATGTAGAAGTATCCGAATCTTTTACATTGAGGATTCGTGCATGACCTTGATATTTTTATTTAAAAAAAAATTAATGACACTTAGATTTTATGTGAATATATTTTGGATAAATGCTCTGTATGATTGATTTAAGCGGAAAGTCATTTTAGACAATGAAAGTGCATTTAAAGGTGCAGTAAGCGATTTCTGAGAAACGCTGTTCATATTTAAAAATCACCAAAACAAACACGCCCCTACCCAAAATCTTGATAGCTCCACCCCCAAATCCACCAACACGCTATGCAACACAGGCTCCTCCCCCCTAAAGAGTGTATACACCCCTTACTGCTGTTTGGGCTACATCTGTTTTGGTGCTCGACCCGATCCACTTTCAACAGCGTTTCTCAGAAATTGCTTACTGTACCTTTAAGTGTTTTTTTTTTTTTTTTTTTTTTTTAAGTTAAGAAATTACATGCCAAAGTCTGTCATTTTACTGGCATGTTACTGAATCTAGCAAAAGTTTCACTTCCAACTCCTACATGCGCATTCATGTTGGACTTATTAGTTTATTAGTATGTTTTTTTTTTTTTAAAAAAAAATAGAGGATATATTAGTCTAACGGCATTAACTGGATCCAGGTTTCCACTAACATACATCTGTCTTTAACTTACACAGTTCTGATATGATACCGATACAGTTAAGTAAATGAATTGTGAAATACAAAACAAACGAAGAGCATCATCACAGGCGTAACAAAGCATTGGCTTTCGACTGTTTCTGTATGCATTTGTGGTGTATTGTACCTTTATGCATTTGAATGCAATAACATTTGAAAATATGAAAACATAAAGATCTCAACCATATCTGGAGGTCTAAAAGGTCTATGTATTAAAAAAAACATTGTCAAGTTCTAAATTATAAACATACCTTGAATGCATGATGCTGTTCTGTCTTGATATGATGCGAGGATTTGTCGAAACTGTCAAATGCTTTCTTGTTTATAACAGTTGTCTAGTCTGAATTGAAATGAAAATAGACACAAAACCCTGGTTTATACATTCAGAACTCAGGAGCCAGTCAATGGTGCATCATAAACACAGTAGCATCTTTTTCATGTTTATTTAAAATGCCATGAATCTTCAACGTATATGTTCCTGCAGTATTGTCAGTATTTCACAGACATTAACACAGTTTGCCGTTTGATGTTTTAGAAAAGGTTAGTTCTGTACATCCTGTATAGGTAACGAAGTGATGTGCAAGTATACAAACATTTCACAATTCATTAGGGAAGCAACTAACACAAATTCAGCGAAGACCACCTTACATGAGTGTCTGCTCCACATAGTTTGCAGTCTTTTCCTATATTACATGTGCTTGTACAGTTTATTTTACAGGCAACTAGGATGGCCTAATACTATTTTATACTTTAAGTTCACAGCGTTAATAAAAGCTACATTTTGCAATGGTTTCTTTAGCCTTTTCATTTCAAGGCAGCTCTATAAATAAAATTTGTTTACACACACACACACACACACATATATATATAATAAACTATAATTATGCTTAAAAACTACAAGAATAGTGACTATTACTGCCGTGTTTCTAACAGGCTGTCAAAGGACAAGGGTGTGAACTTGTAGCCGGATCCCTCGTAAAACTTGTTCTGAAATTCAACCCTGAAAACAAACATAAAAATGTCATTTTAACTACATTCATATCACTCTATGCTATTTTATATAATGTTTAAACATGCTTTGTAAACAGATCTTTTATTATTGTTAGTAGTAACAGTACACTGAACCTCACACTATTAATGCTAAATTTGGACACTTCAAGTACAGCGACATTAGACCTTTGGGCCAGATATACTGTATGTAAACTTTAATAGATTAAAAATGGACAGACAAACATGCCCCATGTCAAGGGTCATGAACAAGTCAAATACCTTGACTAACATGCAACTTACTGTACAAGTGCAAGGTGCAAGGTTGTTATAAAGTACAGGAGGTGAGACTAGGTTTTCTTTTCTAAAAGAATCAGTGAAGTCTTGTTTATGGATTATGTGCTGTTCTTACCAATGCAGTCGTAAAGCATGCAGAAAAGCAGACAGGCCCTCCATAACCAGAAGAACAGCCACGGTGAGAACAGCAAAAGCAGCAAACAGCAGTACCAGCATGAGCGAACCCATACCAGAGGAGAGCTTCAGCCCCACCTGGAGAACCATCCGCCAAAGCACCTCCGACAGCTCTGCAGACCAGAGACAGAAACATACTCGGCCATTGTGTTTCTTAAAGTGTAAATTCTCAACCTGTGTTGTATTGTTACAATGTCAGTAGTATATGTAAATGAACAATGTTTACTCATTCTCCGTGTTACCTGGACTAAGAAATTCACGTTAATTTGTCAGCAAAAACTACAGATTATACTTCCGCATTTTTGTATCCCCACCCACAGACAGGCGGATCAACAGGGTTATTAACAAAACAGTTATTGTAAGAGTAGGTTTAGTAGTAGTAGTAAACTTTATTATCCCCTTGGGGGAATTTTGTTCCAGTGGGTTTCAACATGCGTTTTCACAGTCATTATGGGTGCATTATGGGTGTTGAAGTGTTTATTACGATAAACGTTTACTCTTTGAATTCTTGCACCCGGGAACAATACAAGTCGACACCATTATAGCTAAAAGTTTGCTAAGAAGTATTTCCTACTAAAGCAAGGTGGCATTTGACTCCGATAAGCATATCCATAGCAGGCTGGTGGGAGTGGCTTTAGATGGCAACATGCCCAGTGCATTATGGTTGTTGAAGTTTTCCTACCTATTTGGCAAAAGGGAAGACAACTGCCTATTTTTCTCTTTTGTTTTTCTTGTCAGGTAGCACCAATTTAAAAAAAAAAAAAAAAAAGCCTTTCTAGTGTATAAGCAACCAAGTTTTATTGAAAGCTCTATTTGCCAGCGGTTAAGGCCAATTAGGACAAAGTAAGGACAAAGTCGTTGGTCGATGTCTGTCGGTGCTGTGTGAATTGGCCTTTAAAGGAATAGTTCATCCAAAAATGATCATTCTGTCATTATTCACTATTCCCTCATGTCATTCTAAACCGATTTCATTTATCTGTGAATCACAAAATTAAAAAAAATGCAGAAATACAAAGTTCTGTCATGAAACTCTAGATGGCACAGGCTGACGTCATTCTCTATAGAGCGCAACTGATTGGTTCTTGCCGTATCAGTAGCCGATGAGCCCACTGCTCAACTTTTAATTACTTGGTCAGTATTTGCTATAGCAGTGCAGCCTGCTTTCAGAAGCCCTCCACCTTCCCCATCTCCACCTGTATAGATTTGCTATGGGTAATTCATGTATGCTATTTTGTATAGCAGCAGCATGTCTTACTTGCTCACAGCAGCGTGTCGTGTACGTATTGGACGTTCAGGGATTTTTAAGTAAAAGGAATAATTAAGTATTTGGAATAATTAAGATTTTTTAAAATGTTTTTGAAAGAAGTCTCTTATGCTTACCAAAGCTGCATTTATTAGATCAAAAATACAGTAAAAATAGTAATATTGTGAAATATTATTAGCCTACTACTTTAAATAACTGTTTTCCATTTTAATCTGTTTACAAATATAATTTATTCCTGTGATGGCAAAGCTGAAGTTACAGCAGCCATTACACCAGTCTTTAGTATTTTCATGTATTCTGTTAAATTGAGTAGTAGAGTTATAATTCTAAATATAACCACTTAGGGAAGGTAAAAGTAAAAGTTTAAAACGTGCTCTGCTGTTCTTGAGCTTTGTAGTTATCCTCATAAACTGCACACCTTCATTTTCTCATAAATCAGTCTCTAAGAAACTAATGAAAACACAAAGAGCATATCATAAAACAGAAGGCATTATTCTCTAACTGATCCTAGAGTTATTTTTATTACTGTGCTGGACAGAACAAACCTGCATGAGCCAGACTGAGCGCCCAGAGCCGCAGGTACGAGGCCGTGTTGGAGATGCAGCCCAGGCAGTACTCGATTGTGTGGATGGCCTGATACACAAAGACGTCACCCATGCTTACCTGAAGAAGAAGAACACAGATGAAACCACTGTACAACATAGTTCATGTAAAGACAATTGAGCCTTTTGTAATTCAGATGTTTATAGCATTTAAAGACTTTCCATATAACAAAATCTTACCATCTGATCTTTCTGATGGTGTGAGAAACCTGTATCTGTTCCACGCTGATCATTGTTTCCAAACACCTGCACAGAGACCTTGTCACAATCACTTAAATTAATATATTATTATAGACACAAAATATATTAAATATATTATTTATACACATTTCGAATTATACATAAGGTACCAAATTGAAAATGTAAAAAAAAAAAAATCTGTTAAATATTGAAGTGCTGAAATATCATTTAAAAATTAATAAAACCACTAATAAAACTAAATCTTATATGCAAATCTTAAATCTAGATATTAAAATTAAAAAAAAAAATTTATAGACTACTGAAATACTTTACTTAAATTAATTATTTTTAAATATTTATAAATGTTATGCACATACAGTATATACTGTAATTGCATTTATTTTATATAATTTTACACATAACATTTTTTATTAATGTTTCCTAAATGGAAGGCCACGCATTAATAAAGATTTATTATTTTTTATGTATGTAAGGATTTCATTTGCATTTAAAAATGCTCATAATTTAATTAATAATACAATACATATTTCCAAGTTGAAAACAGTGTTATCTTAGTATAATTGAGATACTATTATTGATTTTTATTAAAATTTAAATTTAAAATGTTTTTATTTTTATATTTTCTTTTTTCCATTTTTATTTTATTCAGCTTTAGTAATTTTGTTGTTTATTTGGCCATTTCTTTTTAATATTGTATTTTAAATATATATTTTTTACAGTATTATATATATATATATATATATTTTTTTTTTTTTTACTTCTTTTACTATTTTTACTTCAGCTTTAGTTTTAGTTATTTTTACTACATTAAGCTTTGGCAACTAGCTGAAATAAAAGAATTTTTTTATGTTTTCTTTTATTTCAGGTGACAAAGTTTTTTTATGGTTTTAGTCTTAGTTTTAACTATAATATCCCTGGTTGAAAGAAGCATTAACTGATCTGTTATTATGTAAGGTCTTTATGTACCACTGAAAACATAGTCATGTATATTATATTGCATTTCTGTCAACAGATCCTCCCAAATTTTACATATTATACCTTTAAGAAATGAAAAGCTTACGTTTAGAAGAACTGTTGCTAAACATATAAAATGCTAGAAACATAACAGCAATAATGATCTAATCATAGACTCTTAAGTGTTTGCCTTTTTTTGGAGGGCAGCGTATGTTCTTATGAAAGATTAATATTTTGCATTAGCATTTGACAATCTAATTTAGCATTAACTGATCTTGGGACATGGTTGCCCTGTTCTGCTCACCCACCTGGTGTCTGGTTTTCATTCGGGTCCTGTAGATGAGGAGGGGTTTGACCAGGAGCAGCACAGGAACCATGAGCACAGCCGTCACAACCAACAAGATCTGAACAGCTTTCTGTAGAGGATTACAGCATCTGTCATACTGAGTACTTTGGCTGTGTGAAGCCAGGAGTAAAGATCTGCTTTTAGAGGAACATGAACCCAAACCTGTCCTCTGTAAAGAAGCTTATGTTCAGGCTGGTAATCAAACAGCATCATGTTGATGAAGAGCAGCAGAATGCTGGGAGCCGTTTCAGATCGCAGAGTGGCGCACCATTTGTAGAGGATGAGGAAGATCAAGTATCCAAAGAGGGAGAGCATGAACATCAGCTGTGGAACAAACTGAAGTAAAATGTCCTGGAATTTTCCCAAATATCTGTTAAAAGGAAATGAGAACAACAAAACAAGATTTCTGACCAATGATGAGAATAAGAGTTAACTCATATTAATCATTATTATTGATCTGGAATTTGTGAAAAGATTGTACTTTTAAAAACTATCAAGTACTGTATGACTAACTTTTAATAATAACTACTTAGATTTATATACAAGTAACTATCTTCTCATTTTTCTACATTAGACAAAATAGACAAAAGCTACATTATCACATCATAAAATATCAATATAACAATACTATGGCCCGGTTTCACAGACAGGGCTTAGACTAAGTCTGGATTAGACCTTAGTTCAATTACATTTAAGCAGCTTTTATAAACGTTCCCTAGAAAAAAATATTACTGGTGTGCATCTTGAGACAAAACAATGGCTCTGACATGTTTTAAAATATGTCAGTGCAAGTTTCTTTCAGTTAAAACAGCTCAAACATGCATTTTAGTCTAGGACTAGCTTAAGCCTTGTCTGTGAAACCAGGGGTATATGTTCTTATCAAAGATTAACATTTTGCAGCAGCATTTGATAATCTAATTGATTTAAAAATGTCATTTTGCCTTAATTTATATGAGATAATCAAATACCCACACAAAGTTGACCAAACTCAGGGTCACTCCAAGAAGCATATGACTGACTCCCAATATGACCGACATCTTCATCTTGAAGGAGTTTAGAAAGGACAGCTTATTTGATGCAATATTCCAAACCTGAAACAAAAATAAAATTAAAATGGGAATTTATGTTTACACAGGTTTATTACTTCACTTCCTGTTAAAGGTACTCTATTCCCTTGTACATGTGAGCTTTAGAAACAAATGTTATTCTTAATGTACAGCATCAGAACAGCTAAATCCTGACACCTAGTGGATAAAACACAGCAAGACAACCAAATTTCTGTTCAATCTCTCAAATCATTGTAAAAACATGCCAGGATTACATGAAGTATGTCAAAAAAACAACATAAACTTAAATGTATGCCTAAAAAAAAAGTGATTATGTACATAATGTTAAACAAACAAGATTTATGTGCACTGACCGGATCAATTCCAAAAACATACGGGCAACCAGAATAAACTCCAGGCACAGTTGGACTCAGCTGAAGATGGTGATTATCATAAAGTGTTTCGTTTCTGAGATAAAGCAAAAAAACAAACAAAAAAAAAACAAACAAAAAATAAATAAATGGAAAACGGCAAAGTACAACTTCAAAGCCTGCAAGAGTCTAGCGTACTCCCAAGGTCCATGAGGATAGAACATGGGCCGCACACGCCAGGAAGACCCAAAAATGTTGAATGACTTGGAGAAGCAGTCATTGTAAATCAGTCCAGTATATATGGAGAACAATCCCATGAGCAAAACGATGTAGCGTCCCCCGACCAGGACATCTATAATCTGGGAGCAAAAAGACGATTAGAACTAGTTAAAATAACACAATCAAAGCTTACAAGACTAAAAGTGCTGTTATTATGCAAACAAAAACTATCAGACATTGACATTTCATGCCATTCAATACCTCATTTTTCATCTTTTGTAAACATTCGGCCTGTGTAATGACCCAGACTGCAAACAGTGTCATCACCAGTCCATGACCACAATCTCCAAACATCACCGCAAACAGGAAGGGGAAGGTTACAATAGTGTATGGAGCTGAGAAAATAAATATAGCATTAAAATATTAAATAAAATATAACATATAAATAAATAATAAGATTCAATCTAATAAGATTAGAGAGTAACAGTCAATCACCTGGATTGATCTCCTGATAGGTACCAACTCCATAGGCGTCAATAATAGCCTGGAATCCTTCAGTAAATGTGTTGGTTCTGTTGAAGGTTGGTGGAGTTTGCTGGGTTTGGATGCGGTTCAGGACTGGGGTCACACTGGAACCACTCTGCTCCTAAAAACACATGTGAAAATCACACATATAGTATATGAGAAACTTGGACGACTTGAGGTACAATTCATGTCTGTAGTACAAATAGTTGGAGTGGAGTTAGAGTATGAAACTACTTTCAAACTACTTCATATAAATAATTAAAAATATTCCATTCATTTAAAGTACATAATTAGTAATTAAGTTCAGTAGTGTTTTTAAAGTTCATTTTTTGAGATTTAATATTTATATTTAAGATGTAAATATACATTTACATATGCAATTTATATTCATATTTATTAGTGGTTTTATTTATTGTGGTTTTATTTGCATAACTTTTTTGGATTCATTTTTTATTTCTATTTTTTCTAGCAATGGGGTAAAAAAAAATTGCTCAAACTAACATTATGTTTAACACGCAACTCACTTTACTTTGTAGACTTTTAAATAGTTTTGAATTATTAGCGATGGTGGTCTGCAGAAAATCTCTATAAGGCCGTGTTTAAACATACGTACTGATCCCTTAACCAGGGCGTTTTGAACTAAAGTGAGATCGGACACAGGACACCAGATCTCTGCTACGATCAGCTTCTGCGTGATGTCTATGTTGCAGAGGTTCAGTGTGTAGTAGATGGACTTCATCTTCTTCACTTTACTGCCCCACTCCTGGATGTGGTCGGCTGCTCTGGTCAAGACACCAGCACGATATTCTTCAGTTCTTCTCAGGATCTTTAGGAAAAAATGTGTACCTACATTTATTTTTGAATATTGATCATTCGTGAAAAAAATCACCTGAAAAGACACTTGGCATTGTGAAAATAATCAGTAATGTGACTCACAATTCGAAGATCTTCCATTCGTGATATTACGTTGTTGCTCATCTCCTTGCGTTCATACAAAGTTTTGGGGCATGAGTACAAGCTGGCATGAAACCTTTAAGGATTGTAGGAATAATGTTGATGAGATCATTTCACAGAATTCACAACAAATCAAGCCAATGCAAATAAGGCCATCAGATGAAATTACAGTAATTCATATTTAAATATTCATGGATTGTTTTGGCCAAGTTAAACTGCTACTGTCATTCTCTAAATATGGTGACAAACATGTCATGAAAAAATGTAAAATAGTCAAGAAACTCCACATAAAAGACATCAGTCTGTAAACTAACAGTTTATTAAATCATATGAAATGACTCTATATTGTTTTGCACATTTTTAAATTTAAAAACCAACATTTTTTTGAGAATGATTCTACTGGTAGCCTATATAATATGTATGGAAATACCATGTCTCTCACCCTTCACACACTTTTCTGATCTTTTCTCGCACATGATCTCCCTGGACAAATATGATGAACACGTCCTTCTTCACAGCTCCTCTCTGCTTAAAAGAAACATATATTTACTGACCACATTTCAGATAAACTGAACACAGACAAATAGTCTGTGCATTAGTTTATTAATCATTTATTCAACACCTTGAACATTTCATTCATTATTACAGTTTATTCACTATAGTTTAAAAAATGGTAATAAAATATGACAAGATCTCAGAGTTAAACTGTGTCAGAAAAAAATAATCTCAATTATGTCAGATAACACTTAAGCAATCAATTTTACTGTTTGATACATGCTCCGAACCACTGATTCGAAAAACAAAAAATTCGTAAAGCTTCGAAGCTTCATGAAGCAGTGTTTTGAAATCACCCATCACTAGATATTGTTGAATAAAGTCGTTATTTTGGGGGGGGGTTTGGCGCACAAAAAGTATTTTTGTCGCTTCATAACATTTGAACCACTTCACTCACATGAACTGTTTTAAATACATCTTTAGTAGCTTTCTGGGCATTTGAAAGTGTTAATTATCTTTCTGGCAACCGAGGCATCACTGAGCCATCGGATTTCATCAAAAATATCTTAATTTGTGTTCTGAAGATGAACGAAGATCTTACGGGCGTGGAACGACATGAGGGTGAGTAGTTAATTTTTGGGTGAACTAACCCTTTAAAGCATATTAAAACATCACATAGACATTAAAAATTTTCACCACAAGGGGGTCTTTAAAAATACCCCTTAAAAATATGATTTTTTCACCACCGCTTGAAGTTCATCCGTGGCCTGTATCTCTGCGTGCCGAAGGACGAAATTTCCATGAAAAAGGCGCCAAAGAACCTTTTCAAAAGCAGCAAACCTTTCGTGTTTGATAACACCTGCAATAAAACTTAAAAAGTGTACACATATGACATTAGCAGTTCAATTAGGTCAGGCTGTAAAACCTTTCTGGAACCTTTATTTTAAAGTGTGTATGTGTCAGTGGGACAAAATCTTTTAAATGTACCCTAGATGTAGAGGTCCAGAGGTGCTGGAACTGCTGTTTCTGCGGATGGTTATGTGGGACGAGACGGTCATAGACACTGAGTCTTCAGAGGGAGGCTCAGAGCAGGATAGCAGTGACTCGGCCTACACACAAGAAATTATCAACACAACTTAAGTACATCAGCCGGTCCATGAACCTTCCGCTTTCAGTGCATGGAAATGAGTATTATGGACAACTCCTTTCAATCCCATGCAAAAAATGAAAAATCATACAGGTTTGGAACGACATGAAGGCAAGTAAATGATGAAAGAATTTGCATTTTTGGGTAAAATATCACTTCAAGCACTACTAAATCTTTACAAATTCTCAATTTGACTCTCAGATGGAGTAAAGGTGAAACGCCCTAAAGATCAAGCTTAAATAAACCAAATTGATAAATTTTGTGTACTAAATATGCAAACGTTTGAATATTAAGCGTGAACTGAGGCCTTAAAGTCGACATGAAACAGAAGTTGCGATTGCCTTTTCTTCTCTATTGTGATCTATATCCGAGTGAAACTGCTTCTCGAACATATGCTGAATTTGGAACCGCATAAGAGCAGACTACTCTTCTCTGCCGTAGAAAGATATGGTAAACGTAGTATGAATAGTATACTAGTATGAGGCTCCTAATTCAGCAATAGTTCTTGAACAAGAAATACAGTAAATGTAGAGCGGGACTTGATTTTGTCCGTCAGGAATTGATTGGATGGTTGTGCTATTGGTGGACCTCATGTGAGTGACAGGTTGTCTGAGATCTCAAGGTCTTCACCTCCTCAAAGAAGTCTTCAGTCATCCTCAGCAGAGAGTCAATGTCCATCAGCTCAATGAGGTTCTGTCTGAGTGTGTCATGGTTACAGTTGATTTCTCGCAGTTCCTGCTCCAACTTCTCAAATGTGGACTAAAGGTTTGAAGACAATCATTGTGTCACAATAACTTTCTGAATTTCTGTTTGTGTGTCAAATTGTGTTATACAGTATAGAGTTTATTTGGTCAACTCCATGATTGACCAATCAGAATCAAGTATTCCAAAAGAGCTTGAAGAAAATAAAAATAGCATAATAACAAAATGAGAAGTGTCGTTTCCACCTCCAGCTCCAGAACATCTCTGGGACAGGGAACCATCTCCTTCTCCTTTGTTGCAGCAATCACAATGTTAGATTTCACCATCTCCTTCTCAAGATATCCTAAATGATGTACAATTTTAAGAGAAAGCAGCATGACCATCTTTGAAGTAAGATAATTATATCCAGACTGTTTTAAATGAATCTAGGGAACAGTGTTGGGAGAAGTTACTTTTAAAAGTAATGCATAAGTATATCAATAAATACAATTAACCATGCAGCTTTAGTGAATCTTATAATAAAGTACAAATGTTCTTACTCAGAATTCTCTCCATTTCTTCACATTTCTTCACTTCCTTCACAAAGCGCCTCTGAAATGTTGTTACACCAGGATTCAGCTAGAAGATCATTTTAAAAAGTTTAATACATGTTGGAATTCTAACATTGGATGGTTTTGGTTTATTTTAGATTATTTAGGCCCTATTAGAAATGACTCACTTATTAGGATTAATTTATAGACTTAATGTACACAACCAGTTTTTCTGCAGTGTTATGCATTGATCGATTAAGCCAATGGTGAGAAATCAAATTCTGTGATAATACAAGCTCAATATGAGCTGAAGAATGATGTAGTGAGTAACTAAAATGTGTGCATGCTGCTAAAAGCAGACTACATTTAGAAATCAGTAGATGCCATTAAGGTTATTTGACAATCTGACAAATGAATCTTCCATTATCATAACATAAAACTACAAAATAAACCAGAACTAAAAGAGCATTTAGCAGCTCGTGGCCTAGTGATGCTCAAACAATGTCATTTGGTTCAACAACACGGATTTTGTGGCCACTAGACAGTCGAAAGGAGCTGCTTACACACACAAACAAACACAACAAGGTTACTTACATCTTTAAACTGAACCAATCCAAGATGTCCAAGTTCATTGATGCAATTGTGGGCAGATTCAGTTTGAAAAAACAGCTGAACGAGGCACATCTCCTCACTGCGAAATAAAGAACTCATTCTGAAATGCTTCAAAGAGCTGGAGATTGTTCTGGAGAGTTTGGAGGAATATGAACAGCTCACATACTGCTGGGTGAGCAGCAGTGATTGTCTGGTTTTTGTAACTCAGTCTATTAAATGTCTGTCGGTGAGATCAATAGTGTACTTGTGTACCCTCAGAATCAATATCGACACACTAGCGCAGCTGGAGCATCCAGACCAAATTATGATTAACAACCCTGCAGCAAAGCACACATTTAAATATATGTACAATGTAGTGCAAATGACATTTGAGGACTTTAGTATTACTCTAATATTGTTGCAATATTTGTCTTGTTGCTATGCCGATTGTTATGTACATTGAATATGAATTGGAAGATAAACCCTGAGGGGGTATTCGATAAATTGTATGGCTAAATTTTAAATATGGATATTTTTCTTACAAAAATGCTTCACTTCAGAAGGCCTTTTTTAACGCCCTGGAGCCGTGCGGATAACTTTTATGATGGATGGATGCACTTTTTTGGGCTTCAATATCTCTTCCCCCATTCACTACCATTAAAAAGCTTGGAAGAGCCAGGATATTATAACTCTGACTGTGTTTGTCTGAAAGAAGATAGTCATATACACCTAGGATGGCTTGAGGGTGAGTAATTCATGGGATAATTTTCATTTTTATGAAGCGATGAGAATACTTTTTGTGCGCCAAAAAAAACAAAATAACTTTATTCAACAATATCTAGTGATGGGCGATTTCAAAACACTGCTTTATGAAGCTTTACGAATCTTTTGTTTCGAATCAGTGGTTCGGATCGCGTATCAAACTGCCAAAGTCACGCCCCCCAGTGGTGAACCACTGAAATTTTGAAACACTTATGACGTAACGAAGCTTTGTTTACTGAGATCACGTGACTTTGGCAGTTTGATACACGCTCCGAACCACTGATTCGAAACAAAATATTCGTAAAGCTTCGAAGCTTCATGAAGCAGTGTTCTGAAATCGCCCATCACTAGATATTGTTGAACAAAGTCGTTATTTTGTTTTTTTTGGTATTCTCGTCGCTTCATAACATTAAGGTTGAACCACTGTAGTCACATGAACTGTTTTAAATATGTCTTTAGTAGCTTTCTGGGCATCTGAAAGTGTTAATTATCTTGCTGGCAATATAGGCCTCACTGAGCCATCGGATTTTATCAAAAATATCTTAATTTGTGTTCCGAAGATGAACGAAGATCTTACGGGTGTGGAACGACATGAGGGTGAGTAATTAATGACAGAATTTTCATTTTTGGGTGAACTAACCCTTTAAGAACTGTTCACTGAAAGGTTCTTTGGGAATCCAAAAATGTTTCTTTATGCATGGCATCACTACAAAAACCCTCTTTTGAAACCTTTATTGTTTTAAGAGTGTATCTTCAGTCCTGTTTCTGTGCAGCTTCTTTGTGTGCGTGTTTATCAAACAATCCTATTTTCTCATCAATGGATCAAAAGGGGTTGCTAAACGTAGGATTGGCTGTTAGGATGACTAGTTTGGAGACAGAGACTCGACTGAATCTGGCAGACTTATGCAGCACAGTAAGCAAGCCATCCATCGTCTCTTGAAGAACCCTTTTCTCCTCTTGCCATTTGTGTGATTCTCTAAAGTGAGGAAAAAGAAAAAGAAAACACAATTAGAAGAAACATCTCTGTTCTCAAAATTAAACAAAAACAACTTACATTATACTGTTAGATTAACCAGGGTAACACAGACAGGCACATATACAGGCATTTCACTTGACAAAGTGTACAATGTAGGATTCTGTTCGATCTGGATAAGCTCTCGTTACCCCATATATTGTCTGTAAATATTGACTATTTCCATAGAGCTTGTTTTGTTAGCCTGCTTACCTTCTTTCTCATCTACGCTGTCCTCAGAGTGGGACGGAGATGTTTTGGACATGTTGTCCGGTGTAGAGCTGATAGAGGTGAACTCGAAACCTGAGGAATGATGAATCTCACCTGTAACCTTCATGCTACCCTGAGCATCTGGGCCCAGTGATTTCATCATATTGACAGTTTTACCTATACTGTCCATATGTCGGGTTTGAAGCTGTCAAATACGGACACTCGCTTTCTCTCTCACTAATATGAAAATAGATTGACGCTCGATCTCTCCCGCGCGCGCCTTTTTTTCCCGCGTCTTTCACTGAGGTGACTATCAACTGATCTGGAGAGTATGCCAGTGTGCGCTTTACAGTAGCCACTGCCGTGTGATTTCACAGACTGAACATTCATGAAACGAAGAGCAGGGTGCATTTTTTAAAAGTTGAGACGTTGAATTTGACGCGATGTCTTAAAAACACAATGCTCACGGCGCGAGGCGTTGTAAACGACAACATTATTATGTTCGCAGCAGTGGAATCCAGACCCAATAGAATTTCACGTTTTACCTCATGATGAAATCAAAATCGACGCTTCTTGTTTCTTTCTTTTTCTTTTCTTTTTTTTTAACAAATAAATTCTCATCAGTCTTTTATGTTGCCTAGGCAGGTTTCAAAGTCGATAAGGCATTTTTATTATAATAATAATAATTATTATTATTATAACTCATTACATGCCTATAAAAATAGGCTACCCACTAAATATGGTTGTACTTGTACTGTATAAGATAAAATCCAATCTTTCAGAGGGGCAAACTAGGATTACGACTCTGACCAACCATAAACAAATACATCAAACTTTGAAATAAACCAAAGCGTATTATAATATCTTTTAAGTTTTACACCATAGAAGATCAATTGAATTTGCATGTATATTATTATAGTGCAGTGATTCCAGAAGGCCTGATATGACGTCACATGACCGCTTGCGCATCACATGACTGCCTCACGTTTTTGACGGACGCGGAAGTGGAAACACTAGCTAAAGTAAAAACACAACACTGCGGAATAAAGGACTCTTTATTAAACGATATGAGTGACGAATATTATCTAGAGCTCAGTGAAAATCCCGTGCAGTTTGAGAACGCATCGAGCGTCAACAATGTGTTTTTTGACGAGGCGAATAAACAGGTGAGAACACGTTTAATAATTTGAAGAGTAATAATTACATGACATTGCTGTCTCAAAATCTAGTGAACTGTCTTCCTAGACAACGTTTTGGCCAATATAGGCGCATTTTGAATGCTCTGTCGATATGTTTTCCTGTGCAGTGTACATCGTGTTCAGTGCAAACTTTTAAACTGGATTAGCCTTTTTATTTTATGAATATATTAATATTTAGATGAATGTTAACTGTTTCACTGTAACTGTATTTTGGGCAATAACTTTGCCATGTATTTTAGTAATCGGTTTATGGCTTGTCATCTGTTTATATCATATCAAAAAGCACTCTGGCTATACCATGGTACCAGTTGATAATACCATAGTTCTTATCTATATACTTTGGTATTAAATGATTAATATATTCATGTATATAATGGTATTTACAATATGCTTCAATGAATATCATGGTACTACCATGGCACATATCAAAAAAAACATAATGGTATCAAGGTAAATTATCTCATAGTAAGTGTATGTTAGTCATCTGTCATGATGAATTATGCTTTCTGAGTATAATAGTGCATGTTTCATGTGATGAAGGTGTTTGCTGTACGGTCTGGTGGGGCCACAGGTGTTGTGGTTAAAGGACCAGATGACAAGAGCTCAGTGGCTTTCAGGTAAGTCAACTAAACTTTCTTAGTTTTTCTATATTCTCATTTGCATGGTGTAAAGTTCAGTTATATACTATTATAATATCTAATTTTGTTTGACAGAATGGATGACAAAGGCGAGGTGAAGTGTATCAAATTCTCATTGGGGAACAAAATCTTAGCTGTGCAGCGCACTACAAAATCAGTTGTGAGTGTCATTCATTGGTGGTTGTTGTCGCAATAAATGCAGCTATTGGTGCAGGTTCCTTTTAACAGAATTTCTTACTTTCTCTCCTTTTTTTTTTTTTTAGGATTTCATAAACTTCATTCCGGACTATCCACACTTGGAATTCTCCCATGAGTGCAAGGTATATCCCTAAACTAACAAAGATTGACTTTAAAAGGTTCGTTCACCCAAAAATGAAATTTCTGTCATTAATTACTCACCCTCATGTTGTTCCAAACCCGTAAGACCTTCGTTCATCTTCAGAACACAAATTAAGATATTTTTGATGAAATCTGATAGATTTCTGTCCGTGCAATGTGTCTTCAACGTAAACTGTGTAGGAGACTGACAGGGTATAGAAGAAATTGTTGAATAAAGTCGTTATTTTTATTTTGTTTTTGCACACAAAAAGTATTCTTGTCGCTTCATAACATTAAGCTTGAAACACTGTAGTCACGTTGACGATTTTATTGATGTCTTTACTACCTTTCTGGACCTTGAATGTGGTAATTTCGTTGCTTTCTATGGGAGATAAAAAAAATCTCTCAGATTTCATCAAAAATATCTTAATTTGTGTTCTGAAGGTCTTGCGAATTTGGAACGACAATTACTGACAGAAATTTCATTTTTGGGTGAACTAACCCTTTAACACCCTTCAAGTCAAGTTTGGTTTTTATTTGCTGATTTTACCTTTATTTATTTATTTATTGAAAAGAAATTAAATTAAATTAAAATTAAAAATTTTATACAGCAACGATGCATTAAATTGATCAAAAGCAACAGGAAAGACATTTTTAATGTTACAAAAGATTTCTGTTTCAAATAAACCCTGTTCTTTTGAACTTTCTATTCGTCAAAGAATCCTGAAAAAAAGTATCATGGTTTCCACAAAAATAGTTTTCAACATTGATAATAATAAGAAATGTTTCTTAAGCAGCAAATCAACATATTAGAATGATTTCTGAAGGATCATGTGACACTGAAGACTGGAGTAATGATGCTGAAAATTCAGCTTTTGCACTACATAAATAAAAATAACATTTTTTAAAAAATATTAAAAGAGAAGTTATTTTAAATTGTAATAATATTTCACAATATTGCTGTTTTCACTGTATATTTGATCAAATAAATGCAGCTTTAGTGAGCATTAAATACTTTTTTCAAAAACATTTAATCTAACCAACCACAAATTTTGAATGTTAATGTATATATTTTTTGCTGTTTTCATTTACTATCCTCAGACAAAGAATGCCAGTATTCTCGGGTTTTGTTGGACCAACTGGAACGAGATTGTATTCGTCACTGACCAGGGAATAGAATTCTATCAGGTGAGGTGACGCCTTACATCAAATCAGTAAATTAACTGAAGGGTTTGTTAATTAATTGAGTAAAATAAGTCATACAAAATCCCTGTTTTTCTTCTGTTCAGGTGCTGCCTGATAAACGAACCCTGAAACTCTTAAAGAGCCAGAGCATCAATGTGAACTGGTACATGTATTGCCCAGAAACGGCCGTTCTTCTCCTTTCCACCACCGTACAGGGTAATGTGCTGCAGCCATTTGCTTTCAAGGTGAGTTTAATGCCTTGTTGTTTATTGGTAATTTCAAGCATGCATGAGTTTTGCATCTGCAGACTTGAACCACAAGAGGGCAACAGTACAACAGATTGACTTCAGTTGTACCCAAAGTAAACTGTATTCTCAGTAACTTTAGGGCTTTTCACACTTAAAATTCATTCTTAACCCAAGGTAAACTAAATCCTTGGTTATCTCGCTTTATGTTTCAAATTGCTCGTAATTTACCCAGGTCTAACAATTAATCCTGGGTATTCATAAGCTACTGTTTCACACTATACATTCCTAAAGCCTGGGTTAATGTTCTTATTTCCATATTTGCGGTGTCAGTGTCATCTATTGGACGTGACCTGTTTACATAAAAGCTCTAGCATTGCGTATCCTCATATTACTATCAAGTTTATCCTGAATTAACTTTTCATCTATAAAGATAAGAATAAAATGGTCTCTTTTTCACTCTAATTGTCGCGTTTTGTGTCACAATTTGACATGTTTCCCCTCAAACGCTGAAAGACTGTTTATATACAACACGCAGTGTTTCCAAGCATGAGAATATGAGGCACGTTATTGGTTGTCTGGTGCTAAGCATCTAGCCGTAACATTTTAACACCGCATTTTCCAGAGCAGTGTTTTATAACCCCGGGTTAAAAAGTGGTTCTAACCCAGCTTCTAAATTACAAGTGTGAAGTGTTCCTTTACCCGGGGTTAAAAGCAGGATTTAGAAGAATGACTGGAACCTGGGTTTAATCAGTGTGAAAGGCCCTTTTGAGTTTCTGATACTGGATTGTTCTATCTCAAAACTTGCTTCTCTAATCTTAACATTATCTTCTTTAGACTGCGACCATGTCAAAGATGTCCAAGTTTGAGATCGAGCTGCCAGCCGTGCCCAAACCAGCCAAGCTTAGCCTTTCCGAACGTGACATCGCTGTGGCTACAATGTAAGACGTGTGTATGAGCACTCAAGCCTACAAATGACATGTTGGATTATGAAATAAATTGCAATAATGCATGAAAAAGCTACTATGAAGCCCAGTAGTCACACTCTTTCTCTCATCTGTAGTTATGATCAGCTGTATGTGATGTACCTGAAGCATCACTCCAGAACTACTAACAGTCCTGGAGCAGAGGTGGTCCTCTATCATCTGCCTAGGTAATATCTAGAACTAAACAATATTACTGGCCATAAAATTCTTCTTTTTCAATGTTCAGATCTGTATTTGAGCTGAGCATTTTTGTTTTAATTGTAGAGAAGGCACCTGTAAGAAGACTCATGTGCTCAAATTGAACACCACGGGCAAGTTTGCCCTGAACGTGGTGGATAATCTAGTTGTGGTGCACCATCAGAGCTCACAGGTGAGTTTGACGAGAGCTCAAGCTTTTAATCACATGATATTAAAGTGCCACATCATGCAAGGGCACCCATTATTATACCTTGTTTGTAATGCTTGTGTCTTTTTGCATTTCAGACTTCACTCATTTATGATATAAAACTAAGGGAATTAGATACTAATGTAAATGTGCATCAGCCTGTGCTTCCGGCGCGATCCATCAACCCCTACAAGATCCCTCTCACAGGTGAGGAGAGTTTCAGCAAGACACTTAATTCATTTAGAAAGCGACACCACTTTCAGTGAATAACTATACCACTATTCAAAGCTTTACCTGTTTGATTTGTTCACTGAAAGTGTAAAGAACGTGGTTTTTCTTTTCACACCCTTACAGGACCTGCTGCCGCTCCAAGTCAGGCCCCTGTGCCCTGTGAACTTTGTATCCTTGCGGATGAACTGTAAACCGAAACTGAAATGTATAGTACCATATTTAACTTCTCAAACTTTTCCTTAACATTCAAGATTCATCTTCCTGGAGTGTTTTTCAACCAGATATCATCATCAGTGCTAGTGAAGGTACTTTACTAAACATTGCACAAATAAAATCAAATCTATGTTGTGATTGAGAGTAATGATATGTTCTCTGTGCGTCAGGATATCTGTGGTACCTCCAGGTGAAGCTCCAGCCCACACTGAATCTCCTGCAGGATAAAGGCAAACTCATGGACTTCCTGTTGCGAAGGCGAGACTGCAAAATGGTCATCTTGTCTGTATGCTCGCAAAGTAAGCATTAGATCACTAAAAATACTTTATAATAGTTAATAAATTGTTTTAAAGTGACCTTATTATGCTGTTTTAAAGGTTCCTAATTTTGTTTTGGAGTCTCATAATAGGTTTACATGCATCAAAAAACACTTAATATTTAATAAATGAATGTCTTGTTCTTCAGTGCTTATAGGTGGCGATAAAGGGAACCTTTCTGTGGTTGCTACAGTGTTTGATAAACTCAACCAAGTGTACAAAGACTACCTGGATGCGGAGCAAGCGTACACTGCAGTCAGTACAAATTGTTTTATTATACTGTACATTCCATGTATGTATATGTGACTGTGGTATTCATAGAAATTTACATTTCCTCTCTCCTCAGGCTATGGAATCAGGGCCCAGTCGCTCCAACACTTCTTACAAAAGGCCCGTGCGGACACAGGCGGTGATAGACCAGTCAGACATGTACACACACGTGCTGTCTGACTTCACCGAGAAGAAGGTAAATGAGGATTGTATTTCGTTTCAGGATGCAATTGTGTGAATATTTCTTATTCTAATGCTATAAATTGTCTTATTTGAACAGGGCATGAAGCACAAGTTCATCATCGCAGTTCTCATGGAGTACATTCGCTCACTTAACCAGTTTCAAATCCCCGTTCAGGTATAAACAACACAATGAGGTCTTTAACAACTCACTTTTTTAACTTTGAACTTTTGTGCATTTGAGAAATCGTATATCAGAGTATAGAGAAAGAAGGACCCAAAAGAAGTAAGATATTTGCAGAATGAACGGAGAGGAAGAAGCAAAAGCAAAGAGCAAAATAAGAGCAAAGAATATATATGCAGGAAACATACATCCTCTTAAACTTGTTTTGGTCTAAGAAAAGGTCAAACAGATTTGTTGGTCTAACGGCTAGGTTGGAATGACTGATCAAATGTCAAAGATAGATGAAAATAGATAGACAGGGTGTTGTTTTGAAACCTTTACGACCTTTAAGAGAATTCTGCACATCTTGCATTATCTCATGTCTGCAGAGAAGAAACAGACATATTTTGATACAAAGGTACATCACGTATTCAATTCTGATGAAAAATACATCCACTCGATCTTACAGCAAGAAGAGACATCAAAGATCTTACATTTGGAAATAATCAAACATATCAGAGCATATAGTAGAAAATATATAAATTATTAAAGAAATCAATAACATGTAAAAGAATACAAATAAATTCTCATACACCACATGTACACATTGCAAAACATTAATTGTAGGTAATAGTTTCATACAGTGTGTTGGTAAGTCTGAACCATTCATTGCACTCATAAGCTCTGGTATAACTGTAAATTGTATCCCAGGTTCACCTTAAACTGACCCAGGTGTTTGTTGGATGTTTTGCTAGGAGTTGCAGTTGCTTAGACACATTCTGCTTTGAGCTTCTTCAGTAAATGATGATAATCTTTGCTGTGGCCTCCAGCGTTACGCTTCACCCTTCAACATTTTTTATATTGAGGGCGTTCCATAAACTATGCCTTTGAACAAAATCTGTACGACTATTACGGGAAGCAATGTTGTTGTTCATTTGTTACCTGCCATTTAGGAGAAACTTCACATTTAGAGTCTTTCACCAACTGCAGATTCAGCCCAACTGGAACAAATTGGGTTTCGGTGCAATTATGAGTGAGCATAGCTTAAGGCTGTAAACTTTATTTATGAGTGTTTAAGACAGTGGATGGAGAAAAAAAAGATGTGGGAGAGAGGGCAATGGGACAAAATTTTTATAAATATATGAGGATCTAGTAAACCTGGTGAACGAGGTTAATTTACAAACCCTTAATGCTGCAGGGGTTTGTGAAAAATAAATAAATAAATTAAATCATAAATGTGCAGAATTCTAATCAATAATTTTTTTTTTTAAATAAAGACAATTACAATAAAACACTTGATAAAACAAACATGAAATTTTTATTTATTTTATTTGTTCATTTGTTTTATTTTAATTCATGTGACCATTAACTAACATTAGAGAACTGTGAACATGGAAATGTGTTGTTAAATTATTGAAATATTAAAATATTTACAAGTAATACAAGTAAATATTTTATGTCAAAGGGGTTAGTTAAACTGAGAAATATGTTTGGGAATTACTGCCCAGTGTTGTTATTGTAAACTAAAACTTGACTAAAATTTATAAAACTTATTAAAATAAAGCTGAAATAAAATAAAATATAAATATTAGATGAAAAACTTAAACTTTAAAAACTTACATGAACATTAGAAAAGTAGCAACTAAAAACTAACTGAAATAAAACAAGTTTAAGTTGAAGTACTAAAATGACTAAAAACTAAAACTTAAAGCTATAAAGAAATTAAATAAAAAAACTAAAAATGACAAAAGCACAAAAGAAAATTAAAACTTAAACTGGAAGTGAAAATGTAAAAATAAAAGCTAATACAAAATAATAATAAATACTATAATAGTATATAAATAATACTAAAATAATCACTGTACTTTCCTTAATGCATTGCATGTTAGCAATTATATTTTGACCATTAATATTATGTTTTTAATTCAAAATAATAAAGAGTTTATATATAAACCTTTTTCAAAGCATTTTAAATGACTATGCTTGATTTCTTTTTATCTAGTTGGGTTGAATATGTTTGATTTTGTCAATTTGAACTCTGAATCTGTTCAACTTGAGGCGGGCCTCGAATTTTGGCTGAATTTAATCTTAAATTTGCATTATTAGGAAAGAGTCATAATTGCCTAGTTGTGTGTCATGTGTCCTATACAGTGACTCTTTATCTTTTGTTTCCAGCACTATTTGTATGAGCTAGTCATCAAAACTCTGGTCCAGCACAACCTTTTCTACATGCTGCACCAGTTTCTCCAGTATCACGTCCTGAGTGACTCCAAACCACTGGTGAGGCTTCCATGTTTCAAACTCTGTCTTAAATTCATAAATTACACACTTCACTTGTTTGGAAAAGTCTATAATAAAGTCTTTTTGCTTCAATAATCACTTCTTATCTATGTTGCTGGCTCACTTTTTCTGCTTTTCTAGGCCTGTCTGCTGCTGTCTCTGGAGAGCACGTATCCTCCTGCTCATCAGCTTTCTCTGGACATGCTCAAGGTAGGAAAACCGCTTTATACTCAAGTGCATGTTCAGTTTAGAATTTAAAGTGTAAGTTTTCAACCCACTTTGTATTGTTACTATGGATTGTACTTCTGCATTTTTGTATCCCCGCCCACAGACAGTTGGATTGACAGAGGGTTATTAACAAAACAGTTATTGTAAGAGTAGGTTTATCACTGAAACTTGTATCATACTCTATCTACTCTTTTATTAACCATAATGGTAAAAATGGTACACTGGCAACTG
Source organism: Mylopharyngodon piceus (assembly GCA_039654765.1). Lineage (NCBI taxonomy): Eukaryota > Metazoa > Chordata > Actinopteri > Cypriniformes > Xenocyprididae > Mylopharyngodon > Mylopharyngodon piceus. The sequence goes on along the minus strand of CM077444.1, from coordinate 4,068,155 downwards.
CTCCGGCGACGACATTTTGCTTCAGCGGAACTGACGGAACAGCAGTTTCTTTCAGTTTTCCCCCCTCCATTTGGCCTAAAACACTGTTTTCGTGGTCATCCAGTTTGAAATGGAGACTTCAAACATGGAGGTTTTCCAGATTTCCGTCACAGTGTTCTCTCCATATTTATGATTCTTTGCAGCCTTTAGCCACTGCTAAAAGTTTGCTAAGAAGTATTTCCTACTAAGGCAAGGTGGTATTTCATTCTGGTAAACGTATCTATAGCAGACTGGTGGGAGTGGCCTTGGATGGCAACATGCTCTAATTTTCTCTAATCAGGTAGCACCGATTTCAGTTTTTTTCCACCTTTCTACTGTATAGGCAGCCAAGTTTTATTGAAAGCCCATTTTGCCAGCGAATTAAGCTTCATTTGGTCTTTCTCTGTTGATCTAGAGTGATCCATGTGTGTTTTTGTGTGTATCACAGAGGCTGTCCACCGCTAATGATGAGATAGTGGAAGTTCTTCTGTCAAAGCAGCAGGTTTTAGGCGCTCTGCGCTTCATTCGAAGCGTTGGTGGCCACGACAACGTCTCCGCTCGGAAGTTTCTGGATGCTGCGCGGCAAACAAATGACACAATGTTGTTCTACACCATCTTCCGCTTCTTCGAGCAGAGGAATATGCGATTACGTGGTAATCCTGGTTTCAACCAAGGTAGGTGGTTTCGATGAATGATTGATGCGTGCTGTATAGTATTTATAGTATGCTGTATAGTATTTATTCTCATGAAATGAGCTAAACATCAAAGTGATTGGACTTCCTCTGACATCATCTTCCTGTTTCAGGAGAGCACTGTGAGGAGCACGTGGCCTTCTTTAAGCAAACGTTTGGGGAGAACGCTTTGATGAAACAAGCCACCGCGTGAAGGACCACAGTAACAGCTGGAACGATGGTTTAACCAGAAGGAAACATTGAGTAGCAAAATGAAAACCAACCATATGAAGCTCATACAAACACTAGAGCGAGTCTAGTGTTAAAAGAGACTTTAAAAGAGACACTTTGCTGTCTCATCTATGCATGTTTGCCATGAAGTACAGATGGGCTTAGGAGGATAAAGCAGTAAGAGATTGGTGTTTCAATGGAAAATTACTAAAATCACACTAATGTAAGTGTGCTCAACTTAATGATCTGTATGTGAAGCTTGATTATGTATATATTTTAAAAAGAAATGTCTAGCTTTTACATTTATATATAATAAAATAATATGTTAATAGTGACTTTTTTATCATTTGCTTTGTGAGATTCAGTTACAGATGGATTGGAACAAGTAAATCGATTTGTTTTAGGTTCAACATTTTTGGCATGAAGATAAAAACTCTTTTCATTTTCTCCATAGGGAAACTAATTTTGAACGATAACTTCAACCTTTAAAGACAGACCTACTATGAGCTATGAGATTATTAATCTGTTGTATTTGCTTCTGTTAAAGCCATCAGTCAGCATTATTTCAGCTTATTTTAAAATAATCGTATTTATTCCTTGTGGAAAACTAATCAGTGAGTCGAAAAAAAGCAACGCGCCAAAATAACTCTTTAGCTCCGCCCACTGCCATGAAGCACTGCGAATGAAAGCTCTCAAAATACTTAAATATTTGTGTATATATATATATATATGCATAACTTAAAATCTTTTTATATATATATATATATATATATATATATATATATATAAAATCAACATTTGTACAGTTTTATATTTCTCCATAGTTTTTAATTTGATTAAAAACTTCATGGGATTGTAATTCTTTCCCTCACTAAAGCTGTCAAGTACACAGTCTTGTATCTTTGTCATTTTGGCTGATTTTCAAAAACTTTTTTACTTTGAATCAAAGTTTGTAGTGTTGTGATTCACCTCGTAGCTGATTGGCTTGGTTCATGACTCTTTAACAAAGACTTTTTTTAAATCCTAATGGGGAAAATGAATGGAAAAAATACTTCCGGAACTAGATTCTTATCTGCCCTCTCGGTGAGTTGCCACTGCATTCTGTCTACACAGATTTCCACTGGCAATCATATTATCGATGTTGTGCCAGTGGCTGTTTTAATGCACATAAAAGAACTGAATTGGTCGCACATCACAAGACTTCAGTTTCACATTTCAGCACAATTTAATAACACTGCAATGTAACAAAAAGTGACCATACAGATTTAAACCACATGTTGATGTTGCTCAATTCCTAAAACTGACATTCACAGGTGCGTAATGCAGGCGATCTCATGAAGTCAGTGCTACATGAAGTACATTTACATACTAAAATGATGCAGATGTTTCTGTGGGATCTACAGTGGAAGTTGAATCGGTTTCACAGTCAGTTACATTAAGACTTCGGTAACACTCTCTAGTCTACTTACTACAAGTAACTTTGTAACTACATGTCAACCAACTTTGATTAGTAGACTGTCTGCTTAATATCTGCTAACATTTTATTTTGATGCTCCCCAACAGACATTCTACTGACTATAAGTCATTTTACAACTACTTCAACTTATTCTACTAACCCTAACCTAAGTCTACTAATACTCTAATGAGAGTTAATTGACATGTAGTTGCAAAGTTGCTTATAGTTAGTCCACTTTAGACATTCTACTACTATCAAAATAAAGTGTAACCAAGACTTCTTTCTGAAATTATTCAGAGTTTTCAGAACATTTTCTGCAATTTAAAATGTAGCGGGTGTGACCAACAAATTGTAAGTAACACTTAATTCAATATTGATGGAACCCTGCAGAGTTAAAATATCATAATGGCCTGTTTTTTTCCTGAAGTGTAAAAGTAGATTGTCTGATAAGAGCACACTTGTGTGAATGTGTCACAGGGGACCGAAAACAAGCAGTCTTGATTTGTTAACTCAGCTGTTTAAAGCAGAATGAAAAAGTATTATAAGAGCCTTTTAACATCAAAAAGCCTTTTAGCCCTACAGCATATCTTTCAATTAATATAAAGTGTTTTTTCTCTAAGGCCCAATGTTAAATTATTAAAACCAAATGTAGATGGTCAGTTGAAAAATTAATTTGAAGGTCCATTAAGTGCAGTCCAGGGTTCAAGGGTCCATGTTTGTATGACAGAGGGGGGTAGCATTTATGTACATGTATATTGTGTCTGTGAATTTTACTTGTCATAGACATAATGACATATTTCCTAACTGTTCACAGTGCACATTGTTATATTTACAAGCTTTTCTGTTGCTACTCAGGCAGTTATGGTACATCGGAGGGATTTCACTCTGTGCTTGAATATTTAAATAAAGAATTATGAATGTTTGTATTCTTTCAGAAGTCAACATGACGGCAAAATTGATGTTCACCCTATCCACATTCCTCGCATTATCGCGCACGCACGTTCTTCTAAATAAAAACATGCCTTTTTTTGTAATCTTTCATCTAAATTTGATCAAATTTGCTCTGCCTCTCTAAAACAACTTTCCTTTTCACCCAGCATCTGACAAACCTTTTCAGTCATCAGGAGCTCCTACCTTCCTTTTCCAACCTTCTGACTCAATTCTGGTATGTAACGCCCACATTTCACAATCAATCCATTAATGATGGATATAATGAATTTCAGACCCACATTTTTGCTTGTTGATATTCAAGATTTACACTACCATTCAAAAGTTTGGAGTCGTTACGATTTAAAAAAACAAAAAACAAAAAAAGGCTGCATTTATTTGATCAAAAATACAGTAAAAACAGTAATATTGTGAAATATTATGATTTAAAATAACTGTTTTCTATCTATATAGATAGATAGAGAGAAATTTTCCTAATTTTTATCAATGTTGAAAACAGTTGTGCTGCTTAATATTGTTGTGGAAACCATGATACATTTTCTTAAGATTCTTTGATGAATTTGAACGTTAACAAAACAGCATTTTTTTAAAAAGTAGAAATCTTTTGTAACATTATAAATGTCTTTACTGCCACATTTGATCAATTTAGTGCACCCTTGCTATTTAAAAAAAAGTGACCCCACACTTTTGAACGATAGTATATATCTCTGAAATGAAGTGGGGGTTGTGAGTGTTGACTTTTCCAAGCGACAGTTTCCACAGATAGACAAGCAGCTATTAAAACCGGTCATGTGCTTTTCACATTCTCAACTTGTCCAATCCATGTTATTTAGCTAGTAAATATGCACTTAATAATGTTAACCCAGGATTTACAAATACTACCGAGGCTTAATTGCTAAATCACATTAAAAATGACAACAGTTTAACAATATGAAGAGTTAAAAGCTGATTTGGGTTCAATAAATTAAGCTACATCAGGCGACAACATTCATCAAAAGCAAAAATGACTCATATTATAGAGAAATACTGAAATGTGCTCTAGCTTGACATTCAACACATTACTCACAGCTTAATGTCTCGTAAACCCCCTTTCAAGAAGAAGTTAATTACGGCAGTTGCCTTCAAGCATTTCCGGACGTCCTCACATGCAGCGACGTGACTCGCTGATGTTCTTTAAGTAGCTGCAATACTAACACAAGTTGTGTGTGACTCCCAAGCAGTGCAATTCATATTTTCGTCCCGTTTATCTAACGTACGTGAGACTGCATGGCTTTGCTAAGTCCCAGGTAGTTCAAGTTCTCCGCTGCAGGAAGGAAAAGGACATCGGTGGTGGAAGAGGGCAGGAAGTTCTGCTGGTAGTCCGGGTTATCGAGACTGGCACACGGGGATCGCGGTAGAGTAGCGCAGGACGTGTTCAGGTACTCCGGACCCTCGGGTTTACAGCTGTACGTGTCTATATATCCGTTTTCTGTCTGTCCCCGGGCCGGACCCTCATAGTTTGGGTTGATCATATTGCTTGTAGTCACGTCCTGGTTCATGTACTCTGTGGAAAAGAGAAGATGAAATGTGCCGATGAAGTAACAATTTTAAGGGCAAAAAATAAAATTATAATATGAGAACTATATATATATATATAAAGTGTATATATATAAAACTAATACAACACTTACCTATATTCCCTCAGTTTGGTTTCATAAGTCATTTTTAAAGCTTAAATAACATGTCAAGCATAAGAGTAATTTGTCGTAATACCTGGCAGCATAAGGTCTTTATCTGTGGGGTCAGTAATGTAGCGTAGCATCACACCATTCGTGTAGTCGTCCTTAAAACAATACACAAAATATGAATAAATCATCTTGCAGCATGTCTAATGAAGGGTAATTTGCTTATAAATTATAATAGTCCATAGAAAACAATGCTGACAGAGATACTGACAGCTGAATTGTGACACTGAGACACTGGTTGTTGTGATTGGTTGAAGAATCTTTTGTTGGGCAGCAGGTATTCCTCTGCATCTACCACACCATCCATATCCTCTGTACTGATCCAAGTCCTGTAGAACTTGGTATCCGTCGGGCTGGGCTGGTACGTGTGATCATCTCCCTGGATGTAATGGAAAATTAAATAGCAACAAAAATGGTTAATGATAAAATTATGCTTCTTATGTGAATTAAATTTAAATATTTTTAAACATTTAAAATTCAGTTCAAAATTATCATAAATAGTGTTTAAAAAAATTTCATAATTATTGGGAAAAAAATAGGCAAAAACTGGTTAATGATAATACTGTTTCTTATGTGAATTATTTTTTAATATATTTAAACTAAAAATTCAGTTCAAAATGATGATAAATATTAAAAATCAATTATTGAAAAAAACAATAATTGGAAAAACTGGTTAATGATAAAACTTTCTTATGTGAATTCATTTTTAAAATATTTAAACTTTTAAAATTAAGTTTAATATTATAGATATTTAATAAATTATAATTATTGAAAAAAACAATAATTGGCAAAAACTGGTTAATGATAAAACTTTCTTATGTGAATACATTTTAATTTATTTAAACTTTTAAAATTAAGTTCAAAATTATCATAAATAGTTTAAATAAATTATCATAATTATTGAAAAAAATTGGCAAAAACTGGTTAATGATAAAACTTTCTTATGTACATTAGTTTTAATATTTAAAATTTAAATATATTAAAAGTAAAATATTATATAAAATAAAATATTTTAAATAATTTATCATAATTAGTCAAGAAAAAAATATAAATTGCTGTTTTTTTCCAAAACTGTATACTACTGTACATAATACATTACATAAAAAGTAGAAAACCTATTAATAGCATAAATAAATTACATTTTAATATAATTTTCTTGCTTTTTTTTTGTAAGTTTTGTGCCTTTAGCAGCACCACATTGAATTGAAAAAATATGATAGATGATTTTATTTTTATATTTCATTCCCCGGAGGAAGGCACAGATCTTCTTGTGAACTACCTGAACGACAAGGTAGCGAGGCGGATCTCGGGCCATTTTTGAAAACTCTGCCACAAGTTCACGGAAGTGAGGTCTGCTGTCAGCGTCAATCATCCAACCTAGATGTAGATAAAAATGTATGTTCTGTCATGTCAACTGACCTTCAAATGCTGTTATATATTATGCAATTATGTTACATACAAATCTATATAGAAAATAATGCCATTGTATTTATCATGTTCATCTGAAATGTTTATATTTGGGTTAATTTCAATAGTCCACTTTAGACATTCAATATAGTTATAAGTAACTTTGCAACTACATGTCAACTAACTCTCAGAGTATTAGTAGACTGTTAGGGTTAGTTGAATAAGTTGACATGTAGTTGCAAAGTTACTTATAGTTAGTAGAATGTCTAAAGTGGACTATTGAAATAACATGTTCCCTATATTTGTAATGCATTATTTTCAGGAATTTTCAATACTTGTATCTATAGCCACATTATGGCTTCCATATGGCATTTTGAATGATGATTTTCTGTTCTTCTCAGTTGCAACATTAGCACTCACATTTGACCATGATCATATACACGTCTATAGTGCAGATGGACGGCTGTGGTAAACGCTCTCCCTTCTCCAGAATATCTGCAATCTCTCTGGCTGGGATTCCATCGTACGGTTTGGATCCAAATGTCATCAACTCCCAGACAGTGACCCCTGAAGAGGACAAGTTAATATATCAAGAAACACTTTACAATAAGGTACAATTTGTTAATGCATTAGATATTAATGTTTTTAACAATGTTTATCAATCAATCTAACACTACTTTATAACTATACTATGTTTATTGCTAATTCATGTTCATTTATAATACACTAACTACTGAATTGTTCATCTATACAACATGAATTATGTAGAAATTAACATTTAAAGAATTCATTATTCTTGTTTAAAGTAGTGTTAATTGCTAGTTCCTGATACCTAATGTATTCGCTATTTGCAAAGTGTTACCAAAAACACCACCGTTTTAGTGGCTATAGAGTAAAACTTGAATTAGCATTTATATTTGAATTGTGTAACCCCTGTATGTTGACATAAAGCATGTTTTGCATTAATTTATGCTATTTTGCCAATGATCTAAGGAAGATTATTTCTGCCACAGAATAAAAAAAGGTAATTGCGACTTTTTATCTCACAATTCAGACTTTTTTCTAACAATTGTGAGTTTGTGTCTCACAATTATGACTTTTTTTTCCTCAAAATTGAGAGATATAAAGTTACAAAGTCAGAATTGCGAGACAAACTCGCAATTGCAAAAAAAAGTGAGAATTGTCTTTTTTTCTTCAAAATTGAGAGATACAAAGTTACAAAGTCAGAATTGCGAAACAAATTCGCAATTGCGAGAAAAACGTCTGAATTGAGCAGACTTTTTTTTTCTGAATTGCAAGTTTATATCTTGCAATTTGGACTTTATATCTTGCAAATGCGAGTTTAAATCTTGTAATTTGGAAGTTTTAACTCACAATTATGCGTTTATATTTCCAAATTCTGTGGGGGAAAAAAGGCAGAATTGTGAGTTAAAAAGTCACAATTACTTTTTTTATTTTTATTTTTTCCTGATGGAAACAAGCTTCCATACATGACCTAATAATGAATGCAGTTTGGGTAGTGCCAAGCACTTACCGTAACTCCAAACATCACTTTGATGAGTGTAAGTCCAGTGTCGAATCGACTCAAGTGCCATCCACTTTATAGGTACCTAAAACATTTAGCAGAGGCAGCTATTTACATGTGGAAATGCATTTCATTTGATATGTTTTCCAGTTAATGATTTTGAATTAGTTTTGTTTTACCGCTGTGAATCAATTGTTCATGCGTGACCTACTTTCCCTCCATCAGCGTGATATTCCTTCTCATCTGAACCCAGGAGTCTGGCCAGGCCAAAATCAGTGATCTTCACATGGTTAGGAGTCTTCACCAGCACATTCCTGGCCGCTAAATCCCGATGGACCAGGTGACGTTCTTCCAAGTAGGTCATTCCCTGTTGAGAAGGGTCAAAATGTTTTTGAAATTCCAAGATGTCAATGAATGCTGTGTGCGTCCAATCAGCTAATTCCCAGAGACTCAGCACTTTCAGAATCACTAGTTTGCTGTTTTCAAGAGAAATGCAGTGAATTTATTTATGAGAGTTTTGTGAGTGCAGGACCTTTTAGTTTATTTATTTATACATAATTTTCAACACATAAATATTTATTTATGCACTTATGTATATGTACGAGGTTTATGCAAGATTTATACACTATTGTCCAAAAGTTTGAGGTCAGTACGAATATCAAAAGTGACAGTAAAGACATTTACCATGTTATTAGAGATTTCATTTTCAAATAAATGCTGTTCTTTTTCTCACCTTGGCAATCTGCACGCACCAGTTTAACAGAGTCTGTGAGCCGATATTGTCCTTATTCTCCCGTACGTAATCCAGCAGGCAGCCGAAAGGCATAATCTGGGTAATGAGCTGGACGTTGGACGTGAGGCATATTCCCAACAGACGACACACGTGAGGATGATCCACACCGGCCATCACATAGGCCTCCTGAAACATCAAAACACAAGTTTTAAATGCATGGTTATCAGGGACAGTTGTTAATCATTAATAAACATGGCATGATACCCACGTCCAAGATCTCTTTGTTGGCTTTGGGAGATGCGACCTCTCTCAAAACTTTGATAGCAACAGGAATTTTCACACCCTCACCCTCTGGAATCCACAATCCCTAAGAGAAAAGCATGGAAATATTTCTTAGAACTTCCAAGTTGCCTGAGGAATTTTTAAGTTCACAACTTCTGTGATTTAAAACAGGAAATTCAGGAGAAAATATAGGGAACATGTGTTAGTGAATTTTTGTCCTGTTGACTTTGAATGTCTCAGTCACACATCTAATACATTAAAGCTTTATTAGGCCTGATGAATTACTCTAGTGTGCTTTTTATTCATAAATGTACCTTAAAGACTGTGCCAAACGCTCCAGACCCGAGGACTTTTATTTTCTTTAGTTCTGTTTCCTTAAGGATGCGAAGGAGAGCCTGGTTGGGCGCTTCACCACTGGGAGTCAGCGGTTCGACCAACTGCAGAATCATGTAAATATGGTTAGATTGGGGTTTCATTTATGTTGTTTAATCTGTAATACACTTTTGTGCCTCACCTCTCTCTCCTGAAGGAGGCGCCGTAGGGTCCTCTTTCGCCGGATGTGTCGTCGGCGGAAGATGACGAAGATGAAAAGGATGAGGACCATAATCATCAGCATGACTCCGACAACGCCAGCCGCCGCTACAGGCATGTGAGAACTAGAGAGAGGATATCAGGTCATTTACCTTCGTAAAAACATTTAATATGAGTCACCTGATTTTAAAGTAGGCAAATGAAACAGCATTTGCAACCAATTTTACTTCCTTATTTCTGAGTGAAACACTGATATTCAACGAGTAAAAATTCCTTGGGAACTGATTGATTCTAAAAGTCTTATTATCTACAACAGTAGCTTAAAACAATGTCTACAAAACTATTTGCTCATTAGACATTAACCAAAATGAAACTGCACATGTTAAAGGTGCAATAGGTGATTCTCTACAGAAACATTTTTTGTTATACTGGTTGAAAGTCTCCTCATATCCCAATAGCAGTCTCTATGTTAAAGGTCCAAATGTATTTTTATAAATATATATCCTCTGTGGAAGGTGTAGGACCATAAAATGTTCATCCAATTATTTTATTCAGTCTGAATGAAATAATACAACGTCCAACATATGTGTTTACATACCCTCGCACACCCTGTTTGCTCAGAAATCATACGTCATCAGCGCGTTTCATGCTACGCAGAGTTTATGTAGACAGAAGTCAGTCACGGAGCACCGCAAACAAACAGCAGCCACCTTTTACAGTTCCTACCGAATCAAAGCTGTGTGTCAGCTGTGTGTGTGCGCATTCATGTGTTTTGGAGGAGGCGTGGCTTTGGACGGTGACCGTATCAAAGTCCCCTTACTTGGGGGCCATCTTTGAAACGCCTCTCAGACATGCAAGTGCAACTCCTATCTCTTTGAATGGGAAAACATCAAATTCTCCAAAGCTGTTTGCCAAGCTTTCGATTAAATTTCATATTTGAAATCACCAATGAAATCTGACAACAACTGTCTCATAAATTTTGTTTCTAAATGCTCGAATCATGACAAAAAACAGTATTTTTCAGGCTGGATCAAGCTAATGCGCTTGTGCAGTCCTAAGTGCACGTCTCTTGCGTCTCATTTCGGAGCCGCACATTTGACTGTTTCTATAGGAACCAGAGCTTCTAATGTCCGCTGCAGTGACGCGATGACTTTACCAATCAGCGATTGGCTCTTATTTAGAAGGCGGGACTTATTCTGCCATATTGCACGTTGCACTTTCTCCCATTCAAAACAATACGAGTGACGCGTCTTGTGTTATTCTATAGTCTTTGATCGTATGCTTTCAATGTTAGCAGGCTAACATTAGCATTTCCCAGATCACCTACTGCACCTTTAACTTCAATTCAGAAAAAACATCTGTGTTCATATTTTGCATTTACTCTTGGTTTGCATTATGCTAATGACTTTTCTATGACTTGTGTAGTTTATGTAGTCTAGTAACAACAACCCATAAACCACTGTACCCTTTTGGTTCACAACCTTCCAGTCTTGGTCCACTGCACCTATTATAACATAAACATTTTAAAATTAGCGGTAGTCTATTTTGTGACACCATAATTGTATTGTATTTCTGCTTGTTTAAACCAACTGGATTCTGTTAACCATGAGCCAATGTATAAATATAAATATAAATAATTTATATTATTTAAATAATAATACTTATAATAATATTTTAATTAAATTTACTTTAATAATAATAATAATAATTATTATTATTATCCAGCAATATTTGCTTTTTAATGTAATATAAATCTCAATGTTTGTGGAAACACTGGAATAATTATAATAATAATAATTGTTACTATTATTATTATTAAATAACTATACTCATTATTATCCAAGAAGGTTTAACTTGTTCCTACCCTTGCGTGCAGTTAGGATGGCATGGCTGACACTGTCTGGTTTTGTCTGGGTATGTCCAGACAAGTCGGTTATTAAGGCCTTGCACACCTTGAGCACACTGTGCCACGCAGTGCTTCCCATCTTTGAAGTGAGCACATTCAGTACACTGATCGGCTCCCTAGAAAGAGAGAAACAGAGAAAACAACATTTATACTGCAACCATTTCAAAGGTCTGACCTCTTACCATTATTAGTTTACACACAGATTTGGACATTTTCTGATGAAAATGTGAGTGATGGTTATCAGTGAGTCACTCAAAAAAGCCCACCCAGTCTCGATGATAGATTTTTTTGTGTGCTTGTTTTACTGCCTGCCAGGCGGAATTGCAAGTTCGATCTATTAAAAAAGTAATAGCACATCTCCTCAACAAGCCATGTGATTTTAGGTTTCACTGATGATTTACACCATCAAGTTAGGTTTAGGGGTTTGTTCAGATCCCTAGTTTGAGCAAGTGTGAGCAAGCGTCATTAATAATACAGTTTATATGGGCATTGAAAGATACATATGACATACCGGCCCAGAGCAGCTTGCTGTCCCGTTCAGAATCTTGCATTCAGGGTCACATTCCAAACACACGTTCTCTGACCTGTACTCGCGAGGTTCTCTGTAGAAACATTGCATATAGAGTGCAGAAGTTTAAAAAAACTGTTCATTTTCTCCATCAGGAAATTGATTTATCATGCGCCTTTAAAGACAGCCCTACTGTGAGCTACGAGATTGTTAATCAATGGTATATGCTTTTGTTGAAGCATCTGTCTGCATTATTTCAACTTATTTTTTAAATAATCATGTATAAAAGCTTAATTTGTGGTGAAAAACTACATTACCCATGATGCTGTACAGAAAATCCCACCAATCAGAGAGTCACAGCAAGCAAATTGCACCAAAAGAGCTTGCCGGAAATGGCAACTCCCATGAAGCACAGAAAATTATGTAATATAGTCACTATATGTACAGTATATATATAAACTTTAATTAAAGGTGCAATATGTAAAAAATTTTCCGCTAGAGGTCGCTAGAGGCCTATTCAAAACAAAGGGGTAGCTTGATGACGGCAAGTTTGAGCGCGGAATCTTGGGACATGTGGTCTTCACCTCACCGCTGCACGCCTCACGTGTAGCAGAACTTTTATTATGCCACAGTCGCCGGCGCCGCTTCCGATTTTCCGGTCAAGAGTATGAGGTAACGCAGCTCTATTTATCATATCAGATACATTTGAGTGTGTTGAAAATGATGTTATAACGTTACTCTGATCATTCGCTCGGCGGCTGCTGCGAGACACTTGTTTGAGACACACTGCTAGATCAATTTTAGAAAATCATATTAAATGCTGGATGGCTTGTGTTGATAAATGGCATGCAATTAATTTTAAAACGTATTGTATGATGGAGAAAATTCTGTATTACTGTTACTAAAAATAAAGCTGCATCTGATTATGCTATGTTAAAGCATGGTACTCACAAAAAATAACAGTAAGAGCTATATAAGTAAGAGCTATATATGTAAGAGCTATATAACAATAATTAGTTTTCTGTCTATAAACGTAACCAAACAGTTGTTCCCTTGTCTATTAAAACGTGATATTTTAAAGCGTCTTTGGTGTTTCCGTAGTTTTTACAAAATAAAACCGGAAACCGAGGGTAACGCGGGTGTGACGCAATTGACAGGCGACTCCTCACACGTCCCGGAGCCTTGGTTAAAATTGCAATTTTCTCAAGATTTACAAATAGTTGGAAACATTTGGGATATTGTAAGTACTCAAGTGAACAAAATATATAACACTGGCCTAGTGGTTTTTGGATATTTTACTGCAAAATTATTACATATTGCACCATTAAATTATTCATTAAAAGTCATTCATTAGATCTATAGAAACAATGTAGTTTTATATTTCTCTAGTGTTTTTAATTTATGTCAATCCAAGCACTTCGTAGGATTGTAGTTCTTTCCCTCATTAAAGCTATTAAGTACACAGTCTTGTACCTTTTTCATATGATCTGATTTTCAAATACTTTATGGTTCAAATCAGAGTTTGTAATGTGATTCACCTCATAGCTGGTTGGCTTGGTTCATAGCTTATAATGCAGTAACGAAGACATTTTTTTTAAATCACTATGGGAAAAATAGAATGGAAAAAATATTTCCGGAAACAATTCTGCTGAAAAAGTTGGCGGGCACTAATGCACTTTTAACACAAGAAGCCACATGTAAACCCATACATCTGATAATATCTGAAAGAAGCATATTAAATGCATTCATTTAACCATTAATAGACTTTCTACTTTTTTTAATCATAAGAAAACAACTTATCAATTGTCAGTTTGTGCTAAAAACCTTAGGGAGATGTTAAATGGACTAAATGTTGGACACTAACCCATCCAGCAGGTTGCATTGACTGACACAGCTCTCCCTACGGCTTACATGCTGGCAGGAGAAGCACATGGACGGCCCCGGACCCCAGCAGCCTTCCTCTCCACACATACTGTCACAGGTACTGTTCTGCTGCTCTGAAGAGCAAACGAGAGACTCTGTGACCTGACATGACCCAACCCAAAATTGCTTGCCAACAAATCAGTTGTGTAAAACTGAAATACAAAATATTTGAATACAGTCCCATACCACAGTTATGCATTGCTGCATTGTTTCCAGTTCGTATGCGCTGTTTCTCAGATCTGAACAGCTTTGGCCAGTAGCTGCTGTCAGCGTAACAGAGTTGGGGGTTGTTTTTGACCACCACATCGCCATCACTGATCTCCTTCAATGAACGCAGGCCGAGATATTCCAGGTGTGGTATGTTTAAGGCGGCAAAACTGACGGTGCCACTGCATTTGTAAGAGAGGAAAAGAGAGGAACACTATTTAAAGGTGAAGTGTGTCTTTTTTTATGATATAAACAGGTTTAATATGCAGAGAACATTAGTTATTTGTAAGATGACATGATGAAGCTCACTGTTGTTTAGTTCTTCCTCTGATGATCTCCAGGTTCTCAAAGGGACTGAGGGATTTGAAGTGTTTAGGCCAGTCTTGGATTAACAAAAACCCTGAGAAAAATGAAATGGCACTGCTAAAATAATGTTTTAACTAAGTTTACTTAAAGACGTATTCAAATTGTGTGCAACTGTTAATTTTAGGGCCTGCTGTTGTGTAGTTTACCTGATATTTCTTTGACTGTCTTGAAATAGTCGAGTTTCACAGGATCCATGCTTGGAGTATTTGTAAAAACATCCCTTGAAAGACATTTATTAAGGCATTAGATTGAATGTATTACATGAATAAGAGGTCAACTGATTTCATCTGGAAGTCCATAAAATCTCACCCTTGAAAAGTCATCTGCATTATTGTAATGTGCCCATTTATTTTGGTGCAGTTGATAAATGAATCAATGTTGGTCGCATTGACTGCGATGGTGTTAACAAGCGCACCCGTTCCGAGACCATTACAGACTAAAGCAAAACACACACGGTCAACTCAATTCACATTTATTAGATATCCATGTCGTGTAAATACTATATATCAGAAATGACAAGAAAATCACTATTAATAATTAAAGATGTTGCTGACCTTTTGGGCACAAGCCATCACATTGTTTGCACTTCCTTATTCCGTTCTCCTCCACTTCATGCATGTTACTGCTACAGGTTCGAACGCAGGCATCGTGATCGGTCACCACAAAGTTATCTGCAGCAGAGAGAGGAGTTTGCAGTTATGTTTCAGTTAAACACTTCTCCAACTTTAAATAAAACAGACACAAATGAAACAACTGGCATACAGTAAGAGTATAGAGCTGTAAAATGAACATAGATAGTATAGCTCAGATCATTTGGTCTGGAGAGAATTTGAGGAGAAATGAGTTTGAATTGAGACAGCTGAATTTTGAATGCAGACTTTGGTATGAAAGACAGTTTGAGACAATAGCTGTTTCCATCCATTTATCTGAACGCAAGATGACAGCGTTTATTGTGTTTCGTCTGTGCGCTCTGAGTTGCAAGTCATTTATGATGTAGGATAAAAGAGCCACCGTGACTTCCTCGATTGCAGCAACTTCCATTTTATTACAGATATTTTGTGCCACTGTTGAACACATGGGATGGAAATGCTTCTTTATTTGCAAATGTTTTATGCAATATTCCAATCGTGTGCATAAGTTAAATTCGCAACTTTGAATGGATACATAGTGCTGACATCTCTTCTGAGGTTCTAGAGGACACACGTGAAATCAGTATAAATTTTATTTATACATTTTATTCATATATTATATTTATTAATAGCTACACAATTTATTTAAGGTCCACAGCAGTTTTCTAAATATTTACCTAAAATAAACATTGACACCTGTTTACATAGCACATAACCTCAGGGTGTGTCTTTGTATTCGCAAACATAACTGATTAAAGACCAGAGTTATTTTTTGCCTCTGGATAATGTTGGTGGTTGTTATACACAAAAGCAATGAGCTAGTATACCTCCTTGACTTTTGGGGCTCTAATATATACAAACTAAGGGTTTAAAGGATTAGTTCACTTCAGAATTAAAATTTCCTGATAATTTACTCACCCCCATGTCATTCAAGATGTTTATGTCTTTCTTTCTTCAATTGAAAAGAAATTAAGGTTTTTGAGGAAAACATTCCAGGATTTTTCTCCATAGTGGTTCAACGGGTTGAAGGTCCAAATTGCAGTTTCAATACAGCTCTGTGATGCGCCAAGCATTACATAATCATGTTGGAAAGGTCACGTGTGACGTAGGCAAGCAAGTGTTTACAAAGTGAACGTGCAAAGACTAAGTCAAACGCCCTTTACAAAAAAAGGTAAAACAGTTTTTCACCCTGCGCATTTTCGTGGCGCATCCCAGAGCTAGTGCAAGACGAGTATTTGTGGTTAAAAAGTATATACATTTTTATTTTTTTTAGAAAATGACCAATCGTTTCACAAGACAAGACCCTTATTCCTCATCTGGGATCATGTAGAGCCCTTTGAAGCTGCACTGAAACTGCAATTTGGACCTTCAACCTGTTGAAACCCATTGAAGTCCACTATATGGAGAAAAATCCTGGAAAGTTTTCCTCAAAAACCTTAATTTCTTTTCAACTGAAGAAAGAAAGACATGAACATCTTGGATGACATGGGGGTGAGTAAATTATCAGGAAATTTTAATTCTGAAGTGAACTATTTCTTTAAATGGAAAGATTTATCTGCTCTTGTCATAGTGATCTTAGTAATCTCAAACTTACAGGGGCACTTCTTCACACAGGTAGCTCCAAAGTTGTACTTCCCATTGGGATTAGGAACAAGTTGGTGAGTGTTGGGGTCATACAGCATTAGACGTGGACACGCATCCTTGCACGTCCCGTCATCCTGGAAGTCTCTGCAGGCCTGCAGAAAAAGAGACCATACACAGTCAACATACACAAAATATGTTCCAAAATATGATTAGGTATCAACAGAATAACTGTAAATTGATTAAAAATAATAATAATAAAAAATTAAATTAAAAAGTTTAATGTCCATTTGATGATCAGAATTGATTATTAGAATTTGGCTGAAATGTACAGAGCCCCACACATGACATGCAAGAAAAAAAGTAAATCGTGCACACGATTTAGTAATTCATTCCCTCGATTTACTAAATTGTGCGCACGATTTACTATTTCGTTCCCTCCATTTGCTAAATTGTGCACACGATTTACTATTTCGTTCTCTTGATTTGCTAAATCACGCAGATGATTTACTAATTAATTCCCTCGATTTACTAAATTGCGCACACGATTTACTATTTCGTTCCCTCGATTTGCTAAATCGTGTGCACGATTTACTATTTCGTTCCCTCGATTTGCTAAATTGTGCGCACGATTTACTAATTCGTTCCCTCCATTTTCTAAATCGTGCGCACAATTTACTAATTCGTTCCCTCAATTTGCTAAATTGTACGCATGATTTACTATTTCGCTCCCTTGATTTGCTAAATCATGCGCACAATTTACTGTTTCGTTCCCTCGATTTACTAATTCGTTCCCTCGATTTGCTAAATCGTGCGCACAATTTACTAATTCATTCCCTCGATTTGCTAAATCGTGCGCACAATTTACTATTTCGTTCCCTCGATTTGCTAAATCGTGCACACGATTTACTATTTCGTTCCCTCGATTTGCTAAATTGTGCGCATGATTTACTATTTCGTTCCCTCGATTTGCTAAATTGTGCGCATGATTTACTATTTCGTTTCCTCAATTTGCTAAATTGTACGCATGATTTACTATTTCATTCCCTCGATTTGCTAAATCGTACGCATGATTTACTATTTCGTTCCCTCGATTTGCTAAATCGTGCGCACAATTTACTAATTTGATTTACTAATAAGAATTAGAAAATCGTGCACACGAGTTAGCCTACTATTTTTTTCCTGCATGTCATATGCGGGGCTCCGTAGATATGAGTGTGAAACAATTCCCAAAATATTTAAAGTGTAATAAAAATAAAATAAATAATTGAGCTGTTAAATAAGTAAATATAATAATAATAACAAAATATATAGTAAAATACATCATATAACAAAATATTTGGAATTTTTTTTTTAAATTGGACATTTTAAATGTTAAGCGTATAAAATATAAAACATATTATCTTTTTAGGTTTAACATAATCAGCAGGTATAATATGCATGGAAAATAAGCACCCCGTGTGTTTATTTGTCATGTATCTTGTGTTAAACTTGCAAAAAAATATATTCATACTTCATTTAAAGTGTTAGACCTTTATCTTTTATGATAGTAAGACATGTTTTACGAATATATAACATGAAATGAGCGCACCACTCACCAGACAGTCAGTGGCTCGGGGTCCAGTGCAGCCCGCAGCGCAGTGTTCACTGCAGCAGTCGATGGGTTTGGGACCCCTGCACCTCCGCGAGCACTGCTCCGCACAGTTCAACCGAGTCACTGACAGAGAAGATGAAAGAACCTTTGTTAGGACATAGTTCACTCACACATATGCCTTTGGAGAATTACATATACAATTGAATTTACAGGTCTGGCAGTTTTCTGGTCCTGGAGCCCAACATGATCCATTAAAGCACGCTGAGTCACATCGTATGCCTGAGGTATGAAAGAAAGTGTTTGTTTTGTTATTTTATTTTATACTATATTTTAATATACATATAACATTAGAAGTCTCTTATGCTCACCAAGGCTGCATTTATTTGATCAAAAGTATAGTAAAAACAGAATTATCAAGATCTTGTATTGACAATGCAAGAGGTGAGCATTCTCCTCCAGCACATCCCAAAGACTTTCAATGAATTTAAGGTCTGGACTCAGAGGTGCCAATTCATGTGTAAAAATGATTCATCATGCTCCCTCCCAACCATTCTTTCACAATTTGAACCTGAAGAATCTTGGCTTTGTCATCCTGGAATATGGCCATGATACTTTTTTTTTTTTTTTTTTTTTTTGGCAGTGTATATGTTTCTGTTTTTAAAACTTTAAACACTTACACTCAGGGTCAGTCCCTCCTGATACATTCACATCACTGTCGTCCTGCACAATGTCCAACCACTGTATGGTCTCCACATTGCAAAGCAAAGGATTGTGGGCTATTTTAACCCCGCCTTTAAGAATTTCTGCCAGATAAAGAGGGAAAAAGGTTTCTCTGTCACTGTAAATAGAAAATGTAACTTCATATATGTTTCTAGGGAAGAAACAGCAAAGAGCTTATGTGTTGTATGCTGTTTACAACACATTGTGGTGCTTTTGGATGCGTAAATGTGCTTTTAAATTGTACTGTAAGTCGCTTTGGATAAAAGCATCTGCGAAATGAGTAAATGAAATGTGCTTCTACCTGTGAGGCTTCCCATGCGCAACTCTCTGAGGCCGCTGATGATGCTGCTGTTCTCTAAAGACTCATTCCTGTGGAAGTTTGCCACCACAGCAAGGGCGTACTTGCCATCGAAGAGAGAATGTCCGCGAATGAGTCGTAGGTTTTCCAATGGTATCACATCCACGTAGTTTATTCCTATTAGAACGTAGCCACCAACTTCTTCAATGCTCTGTGGGTATGAAACAATGAATATTATAGTCAGGCCCCCTAAATCCCATTTAAAAAGTCTCTTTGATTTGTTTGTTCTACCTTCAGACTTTGAGGGAACCTATTATGCCCTTTTTCAAAATCTTGATTTTTTCTTGATAGGTTTTCATGCTTTATTTTTCAAAAAACATTATTTTTTCAGATATTTTACATTATTGCAGCACCCAGTCTGTCAGTAAATCTCTGGGATGCGTTTCCAAAGTCAACTATGGTCGCAAGTTCCATCGTTACCGGTAGAGTTCAATGGAACTTGCGACCATCGTTGGCTAACGATGCTTTTGGGAAACGCACCCCTGTCTCTATGAAGCCCCTCCTTCTGAAAAGCACAGTGTGTTCTGACTGGTCGGCTGGACCAGTGTGTTGTGATTGGTCAACTGATTTGAGTGTGTTTTAGAAATGTCACGCCCTCCACTCTTAAAAATAAAGGTTCCAAAAGGGAAACACCGTTACTGACCATCGTCATTTTGGCTGTGTGAGATTCTCCAGCTTTGTTGTTGTTGAACAACCGAAGCATGAGCTGTTAAAGCTCCACCCTCTTCTGGAAAGGGGGCCGGGAGCAGCAGCTCATTTGCATTTAAAGGGACACACACAAAAACTGTGTGTTTTTGCTCGCACCCAAATAGGGGCAAATTTGACAATTTATAATAAATGATCTGTGGGGTATTTTGAGCTGAAACTTCTGGAGACACCAGAGACTTATATTACATCTTGTAAAAGGGGCATTATAGGTCCCCTTTAAGAGTGTACCACTACTAACTTACTCAACCAGGCCTCGACCCCTTTATTTTGCATATACCTTGGGAGGGAATTATTTAAATGAAGAAAACTGTGACGTGTTTGTTCCTGGAAGAAAACTCAAGAGGTGTTTCAGGGAGTTCAGAAACTGTGCTTACTGATTTTTCATGTTCAAACAGCAACATTACACACTAAAGAAAGTTGAAAATTTAAAAAAATATGGGACCCATTTAATCAATAATAAGATCTTATTTAACATGGAAATAAGCTTTGTTCTTTTAACCAATTAGTAGTCTATAACCAATTATAGTAGTCTATAAATAGTCTATGATCTAGTCTCTTGCTATGTTATTACACCAGCACGTGATGTCACTCACCCTGAGGAAGGAGAGGTCGTGGTACTCCTGAACATTGGTTATCTCCAGGTTCTCCAGCACTATTGTGCAGTTACTATACATCCGCACCATGGTCCTGTAGTGGTCATCTGGCTGTGCCAGCAGAGTCAGCTTATTATTGGTTCCCTGACATACTGGAGAATAAAGCAGAGGTGGAATCAATACTCAGCTAGTGAAGATGATATGACAGAAAATTGTAATCCTTCATATATTCACTTCCATCCCTTACCATGTTAATACTAGTCTTGGTTATTGAATGCTGTTTGCATGTGTCAGTTCTGTGACTAAATAATTTCTGATAAGGTGTAATATTTCATAGGAAATATAGAAAATTCGGTAACACTTTAGTATAGGGAACATGTATTCACTATTAACTGCGACGTTTCCCTTAATAAACTCCTAATTTACTGCTTATTAATAGTTAGTAAGTTAGTTGTTAAGTTTAGGTATCGGGTAGGATTAAGAATGTAGAATAAGGTCATGCAGAATAAGGCATTAATATGTGCTTAATAAGTACTAATAAACAGCCAATATTCTAGTAATATGCATGCTAATAAGCAACTAGTTAAAAGACCCTAAAATAAAGTGTTACCGAAAATTCAAACTCCACTAAAATAATAAAGGTTGCTGTTGTGAATGCTAAAATGATTATTTTCCCATTTGTACCATGTTCTTGTTCTCTCAACCGATTTCATGAGGTGCATCCTGGGATGCCATTGAAAGAGTTTACAGGTATGCTGCACATTTGATAATGCTTTTCATCTAGTATCTGGCCCAAGTCATTCATTACAAATGTTTTAGTTTAGGTATACATACCAATCAGCTTGCCAGATTTCATTTTAACATTGGTGCATCCCTAGATTTCCCATCATTCAACCAGATGATATGAATGTTTAAAATTACCAGTGAATGTGGCAATATTTGTAGAACCGCTTTGAGTCATCAGTGACACATTACCCACTTACCCAAATAACTAATCACTTGCAACACCATAGACGTCTGAGCTTAACTAACTGTAACATCAGGCTATTCCATGTGTGAAAATATCTTTTGTGTTCCATAGAAGAAAAAATGTTTTTTGAAAGGACATGAAGGCGAGTCTTCATTTTTTGGTGAACTATCCCTTTAAGACACGGCCTAAAGCTGTTCCACATTTGAGCGCTCTTTAGAGCCCTTGTCATTGCTCACAGTAACATGAGCTCATCTCATGCACTGAACACACAAAACCTAGATCATATTTCAATGATCACTTCTAAAGTATTTCCACAGTTTCCTGAACATTTAAGTTCATATTACCCTGTTTGCATATTTTAGATTGTGTGATCTTCTATTCATGAAAATATGGTACTTTCCAAAACTCACTGTGCATCTAAAGCTATAGTCGAAAACAAGTGCTTGTTTTGTCTCTACTGTCTTCCTCCTGTCATACAGGTGTTGAATTCCTGCAGTCATCGTTAGGTGTCTCATCTCCAGTGGAAGAGCAAATCTGGGGGCGGGGACACCGTGATCAAGAATGTGGTTCACAGAGGGAGAGACTCAAATATTGCACACAAGTGTTGCTCAACTGGTTGAATTCTTGCCTGCCACGTGCTAGACCTGGATTGTATTCCCAGTCAGTGCTGGTAACAACTCAATTATCATCTATTTTCCCTCAGGAATCGATAAAGTTTCTAAAATGAGGCCAAGGAACTTATAGAAAGGAAATGCTCAGATTTTTGCAGAATTGTTTTAGACACAAGCTCTGTTCTAAAACCCAGTCTGTATCCTACCTATATTGCACTTAAAGTTATCCGAGGCATGCCTCTGACAGGAAGGTTGTTCCAAAAAGAAGCCGCATAATTATGTTGTGTTCTAATAATGCATTCACGTCATGACCCTGTTATGTGTTTCTGTTCCCTACTTTGTCGTTCCGCTAATTACAAGTTTGAATCTTTGATGTGATCGTCATGACGTCATGTATAAAGAACCATAATAGCAACAGCCGCTACCCATATTTTTAGAGTAATATGTAATTTTATTATACTCAGTGTTTCCTGGTGCACTTTTTTGTTGTTAAACAAACAATCACATAGAGGTAAATCTATTTCATGTAGTAATTATTTTACTTTCCAAATGTTTATATGTACAACTTATTAAATATAATTTAAAAATATGTATTAGCATATGCAGAAATTGTTCAAAAGTGGGGTCGGTGAGATTTTTAAAAAAAAAAATGTTTTTTGCTCTTATTTATTTGATCAAAAATACAGTAAAACAGTAATATTGTGAAATTTTACAATTTAAAATAATTTTTTTTCTTTATTTGATACATTTTAAAATGTAATTTATTCCTGTGATGTAAAGCTGAATTTTCAGCATCATTACTCCAGTCTTCAGTGTCACATGATCCTTCAGAAATCATTCTAATATGCTGATTTGATGCTCAAGAAAAAACAGAATTTATTTGATTGATTTATTTAGTTAAAAAAACAGCATTTATATGAAATGGAAATCTTTTGTAACCATGTAAAAGTCTTTACGGTCACTTTTAATCAATTAAGGCATCTATGCTGAGTAAAAGTATTCATTTCTTCTTTTTTTTCGTTAAAAATGGACTGACCCCAAAGCTTTGAACAGTAGTGTAGTATATATATTTTATATACATGTAGTTAGTTTGATAACATGCAAATGTGAAACTCTATTGGAATCAATAGTAAGTCCAGTCTCCCATGCTCAAGGAGTGCTGTTTTTGAGTTTAAAAAAAAACCAAACAAACAAAAAACTACGCCAACACACTATTGGCGTAGTTTTTTTTTACTATGCCAATAGTGTGTTCCAATTTAAAGGATAAGTTCACTTCCGAATTAAAATTTCCAGATAATTTACTCACCCCCATGTCATCCAAGATGTTTATGTCTTTCTTTCTTCAGTCGAAAAAAAAAAAAAAAAGGTTTTTGAGGAAAACATTCCAGGATTTTTCTCCATAAAGTGGACAACAGTTACCAACGGGTTGAAGGTCCAAACTGCAGTTTCAATGCAGCTTCAAAGGGCTCTACACGATCCCAGACGAGGAATAAGGGTCTATTCTAGCAAAGCAATCGGTCATTTTCTAAAAAAAGTAAAAAATTATATACTTAATAACCACAAATGCTCATCTTGCACTAGCTCTGCGATGCGCCACGCATTACGTAATCACGTTAGAAAGGTCACACGTGACGTAGGCGGAAGTACCGCGGTAGGGTGAAAAACTCCATCTCATTTTCTCCTCCAACTTCAAAATCATCAGACATCGTTGTTTTACCTTTTTTTTGTAAAGGGCGTTTGACTTAATCTTTGCACGTTCGCTTTGTAAACACTTGCTCGGTACTTCTGCCTACGTCACGCGTGACCTTTACTACGTGATTATGTAATGCATGGTGCATCGTAGAGCAGAGCAGTGTGGTTTAAATATATATATATATATTTATTTATTTATTTTTTTAGAAAATGACCGATTGTTTCGCTAGATAAGACCCTTATTCCTCGTCTAGGATCATGTAGAGCCCTTTGAAGCTGCACTGAAACTGCAATTTGGACCTTCAACCCGTTGGTAACTGTTGAAGTCCACTATATGGAGAAAAATCCTGGAATGTTTTCCTCAAACACCTTCATTTCCCTTTCGACTGAAGAAAGAAAGACATGAACATCTTGGATGACATGGGGGTGAGTAAATTATCAGAAAATTTTCATTCTGAAGTGAACTAATCCTTTAATCACCTACTGTACAAGGGTCTGTTTCAATATGGTCTGTGAAGACAGCTGCCTATGTAGACAGTAGACAGACAGGCAGCTCACTAGGTCTTATAACAGAGCTAGTGTGTATAAGAAACTGTTTTTTTAAATAGGGTTGAATATTTGACTACAGGTTCATTCTGTCTTGTTCACAAAATAACAATGAAGCTGCACAGAGTGACATTATAATGAAAGTACAAACATGGTGTTTGACTTATTCTTCATTATGACAGCGCACATGAAGGGTATTTCCACTTTTGCAAAATTTGCATTTTTGAAATCAGTCAACACTTTGGCAACATAGTCCTGTGAAGCTATTTTGTGAGATGGTCAGGACCAACGAACATTGTCAAGACATGCATGCGGCTCTTGCATTAATTACCTTCTGAAAATCCAGCATGTCTAAATTCATCAGTGTTATGGCATTAGTTAGCTGTCAGAAACCAAAGAAATAATCAAGCTTTTTCCAGGTATCTGCTCTAGGGCAGATTTCAACTAAAGATTAAGGTCAGGTATGAAGTAGATTTAGGTTTTAACTCTTAACGATCTCTTCACAAGCCCCTAAAATGTGAGATTGTCTCAACAGATTGCAAAACGTGCAGCTGTTTTCTACGGACGGTTGTTCAGCAGCCGTGCCTCAGGCTTGAGCCCAAACCAAGGGATGTGACTGAACAGGTTGCTCCTTGAAAAAATATTCATGGAGGAACATCTTAACTCCCTCATTACGTCAAGAACCACAAAACAACATTCTGATGATGATAAACCTGTATGTTCTATCTTTTGCAACTGATGCGAAGCATGCACAAGGGTTATCGAGACTCCATCAGTGCAAAGAAACACAAGATTTGAGAAGTGCAGTAATGCAAAGTAATAAATCAACCTGTCATTGCCTTTGGAACAATACCTGCAGCATATGATGGAAACAAAACTTCCTTTCATATTTTGTAGCCCCAAAATGTACACTACAGTTAAAGGGTTAGTTCACCCAAAAATGAAAATTCTGTCATTAATTACTCACCCTCATGTCGTTCCACACCCGTAAGACCTTCGTTCATCTTCGAAACACAAATTAAGATATTTTTGATAAAATCCCATGGCTCAGTGAGGCCTCCATTGACAGCAAGATAATTAACACTTTCAGATGCCCAGAAAGCTACTAAAGACATATTTAAAACAGTCCATGTGACTACAGTGGTTCAACCTTAATGTTATGAAGCGAGGAGAATACTTTTTGTGCGCCAAAAAAACTAAATAATGACTTTATTCAGCAATATCTAGTGATGGGCGATTTCAGAACACTGCTTCATGAAGCTTTACGAATCTTTTGTTTCAAATCAGTGGTTCGGAGCGTGTATCAAACTGACAATGCTTTCTTCAGAAACTTCTCTCACGCATGGCTTATCTACTTAAGTACAGGGATGCACAGGGTAGAAATAATGATGATAGATTAATTAGGAGATACTGTAATCTGGGATCATCTTCTCAAAGCTGTCAATGCATATAATTTATTTTTACAAGGCCATGCAGTTGTTCCCATGCTTTTCTATCTTTGCTTTATTATCTACGGCTTTCTTTGAATTTTTTTTTTCTCATGCCTGTTTTTTATTGTATATGCTTTGGGTGACAGGACTTTGGATGAATATACCATGTCACTATAATTTTTTTTAAGCCTAGAATAGACTGGTTTTAATGTAAAACATTCAGATGATGTATTTCCTTTGTTAGCTTTTTAATAATGAAACCACGGTTATTAAATAGATGCTACTGTTTTATAAAAACAAAATCTGATGATTGTGGTAATTATATAGCACACTAAATCCCTTTTAAAGTTCTAATAAAGAACATTTTAATTTAATTTTATTTAATATATATATATATATATATAATTTTTTTTTTTATAAAGAATCCACCAGATTTTTATGTCAGTGAGTGGTAGTCTTATATATTTGGAGTCACGGCATGGTACGCTTTTGCATTTAGGACAAAACAATCGACTGTAATTTCAGCAGGCAATGTCATAATTGCACAATGTTGCTGCAATAGTTATTTTATATAGTTATTTACAACCTTAATGCAACCTTTTTTTTGACAAATGACAGTGTATCTGGATGTCCTTTCGATGACTACGTTTGATTGTGGGCAGGCAACTGGATCAACACTGTTTGTAGAGTAAGTTTGCACTGTTGCAAAAAGTATTGATCCACATGAGCCCAAAAAGTCAACAGCATTTGTCATAAGGCATCCTGTTTTTCCATCTGAAACTCTTTCCAGGAATACTACTAAAGGGAAATCTTATTTCTGTGTTGGTACACGTGCTCCACTTTTATTGGAAATATTCGATTATGTTGCCTGGAAAGTCAAATTTTCGAATCTTGAATTTATCTATAAACTTATTAATGGGCAGTTGAATGATTTTCAATGGGTTGATCTGCAGTTATTGACAAAGGTTAGACAATGTTGTTGACTGATTCTGATTCTGAACTTATTTTGAATCTTCAAAAAAAAACATATTTTTCCCAAGTTGAGGCTTCAATGTTTTGCACTTGTGATTTACCGATTTTAAGACACATGATCTGATGCAATGACATAATCATAATAATAGTGGTATTTGCAGTACAAAATTAATGTTTAAATATTCTTTAAAAGCAATATAAATGGTTGTCAATAGCAATTTCACATGATTGTGCTTCTTCTGTTTTTCTTTACCGTGCAATAGTGTGAGCGACAGTTCACTGTTTCCCTAAATGAGAGACATGTGGATAAAATACTGTCTAACTGAATTGTAGTAAATGCAATTTACAGCGTGAAACAGAGACGCCTCACTCCATGGCTGTGTGCTTTTTTTATACAAACAACAGTCTGTCTAAATCAAATAAGCAACATATTGTCTATCGATGACCTCTCCATCAAAATTCAACCATTGTATGAATTCATCTCTTTGTCTATGGGGCAATTTGCTGACTGCAAAAGTAAAAACATGGCATGATCACCGCATTTGGTAAACAACATGAGACATGCATTTTAGTATATTTAAATATTTTGATGAAGAAGACACAAATTAATGAAATGTAGGGTAACAATTTATTTCGATAGTCCACTTTAGATATTCTACTAACTATAAGTAAGTTTGCAACTACATGTCAACTATAGCAGTCATTAGAGTATTAGTAGACTGTCTGCTTAATATCTGCTAACACTTTATTTTGTTGCTCCCAAAAACAGACGTCACTTTGCAACTACAGGTATGTTTACACAACAACAATGTACTAAAAACTGAAAAGTTTTTCCTTTTGCATTTTTGAACAATTAAGTGTACAGATAAAAACATTGTCAAAACGATCCCCGTTCACACCAAACTACTAAAAATGCTGTAATATGCATGCCAGGCCAGTAGTTGGCGATGTCACTTAGTAAAGAAACACTCCACGCCTATAGACTGAACACGTAATGCGCATGATGTCACCATTTTCACAAATTCATGTTGTTGTAGTTTACACTGAGACGATAACGGTATTGTTTTCAAAAACGTGCACTTTGAAACTCGTTTTTTAAAAGTTTGCTTTTTTTAGGCCCTCAAAACGCTGTTGTCATGTAAATGAACGGCCAAATTCATAACAAGTTTTCAATTTTTGAAAACAGTGTGTAAACGCCCCCTATATGTCAACTTATCCTACTAACCCAATCCCTAACATAACAGTCTACTAATACTCTAACGAGGGCTAGTTGAAAAGTTACTTATAGTTAGTAGAATATCTAAAATGGACCATTGAAATAAAGTGTAACAAAAGTATTCTTATTGCTGTTTTCCAGGGCAAAAGTTGCCACCACTATACTAATGTGTTCTAAATGGTTGTTAGGGAGTTGCTATGAATTTGCTAAGGTGTTCTGGGTGGTTACTAGGGAGTTGGCATTCAGATTGTTACTATGTTACTATGCAGTTGCTGAGGTATTCTGGGTAGCTGCTAAGTGGTTGCTTACTGTCCCCAATATCTCTATAATATTTGGTCCCTCAGTGTATTTTTTTATTTTATTTTTTATTTTCCACCAGACAAAAAATGCAAATTTGAATGCTTAGAAAACCTCTCCTCAACAAGCCTCATGATTTGAGCTATCTTCATGGGCTGCTGTTTTCAAAATAAACACGCTTGCATAAATCCTCAAGGCTATGGCCTTGGTTTATGTGGTCTGTAAATTGCAACATCACATAATCAAACTGTTTTTGCAGTTTGACGATGGCTACTTGTCTCATAAATAACACGAATCTTTACAATAGGAACAAATATTAATGTCCAGTAGGCATTCGCTACCATTCAATAGTTTAGGGGTTGGTTTTGAAAGGAGTCTCTTCTGCTCACTAAGGCTGCATCAATTTAATCAAAAATGCAGTTAAAACAGTAATATTGTGAAACGTTATTACAATTTAAAACAACTTTTTTAAAACAACACGTTTTCTCTTTTGATATACTTTAAAATGTCATTTATTCTTGTGATGGAAAAGCTGAATTTTCAGCATCATTACTCCAGTCTTCAGTGTCACATGATCCTTCAGAAATCATTCTAATACTTCTGAAACAAGCCCAATAACATTGGCCAGAGATAACCTCTACCTAAGACACACATTATTGACTAAATATACTGGCATCTCACAGACTATAATTGATTTTGCCCACATATTTTAAACGAGAATCAATAAAACGTTTCATACCACTTAGCAGATCAATGAAATATGAGGTTTAAATGGAGGACAAAAACTATTTTGACATTTTAAACAATAATAGATTGCCGTTATGTGTTCATTTACATTGATTACTTTACTTTGCATTCAATTTACCCTTGTAGCTGGTGGTCAGAGAGTGTGATGCAGGAGAACAGAAGTGTTGTTCTAGTCTTTAGTAAATAACAGCGAGTCCGCTAAGAGTTTCAAGACAATTAGATTTAGATCAAATAGTGATGTCTAGACCACATTACAGCACAAAAGAAAGGGTAGAAAGAGGACACGAATATCTTAAGTGATTAGCGCATGGATGTGGACTAAGAAAGGGATGCGTATTCAGATACCGTGTATTTATATCAGCTCATACTGTATGTGTCAGATGCATGATGACTGGATATTTCTGAATGTTACTTTGTTGTTTTGTTTTCATTCCTTTAAAATGAACTACATGAGAATATTAAAGGGATAGTTCACCAAAAAATGAAATTCTGTCATCATTTACTCACCCTCAAGTTGCTCCAAACCTGTATGAATTTATTTCTTCTGCTGAACACAGAAGAAGATATTTTGAAGAATATGGTTACCAAAACAGTTGATGGGCCCCATTGACTTCCAGAGTATATGGGGGAAAAAATACTCTGGAAGTCAATGGGCCCATCAACTATTTGGTTTCTGACATTCTTCATAATATCTTCTTTTGTGTTCAGCAGAAGAAAAAAATTCAAACAGGTTTGGAAAAACATTTTTGGGTGAACTATCCCTTTAAGTACAAAAATATTAATCACAGTTAAGATTAATCATGATTATTTTGCGTGACTACATTTGCCTGAAAGGAGACTTCCTTTTGTTTTTCAATCAAACCAGTTTTGTTATTCATCATGTTCAGTATGAAATATGCATCTTATTTGTGTTTGACCAAAGTTATGTGATATCTGGTGTCGAGTATGTTTCTGACCTAATTGTCTGCAGAAAACAGTGCCAAATAAATGTTGTGACATAATTTGTCAAACTCTGGGCCTGACTCTGCATGCCACCGATTGTGAATGATGAAATCCTCCGTGCACAAACGCAAGAACAGATAGTGACAGAGTAACCCTATCACAATATCTACCTTTGTTGCAAGTATTTAAATGGAAGTCTTACGATTAATCTTCTAATCTAAAAAGGACAGTAATCCACACCTACGCAAACCCACATTCATGATTCACATGAATGGGTACTGTTCCATTCCTGTTAATGATGCTTCAAATAAAAGTATCTACATTCCATCTGAGCCTTTATTTTAACTTTTTCCCCCCCCTTTTTTTTTTCTGCCACAGGCTGTGGGAATGAAACAAAGTATGAGATGCCTCTGAGACAGTACTGACTGACAGGTTATGCTGACACAGGCATACCACAGGTCCATTGCCAGAAGGCTTTCCACACCTAAATTGACAGGTCATTAAAGGCGAAGTGTGTAATTTAACCAAAAATACTTAATTACTGTTTTCTCAAACACTGCCATTGGTCACAAAACAGATAGTCCCGCCTCAAACTCAAGCCATTGGTAGAGCCAATGTTGCTGTGTATAGGGCTGATCGGGATGCTTAAACAAACAGGGAAATGTTTTGATAGTGTGACAGTGTTTGCACTTCTCAGAAGAAAGTCTCTGCTGGGACAGGATATACTTTTTTAAAAATAAATGACACTCTTTACCTTTACGGGATTGTTATGGAAGCTTGTTTCCGCCACTAAATAAAAAAAAATAAAAAAGGCAATTGCAACTTTTTATCTCACAATTTTGACTTTTTTTCTCGCAATTGCGAATTTATATCTCACAATTCTGACTTTTTTCTTAGAATTGCAAGATTTAAACTTGCAATTGCGAGCTATAAAGTCAGAATTGTGTGATATAAAGTCAGAATTGCGAGTTATCAAGTCAGAATTGTGTGAAATAAAGTCAGAATTGCGTGATTTAAAGTCAGAATTGCATTAAATAAAGTCAGAATTGTGTGATATAAAGTCAGAATTGCATGACATAGTCAGAATTGCATGAAATAAAATCAGAATTGCGTGATATAGTCAGAATTGCGTGAAATAAAGTCGGAATTGCGTGATATAAAGTCAGAATTGTGTGAAATAAAGTCAGAATTGCATGATATAGTCAGAATTGCATGATATAAACTCGCAATTGCATTTTATAAAGTCAGAATTGCGTGATATAAACTTGCAATTCTAACTTTATAACATAACATGCAATTCTAAACAAAAAAAATTTTTCAACAAAATAATTTTTCCCTCACAGTTGGACATTATAACACGCAATTGCAAGTTTATAACTTGCAATTCTGACGTTATATCACGCAATTCTGACTTTATATCACGCAATTCTGACTTTATAACTCGCAATTCTGACTTTATATCATGCAATTCTGACTTTATATCACACAATTCTGACTTTATATCACGCAATTCTGACTTTATAACTCGCAATTCTGACTTTATATCACGCAATTCTGACTTTATTAACTCGCAATTCTGACTTTATATAACGCAATTCTGACTTTATAACTCGCAATTCTGACTTTATATCACACAATTCTGACTTTATAACTTGCAATTCTGACTTTATAACTCGCATTTGTGAGTTTATATCTCGCAATTCTGAGAAAAAAAGTCAGAATTGTGAGATAAAAAGTCGCAATTACCTTTTTTATTTTTTATTTTGTGGCGGAAACAAGCTTCCATAGGTAGTCAACCAAAAGGTGTGAATATTCAATTTCTTTCTAGAAATCTTTTTTTTTTTTTTTAAATAGGGCTGTCACATTCATTTGATGTGATTCATTATAAAATGTGCATGAACACTTTCTGTGTGATTCAGTCAGAAAGACTAATTTAATTTCAAAACTGCTAAAGCCACAATGTATTGACTTTGAAGTATCTCCATTGTGTGGCTTTTCTCAGCTAATATTGTGAATAATTAATTGTTTTATCTTGTAATTAATTCAACATTTTAACTGATTGACAGCCCCACTCGAAAGTTTCCTAGAAAACATCATTCTTACCTTGTCATTAGGCCATGAATGACATGGGACAAAGAAGTTAGTATCTATCAATACTACTGAAATGCAAGAACAAATGCAAAAGATCAAATAACAAGATGTACTGTAGAAAAATAAAAATAGATTCATTAACACTGCTTTTCCTCTGACAGCAGCACAAGTCTGCATTATAGTGCATTATAACTATAATTCAATGATCCAGTGTTGTTACCCAACATTTAGTTATTCAGTAATTACGCTGCTGTCTGTAAACTGTTAGAAACAGAAATGCAGATGAAATCTGCTAATCGAGTTGTACTGTCTACGTCATTGGATTCTCTGCAGAAGGTATGATCAGAATGTCCTGGACAACACGTAACCACTCTTTTGTGTGTGAAAGGTGTACTGCTTAACAAATTACAACAATCTGACTCCCTTCATAAGTGTGCATCCAAATTTTTTTTAAATAAAGCCAACAAGCCAATTTTAGAGTCAGATCTGTCCATTTTATACTTTTCAACGCAGAATCAAAACCAGTTTTTGCCTGGTCTGCTCTGGGACAGTGTTGGTAGCCCCCATCTGCTGTTAATTTCTCAACTGGCAAGAAACCTCAAACAGCATGTTAAACACAGTCTGTTCGGATAGAGACTGGACCACAAACAGAGGGCCCAGACCCCACTCAGTGGGGCAGCTGTCTAGCGATACCATCTGCTGGTGCTAAACTCTTGGCCCTCATCCTGTGGTCACCAGTCTCAAAAGTTCATCAAGTATTTTAAAATATGTTTCAGACGTAATTAACTTCATTACACTTTTAGCAACATGAAAGACTACTTGTCAAGGGGTCATTTGTTGGGGTTAAAGACAAACCTTCAGTTTATGTTATACAGATGATTAATAATGTCACCTCAGTTCTATAATCTCATCAAACTAATGCTTTTCAAATCATTAGATTTCATAATCATATTTTTATAGGCTACATATTCACATGAACTACTGATCTATGAAGCATTATATAATTGTTATATTATTATATATTACATAATATCTATCTATCTATGTTTACACTAAAAGTCAAAAATGTGGACACACTTGACTAAAATTATGTATTATATATCTTATTTTCTTCTCATATGTTTTAAAAGGCGTTACGTTTGTGTAGATAAAGAAAAATACATAAGTTAAATCTGAGACGTTTGTTAGTGACAGTTAAAGCTGAAACTTCACTCACCTTTCCTCTCAGAAACGGAGCACCACACCGCACTTATAAGCACAAGACAGACGATTCCCGATTCACGGAAGAGAGATGGCTTCGTAAACCTCATGTTCAACAGTGGATTCATTCTAAAGCATTATTTTTGCTTAGATATTCCCACAAATTAACAATATGTAGCTCGTAACAGGGATAGTTTTCCAGCGGCAGGTCCCGTTTAGCTCCTCGACAGCAGCGCAACGTGTCTGAGCGCTTCAGTACAGCTGTGACGTGACGCAGCTCACCTTCACTGCACGCGACGCGACGCAACTGACTATGTGTGTGTGTGTGTGTGTGTAGGCACTTACAGATTAAGTAATTTTTGTGATGTCATTTGACACTGAATGTACTTTGCTAATTCCAATGTCAGAAAGGATTTGTAGGTATGTTTCAATTTGTCAAAATGATTTTTTTTTTGTGACTTTTCTTTTGCCAGAGCCTGTTTATCAAAATTTAAAAACACATTTTTCGTGCATATAAGTTAATATAAAATATATAAAATTCCCCCCAAAATTCTAACGTTCAAAACATTTTCAAAACCTCTCAAATACCATCAATTTAAGAGGTTAATGTATTATGAAATATGATATTGCATTGACTGAATGCCAATGTTTATTCATTATATTGTTTTTTTTTGTTTTTGTTTTTTATTCAGGTAAAATAATGCATAATTTATTCCTATAATTAATGTAATAATAATTAAATGTTCCTTCAGACAGGCTCATGTTCATCTTCTATTGTTGTTTATATTTGCGCGTGTCTCCTGCACGCGCATCAGTTACTATAGTAACAATAAACTTTGCCTCAGGCTTTCCGTTTGTTCTCACAGATTTGACGGCCCACAGTCAAGGTGAGTGCTCTAAATTAGCAGCAAAGGGGAAATAATATGGTGATTTATTCTAAATATGTGTTTTGGACAACTTTAAAGTTAATTTGAGTTAATTTATACAACTAATGGTAGCTTACAAAAAGAACTTTTTAAACATTTGCTGGTTTAGTCGTTTGACGCAGCCAAACCGTCTGGCTATTAAGGAGCTATTTTGCAACACGAAAATACTGTTTAATGTTTTAATAAAGGATTTATTGATAAAATATAGAATTTTCCCTGTTATTATGTTGGCCTGTCAAAGCTGACGACCAGAAATCCCCAAAAGTCCCATAAACATGCATTTGTATGTTTCTAATTGACGAAGAGCTTTCAAACAACCAAATTTGGCATAGCTTTTAAGCTTGACCTGACTAAGTATCGTATAATTTTCCATAAATTATTTGGAAGTAGTACAGTTTTCGTGTATGGCATAATTCCCAAAAATTCCCATTGATTAACACTGAATATTCGTTATGTCCGTTAAGTCACTCCAGCTGACCAACGGTTCTAAATTTAAACCAAGAAATGAACAGTAACCAGTCAATATGTTTACATTAAATGATTACTTTCTAATTTATATACTGAATACTTGCAGTGTGAAAGTGTCCTTGAATGATGAATGATGATTCTTTTGAATTTCCTGACTTTTAACTAAAGTTAGGTGGAGAAAACGAACAAAAATGTCAGAAAATGAAGTCTCTGACCCTGCGGATCTGAATGGCACAGAGGAAGGAACAGCTGATCCTGGGTCAGAAGTACCTGGCATATCCCTGGAAGAGAAACATAGCTCCAGATTTGGGGAGGAAAGCACTATGTCAACTAATGAAAAAGAGAATAATGATATATCAAACCCACCCCCGTCCTCACATCTGGACCAAGAAGTAAAACCACCTCTAACCACCATAAAAAGGGGTATGATTCGTGTTTGACTTGTTTTTATATGTATTAATAAATAGGATTCTTGGTATTGTTTATATAATTGGTAACATTTTACAACTAGGTTTCATTTGTTAACATCAGTTAACTACATTAGTTAACATGAAGTAATAATAAAAATACTTTTATTAATCTATTAATTTCAACATACTTATACATTTTTAAAATCAAAAGTTGTATCTGCTAGTATC
Organism: Mylopharyngodon piceus; assembly: GCA_039654765.1. NCBI lineage: Eukaryota > Metazoa > Chordata > Actinopteri > Cypriniformes > Xenocyprididae > Mylopharyngodon > Mylopharyngodon piceus. The sequence goes on along the minus strand of CM077444.1, from coordinate 4,032,790 downwards.
ATTTAATGGACCTAAGCTAACATGAACGATGAAAAGCTGTATTTTTATTAGCTAACGTTAACAAAAATTAATAAATACTGTAACAAATGTATTGCTCACTGTAAGTTAATGTTAGTAATGCATTAATTATTGTTAACTAATGGGACCTTATTGTAAAGTGTTGACATATTAAATATAGGTGGCGGTAGACACAGAAGAATTGGAGAGCAAAAGGAAAAAAACTACAGCAATCTAACAACAGCAGCTTATATATCACCCACGGCCACCACTGCTGTGAGTAATTATCTTTATTTTATTATTTTATTTTTTATTTTTGATGAGTTATTTATTAGGTGTGGGAATCTTTTGGTACCTCACGATTCGATTCTTGAGGTCACTATTTAAAAATCGATTCTCGATTTTGTATCAAATTTCGATTCGATATGCATGTGATTTGATTATAGTTTACTTTTTTGTGTTACTTTTCCAATTTGACTGCAGCAGACAGTTTAATAGGTCTTGAAGAAAAAAATCCCTCTGAACTAAATGTGAATCTTGAAATTTGTTTTATTTTTCTTCCCATTTTAGCCAACCCAATTTTATAAAACAAATGCCATTTAAAGGGTTAGTTCACCCAAAAATGAAATTTCTGTCATTAAGTACCCTTGTGTTGTTCCAAACCCGTAAGACTTTAATTCATCTTCTGAACTCAAATTAAGGTATTTTTGATGAAATTCAAGGTTTTTTTTTAATCCCCCATAGAAAGCAACGTAACTATCGTCATTCAAGGTCCAGAAAGGTATTAAAGACATCGTTAAAATAGTCAACGTGGCTACAGTGGTTCAACCTTAAAGGATTAGTTCACTTTCAAATGAAAATTAGCCCAAGTTTATGAGGCTGCTCTCCCTTTAAGAATGAATGCACTGATCTAATATACTGTTACACATCCGATTTTCTCCTAACTGTTTACGTTCACGTTGGACATAACAGACTGTGTTTACGTGAATACTCCACACGATGTGCGTTTTGACATAATTGTGTGTGTATTTGACCATGCAAGCGCAATAAGCTGTAAAAGAGAACTAAATTCGGCATCTGAGAGGTGGCATCTGAGCTCGTGCTTTGGCTGTGTGTCCGTCAGCACGAGCATTGCATTAGTCCTTTTTCACTGCTTATTGTGATTAATAATACTCTAATGTCAATAACTTTTAGTAGAACTGCAACGTTAAAGAAGTGTAACACTTTAGAAAATCGATTTTTGAAATTTGTGAATCGATGCGAATCGGTAGAAGATAGAATCGCGATTCATATGTCAATTGATCTCCCCCCCCCATTATTTATAGTCTGGCGTTCCATACTTTTGCCCATCAACAAAACTAGGTTATTAATAATTATTTTATTTATTCAGTTAAATTTAACTGAACATACTGTGTGCATATAAATTAATAGGGGCTTTTGCACTGGCTAGTTATAAGAACTCAGTTATAGGACATTTTCCTGGTTGCATTTGCACCGGAAGTAGGAACTTTGAAGTGATGTAAGCCGGCCGACAACGATCTCATTACCTCATTTAAGCGCGGCATTCAACAATGTCAATAACTGAAGGATGTGTATGTGCCGTTAACATTAGCTTTCTGTATGTTCGTTCGTGGAGTAAGTATATGTAAACTGTGTGTTTAAAAAAAAGTGGCGGTTCCAGTCCCTGTGGTGCGAACACGCCAAAAAGCGGGTACTTCTGCCATTATAGGAACTATGAAAACATTCCTTTGGTGCGAAAGCCCCTAATGTGCCAAATATCTGTAATTTGCACATAATCTGACTTGACTTTTCCTTCTTTCTCAGGTGTCGGGGAAGCGCTCTGTAGTACTGACAAATGAAGCTCAGAAGGAGAAAGTTCAGCTGGTCAAAACTTTAAAAGATCAGCGCAGAGCAGTTGTTGATGCCCGGCACAAGTATCTCTTCTCAATCATTGCAGAGATGTTCAGCCTGGCGGATGTGGAAGTCGAGGAGGCTATCATTTCCAGTGAGAGGGTGTGTAAAATATGAACCTATTGACATGCTCAAAATCACAGAACATGTGGTTGCCACGTATAAATGTTTGTATGTGTATTCTACAGTTCTTCATGATTGAGGAATTCTTCTCAGCCAATGGTTTAAAGAGTCTTATGTTCTTCTACCAAGTCAAGGTTCGGTAAAACACACAACTTGATAGTGACTTTGAAATATCCCTTAAGCATCTACCCACCATGATACTAACAAGCCAATACCTGTCTGTATTTCTCTATAGTCCCAACCTTGGAGTGATACCTCAAATTTAGCCACTGGACAGAAGAAACTGTTTATCACAACAGGCACTTCTGAGGTACAACAACACTTGTACATCGTAGGGCAATTAATCACTGTTGCTTTAAATAATTTGAACTGCAATGTATAGTTATTAATTAGTAGCATTCGTATATCAAGGGCTTACCGTTACTGTTGCTCTTTTAACAAAACCCAACACTACCATTGAAAGGCCTGAGGTCAGTAAGATTTTTTTTAAAGAAATTCATACTTTCATACAGCAAAGAGACATTAAATTGATCAAAAGTATAATGTAAAGACTTTTACATTGTTACCAAAAAATTCTATTTCAAATAAATGCTGTTCTTTTGAACTTTTTGCAAAGATAATATAATGAGCAGCAGAAAAATATGAAGCAGCACAACTGTTTTCAGCAGTGATAATAATAAGAAATATTTCTTGAGCTCTAAATCAGCATATTAGAATGATTTTTAAAGGATCATATGATACTGAAGACTGGAGTAATGACGCTGAAAATTCAGCTTTGCACTACAGGAATAAATGACATTTTAAAATGCATTAAATATTAAGTTGTAATAATATCTCAAAGTATTACAGTTTTTACTGTATTTTTGATCAAATAAATGCAGCCTTGGTCACCATAAGAGACTTCTTTTAAAAACATTAATCTTACTGACCCCAAACTTTTGAACCATAGAGTATATATATATATATATATATATATATATATATATATACCATTCAAATGTTTGGGATCAGTAAGATATATTTTTATTTTTTATTATGTATGATGTGCAGTATAAACAGTATGTATATAGGCACAACATGACCAGTCAGAAACACAAGTTGTTCCAGTAGGACTGTCCCTGCAATTAGTGCAGTTTAAGTAGCTTTGGGTGGACAGCATGTCCTAAATGGCGGGTGACTAAGTAACTATATATGCATGTTGCTAAGGAGAAAAACAATGAACTGGATTTCTCTTCACTCACTGATTGCAGGATCTTACCGGGCAGTGTTTGTTTTTCATGAGAATCACGAACAAGGCCATAACAACTACAAACATATCGCAGGTCAGTGTGGCGAGTTTGTTTGTTTTTTTCGATTGTTGGTATCGTCTATCAGTCATCCGATTGTCTTATGTCATTCTCTGCAGGAGGTGAATTTTGAAATGCTTGACTGCTCAGAGACAAGTCTCCTGCACAGTTTGGAGTTTCTTTTTACTCAAGTCATGAACCAAGTCCTTAAGTCTCAAGAGGTATGATATATGATTCCATGAATTTGATGAATGATACTGGGAAATAGGCCAGTATAGTATATCTAAATCATTGCTTTCTTCATTGGACCATAGGCTAATATTCAAAGTCATCCTTTGAATAAATAATTTTTTACATTTATAAAACATTTTTGCTTATTCACTGAAGCAAAGACAGTTTTAAAGGGTCTATGAAATCACAGTGCAACTATGCTGGTGTATTGGAAAACTTATACACTTTTAGAATTTCAGTCTTTTCTTCCTGGAAAATGGAAAAATAATCCAGCGTTAGCGTCAGTTCTGGCAGGTCATGTCAGTCAAGCTCGCATCAGCTGACTCCCAGGTGACTCGCGTCAACCTATAGGAATACGACACTTATCACAGCATCCATATAAGCTCCTCAGTATTATCAGCAGCTATCACATTTCTCAGGAGCTAATTACCCTCCTCCATCCCCAGCTCCTCCTCTCATCAGTCAGGATTTGGCCTTATGATTCCCCTGAATCAGACTAATTCTTGAAATGTGTGTACGTTAAATTATTGACATTAATGATATCTGCATATGTTGGTTCTGTTCTGTTTACCCTAGGGGGGGTTATTGCTGCTCTCCCTGCTCTTATCAATGCTAGGCAGCATGGATGCGCAGGGAGTTCTTGCCCAGAACAGAACCATACCACCAATCCAAACTCTATGCATTATCAATCATATATGACGATAGTGGTCCTGATAGAACTGAAGACTCATCTTCTCCAAAGAGGCCTATACAAACTTTTGTCCAATAAAATGCTTTCAAGAATGAAAATGTCTCTTTCCCCTTATTTATGTCCTATTTCAACAGAAAATCTCATGAAAGGAAATCGAATTTGTGACAATTAAATGACAAAATATAGCATTTATGAACATAAATTAAGTTATTATTAGAATATGGAATACTACAGACTAGGACTACTATCAGAACTGTCAGAATCAAAACACATGACATATTAATCAAATCTTTCCTCTAGGACTGGGGAGCTATAAAAGATGGCCAAATGGGCCCAGATGTGCAAGACTTCCTGACAGTTGTGGATAAGTTCACCTGTAACGTCAGTTCAGGGATGAGGAACATGGAGGAAAAGTTTAAGCTTCATAACATCCCATCAGCCCCTGATCTCAGTCACATACAGAAGCCTGAAGACTTTAGTAATGCAGGTAAAGGGTCAAATATGGAAAAAAGAGAAATAAATCATAATAGCACTTTTTTTGACATCAAAGTAATAATGTTTACGTGAGGCAGAGGGATTAAAGTGTTTCCTAAATGCCAAATGTTAACACTTACATGCTGTTAGCAATTGCATAGCAATTCTCCCAACGCCACATTTTTGGTGCACATAAAATAGCATGCTTCCTTTTAAGAACCATAAAAAGTACATTGTGTAATTACAAGCTAGTCCCAAATCTTAGTTGTTGTATTAATCTCCCCTTTTTGTTTTTTGTTTTGTTTTGTTGGCTTTGGCTCTTAGCTAATAACTCTGAGCTGGCAGAGGGTCTAGAAACAGTGCTGTTACACTGGGCCAAGCAGATAGAACAAGTGCTTACAGAGAGTGAACGCATTAGGAAAGAATCAGATAATATTGGACCCTCAGCAGAGCTGGCACACTGGAAGCGCAGACTGATCACCTTCAGCAGGTACCATGCCATCCAGCAGTGTCTTTTTCTTCAGTATTAACATACAAGATTGGTATTTAATCTAGTGCTTATACATCTATATGTGTATTTATTAGATTTACTGTGTATTCATGTTTTTTCAGCCTCTTGGATGAAATCAAGGACCCTTATGTGAAGAAGGTCCTTGGTATATTAAATGCGGCCAAGTCCAAGACAATAAGTAAATGGAGAGAACTGGTCAGTTCAGTAGATGTTATGTTCTGCTTTGCTTTTTCATACATTTTAATACATATTACATGAAGAAATTACAAATTTTAAAATCAAAAGGAAAAAGTAAGTACTTGTGTTATATATATATATATATATATATATATATATATATATATATACTGTATATATAAACAAATCTCACTCTCATTACTGTAATACTGTAATGAAAATGATCCTGTTTGGTCATTTTTGTTTTTTAATTAATATCAACAAATTAAATTCAGTACAACAAATACACAGTACTGTACCATTTTTAAAATATATATTTTTCAAGAAGATTTTTTTCAAATTACTGGAATAAGAATTTTAAAACTGCTAAGAACGGTTGTACATTGTACGTTTAATAACTGGTTAACGTGTTGTTTATATTATGCTGTTTTCTATCTATAGGATGCAAAGATTACGGTGGTGTCTAATGAGGCTAAAGATAATGTGAAATATCTAACTACTCTGGACAAGTTCTTTGAACTTTTGGAAAAAAGCACTCCAGTAAGCTCCAAATTTGTATACTGTACATTCTTCAGGAAAAATGTTATGTAACCAAGAGTGCCATTTAGGGGACACTTTAAGGGTCACAGTTTTAACTTATGCACCAGTTGCAATGGAATATTTCAGTTATACTGTATATATTTTTACTCTTTGTTTCAGACTACCATGCTGAAACACATTCCTAAACTGATGAACAGCATATACATGATTCAGAGTGTGTCTCAATATTACAACACCTCAGAACACATGACATCGCTCTTTGTGAAGGTCACCAATCAAATGGTGACCACAAGCAAGGCTTATCTCTGTCAAGGGGTGACGAAAGTCTGGGACTTGGACAGGTCAGTCTTATGTAAAATGCTGCTAAAGTTCTTAGCCTGTAGAACTGTGTCTCTAAGTTTGAATATGGATTAAATACATTGGTTTGTACTCCCTAATAGAAAGGAACTGCTCAGGAGGATAAAAGAATGCACTCAGTTGAACCAGGAGTACCAGCAATGCTTTCACCAAATGAAAGAGAAATTAAAGCAGAACCCTCTTGAACAGCAATTTGAATTGAGGTCCGTAAACCACAGCTTTAAAGTCAACTTGAAATCAAATTGACACTATATTTAGTTTCGTAACTCAGCTCTGCTGTGTTGTACCAACAGTGAAAATTACATCTTCGGAAAGTTTGACACATTTTGCAAACGTCTGGAGAAGATAACAGACATAGCCACAACTCTTGAAGATTTTTCAGGCCTGCAGTTTATGAAAGTTGAAGGTGTTGAGAAAATATACATGCGCTACCAAACGATTGTGACCAGCATCAAATCCAAGACCTACAATGTGCTTGACCATCGCAAATTGGATGTAAGATCTCTCATTACTGTATATTCTTCGATGTAGTCTTAGACATGAACCATCTCTCATATGACATTATGTTTCTTTCAGTTTGACAATGACTACACTGAGTTCAGAAATCAAATCCAGGGCCTGTATCAGTCTCTAGATGCACTGATTGACACTTGGCTTCAAAAACCAGTCACTGTAAGGCCATTTAAGTTATATTATTAATTGAACATTTGAATGACTGATCAATTCATTACAGCTCATGACCAATATTGCGTAAATATATTCCTCCTACACTGAAAGGAAATTTATTTACTGCACCCACAGACTGAGCAAGCCCTTGACCTGTTGTCCAATTTTGAGAATGGTGTGGGCAGACAAATGGACCTCAACCAGAAGTATATGGTAGTTCTGCAACGGTACGAATATGACCTTGAGTTTGTACGCAAATGCTACCAAAGAGAGAAGGACAATCCAAATTATTTTCATCTGACCCCTGTAAGTTCCCTATTGAGTGATTAGCAAACTGTTCAGCTCTTAGTCATATTTAAATCATTTAATAAAGACTGGATACATGCCCACAACTTATTTTACATACAGTATATGCAGAATGTCCAACACAAGAAAGCAGTGTTACTGGGAATAAAACGTTAATAGTGTTTTACATTTTCTGTTGCAGTTGGCAAAGAAAATTGCATGGTCACAACATCTATTTAAAAAAATTGAATTGCCAATGCAAATCCTAAAAGACAAATTGCACATTTTGCAGGTAATTTGCACAGACAACACAGAACACAGTTTATTTATTTTAATTTTAATGGAGTTTGTGCCTGAAAAAGATCTTTTTTCTCAATTATTTTATCTTGACCTTTAGACGCCAGACAGGAGGAAGATTATTCGAACATACAACAGACTTGCTGCCGTGCTCCTGGAATATGAAATGATACATCACAGAGCTTGGGCTGAAGGTGTAGATCTTGGACTACATGGTCTCAAAGCTTCACTGCTGATCAGACACCCAAATACTAAGGTTTGCATCTACTTTTCAGTACAAGTTTATCACTTTAAGCCAGAATTTCAGTATTCTTTGGCAAAATGGATCAGTACTGTGAATGTATGCAGCTTAATTAATTGTTAATTTTTTTTGTTTGTTTTTTTTTTAAAACAATTAAATTAATTACAAATTCTAATTTTGAATTTGTTATGTGTAAAACCCAAACTGCACACTCATAAACACATAAAAAGTTTATTTTATGGATTCTGTAATTAAATCTTACATTATTTGTGGGTAGGTGTTCTATGTGAATCTTGACCCTCTGGTCCTGGAGGTATTGCAGGAGGCAAATCACATGTATCAGTGGGGTGCTGATGTACCTGATGTTATCCGCAACATGGCTGCCAAACAACCTCAGCTGAAGGAGTACCGTGAGAAGTGAGTGTATAAAAGAGATTTACCTTACATTAAAATTACAGTGATCATATTACACCAGTAATTTTCATCTTATATATGCAAAAAATATTGCACAAAGAAGCACGATTTATGTAGCATGTATAGTTGCTACGTATTTTATGAAGAGTTCCAAATCAGGGGCTGGATTTACAAAAATCTTCTTAAGAAAGAAGTTAAGAAAATTCTTAAGATAAATTCTAAGAAAAGTTTTTGGGAATACAAAATATTCTTAATTTTATTCTTAAGAATAATTTCTAAGCCCCTGGGGCTGGATTCACAAAACATTCTTAAGAATAAGAATAGTCGTATGAAAATAGTCTGTACAAAAATGTTTTTGAGAAAATATTTGAGAACTTCTTAAGAATTTTTCAAGAATTGCACTTAGGAACATTCTTACAAACTCCTTAGAATTTATCTTAAGAATTTTCTTAACTTTTTTTCTAAGAAGATTTTCGTGAATCCGGCCCCAGGTTTGATTGGTTTGGATGATGGTTAGGATGTATGTTGGCATTAGACAGCGAGGCATCACATATGGTTTTGGGACAAAGCTACTGTAATAAAATCAACAAACAAGCATAAATTATTGTTCTAAATTAAAATGTAAAGTTAATACTTTTATTAACATGAAGTGGAATTTCACTGGTTTCAGATTACAGGAGATGCTGAGGAAATTTACGACAACAGTCAGCAACATACCCAGTGTGCTAAAGTCCCCGATGAAGCCCTTTATCACATCTGTGAAGACTGCCCTCTACCCTGGACTGACCATTCTCTCATGGACATCCCTCAATATTGACTACTGTAAAACAGTTATTGCATGAATTACATTAGATCAGTTCAAGTTTAGTTCGAAGCTGTTGTCCTAAAACCTTTCATCATCCAAGCTAATTTTAATATGCAAAATGTTTACAGAGGCCCCAAAAAGTATTTGAACAATTTGAAAAATATCTGAATTTCTTTCCATTAAATAACAAAATATCAGCATCACTCCCCTTAAAGGGTAGGTTCACCCAAAAATTAAAATTATCCCATGATTTACTCACCCTCAAATCATCGTAGGTGAATGACTATCTTCTTTCAGATCTTTTTTCGGAAGCTAGTTATTTTACTTCATAAAGTTTTAAATATGGATATTTTTCTTACAAAAACCCATCGCTTTGCATCGGAAGGCCTTTATTAACTAAATTTATGATGGATGGATGGATGGATGCATTTATTTTGGGCTTCAAAACACCGCCCCCGTTCACTACCATTATAATGCTTAGGAGAGCCAGGATATTTTTCAATATACCTTTGATTGTGTTCGTCTGAAAGAAGAAAGTCATATACACCTAGGATGGCTTGAGGGTGAGTAAATCATGGGATAATTTTCATTTTTGGGTGAACTATCCCTTTAATAACCAAACTTTGTGTATATAGAATGAGATTAGTACTCATTGACCCAGAGCATATTAACCTGCAGTATGTATGTGCCGAACGAAGAATCATGCACTATGTGGTATACACTGTCTTAGAGTTTTTGGGTCGTTTTTTAGAAATATTATGAGGTTAATTCTATTCAATGTCTAATCCTAACTTATTAAGACTTTTGTATTAAGTTTTATTATTTTATGTATGTATTAAGTCTTTTCTCAATGTTTCTCAGTCATAGGCTGTGTGTACAAGGCACTGCAAAATCTGGAACAAGTAGCGAAGGTTGCTATGGATATTCTGCATTGTCGAGTTAATAGGGCCTTAACATCCATGTCTTTCACTTATCTGCTGACACTGCCCAATTACGAGCCAGTTACACTTGAGAAATTCCTTGCCGATGCAGAGACCACCGTCAGCACTGAGAGAGAAGTGCTGAAGATGTGAGTGACACTTTTAAAATCAGTTTTCGTATTTCATTTGACGAGAAATCAAAGCTGCGAGGGCTACAAATGCAGACCGTTCAGAAAGTTCCTATGACTTAAGGTCCAACATTGTCTTTTTTTCACTCATATTTTGTTCAAAAGGAGAATTTTCAATGTTTACGAATAGCTAGATAGGCATAAAACTATAAAAGACCTTTAAGAGAACATACTTATGTTCCTCAAAGCCTTGCTTTCATGCATGTCAAATTAAATTGGATATCCTGACTAAGGTTCATAGTTAAATGTGATGTGAAATTATTTGAGGATTCCTTTGTTTTCATTCAAGTGCAAGCCAGCAGGTGGAGGGCGATGTTTTGGCGATAGTTGAGGAACTGAATAGACTGCTGAAACCTTCAGAAAGAGTCAACTTGGAGGTGCTGTAAATATATCAATTATCAACTCACTTTGGGAGTTTATTATTGTGTGTAATTCTGAAATACTTTAGCATTCTGTTAGACAACTTGTTGCTCATTAAGGCCAATTCACACCGCACCGACAGATGGCAATAGACACTTTTTGTTGGATCAGTGTGTTACCCCTGTCAGGCATCTGTTGGAGCTCGTTTTCGGCTATTGAACTTGCTGAATCGGAATTAGAATGACTTAGAAGTGACGTGCTGTAATCTGGTGACTGTCTGCATTGGTCTGCTTCTGTGGTTGCAGTGTGAATTGGCCTTTATAATGTGTAATATTACTGTTATAAACTCTTACACTACATATAAGTAGTTTTGTGACAAAATCTTCACATGTATATTCAGAACTACCAATGTCTGCATCCTGATGCCAAGCAGAGGACACGTTGTCTACAATGTCTGCCATGCGCTTTCTACATCATGATCGGACATTTTTGTCAGAAGAACACAGACGCTCTGGTCAAAGGTATACATACATTATGCAATCATGCATCAGAGTTTCATCTCAAAATGGAGACCCTTATTTTAATGTATCTGTAAGAGTCACTCATTAATGTTTTTGTATTCTTCATTTGAAAGCTACCCAACGCTCTCTGGATGCTCTGCGACGTCGGCTTGCTGCGAGATCCACCCGTCGGTTACCTCTTTTAAGGGCTTCAGTTGAGTTGACCTTTCCCAACATCGTCGTCAGACCAAGTTTAGAGCACATACAGGTACTGATGTGAAAACAGCATGGAGCATAATTTCAAAATATAAATTATAGTTACACATCTATTAAAAAATTTGGGGACAGTAAGATTTTTATTTATTTTTATTTATTTATCTTTTCTTCAGCAAAGATGCATTACATTGATTAAAGGTGATGGTAAAGACATTGAAGTTTTACATTTCTGCTCCAAATAAATCTATTCATCAAAGAATCCTGAAAAAATGTATCAGTTTCAACAAAAATATGAAGCAGCACAACTGTTTTCAACATTTGTAATAAGAAATGCTTCTTGAGCACCAAATTAGGGGTCATGTGACACCGAAGAATGTGATAATGAAAATTCAGCTTTGATATCACAGAAATAAATGACATTTTAAAATATATTAGAGTAGAAAACTTTTTTTTTAATGTAATAATATTTCGCAATATAACAGTTATTACTGTATTTTTGTTCAAAAAAATGCAGCCTTGATGAGCATATGAGAATTATTTCAAAAACATAAAAAAAAATCGTACTTACCCCAAACTTTTGAACGGGAGTGTGTACAGTATATATACATAAAACACAAACATAGAATAATAAGATGTGATTTGATTGACAATCTTAGTTAGTGGCTTTTTATAAACCAGCAGAAATTGACATCTTAATGTGTATAAATTCATATATACATATGTACATTCATATATACATAAGACTTTAGTTTGTCTTTACAATTCTTAAACACTCACTTGTCCTTGTTTTGCAGGGCATTCTCAATAAAGTAGTGAACACGGTGCTTTCAATGGCAAAGGATATTCCACTCTGGAAATTTTACTATATCCAAGAAGAACAATGGCAGGTAACAGAATTAAAGGAATGATCCCGGTTCAAAACAAGTTAAGCTTATCAATACTGTACATTGCCTCATAGACTTCCATTGTCCATGGAAAGTGCAAGTGATTTTTGCTTGATTTTACTCCCAAAATTATCATTTGGTAATCAATAGCATGCCACAGATGCTTTATAAACAGAGTTTATCAGAGTTTAGTTGACTAGAAGTCGTGTGACTCCACAGGCAGAGCAGCAAGCAGCGCGGGAGAATGGAGACGATGCTCTGGTGACTAAACCACTCATGCTGAGGTCTCTGGACAGACAGGTGATAGAACACAAGGATGTGAACAAGGCTCTGGCCCAGCTTGTCCCTGTGGTGTCCTCCCTCAGAGTAGATGCTGGGGATGTCCTTAAAAGGTTGTCTCAATTTTCAGCCCTGTGGACCCAGGTACTTAGAAAAAAAAACTTTATATTGAAATCAGTCCAGTCCATTTAAAACACTTGATAAGAACAAACTGCATCTAAACGATGGTTTGGTGATTTGAGTGATTTGTTGTACCCCCTAATTTTCCTGAAGGTTCACTTTGCTAATTTCTCCCTGTTATATTCAAGTATTATAGTCCTAAAATGTATAAAACATGCCACATTTGTGAACTGCAAAACCTGTCTAGAGTATGTCCGTGTCATATTTCACCCTTAAAAGAAAAGGTGATTTTTGAATGAAAAAAAGAAGCCTGTTTTAAACTCCAGGACCATGAGGATAACTAAATTATCATGACTGTAATGCATATGAATGTTTAATGAGTTTTTCTCATTACATTTTCATTGAGGTGTCATTATAGTATTTTGTTTTTTACCAGTTTTTATTAAAATCAGTCAAAATCAAGTCAAAGAAGGACAATAAATACAACCATGATGCATGAACACTTTACAATTGAAATCTTATTATTAGACTGTGATTGTTATGAAAATAATGTCACAAAGCAAAAGGTCTTAAACACACACACACACACATATATATATATATGTAAATAGTAATACACATTGGCCACATACACACTGTAAAGTTTCACTGCAGAAATCCCATAAATTATCGTTCCATGTGTATAAATTATCAGGAAATTTTAATTCTGAAGTGAACTAATCCTTTAACAACTAGATGTTTGGATCGGTTCCCTACACACTGCGTAGAATTTTTGTAAATGCGGTTGTCACTACTTCGGTTGTAGAATGCAGTTGTCAATGACTGAACTCTTTGTGTACTGAACAGGAGCACTAAAAGGTGAAGTGAATTTATCTGCAGTGTGTACGTGGCCATTGTTTAGCATCAGGATATTGAAATTTGTGACATTTCTCCAATCCAGGACGTAGCAGAACAGGTGAAAGCATTTTTGGAGACCAACCCATCTTTGGCAGAATTCAGTGCCCAACTGTCTCAGTACTCTGTACGTAATTGTTAAATAAGTCTTTTATAGTTTGAAGATAGCTGAGAGTGATCCTAACTTCCACTACATATATTTGATCAGGAATTTGAGACCCAGATTGAAAAGCTACCTTCCACATATACTGTGAGCCCCATCCTCTATGAAACTGACTCCCTCAAAGTGTCCCTCATTGAAGAGTGTCGCACCTGGAAATGCGCATTCGGGGCGGCTCTAAATCAGAAGGCCTCTGCGAGCATGACCGAGATTAGCTCTTTTGTGGATGGGAAGAGGAGGCAGCTGCAGAGGTCCATCTCTGACCTGGATGATGTGAGGGAAACTATGGCTGCCCTGCAGGAGGTACACGAAGCGGAGATAAAGATAGACACACAGATAGGTCCGGTGGAAGAGTCGTTCGCCCTGCTGAATCGCTATAAGCTGTACTACAGTGATGGAAATGCGGAAAAGATTGATGGGGTGGTGTACGCTTGGAAGGAACTTAATGTGATGGTGAGTGAATTTTTTTTGAGACCCCATGAAATAGTCTTTAAATAAATAGTAGTTTATTTTCTTTTTCTACTTACTAGGAAATAGAGAATAATCTTTACCTCGTCTTCTTGGGTTTTCATTTTGTAAGCATTTGCTTGTACATGTACGTTGATATTTTTTTATTTTAAAGGTGAAAGAAACGCATGATAAGCTCTTGGAAATTCAGCCTCACATGAAGGCTGAGCTTGTAGCTGGAGTTGAGATCTATCAGAAATCTGTGCAAGATTTCTATGCTGACTATGACAACAGGTAATTGAGTTAATTTGCATATTGTCTTCATGTAATCCCTTATGTACCTCTATCAGTGATTACAGTGTCTAAATCCTCTGTGTGTTCAGTGGTCCTGGGGTAGCAGGTTTGGCTCCACGTGAAGCCAGTGACAGGTTGCAAGTTTATCAGGCCAAGTTTGACGAACTGTGGAGGAAATATGTCACCTTTTCCAGTGGCGAAGAACTGTTTGGCCTCCCTGTTAGAGGTACTTGTGTTTTTTTTCCCCTTGATAATATGAGTTTAGGTTCAGAAAGATCATGGTAGACACCATGCTTTTAAAGATTTTTAATGTTTTTGAAAGAAGTCCCTGATGCTCACCAAGGCTGCATTTATTTGATCAGAAATACAATAAAAATAGTAATACTGTGAAATATTATTACAATTTAAAATAATTGTTTTCTATTTGAGTATATTTTAATATCATTTATTCCTTTGATGGCAGTCTAAGTCCTCAGTCCTCAGTCTTCATTGTCACATGATCCTTCAGAAAACTTTCTAATATGCTGATTTGGTGCTCAAGAAACATTTCTTATTATTACCAATATTGAAATCAGTTGTGCTGCTTAACATTCTTTGTGGAGACCATGATATATTTTTTTCAGGATTATTTGACGAATAAAATGTTCAATAGAACAGCATTTATTTGAAATATTTGAAGTCTTTTGTAACATTATAAATGACTTTACTGTCACTTTTGATCAATTAATCTGTCTATGCTGAATAAAAGTATTTTTTTTTAAAACTTACTGATCTCAAAGTTTTGAATGGTAGTGTACATTGAGTTGTTAGGACTCTTTTCTCTTTTTTTCCGTCTTTTCATTCTCTGTTTTTTTCTTCTTTCAGAATATCCTGATCTTCACAGAATCAAACGAGAGCTCAACCTTTTGTCCAAGCTGTACAGCCTCTACAATTCTGTCATTGACAGCGTTACTGGATATTACGACATCTTATGGACCGACCTCGATATAGAAAAGATAAATAGTGAACTGCTGGACTTTCAGAATAGGTTTTTATGATTCTCACTTTTTAAACTTTCACAAATATGGTATGAACTAAATTTGAGGGCTTATTTTGTAATTCTTTTCAAGGATCCGTAAGCTACCCACGGCCCTGAAAGAGTGGCAAGCTTTTAATGACCTGAAAAAAACCATTGATGACTTCAATGAAACTTGTCCTCTGCTTTACATGATGGCAAATAAGGTGACATTAGCAAGCATCTGTACATTGACATCATATTGCATTTATACACAGCAAACAAACATGTAAATATTGTATTAACATACACATTCATGACTAGGCAATGATGCCCCGACATTGGCAGCGCTTGACTGATATTACCGGCCACAAATTTGAAGTGGAAGCTGTGAATTTTAGCCTTCGAAATGTCATGGAAGCACCACTGCTAAAGGCCAAAGAAGATATTGAGGTATTGTGTGGGCAAAATATTCCATTACATGTATGTGCAATACTATTAAACATATCCTTAATGCTTGGGACCAGACTGATTGCATAAAAAACACAAGGCTGTCAGTATCTTATAAAAACTTCTGGGTACCAGGATGTGTGTATCAGCGCAGTCAAGGAGCGAGACATTGAGGCCAAACTCAAAGATGTTGTGACAGAATGGAGCAAACATCAGTTCACGTTTGCATCATTCAGGTTGGAGAAAATTTAATTTGTGATTAAATTCATTAATTTGTTATAAAATCAATTAATTTTACAAAAGGTAAATAACCCTTTCAGGAATCGCGGAGAGCTGCTGCTAAAGGGATCAGACACTTCAGAGAAGGTGGCGTTAATGGAGGACAGTCTTATGGTCCTTGGGTCTTTAATGAGCAACAGGTATTTTGTTGAATACAGTTATACAATATTTTACTTTTTTTTCCAAATCATTTAGATATGATTCTTTGATTTCCAAATATATGTAATGTAAATTTAATATTGTATTTCATTACAGTTGAATGTAAATTTGACTAAATTCTTGTTTCAGATATAATGCTCCGTTTAAGCCCTCCATCCAGGAGTGGGTGCAGAAGTTGTCAAACAGTTCAGAGGTGATTGAGAAGTGGATGACAGTCCAGAATCTGTGGCTGTACCTGGAGGCTGTGTTTGTGGGTGGAGACATTGCCAAACAACTGCCACAGGTAGCTTGACTCCAAATACATAAACTTTTTTTTGTACCTTGTGAGTTGCCGATTGTCTACATAGGCAGCCACCTTCTAAGGTAAATTCCTCTCTTAAAGGATTAGTTCACTTCATAATTTCCTGATAATTTACTCACCCCCATGTCATCCAAGATGTTCATGTCTTTCTTTCTTCAGTCGAAAAGAAATTAAGGTTTTTGAGGAAAACATTCCAGGATTTTTCTCCATATAGTGGACTTCACTGGGGTTCAACGGGTTGAAGGTCCAAATTGCAGTTTCAATGCAGCTTCAAAGGGCTCTAAACGATCCCAGACGAGGAATAAGGGTCTTATCTGGCGAAACGATCGGTCATTTCCAAAAAAAAAAAAAAAAAAAAAATATATATATATTTTTTAACCACAAATGCTCGTCTTGCACTAGCTCTGCGATGTGCCACGCATTATGTAATCATGTTGAAAAGGTCGCACATGGCATAGGTGGAAGTACCGAGCAAGTGTTTACAACATGAATGTGCAATGACTATGTCAAATGGCCTTTACAAAAAAGGTAAAGCGACAATGTCGGACGATTTTGAAGTTGGAGGAGAAAATGAGATGAGTTTTTCTCCCTACCGTACTTCCGCCTACGTCACGTGTGAAACAAACTTGCAAAATCAGATACTTGTAACACTTCCACGGATATTCTGAATCATAGTAACTAAAACATCTCAACTTTAAAAAACAAACAAACAAAAAAAACACTGCACTGCCAAAGTGTTCTCAAGCGCCTGCACCTAGAGGAGTGCCTGGTGTTTTCCTCTTGCTTAAAACACTTAAAAACTGGCTTAAACACTTAAATACTGACCTAATACTCACTCACATACATTGCACAAATACCACTCCTCATGTGAAGTACACAAGAGTGCAACATGATACATCAGTAAGCACAAATAATTGATAGCTCATGCAAAAAAAATGTGGAATAGCCAATTTTTTAATTATATTAAACTATTTTTTATATTTAACGTTTTTTAAAATGTACTCTCTGCAGGAGGCTAAACGTTTCCAAATCATCGATAAAGCATGGCAGAAGATAATGCAGCGAGCGCACGAGATTCCTGGTGTGGTTCAGTGCTGTGTTGGGGACGAGACACTGCAACAGCTGCTGCCACACCTTTTGGAACAGCTGGAAATGTGTCAGAAATCTCTGAGTGGATACCTGGAAAAGAAACGCCTTGTCTTCCCTCGGTTCTTTTTCGTCTCTGACCCTGTGTTGCTGGAGATACTGGGTCAGGCATCTGACTCACACACCATACAGGTGCGTTTATCTAACTTTGGGATTTTAGCATTGTCACAGAGCCACACAACAGTTCTCACATCATTGTGGTTACCATTAGCAGCATTTAGTAAATATGAAATGTTATATGAGTTGTTCAAATACCATATAGGATTTATTTTTATCATCAAACTTTATTAAAATACAGCAGGTAATAAATGAACCAATTGTGTTTTATTATTCACTTTATTTGAACAGAAACAACCTCTTTTTTTTGTCTCTTCGTGCCTTTCAGGCTCACCTGTTGAACCTGTTTGATAATGTGAACAGAGTTGTGTTTCATGAGAAAAACTATGACCAGATACTTAGTTTTCAGTCACAGGAAGGGGAAACAGTGGATCTAAGTAAACCAGTCAATGCCCAGGTACAATATTTTTGAGATTCTGACCTTTAAATACATTAAATAGCATAATCCTTGCATTAAAATGATACTTCAAACTATGTGGCTTGTTGAAGAGAGGTGTGCTATAACCTTAAGCTATTTGGGTTTATGGTTTTTGCCTGATGAATGATAAAACTGGGGGGAAAAAATCCATAGACTTATAATGATCCACTGATAATGAAGATAGTTACTGATCTCACACCACAGGGTAATGTAGAAGCCTGGCTGGGTCTGTTACTGGATGGAGTCAAGGAGACCATTCACAACATTATACGACAGGCCCACATGGCTATTGGTGACCAGGGCTTTAAACTGGTGGAGTTCCAGTCGATGTTCCCTGCTCAGGTTGGACTGCTTGGCATACAGTTCATCTGGACCAGAGATGCTGAGGAGGCTCTCCGCCATAGCAAGTCTGATAAGAAGGTTCAAACTTTGTCCTTACTTTGGGTTTTCATGCAGTGCTTGAAGTGGGACCACCTGATGGAACGCAATTTCAAACCTTGGGAGTACCGGCACTTTTTTTCCCACTTCAAGCACTGGTTTCATGTCATAATTAAAATCAGGAGGTTGTGTTTTATTAATGGACCACTTTCTTTCTTTTCTTCCCCATAAATCAGTTCTATATAAATGTTCTGTTTTTTTCTGTTACAGTCTGTTTTTACATTGTTTTGTAAGATGTTTCCCATATTTGTTGATTATTTTGTCTTTTTTTAACAGATAATGCAGACTACTAACCAGAAATTCCTGGATCTTTTGAACGAACTGATTGATATGACTACTCATGATCTGACCAAGATGGACAGAACCAAATATGAGACGCTCATCACCATACATGTTCACCAGAAGGACATTTTTGATGACCTGGTGATTGATTTTTGGGTTTTTTGAAAACAGTTGTGCTGCTTACAATTTTTGTGGAAATCTTGATATATTGTGTTTCAGGATTTTTTGATGAATAGAAAGCTCAAAAGAACAGCATTTATTTGATATAGAAATCTTGGTAACACTTTACAATAAGGTTTAATAAGTTAGCATTTGTTAACTACTTTAGTTAACGTGAACTAAGAATGAACAGTACTTTTAGAGCATTTATTAATCTTAGTTAATGTTAATTTCAACATTTACTAATACATTATTAAAATCAAAAAGTTGAGTTCTTAACATTAGTTAATTCACTGTGAACTAACATGAACAAACAATGAACAGCTATATTTTTTATCAACTAACATTTACAAAGATTAATAAATACTGTAACAAATGTATTGCTCATTGTTAATTTGTGTTAGTTAACGTATTAACTAATGTTGACAAATGAAATAAAGTGTTACTGAAATCTTTTGTAACATTATCACATTTGCTCAATTCTATACATTTACCAAAAAAAAAAAAAAAAAAAAACCATACTGACCCCAAACTTTTGAACGGTAGTGCATATTTCTCCAAGTTCACAATCATATTTACATATCAAGTTCATCAAATTCACATATCAACCTTTTACAAGACTGATTTTTTTTTTTTTTTTTTCAAGTGTAAACTTCACATTGCCTTTGTATCTCCCTCTGAAGGTACGAATGAACATCCGGTCACCTTTAGATTTTGAATGGCAGAAACAGTCCCGCTTCTACTTCATAGAAGACACCGACAGATGCATTATCCAAATCACCGACGTGGAGTTTGATTACTGTAATGAGTATCTGGGCTGCACTGATCGTCTGGTCATTACACCTCTCACTGACAGGCGAGTGTAGATACATTGAAGAGGCCAGATTCTAGAAATTAAGACAGTGTTAGCAAAAATGGCTCTTAATGAATACCACCCATTGTCTTCAGTGTATTTACCACTTATTTATTTTGGTTTGTTCCTCACAGATGTTATATCACATTGGCCCAGGCTTTAGGAATGAGTATGGGAGGGGCCCCTGCAGGCCCTGCTGGCACAGGAAAAACTGAAACCACCAAAGACATGGGCCGCTGCCTGGGAAAGTATGTGGTTGTCTTCAATTGCTCCGACCAGATGGACTTCCGTGGACTGGGCCGCATCTATAAAGGTTGAGTGCACCTGAACTAACTTCTCAAACTGCTTTCTTCTCTTCCACCTCTAAAATAATCTTAACAGAGCACCTGTTTGACCCTTAATCAGATTAGTATATACATATTTAAAGTGTGTGACCTTTTCCGTTGGCTCTTCATGTTTATAATGTTTGTCAAACAGGATTAGCCCAGTCTGGTGCATGGGGCTGTTTTGATGAGTTCAACCGCATTGAGCTGCCTGTGCTCTCAGTAGCTGCTCAACAAATCTACATCGTCCTGCAGTGCAAGAAGAACAAAAAACTTCAGTTCATATTCACAGATGGAGATGTGGTGGATATGGATAAAGAGTTTGGCATCTTCCTTACTATGGTAAAGTGACAAATTTTAGCCCACCTTGGTACTTCATGTAATTCATTTGCAGTCATCAAAGGGAAACATGTATTTCATGTACAATATTGAATTTTCATTCATACTCTTTCTTCAATATTTTTCCCCTCCATTAATTTGTAATTTTCATCACAGAACCCAGGTTATGCTGGTCGTCAGGAGCTGCCTGAGAATTTGAAAATTCAGTTCCGCACAGTGGCCATGATGGTGCCTGACCGAGCCATCATCATGAGAGTTAAACTTGCCAGCGCAGGTTTTCGTGAAAATCAAGTCCTCAGCCGCAAGTTTTACACCCTGTACAAACTGTGTGAGGAACAGCTGTCTAAGCAGGTATCCACAATACATTATTAAAACAAAATCTAGTGGCAAGTCACATTCATTTATATAGCACTTTATACAGTACAGATTGTTTCAAAGCAACTTCACAGAAATAAACAGGGAAATGACAGTGTTCATGTTACAAACTTCATCAATTTGTTTAGAAATATTTGAAAAAAACAGGCATGGAAAGCTACTAATAAGGATGGTGACTCATTTTTTACATGACATGCCACAACTAAGGCTGTTTACATGGGACACATTAAAGTAAACATTATTGGTTGAGCTAGAAAAAGATTGACAGACCTCAGCAGACTGCAATGTTAAGATGGTGCCTGGGGGGCTCAGTGTTTACACTTTTGGGGGTGATAAACCCATGAATGACATACTAATAGTAGTCAAAGGTCAATGAACTGGGTTAAGAGAATGTATTTTAACATTACAAATCTTACATAAATGATATTAGGCAACATTTATATTCAGAAAATATATTAATGAACATTTTTAAAAAGTTTCTCTTGGGAATATATCTGAATTTTTTTTATCAAATATCAAATTGAAAGTTTTTATTTATCTATTATTGTTGTTATTTTTATTTATTTATTTTTGTTTGTTAGTAAAGCTAATATTGTTAAATTATTATATACAATTCATTAAAGTATTGTTATTATGATTATTTAGAATTTATTACTCTTGAGTTTTCCATGAATATAGCCTGATACGCCGTTAAAACTTCAATAAATAAATAATAAATACATTAAATGTTTTCTTTGTTCATGACATGGGTCTTGCTGATGTTTTTCATATTTTTTATTACTCAACAGGTCCATTATGACTTTGGCTTGAGGAACATCTTGTCTGTTTTAAGAACTCTGGGTGCTGTGAAACGATCCAACCCAAATGAGCCAGAGAAGACGGTGGTCATGAGAGTTCTGCGTGACATGAACCTCTCCAAACTGGTGACTATGATTGATCCAAATTTAATTGGAAATAACAGCTTGAAGTAATAGGATAAATGTGACAGATGTTCTCAGCAAATTACTCTATTCCTGCCTATTCCTCCATACAGGTGGATGAAGATGAGCCCCTGTTCATGAGTCTGATAAATGACTTGTTTCCGGGCATCATGCTGGATAAAGCCGGTTATCCTGATCTGGAAAGTGCTATCACTAAACAAGCTGAAGAAGCCGGACTGATTGCACACCCACCCTGGATTCTCAAACTTGTGCAACTATATGAGACTCAGAGAGTGAGACATGGTTAGTCTTGATCCATTTTACTTCTATTAAAGTTATAAGAATGAGATTTTGTCATACTTGTAGGCATGCACATTTTGCTAAAGAAGACAATGTCAACAAATTGTCCTTGCACTCAACCATCTATTTCTTCTCTGTGCATAGGTATGATGACCCTTGGCCCCAGTGGAACAGGAAAGACCACATGTATCCACACTCTAATGAAAGCCATGACAGATTGTGGAAGTCCACACAAAGAAATGAGGATGAATCCTAAGGCCATCACTGCCTCCCAGATGTTTGGCACATTGGATGTGGCAACAAATGACTGGACAGATGGTATCTTCTCCACACTGTGGAGAAAAACTTTAAAGGCCAAGAAGGTGAGAGAATTGTGTCAACAAGCAACTTGCATGATTGAATGACACGCTTGCGTAAGCAATTTTCTTTAATTTGTTTGTCATTATTCACATTTTTATGGGTCCAACCCCAACTGATGAATATGACTTTGAATGGCAATTTAACAAGTAAATTTGATTGCAGTTTGATTGCACAGTGCTCATGACTTTCACTTGTGATTAAAAATTCCAATTAAATTACACAATGGTAAAACATTTCACAGGGAGAACACATATGGATTGTTCTTGATGGTCCAGTTGATGCCATCTGGATTGAAAATCTCAACTCCGTCTTAGACGACAACAAAACCCTCACCCTGGCAAATGGAGACCGAATACCAATGGCTCCCAACTGCAAGGTGGTATTTGAGCCACACAACATCGACAATGCATCGCCTGCCACTGTGTCCCGCAACGGAATGGTCTTCATGAGCTCCTCTGTTCTAGACTGGCAACCCATACTGCAGGCCTGGCTGCAAAAGATCCCAGTAACACAGTCTGAAGTGCTACTGGCTTCCTTCAACTCTATCTATCAGGTGACAGCTAGACATGAGGGCATTATTTTACATGCTCTCTGATACATAGGTTATTGGAGTACAGCTTAACTGATACAACAAGAATATTTAGTTGCATTTTGAAAAGGTATCTAGTGATATAAAGTGTGTAAAACATCAATATAAAAATAGATCAATACAATGCTTGTAACCATTAAGCTTGTAAGCCATTAGGTGGTTTATGAATATAAAAAGTTCTATTGATTCTTTGACATTGCCTAGGGAAAGGTCAGACAGAATTTTGTACACAATTTTCAAGAGCTCTCAGTGACTATTGATCCTATGAAACTGTGAGATATCTAAAACTAATTGCATTATTAATTTACACACTTTTCCCTGCTAACATCTACATTTTCCACAGGATTTGATGAATTTTGTCTCCACTGCGGTTTCCCCCAAAATGCAGCTGCTTGAATGTATGTACATCAAGCAGACCATTGATTTATTACAGGTAAACTGTGATGCACAGACACAATTGTTTTCAGGTGTTATGAAATAAAGGAACAAGCCAAATGAGGCTGTAAAGCTTGAGTAGCTTTTTGCATTAATATACGCTAACAGTGTATACGTATGCAAAATATGATTGTGATCTATAATCTTGAAACTCAGATAAAAGATAGTTCTGATTTATTTAACACAGGGCCTGTTACCAGAGGTTGAAGAGAAGCACCTAACAGAGGCTCACATCAACCGTCTCTTCATATTTGCTGTGATGTGGTCTGTTGGTGCTTTGCTGGAATTGGACGATCGAGCCAAGATGGAGGTGTTCCTTAAAAAGCATAATGCCAGGCTGGATCTGCCCCGCACAGAGGGAGACCAGACCATCTTTGAGTTTGTGGTCAGTGCGACTGGAGAGTGGGATCTCTGGTCTACAAGGGTAAGATCATTAATTAAGTATAATGTTTGAAAACCATTAGTGATCTTTAATTATAGCATGTCACATGCCACAAGTTAATGAATTAGCTTCCCTAATTTTCCTTTTTGCTAAACCTCCTGTTTATCTTTTCATTCAGAGCATGAATGGCGTTTCATACCTTTTCATTTTAACTGCAATGTCATCAATAGGTGCCAGAGTATCACTACCCCAAAGACACAGTTCCTGATTATGCCTCCATTCTCGTACCTAATGTCGACAATATACGGACAGACTTTCTCATGCAAACAATTATGAAGCAAGACAAAGCTGTTCTGCTCATCGGTGAACAGGGAACAGCCAAGACAGTCATGATCAAGGTGCGTGTCTGTTTCAGTTAATCCATGCTATTATCGGCAGCAATTGCCTGTAACTCTAGTTTGGGGTCAGTAAAATTTCATTTTTTGAAAGAAATTTCTTTTGAAAAGCAAGGATGCATTATATTGATCAAAGGTGACAGTAAAGACATTTATAATGTTACAAAAGGTTTCTCTTTCAAATAAGTGCATTAGAAAACAAAGCATCTGAGTTTTGAAAGTCACGCTATCCAAACCTTCCCACAGGGCTACACTGGCAAGTATGACCCAGAAACACATTTGAGCAAAAGCCTAAACTTCTCCTCGGCCACCCTGCCTGGCATGTTTCAGCAGACCATCGAAAGCTACATAGACAAACGCTTGGGCACAACCTACGGACCTCCCGGAGGGAAGAAGATGACCGTCTTCATTGACGACATCAACATGCCAGTTATTAATGAATGGGGTGATCAGGTGAGGAGTCACATGCTGAAGTTCAACTGCAATCTCAGCAAAATGTGCACTGAATTACACTACCATCTTATCATGGCATAATGTATACATCTAATAAAAAGGCCCAACATTTTATTAAGTAAACAATAATAGCATCCTATTTCTTATTCTTCTTGACTGATCCTCAAGTGTTTTTGTTCACCAGATCACTAACGAAATTGTTCGTCAGCTGATGGTGCAAGGAGGTTTCTACAGCCTGGAACGGCCTGGGGAATTCACCAGCATAGTCGACTTGCAGCTGGTGGCTGCCATGATCCACCCTGGAGGTGGCCGCAATGATATCCCCCAGCGACTAAAACGCCAGTTCTGTGTGTTCAACTGCACTCTCCCATCCAACTCCTCTATAGATAAAATCTTCCACACACTGGCCAGTGGTTATTTTTGCTCAGAAAGAGGCTTCCCGGAAGAGGTGTGCTCTCTGGCTGCCGCCTTGGTCCCCACCACCAGGAGAGTGTGGCAAGCGGTCAAAGCTAAGGTACTGCTTTGGTAATTTTATCAAAAGAGATATTACTTACTGGACATGAAATGTGGGTGCAGGTTTAGGTGAATTAGTCCAGGTTGCTTTTCCCTGCCTTTGGCCTAGGAAACTGGGATAGGCTCCAGCCCTATGACTTAGAAGTTCGTATAAGGAATAGAGAGACATGAAATGTAGGGGTGGGACTCTGTTGTAGGCTCCTCCAAAATTTGATTTGGTTTCAATTCAGGAAATCATTAAATTTTCTGAGCCTTTTCAAACATGCCTGCAGCACAAGGTGGTCCAAATTATTAGAGAATGGTGCCCTCTTGTGGTCAGTATGCTTCAAAGTAACTTGATTTTCAACAATGCTAAAATGTTTATTGAGCAGCAAATCAGCATATTAGAATGATTTCTGAAGGATCATGTGACACTGAATACTGGAGTAATGATGCTGAAAATTCAGCTTTTCCATCACAGGAGTAAATTACATTTTAAAATATATATAAAAAAGGAAAGTTGTTATTTCACAATGTAATAATATTTCACAATATTACAGTTTTTACTGTATTTTTACAAAAGCAATAGCAATAGTACGGAGCCCTGCACATGACATGCAAGAAAAAAAAATTAAATCGTGCACACGATTTACTAATTCGTTCCCTCGATTTACTAAATTGTGCGCACCATTTACTAATTCGTTCCCTCGATTTACTAAATCGTGCGCACGATTTACTATTTCGTTCCCTCGATTTATAAATCATGCGCATGATTTATAAATCGAGGGAACGAAATAGTAAATCGTGCGCACGTTTTAGTAAATCGAGGGAACGAATTAATAAATCGTGCGCACGATTTAGCCTACTATTTTTTTCTTGCATGTCATGTCCGGGGCTCCGTACATAAGAGACTTCTTTCAAAAACATTAAAAAATAATACCGACCCCAAACTTTTGAACGGTTGTGTTGTGTATATTAATAAAATAATAATTTTAAGTTTATATTGTTTTCAGATGCTGCCTTCCCCCGCTAAGTTCCACTACATTTTTAACCTGCGTGATCTGAGCAGGATATGGCAGGGCATTCTCACTGTGGGATCAGAAGTGTGTAAGACGCCTCAACTGCTAGCTTCTCTTTTCCGCCATGAGTGCTCACGTGTCATCGCTGACCGCTTCATTGATCAGAAGGACAGAGAGATTTTCGATGGCATTTTGGAGAGGGTGTGTCAACTAAATCCTTACAGGCTTCATGATCTATTACCTCATGCACATGATGTTTACTTATATTGAAACACATTTTGTTTTTAATTCTTTTTATTGGGCTTTAGTAAAAGAATCATAGATTTTAAGCATTTAATATGTATTTCTTTATGTTTATATATCATCTGATTTCTCTACTGTTCTGTGCTCTGTAGATCTCTGTACAGGATCATGGTCCTGGTCTTTTGGAGCAGGGGCCATGGGAAGAGTACTTTGTGGACTTCCTGCGGGACGCTCCAGAGATGACAGGAGATGAACCTGAAGATGCAGAGGTTGAGACACCAAAGGTCTATGAGCCCATTCCTTCCTTCAAGGCCCTATCAGAGCGCCTGTCTGTGTTTCAACAACAGTATAATGAAACTGTTAGAGGAGCAGCCATGGATCTGGTCTTCTTTCAGGTTAGTGGAACAAAAATGATAATGTTAACATGTTGCATAAAGTGGACAGTGCTCCGAAATATGGAGCAGCTGCTCCCCTGGCATCCCGAGTTCAAGTCCCGACTCGAGGTCATTTGTCGATCATGTTTAACTTTCTCCCCTCCCCATGATTTCCTGTCCCTTCTATCCAATATTTTTTAAAAATAACTTAAAAATATTGAAGTTTATATAATAATAAAAGCATCTCTTGATGCAGGCTAAGCTAAGTTGCTTTTTAACTCGTTTTGTTAGAATGTGTTTGTGTTAGTCTTTATTTTGATTATCAGTTGTCTTTTGTTTGACATACATTAACTGTACTCATTAGGATACTTTTTAATTTCCTGACTATTAGTATATTTATGTATTAGCATATTGATGTATACATTTTTAATTCCTCGCATTAACCTCTATACATTCTCACAGGATGCCATGATCCATTTGATGAAAATCTCGCGGATAATCCGGACAGCCCGAGGTAATGCTCTACTGGTTGGAGTCGGCGGTTCTGGGAAACAGAGTCTCACCCGACTTTCATCCTTCATTGCTGGATACCAGAGCTTTCAAATCACAATGACAAGGTGAGAATATTATAATTCTTCTCAAATTTGATGGTTTGATTTTTTATGTTGTTGTCATAAGGGCTTTTCACAATTTAAATAGTTAAACAGTCATTCCTAAACCCAGTGTAAACGGAATCCTTGGTTATTTTTATTCACTACTCATACTTTACCAAGGGTTAACAGTTAATCTGGTGTATTTCACAGTGTTCGTTCCTAAACCCTGGGTTAACGCTATTATTTGCATATTTGCAGTGTCGGTGTTGAACAAACAGACAGAAGCACTATAGTTAGGATACAGTACTTGATGCTTTCTATCAAAGGTGTAAATTTACTTTGGTAGATTTTTAATTGTTTAGAGTCAACACAAAATCAGATGTGATCATATTTTCTTTGACGAGATTTAACATAATTTCTCCCCTTACAGAACATACAATGTGAGTAATCTAATTGAGGACCTGAAAGCCCTGTACAGAATTGCAGGTTTGGAAGGGAAGGGCGTGACCTTCATCTTCACAGACAATGACATCAAGGATGAAGCTTTTCTGGAGTACATGAACAACGTTCTGGCATCTGGAGAAGTCTCAAACCTGTTTCCTCGAGATGAGGTAGATGAGATCACCCAAAGTCTTATTCCCGTCATGAAGAAGGATCTCCCACGTTGCCCACCCACCATCGACAACCTCTACAACTACTTCCTGTCCAGGGTGCGCAGTAACCTCCATGTGGCTCTTTGCTTCTCACCAGTTGGCGAGAAACTGCGTTCCCGTGCCCTGAAGTTCCCCGGCCTCATCTCAGGCTGCACTGTTGACTGGTTCCAGCGGTGGCCACGCGATGCTTTAGTAGCCGTAGCTCAGCACTTTCTCACTAACTATTCACTGCGTTGTTCAGACGAGGTGAAGAAGAGCGTGGTAGAAACAATGGGAATGTTCCAAGACATGGTGGCTGAGATCTGCACAGAGTACTTCCAGCGCTTCAGGCGTCAAACCTATGTGACTCCCAAATCCTACTTGGCGTTCATTAAGGGATACCAGATGATTTATTCAGAAAAAATTGAATATGTGGGGATGCTTGCAGAGCGAATGAACACAGGTTTGCAATTACATCTGTTTTAGATGCAAAATTTTAGATTCCTTCCATCTTTCCATCTTTTAAGCATTACCACAGTCAATGTTTAGTCTAGAGAGGTAAATGGGTCAATGACATGACATGCATATTTTTGTGTCCAAGTGCATTATTTTCTTTTAAAATAATTTGATAAATTCATGACATATATCACTTTGTTCTATAAAACCTATTTAGTTTGAATTCATTTTTAGTACATTTAAATAATACATATTATTTTATGTTTTGTAATCTTAAACCCCCAAAATGTTAGGAGGTGCAACTTTCCGAACAAATGAACAGACTAAGAAAACTATTTAAAGTGGTGTCATAATAATAAAAAATGAAAAACTAAATACTACAGCAACATTTTAGGTTTGAAACCTTTCATGTAAACAAATTTTATAAATATCGGTAGTTTTAAAGCTGTTGAGATCATTTTAAAAAAAAAAAAGTTTGGTCCAGCAATTTGTATATTTTCAAATGTCAGGTTGGCACAACTGCAAACATGGCTCTTTTATAAAGAATTGACAATGTAATAACAGTAAACATGATAATGCATCATCCAGAGGACCCCAACTGATCCTTGTGGCAGAGTGAAAAGGTTTGTAGATCTCTCTCAAATACTGGTAAAAACGGCTAATTTCAAGTATGGGTAGGTTGGTACACTTTCCATGTCAGGTGGTACAACTACAGTATATACATACAACTATTTGGTTGTACCGCCTGACATAAAAAAAATTAAAAAAAAACACTTTGAAATGTTATTTAACAACTGAAACTTGTTTAAACACATTGTCCATGACTCAAAAATATGCATTACATCAGTTTTTAAAAGATTTTTTCATTTGTCAATGACCCATATATATAAAAATTGTTATAAATTGTTTTCCTATATGAAAACAATTTAATGTTTTGAATTATTTTGGTGATAGTTTGTGTAACATGGAATAAACCAAAAGTATTTTACTATTTTTTTTTTTTTTTTTATCACAGAAGGCTGAATCACAAGGTCATAAGCTGCTTGAAAATGAACATAATAATGGAAAGAACCATCTACAATGTAGCAGCAAAGCATCTGTTTATATTCTAAACTAATTAATCTCATCTGCAGGTCTTGAGCGCCTCATGGAGGCCGAGCAGTCTGTTAATGAGCTTCGTGTGGAGCTGAAAGAGAAGGAGAAGGTATTGGAGGTGGCTAAACAGAAAGCAGGTGAAGTTCTGCTCGAGGTCACCACCAAGGCACAAGCTGCTGAAAAGGTGAAGTCTCAGGTACAGAAGGTGAAAGATAAGGCCCAGGCGATTGTGGATGAGATAGCAGAGGAAAAAAAGGTGGCCGAGTCCAAACTTGAGGCGGCCAAACCAGCATTAGCGGCAGCTGAGGGTGCGCTAAAGGTAGATGTCCGGAGCACCCCTAAAACATGATTGAATTAAATGCTTTGTGAACAGTTTTTCATGTTGACTTGAAGATCTTACATGAATTTAGTCAACTTTAAAGCTTTATACCATTTGTGGTTTCTAGACCATAAAGCCTGCTGACATCGCAGCAGTGCGTAAACTGGGAAAGCCTCCACATCTGATCATGCGGATCATGGACTGTGTACTGCTGCTGTTCCAGCGACGGGTGGATGCGGTCACCATGGACCCCGAGAGACCCTGTGTGAAACCTACTTGGAGTGAAGCTCTTAAATTAATGAACAATACTGGATTCCTCAGCATGCTGCTGAACTTTAACAAGGTCAGACAACACAGTGTAATACTGATACACAAATCTTCATTTTAGGTGTTTATTAAAGTGATAGGTCTGGCTCTGAAATCTTATTGGATGAGTCATGTTATTGTAAAGTAACTGATGCACACACCTGTGTCTTAACTCTCTAAAACCTACTGTATAGGTCAAATAGTTAGCATAGTCACAGTGGAATCAACACTAGGACAGAAATAAAGCAAAGATTAAACATATGAATTTCTATCTGACCTTATTTGACCCTTCCCTTTGGGTCAAAGTGATTAGATGCATTAAAGTCATTAATGCTTCATGGTTACTAATGAAATTCTGAGAATGTGCCAGTATATGTTTTCACAGTGCAACAGCATCACACTTCCTTTGACATTTTTGTTATCCTTTAAAGGACACTATTACAGAGGAGATGGTTGAACTGCTTACTCCATATATCTCAATGGAAGACTATAACCTAGAAACAGCTAAGAGGACCTGTGGTAGTGTAGCAGGGCTCTGTTCCTGGACTGAAGCAATGGTGGAGTTCTTTGGCATCAATAAGGAAGTTCTGCCCCTAAAGGTGACAACATATTCCACAGTCTTAATCATCACTGGGTATATATTTAACCAGAAAATGAAAATTAAACTACTGTTCAAAAGTTTGGGGACTGTACGTTTTTTTTAATATATATTAGAATAAATTAAATGTTGTAAATAAGTCTATTATGCTAACCAAGTCTTCATTTATTTGATCAAAAATACAGTAAAAACAGTAATATTGTGAAATATTATTACAATTTAATTTTTAAGTTTTAATTTTTAAAATAATATTAAATTAATATATTTTAAAATGTAATTTATTTCTGTGATGGCAAAGCTGAATTTTCAGCATCATTACTCCAGTCTTCAGTGTCACATGATCATTTAGAAATCATTCTAATATGCTGATTTGGAGCTGAAGAAACATT
Source organism: Mylopharyngodon piceus (assembly GCA_039654765.1). Taxonomy (NCBI): domain Eukaryota; kingdom Metazoa; phylum Chordata; class Actinopteri; order Cypriniformes; family Xenocyprididae; genus Mylopharyngodon; species Mylopharyngodon piceus. The sequence goes on along the minus strand of CM077444.1, from coordinate 4,001,539 downwards.
TCTCATTATTATTAGTGCTGAAAACAGTTGTGCTACTCACTTTTATCTCATTCTAAACCTTTTATTTTCTTAAATGGAACAGAAAAGAAGATTTTAAGCAGAATATCTTATATAGGTTTCTAGCTTTTAGAACAGAATTAATTAATGACTACTGTCCTGTGCTTCTGAACTGAATGCTTCTGAATGTATTCATTTCCTGTATATGTATCGTAGGCTAACTTAAAGCTTCAAGAGGCTCGTTTAGCTGTGGCACAGGATGAACTAGCAAAGGCTCAGGAACAACTGGACTCGAAGCAGAAAGAGGTGGACGAGGCTCAGGTGTGATACATATATATTTTTACGGCTGGAAACCAAAAACTGGTTCTGTTTTTTTTTTTTTTATTATCTTCATGACTCTCGATTACATTAACAGTTCTCAAATGTGCATTCTGCAGATACGGGCAAGTTTATATGAATATGAAACATTTAAGTTTATATGAATTTCCAGAGGTTTAAAATCTCGGATGTGTATGCAAATTTTTACACAGGCAATGTATGACGCCGCCATGAAGGAGAAGCAAGACCTGCTGGATGATGCTGAGGCATGCAAGAAGAAAATGTCCAATGCCGTGGCTCTTATAGATGGACTTGGTGGAGAAAAGGTTTGAAAATTCCTTGCAGGGTCTTTAAGTTATATTAGAATAAATGAGAGCTACATTCAGGGCCTAAAATTAACATTCGCTAAGCGCCAAATGCAAGTGTAAATCAGTGTTGGCGAGTATATGAAACGGTGTCTATCGCCAGTTGGCCGGTAACATTTTTATGAATTCTAACAATGCAATGTTGTGAGAATGTGAATGTGAACAAACGTGAATGATGCTCAGGACAGTTGATGGGCAAGTACTGCACCCTCATGAAAGTTTAAGCTTTGCCAATTTAAATATTCAAGCGCAAGAAGATATGAAAGTGAACTCAATTTTCACTGGTATCAGCATTTTTGGTGTTGTCACTGCCTGTTGTTTTTTGCAAAAACATGGTCGGTAAATAATATCACTGGCAGGTGTGGCAAAAAGTTAGTTTTAGGCCCTGGCTACACTAGAGATGTTTGACTGCAAACCTTAAAAATGGCACTCTTAACAGGAGAACTGTGTAAGTGCATGTTCTTATGTTTGTCTTAGATTCGCTGGACAGAGAGCAGTGCTCAGTTCGAGAAGCAAATAAAAGATATGGTGGGGGATGTGTTACTGGCCACTGGATTTCTGTCCTACTCTGGGCCGTTCAACCAGGAGTATCGCAGCCTTCTCATGCAACAGTGGAAGAAAGAGATGAATATCCGCCACATCCCTTACAGTGAGGTATGAACCGAGTCTTTTTCGTGTAACAGTTCAACAACAACAACAACAAAAATCTGTTATTGCTTCAAGCTTGTTTGAGATATTGTTTTTAGTTTATTAATCGAATAACATGGTTTTCCCACACAGAACCTGAATTTGATCAATATGCTGGTGGATAATGCCACTATAGGAGAATGGAACCTGCAGGGTCTACCCAATGATGACCTGTCCATTCAGAACGGCATCATCGTAACAAAGGCTTCTCGTTATCCTCTGCTCATTGACCCACAGGGCCAAGGCAAGATCTGGATCAAGAACCGTGAAAACAATAATAACCTACAGGTACTGATTTGATGCCAGTTTTAATCTTAATTCTGTAATGTGTCTTTTTGTTGCATTACCATATTATCTTTACTATAGTTATTATGTAATGTAAATCAGTGCAATTAAATCATTCAGTGTAGCTACTTTGAACATAAGTGGTAGATTTGGGCTTTACCAGTCAATTAAGCAAAAAGACATCAGCTCTGTTTTTTATTTATTTTTTATTTTTTGCCACCAGGTGACATCTCTAAACCACAAATATTTCCGAACTCACCTGGAAGACTGCCTTTCCCAGGGCAAACCTTTGCTCATAGAGGATGTTGGGGAAGAGCTTGATCCAGTGCTGGATAACGTTCTGGAGAAGAACTTCATAAAGACTGGAAAAAATGCTAAAGTAAGTGTTATGTTTCTACATAATCAGTCTCAAACTTCTCAAGGCTTTAGCAGAACAAGCTAAGAACTTTTCTCTTGTGTTAGGTTAAAGTCGGGGACAAAGAGGTGGATGTAATGAGGTCATTTACTCTGTACATTACAACGAAACTAGCCAACCCCGCATACAGTCCAGAGATCAACGCTAAAACAGCAGTGGTGGATTTTACTGTCACTATGAAGGGTTTGGAAGACCAATTACTTGGCAGAGTCATTCTCATAGAGAAAAAGGCAAGTAATGATCTATCTATCATTGTTAGTAATTTTAGTACTTAACCTAAATTAAAAAAAAAAAAAAATTAGAACTTTTATCATGGCAGCAAACTGAAATTTTTCATTTTTTTTTTCAATTAACACATTTTATTTCAGTTAACGGAAAAAGTTTTTAGTAGTTTCAGTTTGTCTGAGAAATGGGTTTTAAAGATTAGATTTTGTATTCGGTACAAAAAAATAATAGTATATCTTTCAGATCAAATGTCGATTTAATCAATTACTTTCCAAACAAGGAAATGGAGGCTGAACGTGTGAAGCTCTTGGAGGAAGTGACATCAAACAAGAGGAAGATGCAGGAGTTGGAGAGCAATCTTCTGTATAAGTTAACCAGCATTCAGGGCTCTCTAGTGGAGGATGATTCTCTTATCGAGGTGCTCAAAGTCACCAAGACTACAGCACAGGAGGTACTTTCTTCATTTATAGTCTTTCTTCATTTTTAAGCTGACTCATAAAACTGACTCTGTGTTTGTGTCCTATCTTATGAAGTTACTCAACCTTATTGTTTTCCTCTGAAAATAAATTGTGTTTTGGTTGCTGAAATCTTCTGCCATCCCTTAGGTGAGTCAAAAGCTAACAGTTGCTGCAGAGACAGAAATGAACATCAACAATACTCGAGAGGAGTACCGTCCAGTGGCCACCAGAGGGAGTATCCTCTATTTCCTGATTGTGGAGATGAGTCTGGTCAACGTGATGTACCAAACCTCACTCCGCCAGTTTTTGGGCATCTTTGACATGTCGATGGACAAGTCACCAAAGTCCCCGATTACAGCTAAAAGACTAGACAACATCATGGAGTACCTCACTTTCGAAGTGTTTCGCTACACCGCTCGAGGACTCTATGAAGATCACAAGTTTCTTTTTACACTGCTTCTGACTTTAAAAATAGATCTCCAGGCTAAAAACATTTCCCACAGCGAGTTTCAGACCTTCATCAAAGGTTTGAACCATATTGTTTTGCAAATAACATTGTCCACTTTTAGGTTTAATCTCATTTTAAGAGCAGTTATATTCAGTATGTTCAAATTAGGCCTATGTCTTGAAATCTCCCACAATTCCCTGTAATACAGCACTTTGCAATCCCTTTATGAACTTTTCTGAGGTGAAGTAATTAATGTTCTTCAATCTTTACCCTCTTTCAGGCGGAGCATCTCTGGACCTAAACTCTGTTGAGCCTAAGCCAAAGCGCTGGATCCTGGACACCACATGGCTAAACCTGGTGCAGCTGTCTACCCTGCCCCACTTCAATGCTCTCCTAATCCAGGTGGCCCGCAATGACCGCGCCTGGAAGAGCTGGTTTGATGAAGCCACTCCAGAGGAGACTCCTCTTCCTGATGGTTATGAGAGCCAACTGGATGCATTCCGCAAACTGCTGCTGATACGAAGCTGGTGTCCTGACCGTACCATTGCACAGGTGCAGGAAAACCTTTTTTCTGGCATAAAACACTTTCTCCTGTCTCAGTTTAATATGCAAAGCAGTGCTATTTTAGTATCATTACTAAAATATAAACTATTTTTCTATTTCACATTTTCATTTTGGTTGAAGTTTTAGTTATTTTTATAAATTTTTGTTGTTAAGTATCTCCATTCATTCTTTAGCCGCGGAACTTTCCCCAGGAACTAGGGATTTTGGGGTGGTACTCTGTTTGTTTCGACCGCAGGGACCAGGGTCTAAATGAAGTTCCAGGCAAAAATTTGCCTGTCAAAACATCCCTGCTAGTGAAGTTGTACTTTTTCAAAGTTCAGGAACTTTCGGGGGTGGGACTTGGGCGCTGAACATGCTGATTGGTTGAGTTCATGCAGCATTTTGATTGGTTGACTCCAATGCATTATTTTATTTCAACCACCATTTTTAGAAGTCTGTTGCGGTGCGTGCAGTAAAAGTTGTTTGCAATTCAAATCAACAATGGAGTTTAAAAACTATGACCGATGGACAGACGACGAGGTTCAGGGTTTATTAAGCTTATATGTGCAGGACGAAATCCAGCGGGAACTGGAAAGTTGCTCGTAGTCCTATGTCACTGGTCTAATCTTCACAGTACTTTAGACTGCGATGGAAACGCAGACAGCAAGAGGTGTGGGGAGAAAAAGTTCCTGGGACAAATTGTTCTGGGTAATTTAAATGGAAACACGACTTGAAAAAGGGAGAAAAGGTTTTTGGTAAGTCCCTTCTGACCTTGACAATACATTAGGGTTATAAACGTTGGTTAGTTCTTTCAAAAAACACCAAACTTTGTTGTCTGATATCCAAACCTAATAAATGAGAATAGGAGAGTGTCTTTTGTGAGCTCTTAGAAGCAACTAAGTAAGTGTATTTCCCTTTCAAGACCCTCCAGTCTATTAAAAGATCCTGTGAATTTGAACAGCTGATCGGCCACCAAGATCCAGATTGACACTTAACATTCCATAATCAAACCTGCCTGTAATGATATTTAACGCTCCTGAGTAATAGCAAATAATAATTAATTATACTTTGCATTAAGAAAATAGTTATGATGCCATGTGATTGACTGGCCATCCATCTAGTGTTTCCCTGCCTACGGCCCATGATGCTGGGATAGACTCCAGCATCCCTTTGACCCTACACAGAACAAGCGGTTTATAAAATGAATAGATGGATGATATTATGTGATCATTTTTTGCTCTGTTAAATGATAGATCTTCAGCTTGTAGATTGTTCATAGTGAGAGTTGAAGGATTGAGGATGCCTCTTGCTATAGTCATTTATAATTTGACACCACTGGCCTGTTATGTGGTCATGGCTAGGCACATGCTATTCATTCACTGGTCACTGGTTCTGCCTTATTTAGGCATGGATTGTCATTCTTAGGTTGACTAAGAACTTGAAAATTGGATTTCCTGCCAAATGTCAACCAGCAGCTAAGTAGTTTTACAATGTTGCACTTTAAAAATTTTTTTATTACTTTTGCATAAAGAGACACTGACAATCGTAGATTCAACCACTTTGCTCCTAAAATGAGCTAAGGGTTACACACATCCTGTAGCTTTACCAGTACACCTGTTCACCCCCCGTCACTCACTGGGTTATATGTGAGACTATTTTAATGGCCGCACTGTAGTGAAATATTTATTTTACAAAGATTTCCTTTTACATGTAAATTCAAGATTCTAAATGCAGTATGAATCTTCATTTGCAAACACTGTCCCACTATTTGCAGACTAAATATCAACTTTGAATATTATGTTTGTGATTAAGCCACTAAATTAAACATGTGTATGATATTAATTTATATATATAGCATAACAGCTGCTGAGCAAATTCAAAGCAGTGACAACTGACCTCTGAACGCGTGTGTGTGTGTTATTAACAAGTCTAAATATATTCATATAACATTATTTAGAGAGAATGTTAGGAAGTCTATAATTATCATTTCTATATATTTTCATTTGAGCTAATTGATAATTGAACAGATGATGTCATGTATTTAAAATGACTCTTGTTGTTCTGTGCTAGGCACGTAAATACATCGCCGAATCAATGGGGGTGAAGTATGCAGAGGGAGTGATTCTGGATATGGAGTCCATGTGTTCAGAAGGTGAGAAGAGGATACCTCTAGTCTGCTTCCTGTCTATGGGTTCTGATCCCACGGAGAACATAGAGAGACTCGCCAGGTCGAAGGTATGAATAATTAATTATTATAATTATTCAATTATTCATATCAATTATTTCATGCTTTTCTAGAATTCTTGATTCTTATTGGCCAGTTGAGGCAGTCTGAAGTCAAATATTTGTACAAACAATTTCTACAGACTGTTACCACCTTTGTATCACCCCACAGTGTCATTTGTTTCATTGAAACAATAATATAGCTTGATTTGAAGCTTTGATGACTTCTGAGTTCCAAACATTTCTCAATAGTTTTCTTGTTATTTTGCAGGGTGTTCCTTGCCGGCCAATCTCCATGGGACAGGGACAGGAAGTGCATGCAAGAAGGCTTCTGGCCCAGAGCATGTCTGATGGGGGCTGGTTACTTCTGCAGAACTGCCATCTAGGATTGGATTTCCTGGATGAAGGTCTAGATACAGTCACCACAGCAGAGAACATCCAGGACAGTTTCAGGTTGTGGGTGACTACAGAGGTGCACCCCAAGTTCCCCATTAACTTCCTGCAGTCCTCAATTAAATTCACCAATGAGCCTCCGCAAGGTAGAGAAGGGGAAAATTCTGTTTTTGTTCATTCTATTGTTACTAGAAGTGCATTTTTACATTTTGCTGCTGTTACTTCCTCTTTTGCTAGATTTATCATTACGATTATCTGAATTTTCAAGGTCAACATGTCATTAAAAACAGAGAAATAAAACAGGAAATAAAATGCTAAGCATACAGATGACGGATAATGTTCAGTTAACAATCTGTGATGCAGGGGTGAAGGCCGGACTCAAGCGGACATACAATAGTGTGACTCAAGAACAGCTGGACATCACCAACATGCCTCAGTGGAGACCTCTGTTCTACGCTGTGGCCTTCCTCCACACCACAGTCCAGGTCAGGACAGCTGTTAATTAAACCATGTCGATCGGGTCCTGAGTCCTGACATGCTTTAAATCATTACTTAATAAACATTTTTATTATTGCATTAGAGTTAAAATGCAGGCCATATGTCAGTTCTTTATTAAATATTAGTTCACAAATGACCAAAAGCATTTGTCAGTAATGTAATTAAAATAGCAATATTTGTCAGATGCAAATGGATTGTTTTTATTACTGTATATGCAGTCATTTCCAAATTTGATTGCCAGTCAAACCCCTTGAAATATTTACTTAAAGTACCCCCTGAGATTTATATGTTCACGGTTCTTTGACGTTGGTTAATGGTCACATGACATGCAAGTAAACATAAAATATTTAATCTTTTTTTAAAGTTTTTAAGTCTCTGCATTGACTTTGTAGGTAGACTTTAAAGCAGACTTAAACCTCTTTTTAGTTGTGATAATGTCCTAGTCCATATTGCATTCACACTAGTGTTTGAGGAACCCAATCAAATTGAAAATAATAATAATAATAATAATTAGTAGTAGTAGTTTTAATTTTAAATATGAAAAATGAAGACAGAAATATATTGTTGTAAATTACAGTTGTATTGTAAAACAAAAAAAAAAGGAATATTTGATAATTAAAATTATAATTTTATTTTACACTATGTTACGATACTAACATTTATGCCTTACATTCTTTCACACTTTCAATTGTGCAAGCAAGCTTTTATTTTGGTGGAATACTGGCAAAATGCAGTAAGCATCTGTCCACAAAAAAAAATGTTGGAAATTATGCAAATGTGCAAATAAACTGAATCTAGTGCACATTGCGTTCCCAAGTGCACATTAAACTTGCAGCACATGTAGAGATGGAGTTGATCAGAAGCAGCATTTACTGTGAATCAAGCTGCTCTGAACACAGTGCCGCTCTTCACTCTGAAACACACTATATATATATTTAAATCTCAGCTCCATTTATTTATTTTAATTTTAAATTCAAACATTTCATTTAATTAATTATTAGCTTTTCATAAACTCACAAACTCCCTGCAGTTGATTCAATAACATGTACTATTTCAGTTCAAAGCCATTTAAGACATGTTGTCTTCATTGTCATATTCCCACTAAAGGAGAGACGCAAATTTGGTCCACTTGGCTGGAATATTCCCTACGAGTTCAACCAGGCTGATTTCACATCCAGTGTCCAGTTTGTGCAGAACCACCTGGATGATATCGACGTCAAGAGAGGAGTGAACTGGAATTGCCTGCGGTACATGCTGGGAGAGGTATAATTTGAACATGCCACTGTGTTTTTGTACCTCTTTTATTTGACACATCCAAACTTTTGGCAACATATTTTTACTTTTGGTTCTGTAGGTGCAGTATGGTGGGCGTGTCACAGATGACATGGACAAACGCCTGCTCAATACTTTCGCCCGTATCTGGTTTGGTGAGAGCATGTTTGGGGACAAATTTTGCTTCTATAAGGGATATACTATACCACAGGCCAGGATGCTACAGGATTACCATGCGCATATCGATACTCTGCCATTGGTTGATACACCTGAGGTGATACAGTTTTCTATTATTTTTCTGTGGGGTTCGATGGGACAGCTGGGTGGTCGCATATCCTATAACCTATTGTAACCTAATGTTATTGTCCTGCACTTGTTTCTGTGACCTGAGCCTTGTCTTAAGCATTTCAATGCCCTCTTTACCTGTGTAAGTTGAGCAAATCACAAATAAACTACTTGAGCTTGAAATATTAATTCTAATTTCTAATTCTAATAGGTATTTGGCCTCCACCCCAATGCTGACATCACCTTCCAGACCAACATGGCTAATGAAACCCTGAGTACCATCCTCAACATCCAGCCTAAAGACAGCAGCAGCGGGGAGGGTGAGACCAGGGAGGAGTCTGTCCAGAAAATGGCCAATGAGATGCTAGAAAAACTTCCTGCTGATTATGTGCCACACGAGGTGAAGATGAAGTTATTGGGCCACCTCTTTATTAGAGTGTACTCACACACACTAGGTGATCTGAACCGTGCCCGAGCACATTTGACCCCCAAAGTCCAGTTTGTTTGACTAGTGTGATCGCTCCATACCATTCGGGCATGGTTCAGTTGGACTCAGATGCGGTACGCATGTACTGTGATGCTTATATACTATATAACAAATATCAACTGTTTGATAGCTTGTATCGTCGCAAATTGCAAACTATATTATTGCCCAGCTCTAATCTGATAAATGTGACTATGAGTCACAATATTACAAATCATGATTTAAGCTGTTAAGCTGTTTTGAAACAATGTCTATTGTGAAAAGCGCTATACAAATAAATTTGACTTTCAATTGATTGCAGGTGAGGAGTAGTCTACAAAAAATGGGTGCATTCCAGCCCATGACTATATTCCTTCGTCAAGAGCTTGACAGAATGCAGCGCGTCATTGGTCGTGTGCGCAGTACCCTCACCGACCTTAAACTTGCTATTGATGGTGAGTTTCAGAAACTTTCACCCACAGTACAGAAAACACATTAATAAGTAAATAAACATCAACAGTATCATCAGAAAAAGACTCTTATTTTGCTGTTGTTTTGTAATACAATGATTTTGTAATCCCAAAGGGACTATAATAATGTCAGAGGATCTTCGTGACGCTCTGGACAGCATGTATGATGCTCGTGTTCCAAAGACCTGGCAAAAGATCTCTTGGGATTCTGCGTCTCTGGGTTTCTGGTTCACTGAACTCCTTGAGAGGAACCAGCAGTTCCACAATTGGACGTTTAATGGTCGACCTAATCAGTTTTGGCTCACAGGGTTTTTCAATCCACAGGTGAGGCAAAAGATTTGAGGACCTCATCTTATATTTCATTTCACACAAATGATCAGGTTTCTCCAGTAACATACTTATTTAATGTCTGTTCTTCACTGAAGGGGTTCTTAACAGCAATGCGTCAAGAGACCACTCGAATAAATCTGTCTAAAGGCTGGGCCCTAGACACCGTCGTCCTACTCAACGACGTCACTCGCATGATGAAGGAAGATGTCACAGGCCCCCCTCCAGGAGAGGTGGGCGGTGTCTACATCTACGGCCTCTATCTGGATGGTGCTGGGTGGGACAAGCGAAATGCAAAACTGACAGAATCATCACCGAAGGTATTTAGGGAAGGATATATTAAGACAATACATGGCCAAAAGTATGTGGATAACATGTTTGGCAGTTTCATCTAAACACAATGTTAACAGGTACATAAAATCAAGCACACACCCATAAAATCTTCACTCAAACAGACTTCCTGTGGGCCCTTTTCTGTTCCCTGTGCACAAAGTGAGTTTCATATAGAAATGGTTTTCAGTCTGGTGTGGCAGAACTTGACTGGACTGGAGTTCACATGTTTTTGACCATGTAGTTTAGCTGTTAATGAAATGGCTTAATTGTATAAGACCACAACAGTGATCACCCACTTTTTCCGCGGTCTTAATTTCTGTAGTATTTTTCCTGTTCGTTAACATCTTTTATTAACTGGATAGTCCATGAAGTACTGCAAATGACGTAATCTAAAAAAGAAACAATATGTTATCAAATGGTATAAAATGCAATATATTTGAAGTTAATTGCAAAATAGGGAAACATACAAATGCTTGACATTGAAGAGAGATTGAATATCATTCACAGTGCTTCTAGTAGCTCTCTTGGCACTGTTCTTCTTCCTATGGATCCAGGGTGCTGCCTAATTGTGGGTAGTGTAGTTCTTTACAATTAATTTGACTATTATACTCATTTAAAAACGGCATATACCATCATGCAGTACTAAGATTCAGTGATTTTGCGAACCCAAAGTCAACTAATCTTTCATGTATGACTGTCTTCATTTGCAAAGCCATGATATACAGTGTGTATAATCTTGTTTGGTAGGTTCTCTTCACACCTTTGCCAGTTGCGCATGTGTATGCGGTGAGCAGCACCACAGAAACCAAGAAGCAGCCTATTAATCTGTACTCCTGCCCAGTGTACAAGAAACCAAGACGGACTGACCTGACGTACATCTTTTCACTGTTGCTCCGGAGCAGCCAGAACCCGGACCATTGGACACTGAGGGGAGTCGCTTTGCTTTGTGACTGTAAATAAACCCATAATTTGCTCCAAGAGTCCAGAGCTGTTTTGACACATTAAGCAAGTTAGAAAAGAAAAATATGCGAATCAATAAATAAAAGCAGGGTATTTGCTTATATTTTTTATCTGTTCTTTTAACTCCATGTCTCTTGTTTAGTTCGTGGAGTTCGTGAGAATTTATTCTAAATTTAGAATGACTATTCTTGTCATTTGCCATTCTGTTTTAGAGTGCTGAAGTAGGACTTGCACTTGAATTTCTCATTGAGATGGGAGGGATTTTATTGTGAAATGTTTTTTTCCTCCTTGTTTGAAAGCAGCAATAAAAAAAAGTTGAAATATACGCAATTTGTTTGCACAAACATGCAATTTTTTTTAACTATTCAGAAATGCCCCTTATAGTGGTCTACTATCTGGAATGATTACTTTTGCAGTGCATTGATGTTGATGGATACATTACAGCAGTGGTGTCTAAACTATGCGTATAAATGACTAAAAACAATGTATAGAAGAAACATAATTGTTCCATTACAACTAGTGTTCTTGAGTGACGTTCTTTATTCACACATGAACATTTTAAGCATATTATAGATCTCAAAGTGTGATTAAAACAAACAGTGTAAAATCTCATGGTGGCAGTCTAGCCTTTTTATCGTCATTACAACTATAACTTTTTTTTTTATCAATTCGACCTCAATAAAAAAGTTTGGACCACCTGCATGATAGGAAATAACGTGCCATACAGCAGCATTTTTTAACTTCTGAGATCTTTAAACACCAGACTGATTGCAAATCTATTATAAATCTTGATGACTAGTTATACACTTTACGCATTTTCTTCACAAACTCTTCAGAAACCAGCTGATTGAGTTAAAGTGTTTATTTAAAAATACTACAACTGAATAGTGATGGTTCATCACCAAGGTTAGACTGCAAAAGTTGTGTTTTTTTATAGTTTACATGAACAACACAGAAAGGCACAGAAAGGCACAGAAAAATATGTTGTTATAAATGACTTGTCTGCACAGTTAATGTTATATTCCAAAAACAACTACAACATCTAAATTGAAAAATTTTATTCTAAACTCATTCATTGTTGACATGCTGGATGTCAGTCGACACCAGAATATATTCGAAGTTCTCCAGATAAAGTCCAAAATGCACTTCTGTTATCCATCTTAGTACATTTTTTTTATATATATAAATTCAGCTATTTAAAGTAATTTTACACATGCCTAACAAATAAAATGTTAATTAATATGCAATTCCTAAAAGGTGCACTCAGTAATTTTTAGCAAGAGACAGTTGTCTTACAAAAAGCTGTTTTATTCTACATTAAGTGGGTCTCCTATTATGGGGGACGCCATATTGGAATCACATGACCAGCTGAACACTACTCACTATATCTGTAGTATTATTGTAGTATTGTTGGACACATCTGTGAAGAGTATTTGTTTCCAAAAACCTTCTTTTGCATGATGCGTCAACCATAGGTGGCAGAATAAAGATAAAAAAAAAAAACAACAACAGTGAGTGCACCCTAATTTTAGCCAAATTTAAATTAAAAACCATAGCCTAGTCATCTCAGTACATTGGTTTAACGTTCATAACCCTTCATAGTCCATAACAGATGTAAACAGGAAAATCAAAAGAAAAAAAAAAACTATGGATATTGTTTGTAGTGTACAACTTCCTCAATTCGCTCATTCAATTGTCGCAAGCACAATCCACTGATCCACACACTCAGAAGCAAGATCTCTGATCTTCCCAATCTTTCCACCTTCAAGTTCTTCATAATCTAATTCATATCTGTACATTAGTCTTTCCCAAATGTGACTGTCAGACTTGCTGTTTAAGAAAGCTGCTTCATATCATACATCGGCACTTCCGATTCCTCGCCCTTGCCCTCATCTGGACCTTCTTGTTTCTCTGTTGGCTCCGTGTAGGCCACATCAGGGCTGGCCTTGCGGCCCTTGGGTGGTGGGATAGGTGCTGTTCCTTCCGTGGTCCCTTCTGCTCCTTCCTGACCTTCGGCCACCGTCCTTTCCTTCTTCAGGTTCAGCTTTGCTGGCACGGTTTTCGTGATGGTTTCCTTGAAACGTTCCCCAGACTGTTTCAGCCGTTCCCCGGACTGGCGGATTTTCTCACGTCGTTCGGCTGTTACTATGCGCTCACCCAGCTTGTTGACCTTGGTGCCCAGGTTCTCTTTGGTCTTAGTCATGTTCTCACGTGAGAAGGTCTGCCTCAGGCTTTCAATGCGCTTCAGGCCGGTCTTCTTAATTTTGGCAGCAGTGGATGAGTCGGCCTCCTCAACGACCATGTATTCCTCATCTGAGTCTGGGAGCGGGGCCTCCGGTGCATCTGGGTCTGTGTGAGCATCTCCGCCCATTGCTCCCTTTGGAGAGGCTTTGGGGGCAGCTACAGCTGGGACCTCATTATCTCCCTGTGGGAAGACAATAAATTTACCAAAAAGATACCATGTATAGCACATCTAAGACCTTCAGTCAAATGCTTTTAGGCTACAAAGAAAAAATTAGGCCTACATACTGAACAACCCCATTCCATGTGTGTACAGTTTAGTTATCTATAGTTTGTAAAATATTTTATGTTGAACAATATATCAACATCAACATATTTTGATTGTTGTGTGATGTTTGTAATTATGTGTTGTTGTTTTTTTAAAGTTCCATTATAGCTCTAAAAAAAACAGTATAATTAATCTCTTTAAGAGTCATGGTTCTCAAGTGGTAGGTCACAGGATAGTGAAGGATAATGTGACCAACTGAGATATGAGATACTTTAAATTATTTTATAAAGCTCTGAGGTAATTTTCACTACAATCGCTAACATTCCCTTTTCACATTTCCGGGTTTCTCAGAAGCGGAAGTCGTCATAGTTGGGTAAAATATTATAGCGATGAATGAGAGACTTTGTTAAATATATTTTTTGTTTCCATTTGCACAAATAGCAAAAGAAAACTTCACAATAGTGTTTTCATAACTTTCAAAAAGAGGAAAAAAAATAGAGAGCGATTGATAACGGCAGTCAGAAGAGAGAAATATGTCATTTTTACCGTCACTTCCTCTGCACCGGCATAAAGCGAAACCGGAAGTGTATATGCATACACTCAAAGCCACAGGCAAGCCTGCAACCTTTAGCCAAAAAAGCTTAACGGCTAATGCTAACTGGCGGTACGCAGTGAGGAGTTTTGAACGGCGACACGATAGGCTGAGATGTGCCGCACGTGATTAAGTTAGCCGTTACGCTTTCTCCAGTGGTAAGAGATACAGACCCTGTTATCTCCCTATAATAATACGATCTCTGGTACACTCGCTGATCGAAAATCCAACATGGCGGCCACGTGCAACTAGTCCAATAGAAACACCCTCACAGCAGTGTTAACTAGTTTTTTGTAATTTGATGCAACGGTAATGTAATACTAAGTAGGCTATAGTGTTATAAATGTACATACATTTTTAAAAAAATGAAAATATAAAAAACTTTGCAGGATTTACGATATTTCACACAGTCTGTGAAAAGGGTCTACTGATACATACGCGGAATGATACGAGAGAGACGTGAAAGTAGCGCGGTTGTCAGTTACCTGCTGAATCCGCGACTGACCAATCAGAATCAAGTATTCCTGAAAGCCGTTACATACTCTTAAATGTAGGAGAAAACGGTTCTTGCCACCAGGCTTTATTTTTGATCCAGACGACGATTAAACGCTTCTTACTATTGTTTGTATCTTGTTTTCTTAAAGCTCTGAGGTAATTTTCACTACGTTACAACCGCTAACTGATACATACGCGGAATGATACGAGAGAGACGTGAAAGTAGCGCGGTCGTCAGTTACCAGCTGAATCCGCGACTGACCAATCAGAATCAAGTATTCCTGAAAGCCGTTATACTTTTAAATGTAGGAGAAAACGGTTCTTGCCACCAGGCTTTATTTTTTGACCCAGACGACGATTAAATGCTTCTTACTTTTCTTTGTTTTTCTATATCGAACTTAATGTAATGTTAAATCTGGATTTACAACTAAATCAGTTGAGAATTACTGCAATATTAACATCAAAAAACAATTATGCTTTATCTAAAGTGCTTAAGAATTACCACAGCCGAATTAATATAGCGTTGTGAGTCTGCTACTACTTCTGGCCACAAATAAAGATCAGGTAGGTTTGTACACACATTAACATTCACCTATCAATAGTCCAGTTCAAAGTCTAATCGCTATGAAGCATACAAAATAAGTGAATCAAGTTACATGTTTTACTGTCAGTCACTGGGCTAAAGCCAGTTAAGGTTGAACCCTGCTTTGCGTGTCCACACGTCTAATAACGAGTCGCAAAACAAAATGCTCATTTTTATATAAGGAAAAACACTACTGATATAACAAACTGCCAATGTTCAATCGTTATTAAACACTGTCGATAGCTTTTTTAACCATCACTCTGTCAGACGCGATAACACTATATTAGGACATGAAGCTTCAGTGCAGCTCTCAGAATAACCCTGAACAAATCTGTCAGCTGTTCTGCTCACGGTACAAGAGACGATCAAACCCATGGGCAGTATTTAAAAGTATGATTGTTTGAGGAAAATATGAGTTAATTTGCGTGCATGGGCAGCCCATTTGTCTCTATGATGTGGCAAATGGAGATAAATCTTCAGATGTAGACGGCAACAAATACATAAATGGTCCCATAATTATGAATCTGGTAAATAAAATTAGACTAAGTAAATTCCAACCTAACACAAAAAAGAGCAGCTTTTATTAGCTTAATTTCAGAAAATCTACTTATAAAAAGGCATATATATATATATATATATATATATATATTGAAAACTTTAAAAAGAATAATTTTGCTCATTGTTATTAGTTTTAATGCATTAAGTGCTTTTGTACACAGTAATCCAAATACAAGCTACATCAAATATTTATCAAGCTATAAATGTATCTATTGCAGATGTATGAAACAGTATTTCCAGATTTAGCAATGAAACATTCCTCTATGATGTCATAATTTCTGTAATCGATCTTAATCTCATTTCGGACCTCTAGCCTAATTTACGACAACAGCAATATTCCAAATAAGGCTTCATAGTTCATTCTCTAAAACATTACAGTGAATATTAATTCATTTTTACTCTTTCATGGATCACATTACATGGTTTATTTGCTTGTTACTCCAGACATCCTGCCACATATCAGATAAAATGGCTGCCAACCTAATCCTCCATTCTCAGTGGGCAGAACATTCCTACTGTATTGCTTTTGGCTGTAGGCCACATGACCTTCTAGTGTATCGTGATTTATCTTGGATCATGCAAGACCTTGTATCTTGTAATTATCTGTCTATCTTTGATGGGCCCTTTCCCTCAAGTTGAAATGTTGTAGGACAAGCTCAGAGTCCAAAAAAATTATCAATGCATGGAGTTTCAACCATGAGCAAAAGAAGATGGTCCACTATACTAAGGTTGTACGTTTCCAAAATTAGACCTGCTTTAGGGATCCAAACTAACCCAGAAAAACCCAGTCCAAAAGAAAACTCACATGCCACAAAAAGCAGAGATCATTTACCTGGTAGATCACGACACGGAACTTGTTCTTGTTCAGCAGCTCGACTTGGGTTTCCTCCACCTTCTTGACACGTATGTTCTGCTTCTCCACCCTGACACGGACATCCTTGACGTGGCAGCTGACCTTGCGCGTTTTCTCCAGAAGTTTCTCCACAGTGCCACTCGTTGCTGTGTGCTCCTTCGTCAACTTCACGACATCCGCCTGGATGTTCTTCACGGTGTTCTCCAGCTCCAGCTGTCTCTCCTCCATGCGCTGCTGGCACGCCTGCACATTGTCTATGATCCCGGACACCCTCTCCAGCAGAGTGAAGATGTTCAGGGCGCTGGGCTCGTCCGCCACACCTGCAAGTCCCAGTTTGTCAGCCATGCTTGTCCTTGTAACACAGTGAGGACCCTAGACTAGAACTGCCGAAGGTCTCAGGTCCTGCTTTGGTGTATTTTCTGTTGGTGAACAGGAGGGTGTTGGGTTATGGGGTGGGACGCTGGATCGTGGGGCCGTGGTGGGCCCTGGAAGACTCTCGGATGAGACGGACTCGCCCTGTGACTGGAGCTTCATTAACGTTCTGGAGAATATAGAAGCTCCACCCTTCCTGTATATAGGGAACACAAGGTTCAAAGGCCAGACAGACAGGGAATGACTGGAAAAGAGGGCAGAGGGGTTGGAAGGGGGCATCAAACCAACTCCCCATGAATTCAGCGATATAAATATCTACAGTAAGGTGACACCTCGTCATTTTTAGAAGATGCGTGTGTAGCTGAGATAATGGAAACCCCCTTCGTTCTCAACCACACCATTTCTTTTACAAAGAGAAAGAAAAGCTAATGATACAGTTAAAATTTGTTAAAAAGCATAGCACAAACAATACTGAGATGTTCTACCAATGATGGTCAACTGATTGTCCAACTTTGGACAAAAGACTCCAGCTTTACCATTATCAAATTTGAGAAATTTCACAACCGAGGGCACAATTTGCTCACAACCATATCCACAATGCTTTAAGATTGTCCCCAAGCATGATTTTGACTGCCATGTTGCAACCTGGGGAAGATGATCCACCTTAAGATGGGACTGTCCAAACTTGTGAAATGATACCACCAGCTGCAGTCTATTCTTAAACCCTGGGCCGCCTATAATTACTCATCACTCATGTCGTAGCTGACCAAGGCTTACTTAATTCTCCAGAAATCTTCATTCAACTGATATTTGACACCACTTTACACACAAAATCTCACGTGAACAGACAGTCAAACTTTTGCAATCAGATCTTTTTTCTTCAAATAGCTGCATATGTTCATTTAATAATTCGATAACCCAAGATGTCACTCTTAAAGGGATAGTTCTCCCTAAAATTATTTACTCATCTTCATGTTGTTCTGAACCTGTATGACTTTCTTTCTTCTGTTGAACATGTTTTTGTCCATACAATGAAAGTCAAAACATAGTTTCACAGAAGAACAAAAGTCGGTCCCACTTTATATTAAGTGGCCTTAACTACTATGTACTTACATTTAAATTAATCATTTGATACAGTGCACTTATTGTGTACATACATGTTTTTACATTGTACTTGTATTTTAAAAACACCTGCATGTAATTACATTTGTAATTAATTTCTGTAATTACATTTATAATTACACTGTTGACCCATCCCTTACACCTTATCACTACCCTTAAACCTACCCATACCACCAAAGCTTTCTTTAACCTTACCTGTATCCTACCTCAATAGCAGCAAAAGTGTTCTGCAATTCAATATGAACCCAATAAGTACATTGTACTTATTTTTTTGATGTAAGTACATAGTAGTTAAGGCCACCTAATATAAAGTGGGACCCAAAAGTCAGTACAGGTTGGAACCACATGAAGGTGAGTAAATGATTTTGGGTGAACTATCCCTTTAAGACGTTTTGTAGAATGGTAAAGATGATGCTAATGATTCTACCTGGTCAAATTACATGAACTGCATTCTTATAATTAGATTACTCTGAGAGATTGTATTACTTAGGGCAAGCCACATATGAATGACTCGAGGTTTAACAACCAACTTTACACTGGGTGTACGTGTACAGGCAACAAAAATATGTGTAAGACTGAGAATTAAATTTTATTAAATCTACAGCACTGGACACAGTTTCACAGGTCATGCGATATGCAGTTCATAGAATTAAATTAATGTCAATAATGTTCATTTCAACATTAACAACACCGATAACATTAGAACATAAAAACTACAAACATTTCAACATTGATAAGATTAGCTAGTCAAACACGTTGCATTTCATTCTCTGGAATTCCCTTCAAAAGAAACTGTAAACGTCATCACTTTGTCGGCGTACTTGTTCATGTCCAATTAAATTTGGTGTTCAGCTTTGTTTGATTTGAGGAAATAAAAATCAAATCAAAGGGGGCAGTTAAAGACAGTTCAGAGTTAATATTTTCAGTAAAGAAGCACATTCCATGAAAATTGAGGACGTCCGTTTTTGTGGTACAGTTTGTGTGCCGAGAGTTACATTTAACAATACGTAAAAAAAAAACAAAAAAAACTGGCACCACAACCTAAAGGAAAAATAAAAACAAAAAAACTCGACAAAAAAGAGCTGGCTTTTATCATTCATTTGACAGTGTTTGCCACTGACATCAAGTACCTAAAATGTCCTGAAATCAAGAAAACAATAAGGCACCATCCAATAAAATAATGAAATAAAATTTAAAATCAAAAATAATCTTATTGTCCAGAGTCAAGAAAGCACAAAACAAAAAAGCACATTAAAACTGTAATCCACTTGGTACAAAAAGTATAAAAAAAATAAAATAAAAACAAGCTACATCATCCTTGAAGCGGCGTTTGATGAAAAGTTCTGCTTTTGCCGTCTTCCACGATTATTCTTAGGACATTTCCTGTAAAAAAAACAAAAAAAAACAAAATGACATTACACACACACACAAACACACACATATTTAAACCAACAAAAAAAATCACAGTGTGACTGCAGTTACAAGAGTATTACTTAAACTTTAATTAATTTGGGTAAATATAACTCTTGAATGAGCTTTAAGATTAAGAAAGTGCATTAATGCATGCTTTTGGAAGATGCTAAAATTTACATTTTCATCAACTGAATCTACCAAATGCTTTCGTATCCCCTTGTTTGTTTCTACCAGCACTCACCTGGTAATACACATGACCACTGCCACAATAATGGCGATCTGCACGGCTCCAATGATAGCAGCTATGAGCACATAATGAAGTTTCTGACCACTGGGTACCACATACAGGATGTTAAAGTCTGCGATCTCCTCACACTGTGTCCCCGTGTAACCTGAATCACACCTGTGGAAATAAAAGAAACCATATGAAACAAATTTTCTAAGAAATGTAATTTTTTAATGAACACCTGATAGGATGTACAAAGTTCTGTGCAACCAAATACCAGACGCTCACCGGCAGGAGGCGATGCCGTAATTAAATTCACACTGGCCATGAACGCAGAAGTTGGCGTAGTCATCAGTGCAGGGAACGGGCATCCAGCCGTATCCTTTTCCATCACCGGCTTTTGCTGGATCTAAAAATAGAACAATCTACTTTTACTACTCTATTGCTGAAAGTAGCGCATTTAACTCCCAGATTTAGCTTTGTTTAAACTCAAATACACAGAAATATAGAGTTGAGCAGTGCAATTTATGAAGGGTATGTGACAGTTTGATGCATTTTACTTTGCAGCACAGTTAATAAGCTACATTATTACAGACAGCCATTATTCTAGATTAACGGCAACACAATTAACATGCATTTAGCATAACAAGTGCAAAATTTACAGTAAAGCTTTTGCAGATTCATCTCAGAGTTTTTATGAATTGAATTTTGATCAACTGAATTGACTTGATTGAAATATGTTGACTATATGACTACATGCCTGCAATAACAACATGAATCTGATCATTTTTTAGTCAACATGAGGTCAAAATTAGTCTTATTGTGAGCAACTCATGGGTATACCATTTAAAAGTTTGGGGCCAGTACATTTTTTTTTAAAGAAATTAATACTTTAATTCAACAAGGACACATTAAATTGATCAAAAGTGACAGTAAAGACTGTTCTTTTAAACTTTCTATTCATCAAAGAATCCTGAAAAAATGTCTCATGGTTTGCACAAAAATATTAAGTAGCGCAACTTTTTTCAACATTGATAATAATAATAAATGTTTCTTGAGCAGCAAATCAGCATATAAGAATGACTTCTGAAGGATCATGTGACACTGAAGACTGGAGTAATGATGCTGAAAATTCAGCTTTGCGTCACATGAATAAATTACATTTTAAAATATATTAAAATAGAAAACAGTTTTTTAAAATTGCAATAATATTTCAATAATATTACTGTTTTACTGTATTTTTGATCAAATAAATGCAGCTTTGGTGAGCAGAAGAGACTTCTTTGAAAAATATTAAAAACTCTTACCGACCCCAAACATTTGAACAATAATGTTATTCAAAAGAAATAAAGAAAAACATCCCTTTTTAATTGACATCACCAAGCCCTCTTTATCTTTCAGCCCCTCCCCTCCAACCACATGTCATACAGAGACACATTTCACTATCCAATCAAGTGGATAAAGACATTTTTTTTTTTCTCATTAGATATTCTTCACAATGAAATATTTCACATTATGAAAATAAAACTGTGAACACTATTTTAAGGTGACATTAGAGATGAAGATGATTAGAAATGTACTGACCAGTAAATTCTGGCTTGTAGGGAAGCCCAGCTTCAGTTTTCTTAGCTTTGTCTTTATCTGAGTGATGAAAAAACAAACACGAATTGGCTTTGGTAGACAAACTATCATTCAAAATTTCACATAAAGCAAATAAAGGAATTATGGATAAAATAGTGAGTTGTCTGAGACTATTTGTCTTTAGTGTATTAGCTGCAGTGCTGTTACTGTGACAGGATCTGACCTGGGCATCTCCCTAAATGTTTCACATCGATCTGTTCCTGCTTCATACAGGACGCCTCTCGCACCAGGCAGGGGTTGTGGTAGGAGTTTCCATCTGTGCCGCACACTGGATTCTCATTGTGCCCACTGCAGTCGATTTTACACGAACAGCTGCAACAACAGACCGATTTAAATGCTGGGAGTCTCATTTGTGCTATAAATTAAACAAACATTTTGCTGGTACAACAAGCACTTCACCAGTAACAAATAAAATAAAGCCCTGAATGTCATCTATCAGGATTATTTTCATTAACTATAACTAAAACCAAAAAAAAAACATTTTCATTACTTGAAATAAAATAAACATTAGCTGAAAAAAAAATTTCAACATTTCTCACTTTAATTTAAGTTGAAGTACTAAACTAATGAAAACTAAAACTTAATTAAAAAATATGTAGATATAAAAAAAAACAAAATTACAAGAACACAAAAATCACTAAATCTTTAACTAAACAGAAAATATAAAATTAAACATCTAATTCAAAATGTTAATAATAGTATATCAATAGCTATGTTTCCATCCACCTATTTTTATGCGCATTTTGGGATATTGCATTAAAAAAAAACATTGAATGGAAATGGCAAGACAGCATAAATTCTAAAAATGTGTTTAAAAAACGTATGCGCTCAATTGAGGCGGATGATTTTTTTTTTTTATCCGATAAGAAGACATGCGCATAAACTACGATGGAAACACATTTTCCGAATAAATCCGTTGATGCGCAACAAAAAACTCAGGTGACTTCGCCTTAA
Source organism: Mylopharyngodon piceus (assembly GCA_039654765.1). NCBI lineage: Eukaryota > Metazoa > Chordata > Actinopteri > Cypriniformes > Xenocyprididae > Mylopharyngodon > Mylopharyngodon piceus. Next base: position 3,979,256 of record CM077444.1, on the reverse strand, counting down.
AAGAGGATGTGATTGGATAACTGGACTAACCAGCAGACCGATCGCATCGCACAGCATCTCAAATGTTGGTTTGATCATTCTGAAATGCCTGAGCCAAAGTCTGTCATCAAAATGATTTGGTATAATGACCTCCCAGAAGCATCTCACATGATTGCGTTCACAAACACCAGGCATCCGAACACAAGATGATAGCGTTTATTACATTCATAATTTACGATGTAGAATAAAAGAGCCACAGTGGCTTCCCTGATTGCAGCAACTTCCATTTTTATTACAGATATTTTGTGCCAATTTCTCAGAAAGTGAAATTTTGTTCTCTTAAAGACATGGGATGCAAACGCTGCTTTATTTGCAAATGTTTAATGAGATATTCCAATTTTTTGGATGGAAACATAGCTACTGATATTAAATAACACTGATACCAATAAGTTTTCATGCCTGGTAAATATTGTCACTAATAAGATCACTCAGAGCTGCAGTTGTGTTCTACTGATCAGTTGTAAATCTCACACACTATATTGGCCATACTGTATCAATACTGAAACATCCACTGTCCCTAGACGTGTCCTGTGTGATCGTCTCCCCCTGCTGGTTCATGTAATGTAACTCTAATTAGCTGTGAGGGTTTGAGAGCTGACACAGGAATATTTTTCCCTGGGCTCCCTGAATCTCATGTCCTTGGAAGCTACAGTGGCTCCTGGAGTTAGTCCATACCATTCATTAGCGCTTGGCATGAAAATGCGAAAGTAAAAACGAACCAGGCAGAAAAACTTTTGATAGAAAAAAGTTTTGAAATGCTTCCCCGTCTCATGGGAGTAATGTTATTTCCTTGGCTTTGATAGAGCTGAATTCTTTCCAAAATTCATGCTTTTATATTATACACAATCACAGTTGTTTCCAATGATGAAAAAAAAAACTTCATTCATTCATTACTTTAAAGTGCTGGCATGAAGTAGCACGGGACTCATTAATTGCCAGCTCCTGGGTCGTTTGGTAAATTTGTCCAGACAACATAAGCAGAAATCATAAAGAAATAATGCAGCACGTACGAGTCCTCGTCCTCTGCGTCTTCGTCACATTCAGCGCCGTACTTGCAGTTGCTGCATTTTGTGACTTTCTTGCCTGAATCTGTGCCTGATCCCTCATATTCTGTAAGACAGAGATAACATAAATTATTATAACTTTTCATTGTAGCCAGCTTTAGAAGAGAAACTGAGAAACAGTTCAGAATATATGTTGTTGCCTTGTTTACATTATATATTTTCCTGTACTTTAAACTGATAACTGCTTTTTAACCGTTTCCTCCTATTTGTCCTTCACAGCACGATTATTGTTGTTAACTAAAACTATTAAAAACATTTCTCTGAATTGAAATAAACCTGAAATAAAATAAAATATAAAATTAGTTGAAAAACTTACACTAAATGAAAATTAGAAATGTTGCCTTGGCAATAAACTGAAATAAATAAAAACTAAAACTTAAAAATAAATTAAACCTAATTAGCAATATTTAAATAATAATAATAATAATAATAAAATGATAAAAGCACATAACAAAATGACTAAAAAAATAACATGAATTGAAAACTAAAAATATAAACAAATAAAAGCTAATTCAAAATATAAATAAAACTATAATAACTGCTTCACAGCTGTCCACATGATTATACATCATCATATTTGGCTGACTCTTTAATTAACAGCACTTCTGATTATTTGAAATCTAAAAAAATAAACTCGAAAAAAAAAAAATCATTGAAAGAAGCATTTGGAAATTGTTTTTAAATGCTTGGCATGATGATATTATCATTATTGGAGAAAGTGATTTTTTTTGTTATGCAAAATTACAAATTGCACAAAGAAATACGAAATGACTGAAAGGGTTAGTTCACCCAAAATGAAAATTCTGTCATTAATTACTCACCCTCATGTCGTTCCACACCCGTACGACCTTCGTTCATCTTCAGAACACAAATTAAGATATTTTTCATAAAATCCGATGGCTCAGTGAGGCCTCCACTGACAGCAAGATAATTAACACTTTCAATGCCCAGAAAGCTACTAAAGACATATTTAAAACAGTTCATGTGACTACAGTGGTTCAACCTTAATGTTATGAAGCGACGAGAATACTTTTTGTGCGCCAAAAAAACAAAATAACGACTTTATTCAACAATATCTAGTGATGGGCGATTTCAGAACACTGCTTGATGAAGCTTCGAAGCTTTACGAATCTTTTGTTTCGAATCAGTGGTTCAGAGCACCAAAATCACATGATTTCAGTAAACGAGGCTTCGTTATGTCATAAGCGTTTTGAAACTTCAATAGTTCACGTGACTTTGGCAGTTTGATTCGTGCTCCGAACCACTGATTCAAAACAAAAGATTCGTAAAGCTTCAAAGCTTCATGAAGCAGTGTTTTGAAATCGCCCATCACTAGATATTGTGGAATAAAGTCGCTATTTTGTTATTTTTGGTGCACAAAAAGTATTCTCGTTGCTTTATGATATTAAGGTTGTTTTTAGTAGTTTTTAGTAGCTTTCTGTGCATTGAAAAAGGGAGTGTTATTGCTGGCAATGGAGGCCTCACTGAGCCATCGGATTTTATCAAAAATATCTTCATTTGTGTTCCGAAGATGAACGAAGGTCTTACGGGTGTGGAACGACATGAGGGTGAGTAATTAATGAAGTTCTTACGAAAAAGTTCAAAGTTTGTTTGTTTAAGTTTTTTTTTACCCCATGTTAGCATCATGGCTATTTACATGGCAAACACAAAGGTCAATATCATAATCCATAAAATTTACATTATTATATAAAACATTTCAACTTAACATAAGATAGAAAATCTAAAATACAGCATGTTTCTGATTAAAAGCGTTATGAAAAAGTTCAAAGTAGAAATTCCCTGATTTTAACACCATTTATTTATTTACTATATATTTATATATAATTATAAATATTGTATTATTATTTAATATATTATTATTGTTATTATTTTATAAAAGATTATTATATAATATATCATTGTCATTATTATTATCATTATTATAATAAATACAGTTTTTTTTTTTTTTTATTTAAATATTCATATACTCAATATAAGTCTCTATTTTGAGCTTGTCCCCTACAGAAGTTCTGGCAATTGAAAATGAGGAACGTGAGACTATTATAAGCTAGCCTTTAAACAAGACTGATTGTTTAAAAAAAAAACTAATTTTGGTAAGAGAACGATTAAAAATACTCCGCGGCATAACATGCATTTCAGAAGTGGCCACTGAGCGAGTACATACTCAACAGCACTTGAGTTGCGTTCCTGCAGCGGTCTGTAATTTTCTGTAATGACAGCTCTAGAGCGGCTCGTACACACAAGCCTTCATCTTTAAACCCGCATCAGGGGAGGTTCAAACCGAGCGCAGCGCAGGGTCACCCTTTTATCACAGAACTGGCAACTTCAGCATGATGGGGCTAAAAATAACCTCAGATGGCATGTTTTGGCTGATCTACAGAGCTCTGGAGTGCTGGGAGGTGACCCATTTCTGCCATTATTTGAAGTCTGTAGGTCAAAATCCTAGAAATGACCATGTTTCGATTTCCTTGATATTACTGTTGGTGCTTTTTGGTCAGAACAAAAAATATAAAGAAAAGAAAACAAACCTCCATCTCCAGATCCTGAGCTGCTATCTGGAACAAAAAAAAAAAACAAGTAGGGAGGACTTATTATAAGTTTCCATTTATAAATATATATATAGACATCATAAAACATTTGCAACGTCAAGAGTTCATACAGTGTATTGTTATAGTCCTTGTATAATGCATTATTAACACGCATATCAAATTATTATGAGCCATGACATGTAATTTGTGGATGAAAAGAAATCATGAGATTAATTAGAGCTAAAAATAAAGGTTGTCATGTATCAGATCACGCTGCTCATTAGTCTGTAATATAAGCCTCTGCATATAAACAGGGTGTTAAAATAGAATATCTGGTCATTTAGACTTAGAAAAATCAATCTAATTAGCAAAGGCAGGACATCTGTTGTCCCTTGATGGCAATTTTATCACCAGTGGCCAGTTAGAGGTCCTCAAAAATATATTCTACATAAAATCATATCAAATGAACTTTCATTTGAATAAATATCTTGATAATTTGCATAATTCTATATACAATTATATATACAGTAAATACAATTTAATTGTATTTGCATATACAAAAATTAAGGAAAATGTCACTGAAAATGACAGAAATGCCAAAAAAATCCCCTCACAGACCAACACTATTGTTGCAGCATCTCAAAAAATGCTTGTGACTTGTGTTCTAATAAAATGAGCACAGTCAGTGTAATATGAACTAAGGTAGAAGATGTTAGGTGTTCATTTCAGGAAGTGGAGGAGACAGGTCGGACTCACCAGGATAGCAGGGGCCCTCAGAGGCCAGAAAGATGGGTCTCTGCTGGGTACAGGCTGCTTGTTTCAGATAGCACTCGTTCTGATAGGTGTCTCCGTTTGTACCGCACACGGGGATGTAGTTCTTAGAGCACTGCGGCAAACACGATACATATGAAAGGCTTCTCAGGTACAGCAAGAAATTTGGTGGTTTTGAAGAGCTGGATGCAGTATCGAGTTGAGCCACTTCTGATGTAATTTTTCACATTAATATGCTTTAGATGGCTCACTGATCAATGAGGGGGAAAATGAATGCAGGTAAATGCTAAAGCATCGATTCAGCCTTATAATTTGAGAGATTTTCTGAAGCACAATCACAGAAAAAATTCTCAATGTTCAACGATTTTTCTCAGAAGACCAAGAGTTGACAGAAGCCATTAAACCAGCAATAAGTCCACAATAGGTTGTGAATTAAGTCCTGTTCACACCAAGAACGATGACTATAATCAAAGTTTTTAAAAAATCAATGTAACTCTAAAGGCCTGTTCACACCAAGGACAATAACTATAACAATAAAGATATAGTTCTTAAAATAGTTGTAAATATAAAAGAATAGCAGAGATCAGCACGCGCTTCAGTTTTGTCGTCTGCCGCTTTTAAATCCTCGGGCTCTTTAAAGCAGGATGGATTCTGATTGGATGTCAGTGTTTTTATAATTCATCAGCTGGAAAAAAAAAAAAACTTTTTAAAAGAGATTCAAACAATATAGTTTCTCTGCGCCGTTATCTTTATAGTTGTGGTGTGGACTCTGCTATTCTTTTGCATTTAGAACGGTTTTTAGATCTTTATTCTTATAGTTATTGTCCTTGGTGTGAGCGTGCCTTAAGGGGTGTTTGGAGAAGTGGTAATATGACAAAAGACACTGATGTTCAATAAATAGTTATTAATGATAATCGTGAATAAACAAGTAACATAATTAATTAGACTAAAAAATGTATGCAAACTATGTAGCACTAATGTCAAGCAGAGTTTAGTTATGGTTGCTGAGCAATGGCTTCGAATGCGATTCTTCCAATCAGAATTTAGAATCGAAACGTTTCATAAAAACAATGAACAGACAAAGTAATAGATAAAAGACATAAAATGTGTACCTGAAACTGACATACGCATTTGATGTCAGCACCACTGTTTTGGCAGATCCCGTTGTAACGGCACGTGGTGGCGTCGCACACACGCAGGTCGCTCTTCTTCTCTGACAAATCTGAGAAGACACAACAGAGGCTGATTAAACACCAGACATTGACGAACTTGTCATTTTTCAAGGTATAAACACATTTTACTTGTATGCTTGTTTCTTTTCAACTTTCTCAGAGCAAAAAGCTGCACTTTTACATTCAGCGAAAATGAATGATCATCACTCGCTGTCAAGTGAAGTTCAGGTAGGGATTTCATGCTAAACAAAAATTGTACCACTAACCTATGATGTCTTATACTTAAAGAAAAAAAATCTGTTAAACATGTTTTCCTTTTCTTTAATTAGGTTTTATCTAACCAAGTCAGGACTGGACTGGAAGGAAGATTGTTTTTGCCACAGAATAATAAAATAAAAAAGGTAATGGCAACTTTTTATCTCACAATTCTGAGAAAAAAAGTCAGAATTGCAAGTTATAAACTTGAAATTGTGAGTAATAAAGTCCAAATTTTGATAAAAAGTTGCATAAACCTTTTTTATTGTGAGTTTGTGTCTCACAATTCTGACTTTTTTCCCCCACACAATTTGGAGTTTATATCTCACAACTCTGAGAAAAGTCAGAATTGTGAGTTTTAAACTCGGAATTGCAAGATATAAGAATCTGAGACATAAACTCCCAATTGTGAGAGAAAAAGTTAGAATTACAAGTTTATATCTCACAATTCTGACTTTATTTCTTGTAATTCTGAGTTTATCTCACAATTCTGACTTTATTTCTTGTAATTCCGAGTTTATTTCTCACAATTCTGACTTTATTTCTTGTAATTCTGAGTTTATCTCACAATTCTGACTTTATTTCTTGTAATTCCGAGTTTATTTCTCACAATTCTGACTTTATTTCTTGTAATTCCATATTTATATCTCACAATTCTGACTTTATTTCTTGTAATTCCGAGTTTATCTCACAATTCTGACTTTATTTCTTGTATTTCCGAGTTTATATATCACAATTCTGACTTTATTTCTTGTAATTCCATATTTATATCTCACAATTCTGACTTTATTTCTTGTAATTCCGAGTTTATCTCACAATTCTGACTTTATTTCTTGTAATTCCGAGTTTATTTCTCACAATTCTGACTTTATTTCTTGTAATTCCATATTTATATCTCACAATTCTGACTTTATTTCTTGTAATTCCGAGTTTATCTCACAATTCTGACTTTATTTCTTGTATTTCCGAGTTTATATATCACAATTCTGACTTTATTTCTTGTAATTCCATATTTATATCTCACAATTCTGACTTTATTTCTTGTAATTCCGAGTTTATTTCTCACAATTCTGACTTTATTTCTTGTAATTCCATATTTATATCTCACAATTCTGACTTTATTTCTTGTCATTCCAAGTTTATATCTCACAATTCTGACTTTATTTCTTGTAATTTTGAGTTTATAACTCACAATTCTGACTTTATTTCTTGTATTTCCGAGTTTATATATCACAATTCTGACTTTATTTCTTGTAATTCCGAGTTTATAGCTCACAATTCTGACTTTATTTCTTGTAATTCCGAGTTTATATCTCACAATTCTGACTTTATTTCTTGTAATTCCAAGTTTATAACTCACAATTCTGACTTTATTTCTTGTATTTCCGAGTTTATAGCTCACAATTCTGACTTTATTTCTTGTAATTCCATATTTATATCTCACAATTCTGACTTTATTTCTTGTCATTCCAAGTTTATATCTCACAATTCTGACTTTATTTCTTGTAATTTTGAGTTTATAACTCACAATTCTGACTTTATTTCTTGTATTTCCGAGTTTATATATCACAATTCTGACTTTATTTCTTGTAATTCCGAGTTTATATCTCACAATTCTGACTTAATTTCTTGTAATTTCGAGTTTATAACTTACAATTCTGACTTTATTTCTTGTATTTCCGAGTTTATAGCTCACAATTCTGACTTTATTTCTTGTAATTCAGAGTGTATATCTCAAAATTCTGACTTTATTTCTCAGAATTGTGAGATATAAACTCGGAATTGTGAAATAAGTCACAGTTACCTTATTTATTTTTTATAAAAAAAAAACAAGCTTCCATAGGACTGCCACTGGTGCCCCCTCAAAATAGGAGTTCAGATGGCTAACAAATGTCTGTGTTTAATGAGTCTGAATGTGGTTATGCTGTGTTAATGAGGGTCCATATGAATGTTCATCCATATACCATAAACCAACCTTTTATACTGAGACCAGGAAGTTAATTTAAAGTTCTAGCCCAGGATTAGCTTCATCCACCCATTATCAAAGATGTGAAACAAACTGATCTGAAATCAGACTCCTGGAAGAAAGCAGCTGTAAAAAGCATGTGTCCAACAGCTGTCAACTGTCATTCATATTTCAGACCACTAGCTGTGAGTATGAAGCCTATTAACAGAAATTAACCAAGGCCTGATCCTCCATCTGACACACAGCTGGGACTGACAAAACCTTTGAGACAGGACTAAAAAAATCTCCCTCATGTCGTTTCCAAACCTGTATGATTTTCTTTCTTCTGTGGAACATAAAAGAATATATGAAAAATGCCTCAGACCTTGTTTGTTTGTCTATACAATGAAAGTCAATAAGGTCAAGTGCTGTTTTGGACCACATTGACTTTCATTGTTTGGCCAAAAACTTCAAAAATATCTTCTTTTGTGCTCCACAGAAAAAAAGAAAGTCATTCAGGTTTGGAAAGACATATAAACTTAGACAACCTGACCACCTATGATAACACTATATCAAAATATATTCAATATTTGAAAAATGAAATTGTGTATTATAGTTAATGGATAGAAGGTTTGCATTATAAGTGTTGCAAATATTAGACTTCAAATGGATGTTCAGAATTTTTTTTCTTAAAGGGGACATCGGATGCAAAATTCACTTTTACATGGTGTTTGGACATAAATGTGTGTTGGCAGTGTGTCTACACAACCACCCTATAATGATAAAAATCCACCCAGTGCTTTTTTTTTTAATCCCCACAAATCATAAGCACTTTGTCAGATCAAGCCGTTCACAGATTCTTGGCAAAGTGACGTAAATTTGCACAGGCCCCTCCCACGACTCTTGACTGACACTGCCGTTTTAGCATAGACCCGCCCTGAGTGAGCTGTAAATAGTCCGCCATTGTTTCGACGCCGCGCAGGTGTAGACAAGAAAGTCTCCTAAGCAACTGAGGCGTTTTGTTATTGGATATAAGAATGAACATAGCAGTCGTCCTTTACTCTCGACATCTGAGCCGCTGAGGACGCAGTGGATTCATTTTGTTTTTGAAAGGAAATGCGCCCCCGGATCTACCTATATGCGTTTATGTCTGCGCTAAAAAGTTTATGTTTTACTAAAAAGTTCCCTAAAGGATGGATCAGTACCTCCAGAAGACGTGAGTAACGTTATAGGTTTTTTAATGGATCTTTGCAAATCGCCTTTCCTAATAATGTGCTAGTTAGCAAGTTCCACGACGAATGCGGCTAAAGTTAAAGGCCAGTTCACACCGCACAGATAAACGCAAACAAACACGTCTGTTGGAGTTTGTTGATCAGGACGCAGCCTCCGAAATGAGACGTAGCTAGTGTGATACCCCTGTCGGCGTCTGTTGCCATTGGTCGGAGTTTGTTTTCACCCAACTGAACATGTTTAATCGGCGTTTGTTAGGTCGGGGAATGTCTGAGCAGTGTGGTATGATTTTCCAACAATCGACAACAAACTCTGACGTAATCTGACCAGGCCACGAACCATTGCCATTACGATAAGGCAAGTCCCTTGCAAAGACTACTGTTTAATCGCGCCGGCGCCTCACGCACACACAACAAAGCACTGCAAACGTGACATTGCAGCTTGTTCATTATCAAAATAATACAGTCGAACAAATATATATTTCGTCATTTCTATTTAGAACCTTCTCACTGTAATTCATAACTGCACGTTTATAATGAACAATGCATTAAAGTGATTGTCTTATTACAAACTGTGTACATTTTATGTAAAGATAACATGGTAACACTACAATAAGGTTTATAAAGGTGTTAATGACTAACAAGTAATTTTCAAATGTATTTTAATCGTTTTTAAGCATTTATAACTGCATAATAAGAATGGTGAGTTCAATGCAATACCTGCTAAATAGTGTTTATAGCCCGCCCACGGTGAACAGTAGCTCATTATCATTTAAAGGGACATGCACCGAAACGGCTCACTGTGAACAAAGCTGTTTTTGACAAGGTAAAAAGGGTGTTTTTTTACATAACCATTAAGAAATTTTAATCAAAGTATGTTTTAGACTTTTCATGAAGACCCTAAAGAATCATACTAACTTGTGGAAAATTGGAATCCGATGTCCCCTTTAATTCTTAGTAATTCTAAAGTCCTTTTTAAATAGCTCTATAAAAACAAAGCTCTTCAAAGTGAGCTTGATGGCCTATGATAACAATTCTCACTGTTATCCCCAGGATATGAATGAAGATTTCATATAAATTAAGAACAAAGCACCCCAAAGCAGGTCATTGTCCATGCAAATGAAGGGCACTGGGCAGCAGTAACCCTCGTGTAAATCCAGGCAGATGAGACGAGGCCTAAGACAGCCCGTTAATGAGGAGCAGACACTTAAAGCCACTACAGAAGCTTGCTGGCATGTGGCCGAGCCATGAATGCATTTGGAAAATGGCACAAATGCTGCGGCCACAGAAACCCAGCCAAGTGGTTTTGGAGAGAGGAAGTGTTCCAGATAAAACCAATGCAGACTTTAGACAAGTGAAGTTTGTAGGAGCAGCTTGAGAAGTTAATTAATAAGGCTGTTTAAATCAGATGAGAGGTTAATCTGTGGAGGTGTTAAAGTGCTGTGATAAATGATGTGTTGGTCTGGCACCTGTGGGAACAGAGCGAGTGCTAATAAGTTCACAGTCAAAGTGAGCTGGATTTCATAGCTTGATTACAGTAATGCCTTTACAGTAATAAAAGTAAAAGTGATGAAAGTAATGAAAGTTTCACCAAAAATATGATATAGGATATTCTGCATAGACTCAAAAGAGTAGGACAATGTGACATCTGAGATAAAACCATGGTGATACTTTGATATATACCATGGTAAGGAATGATATATAATAATGACAACTCTTGGAATATATTTCAACAGCATTTATCGATAAGAATGTACATAGGTTTAGACTTGATCTGCCAAGACTTGAGTGAAGACCACTGCCAAAACATGCACATAAGTCATAAATACAGTGAACAGAATGCGAGCTGTTGCAGAAAAGTAGAGAGAACCCCCTAGCAGATCTAGTCAGGTGGTGCTGGGGAAGGTGCAGGGCTAGGAAAATTCCCATGGAGAACTGCACTGAGCTGAGCCGGTTTGCGGTGGAAATAAATATGTTATTCGACTGGCCAAAGCGGTCGGCTTTAAGAGAACAGCTGCTCGTAAGAGTTTCAAGACTGAACTAAGTATATATATTAGGGATCCAGCAAGGTTGTTATCTCAGAATAAACCCCGACATGGTGATCAGGACCCCGACACGAAGCAGAGGGGTCTTGCATCAGCCTGAAGGAGTTTGTTCTGAGATAACAACCGGCTGGATGTACATTATCCCGCTTATTACACAGCTACTTGCCACATAAGTAAATAATTTGACACAAAATCTTTAAACGCAAAGCTTCCGCGGAGAAAGCAGTTGCTAGCGTGGCAAGTTCAAACTAGACGGACATTTAAGGGATACGGTACAGTCACACCACTTATTAAATGGCATTTCACCACATAAATAATTATGGGGATAAGAGATATTGATCTGAGATAAAACTTTTAAAATCATACCTGCTTGTTATCTTATAATCCAACAGTGTAAAAAACAATAGTCGCAAAATGGCAGCATCTGCGTTTGTATGAAATGAGAGAGCGAGCCCACGATACTGGATGACATAATTAAATAACTGTACACAAAATATTGATTTGACTGAGTTTTAATATTTTATTAGCTCACCAAATGCAAACCTTTGATGAAGAAAAACTGTTCCTAGCAAGCGTATAGCATTGCTGACTTCAGTAACCCGGATGAGCCTGTGTTTTCACAGTGTTTTTTCTGGATGGCGTGATTGACCAATCAGAATCAAGTATTCCAAAGAGCCGTGTAATAATAAATAAATAAATATAGTTAATGTTAATGTCAACATCATGCATTAATAAAATCAAAAGTTGTATCTGTAATATTATTTAATGGACGTGAGACAACATGAACCAACAAAGAACAGTTGAATTTTTATTAATAACTAACATTAACAAAAATTAATAAATACTGTAACAAATGTTTTGCTCATTGATAGTTAATGTTAGGAAATGCATTAACTAACTTTAACTTAAGAGTAACTTATTGCAACGTATTATATAACTAGGGTTGGGTATTGTTTGAATTTTATCGATTCCGATTCTGCTTATCGATTCCGATTCTTATTGATTCCCAGTTGCAATTCCAGTAAGGTAAAACTTTTAGTCAAGACATTTATATCAAACATATTTATTCTGTGTGTTTTGGCAAAATGATTTGTTGCAGCTGATTTCCAACAAAAACAGAACACTTTAAGAACACTTTAGTAATAAAACAGTAATAAAATAAGAACAAATAAACAAATTAGCAATAGCACAAATAAATACAACTGAACAAAGTTCAGGTAAACTTTTTCAATGCTGACAGATTTTGCCACATCATATGTTCCATTTTCCCATATATAAGTTCCATAGTAGGTTAAGCAGTATTTAAGGTTGTTATGAAAAATGCTCTAAATGATCTGCTGTTATTTTAGTTTAGTTTTAAGAGCAAAAATGCACTATGTTATTCACTTTACAATTACTATTCGTGCTAGTCTACTTCACCAATACAACACAAGTTCCTCTGTTGAACTCACTGAGATGCACAAATGACAAATACACCAACTGATAAGGCCTAACCTTCACAACAGAACTCATTCAACTAGTTCCTTAATGGGACATTCCTTAAACGTCCCTCATCTGAACTGACCCATTTCCAAGTGTACATCTCCAAACAAATACAATGCACGATGTGTGTGGGGCAGAAGTGGGGCAGAGGGGAGACCCAGATCTCACACTGCGCAAAGATAATCAGAGCAGCGACAGAAATCAATGCCTTTTGAAAGATAAGGACATCAGTCCATTGCCTGTAGCCAAACAGCTCATCTGCTCAAGACCAGTCGATACTCATCTCCTCAATGGGTCAATAGACCCCGCAAAGTGTCCCTTATTAAAAAGGAGGAAGCTCTGACGTTATATCTCAACTTTGGGCCCTCTTTCCCATCTAAAGGACTATTTAACTGAATCCTATCCTAGTTACATTTCTCTCTGTTCAGCAGTTCTTAACCTTAAAGACATTTTTGAAAGAAGTTCAATGTAAGTATCGTAGAAATATGAGTCTAAGGGGAGCTGCGATGCTCTTGCCATGTTATGCAAATGCAACTTTAATGACTCTGCTAGACCAGCAACATAAACCAGCTTTTACCAGTATGGAAATTCAAGTGTGTCTTTTCAGCAGGGGATTCTTGTAGAGTCCAGCATTGCGAAATCAGACCCAGTTTGGTATTCATCAGCATAAAAGCACAGCATGTGGAAACAATAGGGTCACAATAATATCTCCTTTACATCTTTTTAAGATAGATAATAACCTTCTACAATTTTAGATTCACAAAACTACACATTAACAACGTAGTTCCTTCATACTGACACTGATTTTAACTAGATACCCAAGTTTGGCTTAAACATGCTTTAAGAAGAATAAAGTAACCCTATCTTTCAGAGCGTGTGTGCTCCGGGCTGTGCTTTAATTGTACAACTGTAAACTGCTGTGAGGGTCAAGAGCATTATACGGGTTTTCTTCATTCTGTAGTGCCTCTATGCCTCCGGCATATTAGGGGCACACACACAAAAAGACAATACAAGTATTAAGAAGGAGAGAAAGACCTATAGAGGACAGGCAATGAAGAAATCGGTGGGTGATGGGTATAGCTAAAGGATAGAGACACTACTTCAAAGAAGTAAAATGTATATCATGACCAAGAATGCATTTCTTAAGAGTTGTGGTAAACATCCTAAACAGAGAGTGGACGACTTGCTGTTAATGACTTCCAACCAGAATCCACTACAGTCGAGTTGTACTGTTATAATCAGTTCAGTCGGGTCTTTGAGATCAAACAAGCCGTGATACAGATCTCTTAGTCTAAGGCTGTGAGATCAAAGACTCAAAGGTATGAAGCCATCAGCCATTACTGTTAAGGAGTATTCGTGCGGTCTAGTGGTTAGGAACCACCGCAGCTTTGATCTGTACGACTGTTAGTAACGTTAATTTAGTTTGATAAACTTGGTTCAACCTCAGTTTGGCAGTCAATTACCAAGAGGGATACATCATCTAACATCTTAAAAGTATAGTCAAGTTATAGTCTTGTGGTAAAGAATACCGCAACTATACTAGAAAGTATAACTAGAGGTAGGAAACGGTGATCTTCTGAAGTACACAAGGAAAACTTAGTCTTGAGTTTAACCATCAAAGTGATGGTATAACTACAGACAAAGCTGGAAACAAAGGCCTACCAGCATGGTCCATTTGGCAGTGTCTTTGGGTGGGAATAATTGTGGTTTATGTGGGCTGGGCCTCTTTGAAGGCACCATCTGTGAAGGGCTTCCTTAAAATAATTGCCTCTTAATTATACGCCGGTGTGGAACTGACAGAATCCACAAGCGTGACATCAGAGTTAAACATTTTAGGACCAAAACACACCTTGATGGTATGACGGAAAATGTTACATGACAAGAACACTAAATTCAAGTAAATATAAAGCTAAATATAAGAATATGTTAGATGAGCTCATCCAAAAAGTTTGTTTTAAAATATTCTTTCTCACCCCAGCTTAATATACAAAGACAAATCTAGATCTTAGCTGACATTTGTTGAAGCATTCCAGCCCCAAATAGCAACACCGGCTCAACCAATGGTGCGAGTCTGAAGGCGGGGCTATCTGTTTGTCTGACCAATGGCAGAAGGGGGGTGTTCGGGAAAACTCCAGTGGTGCAGAAATGACACATGTATCCTTTAAACCAGCTAAATCATTAAAGAATGTTAAGTTATATATGGTAAAATAAACATTTTTGTCTTAAATTCTACTAAGCATAGCACAACATTTCAGCATCTAAAACAGAAGCCACCAAGGACTTTCTAATCCCAGCTTAAACACAAAGACAAATCTAAGTAAACCATTAGTTTACGTTTTTAAAACATTTGTTAAAGCATTCCGACCAGCCCCACTGACTCAACCAATGGTGTGAGTTTGAAGGCGGGGCTATCTGTTTGTCTGACTGACCATGGAAGGGGAGTGTTTGGGAAACCTGATTGAAAACAATCATTATTTCTGACTCCAGTGGTGCAGAAATGACACATTTAGCCTTTAAACCAGCTAAATAATTCAAACATGTTAGCTTATCTAACAAATTAAACATCTTCAGCTAAATTCTACCAAGTCAATATTTCGGCATTTAAAACTGAAGCCATCAAGGACGGGCTAAAAGAGCACGACAATATGCAGTGTGAACATATTGCCTTAAATGGGTTTCCAAGCGCCACTGCATCCACACACATGCATTATGCAAAGCTTTACAATACCACTTCCCTCCAGTCGACCCCTCGCCCTGTCACGGTGGACGCCATTGATTTCAGACCTATGGGCTACGGGGAAGCTATGTGCATAAAGCATCTCCCTCGCACTGGAGTGATTTAGAGGCCGTTTGTCTGTTCAATGGAAAGCCATTAAATTGACTGATGAGTATAAGAGTTGGGTTTTCATATCCAGCCTCTCTTTAGAACCCGGCATCCTTGAATACAAAACGGCGGTTGCATGTCAATTGATATTCTCTCAGATGTGTGAGCTTTGTGTTGTGAGCAATGCGTGTTTCAAGAGCGGTCAGGAAATGGGCTGAAGACTACTTAAAGAAATCATTCTATGTAGCTTCAGAGCAATGAGCCAGCGTGACTGTCCAGATCAGATAAAGATTAGAGCTCTGACTGATAAGTGCACAGGATGTACTCAACAGTAAATGCTATTTAAAAAAATTCTAAAATTCAAATGGGTTATTTAAAGAACAATAGATTGGATAGAGATTAGATTGACCAACACAATGTGAACAACGAACATTTCAGTTCTCTTGCTGAGGTCAGAGATTGTGATTTCATTTTGGGTCACAGTAGTACATATAAATACCATTAAAATACATATACAATATTTATATGTATTAATGGTATTTATTTGTACATTGAGAAATATTATCAATAATTAGTATTTCTATATATATTAATAACATTTACTTATACAGTTCTCTAAGAAAAAACATGGGGTAAAGTATGCATTTAAGGGTACACTCTAAAAAATGCTGGGTTAAAAACAACCCAAGTTGGGTTGAAAATGGACAATTGTTTAACCCAACAGTGGTTGGGTTAAATGTTTGCCCAACCTGCTGGGTAGTTTTATTTAACTCAACTATTGTTTAAAAATTACAGTATTGCTTGCTTAATATGAACCCAAAATATGTTGATTTTAAATTTTCAGCCTATTTTGGGTTCATTTTAAGCCAGCCATATAGTCATTTTTAAACAATAGTTGGGTTAAATAAAACTACCCAGCACATTGGGCAAACATTATACCCAACCACTGGGTTAAAACAACCCAAATCGCTGGGTTTGTCCATTTTCAACCCAACTTGGGTTGTTTTTATCCCAGCATTTTTTAGAGTTTACGTTTACGCGACAACAATGTACTAAAAACTAAAAAGTTTCTTGCGTTTTTCGTGTACAGCCGACAATATTGTCAAAACGATCCCCATTCACGTGGATCCGCAAAAATGACTAGAAACGCTGTATTATGCTGCCAGGCCAGTAGTTGGCGATGTCACTTTGTAAAGATAAACTATTCGCATTTTTGTATTTTACACGTAGACAATAACGGTATCGTTTTCAAAAACTTGCACTTTGAAACCCGTTTTCAAAAACTTGCATTTTCAGGCCCCCAACATGCTGTTTTCGTGTAAATGAACGGCATTTTCTGTTTTTATTTGAAAACGGTGTTGCGTAAACGGCCCCTAAATTATTTTGCTCTTAGCCTGAAGTGGTGGGCTACAGGTCTGTTCTGATCTGAAAGGTTCTTAACCAGCAAAAACAATGATTAATGCAAATAACAAAACACAGCTGATCATAATATAATCATACTTGGTTAGGAAACCAAAATAAATTGGCTTATACAATTTATAAGTGATGAGAAAACACTTCTAATGTTAATTAAACTAAATATTTTGGTGCCAATTAATGTCACTTAAAGTAGTAAAGTAATATAATATTTGGCCCAATGTTTTTGTGTTAGTCTGGTTAATTACACTTATATATTACAAATTTGCAAATTGTCCTATTCCACTCATCAGGTCAACATAATGTTGGGCCTACGCAGATGGCTGTAATTTTAATATTTTTAAAGGATATTTTGATTCTTTCAGTACAATAAATAATGTTGATAATGTGTTGCATCACAAATTCAATATAAAAATCAAGTTCCTGAGGCAAAACAGTTGTAAACCATTTTATATTATCTAAAATGTGAGGGTGAAATAATTGTGATATCATTTACTCATAGAGATGCAAGCACAAATATTGATTTATTGAGATCCAGGAACATCATCAATACAGAAATCATAGCTGGGATTTTAATATATAAAAGGCAATGACCAATTTAATGAGGTTTGCAAAATTACCAACTTGCCCTTTAATAAAAGAAACCATTAATGCAGCGGTCAAAAATAGGATGTCTAGTGAATTAGCGACACTAAGGAGAGAAGGGCATCAATGAAGGGTGCTTTTTCTGGTTGTGGTCAGTATCCAACTGCTGAAGGCAATTCTGATGCCCCTGAGACTCGCTCCATTGTGTTCCTGCCTTTTACAAAACCAGCCCGGTGCTTATGCAGGACGGCCACTGATTAAACCACTGGTGCCTGGAGCTTTGAATCTGAAAACACTGGTGCACAATGGCCGCTATTGTCAGCTGCTTTTCCTTCTATTAATTCTAGGTGACAAAAAGGGTGTCAGGATTTTAAAAAGAAAGACAGCCAGGGAAAAAAAAAAGCCCATCTGGAGAGTTTACATTATATATAATGACCCAAAACACAGAGAAGGGCATTATGTTAAAAGGTTACGTTTTAAACAGCTACTTATTTTGGTATTTTGCATGCAGTCCGTGTGTAAAAAGTCATCAGGTGTATGCATACTACTAGCTGAGTCAACAGTTTGTAAAAATGTCAACAATGCCTAAAAACGTGCATAAACAACCAATTATATCCATGTAACTGTACTAACAAACATTTAATACATTAGCCTAAAATCACCAAATGGTGCAATTAAACTATCATGACAGGGCTTTAACTGCACTAGTTTTCACTTGGATATGGTTGGAAACCATCCACAGGACAATAAACAAATGTTTCTAAAGGTCTGGTAGGACATATAAGACAATAAATAAGATCACAACACCATGCAAGGCTCTTCAAACAGGCCTTGAGCCTGAAAGCCCCCCATCGGTCACCATACGGGACAGTACAGACTCACCGTTGCCTTCCCAAGCCGCATGCAGGATTAACATGTGGCTTAAAACATTACAATTGGCCACAGAGATATAACCATACACATAGCTATAAAAAAAAAAAGCCAAGCAGAATCTAATTTATTAAAACCAGTTTCCCTAGTATATAAGAATTTGTGCAGCCCCCTAATGAGAGTGATGTTATAGGGTGGGGTTCACGCTTCCCTTTATATTGTCTCACCTGATCTGGTGCATCAAAAGATGGATGCCTGCCTTCAGCCCATGCAAACCTCATTCAAAAAGAGTTAATATATGCACACAAATCCAAATAGCCCCATGCATCAGTTTATTTACATAATCGGTAGTTTCATTTTAGCATCCCTACTCTGCCTGCATCTCGTAAGCCTCCAGAGGCCATGCTTGAATCTCCATCTTCAAGATGCACACAACAAATGTGCAATATCTGCAACAAAGACACAAAGTGAGCATGCGTTTATTTCCATGCAACATATTAAATAGTGAATGCATACCTAAACAGCCTTTTCCTTTGCCGGACACACAGTCAGTGTTCTGCGGGTAGGATGACTGGACGGATCCCAGCGCTGGGCTGATGATGATGGTCAGCAGGCAGAACACAGACAGTTCTGGTCCGGTCCTCCTTACAAGCCTGGTGCCCACCGACATAATGTATCTGTATCTCCTCTTTGACCTGTTAAGTAGAGGTGCAGGGGAACAAAAAAAGGAGCAATCTGTGGATGATGCGGAAAATATTCCAATGTTTCCCCTTTTAAAACGTGTTTGTGTCCCAGAAAGGCCGACTGAGCCTTGTGAGCATCACTCCGGTTGCATTTCGATCACAAGCACATTTGCACTGATTCGCTGTTGTGTGTGTTGCATGGGCTCGTGCGCGTCTCAATAACTGCTCGCGGATGCCTCTCGTTCTATCTTTGTGTGCATCTCTCGCGCGTCTGTTTTGCTAGTTGTGAGAAAAGGCGACGCGTATTGACTGTTTTCCGTCCTTTAGAAAGCGTCCGTTTTCTTTGGAGTCCTTTCGTTTCGGGGCAATATCGCGAATCTCCTTGCCCAAAATCCCAACAACAAAGGGTCGCCACGGATGGGTTGGAGTCACGTGACTCCTGAACCACCTCCCCCAATTCCCGGAGGAAACGCAGGACCCCTAAAAATCTGCAAGCCTACAGTTGGGTCATTATTAGTATGCAGTTCAGTTCATTTTCATTTGGCAATCATGTATGTCTCAATCAGTGGTGTGTGTGGTGGAATTAGTTGTATTAGGCTAATATTAATAATTTAATATTCCATTTGATGTTTACACAGCAGTGATATTTTAGTATCATTGCCTATTATAATTTTTAATAAAACATTTTCCGTTTTCATTTTAATGTCAGTTAAATTTTTAGAAATTTTGTTGTGTTTTTATGTCATTTTTATTACCTGAAGTTTTATTTTTTAATATTTATTTAATATTAAGTTTTTTTTATTATTAATTTTTATTTCAGTTTTAGGTTATTAAATTAAAAAAAATGAGAAATGCTGCTTGAAATAAAATGTTAACATTTTTATAAATTATATTTTATTTCTGTTAATGTTTATTTTATTTCAAGTAATGAAATGTTTTTTGTAAAGATTTTTAGTATTAGTTAATGATAATAACCCTGTTATGCAGTTAATATATAAATATATATATACTTTTCCTGGATATTTAACATTAGAATGTTTTATATTAACCTACATAACCATATAAATATCTGTTTTTCATAATTTTGTCACTTAAATACTTCCAAATTATTATTGTTATAAATAAAATATATTTTACAAATATTTTTCTATAATATTTTTTTCTATACGCTAATACTTATATGATTATAATTTCTGAAATTTATTATTATTATTTTCTATTGATTTCTTTCTTTCTTTTTTGGAACTTGATGTAATAATGTAAACTACTTTTGTGGAACTTTTTATGGACTTAACATGGTCACCATGAACTGTCGCTGCACAGAAAAGAGCTGTAAATTAAGACAGAATTTTTATTTTTGGGTGAACTATTTCTTTAACTAGCCAGGGTTAACAAAAATGTGCATGCTCTGTTGCAATGCAATGTGATTTGGTGACAGTAATAATGATGCAATAGTCAAAATTTGTTTTGAAATGCAGATTAATGGATTATTTTCCCCAGATGCACTAAACAAAATTTACTTTAGAACTGTGACCTATTATGACATTTTATGTTGTTTAATGACAGCTCCGATTTTAATGCAGTTTGTCGAGTTATAATATACATGCAAGAGGCCATTAAAGGATTAAAATACGCACAATGCAGTAATACGAAGTAAATCCTCATGAAATGTGGCTGGTTTTGATAACCTTTATATATATGTAATTGCAGATGCACCATATCTAAATGCTTTGCTGCAGGGTTGTTAATCATAATTTGGTCTGGATGCTCCAGCTGCACTAGTGTGTCGATATTGATCCTGAGGCCACACAAGTACGCTATTGATCTCACCGACAGACATTTAATAGACTGAGTTACAAAAACCAGACAATCACTGCTGCTCAACCAGCAGTATTCCTCCAAACTATCCAGAAAAATCTTCAGACATCTTCAGAATGCCTTGTGCAGTTGCTTTTTTTTAATCAGCTCACAATTGCTTAAATAAACTCAGACATCTTTGGTTCAGTTTAAAGGGTTCATATTATGCATTTTTATGTTTGCTTCTCCTTTAAGGTATCTGTTTGTGCGTGTATAATATCTGCAAAGTAACAAAGCTCATAGTCTCCCTCAAAGGGATTTATTCTATCTAACAGAGAACACTGATCCAGACCGAATTTTCAGAATACAACAAATTGACCAAAAATCCTTAAAGGGATAGTTCACCCAAAAATGAAAATTCTGTCATCATTTACTCTGCCTCAGGTTGTTCCAAACCTGTAAGAATGTATTTCTTCTGTTGAACACAAAAGAAGATATTTTGTTGACTTCCATAGTATTTCTTTATCCATACAATGAAAGTCAATGAGATCCATCAACTGTTTGGTTACTAACATTCTTCAAAATATCTTCTTTTGTGTTCAGCAGAAGAAAGAAATTCATACAGGTTTGGAACATCCTGAGGGTGAGTAAACGATTACACAATTTTCATTTTTGAGTGAACTATCCCTTTAAAAGCAGAGGCTCACGATTATGGTAAGGGGTGTTACATTTCCGACTGGGTCTGCTGGCCAATCAGAGCACTCTGAGCTTTTTTGAAGGAAGGGCTTTGTGGAAATCAGCACATTTCAAACAGACTGGGAATAGAGGAGCTGCAATAATGTACCGTATATGAAAAACAATGTGTTTAGAGCATTAAAGCATGTTAACCTATTTTATTACACCCAATAAATAAAATACTGCACTTTTAATAAATGAAGCATCACATGAGCCCTACGTGAGTAACCTTTGTACTTGTGTGGTTACAATGTTGTATTTGTAATAACTTCACTCTGCTGTCTAAAATGGCTGCAGAGTCTGTGCTGTTAAACTTATAGCCTACAGAACTGAATGACATTGTAGCTGAAAATTTAAGTGAGCATCACTAAGCCATCAGCTGTAAATACGCTATCAGTTCTGGTTTATTTTGTAGTTTTATTGTTACTATGGAAGATTCATTTGTCAGATTGTCAAGTAACCTTAACAGCATCCATTGATTTCTAAATGTAGTCTGCATTTAGCAGCATGCACACTTTCTAGTGCATATAGTGCATACTCGCTACATCATTCTTCAGCTCATATTGATCATTCATTGTCACAGAATTTGATTTGGTTAATAATATGCAATAAAGCAACAAATTATTTTCAAAAAGCAAAATAAAAACATTACTGCAAAGGATTATTGTCATCTAAGGATACAAACACAAATTTCAGTGCTTCCCTTTCATGTTTTGGAAGTTGTTAAAAGAAAGCTAGTTTTCTAATTGAAGATCTTATCAAAATGTGTGCGTAAATGATGTGTAGAATTATTTCATAGAATCCTTTTTTTATGGATTCAACCATTAATCACTAACACACTGACAGTGTTTGTGCTCAAAAGCTAAAAATCATATTGTGATGCAGTCAAAGCCTTTATTCTGATGAATAAAACATTTTGCAAGCACAGATAATATAAGGCATATAATATGAGTACATTTTTTGGTCATTTTCACTTTTAGAAAAAAAAAAAATCTATGTGTACATAATCACATTAAAAACATTAAAATACATATTTAAAATTTGATAAAAAACAAGTGAATATGTGAAGAGGTTGTGAAATTCATATTATTCATAAAAAAACATTACCTACAGTCTTAAAGGGTACAAGTAAATAATATCATAGTCATTGAAAGAAAAAAAGTTCAACACAATCATACTCAGTGTTGGGGAAAGTTACTTTTAAAAGTAATGCATTACAATATTGCGTTACTCCCTAACTTTCTCTCACATGGGTTTGCTTGTTTGTATTTCTGGCCCTTTCACACCAAAAGTGAAATGAATAAGCCTCAGGCTGAATGAAATGCATATTTACGCCTGTAGGGCGCAGCTCAAACAAACCTTTTAGCTGTGCTGCCATTCTGGATTAAAGAAGAACAGGATACAGGAGAAGGAAGTTCAACACTATTATTTCTAAATCTAATCTAAAGTCATTTTTGCTTCTTAGTATGGTTGAATTAGATCATTGAAGGTCAGCAGTAAAGACATTGGTTAATAAAGTGAGATTAAATACATAAAGTATATTTGTGCAATTTAATATAGTTAATTATTACAGGTTTGCATAACATTCTGAGATTGCATTTCACTGTTTTTATTTATTTTGAGGAATACTGAATGAGTAAATGCATGTTCATATTTAGTCTAGAACTACAATAACCATCATGTTTTATGCAGTTGTAAACTGAAAAAGTAATCTGATTACGTAACTCAAGTTATTTGTAATGCGTTCCCCCCCCCGAGGATCAGTGTTGGGGGTAACGCATTACAAGTAACACAAGTAATGTAATCAGATTACTTTTCCAAGTAACTAGAAAAGTAATGCATTACTTTTAAATTTACAAGAAAATATCTGAGTCATTTTCCTCCAGAGGTCGCATTTGAAGGCTATATACATCATTGAGGCAGTCTCATTTAAGAAAAGTAACCGTTAGATTGCAAAGTAAGAGTATTTTACATCTCACGAGGAGGAACAGTTCATTTTATTCCCGTTACTTTTCTTAAATAAGACATCCTTGATGACGTATGCAGCCTTCAGATGCGACCTCCGGAGGATGCAGTCTCTGAAATGAGACGCAGCAAGTGTTGAACTTTCTTCTTCTGTGATCCAGAATGGCAGCACAGCTGAAAGGTTTGTTTGAACTGCGCCCTCTACTGTACAGGTGTGAATTTGCATTTCCTTCAGTTTGAGGCTTATTCATTTCAATTTTGGTGTGAAAGAGCCTTTATATTTGCCAAAAGTAGAACTTTTTTGTTATAAAAAACAAACAAGCAAGCCCAGCCCACATGAGAAACAGTAACGCAAAAGTAACATAACACATTACTTTCCATAAAAAGTAACTAAGCAATGCAATTATTTACTTTAAATGGGACATTCCCAAAAACTACTGAGGATTCACTAAAACTGACTGGTGGCAGCCCACATGAAGACTGATCACATGATGTCCTCACATTATGATTCAGGACTTGAATTCTGGTTTCTTGTTAGCTTAAAGAAGATGTGTTCATATAGATATGATCCGTTGAAGAACTCGAAAACGAAAATAATGAAAACGAAATAAGTGAAATGGCCCTCTGAAAATTTAAAATGTTATCATTTTTATACAGTATACAAT
Organism: Mylopharyngodon piceus; assembly: GCA_039654765.1. Taxonomy (NCBI): domain Eukaryota; kingdom Metazoa; phylum Chordata; class Actinopteri; order Cypriniformes; family Xenocyprididae; genus Mylopharyngodon; species Mylopharyngodon piceus. The sequence continues at coordinate 3,955,165 of CM077444.1, read as the reverse complement.
AATATACATTTTACGTTTTTTGAGCTGAGTTGATTTTATTCACCAAGGAAAAAGAAAGGAAAAATATATTCAAATAGAAAACACTAATAATATTATTGTATTTTTGATCAAATACATGCAGCCTTGGTGAGCAGAAGAAACTTCTTTCCAACCAAACGGTTTGAATGACAGTTTGTTTGGGTATAAATAATTTAAATCACTATGAAATGCATAAAAAGATAGTTTCATGTAGCCTAATTATATATGTATTTATTTACTGCTGAAATCTATAAAACACGACATAATTATTAAATATTTCAGAATGTGTTTTGAAAGACTTACATGTTACTGAGAAGTCGTATCCGCTGCTTCTTACACCATCATACACAGCGTAGAGAGTGAAGTTATATGTTCTTCCAGGAAAGAGATAGCTGTCTGTCACTATAGAGGATTGGTTAAAAATATCCCTGATGGAGATCTCAAATACTCCATATTTCAGAATATAACTGTATCTTAAGTCATTGAATTTGTACCACAACAGTGTTACGTGTCCATCATTTATTTGTGTCACAATCACATGGTCAACATTCAATAGAGCTGTAAAAGAAAAATAAAGAGTCTAGAGATGTTTTGAAGAGTTCAAGCCCAAAGTAGAAGAAACTAAAGAAAAGAAGCTTACCTTTAACTGAGGTGAATTCAAAACGGCTCATCAGTCTTTCTTCAAAAACGGTGTAGATAGAAGTGATCTAGTCCCAGGAGGCAGAAATTGAACTCTGTATCCACCTGTTGATGAACCTGCTCCCATAAACATGAAACACACCAGGAAAAACTGAAAATCTGTTTTCCCTTTCCTAGATTAACCAGGTATATTTATATATGCAAACATAAGAAAATATACAGTTTTGAGGAAACAGCATTGGACAGAGAAGTCGTTGTTTTACAAGGCATCTCAGTATGCAATACATTGTTTTTTGTTTAATTATATAACAAAAAAAATCAAAATTGCCAATAGCCTAGTTAATTAGTCAATAATAATAGCTTGGTCAAGGACAAAAAAGATCCTGACATAACTGTCAATAGTGTCCATTTCTGTAATAAAATCAATTTGTTAATGTATAGGTATCCTTTTTTTTTTTTTTTTTTTTTTTTTTTTTTTTTTAAATAGAAAAGATAAATGTTAGATAACATTTAAAATACATCACAAAACATTCAAAATAGTCACAATGAGAGCTATAAAGTTACTCTGAGGCAGAAACCATAGTGATGTCTACATCATCTAGTACATAGAAAGTTCAGTAATATATCATGAAACTCATTATTCAACCTCTTAACCATGTGTCATATTTGATACAAATTTCTAAGGCCTCTAAATGATCAACATGACCAAAACTATGCTGAAAAAGCTGTTGTACACAGTTAACATATAGTTTATACATTTTTTTTTAGCAAGTTTAAAAATGTACTTTTAAGCAACTTATTAACATTTATTTATCTCTCAATCATAATTGCATTGCTTTATGTTTTGCCTCACACAAAAATATATAGCTTCGATAAAACTATAAGCCTTTAAATATTTTCTTACTAAGGAATACTATATTGGGAGATATAGAGTGACAACTGATATTTATACATATTTTATGTAAGTAGTCTGTTATACTGTTACAAAAATCTTATTAATTTACATTAAAATCTGAATTTTCTCTTACTTTTTGTCCATATAAATATATCAGTAACTGAACTAAATTGCATATTTTTGAGCCATAAAAGCTTGGTGTATCAAATACGATACTCAACAAGAACACTTTTGTTTTAGATTAAAAAAAAAAATAAAAAAAAAACCTTCAATTAAAGGGGTAGTTAATTAAGATTTCACTTTTTTAACTTCAGTGTGTAATGTTGCTGTTTGAGCATAAACAACATCTGCAAAGTTATGACGCTCAAAGTTCAATGCAAAGGGAGATATTTTCTACTTAAGGACTACAACAAACAGCTGGTAGGGACTACAATGAGCTTCTTCCCAGGTTAGTGACATCACTAACCCTAAAATTTACATAAACCCCGCCCCCAAGAACATGCAACAAAGGGGGCGAGGCCATGTTGGGCTGCTTTAGAGAAGAGGAAGAGTTGTTGTAGTAGTGTTGTCACCATGCCGTCATTTTACAACGGACTGTTTCACAAACGAGGGTCAATTCAACGCTGGATTTGCACAAAAGATTAACATGACGGCACATGCTAGTCGATGAGTTGAATCAACTCCACAGCAACTACATACATTTATCCACTAACCATTCAGAAATGTCCAGATGTATTCTGTAACTTCTTCCTGAGTCTCTCCATCAGTGTCCGACTCCGGTTTGAACAATGTAAGGCTGAACACCGTTACTGACAATCCTCATTTTGGCTGTGTGAGATTCTCCAGCTTTGTTGTTGTTGAGCAATCAAAGCGCGAGCTGTTAAAGCTCCGCCCTCTTCTGGAAAGGGGGCCAGGAGCAGCAGCTCCTTTGTATTTAAAGGGACACACACAAAAACGTGTTTTTGCTCACACCCAAATAGGGGCAAATTTAACAAGCTACAATAAATGATCTGTGGGGTATTTTGAGCTGAAACTTCACAGACACATTCTGGAGACACCAGAAACTTATATTACATCTTGTAAAAGGGGCATTATAGGTCCCCTTTAAAAAAAAATCTATTTTTTCTGACTAATATTTCATGTCAGGCTTTACAGGGTTAATGGTTGAATGAACATTAAGCTGGAATAGGAAAAACTATTTTTACAACGTTAAGGAACATCAAGCTGATGTATTTAATCACAAAAAATTTTAGCAAAATCATATGCAGCAGTGCCACCACCAGGTCCTCAACAAAATCTATGAAGCCAGCTTAACCCTCATCCCACAAAAGACAGCAAGCCATGATGAGGAATGTTACCTTGTTTGCCCTCTCTGGATGGAGGAAATCCAATAAAGGTTGACAGAGTTACAGTAATCCAGAACAGTACAAGAAGAACCCAGGCAAGATGCTTCTTTAGTAATAGATGGGTGGTAATGATGACAATTCATTCTTTTGTATGAAACTGCTGAGCTTCCCACCACCAAAGACAAGACAATATGAGATTACACAGATGCCTGTGAAACAGCCTTAATTTCCTGTTAAGTCCTTCAGTGGATGCCAAGTCCTCCACATTAAAGGTGCCATGCGCTTTTTCTGAGAAACGCTGTTGAACGTGGATCGGACTGAGCACCACAACACACCTGTAGCTAATCAGCAGTAAAGGGCGTGTCCACTTATGAAGGGGGAGGTGCCTGTGTTGCATATTGTGTAAGTGAATGTGGGGGCGGAGCTATCAAGAGTAGGGTAGGTGCGTGTTTGTTTTGGTGATTTACAAATATCATAATTTCTCAGAAATTGCTTACTGCACCTTTAAAGTCGACATGAAATCAAGAGCATTCAAGTTTAACATCTGTGCAACACCCATCGTTCCTGATTTCATTCATGCTGGACATGTATGAGACTTTGTTTAGAGAAAACATTTTTAATAAACTGGTGCACAGTTCGTCAAACAAATTTTACATATGGTTTACAGATAATCATAAAGTACTCTATGGAAAAAATCAGTGTTGTCTTGATGGCGGGATGCAAACAGAATTCTGCTACATTCTTCATAACAACATATAAGAAAGGTTGTTTTCACACATTACTTACAAGCCTGTTGCTAATATCCTATATGCACTAAAGCAACATTTTTTTGTCTCCATAACAAATCTTATGTTGTTTATAATAAAAAATGTTTAGTATGCTAGGTATATCATGAAATATCTGTCCACATGTGTCAGGAATGGTCCCTTACCGAGCCTCCAAATCCACCTAATTTGAAACTTAAACCTATTGATTTATCACATAATAGATGAATAAATAAAAGCATTTCCACACAGTGTTTAAAAAAAACTGAAAAATGCAACCACTCACTATCTCAATGCAATCTAAACCATTTTCAGGTAACTATCGTACTTCAAATCAATACCATGAAATCATTATGAAAGGCCTGAAAGTTGTGATGTGTATTATGTTCTCTAACAATGTACATCTACTACAGCTGACGAGAGAAGCAAAGCAAAAGAAGGGAAAACTTAAGTTTTATCTTGTATTTCACAGACTTCAGGGCCATCTGGACGTAAATTATCCAATGACCCGACTCTTCCATAAGGAACATGTGCAACATCACCTGAAGTGTAATGACAACACTGGCATGCATTGAAATATGAATGCTTCAAATATGAGGCCTTATGAGAACATTGTTCTTTTACACACAGCTATTGCTCCGACTGTTAAAGGCAATTTTTGTGGTCCACTATACAAAAGTTTTCTCAACACCCGTTCTTGTGAACACATTTGAATCCAAGCAGCTTATTCTAATGAAAAAAGTCCATTTGAAATACTAGATTTGCTTATATTTGAGGCGGAAGGGGGAAAAACTCAAAAACTAAAAAGAAAACACTATCCAAATTGTTTAAAATTACAGCTAAAATCTCATTCATAGAAAATGGCAAAATTAGACACATAATAAGGAATCTACTCATTTTCCTATACCCTTACCAAATGTACAACACAAAAGTAACTTTTTTTTAAATACTATATATTGTAACATGCTAAATCAAGTATGTGTGCTGTACCTTATTAAATGATACTGCTGATTTGATCTTTGACAAATAAGAAAAAAAAAACGCTGCTTTCAGTAGTCTTCGCGGCAGCATTTTGTAAACCATTAAAGACCTATGAAGCACATTTGGCAATCAACTAAATGAACCGCGTAGGGACAGGACTGAAATTTTGGTGATGATCATCAGCATCTTTGACATTTAAACAAATAGTTCACCCAAAAATGAAAATCTGGTCAGCATTTACTCACCCTCAAGTCATTCCGCCTGTATGCGGAGGAATATTCATGCAGCTTATTTCCATGTGCGAATGTTTATTTTTGGGTGAACTGTTCCTTTAAGAACACACTAATATAATAAAGGTATTTTTGGAGACTCTAGTCAAACACATGGTTTATGTAGGATAACAGCACCACACTCTGCATTAGAGAGTGTCACTATCATAATCATATCCATATGATCAAATCATAAACTTTAAGGGGGAGGAGTGTTTCACGGTCCCTCGATTGAGCAGATGTGAGCGGAGCTGAAAGATGGAGGTGTTGAAGGGGTTTCACGAGGTAAGATTGGCCCATCATCTGTTCCTAAATGAAGTTGTGGTGATCTGACATTTAGGGTGGGCAGAAATCGGCAAAGTAAGGGTGCTGTAGGGCTTCCTCTGCTGAAATTCGCTGTACTGGATTGCATTTCAGAAGATTCTGCAAACAGAAAAATCCAGCTAAACTATGAAGCATGAAAGCTTGAACTAATTGTTTCCACGAGGAGAATATTGTACCTGTAGAAGGTCTCTGCCAGTGCTGCTGAGTTTCGGGACGACATTCACAAGTGATGTAGTAGCTGGGTACATTGGGTACGGCTATCAAACAAACAAACCAAAAAAAAAAAAAAAAAAAAACAGAAAGGGAAAGGAATGCAGAATAAATGTATGAAAATAAAGCAAGGCTTTACTAAATAGCCAATAGCCAATTCTTGAGTATTTCTTAAAACTCAAAATGTCTTTAGTTTATTTGTACATTCTGATTTTCCTCATGTTATTGTGTTCAAAATCTTACGACCTGCCCCGTTCTTGCAATGAATATCTTTCTGTCAGCATTTAGATGAATAAATGTCGTACCTTATAATCTGGAAGTTTATTCATAGTCTGCCATTGTTCTTCTGTCGGTGTTCCCAGCAATGTGCCACAATGTTAAAGTTAATCAGCTCAATGCAACTTGGCTTAATGTGCCAAGTTACTACATGCATTGCTTGGCAACTTCATTATATTACTTGTAATTACATTACTACGGAGTCCCTAAAGGGTCATGGTGATGGAAAAAATGTGAGATGGGAGGAAAAATTATATATCAATGCTTTTGCGTTCTCTGAGTTTTTTTGCGAGCGAGCGCAAAGTTTCTCAGAGGAAACCCAAAAGATTTAAATATATTTTTTCCTCCGATCTCATATTTTTTCCATCACCATGACCCTTTAGGGGCTCCGTACATTACGGTTTAAATTTAAGTGCATTGTCAGAATATATACTGCATTGTAACTATGGCAAGTAACTGAATTAAAGGGTTAGTTCACCCAAAAAATGAAAATTCTGTCATCATTTACTCACCCTCATGTCGTTCCACACCCGTAAGACTTTCGTTCATTTTCAGAACACAAATAAAGATATTCTTAATGAAATCTGAGAGATTTCTGTCCCTCTATTGACAATCTACGCAACTACCAATTTGCTGCTTCAAAAAGTTCATAGAGATCGTAAAACTAATCCATATGAATTGAGCGGTTTAGTCCAAATTTTCGGAAGAGACTCGATCGCTTTATATGATAAACAGATTTAATTTGGGCTTTTATTCACATATAAACATCGATCAATTGATCAGGTATGGTAAATGGAAGTTCAAACATTCTTGCTTGATGTGCGAGAACCAATGAGTTTCATTCTCGTGTGTTATTCAGCACGTTTATATGTGAATAAATGCATAAATTAAATCTGTTAATCATATAAAGCAATCGAGTCTCTTCAGAAAATTTGGACTAAACCGCTCAATTCATATGGATTAGTTTTATGATCTCTTTATGAACTTTTTGAAGCGTCAAAGTGGTAGTTGCGTAGAATGTCAATGGAGGGACAGAGAGCTCTCAGATTTCAATAAAAATATCTTAATTTGTGTTCTGAAGATGAACATAAGTCTTATGGGTTTGGAACGACTAAATTATGACAGAATTTTAATTTTTTGGGTGAACTAACCATTTAAGGCCCTGATATACTTTAAACGAAATCGAAGAATGAACTGATGTGACGTCATTTCGAACAAAATCAGGCCAAAACGAAGTTTGTTTGGAGTTCGAAACAGCTTGCCAAAGCGAACTTTCCAGAAAAGTTCATTCCAGCTGCAAAACGCCTTCGTACTACCATTGGTCTGTGGCCCTTACGTAAGGTAGGTGTGCGCTGAGGCTCCGCCTTCTTTCACTCGGAAAATTTTTTCCAGTTCATTTCTCCTCTCGAGTACGTAGAAGTCAGATATCTGCGAGTGAAAACATAAACACTGAAAACCAAGTTGTACTTCTGATGAAATGAGACACTGACACTGTTTAATACGGTAAAGCTGCTTGATTTTAAGTAACCTATTGTATAAAGTGCTGTATAAATAAACGTGACGCGACTACTGGAGTGCCAGAGCTTGTGCAAACAAACATATCCATGTTGATATAATCAGATGCTTTTCTTATGCTTTATTAAAACGCTTGCTAGTTTCTCAATTTTGATGTGTGTTTATTTTGTTACTGAGAGGAAAGCGTGCAGCACATATTTACATATTCATCTAACCGTCGCTCTCAGCAGTGTGGGCGGCGTCAGGTGTTCGATAACAGTATACCGCTGCTCATGTATTTCGAACTTCGCTTTACCCCTAAACGAAGAATGAAAAAGAACTTCGCTTGAAGTATATCAGGCCCTTTAAGTTGAAGTTGAAGCACTAAAATTACTAACTGGAAATAAATAAATAATACATAATGAAACCTAAATTGTAACAAAAAAAAAAAAAAATAACAGTATATACATAAAAATATTAATAAATTATATTACTATAATAAACAATACTAAAATAACACACACATACATATACAAATCCAAACGTATATACCGAACAGAAATCTTAAACAGATGAACTAAGTGTAAAGGATATCTAAAGATCCTCTTTAGCTGGTCGTCCACGTCATTACCAGGGAATAAGGGCCGTCCTGCATTTGCCAGTTCTAAAAAAAAAATTAGACAGAAAAACAAATTCACATACTACAAGAAAAGTTACTACTTTTACTACTAAAATTTAAGTAATATTTAAATGGAGCTTTTTCTACCTGCAAATATACACCCTGCAGACCACATGTCAATAGAGGTAGAGTATAGCTTAGCACCAAATAGCACATCCGGTGGCCTGTACCACAACGTCACCACCTGAAGCCGATCAACATGAAGTGAGGAAAAGGGAAACGCTGAAAAAGACCAAGCTGCATCTGAAGCCGTGTAGCTTACCTCAGCAGAATAACATCGTACAGGTATTCCAAACGCTCTGGCCAAGCCAAAGTCAGCTAACTTCAGTTCACCGTTCTGACAACAACAAAATAACACCGATTTTAAAAAGTGTTTTTTGGGAGTACAGCAGAAATAAAGGAGCATGTTGGGTTTCACCAACAAAAATCAAACCTGATTACATCTTATAGTCATATATTATGTAAACCTGCTACACTAAGCATCAATAATAAATATTCAATATCAAGCACTTTCGGTCATTTACTTACTCTGTTGATGAGCAGATTTTGTGGTTTAAGGTCTCGATGGAGAACATTTCGGCTGTGGCAGAAGGCAAGACCCTTCAATAACTGGTACATAAAGGACTGGAAGGAAAGAATTAAAACGGCATTATCTGATACCTCAAACATTAAAAATGTTATCAAGAGATGCTCTCTGCCTCCTCTTCCGTGATTCATTCTTTTCAGGGCTTCGTACAGATTTAAAAAACAAATCAAACCTTGACAATCTCTGGATCCAAGTCACCATTACAGCTGTCAAAGTATTTCTTCAAATCCTGTTTGAATGAAAATCATTCTACACGTTACAACACATATTGATCTCATGAGACTCGTTCAAGCAGCAAGATCAGTGGAAACAATTGGATAATTGGAAAAGATAATTGGCTCCTACCTGATCGCAGAACTCAAACACTAATGTGAGCTTCTTATCACTGTGAAGGACGTCATGCAACCTACAAGAACAAGAAGCTGTTGTTAATGCAGCACAAGACAAGCTGTGCCATTTCTATTTCATCACTATTTATTTATATCAATAATTATTTTGAAATGCTTCTTTAAAAAACAGATTTTATATGGTAAATATATGAAATATGCAATAATAAATAAAGAAAATACTTAACAACATTTAGTCTGTATGATGAAATGTGCTAATAATACACTTCAAGAAAAACAATTACAAAATAGCAAATATAAACGCATGATGTAAGCTTAAATATACTAAATATGCAAACAAACATACCTTACAATGTTTTTATGCTTCAGTTCTTTTAGGAGGCAAATTTCTCGTAATGCTGAACTTGGAACCCCCTGTTGTAGGATTGAAAATTAATGTGACAGTTTGCTTTTAATATGACTTTCTTGTGCTTCACATCCCAGTCTCAGCTCTCCTTACCTCATCATCATCATCCAGTCTCACTCGTTTGAGAGCTACAATCTCATGCGTTTCTCTGTTTTTAGCTTTGAAAACGGTCCCATATGTACCTGGTGACAGGGTACAAAAATCAAGTAAGCAGTGAGGAATAAAAAACAAGTCAGTATGACTTCAAGGAATGAGTGAGTAAGAAAAAAAAAAAAAAAAAAAAAAATCACTGTAGAAATTAGATTTGGCAAAATGTCAATAAGAATTAAACAAAATTTGTTTAACAAATTCCTTAAATAGCTGTGGCCTTTAAATTGTCAGGAAGAAGTCTAAAATAATATATTGTAATTCTCAATTGTATGATTTGCAGCTCAACGGCTATTTAAATTTTTAATTGTATAATCACAGACAGATGTCACGATGTAACCGTTACTTTTCTCAGCATCCTTCAGAATAGACCAATCACTGTCTTTTTTGATTAATGGATGAGGATTTTTTTTTAAAAAGGGATTTACTAAAGATTCTTAGCGCACATTTTATCTATAACTCAAGTACCCTTTCGATTAAAATCAATATATTTAAATTTGTTTATTTTCAGTGTACAATCTTCGCCAGTATCATTCTGAGATTTGAATGTTGCGCAAAGGAGTCAAGCCGACTTTGAGCCTCCATGCGCCCTCTAGAGGAAGAGACACTTTATGCTTTATAGGAATCAGACACTAACATTTGCAGCTCTGCGAGAATCAAATAAAAGCTTGCTAATAATGCTGCAATGAATCATCGATCTGTTTGATTCGAGATACAGCTCCATTTCTCTAAACAACAGCGATGCCACTAACAGGTGTGCAAATGCCGTTGATTCATTTAAAGCCAGGTGCATCATCTCAATAGCTCAGTATGAGCTTGCTATCTCTAGCTTAGACTTTAATCTCAACACACGCTTACGAAAGCATAATTCACAGCAGACTGTCAGACTCTTTAAGATCTATAACAGCAAACCTTCATGATTGTTAATACTCTATAAATCTCCAATGCAGACAGAAACAGCCATTCAGGCCAGACAATCCATTTACTCACCCTCTCCTATCTTCTCCAACTTCTCATACTTTTGCATGGTTTTAGCCAGTTACAATAGCTTTTAAATAAAGCGTCCTGGCTCCTTATTTTCCTACGTTTTAAAATAAAGGTTTAAATAACAGCTGATTACTGTCGTTTTTATCAACAAGGGGCGTAGTACGCAACATGAAGAGAGCAATAAGGGTTTCAAGATGGCGATTTACTGAGACACACTTCAAAATAAAAGCATCGTTTTGACTTCTGGGTGGGTAATAAAAACTTTAAACTGTAAATAATAATACAATTAAAATAAAACAAACATTTAGTTAAATATTTTATCATTTATTAAACATATTAACTTCTTTTCTAACTAACAGACAAAATAAAGAGTAGGGAATTCAGGAAGAAAATACTTATTTACTTTTATTATACCTCAATTTTCATGGAAGACAGGCAGAGTATCAACACAATTGTATTGATAAATAACAATTTCAAAATAAAATGTACATCTCACTTTACTGAAACCTTTTCATTTAAAAAAAGGGAAAAGATTAAAATACTTAAAATATCAGTCTTGAGTTTGGGGAAATAAAACAGTATTTAAAAACAGTATGGCTACCATTACACAACACTGACATTTATCTATGATACATAAAACTCAAAACACAGAATATTCACTAAAACCCATTTGCTATGACAGAGCACCAAATTACATTTTGCATTACGTTTTTAAAAAGATTTAAAAATGTAAATAACCTGAGATAAAAAAAAAAGATTAAAATAACTGGTAGTGAAATATTCTCAATAATACAGTATTTTATTTGTGTCCATTGGATCGTTGTCTCTTTATAAGTTCAGCATACATCCCTCCTTTGCTCAGTAAATCCAGGTGTGTTCCAGCCTTTGAAACATAAAAAATAAAACAAACATTAAACATCACAGGTTCAGACATTCAGTATGCAAGTGCATTTGTAAAGTCGTTCCTAACCTCAACAATATGTCCATTGCTCATGACACAGATGAGATCGGCCGCCTGTATGGTGCTGAGACGGTGAGCGATGATCAGAACGGTGCGACCCGTTGTGGCTCTGTCCAAAGCGTCCTGAACCACACGCTCAGACTCGGCATCCAACGCACTGGTGGCCTCATCCAGAATCAAGATGCTGGGGTTTTTGATCAGGGCTCGAGCGATTGCAATCCGCTGCTTTTGGCCCCCAGATAGAGTGACTCCACGTTCACCTAAAGATTTTAAATTTTTTGCAGAAAAATATAAGAAAATTATTTTATTGTATTTTAAAACATGTATTTTATTTTAGAAAAGTGACGAAAAAGTTATTTTTTTTCACAATTTAAAATATCATCTTTCATCTCACTTTATTGAAACCTTTTCCTTTAAAAAGAAAGTTTTAAAATACTTTCAGTCTAGAGTTTGGGGAAATATTTTTTTATTTTATTTTAGAATTTATTTTCTGATTTAGTTTTTAACAGTGCTTACCAACCACGGTGTTGTATCCATCTGGGAATCCTGTGATGAAATTATGAGCATTGGCTTGTTTGGCAGCAGCCATGACCTCAGCGTCTGTGGCACTGGGTTTTCCAAACCTGATATTCTCCATCACAGAAGTACCAAAAAGAACAGGTTCCTGTGATAAGGACAGAAAAGAATTATAAAACTGGTGTTTTGTTTCATACATATATTATAAATAGAAGCTGGAACAGCTCTCAGAGGAAAAGAATAATATGTACCTGACTAATGAACCCAATAACATGTCCTCTTAACCAGGATGGGTCCAGTGTTCTGATGTCCAGCCCATCCAGCATTACCACTCCACCGCTGGGGTCATAGAACCGCTCCAGTAAGGCGGCCACTGTGGATTTGCCTAAATTTAGAGGTAAATAGATTACTAATATAATAATAGCAATAATATATTCACATGTGATGGGTGTGATATCATTTGTATGTTGTGTTTCTTTACAGATGGTTACAGACAGACAAGACAGACAGACAGACAGACAGACAGATAGATAGATAGATAGATAGACAGACAGACAGACAGACAGACAGCTTACCTCCGCCTGACTCTCCAACGATAGCGACAGTTTTACAGGGAGGTAGAGTCAGGTTGAAGTTTTTAAGGATCTGGTTTCCAGGTCTTGTTGGGTAACTGAGAAACAGATGAAAACATCAAATAACAGAGAAAGAAACTTTTTTGAATAAATTCAGGTCTTGTCATGTTTGCAGAAGAAGCCTACCTGAAATTGATGTTCATGAAGTCAACTCTTCCTGTCAGAGACTTGAGAGGGATACGACCTCCTCCGGTGAGTGGAACGGTGGGCTCTAGAGTCAAGTACTCAAACACACGAGCCCCTGCACTCATACCTCGAACCATCTGACATAAACCACTCATCAATATATATATATATAAGTTACATACTATATGTAAAGTGTCTTCCACTCACCTGTCCAAACAGAATTGAAATGCTGGCGAGAGATCTATAGAGACAGAAGATGTTAGGTGATTCATGTGTTTTTAGTGTGGTTTGACATTATAGACACTTTTTTCTGCAGGTTCTGCAGGATGTTTGTTCCTTCTATATTATGTGCAGACAAAAAATTAAGTCTCTGATTGCACTCTTACCTCTGAACTGTTTGAGAGGCGACCAAAAATGACATTAGATCACCAGGTGTCATGTCATTATGGGCCATCAAAGACCCACCAGCAAATATAGTGCCTAGAACAATGCCTGTCGAAAAAGGAAAATATTGAACAGCTCTAGTTCATGTAGTAATTGGCTGTATATCAGTAAAACATGCATAATTACTCACAGTTCAGGACAATATTAGACAGGCCCTGAAATACGGCAATTCCTGTGCCCAACGCTTCATTCATGGCAGCTGATTTCTTGACCTCAGCAGCATACATCCTGTGAAAGAATATTTTTTATATATATATATATAAAAAATAGTAAAAACCTGTTAATTGGTTAACTGTAAGTTAAATAATCTTACCATATACGGTGAAAAACTGTAAATTGTTTAACAAAACATTATATGTAATTTTACTGTAAAATACTGTAAAATTACATATGACTATATTTTATTGAAATATTTGTTTCTTCTTATTTATTTTTATAAGTAATGTAGTTATATTGTTATTTATTTAAAGTTTATTAAGTTACCCTGATGATGTTTTGTCGATATACAAGTATTGGCCATGTTTTATGGACAGGCCACTTACAATGAACTTTTATTGATTCATCATGTGGTTATCTATGGAAGCTTGTTTCCGCCACTAAATAAAAAATGGAATTGCGACTTTTTATCTCCCAATTCTTGCGAGTTATGTCAAAACTGTGAGATATAAACTCACAATAATGAAAAATAAAGTCAGAATTGCGAGTTATAATGTCAGAATTGCGTGATATAAACTCACGATTGCGTGTTATAAACTTACAATTGCGAGTAATAAACACAAACTTGCAATTCTGACTTTTTTCTCACAATTCTGACTTTTTTTCTCACAATTGTGAGATATAAACTCACAATTGCGAGTTATAAAGTCCAATTCTGAGGAAAAAAAGGACTTTTTCTCAGAATTGCGAGTTTATTTTTCTCACAATTGTGATTAAAAAAGTCAGAATTGTGAGATAAAAAGTCAGAACTACCTTTTTTATTTTTTATTCAGTGGCGGAAACAAGCTTCCATAGTTATCAGTCCATGTTAAGGTAAAAAGCAGATTTTGGTAGCTCCAGTAGATTGTTAAATTAACATTATACCAAATACAGTCATGAATATGCCATCACATAATATTATTTTTTAAATTTTTTTACCATAATAATATTTCTACAGTGTAGTATCATCAACTATTTTTAACCATTCCACAGAATTCAGCAGATTTGTCCCTTAAAATCAACACAGAAAATTTGGCAAAAAGTCTAGATTCTGAAGTCGTACTCTAGTTCTCGATCCTCCATGGCAAAAGCCCTCACTGTCCGCACGTTACCAAGAGCCTCGTCGGCCACTCCTGTAGCTTTAGCAACCTAAAAGTGAACAATGGGACAGTTAGCATAGAAAGAGTAACTAAAACTAAACTCTTCTCCATCAGAGTGTCGTTACCTGTTCCTGTGCTTTCCGTGAAAGTTTACGGAGAAAAGAACCGATGAGAGCACCAGCCCCCACGAGACATGGAAGAACGACCACAGTGAGACCCGTGAGCTTGGGGGAGATGATGTACAGTGACACAAAACAGCCCACTGTCTGTGTGGCACTTCGCAAACCCTGTAAAACATATCACATATTCAGATACAATAGCACATTCACCCTGGGGCTTTTTAAATACACTTGCTCCTTGATTATTGAAAATGGTTTGTAATTTGTGCCAAATATTATAATCATAAAATTTAAAGGGGACCTATTATGACCCTTTTCAATGTCTGGATTTTGTTTTCATGCTTGAATATTCCAAAAACACATTATTTTTCACATACTTTACATTGTTGCAGCACCTCTCTCCCTAGTCTGTCAGTAATGCTATGTTTAGTTCCTGTCTCTATGAAGCCCCTCCTTCTGAAAAGCTCAATGTGTTCTGATTGGTCAGCTGGACCTGTGTTGTGATAAGTCAAACGATTTGAGTGTGTTTTGGAAATGTCCTACCATAACTGCGAGATTCAATACACTACTACTAACTCAACCAGGCCTCGTCCCCTTTATTTTGCTTATGCCTTGGGCGAAAATTATTTAAAGGAGGAATATTTTGATGTGAAGAAAACTCAAGACTACAATTGAGGCATTTCAGGGAGTTCACAGTGCTTACTGATATAGAGAATAACTCTAGAGTGACTTTTTCATGCTCAAACAGCAACATTACACACTAAAGAAAGTTGAAAATGTAAAAAAACAAACATACATACATACAAAAAAGTACATACTTACGGCAAATCACACAATAGGCAAATCAGGCATAAAAACTGGTGTCTAAATCATCCTACCTGTGAAATAACCAGCTTGAAGGAAGATTTAAACTCCTGGATGTCTGACGTGAGGCGATTAACCAGCTGCCCGGTCTTGTTTGCATCAAAAAATGCAACATCTTGTCTGTAACATGACATTCACACAAGATAATTAGATTTTTTTTTTCTTTAATTAAAGTGTATGAGTGCCCCTTCAGCAAATATAGCACATTTGTACTTTAATTCCTTTTTTTTAATCTAAAACCTTTTTTTAAAAAAAAAAAAATGTACAAACCTAAGCAAGGACATGAAGAGAGTTGTTCTCATGTCAGCAGCCACTCTCTCTCCAACTCTAGACAGTAGAATGATGTAGCCACTGGTCAACAGACCCTGAAAGACAAACAAAGAACAGATTTTATATATACATTATCATTAAAAAGTTTAGGGTTGGTTAGACTTTTTAATGTTTTTGAAAGAAGTCTCTTCTGCTCACCAAGGCTGGATTTATTTGATCAAAAATACAGTAAAACTGTGAAATATTATTACAATTTAAACTAGCTGTTTTCTATTTGAATATATTTTAAAATGTAATTTATTCCTGTGATCAAAGCTGAATTTTCCAGCCTTCAGTGTCACATGATCCTTCAGAAATCTAATATGATGATTTGCTGCTCAAGAAACATTTCTTATTATTATCAATGTTGGAAATAGTTGTTCTGCTTCATATTTTTATGGAAAATGTGGATTTTTTTTTTTCAGGATTCTTTGATGAATATAAAGTTCAAAAGAACAGCATTTATGTGAAATAGAAGTCTTTTGTAACATTATATATGTCCTTACTGTCACTTTTGATCAATTTAATGTGTCCTTGCTGAATAAAAGGTTTAATTTCTTTCAAAACTCTTACTGACCCCAAACTTTTGAATAGTAGTTAATCATCAGAAGCAAGTCAAACGTTGTCGTAGAGTTTCAATGTGACTTAACATACCTGTAAACCATACAGTCCAAGCAGCTTCATTGCAGGCGCTTGAATATCTCTCACATAGTGACCTGCTTGTTCTCTCATGTGGCGAGCGACGACATTCACCAGATCCCCCAACATCAGAGGAATCTGAATATTAAGAGCTGCTGCGCCAAACGCAAGCTGAAAGAGAACATAACAGAGCACTACAGCAAACCAAACTACCCATAATATAGTCAAAAAGGATATTAGCAAAAAAAAAAAAAAGGAAATTAAATTCAATTTAGCATAAGTACAAATAGTTTAAACGTTTATTTACGATAATGGCTCCTATTAGAGCAAGAAGATGTGGCCGAACAAACTCCCACAGGATGGCCCAGCTGAATTCAGGAATCTTCTCTTTCACCTGAACTTCCACTGGGATATTATTGTTAATGTCTGCTTCACAATGAGCTACAGTACCAAGCAAGCGTGCTGTCACTGTCAAAGCAGCTGGTCCTAATATGAATTTCAGAGTGATGTTTGGTGTTCTCGGCTGCCGTCTGGATGCTAGACGCAGCGCTTTTTGAGCTTGTCTCCATATGCGAACAGGAGCACTGACAGTAAACTGTGTAGATGGGATTTGTGAACTGCTCCATGGTACTGTGTGCTGGCCACGCCTACAATACAAGAGGAAAAAGGACAAAGACAGTGTTGCACGATACACTGATGGAAATATACGAAGGTATTAATGAATGATCACCATATTCAAAATCATGGCATTTACAGAAAATTCTCCAAGGTACTATAAGCACATAATATTCTGAACGTTTAAATATGCAATTTGCAAAATGAAAAGCAAACAGACCATCACATGACCTTAACCAGATCAACATGGAAATGACTGTGTTGTGTAGAAGGTTAGTTTCCAGCCAAAAGAATAAATATAGAGAAATACTGTGTACCTATTGAGGTGGTGGATCATGAAATCTCTTGTTTTTTGGGAGCTCAAAAATCGATCTGACGTGACAGTGCCGCGTGTCAATCGACTGCAACGTGCAAAATGAAACATGATTTAGTAGTGTTTTGAAATGACAGGAGAAAGAAAGAAAGATTGTTAATGAAACTAAATGCACTCAAGGATTAACATGTAGGCCGCCATGTTTACGCAATCCCAGCGTGGCCACGCTTGCCCTATACGTCATCGCTGCGTAAAAATTCGTTGGCTTGTTTTATTCAACTTTTTATATGTATAAATAGTGGAATGTATATGACAATTTTGTATTATAGGAATATGGTTATTTTTAACCACCACTAGCTATTGTTTTATTTGGTATTCCTTTTGGTTTGAAATTTGTTGAAACGGTAATTACTTAATTTCTTCCGATTTTCTTTTAAAATAAACATTTTATATTTCATTATTGGTTATAAATGTTAATAATGTATTTCAATTCATGTAAACAATATTTTAATTTGTGTATTTTTTGTTTAAAAATATTTACCTATTTTATAAATTACTTTGATTAAACATAACTTAAATAGAGCTATAAGATTAAACAGAGTATTGCAAAAATGTATACACTTCTTGGCAAACTTCATATTTAATATATATCATAATTTTGCATTACATGTAGCGAATAAAAGTTCCGGAAGTGACGCTACTAGAAACCAAAGTGACGACAGGCGATGTTTGTTGTCATATCTGTTTTTGTTGTGAAGAGCAAAGGCGAGGATCATCTTTGCTCGAATGGTGAGACTCATTTAGCGCTTTTCATATTTAAATCATTTCAGTTTTCTTTTAATAGAAATGTTTTCAATAATGAAATCTCAACTAGACAAAAACAGGCGATATAAGCAAAGAATAAGCAGTTTTTGTCAGGATGAGGTTGATGTGTGGTGGCCATCTGTTAAACTCTCTCCTGTTAGCAGACACTTCATAAAAATGGTTTAATGTAATGATCAGTTATGTCGTCATTAATAATCGTTACATTTGCACGTCATCGTGGTCTGTGATGACAACATGTGCCTTTGTCTCTTTGTAATGATGCAATCAAGTCTGTCCTTGACTCAACTATCCATAAACTGACCATGTGATTGGGGTTTTATCGGGTAAAATAGAGACAATAACAGTCTTGTGAGTACAGTGAACTTGGTCAGTTTGAGCTGGTTTTGCTCTTGTTTATTTGCATATGATATGAGATTTGTTTGTAGTATATATTCACAACTAATTCCACTATAATATATATCTTTTGTTCAGGACCTATGGTTAATATTATAGAGAGGTAGAATGTAAAACACGATGGCTGGTTTTGAAACGTACCAGGAGTATCAGCGGATAGAAGAATGTGATGAAGATTCACCCCCAGGAGAGGAAGATTTACTCATCCATGTGCCAGAGGGCAGAGGGGGTAATTATTGTTCACTTTGTCATCTTACAGTATGATAAGTTAATAGCAGGTGTCTAATATGTTATTTTATATGTATAAAACTATATACTGTTCCATTTCTTTATCATTTGATGATTTGAATTATGTCTTTGTTACATTGCAGACCCATGGCATCATATCAAGAACCTCGACAATTTCTTCACAAGAATATCCTTTAAACAATATTAAAACAATATGCGATATTATTTACATACATTTCATAGGCTGAATAGGAAAACTGAACATTTTGTAAATGCATCAATGCATTCTTCTGGTATCATTTTCTCTTTTTCATGAGAACACTGTCTCTATTCATCATAAGGCATTAATATTTTGTTACGCTATGGCTAATTTCATGGCTAAACAGTAAAACTGTTTCAACTATCATTGGAAAGCAAGAAGCCTTAATTATCATGCTCACATCTATCATTTTCATCAAAAGAATGGATTCGCCTGTATGGTGTTATCAGAGTTTTTTGAGCTCGTGTAAGTCATGTTTATTTTTTGCCTGAAGCATTAATTCTTTAGGTCAGGTTTGGATATACATCACTCTGTTTTTGCATTTCCATTTTCAGGCAATTCCTGTTTGTGGTCACGTTTACAACTTTCCTCTTCAACTGTGTGGAATATGATGTTCTCTTTGCCAACCGAGTGGTCAACCACACGGGTCAGAGCCTCGGTCCTCTGGACAGGAACAAGGTCACCCTTCCTGATGCTATTTTACCCAGCGAGCAGTGCACTGAGAGGTCAGTGTGTCTGGTTTATACTGAGAGATGCTGAACGTCCTTATATTGTGAATTGAAATTGGCTTTGCTTGTAGAAATCTGTGGTTATACTGACATTTATTTATTTTATTTATTTAACAGATTACATCCTTGAACAATTCAGTGTTCTTAACATTAACTAAAATGATTAAAAATCATTTTCATTAATTAGAATAAAGCTGAAATAAAATATAAATATATTGGCTTTGCTTGTAGAAATCTGTGTTTACACTGAAATTATTAATCAAATAATCAATTAAATCCATGGCTACTTCAGCATTCTTTGTCATTAACTAAAATTATAAAAATCATTTTCATTAATTGGAATAAAGCTAAAATAAAATATAAATATTAGATGGAAAAACTTAAACTCAAAAAACTTGTAAAAAAAAATTTAAATGTTGCCTTTGCAACTAACTAGTTGAAGTACTAAAATTACTAAACTAAAAATAAATTAATTAAAGCTGAATAGAAATATTCAAATAAAACAACAAAAACGAATAAAAATGAAGTGCATAATAAACCTACTTAAACTTAAATTAAAATAAACTGAAAATATAAAAATAAAAGCTCATCAAAATATTAATAAATACTATGATAGTATATTAAAATAGCACTGGACCAATTTCAATTGTTTTATTTATACAGAAAATCTTTTACAGTTCAGTTTACAGTCTAAATTTTATTTTCAATGAATCAAGCAAAGTTCAGAATAAGGCTGTCATGATTCCTCGATTAAATTTGAGTACTCCATTTTAAAAATTTGTTATAATATGTACTGTACATACGTTTTTTAACATATACATATACATTATATACATTATTTTAATAGTGTTGTTCAATAAAACCAAATGGTTACTTGCTTTTGATACTTTATTTGAACCAATTACTATTGCCTCATTGTTATTATATACAGTCAAACCAAAATTTATTCAGACACCTTGAACATTTCATTCATTAATACAGTTTATTCACTATAGTTTAAAAAAATGGTAATAAAATATGACAAGATCTCAGAGTTAAACTGTGTCAGAAAAAATTTATCTTAATTATGTCAGATAACACTTAAGCAAAACATGGTCAGGTCAAAGGGTCTGAATAACTTTTGGTTCCAAATTTTTATCAATTTTACTGGTAGTCCACTGTATGAAGAATTTTTGGATATAATATGTCACAGTTTACTTTATTTTGCTATCCTCATTTACATTAATGAACTATAGTGTCCTGCACCCACTAGTAAAAAAATATCAAAAATGTCTGAATAATTTTTGATTTGACTGTATGTATTTTAAGTCATTTTAAAGGCTATTGTTCACTTCAATTTATCCGATTACTCAATTGTCCGATTACTCGATTACTAAAATAATCGTTAGTGACAGCCCTAGTTCAGAATTAAAACCAGGTTTTAGAGCTTGTGTAATATTTGCAATATTATATATTTTCGAAAAGAGCAAATATAGGTATACTTTTAACAACCTGCATTAAAACAGCCAGTTTTCTGATATCATAAATAAGATATTTATGAACTTTTATCATATTGCACCACTCAAGGTTTATTTAACTTAAGGTTTGGACTGTACCATAATGCAACACGTGTTTTAAAGTTGTAAGTTAATTTGTTATTGCCGTTGTCTAGCTTGATTTTTGTAGTTGCCTGAGTTGAAACGTGCCCTGGAGCTCTGGGTGAGAAGGCTGTTTTCGTGTATGTGATACATTGCGTCACACTGGGACTCAGTTCAGCCTTACGGTGAAATTCACGTCATGTGAAGTTCAAAACCTCGACCTGATTGGTTTCCTACTTCTCAGACAGTAGCTCCAAAATAAGCAGGCTGTAAACAAGCACCTGTTGGAATATCAGTAGAGGGATGCTATTCTATTTCTGTGAGCGTAGATGTTACTGAAACTTTGTATTACGTAGAGCTCATGTGTTTTAAATAGATATGGAGTGAGTGATGTTTTGGTCCATTTGGCATTGGATTGCTATTTTGCTTGTTTCTCAGATTTTTACTTGGTAACCTTTTTATGGACAGATAGTCAGAAGAAATCTATACAAATGTGTTGTTCACAGACTCAGATATGCAGCACAAACATATTAATATCACAGTTGACTCACTTCAAGAGTGAGATTCATTCAGGAACATCTTGTGCTTTCATACAGTAATTAAGACTTGGTAAACATTCTCATTTGGTTGGTCATATTATTTTCAATATCTGCTTTCATTCTGTTTTGCAACAAACTGTGTGTGGAAGAGAGTATTTAGTTATTTAAGCCCTAAATTTTTTTTTTTATGTTTTAGAGGGACCTACACTACAGTTCAAACGATTTATTTTAAATGTTTTTGAAAGAAGTCTCTTCTGCTCACCAAGGCTGCATTTATTTGATCAAAAATATTGCAAAAATTGTGACATATTATTACCATTTTAAATAACTGCTTTCTATTTTAATATATTTTAAAATGTAATTTATTCCTGTGATGCAAAGCTGAATTTTCAGCATCATTACTCCAGTCTTCAGTGTCACATGATCCTTCAGAAATCATTCTAATATGCTGATTTGGAGCGCAAGAAATATTTCTCATTATCAGTGTTGAAAACAGTTGTGATATTTTTTTTTTCAAGATTCTTTGTTGAATAGAAAACTGTACAGTAATGTTCTGTCACCTGCTATCATTATAGTGATGATCTTTCTCTCTCAATCAGGATTCAAGGAAACAGCTGGATCATCTTTCTCTTGATAATGGCAGCCATTTTCTGGGTCTATCGGCTTGTGAAGATGATCTGCAACGTCCTCAGCTACTGGGAGATCCGGCAGTTTTATATTAAAGCACTGAAAATACAGATGGTAAGAGATACATTCATGATGGACACATTATATGAGTTGAGACATATGGGCTGATGCAATATACGTGAACATCAACAACATTCATAATTCTTCTTTATCATTTTAAATGGTCCGATGATGGTGTGACCAATGAATTTTTAAAAGTACAAATATTCCATGTTATCTTTCAATGAACAAAGTCATAAAATTGCATACATAATAATCATCATTATTATAAACAAAGTGCTGTTTTATCTAAAATTTTTCATATAAGAATACTGTACTTTAACCAGGTAGACTGTGTAGTTTTCTTTTAAATTTATCATAATTTTCATAAATAAGCACACTATTAACCACATTCGTCAAGCCTAAATATTAAATATCTATAAAATTTAATAAGTAAATAATTTTATTTATATATATATATATATATATATATTAGATTAATGATAAATTAAATATTTATTAGTATTATATTTTACTATTTATTTAAACACTGTTAAACACACTGTTTTGTTTTTTTATCAATGTTAGGATGAGTTGTGCAACTTCACATGGCAAGAAGTTCAAGTTCGCTTGATTCACCTGCAGCGCGAGCATCCCATGTGCGTCCAGAAGCGTGAACTTTCCGAACTAGACATCTACCACCGCATCCTGCGCTTTAAAAACTACACTGTGGCTATGATCAACAAGTCCCTGCTGCCTGTCAGACTGCGTGTGCCCTTCTTCGGCGACATGATTTTCCTCACGCAGGGCCTAAAATACAACTTTGAGTTCATTCTGTTCTGGGGACCCCTTTCACTCTTCCAGAACAAATGGAGCTTGCATCCCAAATACAAACGGGCGGCAAACCGGCAGGAGCTCGCCAAGCAGCTTAGCCACATCATATTGTTGACAGGTCTTGTCAATCTGCTGCTGTGCCCCTTCGTGCTGGTGTGGCAGGTGCTGTATGCGTTCTTTAGCTACGCTGAAGTCATCAAGCGGGAGCCGGGAAGTTTGGGGGCCCGGCGCTGGTCGCTGTACGGCCGTCTCTACCTGCGGCACTTTAACGAGCTGGATCACGAGCTGCAAGGCAGGATGGGCCGTGGGTACAAACCCGCCGCCAAGTACATGAATGCTTTCGTTTCTCCTCTATTGGCCGTGCTGGCCAAGAACGTGGCTTTCTTCTCCGGCTCGGTGTTCGCTGTGCTCATCGCTCTGACAGTTTATGATGAAGACGTGCTGACTGTGCAGCACATCCTGACAGCCATCACCGTACTTGGAGTGGTCATCACCATCACCAGGTACGGCAAGACTTTTACATTTATTTATTTAGCAGACGCTTATAGACATGCTAACAAAACCCAGACTGTTCCAAAAGGTAGGCTACAACATTTATGTTGCCTTTTAAGGTGCCTTCTTTTAAAGGGTTAGTTCACCCAAAAATGAAAATTCTGTCATTAATTACTCACCCTCATGTTGTTCCACACCCGTAAGACCTTCGTTCATCTTAGGAACACAAATTAAGATATTTTTGATGAAATCCGATGGCTCAGTGAGGCCTCCATTGCCAGCAAGATAATTAACACTTTCAATGCCCAGAAAGCTATTAAAGACATATTTAAAACAGTTCATGTGACTACAGTGGTTCAACCTTAATATTATAAAGCGACGAGAATACTTTTTGTGCGCCAAAAAAACAAAATAACGACTTTATTCAACAATATCTAGTGATGGCCGATTTCAAAACACTGCTTCATGAAGCTTCAAAGCTTTACGAATCTTTTGTTTCAAATCAGTGCTTCGTTACATCATAAGTGTTTCGAAATTTCAATAGCTCACATGACTTTGGCAGTTTGATATGCAATCCGAACCACTGTGTTTTGAAATCGCCCATCACTAGATACTGTTGAAAAGTCGTTATTTTTTTTATTTTTTTTGGCGCACAAAAAGTATTCTCGTCGCTTCATAACATTAAGGTTGAACCACTGTAGTCACATGAACTGTTTTAAATATGTCTTTAGTAGCTTTCTGGGCATCTGAAAGTGTAAATTATCTTGCTGGCAATGGAGGCTTTACTGAGCCATCGGATTTTATCAAAAATATCTTAATTTGTGTTCCTAAGATGAACGAAGGTCTTACGGGTGTGGAACGACATGAGGGTGAGTAATTAATGACAGAATTTTCATTTTTGGGTGAACTAACCCTTTAAGCCAAAAGCTAAGGTAGCCCTGCATATCTCCATCTCAGATAATGTAATCCCACAATGCACTGCTCATTGGAAAAAAAAAAAAAAAATCATTTGAGAAGTGATTTTAAAACAGTAGTATTGCCATTATAAGTGGCAAATTATTCCAAAGAGCTGTGAAGCAGCCACTGAGAAGGCAAGATCTCCTTTCAGTTTGAGACGTGTCCTTGGAACAGTCAACTGTAAACTATTGGTTGATGGGAGGTCTCTGGATGTATTATGATGAAATGAACAATGCAGACCCTTGTAAATAAACAATAATGCTTTAAACTGAATACGATATTTGATTGGGAGCCAGTGGAGAGAGACCAGCACTGGTAAAATATGTTCCCTCTTGTTTGTTCCAGTCAACAGTCTAGCGGCAGCATTTTGGACAAGCTAAAGACGTAACAGTAGGGACTGTGAAACACCCATGTATTACAGACTCCATATCTTTGGATGATAAGAATGACTTCTTAGCTGTATTCTTCAGATAATAGAAACAACTTCTGACCACAGCATTGATCTGTTTATCAAAAGTCAAAGCAGAATCAAAAGTAACACCTAAGTTTCAAGCATGTGTATGAAGGTTACCAGATAGAGGTCCTAGTTTACTGGCAACCATCTCTGTAGAAGCAGAAGGGCCGAAAATGAAGACTTCCATCTTTGCTTTGTTTAACTGAAGAGAGTTGTCTGACATCCAATGTTTAACATTTCTCAGACAATCAAATAAACACTGTAGACTTGAAGCATCTTTTGGATGTAAGGGAACGTAACACTGAGAATCATCTGCTTAACAGTGATATGAGACATTATAATTCCTTAAAATGGTATACAGAGGAAGCATGTATAAAGACAATAAAAAAGGACCCAAAATTGAGCCCTGTGGAACCCCATACAAAACTGGTAGTTATTTCAACTTTCATGTGCTCATCATTTTTTTTAAATATATTTTTAAAATATTTCTATTCAGCTTTCATTTATTTTTGTGAGAATGGCATACATTTGTGAAGATAACTTAAAAATTTAGTTTGTTTTTAAGTGTTTGAGGCATTTTGTTGAATAAAAAAAAAAAAAAAGATGTGTTCACGTTTACCCACGTGATATAGGAAAATACTGTTGTCCGAGCTTGGCCGACCTTTTAGATTCCTTGTTTTATTAGTTGTGAGTTCTCTTACATTGTTAATGGAAGATGAATGTGAAGTACTTTACTGAGAAGGGAATTTTTGCAGCATAAGCAGGAAACCATGAAAGTACGATAGTCTGTCCAAGCACAGTTATTGTGTTATCTGTTATTGTAGCCATATTTAGACGCCCCTAAACATGACATTGAACAAAACAAAACTGTGAGTGGTTTACATGTTAGTCAAACGGCTTCTTCCTGACTAAGTGGATGGTCCTTGGGCAATTGCAGTGGCTAAAGAGCCCAGACTTTATGTTGTTAGGCGAAGGTGAGGCTACATGAGACTACTGCCTCTGTGGAGTGTTCCAAATCAGTCACTTGTGAGGTTCCATTTTGTTAAAGATGCTCCCTATGTAGACAACGAGGCAGCTAAGTCCATTTTGGAACAGCCTTAATGTGTGAAATTTTTGTGCTGTGCACCTTGACATAAAACATATTGGTCCAACTACGTGAAGTAAAAGACAATGGCTCTCCGCAGCTCTCCCCAGCTGGCATCAGGTCAAAGAACAAGTGCTGTCTCATGTGTTCAGCTGACCTTGTTTCACCTAAGCGTTGTAATTCTGACCTGTACATTGAACGGCATGCTCTCAGCACCTGTTAATCTGACCTGGGCTTCAGTAATGCCATCTGAATCTCTTACAGGTCGTTTATTCCAGATGAACATATGGTGTGGTGTCCTGAACAGCTGCTGCAGTGTGTCCTGGCCCACATTCACTACATGCCCGACCACTGGAAGGGCAACGCCAACAAGAGCGAGACCCGCGATGAGGTGGCACAGCTTTTCCAATATAAAGCGGTGAGAACTGCATGACATAGTCAGATCATTATTGTTCATTCATTCAGTAATATACACTACCGTTCAAAAATTTGGGGTTGGTAAGATTTTTTTTTTTTTAAGAAATTAATACTTTTATTCAGCAACGGCATATTAAATTGATCAAAAGTGACACTAATGACATTTATGTTACAAATGATTTCTGTTTCAAATAAATGCTGTTCTTTTGAACTTTTTATTCATCAAAGAAACCTGAAAAAATGTATCTCAGTTTCCACAAAAATATTAAGCAGCACAACTGTTTTCAACATTGATAATAATAAATGTTTCTGGGGAAGCAAATCAGCATATTAGAATGATTTCTAAAGGTGATTTCATTTGACTTGCATAATTTAAAATAAAATAATTAAAATATAATTATTTTAAATAAATGCAGCCTTGGTGCGCATAAGAGATTTTAACATTTTAAAAATCTTACTGACCTCAAACTTTTGAACAGTAGTGTATACATAAAAATACACAGTAAATAAATGATTAAATTAATGAATGAATACAGGGGTTTTCAAACTTAAAAAAAATACAAATTTTATTTTGAAAGCATATAGTGCATATGGAAATAGTTTTCTGAGAAAAAACTAACAAAAAAAAGTCTTTCCCTGCAAAGTACATGTGTTCAAGAATCGTTTTTTGTTTGTTTTGTGCTTTTCTTACTGTTGTCACTTTTAGCTTGTTCTCTAGTTGTATGGCACTATTTTCTGCAGTTGCTTTGGAATGATATTTATTATGAAAAGTGTTACACAAATACATTTAAATTGAAAATGTTTTCCTTTATTTTCTAATAATGAATATAAAGAGGACCCAGATAGCACAGGTACGTCTCTAAGATGTCTGCTAAAGAGCGCTAATCAGGAAAACATCTGCTGTGTCCAAATATCTGATAAACGTCTTGGAAAAAGCAGTTTTACATACATTCTAAATCATAAACATCTTGTCTATTTAACATCTGACAGGAAATGAAAAAATACTAAAGATCTAAAAAATACATCTTGCAGACATCTTTGTGATGTAAGTGTGCTATCAGGGGATAAACCGCTAACTTGATACAAATTAAATATTTTCCATATAATATTTAAATAATTTATTTAGGCTTTAGTATAATCACTAGCTAATAATTTGATTTTGAAAACATGTCTTTATGAAATCAAGCATACTTGTTTGCATATGGTATATGTAAATGGAGCATGCGGAAATATTTCATAGTTAAAAAACCTCTTAATTAACATACTAAAAGACAGAAAAAGCAAACATGACCAAATTATTAATAATCAATAATTTAAACAACATGGTTGCTGAAGTTATATATAAATTATTTAAATATTTATTATGTTTAAAACAAGTAACTCAAATAATAAGTCCGGGCTTGACTTTTTAGTCTGTATCTTACTGTTATAATACAGAAAAACACAAAATACACAAAGTCTGACAACTGAAAATGAGTTAGGCTGATTGTTTACCACAGGAAGTTGAACAGTTAAGTTTTCTATGTTATATCAAGTATGAAATTACACCTTACCGTTCTGCACTTGTTGTCTGGGAGTTTGTCTGATTTTGTACACCTGTTCTTTAGGTTTTAATCTTCGGTGCATCTGTTCTCTAGAATTATTTCACACCTGCGCAGCTGTTTTTAGGAGTTCCACTCACTGAGTTTCTCTCATTTTTGTGCACCTGTCCTGTAGGTCTTTATCTTGGAGGAGCTTCTCAGTCCCATAATTACCCCCTTCATCCTCATTTTCCCCCTGCGGAGCAAGTCTTTAGAAATCATCGACTTCTTCCGTAACTTCACCGTAGATGTGGCAGGGGTGGGAGACATTTGCTCATTCGCCCAGATGGACATCAGGCGCCATGGCAATCCACAGGTATATGCACATCAAAGAACGCATGCATGTTTCATACAATAATTCGGTGCCCTCGTGTCGTTATGTGAGAGCATCTTCATGGTGCAACCCCAAAGACTTATGAAAAATTATGTTTATTTTTTCCCCTCTTTCTCAGTGGATGTCTGAAGGTCAGACGGAGGCATCGGTGTACCAGCAGGCTGAGAACGGCAAGACGGAGCTGTCTCTGATGCATTTCACCATCAAAAACCCACGCTGGCAGCCCCCGCAGGAGAGCTCTGTGTTTATCAGCCACCTGAAGGAGAAGGTGCATCTGGACGCTCAGACAGGACCGTCTCCTCAGCTGCTGCTGTCCGAGGCTCCTCTCTGTACCTCGCTGCTGTCCAATGAGTCCGCCACGGGGGTAAGTCACACTTTATCATGTTCGCCACTGTCTTTGACTGTATGATTAGAATCCCTATTATGTTCCAATCAATGCAGCCTTTTTAAAACAGCATTCACAACACAGCTAGATATAATGTAGGGCAGAACTGTGTGCATCAGGATTTGATTAGGTCTTATTAATGACATATAACCAGGGCTTGACATTAACTTTTTTGCTTTTCCAAAGTTACTTGCCACTCAGCATGTTCACTGGCCACAATTTTGACATCGATACCATGGGGAAAAACTGCCATATAGATATTTTTAATATTATCTCATAATTTGGCAGCAGGTATATTAGGCTGCTGTCACTTTAAGAGCTGATGCACGGATCCATTATACTGTTACACATGTTTTCTTTCTCAACTGTTTACATTCACTTAAAACATAACTGACTGCGTTTATGTGAATATTCGCCAAGACCGGCATTTTGACAATATTTTGTGTGTATTTGACTGTTTATTATGTTTAAGCATAATAAGCAGCAAAAAATAACTTAAAACTTAAAATAAATTTAGTGATAAGAGGTGGTTTTATGTGCGCGCACTTTGGGTATGAGCACAAAATCTGCAGGAATGAATAAAACTATGCACAATACGCACAACCTCACGCATATTAAAAAAATTATGATTTTTTTGTATTGTGACATTATTTTTTTAAGAGTATTAAGCAATAAATATTGCCCTTATTTATAAATACTTTACAATTTATTATATATATATATATATATATATATATATATAGCAATAATGAGAATGAGTATTTTTTTTTTTTAAAGAGATGAAAATTAGATGGTAAAAGTGCTTAATTGTAATAAAATAATGCCACAATGAAAAAAAACAAACATTTTAAATAGCCATTTTCTTTACTCAAAAAAAAAATGTTATATTTAAAAATACAATATTACAAATATTACTTTTTTGTAAATAATGTGCATTGATAAATCATGCAAAATCATATTAGGGATTTTTACTATAATATAAGTATTACTTTTTGGTAAGTAATGTGCATTGATAAATCATTCAAAATCATATTAGTGATACTTACTTAATATTTAAGATAAAAACATAGATATACACTACCATTCAAAAGATTTTTGTTTTTGAAGAAGTCTCTTATGCTCGCCAAGGCTGCAATTATTTAAATACAGTAAAAACTGTAATATTATGAAATGTTTTTACAATTTAAAAGAACTCACTGGCCCTGAACTTTTGAATAGTAGTGTAAATAATAATAATAATAATAAATATAATTATTATTATTATTAACAACAATATAATATTATTAAATGGCTCTTTCTATGAGAAAAAATTAGATGTATTTACCTAAAGCTTCATTTTTGTCTTCTCACAAACTCAGAATAATGATTTTGGGGTAGGAATATCAATACAACAATGTAAGATAGGTAAATATTGCTCTGTATTTTACTGTCTAGTTGTGGTAGTTCAGTGGTTAAACCTACAGAGTAGAGATTTTATTATTGAGTGGGACACACTTAGAAACACTCCATTACGAAGGGAAAATGAAAGGGGAAAAAAAAATCATTTCCTGTGGCATTCAGGATATTAAAAAACCTGCCAGGAAAGACGAGAAATATTGACATTTAATTTTATGCCTCTGCATTGTTTCAGCACTTGCTGCCAGATTGGTTATTTCACAGATCATAATCCTTCAGCCATCTGCATCTGCAGGGTTACATCTGCCTTATCACATTGCCAGCTCATTTTTCACTTCCCACAATGAGATGCATATGTTTTGCATTATTTTTCGGCTTCAGCCTGATAACCTGTTAGCCAGTGTGTTGGCTCACCCTGTACTGACTGCCTCCGGACTGCCTGGAAGGAATCGGCGCTTTATCTCTCCGAGCAGCACGGCTTCGGCTGCGGCTAGTGTCCTGGCGTCCCTCTCGTTGTCTCAGCAGCCCCATGCTGGACGTTCTCGCTCACACACTCTTCTACCATCCCGACATCAGCACGACGGCCTCATGTACTTCAGCGACCACACTGTGGGCGACAGGTAACTGTCATAAAACCTCTGATCTCTAGAAATTTGTGTAAATCACTCACACCGAGCTGTGCAAGACTGAAGTAATCAATGTTACCTTTTCTTTAGCATGTCCGCAAGTGACTCCAAGGTGCTCAGCCAGTCTCATTCAGCCCTGGTGTCAGAGTTCGCATCTGCCGAGATGAGCCTGCACGCTATATACATGCATGAGGTGAGCACACGTACTCGCAGTAACCCCAATATACTCAAATATTAAAAACAATCCTTCATAAATCAGTGTGGTTTGTTGGTCATTCCCTCAGGTGCATCAGCAGAAGACCCAGCATGCATCTGGACTGTTTCAGGCCCCTGTGCCAATGAGGGACTTGAGCGCCAACAGTGGTGAGTGAACCATAGAGTCGTCTTATGAACCATCTGACAGATATTACACACAAAACTGATTTCTCAAAACGCATCAGATAGTGATGATGGCCATTTTGAGTAATTAGTGAAGCACACTTAAAAACAGCACGGAAAAGAATTAAATATACCAATTAGAATTAAAATATTGCTGTTTGGCGGCAGCTGAAAGCACATGTCCATTGGTGCATCATCCCCATCACATTAGTGCCGCCCAGTGCATTTATTAAAGATGAGACTGATAAGAGATTTGATGAAAAATAGATGTATTTAATTCGTGCCTACGGAAAGCAAAGTCAAGATGAAAAATTAAATGTTTGAAAAATGAATTAGCAACATTGATTAGCAATATTCTACTGTATTAGTTAATGCATTTGGTATCAAACTAACAAAGAACATCTTTTAAGTTTTAAATATTGTTAATTTATAAATAAATATACTCTTTTTCAATGTTAATTTTAAAATGCTACTGTTTTACTAGGGAATGGAGTAATTAATAAACATTAATTAGCAATATTCTATGAAAACTTGCTTTGTGATATTCTAACAATTTACTATAAGATTACATTTGTAAGCATTAGGAGTCAAACTCACAATCAATACTTTTTTTACAGCATTTATTAATCTAATTTTATGTTAATTTAAAAAATATTTAAATATGCTATTTTTCAGTTAATTAATGATTAATATTATAAATTGTAAATTTGAAATGTTAATGTATTAGCATATATATGTATGTGTATATATGTATAATGTATACATGTATGAATGTGTATATATATATATATATATATATACACATTATATATATACATACATACACACATATATAAATATCTATATATATCTATATATATGTGTGTATGTATTTATTTATATATATATATGTATTTATTTATATATATATATATATATATATAAATATAATATATATGTATATATAATGCTGTAAAAGTATTTTATTGCTAGTTCATAATAAATGCATCAACTAATATTGATGAATTTAACCTCATTATTAAGCGCTGTTTTACTAGGGAATGGAACTAATAAATTAATTTTCAGATTGTGGTTGGTTTCTTGGCCAGAAAAAGGATCTATGATGTCAAATGTTGAATCTTTGGGTTTAATCAGTCATTTTGGATACCTGCTCATGGTATAATTATATAAAAGGATCTGAAGCAGCTTCTCTTTCTGCTCAAGCTCCTCAGACACAGTCCTCACAGACAGTCACCTTGGTGTCGCCCGCTTCTGGCCGCTTGGGTGGCTGGGCTGAAGAGGAAGAGGAGCAGGGGGACGAGGAGGAGATAAACAGCAACCCTGTGCCGGATCAGACCAGCAGAGGGAGCAGCTGAAGTGCCTTCAACCTGTATGGTGCGTCTCACACCACATCAATGACACAAGATATTTTATTGAAAGGACTACATTTTTGACTCAATCTAGTCAATATCACTATATATAAAGTGTAAAATGACTCAAATTCCATATTACTAATGGTTTAACATCATCTCTGTATGAATTTTTGCAGGTTTTGTGTTTGATTTCTGGGAGTTGTGGCCTTGCTTTGAAACCTTTTGATCAAGCATGCTGGGACGCCACACCAAGCATGCCGTTCCAGGAGCCCGCCGGAGACGCTCGCTTCTCTGGACGCACCGTCTTCCAGTTCAGAGGAACTGACGTAATGGACTGCAAGAGTATGTCTGCCACTTTCCCTCCCTCCTCACTTCAATTACATTTAAATTTAAGACTGCTGTGTGTGTTTGTGTGCGTTGGAGTGTATGTTTTTGTTTTGACACGACAGGATGACACTTGTTTTACAGTATTTATTTCCATTTCATTTTCTTTCATGCAACGTTTGGGTTAGAGCAAGTTGCTTTGTCCGCTCCGGCAGTATTTACTTTTGAAGCACTGCCTTGGTTTTGAGGGATGAAAACATCCTTTTATCATAGTACTGCTAGTTTGACTTTTGTGTTACAGCACCGGCGGACAGAGAAAACATTACTGAATGTAAAATCATGCCAGTTGCCTCATAAGAAAAAAATACTATTCAACATAAAATTATGATTTTTTTTTTTTTTTTCCCCTTAAAGAAAATATAATATATAGAATTAAGGGTAATTTTTGCCTAATTTAATTTAAATGAAACAAAAGTAATTTGCATTTGCAGATGTTTTGACAAATCTTAATAATAACCTCTTAGCCTAAACTTAAAAAAATGCAACATTTAAACAAGAAAAAAAGATTTTAGCAATAAAATTCATCACACTTTACCAAAAAGGGTTTGATTTGCAGGGGAACAAAGTTCAAATAAAAATGAAGTCTTATTTTTGCAGTTTGTGGAAAAAGTATGTCGTTTCATCTACACCAAGAAATGTGCTCGTTTTAATCATATTAAAACATCTTTAGATGATCATATGACTGCATTAAAGGATTTTTGTTATTATTTAAATGATGCTAATGCTATAAGAATGAAACAAGCTAAAGATATGTTTAAGAAATATATCAAAAAAATAATAAATGAAATGGATTTTTGTTAAAAAGCCAGACATTAGTCACAGTTCACACCCATTTAAATATTACTTTATATCTAGGCTACTTGTTCAACTTGTAAACAGCATTTTTAACCACTTAAAGTTAAAAATAGTGACTATTCAAGGTAAAACTCCGTTTGAGGCTGTTAATAGTGTCATGTTTTTAAGGTTGGTTTTGGATTTGTACTATGTACCCGACCGACAACAGTCTCTTCCAGTGTTGAATTAAATATTACACAACTGACAGATGATCTTTCAAGTCGTATCCCAGAATTCATCGGTTTGAGCAGTTAATGTCTCGTGTCCAAGACCCAAAACTGAAGGGTGAGTTTTTTGTGTGGTGTCGGCGGTAAGAGTTCAATCAGTTTTTAAACTAGAATCCGCCGTAGAACAAATAGTTTTTAATTAATGTGCTCTCAAAGCACAGAAAGGTTTGCCTCTGTAATATATCGCTATCTCGAGAGCCGGAGGGCTTTTTGACAGTTTACACATGCTATATGAGGCTCTGGCCCAAATGACGCACAGTCCTCCCTGTGGCCAGAGCGTATTAGAAGCTTTCAGAAATCACCTACTTGAAATACTGCAGTAAATGGATGTTAGAGAGTAGCTTGAAGCGTAGTTAATAAGGGTAACGGCATCAATATCATACCCACTGAAATACCTCCCAGTGTACCTTAAGACCGCATATGTACAGTATTTATTTGTGTGGGTGTGACGTTATTGAGCGAACACGATCAGGATGATGTTGTTGTTGTCAAGACACGCAGTTTGCAGTGTTACGGGATTCTGGGTT
The DNA here is from genome assembly GCA_039654765.1 of Mylopharyngodon piceus. NCBI lineage: Eukaryota > Metazoa > Chordata > Actinopteri > Cypriniformes > Xenocyprididae > Mylopharyngodon > Mylopharyngodon piceus. The sequence continues at coordinate 3,920,708 of CM077444.1, read as the reverse complement.
TTTTCCACACAAGACTGAACTGTGCAAGTGAAACACTTTGTTTTACAGCTCTGCTATCTTAAAGTTCTGTTTAAACAGTCTGGAGTCGGACTGTGCCAGGTGCTATATATTTGTATATTTAATTTGTTTCGATATTTGTCTCTTTTTGTTGGATTTTGACTTTTGTCTGATCGAAATAACACTATCAAAAAATAAACCATACCAAAACCCGTATTTTTCTGTCTTGGTTTATCTTTTGAGGCACCAGTGATATTTTATTTTTTATTTTTATACAATTATAGTATTTATTAATATTTTGAATTAGCTTTCATTTTTAATTTTTTTTGTATTCATTTTAATTCAAATTTAATTTATGTTCTTAGGGTTAGTTTGTCATTTTTATTAGCTTTTTTTTAAGATATGTATTTAGCTTTTATTTGGCAATAAACATTTGTTTTTCAGCTAATATCTGTATATGATTATAGTATTTCTTAATATTTTGAATTAGCTTTTATTTTTATATTTTCAGTTTTAAGTTAGTAATTTTGTTATGTGCTTAGGGTTAGTTTGCCATTTTTATTATTATTATTAAGATTTGTATAGCTTTTATTTTTATTTCAGTTTCAGTAATTTACAAAAATTAAATGTATTTTAAAAATTACAAAATAATTAGAATTGTTGCCTTGGCAATAAAGTGACGTAAATTTAAAGTTTTTCATATAATGTTTGTATATAATCATCATTTCTTAATATTTTCAGTATTCATTTTAATTAATTTAGTTACTAATTTTGCTATGTGCTTAGGCTTAGTTTGTCATTTTTATTTTTTTAGATTTGTATTTAGCCTTTATTTGGCAATAAACTGAAATGTTTGTTTTTCATCAAATAATATGATTATAGTATTATTTAATATTTTGAATTTCTTTTATTTTTATTAAGTTGTGCTTAGTTTGTGATTTTTATTTATTATTATTTTTAGATTTGTATAGCTTTTATTTTTATTTCAGTTAATTTACAAAAATGTAAAAATATAATTTAAAAGTTACAAGATACTTACAAATTGGAAATGTTGCCTTGGCTATAAACTGAAACAAGTTTAAGTTTTTCATCTAATATTCATATTATATTTTAGCTTTATTTCAATTACCAAAAATTATTTTTAATAGTTTTAGTCAATAACTTCACTCTCAGACTAAGACAACAGAACATCAACATATAAAAAGACAAAAGCAGCATTGAATTACAGAATCAACAGACAGACAACATGTTAAGAGATGGTTAAATATATTGTTTATTATACTGGATCATTTACGTCACAACTCTCCATTTTAAAATTGTGATACCTGTACTAGAAATCCCATTGTAGTTTATATAAAACAATACAATAATACATCGTTGCTGAGTGCAGAAAACATGATGGAAGATGATATCTTGCGTTTTACCATAATGCAATGCACTGTAGTGAAGCTGAAGCACCCCAAAATGTATGTGGACACTTAAATTACACTTAAAATTGTCACTAAAATGTCAACGCATTAGAACTTGCGTGACTTTTCCAAGCCATTGTTCAAACAACAGGCCCCAAGGTCATTCACATTAACTATAAACATGAGAGATTTGAAATACCTTTTGTCTTCATTTTGCACAGTATATCTAACTCGTTTCGAAAGTGTGCTTGTGCTTTTTTAAACAAAAAATGCCATTTGGTTTGATATTTTGAATCGGTAACACGTTATTTAGACAGTCCACTTTAGACATTCTACACGTGGCCAGACTTCAAGGGGTAGTTCACCCAAAAATGAAAATTCTGTCATTAAGTACCCTCATGTCGTTCCACACCCACACCTTCGTTCATCTTCAGAACAAAAATTAAGATATTTTTGATAAAATCCGATGGCTTAGTGAGGCCTGCATCGCCAGCAATAACACTCCCTTTTTCAATGCCCAGAAAGCTACTAAAGACGTATTTAAAACAGTTCATGTGACTACAGTGGTTCAACCTTATTATTATAAAGCGACGAGAATACTTTTTGTGCGCCAAAAATGACAAAATAGCGACTTTATTCAACAATATCTAGTGATGGGCGATTTCAAAACACTGCTTCATGAAGCTTAACGAATCTTTTTTTTCGAATCAGTGGTTCGGAGCGTGTGTGAAACTGCCAAAGTCACGTGAACTATTGACATTTCAATACACTTATGACATAACGAAGCCTCGTTTACTGAAATCATGTGATTTTGGCACTCCAAACCACTGATTCGAAACAAAAGATTCGTAATATACATGAGTGTGAAAATGTAACGTCGAAGTCCCTACAATAACAGACCGGCGTGTAAAACTCTTGGATGTATTTTACAGAGTCTGTGCCGCGAATTTACATACTTCACATACTTGTAAAATATAGTGTTTAGCTGGTCCTGATAAGCGCTCATTGTCACAGTTGTAAAAACGATGGCTTTCTTCTTCCATGTGGGGATTTCGCGTCGAGGCATCTTTGTTTCCAGGCGGACCGTTAAAGAACGCAACACACATGTCTCGACTTCGAAACTCCTGAAGTGTTTCATTCATCAGACGCTCATCTAATGGTCCGTGGGCATGACATCTGAGGCTGATAAGTAACTTATTTTTATAATTAACTATATGTAAACTCATTCTACTAAGCCTAACCTAACAGTCTACTAATGCCAAAGACAATAGAATAACGCAAGACGCGTCACTCGTCTTGTTTTGAATGGGAGAAAACGCAATGCGCAATATGGCGGAATAAGTCCCGCCTTCTAAATAAGAGCCAATCGGCAATTGGTAAAGTCATCACGTCAGTGCAGCGGCAGTTAGAAGCTCTGGTTCCTATAGAAACAGTCAGACTTGTGCCTCCGAAATGAGACACGAGAGACGCGCATTTAGGACTGCGCATGCGCATTAGCTTGATCCAGCCTGAAAATACCGTTTTTGTCATGATTCGAGCATTTAGAAATAAAATTTATGAGGCAGCTGTTGTCAGATTTCATTGGTGATTTCAAATATTAAATTTAATTGAAAGCTTGGCAAACAGCTTTGGAGAATTTGATGTTTCCCCATTCAAAGAGATAGGAGCTGCACTTGCTTGCCCAAGAGGCGTTTCAAAGATGGCTGCCGAGTGAAATGACTTGTCTTAAAGGGACTTTGCTAATACTCTGAGTTAAAAGGTGCAGTGTGTAAATTTTAGCGGCATCTAGCGGTGAGGTTGCGAATTGCAATATAGAGAAGCTATGGTGGCCAACAGGACAAAAATGTCATCATCTGAGACAGCAGAGAGTAAGCCAATCAAGCAAACGCGCTCTGTAGAGCAGTTTGTCCGTTGGGCTACTATAGAAACATGCCGGCGCAAAATGGCGATTTAACATGTAAGGGGACCCGCGGTGTATGTAGATAGAAATGGCTCATTCTAAGGTAATAAAAACATAACGGTTTATGATGTAAGGTCTTTATACACCACTGAAAACATAGTTATGTATATTATATTGCATTTCTGTCAATAGATCCTCCTAAAATTTACACACTGCACCTTTAACTGACATGTAGTTGCAAAGTTACTTACAGTTAGTAGAATGTCTAAAGTGGACTATTGAAATAAAGTGTAACCATTCTATCTAATGCAATGACATTGAGAAATTTTTAAGTGTTGCTTAAGTGTCCAAATACCTTTCTGGAGTATTTTTGAACATGTATGTGTGTATATATATATGCCAGAAAAAGGAAGACACCTGTAACTTCTAGGTAGACCCCCAAAACATAAAAGATTAAAAAACTGTTTTCGAGTAATGTGTCAAGTTTTCAACTGTATCATCTAAAATAGCTGAATATTTCCTAGCGGATGGGGAACCATGATCTATGAGCGGGGATTTTTAATGCTCATTATAATTAATATGAGTGTGTAACTCTTCAAGAGCTTTTTCACATTAACACATCGCGTACAGTCTTTGCCACTTAAAATAATGAATTATCTCCCAGAGGAAACAATCTAATGAATGGCTTCACGTGTTGTTTGAATTCATGGGATTGGATGGGAAGCTTTCATATGATCACATAAAATCCATCATTCATAAATCTAAATATTATTCAACAACATCTCATCTCATCACTGCCTAGTAGATGGAAGTGGAAATAAATAGAGTAACATTAGCGTGTCGAAATAAAACAGCATGAAGAGCAAACTGCTGGTAAAGCATCTCGATCCTTCTGTTTACCTGACAGCTAATAATTAAGACTTGAAGGTAATATACGGTTTTCATTAACACATTATGCATATTATTGCACTTATATACACAAAATATGAACAGAGACAAACATTCTGAATGATTACACATTTTCGAGTACTATCACAGGGCTGAATTCAGTCAATCCGCAGTTAAAGCTTGCATGATTATTGTACAAAAAAGTGCCAAAATAGATTCAACTTTGGCCAAACCGACTGTATCTATAACAATTTTTGTGCAATATTAAAATGCTTTCTTTTTCAGATTTGTTTAAGGCGGCTTGATCAAATTAGGCCCACAGTGTTCATACAGGATTCAAGAAAAGCACAGAGGAAAAAAATACTCTCTCGGATGAAATACCCTCACAGTATTTGTACGTTTGAAATCATTCGAAAAGAAACGTCATGAAATCTACCAGGATTTTCCACAATGTCAAACAAACAGTGGCTATGATGTTAATAAAACCTGAGTTTTGTTCTGGAAGTGTTGCCTATTTGTACTTGATGATGATATATTGATTCTATTCAGGTGTCAGATTTTTATATGTTTGTTTGTTTTTTAACTATTTAACATGTACATTTTCGTGGACTTACACTTCTTTAGGAGTCTATCCGATATATTTCACAGTTTTCCGTCATATCCTAAACCGTCCCCTCGGGGTCCCGTCACCTGCGTCATCAACAAGCGAATTCCTCGAAGTTGCCTATAGCCGGGTGACTAGGTAGCACGTTCGGCGCGAATCCGAGACTGTCCGAGTGACTCCGGAGTGTGTCGCATGTGCTCTGCAAGAGAGGAAAAGGAAAATTCCAGGGGGTGGGAGGGATACGAGGAGATCAGATGAGGGGTTGGAGATGAATTCATGTCAGTGACACACGGACACATTTATAACAATGGAAATAAACAAATATGGGAGGGAAATAAACAAGGGAATGTCAATAAAACATGGCAATAAGCAGCAAACAGAAGTATACATGTCAAATTTGATAAAAGAAATGAGGAAGAATTCATGGATAAAAGGTATGGATGAAGGGGAGTGGGGAAGGAAGAAGTTTTCTTAGTCTTGTTTCTGGAGCTCTGGAAATCTAACAGTGAACTTTGCCATCACAACTCAGCAGGATGCATGGAAATAATTCATTCCAGTGAACCTCATGTGTGTCGTACTCATTGTATGTAGACCTGTGATGACACCACAAAGAGATGCATCTAGTGATGTTATTGGACACGGGTCTCATTACAATGAAGCAATGGAAGCCATTTTAGCCTTTCAGGCTCAAATTTTGATAAAAATCTGAATAAATCTCTGGATTTACCTTCCCCATTGAATTATAGTAAGGTTAAATTTTAAATATAATGTTACATTTAATGCATAAATATTAACTTAAGTTTATAATTTATTTTTATAATAAATTTTATTATACATTTGTAAATTATAATTTTTTTTTTAATTTCCTAATTTCTGTATTTTTAAGGTAGCAATTACAGCTGTCACGCAGCTGATTACCACATAATAATATAACTGGTTCTTCAGTTTATACAAGCTAGAATAGAAAAATAAAAAAACAAAATTGCAGCTGTCATGCTGCTGATTACAACATAATTGTACTGGTTCTTCAGTTTGTACAATCTAGAATAGAATAGAATAGAATAGAATAGAAAAATAAAATAGGAAAAAATTTGCAGCTGTCACACTACTGACTACCACATAATAATTGAACTGGTTCTTCAGTTTGTACAAGATAGAATAGAATAGGAAATAAAAAATAAAATAAAATACAACAGAATAAAATAAAATTTGCAGCTGTCACGTTGCTGATTACCACATTAATTGAACTGGTTCTTCAGTTTGTACAAGCTAGAATAGAATAGAATAGAATAGAATAGAATAGAATAGAATAGAATGGAAAACCAAATAGAACAGAATAAAATAAAATAAAATAAAATTTGCATCTGTCATGCTGCTGATTACCACATAATAATTGAACTGGTTCTTCAGTTTGTACAAGAAAATATATAAATAATGAAAAGGAATAAAATTTCAATAAAATGAACAATGTGCAGCTTTGTATATTTGTTAAAGCATTCTATTAAATATAATATGTATACAAATGTGCTTTATTTAAGCTGTAAATTCATTTGATTTGTAAATGTAATAAAAGTTCAAACAGTGTGTATTGTAATGTCTATCCAGGTGCAATGTCTCACTCCACAGACTTTCACTGTAAGTGCATCACTGTACATGAACTGATGGATGAATTGACATCATCTGTGGTAATCAATAGCATATCACTGATGATAACAATAGAGCTTCACCTGTACTGAACCTGCAAATGTTTTTTTTTTTTAAAAAAAGACTACATTTAGACGTCAAAAAAAAAAAAAAAGAAAAAAAAAAAGAAGAAAAAAAACAGCAGTTTCACAAAGAAACACAGCAGTACTAATTCCCCTGGCAAGTGGGCTTATTTTTCATATTTCATAAGCCCAAGCCTGTAGACAGACTTGAAAGGTGTCGTTGGGTAAAAATAATTGCTATGTCTGAAATAAACCAATAAAGCTGCAGCTCTGCAGCTCTTGTCTTCTCTTTTCTTAGCATTTCCTATATCATCTTAATATTTCTTTGCTTTGTTTATGACTATAATATTCAAATTAGTTCTTGGATCACAATCTAATACATTGTGACTACACACAAATTTATTTCACACGGCTATGTTAAAAATTCATGCAATGAGCCATATTCAAAGCAAGAGTGATATAAATGGGAACTTTCTCTATTAAGACGTCCTTTTCCATCATATTTCTACCTTGTTTCATCATTCCTCTGTTTATCAAAGATCATAAAGTCCTCAAAAACATCACAAGCTTCCACCAAATACACATTGTTTATCTAAATCTTGACCTTTCACTTAGACAAACCTTTCAGTAAAGCATAAAGCATGTTTTTGATATAATGATGCCCTATAAATAAAACAGAGAATCAGAAATGTCCAAATTTTTGTCAACAGGAAACATTTCATCATCTACCAAGAAAAAACTTACTAAATATAGTTCTTATCAGTGTATAACCAAACGTAGAAGCACTTCCTGTCTCCAGAACATCTCTTTACCAGGCTGGAAACATTCATACAGTTGCGAATGATATAAGGGGCTTTCGCACCGGGTTTTTATAGGAGCTCAGTAATAGGAACTAGCCTAAATATTCCCCCAGGGACATTTTTCCGGTTTCATTCACACTGCCGTAAGCCAGTGTTTCATATGGCTTGCGTTCCGCCAATTAACAAACATTTACCTCACTGGTAGTTTCTGCTGGGTTTCGACCCTTCTCTGAAGTAGGAGCAAATTTAGTTATAGGAAAGCCAAAAGGCTTTCCTATAAGTAAAATTGTCTCCAGTCCCTGCGGTGCCAACATGCCAAAAAGCGGGTACTTCCGTCAATAGTTATAGGAGCTATGAAAATGTTCCTCTGGTGCAAAAGCCCCTATATAAAGCCTCGTACACACCGGGACGATTATCGCACGCTCTTATCGCCAGCGTTTTTCGAGACGTTTTTCGTGTTCATACGATTTTCACTGGCGATGCGCCAAGTAAACGTGCAAATTCACTCCCTGACAGTAGATGGCGCTTCTGCTGAACGGTAGTGCAAATAAACATTTATGATGTTAATAAAATTAAAGAAGATAAAAATACAGATATAAAATGGCATATACATGACATGAGGAGATGGTAATCAGAAACGGTAGTGCAAATAAGTCACAATGACAGTAGTGCAAGTGAACGGTAGTGCAAATAAACATATTTATGAAATAGACATTCTCAACTATATTTCTTGAATGTAAAAGAAATAAAAAACAGTAAAAATACAGAAATAAAATGGCAAATAATACACATCTATTGGTGTGGCCAAGAACTAGCAGAGCACCCAGAGTTTGTAGGGGTCTTCCTCGTCTACTTACTTCCTCTTCGTCGTCTTGGTATCAATGTGTGCTCGGCAAGACCGTTTTGTGCTTGAGCGCCACCAAGTCGTGTTTTACTGTAACTTCAGCAGCTCCAGGCACGTGAACAAAAGCACCAATCTCATTGGTCGGCCAGTTTTTAACGCAGTGCGTCAAACCAAAAAAACGAACCCGAGCGTTTGTTTAGTCACGAGACATTAAACGTTGGCGATAATCGTGCACAATATTCGTCCCGGTGTGTACAGGCCTTAACCCTTCACAATTAATACGCAAACGTTTCCACTAAGGAATCTTAACTTGAAGTGTTCTTAAGTCATATGAAAGCATTGTGAAAATCACTTAAAATCAATGCTGTTTTGACAATGCAACTGCAAAAATGTTGAATTTGGACATGAATATTGGCTAGATGTAAAACTCAGATTCTTCAAAAAATTTCTCATTGTTCCACAGAAGAAGAAAAAAAAATAAGAGGAACGACATGAGGATGAGTAAATAATGACAAAATTGTCATTATTGGATGAACTAAAAAATAATTAATGTGTGTAGAAAAAGCCTGTCACTTTTTTTCTCCTTTCCTTAAAGATTTGATGAGGTTTCAGATCTGCAACATGATGATGTGGATGTTTTCCACATTTCAAACATTTTTGTTAATCATTTTTTTGCAGACATATTTACACACCCCCATTCAAAAGTTTAAGGTCAGTAAAATTTCTTTATGTTTTTGACAGAAGTCTCTTTTGCTCACCAAGGCTGCATTTATTTGATCAAAAATACAGTAAAAACTGTAATATTGTGAAATATTATTACAATTTAAAATAGCTGTTTTCTATATAAATATATATTTAAAAAAATAATTTATTTCTGTGATGCAAAGCTGAATTTTCAGCATCATTACTCCAGTCTTCAGTGTCACATGATCCTTAATAATCATTCTGATTTGCTGCTCAAGAATTTTTTTTTATTATTGTTCAAAACAGTTGTGCTGCTCAATGTTTAATACTTTTTTCCAGTATTGATGAATAAAAAGTTCAAAAGAACAATTTATTTGAGATAGAAATCTTTTGTAACATTATAAATGTCTTTACAGTCACCTTTGATTCATTTAATTCATATTAATTATTAAATTAATTTAAAAGTATTAAATCTTACTGACCCCAAACCTTTGAATAGTACTGTAACTAAGACACATAAATATATTTTTGATGTAAAATGGCATCATTTTGGTGAAAGAGAACAAAACATGAATTGTTGGGAGGAAAACAGAAAGAAAAAAAAAACTAAAATAAAAGCAAGTGAAAGCTACAGGTGTTGTTTTACCTTAACTTCTGCAAAACATCATCTCCATCTTGAAAGCTACAGGGTTTTGAAAAAGGGATCTTAGAATGCGAAACAATGACATTTGTTCATGTCTAGAACTACTGACATTAAATGTCACGAAGGGAAAAGACTCTAAATGGCGTGAATAATGCAAGGATTTTAAAGAAGGACACAATGAAATGCTTCTGCAATATTATTAATGGCGGCGCTACCTGGGGACATGGTTAGGCGTGACACCAGGGCTGGTGGAATTCTCTGGGAAATCCTGGAATAAACATGATGGAAAGAGATGAAGATGACCAAACCCAGGCTGAGGCCAATTCAGCTCCAACTGTACAGTAGTATGCAAGACTGAAATTCAATATTTCTCATTAATTATTTTTTATATATTTAAATATATTTACTAATATATTTAATTATATTTATATAAAATAATTAGATATATTTGAAATATTTCACATTTATTTGATTTGAAACTGAATTGACCTCCACCAGATTTATGACAAAATAATACAGTGCTGAAAAAGCAATGGTTCAGCTGTTTCAAAACATGTTGTTTCTCTAAAATATACATTATATATTGGATTGTTTAATCTATTTTAATGAATTCTAATAACATAAAAACAATGTAAAACAAAACAGCACTAGCCATGAACTATGACTTTCAAATCTTGTGCATAATTTACTGTGGTAGAAGTGTTGAATACCAAAACTAAACAAAATTTCACTACATTAATTCTGAAGTCTCAAATGTTTGCTAATCATCTAGTGTGGTGTGAGCTTGTTAACGTATCTTAAAGGTACACTATGTAACTTTTTTTGTTCAAAATTAACAAAATTTAAGTCAATGCATCATCAATCGTTATTCTAAAAATGTGTTTTTGTCTTACCGCGATTCACTACGTTAAGCCTATTAGAAGTGTTTATATTTTAAACCTGTTGGGATAGTTTTCGCTGGAAATTGCGTACATACGTCACTCACTCGTGTGTGTCTCGTCATATCCGTAAATAGAGAAAAGTTACTTTGACGCATGTCTGGTATGGGAGTGGCAGAGGTTAGTTGTCACAACGAGTGAAAAAAAGAAAAAAAAAAAAAAAAACATTGAACAGAGGAGAGTCTGCTGGCAAAAAGAGAACGAGACAGAGCTCGTAATAAAACAAGAATCAACATGGGCTTGGTTTTCGGAGATGGCAAGAACTGAGGGATTTGAAATGTTGTAAAAGTGACGCAGAGATGGTGTTTTTATTACTCAACAGGTGAGTACGGTATTTTATTGAACAGATAAATTGCCATATGTAGCTCTCTAACAGAGTTCATTGTAAAGCATTATCTATTGTGAAGGCTCATATTCATCCTCACAGTCACACAGAGCCGAAGCACAACCAAAACAATGTTCTTCCGCAAAATGCATGCAGGTTTATTAAGCAGGTTTTATAACTGCTAAAGGGCTAAAAGTTACATAGTGTACCTTTAATGTTTGATCAGTGATGTCCTGGTGCATGCTGGGAAGGACTCATAGAAGAAAATGATGGATTGTGTTGTCTGCTATGATATGATATGGTACAATAATGGTGAATGGTGCTGATGTTTTGTGGTATTTAATTGTCCTGTCATACTGCAGTTTGCTCATATAAAAATTAACAATTCGGTCATCATTTACTCAACTTCTTCAACAGCTCTTTTTATGCAACGTCAAAACAGCTGTCATGTTTCAAACATGACAAAAACACCATCATTAAAGCACCATAAAAAGAATCCATACAACTGTACAGTAGTGATGTCCGGAGGGGATTTTTGTTTTTAATGACCCGAGAAGTTCGATTAAACCATCAAAGTACGAGGAAAATATTTTATATTTTTTAAATGTAAGGGAAGAACTATCTGACAAAAAAACTACACCTACAGGTTTTGTTTTACTATTATTTTGCTCACAGGAAAAAGCACTAACTAGAACATAATCAGTTATTAATATTTCACTGGTTCTCTCCTTTTTGCACGTGTTCATAATTTCTTTGTCTGACAGCCTGGCCAAAAATTATGTCGGCACAATTTGGCATATGTCATTGCGTTATCAGAAATAAAACATTGACTTCAAGCACAACTGTGCAATATGCTTATAAATGTTTTAATAATATTTGAATAAAGGGTGAAGATGTCAATTTTCTTAGGCCGGACATCATTTTTGGCCACTACTGTAGAAGTATGAAGCACTTTTAGGTGCATTTTTGTCCTTATTAACAGCTTGACTGTGATAGATGATTATATTCTTCCGTTTTATGGAAAAGAACATGAAAATCCTGCAGAACGTCATCTTTAGTGTTCCATGGAAGGAAAAAAGTCATACAGGTTTGGAAAGATATGAGGGTGAGTAAATGATGACATTTTTGGGTGAACCTTTTTTTTCTTTTCCTTTTTTTTGTAAAAAGTTGATCTGAATGTGGAAAAAAGAAACCGACTTCTTGGATGAAATATTATCCTGTCATGGAAAGAAACTTGATTTCATCAGTGTTATCATCCAGGACAGTGTGGAAACTGTCCCAGAAGAAACTCTGAAACCAGAATGCAACTTCCTTAACTTAAAAAAAATGTTTTTAAGTAAAAATAAGTCAATGAATACAATGAACACGACTAACAGATTGTAAAAACGAGTCTCATCTTTACTTTTCTGTCTACACTGCACTTTTTATACACTGTAAAATAAAGGCAAAAATAAAATAATAAAATACTGTAGGTGACATAACTCTCTCTCAGAAGTCCTAATTGGTTTAATGAAAAGCATAGATCTGCTAATTGGTCATTGTCAGATCTAAATCTGATACAAGGTTTGTCACAAGCGAAGGGTGATAGACATTTCTAAAACCCATTTCTGGTCTGATATTTGTCCATATTCAAACAAGATTATGTCTTTTGCGGAAAGGCCATCTTCATCAATCATTTCCCAGAATTTGAGCCAAAGACAAAAGGCAACTAGATGCATGCAGCATTCAAGAGTAAAATCCAAACAAAAAATAAAAACACTGAAAATATGAACAAAACCAACATGCTCACATTCAGAGCAACACAGGAAGCACAATTACCAGATTGTCACTAGCGCTCCGATGTGGCCGTCTCTTGCGTAGAAAATATCCCAGTACTTTGTCCTTAAAAACCTGCAAAATGAAAAATGGTGGCACATTCTTTTAATATATTGTCAGTAAATTACTGTTTATTATATACTGTCCGAAAAATTATTTGTAATCTTGAGCACATTACAGGAAAAGAACAAATTAGATAAGCAAGAACCCAACGGACCTCATACAAATAATCAAATATCTCCAATATTGTCAAGACACTGGCTCCTATAAACAGACCCATCTGACCACCAATATCACCTGCAAGAATATAAAAATATAATGAAATATTGAAGCAGAAAAGCTGTTATTTTTCATATTGGTGTAGCATTTGCTCATTTTTGCGCACTTACCAAGTAAACCAGCAACTTCATAGGCCTTCTTTTGTTCAATTTTCTCATAGTTCAGAGCCTCAAAAAAGATATCCAGCACCAATATGTTGTCCCTGTAAAATGACACGCATTAAATGGCTAAACCTTCCAGGATATAAATAAAAAACAATACAGAAATTAAATCAAATTCAGTGTGTAACTAACTTAAATTTAAATGTAAACTCACGCAATGTATTGTTCTGTTTTGTTGAACTTCTTGGCAAGATATTTTGCAGAAGCCTTGCTGGGTATTTTCACCATGGACAGCTCTTTACCGTATCGAGTCATGTTGCATGGCGTATCGCAAACACAGTAATCGTTGTCCTTCTCCACAAGAAAATCTGTCATTTTTTGTTGTTGTTGTTGTTATTAAAAGGAAAATTAGCGTAAGAAATCATGAAGCATATTTTAATTACATCATGATATAGATGCTGCAAAAGTCTGACATGGTCTTAAACATTATTAAGCAGTGATAGAAATACATGGTCACACTTCACGCCATATGGCCTCTTACCTAAAGCTGGATCAGCACAGTCTTTGTACTGCTCGGGTGTGCAGACGGTAGAGGTGCCTGTGACAGATATTACAAGAGAGACTAAACTTTATAAAATGGTTTCTCACTTCTCACTGTTCCAAAATTCTGTGAGTGTGAATAAGCAAGCTTAAAGGAACACTCCACTTTTTTTGAAAATAGGCTCATTTTCCAACTTCCCTAGAGTTAAATAGTTGAGTTTTACCGTTTTCGAATCCATTCAGCCGATCTCCGGGTCTGGCGGTACCACTTTTAGCATAATATGCGTAATATCATTGCACCTGCTGCACCCATGGTACGGCAGCAAAGTTCCTTAATTATTACGCCGGAATGAGAGTATAGTTCCTAGCCATATCGGCCTAGAAAATCGCAACTTTTTCTATTTCCGTCGGTCTTAGTACACAATGTAACTACAGAAGAGTCAAGTTTTAAATCGGAAAAATATTTAAACTCTTTGGTCATTTTTGAGCGAGATGCTAACGGTCTAATCAGATTCAATGAACTATGCTAAGCTATGCTAAAAGTGGTACCACCAGACCCGGAGATCGGCTGAATGGATTCGAAAACGGTAAAACTCAACTGTTTAACTCTAGGGGAGTTGGAAAATGAGCCTATTTTCAAAAAAAGTGGAGTGTTCCTTTAAGGAAAGATTTTACATTTATAAAATTAAAAAAAAAATAAAAAAATAGATAACTAAAAATCTGTAGGTGTGAATAAGCAAAGAGTGATTGTATAAAACATGAGTAATATTTTTATAAAAAATATTTAAAAAATAAAACTAGGTACAAACATGAATAAAATTCTGTAGATGTGAATAAGGAAGAATGAGGAGTGATTTTATAAAAGCATGAGGAGTGATTTGTTTAAAAAAAATAAAACTAGGTATAATTGAGAAAATAAATCAATAAAAATTAAATTAAATTAAATTTCTGTAGGTGTGAATAGGAAAGCATGAGGAAAGATTTTACATCTATAAAATAATAAATAAATAAAATAGATTTTAAAAAATCTGTAGGTGTGAATAAGCAAGCATGAGGAAAGATTTTACATCTATAAAATAAAAAATTTAATAAATAAATAAAATTAAATAGATAAAATCTGTAGGTGTAAATAAGCACGTATGAGGAGTGGTTTTATAAAAGCATAAGGATTGACATTTTTATAAATTAAAAGAAAATAAATGAATAAATCTAGGTGCAATTGAGAATAATATTCTGTGGGTGCATTTTTATATTTTTTCAATAATATTCAAGTGCCTTGGATTATCAATTTTTATGTGCAGTAAAGTTCTGGTCTGTTGTCTCCTCACCTGGCATGTGCACCATTCTGCAGTTGCAGTTTTCTAGCAGGTAGCGGGTCTCGCAGTCGATGCGACAAGCTGTGATGCTGTAGGTGGAGAAGTATTCAGAGTCCATCGGGGTGGATCTGCAGTCGCCCCACGGCGGAGGAAGATACTGGAGCTGGAACATAAAGTTTCATTCATTACTGACAGGATAAAGCTGCTCAATAACAAATCAAAACACACTAAGCTGAGCCAAAGAGCGCAGCAATCAAAGGACTAACAGCAGAGGACATCAACTGAATATAATAAAACCCACAGTGCAATCAGACACTTTTCACACTGTAGAAAAGCATGTGGGAGTTGAATGTAATATTCTACAGAAATACATGCGGGAAATCAGTGTTAGTTGAAACCTGAAGAAAACCAGAGATGCGAACCAACTTACTGTTGCTAACTCAAACAAGCTTTATATGAATTTTGTAATATATTTTAATATATTTTTGTGGGCTGGAATGAAGTGCGACATTTATATCTACCTTTTATTTTTTTTAAAATCGTTAAATTGACCAATAACATGATCAAAACCTGCAGCGACTGTGGTGGATTGGTCAGTAACATTTTTAAGGCGGGGCTTAGCGAAGGCTCACATACTGGAAGTAACATTACTGCTCATTTCTCAAGTATTTAAAATTATATTATGCACTTCTGATTAAATTAAAGAGCCTTTTAATAAGAATAATTGGATTTTATATCATTTTGCATATCTAATGGCACCAGTAGAGAAGATAATCCTCCCATTAAACTAAGTCACTTTTTGAAGTCGACTGCAAAAAGCACCACATAATGCATGCGTTTATGATGGATTCGGAGTGCTTTGATGTTCAAAAGGAAGAGGAAGTAGAAAATGTAGGTCAGTAAATTGAAAGCAAGATTAGGAGCGTACAGTTGCCTTTAGCACTTGATTATTTAAGCTAATTGATCTATTGCTAAGGGTCGATGAATGAAGACATATTGATCTTGGCCGTGAGAGCTGCTTTTGCCTTTGATCCATTGAAGGCTGTAAACGAGCGCTTTTCTTGACCTCCTGCCAATTAGTTCTCCCTAGGAACTGAATTAAATACTCATGAGGAGTCACGTGACCTCGGCGCACACAACCATGCATAAAAATAAACACTGCTTGCCTGGCTAGGAGGAGTATCACTTAAAAATGAAATATAAATGAATCAATTACTAACTTAATTCAAAACTGAAAATGGGAATAAATCACTTTTTAAATCACAAATTAACAGATATATGTGATCCGTGCTGGCAAAATGAGTCATGCGCACGGGCTAATAACTAGCTACAGGCAAAACAAGTCAAAAATGTCGAATTTAAGGTTTTCGCAAAAATAAGTTCATTAAGCCCTCATCTAGCGACCCAAATGCTTCGAACAGCAATTAAACATCTAGAAGTATCTTTATTTGTATGTTTTCTGAGAGGATTGCCTTTCTTTTGTCCATGAAAAATGCCGTTTTTCTCTGCTCGCTTCAACACTCGCGCTTCCCCTCAGCAAATTCCTCATTAGTCCAAGTTTGTTATCGTTTTAAAGCACAGCATTCCAACTGTGTGAATATTCATAGCGAATTTTTGATAGCATGAGTCTGAAACAATGAAATGTGATTTTCAAACTCATGCTAATGTAAACAAATCGATCTTACTCGCGCTGACTGACAGATTCAAAGCGCGTACACAAAGACGTCTCGCGAAGACCCGCCCCCTTTAGTTACTGTTGCTATGTCCGACAAGCCATGCCGCTCTCACGCCACACATGGTCTCACGCAGTGAAAAAAAAACAACGCAGGGCAAAGAGGACACTGACAACGCGTCGACAGACAAGGCAGAGCAGGTTACTTTTGATGTGAAACAAAGTCTCAAATTTCAAGTTTTGTAATTTTTAAAGAAATTTAAACAATAAATACCGTTTTGTGGCTCTTTAATGTGTCATGACAGATCGCTGTAGCGCCTCAGATCAGGCTCATGAACCGATCATCTCTTAATTTATATCATCAAATAAACATGAATGAACCACATTTCAACCACAGAATGACATCAGTACACATAATTTTTCAAGTTCAAGTCCACCAACATTAATCTACTAACTCCCCTGACTGTTTTGTCGGACAAAATGGCGGATTCGGCGTTATATTTGGTTAGATCGCCTGTCAATCAAACTCCCAGTGAAGGGAAGAAAAAAAAAAAAAGGTTCAATATTCGAAAATATATATATATATATATAATTTGACTCATTTTTGAAAATTTGCTCATAGAGACAGAGTGCATTTAGGCCACGCCCACACCGGGGGGGGAAACAATCCAACGTCTCCAATGACTTTGTATTGCGTGAGGCTGCCTCCTTGTCATTTCTGACTTATAACAAAAAACAGAACAATACCTTAAAGCTGCTGTGTGACAAGGTGTACAGCAAACAAGCTAAAAAACCCAGAACTAAGTTTTTATAAGCTACCGAACCGTAAAAGCCAGCCTTTAAGGAGACAAAAGTGGATACAGGCAATAAGACGTGAAGCATCAGCAGGAAGAATGGGTAAATTTTGGGATCCTGACACTCAGTATGCCTCAGTAAGCCTACATGTGCAGTAAACATTTTGTCACTGTTAAGTCAAATATCCAAATGTAAGTTTTATATATTATTTCCTGTCGCTGATTACGTTACCCTCCAGTGGGCGTAGTTCTCATAGTAATATGACATGTCGCGCTCTGTCTCAATCGCATGTATCCACTTTTTAGTCCTTAAACGCTCGTTTTTTTGGGTCGACAGCTTATAAAAACTTCTGGGTTTTTGGTTCTGGGTTTTTTTTAGCTTGTTTTCTGTACACCTTGTCACATAGCAGCTTTTAGACATTGTTCTGTTTTTTGTTATAAGTCAGAAATGACAAGGACCATTGACTTTGTAATCACGCAATACAAAGTCAATGGAGACGGTTGGATCGTTTTCCTCCCCGGTGGGCGTGGTTTTCACATTGGTGTTGCTCTATTGCAACTCATTTTGCCAGCACGGGTCTCACATTTAAAACAGTTTAAAAATATTTGTTTAAATTGGATTTAAACGAATAAAACAATTTCTTAAAAAATATTTTAAAATATTAAAAAAAAAAAACATTTAAAATTGTGTTAAAATAAAATGCAACAATAAATTATTCACATTTACAACTACTTAAGTCATGTTTTAAAATGTAGCTAAATAAAAATTATAAAATAATAAATTAAATATTTTTAAATGCACCTTTTAAATTGCATTAAAAAAATTGCTAGTTGCTTTTCTTTATACATTTGCCAGTCGATTTAAAATATGCCCTTATCTCTACTGTCACTTTACTTTTAGTATACATAGTTTGCCAGATAAATTTCAGCAAATAGTGAGATCATCATGTCCAGTAAAACTTAAAAATGTCCTTAAAAACCCTTAAAATCATTTAGGTACTCTACCGTTCCAAGGTTTAGGGTCGGCAAGTCTCTTATGATCACCAAGGCTGCATTTATTTTATTAAAAATACAGTAAAAAATGTAATATTGAGAAATATTATTAGTACAATTTAAAATAACTATTTTTTATTCTAATATATTTTAAAATGCAATTTATTCCTGTGATGCAAAGCTGCATTTTCAGCATCATTACTCCAGTCTTGAGTGTCACATGATCCTTCAGAAATCATTCTAATATGCTGATTTGCTGCTCAAGAAACATTTATTATTATCAATGTTGAAAACAGTTGTGCTGCTTAATATTTCTTTGGAAACCATGATCCATTTTTTCAGGATTCTTTGATAGAAATTTAAAAAGAATGGCAATTAAAGTATTAATTTCTTTCTTTCAAAAAACAAAAACATAAATCTCACTGTAAAACCTGACTTAGTTCTGCACCAAAAAAAGTCTGGTTTTCTCCAGGTTTAAAGAGATGATGGTGTGAATGGAGATCTTAATAAGCAGGTCAGCTGATATAAGGACATGTGATAAATGCAATATGTTTAGCATTAGGTA
Organism: Mylopharyngodon piceus; assembly: GCA_039654765.1. Lineage (NCBI taxonomy): Eukaryota > Metazoa > Chordata > Actinopteri > Cypriniformes > Xenocyprididae > Mylopharyngodon > Mylopharyngodon piceus. Next base: position 3,901,895 of record CM077444.1, on the reverse strand, counting down.
CCAGTTGCTGCTGACAAGACACAAAAGTTTGAAAACCAGGGGCCACACCAAATCCCAGCTGATCTATGAAGGGCGGCTCATCCTGACTGTGGATCTGAACTTTGATGCCTGCTTCATACGAGGTTTCGTCTGTGGGGAGACATTAAAGAAGATTATTTACAGAGTGGGAGATTTGATGTGTACCGCCTCGAGGCATAAATATAATGACTTTATAATGAACTTTATAATTACTATATCCAGAATGCCAATACATGTTTCTTTACTGCTTCCATATTGCCTCTGGATATAAAGTCTCCTCTAGAGCCATTAAAATGACCAAGATTAATTGATTATAAATACATAATCTTCACTAGCATGCAAGTACATCAATTCTGAACACTGACCGCATGTCATCTACAGCTGATTAAATCGCACTTTGATATTTGTAATTCTTTTGGTTTCGTATTTACTTTCTGTGCATGATTATGTTGAAAAATTGCAGCATGCCACAGAAAATGAATGAGGCGACTGACACAGCAGAAATGGGGCAGGTGTACTCAGTAAAAAACGACCAAGAAAGAGTCCTAACCTTGTTATCTCAGCATCTAAATGTTCTACCACAAGCTAAATCATTTTGGTGCAACCACTTATGGGTAAATTATGCTAATGTGCAATTCCTTCAGATATGATGTAGAACCCATTTCTTGTCTTTCTGAAATATCATTTTTGGACATAGTTGGAACACAACTCAACCAAGGAACCTGTACTGTAAGTATATTATTTAAATTGTGGCAGCGATTCAACACCAGAGTGATGCATATTGTCGTAAGGTTTCATTTAAAGTGCCCCTATTATGCTTTTTCGAATATTGCCTTTCATGCAGTGTGTAATATAGCTGTTTATGAACGTAAAAGGTCTGCTAAGTTTTAAAAATCAAAGTGCATGACAAATAAAGTTATCGTCTGCCAAAATAATGAACTGATTCTGAACTACTGAAATGAGTCGTCAGCAATTCCAGTCTCACTTCCTGTTACATACCTATGTAGGTTTGTAACAAATTTGCATAATGCCAGCCTAGGGTCTTCATTGGCTACTTTGACCCACAAACACTGTAGTTGTAGCTGAGGCCTGGAAGAGTTTGGTTCGTGTTGACGACATGTCGATAAGACGCTGTTTTCTGCGCTGCGAAAGCAAATCCACTTTACATGCACTTCTAAAGGACTCGGACTCTGGCTTGAATTGATACGGTAAAACCAACGCCATCGTTACTGTTCGTATCACTGTGTATCAAGGAAGCGCTGAGGAAGATCCAGAGCTGAAAATCAGATATGATAATGGGCGTTTCGTTTCCGACACGCACTGTAAGCAGTTGATCAATCACAACAGACTGGGCCATCTGACCAATCAGAGCAGAGCAGGCTCTCGGAAAGGAGGGGTTTAGAGAGACCGAATCTTTTATTGTACTGTTTCAGACACTATGAGAAAAAGAGGTGATGCTGCAATGTATATCATTATACATTAAAACAAAACCATTAAAACTAAATTAGGAACCTTTAATAAGGGCACTTTAAAGCATCATGTTTGCATATTATGTCAATTCTGTCTGAAACTTTTGAATCCATAAAATTACTGAAGAAACACTGTGATTTACATAAGCATAAATTATGCAAAACACATCACAATGTCTTTTATGTCTAATATATTGCTTACCTGTGTCACCCCAAACTGGCAAGTACTCATCCTGTTGAATATCCAGCATGATTTCCAGCCCATTTCCTGTTCCGCCTTTTAAAGTCGTCAGCAAGGGGTTTCCATCTAGACCAGAGTTGAATGTGTAACATTTCCCGTATCTGGTGTAAATCTGTGGGAGGACAACAACAACAACAAAATAAATATATATATATATAATTTAATATAAATACGCAAAACAATAATATAATATAAGAAATATACTTTTAATTATACATATACACACACATTACTGTTCAAAAGTTTTGGGCCAGTAAGTTTTTTCTTTTTTTAAAGATGTTAATACTTTGATTTAGAAAAAACGCATTAAAGATGCAACAAATAAATGTTGTTCTTTTAAACTTTCTATTCAAACAAAAATGTGTCATGATTTCCACAAAAATATTAAGCAGCACAACATTGATCATAAATGTTTCTTGAGCAGCAAATCAGCATATTAGAATGATTTCTGAAGGATCATGTGACACTGAAGACTGGAGTAATGATGCTGAAAATTCAGCTTTGATCACAGGAATAAATTACATTTTAAAATATAGCCTATTAAAATAGAAAACAGTAATAATTACTGTTTTTATTGTATTTTTGATCAAATAAATGCAATATTGGTGAGCATAATTGGCTTCTTTCAAAAACATTAAAAAAAATCTTATTGACCCCAAACTCGGTAGTAACGGTTGTATATATAATGTAATCAAATTAATTATATGATATGCTGATTGCAATTCCTCACATATTCAAAGCAAAAAAAAAAAAAAAAAAAAAACGGTTGATGTCGACACTTTCACAGAAGGGAAATCCAATTAACTGACAGCAATTTAAAGAACAGGCTTCATCCCTTTTACAGATAATAGCAGCTTGAAATATGATGGTCTTGGCAGTGTTTTGACAGTGATGAAGCAGGAGACACTGGCCACACAGATGAGTTCAGTCATGGTTTCCTGACCCCGCTGTGACACTAATGAGCGGTAGATCTTTCAGCTCTAGGGCTTCAACAAGGACTGTCTCACGCTCACGCTCTCTGCTCAGCTTTGAGACCGCAGGAAACAAGCTAGACCTTGACAGCACACAAAATACTGAAACAAAAAGGTAAAGCTATTTTCATCCCTGTGGGTTCTGAGGCGTTTCAACATGAGAATGATATATAAAAACAGGATAATTAAGGGCAAACAGTGCAGTTGAATATGAACATCTGATGTACTAAAAGATGATGTGTTTCATTTGTTTGGTGTTAAAACAACACACCTTAGCAAATGCATATGAACATTCTAAAAATGACTCAGAACACCATAACAACTGCAGAGCAACACTCGACAAATTCCCAGAACCCCCTGGCAAGTGCATACAAACACTAAACTATTCAGAATACCTTTGCAACTGCATAGCAACACCCTAGTAACAAAACAAACATGCTATATTTCTCAGAACATCTTAGCAACTGCATAGCAACACCCTAACAACAAACAAAAGGGGGAACTTAACATTCTAAAATGACTCAGAATACTTTAGCAACTGCACAGCAACACCCTAACAACCTCCCAGAACACCGGAGCAACTGCACACAAACATTAAAAAATGACTCAGAATGCCTTAGCAACTGCATAGCAACACCCTGACAACCCCCAGAACACTGGAGCAACTGCATAGCAACACCCTGACAACCTCCCAGAACACTGGAGCACCTGCACACAAACATTCTAAAATGACTCAGAATACCTTAGCAACTGCATAGCAACACCCTGACAACCCCCAGAACACTGGAGCAACTGCATAGCAACACCCTGATAACCTCCCAGAACACCGGAGCAACTGCACACAAACATTCTAAAATGACTCAGAATACCTTAGCAACTGCATAGCAACACCCTGACAACCTCCCAGAACACCGGAGCAACTGCACACAAACAAACATTCAAAAATGACTCAGAAACCTTAGCAACTGCATAACAACACCCTGACAACCCCCAGAACACCGGAGCAACTTCACACAGACATTCTAAAATGACTCAGAATACCTTAGCAACTGCATAGCAACACCCTGACAACCCCCAGAACACCGGAGCAACTGCATAGCAACACCCTGACAACCTCCCAGAACACCAGAGCAACTGCACACAAACATTCAAAAATGACTCAGAATACCTTAGCAACTGCATAGCAACACCCTGACAACCTCCCAGAACACCGGAGCAACTGCACACAAACATTCAAAAATGACTCAGAATACCTTAGCAACTGCATAACAACACCCTGACAACCCCCCAGAACACCGGAGCAACTGCACACAGACATTCTAAAATGACTCAGAATACCTTAGCAACTGCATAGCAACACCCTGACAACCTCCCAGAACACCGGAGCAACTGCACACAAACAAACATTCAAAAATGACTCAGAATACCTTAGCAACTGCATAACAACACCCTGACAACCCCCAGAACACCGGAGCAACTGCACACAGACATTCTAAAATGACTCAGAATACCTTAGCAACTGCATAGCAACACCCTGACAACCCCCAGAACACCGGAGCAACTGCATAGCAACACCCTGACAACCTCCCAGAACACCAGAGCAACTGCACACAAACATTCAAAAATGACTCAGAATACCTTAGCAACTGCATAGCAACACCCTGACAACCTCCCAGAACACCGGAGCAACTGCACACAAACATTCAAAAATGACTCAGAATACCTTAGCAACTGCATAACAACACCCTGACAACCCCCCAGAACACCGGAGCAACTGCACACAGACATTCTAAAATGACTCAGAATACCTTAGCAACTGCATAGCAACACCCTGACAACCTCCCAGAACACCGGAGCAACTGCACACAAACAAACATTCAAAAATGACTCAGAATACCTTAGCAACTGCATAACAACACCCTGACAACCCCCAGAACACCGGAGCAACTGCACACAGACATTCTAAAATGACTCAGAATACCTTAGCAACTGCATAACAACACCCTGACAACCCCCAGAACACCGGAGCAACTGCACACAGACATTCTAAAATGACTCAGAATACCTTAGCAACTGCATAACAACACCCTGACAACCCCCCAGAACACCGGAGCAACTGCACACAGACATTCTAAAATGACTCAGAATACCTTAGCAACTGCATAGCAACACCCTGACAACCTCCCAGAACACCGGAGCAACTGCACACAAACATTCAAAAATGACTCAGAATACCTTAGCAACTGCATAACAACACCCTGACAACCCCCAGAACAGCGGAGCAACTGCACACAGACATTCTAAAATGACTCAGAATACCTTAGCAACTGCATAGCAACACCCTGACAACCTCCCAGAACACCGGAGCAACTGCACACAAACAAATATTCAAAAATGACTCAGAATACCTTAGCAACTGCATAGCTACACCCTGACAACCTCCCAAAAAGCACTCTGGCAGTGTTTTGCATGGGCAAGATGATGTTAAAATCTATTAATTTTTGCAATTTTGTTCAGTGCCACAAGATTGTTCACTTGACCTTTAAAAAAGGACACATACAATCAAACGAATCATTCTGACACTATCACAGCTACAATCGCTATGTTCCCACATTCTTATCAAGCATCTGAAGAGTGAAATGTGAGGTTTATCTCAAAAATCTCAATTAACACAAAAGCGCTTCGAGCTAAAATGAAACGTTGTTCTCAGCATGTCGATGCATCACAGAGGATCTGTGTTTGCCATGCCGAGTTCATGGTTTACCAAAACACACCGAATGAGCACATTGTTTTCCAACAATAGTTGAAGCCTCTCTCTCCTCCCTGTTTCCCAAGTAATTAACTTCATTCATTCTGAAGGGAAGCGCGCCGCACCAGGCGAGAACTCATTTAGACTGATGATTCAGAGCTTTGTGCATATGTAATCTGCAAGTGAGCGCAGATTCATGGAAAGCAGTCATGTTGATTTCACATCAGATTCTAGCATACAATTTCATATGCTTTAACACTGGAAGGGATTTTAGGATTATAAGAGGTAGATTGGTTTTCTATCTGATAATAGAGAAAAAGAGGATCAAGATACTGAGCAATGGAGTTTAGCTGGAGGCAGGTTTTAAGCACATCTGTGCAAAGCACCCAGAGCTTTTTAATAATTCATGCGTCTTCTACCCAGAAATTTGTCAGAGAGCAGTTTCTGTGCCAGTAGATGTTACTGAGATTTTTCACCTCAGGGTTTTTGTTAACAGTCCTCAAAACCTGCCTCACGTTTCTACAAAAGAAAAGAGTGGACGCTGATGACAAATGCAGCCGGCAATTTTGTAAATAAATGATTGGAAGTGAACATTTTACTTATGAAAACATACACGGGAAAACAAAACCTGTCCTGAGCATGTGCGGCTCATATTTTACCCCAAAATCAAAACTAATTTTCATTTCTGTAATGCAAAAAAAAAAGCTCATTCTTGTTACTTGTTAATGCATAAATTATACTATATAATAAAATAAATGATTAAAATAGAAAAAACACATTATATGAAATTTATTTTACATTTATGCTATTTAAGTTTTATACTGTATTTTTCCTACCACTTTCACGTAAAAAACATTTACCGATATTATTTATACAAAATGGCAGTGTTTATTATGTTAATTCATGCTTATTTTTTACAGCATTTACAGTAGATTAAGTAAATAAAATAGTTAAAAATAACTGTACAGTAATGGGAATCTGCTGAAAACTGCCATTGAGAATAATAGGAATTACATATAACTTAAAAGAAAATTTCACTTCATATATATATATATATATATATATATATATATATATATATATATATATATATATATATATATATATATATCTCATGTTCATATTTATATATATATATATATATATATATATATAAATATGAAGTGAAATTTTCTTTTACATTACATACATTATACATATATATATATAATGTATAATGTATATATAAATACACATGTATATATTTAAGAAATATTTACATGTATATATAGGTGTATAAATATTTTATATATAATATATTTTGTTAAATGTATACATGCGTGTATATTTATATATACATAATAAATATACACAGTAAACATTACGTAAACAAACTTTTATTTTGGACACGATTAATCGCGATTAATTGTTTGACAGTAGTGTGTGTGTGTGTGTGTGTGTGTGTGTGTGTATATATATATATATATATATATAAAAAATATATACACACACACACATATATTATATAAACAAACTTTTGTTAGATGCGATTAATCGCAATTAATCGATTTGACAACACTGAAAAAAACATATTTATTATGCTTATGCAAAATATAAATATAATTATATAAAATAATATCAAAACATTTTTTACCCCTTTTTCATGTGACCTAGACATGTTTTTCGTGAGATTTAGCCATTCACACACACAAAACACATTAATGCAGTGGAAATGGTTTTGCGATCTCTTCTGATAGGCTCTAACCGGCGAGAGCGGCGCGGCGCGTCTTGGACGGTGAGAGCGTCGAGGAGAGTTGAAGTCAGGTCAACTTTATGGTAATGAGCTATGACGCGGTTCAGCGGCAACCAATGGAATGTAGAGGTCCTCACTTGAGAGGATTCCGATTGGTTGCCACAACTTGTCATCTACTTTGACCCTCCTGCCGGCGGCGGTGTGAACGCACAGTACAGCGTTGTTAGCAGGGCAGCCAAGGCGAATTTTGACGCTCTCGCCGGTGGCGGTGTGAACGCACAGTAAGCTGTTAAAATGGGAATCACTCTTATTTCTAATCCATTAAAACACCTTTCCTGCACTTTTCCCAGAAGACGCAACTAGGCATTCTTAGAAACCCAACAAAACCCCTCAGAAAGATTTATTCAGGTAGTCTAATTGCTTTAAGAGCTGTGCTTAATTACAACTGTGACTTGCTTTACTGCCTTACCCTGAGCAACGGATGTTAAATAAAAATGTGGCATCTCAAGTGTGGACAACTAGTAAACTTGCTAGTGTCTGAAATTGCAAAGCATGACCATGATGTTTACATACAGGGCTGAAGTTCTTGTAAGTGCAGTTTTCACCCCGGAACCTGCATTCCAGCAGCATATCTTCTAATTGGTGGCCCAGCCTGTCAATCATCTCCGTGGTGTTGAGTTGGTGGTCAGGAGGCGGGCTGTAGTTGGAGAAGTCGAGAAGATGCAGCAACCTCTCACCGTGTCGACTGTGTTTGAGCATAGAAACGCTCTGTCGGTTGACCGTGTGGTTCAGGTGCATGATGTCCATCCAGTAGCCGCTGTGGTAGACATCTGCTTTGGTGAGGCTGGACACGCGGAAGAGGTTCTGGTTGCAGAACGTAACGGCCGGAAACGTCATGTTGCGAGTCCAAACCATGTAGATCTTGGTCACGGCTGGGTAGGAAAGAAGATACAGGATTCTATTCCACGACCACGTGAAGAGGAGCCCCAGGCAAACAAAGAGGGCCAGGAGCCAAAACAAGCGATGGATTTTAGATTTGTGTGGGGAGAATGCATGTTTCAGCCCATGGACTTTTGTTCTAAGAACAAACGAGGTTGTAACATCCTTAGCACTGTGGGTTAAAGTCATTTTGAGTCTCCTCCGGCTGCTGCGTCTCTTGGCATCATCCATCAGAGAGTCTTTGTTTATTGCCTCCTGATTGGATGCAGACATCTCCTCCATAGTGCTGTTAAACTCTTTCAAATTCAGTCTCAATGTGGAAACATGATCCTGTGATTGATGATAATCACATGAATCAAACTAGCAATAAAAAAATCCCGGTAACAATTTACAATAAGGTCCCATTAGATAATGCATTAACTAACATTAACTAAATATCACTTCATCTGGAAGGCATCTGCTCTTTACAAACATCTGATAGACATCTTTAAGATGTCAGTTTTACATATATTCTAAATTATAAACATCTTAAAAGACATTTTCTAAATGTCTATTTGACATCTGACAGGAAATATAGATGTATTGCAGATGAGCAAACACTCTAAAAAATACATCTTCCAGATGTAAACATGCACATCAAATAGATGTCTCAGATGTATATGTGCTATCAGAGTATTTATTAATCTTTTTTTAATGTGAGTTAATAAAAATAAGTTGTTAATTCATGTTAACTCAGATTCCTTAAATAATACTAACAGATACAACTTTTAATATTAATAATGTTTTAGTAAATGTTGACATTAATATATTAACTAAGATTAATAAATTATTTCAAAGTATGTTTCATTGATAGTTCACTAATGTTAACGAATGGAGCCTTATTGTAAAGCGTTAGCAAAATCCCAATGAATTCATTAAGCTTTAATATTCTATATCATTGCTAGTCCATGCAAAGGAAAACTATAATAAATAAATAAAAGGAAAAAAGAAAAGATTTGTACATTACCAAGTTGTGATCCAACAAAGCTCATTAAGATAAATACACCCTATGTCAATCTCATTCACGGCGTAGTTTCTGCAGGATCCTCAGGTTGATTTGTCTTTCAGTGAAGCCGTTTGAACAGATCAGATTGAGTTTTTTCTCTCATCTTTCACCTCTTCTCTCTTCTTCGGCTTCATTTTTTTTTTGTAGAGAACAACTATGTGAGGCTGTCTGCAGATTCTTGTTGCTTTCCCCTTTGTGTGAGAGCGCTCAGCCCCTCCCGCTCCGCTCAAATTATTCTGTCGATGGATTTGCAGCAGGCATATAGATCCATTTGTCCCTGCTTCTTGCATTCCTGAATCCGGAAACCCAGAAGCTTGAATATTTCTTGTATTAAAGTAGAAAAATGACCAACTAAGAGAGAGCTTGCTGGAGGTCATGTTATTTATCAGACCTGTTTTTTCTGTCTTCATTGATGCTTTTGGGGGCCTTTCACAGTTGTTTATTTTCCATTAACATTAATAGTATTCTCATGGGACATATATCAGTTATATCATAGTATAAATGTACATGTGCATTAATGGGTCAGATGAGGTAAACTGTTGGTTATGTTGTGTATGATGAAAAAAAAGTGGATATACAGCTGAATCCTGTGCTGACACCTGTAGGACATTATAAACTGCTATTTTATTGATGTATGATATATATTAATGTCTATATGTATAGTAGAGTCCATAAAGTCTGAGATCACATTGAAAATATGAGTTTTTCTTTTTCATTTGAACTTGGAAAAAAAAAAGGCAAAAATTCAATCTGATCTTTTTCTTGAAATCTTGAAGATTTTACGAGTTATCTCAGGGGTTGTCATGTACAATCTACCATGTTTTCAGGCTGTTAATGCACTGAAATAAAAACACCAGGCAGGTATTTTCATACATTCTCATCTGCAAAAGCCCGGTTAAATTTCTATTTATGCTTGCGCTTTATTATTTTGTTGCTCAATCCACTTCCTCGCCTTCCTGAAAGGAAATGCCCATAAATATGACCCATATAACAAAGTTAATTTCAGGCATCAGCGACATTATCAGCTTCAGCTGCATGTGTTTTTGTGCTCTGACTGAACGCTATCAAAATAATACTCAATCTGATCAAGAACTGCATCAGGTAAACAGATGAATGCCTAAAAAAAGGGGGCATTCAAAGGGCATTTTGGAGTATAAAAATCCCCTCTCTTTAACTATTTATCACCGCAAATAAAAAAAGTTTTTGAAGATTGCATTCTGCCCTCATTCGCCTGTCATTGCATCTGATCAGCCCCAGAATAACCAACCCAGTTTATCATGCTCCTTTTATCAGCCACTGGACTTTCTGACTATCTGCATAAAGAACCGCCCACTTGGACAGAAAGAGACGGATCGTCTGACCTAAATGTAATGCAACCAACCAGTTTGTTTTGAGTTAATGTGCCATTTAGAGGATGCCACAATAATAAACTGCAGTGGAAAACTCAAAAACACCTGTAGTCGCTGTGATTAGAATTTATGTACATCCAAAAGTAATAAATACAGACTACTTCATAGGCATAACTTCAAAACAATATGGCAAATATAAAAGTTATACCAATGGATATCTAGTTTGCTTACCACTACATGCCCCAAACCATAGGCAGAAGGGTATGGAGATGCACTTCCTCTTTACAAACACATTTAAATACAAAGTCATGAGATGGTTTCAAGTTACATGTCGCCTAACAACAACATACACATCCCAGGATAAACGCTCCTGATAAATTATTTGTTATTAAAGCGGCTACCTTCACAAACCACTATAATTTGAATAGAAAAACAAGCATACTGTATGCTTGATTTGGCATGGCAGCCAATGCAAATAATAAACAACCATTACCTAATGCAGCAAAACAAGTTTTATTCAAATTCTGTATCGCCTAGAAAGCGCACAGTGCTCCCTTTATGATCACTAAAAATCTCATCTCAGCTCATCACAATCTCACAAAGTTACGCTATAATTAACGAAGCTGACTGCACAATGAATGTCTTATTTAGCCTACATAATGTCTACACTTTGTTATAAGTTAACGAGAGGATTTGCGAGCGTGGAAAACTCAGCACTGGACAAAAAATATTTTAGCGGTGAGTGGATTCTAACGTAAACACGTCTGATTGGCCACTGCATTCAAGAAATCAACAGATACGTTTGTGATTGGCTGCACTGCTCAATGCTGCAAAAACACATTGTAAATAGAAACCTTTGACGCTCTCAAGAGCACAAACACACAATCTCTTTCGCCAATACGCTATTATTACAGAGAAAACTGATCCTAGACCCGCAGTTATGGGCAGCTTTTCCCAGCAATCAGAAGCAGCAGCAGTCAGTGGTTCGAGTGAGAAAATTATGCTTGTCTCAAGTCCGTGGCCAAACACTCCGACTATGCCCCAAACAACACTATATCTTTCAAAGATCTGACCATGCAACCTTTGCCGTGATTATTTCTTCCTAAAAATCAGTAATTATTAATAACTCCATCTAGCCTGCATCAACAGCTATGAAACTGGTTCAGTTCCTAAAGCTTGAGCTTATTAGAGCTGAAAAAAGATTAAATTAATCTTCTATTCAATAAAATTTATACAACTTTATATCTCAGTCAAGGGCAGAATCGTTGTTTCATAATATTCCATCCATAATATTCCATTCCTGTGTTTATTTGACTGCTCAGGAATGAAGAACTATCTGTATTTCTTGCTCAGGTAACATTTTTCATTGAACGCTAATATAAATATAGATGAGAGTTGGGTCTCTCAGTGGCGGCTAATTTTCTCCCAGTTACACTGGAGCCACAGTCAATATTTCTCTGTCTAGGGTCATTACGCCTTGTGGATTAATTCATCTTTCAGAGGCAAAACTGCAAGAACTTCAAAAACCAGCCAGTTTTGTGGTGCGTTGTATATACATTCACATAAACTAAAATCGTTATCTTATTCCTGTGAGCTCAATTTCTAAAATAATAATCAGATGGAAAGCATTTTGGTCATTTAAAGAGTGTGAAACTAATACTTTCTGACTGCCAAAGTTCATTCCAACTGGAATTATCAGTTCTCAAACTTTACCTGATGCCATTTATCCCAAAAAAAAACCGAATCAACTTAAAGGTGACATAAATAAATCAAATTAACTCCCAAAGTGGTAAGCCACTTTCTATTAGTTTTGTAAGCTTTTTTACTGTATTTTTTCTCTACGATCATTGGCAAAAATGACACCTCTTGCATTTTTACAGAAGTTGGAATAAATCAAAGTTGTTGCATTTTCCATATCTGCAGAATTGTAAGGTCTCCCGTTCAAAACCTCAACACATCCTTTGCCTTTTACATGTTTGATTATTAAAAATGTAGGCAAATATTCATCATGCTTTCAGCTACCAATAAAAGAGTACTCTCATTGATTTTTTTAATTACCCATCAGCATAGAAAAAGTAGAAAACATCCACAGATTGCATCATGCTTTAGGTCTTCCAGCATCACAAACTCCAAATTTAAAGCAAGATCTTGTAATGGCTGAAAACAAATCATTGGCATTTTCTAAAATGGCAAGCAATAAATCCAGACCTACATCCCATTGAATACAAATGAAGAGACCCGAAAACAGCAGTCAAAAGGTGGAAGCCTTTAAATCTGGAGCATTTTGCAGAAGAAGAATTAAGAAACTGCTAGAACAGAGATGTATGAATCTCTTGGGTGTCTGTTGGAAGTGTTTAAAAGCAGTTATAGACCAAAGGCAGAGCCATCAAACATTAAATCAAGAGTGTCAATAATATTGTCCAGACCACTATTTGTGTGTTTTTGGTTCACTGCACCAAGGAAATACATGTGTTGATGAAATACTGGAGAAATATGCCAATATTTTTGGCCATGCAAGGATGATTCCCTGTACAACAGCTCAGGGTTAAAAGCCTTGTTTAATGGTATGAGGTGATAGTTCGTGAATCACCCCTCCTGGGTCTTAAAAGCTAGATCTTTAACCACTAAACTACACCACCATCAGATATACTCCTCCTTATTATGGGTAATTGAAAGAGATACGATGATGGCTGAGCAATCATGCAGACAGGTCTAAATATGCCTGAGACCGTTTCTACCTGTCCCACTGTCAATTCCCATCGCAGCTGATCATGGACATTTATGACAGAGGAGGGCAATTACTGCTGGAATACTGCTGAACTGGATCAGAGAGTGACAAATGGGTCTGTTACACAGTCTTGGATCACTCTTTTGATTATTTAACGAATCAATGCTCTAATGCCAAGTGCCAAATTGACATATTTACAGTCTGTAAACGTATACGATTTACAACCGTTCGGTAATATCCCTCAACACTCCAAAATTTAATTATCAAGGAGTATCAGGGAATAAAAGTCACCTGACCAACCTTTACAGAACATCTGTGAATTACAATCTTCATCTGCTTTCAAATTAGTACCTTTTCTCAGGGTACATCCTGTTAATGTCCCGAAGGACGTCTGCTGGTTCTGTAATGCATAATTCCATTAAAGCGGCACTGTGAACTTTATATGAGATTTCATTCAATAAAATACACGTACTTAAGAACTAATTTGAAAGCAGAATTTTAATGAGCTCGAGTGGAGCAATAAGCACTACTGCTGCGTCGCTAGAGCAAATGACTGTTTATGTGTATTATAGCTGTGAATATGAATTTTTGAAAAGGGGAAACTAAGAGAGTAAGCATTAGTTTCCCCTTTTTCAAAAATTTATATTCATGGCTACTATACACAAAAATAACCCTAACCTAAATAATTTTAAGGATTTTTTCTGGTCCCAAAATGTATGACAACAAAACCTTTATTAGAATTCAATACTGAATTTCAATTTTTTTTTTTTTTGTGTATGAAGAAGTTCAAAGAAGATTAAAAATAATTTAGGGACAATTTACATTAACATTTAAGCACATGCTTATTTAAAATAACCATTATGCAGAATTATGCAGAAATTTTTCTGTATGTTTAATCATTTTGGCATTTCATAAGCTCTTATATAAATTATTTTATATCACTTATTTCACTTAATTTAATTATATAGTATTTCATTTAGTAAAAAAAGTTCATTTAACAATTTTGACCAAAACTGAAAATCTAAAATACGTCTTTTATCTCAAAATATCATTTCACATTAGCAACATAAATCTGAAAAAAAAAAAAAAAAAAAAAAAAAAATTATATATATATATATATATATATATATAAAAAAATTTGGTAACATTTTAGTTTAGGGTCCAATTCTCACTATTAACTAGTTGCTTATTAGCATGCATATTACTAGGATATTGGCTGTTTATTAGTACTTATGCAGAATAAGGCATTAATATGTGCTTTATGACTATATTCTACAACACTTATACCCTATACCTAAACTTAACAACTACTTTATTAACTATTAATAAGAAGTAATTAAGAGTTTATTGAAGCAAAAGTCATAGTTAATAGTGAGAATTGGACCCTAATCTAAAGTGTGACCATAAAAATGTTATATTATATTTTGTTGCTATTTAGTGTTTAGTTTTTCTTTGGGAGAAGAAAAATAAATCAAATGGGCCTTTAGCGCCATTGAAGCCTATATAAGACTAATGCCAAACCAGATAATGTCTCAAAGTCCTAAAATTAAATCCTTCCCTGTTTTTTATTGGCCCAAGCTCCATATTTCAAGACTTTTATCATAAGAGTTTTATTGAGTGCATCAAACCAGCACATATATGTGTGAGAGATATGAGTGGTTTGACAGAAGCAGTGCTCACATTTCAACAGGCGGTCCGTCCCGCTGCACATCACTAAATCATGTCATGTATCTGCGGTGGGATGTCGATGAAATTTTAAAATCACATCCCCATTCGTGTGTGAGCTTTACAGGGAGACTGCGGTCAGACTAGTGAAGTGTGTATCAGAATGAACCCGAGTGAGCGGAAACAGACAAGGACGACCCGTCCTCTTGTGAAGATGCTTCTATTTAAGTTGGGAATAAGTGGTGCTAAAACTGGGGATCACTGCAGGGATCACAACTGATTTATCTCTATTTACAATAAGCTAAAGGAAAAAAACAAAACCCAAACAATTTGGGCAACTATTGATTTTTGAATCTTTGCAGTTTGTGGCCTATAGTGGGATTTATCTGTAATTTTATATAGATACAGAACATGTTTTATATGTTCAGATTTCATTTCATAAAGAAAGAAAATGTACAGAGTATCTAACCCTGCGGAAAAACATCTTAAACCAGACTATTGTGGTTTGCTGGTTTTACATGGTCACTGGCCAAACTGGTCTGGTTTCAGGCACTTTTCAACTAGATGACCAGCTAAACCAGCTGAAAACGATCTTGACCAGGTTAGGAGGCCATCTTAAACCAGCTAAGACCAAAAAATAACCTTATGCTAGCTTCCCTGCTGACACAAAACAGCAAGATTAATCAGTTTCTTCTTAATCCTCATCTCTATAATCAATTTCACAAATTCTTTCAACATCAACATCCATCACAATTTTGGTAAACTTATCATAAAGAGTTTTGGATTTATCTCCTTTGCCAATATCAATTTGTTTTTAGAAGCCTTTTGAACAAGTAACAGGCTTTTTACCCCAAAATACTTCATAAAAACAAGTCTTTAGACCAACTTCCCTGCCGTTAAATCAACTTCCTAATAATCCTCACATCTCCACTGTAAAACAAGTCCAGAAATCGGGCTAAACTAGCATTTATTGTGCAGTTTATGTATTTAAAATACAATCATACATTTATTTGCTGTGGAAAACATTTCATCTCTTTGGTAACAGCGCCATCTTGTGGCCATACTTCTCACATTGCACTAGGTAAATGCTAACTTGTGTGGTAAATGAATGTTACTACGACAAAAGATACTTTGTGAAAGCCTCCTTTAAAAGCACAGAAATCAGATTAATTTACCCCAAAAATATCACAAATTCAAACCAAACAAATGTGTTCCCAAACTGCTAATAACTGCAACATGTTAAAATGTTGGTTACAAACAGTGATCAAAGCAGAAACATATTTTAAATCTGTTAAAAGGAGAAATGATTCAGAGAGTCAGAAGCCAGCGGAGGAATCAAATGAGTTTCGGCGTTGCCTGGCTGCTTCTGTATTCCCCAAACGCAGAGTCTGCTGGGAGACGAGTGTGTCTGTATCAGTAAATAACAGATGCTGTTTTCTTCAAACCCAGGGCCTTGTTCCGCGACTCCCGAAAGAGAGAGCAGCACCGAGCACAATCAGGAGAAGGAACAGACATGTTCTGCCACTCACACACCATGAACAACCTGCCGCAGGTTTAATACTCATGCAACCTCAAGATTTGGAGTTAGTCAAGAAAGGCTTCAAGGATCAGTTCACCCAAAAATGAAAATACTTTAAAGTCTTTTTCAACCCGTACGACTTTCTTCCATGAAATACAAAAGGAGATGTTCTAAATAATGTACTGGTCATATTTTCTATGCAATTACAACGAATGAAGCCTTAAAGCTATTAAAAAAAAAAAAAGAAAAAAAAGTGCTGTTTAACGATAAAACACTGACAGCCAATCAGAATCCGTTCTAATTTTTCCGCATTTAAAATGGCGGATGACATTGCGAAGAAGTTAATCGTCGAGTTCCAGAAAAAGCCACCACTGTTTGAAAAGTCAAACCCCGTTTTCAAGGATACTTTAACGAAAATGGATATATGGAAAACAATTTGTCATACCCTTGGAATAAGTGGTGAGAAGTATTAATACGAGATCATTATGCCAGGCTAGCAAACTGTGTAAAATAAAATTACCTCAGGTATCCAGCGGTAGTTTCGACAATACCGGCTTGCTTCTTTTGAAGTTGCAGTGAAAAAGACTAGGCATTGTTTTTATTCCGCTATATTGACTTCCTCAGCTAAATTCGCTGTTAGATTAGATCGATTACACTAGCTATTCACTCGCATGTATATAGCATGCTGAGGACATCTGCTGTTTAAAGCCGTGTAAATGCAACAAGAACAGCAAAAACATGTACACATTTTAAAACCGCAGCGCGTGAGATTAGAATAAACAGGCCGTTATCGTTCGTTGGTGTGGACGCAAATATAGTTATCGTTATAGTTATCGTTCTTGGTGTGAACGGGCCTTTAGGAAGCCAAACTAAAAATTTCAGTTCACTTAAAATCTTGACATCCACCCTATAGTTCTGCTTGGCATGAGTTGGTGTAAACTCAACATGAAATGGCATTTACAATCCATTTTATTTGCATAATCTGTCATATTTCTGAGTGCAATGGGATATTCAGATTTTTTTTAAAAAAAACAATTTTGAGCAAGACTTGCTTTTATTCATAAGGAACTCACTGGACTGTGAAAACTTGGGCATTAGTACATATTAGATTTTTTTTTTAAAAAAAGGAGGGAAGGACATTGAAAAGTAGGGGATTGTGACATCACAAAAACACTTCTTATTATTTAAAGTAGTAATACTGGCATATTATATGAGGGATAAAACTAAATAAATATAAAAATAACAAAATCATAAAAAAGAATATACAATTGTGCTCCTTTATGGAAAACAATGATATCTATGAACAATTTCAGTCAGGATTCAGGCCTTATAGCACAGAAACTGCGCTCGTTAAAATGACAAATTACTTACATCTAGCTTCTGACCAAGGCTGCGTTCGACATTATAGATCATAAATACTCTTAGATCGACTACAAAATTACATCGGTACTCAGGGACAGGCATTCAGGTGGTTTAGATCGTATCAGACAGTCACCGTTTTGTTTATTTAAACAGGGAAAAGATCGAAGATAACATCAGTAAATTATGGAGTGCCACAAGGATCAGTGTTAGGCCCTCTGCTTTTTGCAATATATATGCTGCCACTTGTTAATATTATAAGAAAACATGGAATTAATTTCCACTGCTATGCCGATGATACTTAGAGATTTCATCTGGTCGTGATAAAATATATAACTACAGTTGTGCTCAAAAGTTTACATACCCCTTGCAGAATCTGCAAAATGTTAATTATTTTAACAAAATAAGAGGGATCATGCAAAATGTGTTATTTTTTATTTAGTACTGTCCTGAATAAGATATTTTGCATAAAAGATGTTTACATATAGTCAAAAAATAGCTGGATTTATAAAAATGACCAGTTCAAAAATTTACATACCCTTGATTCTTAATACTGTGTGCGATTACCTGGATGATCCACGACTGTTTTTTTTTTTGTTTTGTGATGGTTGTTCATGAGTCCCTTGTTTGCTCTGAGCAGTTAAACTGAGCTCTGTTCTTCAGAAAAATCCTCCAGATCCTGCAGATTCTTCAGATTTCCAGCATCTTTTGCATATTTGAACCCTTTCCAGCAGTGACTGAATGATTCTGAGATCCATCTTTTCACACTGAGGACAACTGAGGGACTCAAACACAACTATTAAAAAAGGTTAAAACATTTACTGATGCTCCAGAAGGAAATGCAATGCATTAAGACCCGGGGGGTGAAAACTTTTTGAATTTGAAGATCAGGATAAATTTTACTTAATTTGTCTTCCGGGAAACGTGAGTATCTTCTGTAGCTTCCGATGGGCAGTACTAAATGAAAAAATTAGATATTTAAACAAAATAAGACAAATTTGGACATCTTCATCTTGTTCAAAAGTTTTCACCCTGACTCTTAATGCATCGTGTTTCCTTCTGGAGCATCAGTGAATGTTTGAACCTTTTTTAATAGTTGTGTTTGAGTCCCTCAATTGTCCTCAGTGTGAAAAGATGGATCTCAAAATCACACAGTCACTGCTGGAAAGGGTTCAAATATGCAAAAGATGCTGGAAAACCCTAAGATCCCTCTTATTTTGTTAAAATAATTAACATTTTGCAGATTCTGCAAGGGGTATGTAAACTTTTGAGCACAACTGTAAGTTATCCAAGTTGACAGTGTGTGTTAAAGATATAAAATATTGGATGACATTTTAACATTTATCCCTTATTGACTTCCACTGTAAGTGCATCACTGTAAATACGATTATGATTTGAGTGAGAGATGAGTCAAAATTATTTTCTGTGGTTCACAAATGTGATCAAGAAAGCATGTATTGAAATCTAAAGATTCCTTTAATGTGCCGCATTCGTGTTTGTGTTGGCAAGTTGTGAAGTTGGGATATCATTACATTACTGTCTGTGCCAGAACATAACACAACATCATGACAAATGTTCAAGAGGCCCATTCCACAATATTGCTCGAGAAAGAGCTATTGATCAAATTAGGCACTTGTCCATTGAATCAGACAGACCACAGCTGAGCCTCGCCGTATTAATTTCACATAGCGACACAGAAGCTGATATGATCTCATCTGAAATGACCATCAGCAGACTATTACATCCACAGCCGGGTTGCATTAACATCCCAGGTTGCATCAGACAAATTAAACATCATTAGGTGAGAATATAATGGCCAAATGTTCGACCCAGGAGAATTAATCACAATCTAAATTAATTACAGATACTTTCAAAGAGATCTGAATGTTTGCTCATGTAATTACTGATTAGATTTTCACACTACAGAAAGTATTATGAAACGATACCAGACCAGGAAGTGAAGATTTTAATCAGCCGTACGAAAGGGGACGCATCATTTGGGGAAATCTCGGTTTACACTGAAGTGGTAACAAAACCCTGGAGTGATGATGGAGGTGCCTGAACAGACTGAGATGTGCTATAGATCTCTTACAGCATTATGGGAAACAGAAGCCTTGTGCATAGGAATGTAATACGAGACACAAGGTCACACTGTTTGAAACTGATGGAAAGGCTGTGAGGCCTCATTTGTTAATCAGAAAAAAAAAATATATAGAAAAAAATAGAAAAAGGCCAGACTGTGCCCTCTAATCTGATGAAAACCTTCAGAAAGATCTTCTGAAATGTTTTGGGATTTTTCACCGGGTTCGTGACATCAACTGTCTGATAGATGAATTTATTTCCTGATGATGCGAAGACATTTCCTGTGTATTTTTCACTACCGTGTAACAGTTTGATGCTATTTTAGGTTCACAATGAAAGGAATCCATCATAATGATCCAGTGATTTATAACGCAACTTTTGAAATATGGCATTAATAAAACAAACACTCTTTGGCAATTTAACATATGGGTAATAAACTGTCAGTGGCAAACCCTGAAACACAGTGTTCAATTTTAAATTAGGACGATCAATCAAGAAGTCTAGAGGAAGCGTTTGACATTGATCCATAACTCCAATTTTACCTTTTATTTTTAAATTCACAATTTAGCCAACATTTAACTGGATTAACTGGTTTTTTTTTTTTTTCATCTATCATATTTATTTATACAATACACATGCTGCTTAAATATATAATTAAAACAGGCATTATCCAAAATATATAAATAAATATACATTAAATAACTAAATAAAACAAAACAAAAATACATATATAAAAAAAGTAAATGATGCACATTTTATGTAATGTACATGTTCAGAATATATACATAAATAATTTACAAAAAATTTTTATATAAAATATATATTATAAATTATAAAAAATAAATAAAATATAAAAAATATATATACTTAAAATGACAATACATATAAAAAAATTATAATAAATAAAAATAATTATTTCAATGAATCTATCTAAATATTATATGTATTTATACAAATAAAATACACATGCTGCTCAAATATATAATTAAAACAGGAATTATCCAAAATATATAAATAAACGTACATTAAATAAATAAATAAACAAACAAATAATACACAAAACAAAAATACATAATATATACAAAAAATAAATAATGCACGTTTTATTTAATGTACATGTATATATATATATATATATATATATATATATATATATATATATATATATATATATATATATATATATATATCTATATATATATATATATATATATATATATATATATATATATACACACACACACACACACACACACACAGTCAAACCAAAAATTATTCAGACATTTTTGAGATATTTTTACTAGTTGGTGCAGGACACTATAGTTCATTTATGTAAGCGAGGATAGCAAAATAAAGTAAACTGTGACATATTATACCCAAAAATTCTTCATACAGTGGACTACCAGTAAAATTGATAAAAATTTGGAACCAAAAATTATTCAGACACTTTGACCTGACCATGTTTTGCTTAAGTGTTATCTGACATAATTAAGATTAATTTTTTCTGACAGTTTAACTCTGAGATCTTGTCATATTTTATTACCTTTTTTTTTTTTTTTTTTTTTTTTTTTTTAATTATAGTGAATAAACTGTAACTTTCAAGGTGTCTGAATAAATTTTGGTTTGACTAATATTATATTTTATATATATATATATATATATATATATATATATATATATATATTATAGCACCCTGGTTAACCTGACACTACCTTCACCTTAATATCTCATTACATTGCCAATATTGCATTTGAGGCCACCTTAGGGGTCATTTCAAATAGAGATGGAATCTAACGCAGAAAATAACAAACTTCTAATAGAGGTACATGATTTCAGTTCAGAAGAAACACATTGTGGGTCTAATACATTGTGGCTTCATTCACTTTGGCTTTCAAGAAGAATTAAAAAGAATATGTCCACTGGAAGCCATTTAAAAGTATAATTTAGTCCAGTAAAAGACCTTAGCCTGGGAAATTAGATGCTTTTGGTTTGCTGTTTCTGTTTAGAGAGATTCAGACTCCTGGCTGGCAGAAACAAGCTCATTAGTGTGGGCAGCTGTTGGGTGTGTGACTAAGATGGAAAGGAAAGGGACTCAGTACATTCTGCTTCTGCTCGCTCCATCTCTCCCTGCAGCACTAAATCAATGCCACATCCATACATTTCATTCCCAGATCACTCCATCTCAGGCCCATCTCATTTCGGCTCACCCCTATGCTACTCAATCGGAACCGCAAAGGCATCTTTACGCCCATCTCATGCCATAATACTCCAGTACCCATCATCTTGCTTTCATTTCCAGAGTCACCACTACAACCCATCATCATAAGATCTGATCAGACATGTCTACATTTCAAAACAAGCTCATGTCAGATCAAATGTTATACTATTTCCGCCTGCTTTGCATCACAGGAATGAATTACATTTTAAAATATATTCAAATAGAAAACAGGTATTTTAAATTGTAATAATATTTCACAATATTACTTTTTTTTTTTTACTGTATTTTTGATCAAATAAATGCAGCCTTAGTGAGACGTCTTTCAAAACAAATACCATGGAATTAGCTTTGTACATGTGCAAAAAACATGGGTACATCCCCAACTGTGGCATTGCGATGTTAGCATGTCCGAAATCACTTTAATAATGTGATACTTTTTTGTTGTCCTGCAAGATGACTCTAGTGCCCGAGGAGACCAGAGTATCTAATGCTATTATGAAGCAAAGCATGCCATCCCATTATTAGGCAGCTAGTGTGATGTGGCTGTAAAACAGCTTATGTGTCAGATGCACTGCACAGTCACACTGTTTTCCTTGCAAAATTACCCTGGAGTGACCAGAACGTAAGCCATAATTCTCTTTCTGCTGTTGCCTTGGGTACGCTGAATCGGCAGGGAGCTAATATTTTGAGCCACTCTTAACTGACTAGCTCATTTACGCATTATACAAACAAAAGAGTCCTGCTGGGCATGAAAGTTCCCACTGAAGTAAAAGGCATTCACACCAATACACACTGCAATGATGAACCTTATTTTACTACTGCCGGCAGAGCTATTGGAATGCCGAGTAGTTTAGCTAACTATAGCACTAATGAGTTGCTGTTTTTAGCCCAAATAACAATTATTTCCTATACACTCTTCTAAAAATGACACGAGACAATGGCTGCATCAGAAATTGCATACTTCCATGCTTAGTAGGCGGGAAACGGTATGTGATAAAAGCCGTCCGAATTCATGGTACTCATAAAAGAGTTGGCAAAAGTCCCCGGATGACCTACTACTTACGGCGAGAAGTGTGCATATGATTGACACTTTACTATCCCATGAGGCATTCATAATATATAAAACATACTTTTTTAGCAGTCGTGAAGTAATTACTTATTCAAAACAAGTACCTACTTAAGAGAGTATGCGATTTCAGACGCAGCCCAAGACAATTACCTGATTTTTAAGTTAGCATGGCCTTCATAGCCTAGCACAGACACCATGTCACTTCCTTATGACATGTTTTTGAGAGTTACCATAGTAAAACCATGGTATTCTTGAAAGTACTGTATTTATATAGTCACTGTAGTGTTTTTTTTTTATTTATTTTTTTTTTAAATTAGATTCTATAAGAATACGCTTAAAAATTGAGTACCATGGTATATATCAAAGTACCATAGCATTACCATCTATGTACCACAGTGCTGCCACATTAGTGATTATTATAAATGATTCATCCATGTACATTTTTTTTTTAAAAATTCATGTGTCCTCCTAATCTTTAATCAAAATAACTTCCCCTCTCTCTTGCAGCAACATCTCTTCTCTGATGATGTGTTTGCTGGTGCAAAGGCGGGACAACCTGTCACTCACATTAGATCGACCAATAGCAAACCACACCCATCCAATCAATTCTCGATTGACAAAATGAAGTCCCTCCCTCCCTCCCTTTTTTCTTGTTTGAGAGGTTGTTTCACTCAGATATATGTTACAATAGGGAAGAAAAGACTGTCACAACTTCATGCCAACTAGCTGCACGATTAATCGTTAAAAGATCTCAACCTCGATTCAAACACCCACACAATACAATGCCACTTATTCCTAAATGACAACGATTCACCTGTGTCTATTAAACCTTTGACAAAATCACACCAGAACATTCAAATCTGCGTTTGCACTGCCGCTGATCCAGACAGAGCAGTTGTCTTGTTTAGGTATGAAACAGTTTCCTTTTTTAACCACACTGTATCGTTATTTCTATGTTACATAAATTAAAATGATCATGCACGTTTTATTTAATGTACATGTACTGGGATAAAAGTTTATAGTTGGAATATAAACACGGATGTCTAAGGTAGCGATTGTTTGTATCGAACAATTGTATTGAACGATTGTATCGATTACATTTTTGTGTCACTAGGTGGTGACAAGTGACTGTTAAAAAATGTATTTGTCTTTAACAGCTCACGCTTCGGTTGCTCAACAACAACAAAGCAGGAGAATCTCACGCAGCCAAAATGACGATTGTCAGTAACGGTGTTCAGCCTAATGGGGGGTTCACACCAGACGCAACTTGCGCGAACAAATCGCGCTATTCACGCGTAGTTGGACGCTTGAACATTTTGAGTTTACACGCTTCATTCGCACGTGAAATTCACTTCACAACAGACGTGAATTCGCGTCATGAGAGGGGCTTCTGCCAGGCGGCTCCAGTCTCGTTTCTGCACACTTCCTCTGAATAAACACATCAACTCATCAGCGGGAAAGTAGTTGTAAAATACGGCGAATAAGCTCAATTTGCCAGCTTTAGCTAGGTTGTAGTCTCAATATGTGTGTGTGTGTATATATAAATATATATATATATATATATATATATATATATAGCTCAAATTGAATAAAGAGCGTTTTTTACAACTTACCAGATTGTCCGACCTCCTCACTCACTTTCTTCCAAGCAAGATCCTTTTTATTCCTGTTTCTATAAAAGTACGAAGATGTATCGTACAGCTCCGGGTATCTACATACAGCGACGATGATATTGTCCTCCATTGTTGTTTCGGATTTCTGCCTCCGCTCGCTACGTCATAATCACATCACTACTAGAGCAAACTCCTGATTGGTTAACGCGGCGTGAATATTCGCCAAAGTTCAGATTTTTCAACTCGCCCGAAACGCTCAATTAGCGCGAATCGCGCCGCAGGATGTCTATCACGTCTTTGCATTGACTTAACATGTAAATCACTCGCGCTTAACGCGTCATTCGCGTCTGGTGTGAACGCACTATAACACTGTTCAAACCGTAGTCGGACACTGATGGAGAGACTCATGAAGAAGTTACAACTTACAGAATGCATCTGGACATTTCTGAACAGTTAGTGGATAAATGTATGTAGTTGCTGTGGAGTTGATTCAACTCGTCGACTAGCATGTGCCGTCATGTTAATCTTTTGTGCAAATCCAGCGTTGAATTGACCCTCGTTTGTGAAGCAGTCCAGCGTAAAATGACGGCATGGTATCAACACTCTACTACAACAACTCTTCCTCTTCTCTAAAGCAGCCCAACATGGTCTCATCCCCTTTGTTGTGTGTTCTCGGGGGCGGGGTTTATGTAAATTTTGGGGTTTTTGATGTCACCAACTAGGGAAGAAGCTCGTTGTAGTCCCTACCAGACATTTGCTGAAGTCCTTAAAACGATTTCTGTAAAAGAATCTCCCTTTGCATTGAACTTTGAGCGTCATAACTTTGCAGATGTTGTTTATGCTCAAACAGCAACATTACACACTAACTAAAGTTAAAAAAAGTGAAATCATAATCAAGGAACCCTTTAAACATTTTTAAATGGACTGCAGCAATGAACATTGTCAGAACCTAGTAAACCATGTTATTTTGTTAAAGTTGTCTGTTCAGAATCGTGGGAGAATTGTTTGAAACAAAAAATGGTGTTTCGCAAATTATCCAGAATCGTGCAGCTCTAATGCCCATCATGATCATGTTCACACAAGTACGGTGGCAAATTACAAGCATACAACAAATGACAATTTTCCTGATTCCAGTATCATTAATTATGTGAGCGCTGTCATAAAAACATTGAGACAACGTTCTCGTTTGTTGCATTGATTAGGCCGCACCATATACAGATTAGTGAAAGACAATCCTGTGGTGAGAAACTGCACACTTCACTGCTAGATGAAAGACATTATGTAGACATGTCGACTGCCAACAAAACAATTAGTCTCAGGTCTGGACAGCAGCTTGAGAGACAATTTCATCATGACACAAGGCCGACTTATACGATCAATGTGGCTGTGCTGGTGTCTCTGTATAGTAATGGACACCAGCCACTTTACACAAGGCCTCAAATACAAACACTTCTAAAATGATCTGGTGCAGAAACTCTGAAGTAAATGACTTTTTGGGATTGTTTTACACAAACCTTATCAGCTTATCGACTGCTTTATCGATTACTTTTGTTGCATTTTATTTTAGTTTTTGAGGTAATGAAATGTTCAAACGTATTACAATTGGTTGCGAGTCGAAAAGTACAAAACAGTGCATTCAATTTGTTGCGTTCCTGCTTGTTTTTGTGTCCTCGGCTGTATTAATGCAGCAATTAAAAGTCATATCATGAGCTGAAACAACTCAACAGCATTAGCGGCTGACTGATGGATATATTTCTTGCTAATGATCTCTGCCAGACTATCAGACCACCGTGCCTAAGGCTTGGGAAACATATGCACTCGACGAAGGCATTCATGCATATTTAATCAAATCTCTCTAAACTTAGAGCTGACTGAGCAGCTTGAATTACCGATATTCAGCTGAAATCGAAAGTCTAGTGAAAGCAAGGACATGACAAATCCATCATATCTCCAGTCCCAAAAGCAGAATCTTTGGATCTTGACGTCAGTGTCATCCTGAACCTAGTGTTTATAAAAGCAGAACTTCTTCTGATGGTCCAGCAGCAGTTCTGAGGCTTCTGCTATGATAGATAAGATGAAGATTTGGATATGACACACAGACACTTGATCAGTGCAAAAGGACAGATTCTTTTTAGAGCAACAGACCCTGTGCACGGCTCCACTTTCATTACTCAAATCAATGGGCCATATCATTGAAATGCAATCCTTTTTTCTCCAGGCTTTGACAGCCATTTGCTGGCAGACTAAGATGTTTTTTAGCACAAGTTCCTTCAACAGAAGAAACGTAAAGGTCACATGAACACACTGTCTAATTGCCTAGAACAGGGGTGGGCAAACTCGGTCCTGGAGGGCCGCTGTCCCTGCAGAGTTTTGTTCCAACCCTAATCAAACACACCTGAACCAGCTAATCAAGGTCTTCAGGATTACACGCAGGTGAGTTTTATCAGGGTTGCAGCTAAACTCTGCAGGGACAGCGGCCCTCCAGGACCGAGTTTGCCCACCCCTGGCCTAGAAGGTTCACATTTTTGGTGATATTTAAAGCAAGTGGAAAGTGGTATTTTAGAGGTAGCGTTAAAATCGATCAAAATTGATGATCCTGTCTCTTTTCAATTAAACAACAATCAAGATTAGCCTCAAAATTTGGAATAACCCATTTGCTGCTCAGGGGTCTTATTGGTTTGTCTTTATGTGATGATTAGACACCCTCAGGAAATGATTAGGGATGCAATGAAATTGTTTTATTTATTACTTATAAAATATATAATTATATAAAATAATTTATAACTGTTAAAAAAAGTAGAGTTATAATATATGTAAAATGACTTAAAAGTTTAATTTAAATTTACTGGTATCGGTTACCAATATTGGATAATTAAATTCACGCACATAATTAAAGATAAATAATACATATTTCCAAGTCTAAGGCTATATTATGTTTAGCTGTAATGGATAATAATTCCATACGATATATACGTATACGATCAATACGATTATATATATATATATATATATATATATATATATATATATATATAGCACTTGTATATTAATATATAGTACTAATATAGTAGACGCACACACGTGTGTGTGTATTTATATATATAGTACTTATATGTGTGTGTGTACTATATTAGTACTATATATTAATATATAAGTACTAAAATATATATATATATTATATATATATATATAGCACATATATTAATATATAGTACTAACATAGTAAACACGCACACGTGTGTGTGTGTGTGTGTGTGTATATATATATATATAGCACTTGTATATTAATATATAGTACTAATATAGTAGACACACGTGTGTATTTATATATATATAGTACTTATATATTAATAATTAATAATATAGTACACACACACACATATAAGTACTAAAATATATATATATATATATATATATAAATAAAAGTACTAAAATATATAAGTACTATATATTAATATATTAGTATTTTTAATGTTTTTAAAAAGTTTCGTCTGCTCACCAAGGCTGCATTTATTTAATTAAAAATACAGTAAAAACAGTAATATTGTGAAATATTATTACAATTTAAAATAACTGTTTTCTATTTTAATATATTTTACAAAGTAATTTATTTCTGTGATGCAAAGCTGAATTTTCAGCATCATTACTCCAGTCTTCAGTGTCACATGATCCTTCAGAAATCATTCTAATATGCCATGTATGTGTGTATAATATATATATTTTTAACACTTTGGTTCTGACTCGTACTGTATGTGCATCCCTAAAAACTTCCAACGGAACAGCCAAACACCTTATCAAAAGTGGTTCAAATGCCTAAAAACTGTCCATTCAGTGGATCTGTGTCCACCTTTACTCACAGTTGTGAAGTTCTCCGGACCGCAGTCCTTTCCACGATACTTGCAGTCCAGCAGCATTTCATCAATGCTGTGGCTGGTCCTCTGCACAAACTCCAGCATGTTGAAGGTCTTGCTGGGGAAGAACTTGCTGTCGTCCGGCGGCTGTCCCAGAGCAGCCATGAAGTCATCAAAGTCACTTTGCTCCACACCGAGCAATCCCGCCATCCAGAAGAGATCGTTGCGGATCATTTTGGAGCGTCTGAAACTGTTGTAGTTGCAGAGAGTGATGGCTGGAAAGTACATGACGGGACTGTCCATTTCATCCAGGATGGTGACGTGAGGATAGCTGAGATAATCCATCACAGCTCCTGCCACCTGGTAGAGGAAGATGGACAACGAGGAGAGGAACGCTGCTGCCCAGAGCAGACGTCTAAACGTTACTCCTCCAGGCAGGAAGATGTGGCTCAGCCCATGAAGGGTGCAGTTGGCTCCGAAAACAGTGATGTCTGATGGCCGGGGCTGCTCGTCCTCTTCAGCGGAACCCATTGTAATGGATAAACGGTGATCTAGCTAGCTAAAATTGAACCTCTACGAAGTCTGGATTGTTTCGAAGTGAAGGTGGTGCGGTCTAAGCGGGCTCTAGGTCATAACACCCCTGTGCATGTGGGGAGGTTCGGAAACATGAGACGCCCGTTTTGATGCTGACAGCGGTTTCCGTTTTGTGCATTCTTGGAGGGCAAAGAGGGCCAAAGATTGGGTTTCGCTGGGATGAAACTTAGTCCCTTAATAGATAAAGGATGAGTAGAAGCTCATGAGAAACCAAAGAAATTAATCAATAATGAAGTAGTCAAAAAATCCAATAGCAGGCAAAGGAATGTCAGGCAATTGGTCTATGGGTAATTAGTGATGCTTCCTAACAAAGTATTAAACTTCATCTCACAACATTTGTGCTACAGACATGCATGATACCTCAAATTGAGCAGTTTGTGTTCTGTTGCTTCTCAAAAGGAGTGGATGGCAAAATATTACACCAAAGCAAGGACTGAGACCAGAATATCATAGACTTCAGGGTGGGATCTTTTGACATAAGCCAGTAAATAACCACCTAGCAACCACATAGCAATGTGCTAAAAATCACAAAGAACACATTAGCAACAGTATAACAATGCAACCATCCAGAACACCCTAAAATAGTGATGGCGAGACAACATTACTGATAGACACACACATATTATTTTACACATGCATTATAGTCTGATGTAACAGTCTGAAAATTCATTACTTTCATTAAACACAAATCACATTTAATAAAACAAAATACTACCATTCAGTTTGAGTTGGTAAGACTTTTTAATGTTTTTAAAAGCAGTCTCATGCTCACCAAGGCTGCATTTATTTGATCAAATATACAGTAAAGCAGTAATATGAAATTTTAAATAACTTTTCTATTTTAATATATTTTTAAAATGTAATTTATTCCTGTGATGTAAAGCTGTATTTTCAGCATCATTACTCCAGTCTTCAGTGTCACATGATCCTTCAGAAATCATTCTAATATGCTGATTTGCTGCTCAAGAAACATTTATTTTTATTATTAATGTAGAGTTAATACAGTTGTGCTGCTTAATATTTTGTGGAAACCGTGGAATAGAAAGAGAAAAAAAACAAAACATTTGTTTGAAATATAAATCTTTTCTAACATAATCAAATCTTTACCATCACTTTTGACCATTTTAGTGCTTCCTTGCTGAATAATAAAAACACACACACACACACACACACACAACCGTCCAAAAGTTTGGGATCGGTAAGGTTTTTAAAAGAAGTTTCGTCTGCTCACCAAGGCTACATTTAATTAAAAATACAGTAAAAACAGTAATATTGTGAAATATTATTACAATTTAAAATAACTGTTTTCTATTTGAATATATTTTACAAAGTAATTTATTTCTGTGATGCAAAGCTGAATTTTCAGCATCATTACTCCAGTCTTCAGTGTCACATGATCCTTCAGAAATCATTCTAATATGCTGATTTGGAGCTCAAGAAACATTTATTATTATTATCAATGTTGAAAACAGTGTACTTTTTTTTTTTTTTCTCAGGATTCCTTGATGAATAGAAAGTTCAAAAGAACAGCATTTATCTGAAATAGTATATAATAGAAATAGTAAATATTTTTATTTTTTTTAAATGAAATTAAAGAAATTAATACTTCTTTTGAACGGTAGGGTATATAATATTTTATATATATATATATACACACACATATACATATACACACACACATATGCATGCATACACACACACACATATATATATATAAATATATATATGTGTGTGTGTGTGTGTGTGTGTGTGTGTGTGTGTGTGTGTGTGTGTGTGTATATATATATATATATATATATATATATATATATATATATATATATACGCATATATACATATATATACATATATATATATATAAATATATATATATATATATATATATATAGAGAGAGAGAGAGAGAGAGTTTATAAACTATATTTTTATATAATTTTTTTTTTTTTTTTTTAAAAATGGTAATAAAATATGACGATCTCAGAGTTAAACTGTGTCAGAAAAAAATATTAATTTTCTTAATAAATAATTAATTTCTTAATTAATAATCTTAATTATGTCAGATAACACTTAAGCAAAACATGGTCAGGTCAAAGTGTCTGAATAATTTTTGGTTCCAGATTTTTATCAATTTTACTGGTAGTCCACTGTATGAAGAATTTTTGGGTATAATATGTCACAGTTTACTTTATTTTGCTATCCTCACTTACATAAATGAACTATAGTGTCCTGCACCCACTAGTAAAAAAATAAATTATATCTAGTGTCTGAATATTGTGTGTGTGTGTGTGTGTCTGTGTGTGTGTGTGTGTGTATGTATAATATATATATATATATATATATATATATATAAAAATATATATAAAATATATTATTTTTTTATTTTATTGAACGGATACACATAAAATTGGCAGTTATGAACATGGCCAACCAAATGAAAGCTCTGTATGCAAATGATTCATAATACTGTGAAGTATCAACCAAAAGCATAAGAGGAAAAAATTTGGCATTGAGGAACTGAGAAAAACAAACACTTTGTTGCACGGCCCAAAATGAACAGATGCGAGCTCAGTGTGTTTATACCTCAGTGGAACATTTACAAATCAATCAATCAATCAGTCAATCAATTGCAATTATTGTTATATAAAGAATCTTTTGTGTTCCACAGAAGAAAGTAAGTCATACAGGTTTGGAACGACATGAGGGTGAGTAAATGATGACAGAATTTTCATTTTTGGGTGAACTATCCCTTTAAATACTCTCTAAATAATGACTTTAAGCAAGTAAACATTCCAAATTGATTGTTTTAGCGCTTTAAACAATCTAACAAACACTGTTGGGTTTTTAAGTTTTATTGTTCCCAAATTGCATCTATTCATTTACTCATCTACCTATTGTCTTCTGTCTGCATCGATTGATCTTCCTGGATAGCCAGATACACAAACACACAATTTCACAGGGGGAAGGAAAAAAAAAAAAAAAAAAAAAAAAAAAGGACTAGGAGGAAAACGAATCACTCCGGCCATGTGCGTTCAGCAATTAATCTCCCGCGCGCCGTTCGGTCACTGCAATTCTGAAATCAGTGGAGCACAGCAGACTCTCATAATGCAGCCTCCAATCTGAAGCCTTAACACGCTGCTTCCTCCACATCAGCATTTCAGTGTGCAGGGGCCCAAACGAGTCTTCACCCCCTTTCAACATGGAGAGAGCTGCATTCACACGTGTTCAGATTACTGATCTCAGCCTGCACACGCTTTCATATCCCGCACCCTGTTTCCCAGACATGCAGGAAATGTCAGTGTTAGTATATGAAGACTGCCAAATCCACTTAGCTCCTATAAAAGGGAAGTCTTAAAACGACGGAGTACGGAGAAGCCGTGCAGGACAGAAAATCCATCAGGCAGGGGAACTCGAGAGACAAGGAGCTCAAAATGAGGATGGCTTTAAATTTAAATCATTAGATTAAATGACGTGAACGACAGAATACTGCTATACAAATTAATAAGACTCTAGATGTTAAGTATCATCAAATCCAGTGATTTGCTGCTTTAAAATGTGACATTTGACAAAACATATGGATGTTCAATACTGCCTCCTGCTGGTAATTTTCCCTGCTGAGTCAAACATTTCTTTTAATTAGAACACAATTAGTCATCTCCAACAGCATGAACCAGACCTTTCAAACACTGACGACCTGAATGTAAAATGTGGCACACAATTAAAACAGTTAAAATATGCGTGAGCCACACAAAATGTTTGAATATCATTGCATTAGATAATAAAACATGAAAGCAAGTTGTATCTGCAAAGCACATAATGTTGGAGCTTTTCTCAGAGAAAAAAAAAAAAAAAAAATAATCACATTTACATTTTTAAAGGGTTAGTTCACCTAAAAATAAAATTTCTGTCATTACTCACCCTCATGTCGTTCCACACCCGTAAGACCTTCGTTCATCTTCGGAACATAAATTAAGATATTTTTGATGAAATCCGACGGCCTGCATTGACAGCAAGATAATTAACACTTTCAGATGCCCAGAAAGGTACTAAAGATTTCAAAACACTGCTTCATGAAGCTTAAAAGCTTTACGAATCTTTTGTTTCAAATCAGTAGTTCGGAGCGTGTATCAAACTGCCAAAGTCACGTGATTTCAATAAACGAGGATTTGTTGCATCATAAGTGTTTCGAAATTTCAATGGTTCACCACTGGGGGGCGTGACTTTGGCAGTTTGATACACGCTCCGAACCACTGATTCGAAACAAAAGATTCGTAAAACTTCGAAGCGTCATGAAGCAGTGTTTTGAAATCGCCCATTACTAGATATTGTTGAATAAAGTCGTTATTTTGTTTTTTTGGCACACAAAAAGTATTCTCGTCACTTCATAACATTAAGGTTGAACCACTGTAGTCACATGAACCGTTTTAAATATGTTTTTAGTAGCTTTCTGGGCATTGAAAGTGTTAATTATCTTGCTGAGCCATCGGATTTTATCAAAAATATCTTCATTTGTGTTCTGAAGATGAACGAAGATCTTACAGGTGTAGAACGACATGAGGGTGAGTAAATAATGACAATTTTCATTTTTGGGTGAACTATCCCTTTAATAGTTTAAAATACCCATAATTCACATAACAAAAATTGTCAGTACAATTTTAAACATCAATTGTTTTCATAATTTTAAAGCCTAAAAATAGTTTTTGTGAGATGTTTTGCTTGTAACGTGTGCTTATGCTATATTTCAATAAAATAAATGCCACTTTGTTTGATATTTCCAAAGTTCCCAAACTTTTTGAGCATAGTTCATTGTTATGACTTGCTAATGGTTTTTAAAAATAGTTTTGATTCTGAATGAATCATTAGTGAATCAGTATGAGTGATTAGTGAACCATTCGACCAGTTCAATGAAAGAACAGACACAAAAAATTTGCTCACAAATTGAACATTACTGTGGGTTACAAACAGTTTTTACTCACAAAAACAACATGGAGCAGATGAAATATTTTAAAGCAGAGCTAAACTAGAAAAGTTTATATTTCACAACAGACAACATGCCTTTGCCAAGAATTTATTAAGTATTTGCTATTGAATCATTCGTTCAAAAAGGCTGATTCATCCAGTAATGAGTCATTGATTAATTGGCATGACTTTTCCAAAAATTTTGAAATAAACACACATACTATATTGAAATATCCAGTTTTTGTGACAATGGGAAACCTGTATTTTATGTAATGCAATCTCATTTATGTGCATCATTTTAAGGTGCAAAATATTTTTTGGAGGCAATGCACACTACCATTCAAAACTTTGGGGTTGATATCAATTTTTTTTAAAGCAATCTCTTCTACTCACCAAGGCTGCATTTATTTGATCAAAATACAGTAAAAACAGTAATACTGTGAAACATGATTACAATTTAAATGAACTGTTTTCTTTATCATTTCTAAAGCTGAATTTTCAGCATCATTACTCCAGTCTTCAGTGTCACATGATCCTTCAGAAATCATTCGAATATGCTGATTTGCTGAAAATAGTTGTGCTGCTTAATATTTTTGTGGAAACTGTAATACTTTTTTTTTTTTTTTCTTTCAGGATTCTTCGATGAATAGAAAGTTCTTTCAAAA
Source organism: Mylopharyngodon piceus (assembly GCA_039654765.1). Classification (NCBI taxonomy): domain Eukaryota; kingdom Metazoa; phylum Chordata; class Actinopteri; order Cypriniformes; family Xenocyprididae; genus Mylopharyngodon; species Mylopharyngodon piceus. The sequence continues at coordinate 3,867,065 of CM077444.1, read as the reverse complement.
GTTCTTTAGAAGTGTTTTAAATGTCTTTACTGTCACTTTTCATCACTGTAATGCGTCCCTGCTGAATGAAAGTATTGATTTCTTTAAAAATGAAAAAGAAAGAAAAAAAGAAATCTTACAGACCCCAACCTTGTAGTGTATATTATATTTGTATATGAGCCATACTTAATTCAACAGCACAATTTGCATTCTGTTAAAATGATATTACTTGCTATGGCATTATTCATCCTCCAGGTAGTAATTCATAAGAAAACAAAAAGGACACAAAAGGACGAACGTGAATTCTTTTCAAGCAGAAAAATTAATTAGCGTTTGAAAGGGGAAAGGTGACTTTTCCAGTCCCTGAGGTAACTCTATGAACAGCCATTCTGTGGGAATGAACTGAGAGCTAATGAATCTGCCTTCTGTGTGAAGTCGCCTTATCAAAGACATTTGTGAGGAAAGCGAGATTGCTGTCCTTTAATGAGAATGTAGAAACAGAGGGCCGGATTTGGGACACTTGTGCTCGCTTTGATGTCTACAATGAATAGCACAGCCTTTCTAAATGGAACTCAAACATGTTTTGGCTCATTTCAGTCACAAATTAAGCACTTAAAAGACCAAAATGGCATTGTTTACTAGCGCTCATGCCATTTCAAACCTGTATGCTGTTTTTTTTTTCTTTGAAACGAGTGCGATTTCAGAGCCTATAGAAAAGGGGATTTTGGTCTCACATAAAGTGTTTATATCATATTAGATTTGATAGTGCTTTTCATCTCTTTTTGGTTACACTTTAAAAGGTGCAGTAAGCAGTTTCTGAGAAATTTAAATCAACACCTAAACAAACAATTTTGTGAATACATGTCTGTTGTGTGTGTTTGGCTGTGTAAATAGGACAAAAAACAAATTGGATCGGACCAATCCACAGAGCACCGAAACACTCTTGTAGCCAATCAGCAGTAGAATTGTAATAGTCTACATTTGTAGAAAGACTGTAGAAAGAGAGATTGCTGCAATATTACCAAAGAGGTAAAGGTCAGATGAATATAATTGGAAAAAGAAGGGTCATGACCAGACAAGAGCTTTAGGACCTGCGCTAAAATTGGAGAAACTTTCTAGTGCTGGAGAGACTTAAGACAGCGGGAAGGCCTGAAAACGGACGCCAAAGTTGCTTTGTTTCTATTCGATACATGAGTAACACTGGTTTTTGCTGTTTCACAGAACAAAGATATGCTGTTGTTGAATCACAAGCTGATTCATTCATACTTGCATAGCATGTTTGTTATTTTGGGGACGGAGAAATGAAGGGAGGGGTGTGTTTGTTTGAGTGCTGATTTCAAATATCAACAGTGTTTCTCAGATATCTCTTACTGCACCTTTAAAGGGTTAGTTCACCCAAAAATGAAAATTCTGTCATTTACTCACTCTCATGTCATTCCAAAGACTTCCATACATCTTCGAAACACAAATTAAGATCTTTTGTCCCTCTACAGACAGCTACGTATTCATATGGATTAGTTTTACGATCTCTTTATGAACTTTTTGAAGCGTTAAAGTAGTGGTAGTTGCGTAACTGTCTATGGAGGGACAGAAAGCTCTCAGATTTCATTAAAAATATCTTAATTTGTGTTCTGAAGATGAACACAAGGTCTTACGGGTTTGGAACGACATGAGGGTGAGTAATTAATGACAATTTTCATTTTTGGGTGAACTAACCCTTTAAGAAAAGGTTCTATACACTGTAAACCCAAATAAGTTGGCAAAACTCAAAAAAATTGAGGCAATCGGTTACATCAATTTTTAGGTTAAGAAATTCAAAGTTTAAGTAAGCAGAACTGGTAGATTTTTATTTTGTACACAAACATTTTAATTGTTCGTAAATTGAAATATTTGAGTAAATTAATTCATACATTTAACTTAAAGGGTTAGTTCACCCAAAAATGAAAATTCTGTCATTATTTACTCACCCTTATGTCGTTCCACACCCGTAAGACCTTCGTTCATCTTCAGAACACAAATTAAGATATTTTTGATGAAATCTGAGAGATTTCTGTCCCTCCATAGACAGCAATATAATCAACACTTTCAAGGTCCAGAAAGGCACTAAAGATATTGGTAAAACTGTTGACGTGACTGCAGTGGTTCAACCTTAATATTATGAAGCGACAAGAATAGATGTGCGCAAAAACAAAACAAAAATAACGACTTTATTCAATATCTTCTCTTCTGTGTCATTTTCATACTTTGTTTACATCCAGCGCTTCCAGGTATGTCAGAATGCCGACTCATTATTGGCCGGCTCCTGCGTCCGCATCACACGCATACGTCGTGCTGCTCACGTGATCAGCTTTGGCCAATACTGAGCCAGCATTCGGACGTAAACACAGAAGCCTTCACTGTGCTTACTATGTCACCTGCATAAGGATAAATGACAGAGAAGAGATATTGTTGATTAAAATCGTTATTTTTTTTTTTGTTTTTTGCGCACAAAAAGTATTCTCATTGCTTCATAAAATTAAGGTTGAACCACGTCGACTGATTTAACAATGTCTTTAATAACTTTCTGGACTTTGAAAGTGTTCATTATATTGCAGTCCATGGACGAGTCATACCTCTCGGATTTCATCAAAAATATCTTAATTTGTGTTCAGAAGATGAACGAAGGTCTTACGGGTTTGGAACGACATGAGGGTGAGTAATTAATGACAGAATTTTTATTTTTGGGTGAACTAACCCTTTAAAATGATCATGTAATCTCAACGTAAACATATTTATTAGTGTAAATTTTGCTAGCTATAACTAGCTAATGCAGAAAATGCTAACTTGCTAATTTGCTAAAATGTTAGCATTAGCATGATATAACACTTGCTGAATGAGTACAGCATAAAGCATTTAACATACCTGCTCTCAAACCAAGCCGCATGCACCACTTGTCACCATGATGGTAACTCTCCAAAAACCCATATAACAGAAACTCTTCTAAATTAACATAACAAAACAATCACTACTAAATCTCCCACTTAACATTATTCTTGCACAAAAAAACCCCCAAAAAAACACTTAATTTTAGCATTTACTCTCCATTTCGAGTGCCATGGGGAAAGCATGCTGGCAAACAGAAATCCCAGCCCAGTTTCAGTTAAACTTAAGTTTGTCTAAATTATAAGAAATGAGTTCGTAAAGCAATGAAACAGTTCAGTTTACTTAAAATATATCAGTTCTGTGAACTAAATAGTAATAAAAGTTAATTTGACTGAACTAATTTAAGTTTGTCCTACTCAAACCAATGAATTATTTTAGTGTATAACCTTTAAAGGTTCTGTCAGGTGCCTCATATAGAATCTTTTAGGGGTTCCCATCATGGGATCATTTTATGGATTTAGTTTTAATTAATACATTTTAATTCATTTTTAATTTTCATTCTTTTTTTTTTCTTTTTCTTTTTTAAATAAAGTAGCTCACAAACATACTTTATCTCTAGAAAAATTGTTAAAGTATTAAGACATTTCTCCTCATATAGAACCTTGTTAGCATTAATGGTTCTTTAAAATTGAGTCAAGAACCCTAGGGTTCCATATAGAACACCACTGAACATAATTTATTATTGGCCGAACTATTCCTTTAACTTGCTAGATAAATGCTCATTCTCCATTGTTCTTTGACAAGCATCAGCGATAGCTACAGGGATGATGATGCAGAACTGAGACAGCAAGTCTCTTGGGCTGGAAGTAGAGAGCTTGTTAAAAGGAAATGGAGGCAGGTGTTAATGTATTCGCTCTACTGTACCTTACTGTCTACAGGAGAGTAAACAGCCCACATAGTCATTCAGCACAACCAGCAAGGTTTCAAGGGCCATCAAAACATAACCATACGCCCTCAAGCATTATGAGCGGGGTGGGAAATTCAGCCCGAAAGCAAATAATGCGTCATAAATAACACAACATGGTGAATAAGAGTCTCTTTGACATAAAATGGTGGTAATTATGAACTTCAGATTTAAAGTAATTCCAGGGTTTTAATAGAAGGGCATAAATCTACATTCATAAATTCATAATCTCTGATGTCCGACGTCAGTCTTTCAACACGAACGGCTGTCTGAATATGCAAATGTACATTTAAAGCCCACTTAACAAAAAAAGAAATCGTTTTTTTGAGTTCTGACTCACAGATCCCGAAGGACATTTAAACTAATGATCGTATCATGTGGTGCATAATTTCTGACCTTTAACTCTTTCAGGATTTATTTGCATGTCTGTCCAGGGAGAGAACTCATAATGAGTTGCATGTAGTTGAAAAGACACGGCGCACGCAGCTCTTCTCCATACAAAAACGGTTCATTGTAATCAGACGCTTTCAAACTGCAAAAAAGACCAAATTACAGAGTAAATGAACTATAAAAGTAGTACTGTACATATGACTCATGTATTATCTTATCTGAAGCTCCTCTCCTTTGTGTGAGGAACAGTCCAAAATTTAAGTTGTTATTCACCAATAATCTTTCAGCAAAATCTTATCAGATTCTGACTCAAATGGCACAAGCATTGCATCAGGTTTTTACATAACATAACATAACATAACATAACATAACATAACATAACATAACATAACAACATATAACAACATAACATAACATAACATAACATAACATAACATAACATAACATATAACGCTCATCAGATTCTGACTCAAATGGCACAAGCATTGCATCAGGTTTTTACATAACATAACATAACATAACATAGGAGTCAGTAAGATTTTTAATACAAAATTAAAAATCTAATCTAAAATTAATACTTTTAATAAAAATTTCATATTAGAAAGATTTTTGGATCATGTGACACTGAAGACTGGAGTAATAGCTACTGAAATTCAGCTTTGACGTCACAGGAATAAATGACTTTTTATTTTAAATTATTTTATAATATATTATAATAGAAACAGTTATTTTAAATTGTAATAACATTTCACATTATTAGTGTTTTTAATGTATTTTTGATCAAATAAATGCAGCCTTGGTGAAGAGACATCTTTTAAAATTAAAAAGAAAATCTTACCGCCCCCCAAATTTTGAACGTTAGTGTATTTATTTATTATCAATCGATTATAATAAATACATAACATTTACCTAATGAAAAATCCCGAGGGTGATAAAAAGATTTAATTTGAGTAAACTATCCCTTTAAACCATCACATTCACCATCACCCTAACATGAAATGGTGACGTCTGCAGTTCTTTTTACCCTCCTCCATGTTTTATTGTTGAATAACAGAGACATTCAGTGTGAGAGTTGCTGATTTATAGCTGCGCTGCATGAACCGAGCACCAACTTTTACATGGTTCATTTATCAAGGATTTCGTGCCTACGTTTACAGTTACATTTGATCTCAGCAGACATTTTTTATACCCAAGTGACTTAGAAGAAACATTTCTCATAAGTGGCAATACTCAAGCAGCTAGATAAGAATGTAACTCAAGAGCTGGGGTCAGACTTTATGAATCAAGGAGAACTCCATTAAAATGATACAGCTGCATAATAACTGCAAGTACATCGTTCAAATGGGTGAAGTCCAGAAGGCTATCAGATCCGTAAAAGTAAGTTCACTCAATGCACACAAATTTAATAAAATTAAAGCACTTTCACATGTTAAGATCATTGCAACAAGGAAGTTAAACTATATAGAGTCATTCCATGTCAACGGAGGTCCCCAGCTCAAATTTTTGATTGTTAATATTTTTTTTTGTTGAAAGACAAACATAAATACTGATGAAAGGCAAAATATTAAATGTCACAGATGTATATTTACTGAGTAATCCACTATTTTGTAGAGGGGGGTCAAAATAATTTTCACCTGAGATTTGGAGCCAAATTAGAGGGGTGTGAAAATGACTTTAGAAAGATGGCAGTACCATTATTTTATTTTCACACAAAGATTGGTAGGTCTATTAGTAAAATCGGTTGACTTTAGCAATCTTTGTTTCATTATATGCCAACAGTGACAGTTCAAATATGGCAAAAAGCACTTCTTGTGTTTTTTTACCTCAAGTTTGCATGCCTGTAACTTAAGAAGTATTAAAGATATCTTGATGTCCTTTTAGATTCTGGTTCTTAACAAACTTTCTTTTTGGTATCTTAATTTTAAAGGCCCTCGATGGTTCAATCACAGAGATACAGAGATCTTAATGCAGCTCCATGAGTAAATTGGTGAATTGTACACATTTTCAGTGGTGAAAAACCAAATGTGGGTCACTTTGCATACAGCTGATACTTTTTACAGCTGATTTGACACGGAATGACCCTATATTATATTATATTATATTATATTATATTATTAGATTTTAACAAGCAAAAGTGCTTTATTTTAGGGAAGCATTGCTGTTAAATTTGCACTGTTCATTGAAGTTATTTTTACTGATCATGTAGTTATCAATTATACTTCATAATTTAAAGAAAAAAAATCGGATCATTTTTAACTCTGTGTCAGCTGAACTTCACAAATGCGCCTCGATTTGTGTAAAAACTGAGACTGATTAACTAACGAATCAAACCGTACAAAAAAAAGGAGGTACACAGACAAATGCATGAAATACAGTGAAAAATACAAAGTACATTGCATTGAAATACCCCTGAAGTAACAGCTGCATAAAAGTCTGGAGACAAGACGAAAGAGCTGAAAATTAATCATTCTGCTTCCTTTACAAACTCAGTTTGTTCACACAAACATAATATTGTGAACAACACTGTGGTTTTTTTTGTGTTCTTAGTCATTGAGGAAACTGTATTTTTTGGACTGTGATTTAAGTATTACATACTGTACACCAAAAGATGAAATTAAAGTTCTAGGAGGTACAATGTAACAAAATAACTTCTTTTTCAGCTGTGATGAGTCACCCACATGAAACTGCTCCTTATCACCAATTCTCAGAAGGCACATAATCAAGCGGCTCCTCTGAGCTTAAGACAAAAGCTTTCTGTGATTCAAAAGAAGGTTCTGGAATAAAAACCACACTTTATGAAAAAGGGAAAAACACCAAATTTTGTTCATTCATGACCAGAAAGGAACAATGACTGAATATATACTGTATAATGTTTGGCCGTCACTGGATGCTTATTCATTTTACGTACATAAAGGTTCAAAAATATCAATATAAAAGCAGTGTTTGCGATCCATGTTTTAATGAGGGGAATATTGGGAATGCCATAAAGACTGTTCTGAATCAGAGGAAGAAAATCCAATGACCTTCCCCAGATGTGTGTAACTTTCTTTACAATCACACTCACACAAACTGCATCACTACATTCACATTTCTCATTTCTATTCCATCCAAACAGCTCACAAGCTTAAACAGCATTCAGCAATTGCCAACATTTCACAAGCATCAAAACAAACCTGCCATTTTAGAAGACAAGCCAAGACAGTCTGAATTATAGATGTCAACCGTCCCGTATAAGACAGAATGGTCCTGCACTTCGGTGTTCATATGGAACACAGTTTGTATTTTAATGTCTTACACCCAAGCAGCGGTAGTATTTATTGCATCTTAATCAGTTTCTAATACAAGTGTCAATGTGAAAAAATACACATTAGAATGGAAAATGAATTATGAAAGATGTAGATGTGAAGTTGTGAAAGAGGCCTACGCTACACTTGACAGCTGGAGGAGGATCAAAGAAGATCAAGGAAGAGTAGCTCTACTAGCCAACTATTATCTGTTGGATTTTTGCACTTTTGGATGTACCGTTCATCATGATGTTTTTTTTTTTTTTACAAATGCTGGCGAAGAGAATCAGACCACTTTGAGTTCATTTCTCTAGTGCATGTTTCACTGAATTTGTTGCCATGTTAAAATTCAAGGGATAGTTCATCCGAAATATCGTTCAATCCTCCATGACTTTCTTCTGCTAAACAGAAAATAAAATACACTACGGTTCAAACTGATTTTTATAAAATAATTTAATACTTTTATTCAGCAAGGATGCATTAAATTGATCAAAAGGCATTTGTATTGCTACAAAAGATTTCCATTTCAAATAAATGCTGTTCTTTTCTTTCTAGTCAAAGAATCCTGAAAAAAATTATCAGTTTCCACAAAATATTAAGCAGCACAACTGTTTTTAACATTGATAATAATAATAAATGTTTCTTCAGCAGCAAATCAGCATATTAGAATGATTTCTGAAGGATCATGTGACATTGAAGATTGGCGTAATGATGCTGAAAATTCAGCTTTAAAAATATATGAAAATAGAAAACAGTTCATTTAAATTGTAATCATATTTCACAATATTACCGTTTTTACTGTATTTTGCTCAAATACATGCAGCCTTGGTGAGCATAAGAAACTTCTTTCAAAAGCTTAAAAAAAAAAAAAAAAAAAAAAAAAAAAGATATCGTCCCCAAACGGTACGGAGGCCCTGAACCGCATGGTGAAAAAAAAAGAAAACTTATGGTGGGAAGGGAAAAAAAAAAAAAAAAAGAAAGAAAACTTATCTTGTTATTTCGACATAAGTCGTTATTACGATACAAGTCGTTATTTTGAGATATTAAGTCGATATTTCGACAAGTCGATATTTCGACATAATATCTTGTTATTTCGATATAAGTCGTTATTTCGACATAACATTTTCATTTTTATTGAAAATAAATGCCTTTCTGATGTGATGTGTGATGGGAAAATAGAGAAGAGCAAAAAGGCTGATTTGAAACCGCGGCGATCGCAGTAAAAGCTGGGACTGTGAGCCAACGCTACTGTTGCACCACTGAAGACGCTGAATTGTGCGTGTTTTTTATTATACTTGATATACAACAACGAGTTATGATGTTGAAATAACGAGATATGTCGAAATAACGACTTATGTCGAAATAACAAGAAATTATGTTGAAATGACTTCTTGAAATGACTTGTCGAAATAACGAGATAAGTTTTCTTCTTTTTTTTTTCCTCCCCAAAATAAGTTTTCTTTTTTTTTTCCACCATGCAGTTCAGGGCTTACGTAGAATGGTATGCATTGCCTACAAAAAAACAAAAACAAAAAAATTATTATATATATATATATATACACACACACACACACACACATACATACATACACACACACACACTGTATGTTCATCTTGAAATATTATATTCACCACAATTCTTCAGTGCACAGTTTGCTAAGGTAGAAGCTAAATTGATGTGTGTTTTAGTATTACATCATTAAAAATCATTTATTGCAGTACAACATGGTGCCAGAAACACCAAAATTGGGAGTTTGAATCCCAGGGAATGCATGAACTGATAAAATGTATACTTTGAATTGAAATCACTTTGCATAAATGTCAAATGCATAAATATAAAAATATAAATAAATGTTAGTAAAAAGTACTAAATTGCATTTTATATTATCTGTTAATTCACTATAAACAATGTCCCCCTTCACAATTGTCACCTGCCACTGATGGTTTCCTCAAATCTAAAATGGCATGCGTGTATGGAGTGTACCTTATTTTCCTAAAAAAGAACCTGAGTGTCCCTTATTTTCCTCTGCTGAAGTTGGCAGCTTTCAGAGACATGCAACGGTTTAAGCAAGCACCGGGAGCTGAGCTGATTGAAATATTGTTGCATTCTGAGCTCTTTGTACACAGTGTTGGCATGAGAGATAAATGGACTTCATAGACCAATGGCTATCAGTCCTTTACGCTGCGTTTAGAGGCATCCATCAAGACCTGCTTAGCCGCAGCAGGGTTACGGAGAGTATATTTAGTGCCATGGTTTGCTCAGAGAAATATTTCCCCAACACATCAGGTAATGAGCTCTGCAGATCAATCCTGCCGAAGCACACATGTGAACTGATGGGCGTATGTGCTAAAATTCTATATTTCCTGTGCTGTCAGTGGTTATTTTTAGTTGGCTAACGTTAGTGAAAGGAGCTGAGGTAATTACAGCTATTTCATAGGGCTCAGGTCTGCAGCGCAATAATATAGGTGGATGCTGCGTTTCTCTCTGGTGGCCACCGGTAACAGCCGTGGATCTGCGAACGAGTGACTCATCGCCTCTGACGGGGAGGACGCCTGAAAATGGGAAATGCATACTACAGCACAGGGAAGCTTCTAAGAATAAAGAGTGGATCATTAAACGAGATGGGGAAGGGGTGAGGTTATGCATAGATTTTTGCAATAAAAAAAAAAGTTTTTAATCATGCATTCGATTCAAAATATTGATCTCCATCCTAGCTGTCATGTGCTCCAATATCATGTCTGAGATCTTGTCTGGAACTGAATCGAATTGCACTGATTGAACTAAACTCTTGAATTAATTGAACATAATCCCACCTTTTACTTATATCTGCTAATTTGCATCACTTTTTCAGGTATGTAATTTTTAAAAATACATGATCGACTAGTTAGAATTAAAGGGATAGATCACCCAAAAATTAAAATTGTCACTCACTCTCAAGTCGTTCCAAACCCGTAAGACTTTCATCTTTGAAACACAAATGAACATTTTTAATGAAATCAGAGATTACTGTCCCTCCATTGAAAGTCTTTTGACCCAAAACTCTGATGGTTCAAAACGTTCATAAAGAGATGATTAAATAAATCCACATGAATCGGTTTAATTCAAGTCTTTTGAAGAGACACAAATCGCTTTTATTCACATATCAACATTGATCAGTGAACGTACATAGAGCACTCAAATGGGCTTTTCACACCGCACTTAACCCCGGTTATCGTCATTCTAAACACTGCTTTTATCCCCGGGTAAAAGAACGTTTCACAATTGTAATTTAGAAGCGGGGTTACCATCGCATTTTACCCGGGGTTATGAAACTCTACTCCGGAGCAGGGTTAGCACTGTTTTTGTGGCGTTAACCCAGCATTACAGTGCCAAACTTGTACAGTGTAGGGCTTTTCACACTTGAAATAGTTAACCCTGGGTCATTCTAAAACCCCAGGTACACTGAATCCTGGGTTATCTTGCTTCACGTTTCACACTGCTCATAAATTTACCCAGGGTTAACAATTAATCCTAGGTATTCACAAGCTGACGTTTCACATTCTACTTTCCTTAACCCTGGGTTAACGCTCTTATTTGCGGTGTCAGTGTCATTGATTGGATAAATGCAGCACGCGACCGGTGTACATAGCTTTAGCATTGCGCATCTTCGTATTGCCGACTGTACTATCAAGGTTATACTGAATGGACATTTTGTATTATAAAAGGTAAGAATGAAACCATCTCTTCTTCACTTAAATTGTCGCATTTTCTGTCAGCATTTGACACTTTTCCTCTCAAACGCTGTATTTACAAACACCGCATCATTTCACACTGTACAATTTTGGCACTGCAATGCGGGGTTAACTCTGCTTCGGAGCAGGGTTTCATAACCCCGGTTAAAAAGGGGTGCTAACCCCGCTTCTAAATTACAACGTTCCTTTACCCGGGGTTAAAAGCAGTGTTTAGAACGACGATAACCCGGGGTTAAGCGCAGTGTGAAAAGCCCTTGTGAAACGATGCAGTGTTAGAATGTTACAGCTAGCAAAAGACAACCAATCACATACTCATATTTGTCTGCTTTGGACAGTCACGGAAACACTGCACATTGTATATAAACAGTAAATTCAGCGTTTAAGAGGAAAAATGGCAAATGCTCACAGAAAATGCGACATTTTGAGTGAAGAAGGGATCGTTTCATTCTTACTTTTATAGTTCGAAATGTCCATTCAGTATAAACTCGATAGTACAGTTGGCAATACGAGGATGCGCAATGCTAGAGCTTTTATGTAAACAGGTCACATGCTGCGTTCATCCATAGGAATGTACAATAGGGCTTTTCACACTTGAAATATAGTAGTCAACATTTGAAGTGGATCAAAAAAAGTTCAAAGTTGTCCTAAGAAGAAGGTTTTTGGACAACTCTGATGAAAGGTTTTGATCCACTTCAAATGTTGGACTACTATAGTTAACCCTGGGTCATTCCACACCCCGGGTAAACGGAATCCTGGGTTATCTTGCTTCACGTTTCACACTGCTCATAATTTAACCGGGACTAACAATTAATCCTGGGTATTCATAAGCTGAAGAATGTCACATTGTTTGGCACCGCAATGCAGGGTTAACAGTACAAAAGCAGTGCTAACCCTTCTCCGGAGTAGGGTTTTAAAACCCTGGGTAAAAAGCAGTGCTAACCCCAGTTCTAAATTACAAGTGTGAAACATTCCTTTACCTGGGGTTAAAAGCGATGTTTAAAACAAAGATAACCCAGTGTTAAGCGCAGTATGAAAAGCCCTAATGTGAAATATCAGAGTATGAATACCCAGAATGAATTGTTAACCCCAGGTAAATTATGAGCAGTGTGAAACGTGAAGCAAGATAACCCAGGATTCCGTTTACCCAGGGTTTAGAATGACCCAGGGTTAACTATTTTAAGTGTGAAAAGAGCTAAATATAGTCAATGGAAGCTCAAGCATACTTGTCTCATTGGTTCTTGTGCCTCAAGCAAGCATGCTTGATCTTCCGTCTACCAAATTTGAGTACTCAATGATCAATGTTTATAGATGTGAACATTTTGAAGCATGGGTGAATAGGCTTTGAGACAGGTTTGAATGACATGAGAGTGAGTAAATGATGCCGATTTTCAGATGCAGTTGAACTCAAACATATGAATTCAAACCTCATTGTGTTGGGAAATGGAAAGCTGTGCACCCACTGGAAACAATTACTCTTCTGCATGACACATCTGATACGTCTACAGTCATTTATATCACTTTTACAGTTCGTCTCAAATGAACTGGTTCAACTCTAAGAAGCAGCATAACCTCTGAGGGCTCTTCACAGCGCTTTTCAAAAGTCAAAACTACAGCTTTGAAGTTCAGGAATGGAGTTCATGAGAGGGGCTGTGTGAGACGCCGCTCTCACCCAACACAATCTCATCCTCCCAGCAAGAGCATTTTGATACATGTTTCCATTAAAACAGAACACTGAAAAACAAAAGCATGAGAGATGTTTTGAAAGGCATGTGAAAATACAGAGAGACGTGCAAAGTAAAATGAGAACTGCAAGCAAAATAGACATCGCTCTCAAAGGATTGTATTGGCAGTGTAATTTCTTTAGCTACTGGGAACTGATGTCACCCGTTTGACAGATTCATTTCCACAGTTCAACACAAATCACAACATGTTGCTTTGGTACTTTTCAAAGATTTGTAAATATGTATTCAGTCACGCACTGGTACACTGAGTCACTGTAGCCTTGCTTTTCAAGGCTACTTCCTACTTTTCGCTCTCTTTTGTTTCAGAAAGCAAATTAGATCTCATGAATCAAGGCTTCTCAATTAGCAGGCCGCAACAAGGGAGAAAACTAGCATTTGTCAGCATTCACATTCATCAGAACCGCCCAAAAACACAATGTGAAACTTGCAATTTTTCCTCATGAGACCACAACTTTCAGAGCCAATCACCTGAGCTGTAAAATACAATGTGACAAAGAAATCTTGACAGCATGATGTCAAAGGCAGCAGATGGAAAATTTAAGTCAATTTCTTGCTTATATATTTCTAGCCCCAGAAAAAGAATTGTGCACTGGTAAAACATACTGAAATATAATGAAATATTAGTGAGTATATGCTGCATCATAATACAAGGCTACTCTGGAATGCCTATCAAAAGGAAAAACTAGTGCAGTTATACAGCATCTATACAGTAGACAGAAATCTTTGGTAATACAACATTTAATTACCTTCATACATCTGCATGTCCACTATACTGGAAAGGTCAAGATCTGTCTGTAAACACATGCAAAAGTCCTTTCAAACAGATTTTTAATTTAGTTTGTCATAAACCTCTGACAGTTCTATATATTACAGATAATTTAAAATTCAAAATTAAATGGATTATGGGTAAAACCAATTATAAAAATAGGAGAAACGAGCATGCACAATTAAATATCTAATATAGCTCATATACTCTATTATATCAACACTGATAAATTAAAGGGGACCTATTTTCACAAGATGTAATGTAAGTCTCTGGTGTTTCCAGAATGTGTCTGGAAACTGTGTCCGTTTTTGTGTCTGTCAGTAACGGTGTTCAGCCTTACATTGTTCAAACTGGAGTCGGACACTGATGGAGAGACTCAGGAAGAAGTTACAACTTTTAGAATGAAACTGGACGTTTCTGAATGGTTAGTGGATAAATTTATGTAGTTGCTGTGGAGCAGATTCAACTCATCGACTAGCATGTGCCGTCATGTTAATCTTTTGTGCAAAACCCGTATGTACGCCCACTATACATAGCATACCTGTTTGCCAAACAGAGCCATACACACCAGGCTAACGTTAATGATTGCTATCAAATGCTGTGAATGGTCTCATATTTTTTCCAAAATATCGCTCGAACAGAAACGCTCCTTTTTTAGCAATCAAGCTTGCCAGGGTGAACTTGCAGGCTATCCAAGCTAACGAGACTCTAAATAGTGTTCTGTGCTCGTCTGTGCAGCCAACGACAGAACAGTTGCTCGAACTTTTGCCAGGGTGTTAGAACTGGTACACCGTTGTCGCTTGCGAAAACAAAATGGCGGCGCCGTGGGTGGAAACATACAGATTAAGGGGTGGTAATATTATAATAAGATCCCCTTCCTACGTCACTAGGGGAGCGGCTCATTTTTTCACATGCTTGCAGAGAAAAGCTTACCAAAACAAAGTTACTGGGTTGTCCTTTTTCACGTTTTCTTGGTTGGTAGATGCACCGGTGACCCGATTATAGCTCTTAAACTTAAAGATTTTCATGATATGTCCCCTTTAATATGAATAATGCTAAAATATAAATGCACATTATATACAATTTTGATATATTTGATAAAAATGCCTGGTCCGACTTTATATTAGGTGTCTTTGACTAAGAGTTTTGCAAAACAACATGGACACAATAAGTAAATTGTACTTATTTTTTTGATGTAAGTACATAGTTAAAGACACCTAATATAAAGTGTGACCAAAATGTCAGCTCAGATATATAGTGTATCATGTAAATGATCATCATAGGGCCCAAATCTGAATGCTTAAAACAGGTCATTAGCATATTGGCAGATCTGTATACATAGTATACATTATTAGTATACATTATTATAACTATTGTAATGTAATTAATGCTGTGAAATTTCACTTATATTGGTAAAGATTGAAATTTTGGTATTGTGAGAAACCTACTTCCTATATATTCTGTTGCTGACATTAAAAGCTGTGCAACCAGACAAACTCGGTATTTTGATGCAAATTCATCAGTCTCTTGAGCCAAATGAGGCAGATGCCAATGTAGACAGGTTGTGAGACATGCCCTCAATTCTGAAAGCATGAACAAAACTATGCAAGACAAAAAAATCATAATCAGTCTATGCAGCTCTTGTATAACAATGTTGGTACTGTGTGTTGAGCAGCACTGTTATGAATGAAGGTAGAGACTGTGAGAGAAAGGTGTATCTTTTCAAACAGAATGACTGATGGTGGGCATATCAGCATTGGTCTAAAGGCTTATAAAGGGAAGTAGTCTGTTGTAATTTAACAGTCCTCTTGTGAATGGAAACTGTGACATTCAGAACGGCATGTTTGTCTCATCGATTTGCGTCTAGCTCAAAAGGCATCGTTCATTCCCCGCGGTATCCCTCTTTCCCATTCCGCCGCCTCCCCTCGGAAGCTCACAGACGCAGGATGCAGAATACCAATGATATGTGATATTTAAATGGTCGTGATATTTGCGCAATTCAAACAGGCGCCTCTCTTGCAGGGGTCGCGGTGGTGACAAATACATGCAAATTACCAGAGCAGAAAATGTGGTAATGTCATCTGTGGAGTTCAAAGCACTGCTCTACTATCCAGTCGAGGAGTCTAGTGTTCTGCAAACCTCCGATTCTGATGGAAATGTACAGACTCTAATCAATTGAACAATCAAATGATTTTGTCAGTGCAATGAAGTAAAAATATTCCAGTGTGCAATAATAAAAAAAAAAAAAAAAAAAATGCATTTTTTTTTTTTATTTATTAATTCCATTAAAGGATGCATGTCTTAATTTGTGCCATAACAAAATCCAGATTTGCCACCTCAGCAATTGAACCTGGCACCTATATTATGTTATGTTCTGCTTAAATTAATTATTATTATACTTAATTATTATACTTAATTTGTATTAAGAATATGTAGATTAATATCCCAATGCTCATTTTTTTTTTTATTCCATTGCAGGAGTAGTTGCATGTCTTAGATCCCTAAATCCAGATTTGCCTCCTCTGCATTTGAATCTGGAACCAATATCATAATCTATACATTTGTTTAATAAAAAAAATAAAAATTATATATATATATATATATATATATAATAAATTATGTTTCCAATAAAATGTCTGTTATATTCCTATACAAGTCTATATGTAAAATGAATATGGAACCTATATTATGATCTATACATTTGTTTAATAAAAAAAATAAAAATTATATATATATATATATATATATATATATAAAATATTATATTATATATAAAAATATATAGCTATGGTTATTATTAATAATTTTTTTTTGCAGGAATATTACGTATTATACATTTATTGGAAATATCATATGTATATAATTTTTATATATATATATATATATATATATATATATATATATATATATATATATATATATATATATATATATATATATATATATATATATATATATATATATATATAATATAAAAAATACACACACACACACACACACACACACACACACACACACACAGAGTTGTGCTCAAAATTATTCATACCCTTGGTAAATATGACCAAAGAAGGCTATGAAAATAAATCTGCATCGTTAATCCTTTTGATCTTTTATTTTAAAAATCTACAAAAATCCATAGAACCCATCTCGTTTGAAGTTCCAGTAGTGTCAGTTACTTTTCAAATGTTCTATGGTCAGATGAAACTAAAAAAAATGAGCTTTTTAACAGCAAACACTCAAGATGGGTTTGGTGCACACAGGGGTAAAAAGTACCCCATGTGTACAATGAAATATACTGCTGTATCTTTAAAGTTGTGGGCCTATTTTTCTGCTGGAGATCCTGGACATCTTGTTCAGAATCCATGATGCCATGTATCTATCAAATACCAACAGATAAAAAAAAAAAAAAAATCAAAACCTGACTGTCCCTGCTAGAAGTCATATAATGGGCCGTGGTTGGATCTTCCAACAGGACAATGATCCAAAACAAACATCAAAACCAACACAAAAATTTGTCCCCAAGCACAAAATGAAGCTTCTGCCATGGTCGTCCCAGTCCCCTGACCTGAACCCTAAAGAAAATGAGTGGAGTGAACTGAAGAGGAGCACCACCAACATGGAGCTGGGAATCTGAAGGATCTGGAGAGATTCTGTATGAAGGAATGGTCTCTGATCTCTTGTCAGGTGTTCTCCAAACTCACCAGGCATTTTAGAAGAAGACTCAGAGCTATTATCTTGGCAAAAGGAGGTTGCAAAAAGTATTGAATAAAAGGGTATGATTAATTGTGAGCAATGTGTATTAGAGAAAAACATTTCTTTCATAATGAGATTCCCCCCCCCCCCCATTTAAAATTCTTATTCTCCAATGAAAGGTTGGATTTTTGTAGATTTTTTGTAGAGATATATTATATATATTATATACATACACACACACACACATACATATACACACATATACATACACACACATATAATACATATAGATATATATATAGTAATAATAATACATTGTTTTTCCAATAAAATGTCTATATGTAATATTTCTATACAAGTCTATATGTAAAATGAATCTGGAACCTACATTATGATCTATACATTTGTTTAATTATATATATATATATATATATATATATATATATATATATATATATATATATATATATATATATATATATATATATATATATTTATTATGATCTATAAATTTGTTCTATATGTAATATTTTTAAAAAAAAAAAAAAAAAAAAAAAAAAAAAAAAAAAAAAACAATAGCTACAACAACAATAATCAAAATAATAAAATACAAAAATTCTTCTGCCGAAAACAAAAATTTAGCATAATCTGCATGCTGCTTTTTTCCATACAATGAAAATATTTTTTTTCCCCCACCATTCTCTTTCAACAAATAACATTACATTTTGGTCTGTTCCTCACATAAAGTTATCATACCGCTTCTGAAGACCACATGAGACATTAACTACTTTCATGAAACTTTAAAAGGTGTTTTTTGGAGCTTGACAGTGAAGTTCACCATTCACTTTTAATATATGCAATGTGAACAAATGCTAGATTTCGTTTGTGTCTCACAGAAGAAAGAAAATCTTGTGTATTTGGAAAGACATGTACTCATTCACTTATCATAATCTTTGTTTTTGGGTGAACTATTCCTTTAAGAATCTGTCTCACTGAGGTTTTTTTAATCTAAAGAGCAGAGAATCTTCCTTGCTAGCAAAATGATGTTATTTACACATTCATTTACTTGAATGCAGTAGGTGAGAAACGCACAGCGCTGTCAACACACCTGATATACACTGCAAGCGTCATGCTGTGACACAACAAACTCACTTCCACCATAATCAACAAAGCTGCACACACGTCAAAGTGGTTCGCAATGTGGACTGCACAATTTTCACCCGCAGTGCCGATTAGGTGTTAACCTCACTCTTCTCGTACATGACCCACCCACTTCATTTCCGTGAAATTAAACAGAGTAGCTACTGCTTGAAAGGTTATCGATCGCTTAAAATGTCAAGACGTTAAACTGTTTGTAAACGAATCATTTTAAAACATCTCACATTACTGTAATAGAAGACTCAGGAGGAATCTAACCGTTATTAACACAATAACACAGCTTGAGATAATGGAGTAGGAAATAAACGTTAACACACAGCAGACAATGTTCTCTTGTATTGCACAGATGAGAGCATCATATGTTGTTTGTAATGTGCTAAGCCAAATAATAGTGGTGTAACCAAGACAGTCTTTTGGCTACTTGGGTTGTTTTTGCTAATAATGCATCACCTAAATCACCCAATGCATCCGACGGACCCTAAATCTGCTGACATTAGCACCTGACACAAGCTTCAGCACACATATATGTGACTGTTAACGGCTCTCAGTACCTCAGAAAATGTGGTTGAAGGTAGGAAAGACGCTGGTTAATTTATGGTCCGGAAAAGATCTCCCTTTGGACCTGAGTCAGCGACTGGTGAAGCATCAACTCGTGCAGTCTCTTCTCACGCTGGCCGCACTGAATTAAGAGAATCTCAAAAGCACATGGTTGAATTTGTCTCAAAAGTGAAATGGATGAGAGCCATTTAACCACAACCAAGCTCTTTTCTGTAATTTATTCTAAATTCGTTTAGTGCCAAGCAATAAATTACGCAGATAACATTTGGAAACCACTAGAGAGATCAGTCACAGACACGTGAGGTTTTCATCTACATGAATCCTGTAACAATGATATTTTAAAAATTAGAAATGTGGCCTTCAAACTACAACTCACTGAAAGCAATGTTCTTTTGAAATGAGCTTTTTGTGTTCTGTTTGTGTTCTTTTCACCATTAATATGAAATCTTCAGATGTCTCTGAGATGCCTTCATCATCAAAACATTGTACAGAAATAGTATGTGTCATTAGAGATCATGCAAGCAGAACAGAAGGGAGCTATGGAAACCCTTCCAAAATATGAAAGTTAATAATTTGCTCCAATGCCCAACAGAATTAAATGCCTTCATTAAAAAAAAAGAACAATTATATAAATGACTCTGACTGCTATTTTAACACTGCATGTGATGTAATCTGATTTGTTTCTTAATCTGTCAGAAAATAACTGCATTTTCAAATGATTATAAAATTGAGCAGATTTTATTTATCAACAAAAATAATCTTAGTCACATCATATGAGATGATTTAAAAAAAAAAAAAAATAGAAATTAATAAAAATAAACGTGAATAAATTTTAAAAAATACAAAAAATACATAAAGTAAATAAAAAAACAAAAATAAAGAAATAAAATAATAAAATTTAAATTAAATAAATTAAAAACCAACACAAAAAATAAAGTAAACAAAAAAAATAAAATACACAAAATCAAAGTAAATTTAAAAAACAAAAATAAATAAAAATTATTAAAAATAACAGTAAATAAATTTGAAAAAAATGCATGTAAAAACCAACAAAACAAAGAAAAAAAAGAAGAAAACAAAAATAAAAAATTAAATTAAAAACCAAACCAACATTAAAAAAAAAAAAAAAAAAAATAAAGAAATCAAACAATTAAAATAAAAAATAAAAATAAAAAAACAAACAACAAAACAAAAAACAAAATACACAATCAAAGTAAATTTAAAAAACAAAAATAAAGAAATAATACATTTAAAAAAAATAAAAAATAAAAAAGTAAAAACCAACAAAAAATAAAAAAAATTAAAAAAAAACAAGCAAACAAAAATGAAATTGAAATTTAATAAATTACAAACCAACATTAAGAAAAAACAAAAATAAAGAAAATAAAAATAACAATTTAAATTAAATTAAAAACCAACTCAAAAAATTAAAGTAAACATTTAAAAATAAACAAAAATAAATAAAACAAACAAAATACACAAAAAACAAAATAAAAAAAAAATGTGTAAAAACCAACACAAAACAAAAACAAAACAAAATAAAAAAAAAATGAATAAAACAAAAATAGAAGAAATAAAATTAAAAGATAAAATGAAAAAAGAAAATTGCTTGTTTCTCTCTATTTCTACATCGCTGTGGATGAATGCGTGTGCTAAATGCATGAATGTAAAAGAAAAAATAAAGCTTAAGGTCAAATGCATTTATTTATTCAATCTGAAATGAACATTTGACAATCCTCTTATCGTCCCTTCAGTGTGAACTGAATACACTGCATGCACTCAAGCTAGCCAATATAATAAAGGACAGAATTAAACCATACGTTCTATCTATAGGCCTCAACAACAGTCAAAGCAATTATAATTGCAAATTTGTGTACCTGGGACAAAACGTGGGACTGAAATCATTGCATTGCTTTGCTTTTTACAGTTCTCATGGCAACATTATTATATAAGCCGTTCAGTATGGACTCAACCAGAATACAAGTGACTGATTCGCTCCATTTCATTCATGTCACAATCCACGAGATGAAATACAAATGTACCTTCCACGCCTTACATACAGAGAAAATTCAAAAAAAATATTCAGTGACTGCTTGAGAAATTGCCATCCGATGTCTTCCGTTTATGCAGCCTGATATGCTCATACATTAAAAGTTGCACTTTCATATGTGATGTACATCCTGCATTAGTGACATAAATCTCTTTTACGCTTCAGCTCAAGTGGAAGGCAGCTGCCATGCGAAAGGAGCCTTCTGATCAAAGACCATTAGTGTTGGTTTTAAACTCTGCAAGAATGGCGATGAATGAGGGCCATTGCAGACTATCGTAAGCCGTGTGCCGTTGCCAAGGCAACCGTGTACCTCAATGTACTTGATTGTTATCTGATGATTGAACCATGGGTTGCTACATGAGAAAGCAGGCTTGGCTATTTCTCAGTGCAAGTGCTCTGAGGACATAAATAAAGGCTGTAGCTCTTTCAACATGTGCAGTATTCACCGTGACCTTGCAGTGTGCAAACCGTGCTCATTGTTCAGACATGCGTAATTAGCGCCCTCGGTTTGATACGCATAAAGAAATATTCTGTCATTTCAACTGCTAAGTTGACACTTCTAATCATTTTCTGTCGCGTGTTTAAGCGCGATAGCGTTTAGAGCATCCCATGCTTTTGTGAAGCCCATGATCAGCACTGGAAGGATAAGTTTTGACAATGCACACATAAAAACTATAATCCGACAGTCCGCGCTGGCTTCCTTATTTCCGTATAGTGTACTTTTTTTATTTGCCTGTATTTATCCAATATGCTTCCCGAGATAAAGGCATCGGAGTGGAAATGCTGTCTTTCTGTGGGATTTGAGGTGTTTTAAGGGTGTTTATATTGTGGCAGTTTAATCACTTAAATAGCTTCGGGTGTCAGAATGTGTTTTAAGCACAATGAATTCTCTAAACCTATTCTGAGTGTTTAGTGCAACAGCAACTGTACTGAAGTAAACAATGTCTCCTTGTTTCCATTCTGACAAATAATGCATGACTAAACGCAATCAAACATTCATTTTGAATGCATTCTTAAGGCCTACCGCACATATTCAATAACAACATCTGCATGAAATACTCCCCCATATTTATAAAAGATCACACTGAATGTCTGTGATAATTTACATTAATTATATATCAATGATAAGAACAACAAATTCAGTGAAGAAATATGAATCACAAGAGCAACCTTTCACATTGCAGCACCGTAGGAGTCCGTTGCAGTGTATCTTTTATGAATGTCATTGATCATAAAAGTTGCAACATCACTTAAAGGTAGGGTAGGCAATTTATTTATAAATACTTTTTGTTATACTGGTTGAAACTCTCTTCACATCCTGATAGTCAATAACAGAAGTGGTCTAAATATTAAAACATGTACATATGAAGAGTTTGGTTCCAAAACGCTATAAATCAATTTAGATTAATTTGAACAAAAATTTGTTTTCTTTACCAAGAAAGTGGCAAGATGAAAACCACTATTTTCTGTTTCAAACTTTCAAATGGCATCTTTAGGTTATAATAATCCAGATTTTGATTTTCAAAGATTTATTATAAAAACTGATTATTTTCCCCCCAAAATGCAATAAATTTGACACTTTTTTTTTTTTTTTTCAAAATGCAATTAATCCATTGAAATCAATATAAAAGTTATTTTTCATATTGAAACTGTTGAAAATACACAAAGTAAGTTGAAAATACACAAAGTAAGTTGATCCACATATATGACAGCCTCTGAACTTGGTCAATACTAATATATACAGGCACTGGACTAAAAATACATTCGGTCATCGCTCCCAAAATGAATTCAACAGGTCATCTTGTTAATGCTATAAATTAATTACGTCTCTGTTTGTCATTACCGATTAAAGAGTCATTACCGATTAAAGATCTGGCGCCACCGCACGGTTAAAATAAAAACAACACATTTGCCGAGTACATTGGAATTGACTACAACTACCCAGGGGCATCGCTATACTGGTGTGACAAAGTAAAATATGGCTGCTAAATCCTTGTCTGACAGTGCAGATTTTAGCAATTATGTTATGTTTTTTTTTCTATCAGATGTTTAGAATCAAAACTAGCAATGAGAATTAATCATTCTTGGTCAAACGGCTTTTAAAAACTGTTCATGATTCAGTTTTGGGGACCGTGACAGAAGTTTGATGCTGTCGTGGAACAAGCAACAGCCGGCATTTTTCCTCCTCCCGACTCGAGTGCCTCATCTTCTTAATCTCCTCACATAAATGATTAGATTTTGATGGCTTACGTTTCTTCCCCACTGCAGAAACCACCACATGTTCATCAATGCCGTCAAAATTATTCATTTTTCTGTTTTTGTTGATCACAAAGTACAAAGTAGATAAGGAAAACTAAGAGCTGCCATTACTGTTTACAATGCGTGGAATGGTGCGCTGTGATTGGTTGAGCGGATGTATCGCATTTTGCAGAGAAGGGAGACTGGTGTTTGTCGTGGTTTGGAAAGAAAGGGAGAAAACATGACAGAATAACACGGCAGATATCACATTTTGAGTAAATTAAAAAATGACTTTTCAGTACCGACCAGATACAATACTGATTTTGGCAAGAACTCAATTTTTAATTAAAAAAAAAAAAAAAAAAAAAAAAAAATGCCGTTTATCGCGTTTTGGAACCAAACTCTTCATATATCTTCTGTGGAAGTCTCAGGACCAAAAAAATGTTCATCCAATCATTGCATTCGGTCCGAATGTCCTACCTGCCTGTCAACGTACTATATGTATTTCCATACCTCCGCGCACCTGCTCGCGCAGACAATACAAGTCATCAGCGCATTCTGTAAGGTTATTGAGAGTTGTAGACAGACAGTCACTGAGTGCCACAAACAAACATCAGCCACATTTTACAGTTCCTCCTGAATTAAAACAACCAGCTTACGCTGTGTTCACGCCATGTTGTAACCGTAATAACAAGATGGCAACCCGTGACGTTCTACCCAGAGCTGTTCACATCCTCAGACTCAGATTTCTGTGTTTCTATGTCAGCACTATCAAAGCCGAAATTAATCTGCAGCAGTCAGGGTCTGTAACATTCATTATTATTTTAATTTTATGTGCTTCGAGACATGAGGTAATTTAAAGCTGCCTCTCGTCTTGTGGCGCTTTGCAGACTCTGCTCTGGCTGTGCGCGTTCATGTGTTTTGGAGGAGGCGTGGCTTTGGAGAGCGCTCTGAAGGGAGGGTGGGATCTCATGCTTTCAAAGCTAGCTTGCTATTGATAGCCTCTCTGAAATTGCCTACCCTACCTTTAATTAACTACAGTGTTCAGTAGCATCACTGTAGTTCAGCTACACACTAAAAAGTAATTCAGGGGGAAACTTTAAATGCATGGTTGCAAGTTAAAAATTATAATTTATTGTTTTAATTACACCTTTTAAGTTGCAAACATTTTTTTGTAGAGTTCTGTTGACAATGTTGATCATTACATCAACTTAATATCGTCTGTAATTTAAACTCAAATTTCTGCATTGTTTTTTTTTTTTTTTTTTAAATTAGATTGTAATAACTTATTGAAATTGTCTTGATAACTTCGGAAATTAGGCAGTGTATTTCTAGTCCCCAGCATGCTTTGCATAGGACTGGATAAGGAGAATAAATGTTGAAATTAAGTGTTAATTTATTAGTTTTTAGTCAAGGGAAAGACCTGTTATAGTGTTTAATGCTGTTATGTTTGACATTTAAAAGAGTTTCTGTAGTGTGGAAGTTTTTTGGTTACCATTGTGCTGAAGAGTAGATACATGAAGGTAAACACTATTGACTCTATAAGCAATGACTGCACTAATGCCAGTGACAAGTAATGTCTTTCTTGTTCATTAAATATTCATGTCAAATAAGTTATGTTAGCATGTGCTATCATAGATGTTGATTTAAACTGAAATAGATAAGATTAATTGGTTCCAGGGCTACAACTCTGGTAGTTGGAGTGACTTAATTTCTTTGAGTAATCAACTTAAAAAAAAAAATTGTGTTTATGCTACAAATTAAGTTCCTCTAACTCAATGTAGCTTGTTGGTTGAACGTAAATTCACTCAAAGTTGTCAAATTTTTTGAGCCAACACATTATTTTTACACACACTGTATAAAGGGTCCTAGATCACATGCAATTTTCAAAACTCACAACTTTCAAAACAAAGTTTTTGTCTACCGCAAGTTTTTAGGAAAGATTTTTAATCAGCTGAACTAGCATGCTGTTAAACAACACACTGCACTTCTATCGTTTTCATTCCAGTCAAAAATGTAACATGCCGTTACCCTCACTATTGCGAGTCACTGATGAGGACCCATGCAGCGTCAATGATTTTGATGTAGTCATCTAACACAATAGGGGAGTTACAGCTTCATCAGAGTAGTGACAAGTGCTGGGAAAGCATGTGCAGATAAGCCTTGGCAGAGAGACGATTTCAGATGTCAATGAATCCCTTATGTTCATCTGCGCTCACACATTTCCAACCTCACAGAGAAATCAGACCGTCTAATCGCAGTAAATACCATTGATGGCATTGATCCAGTACACAATGTGAGAGTCTCCATCTCCCCAAATCACAGCCAACAGCCTGAAATCGTTAAATCTGCTGCTAGAGCTTCTTGGTAACCTTAAAACACAAAAGGTCAGTCTCAAAGCATTAATACACTAGGGAACTGTAACACTTCAGTTCTTGCCCATTTTATTCTTAAAAAAAAAAAAAAAAAAAAAAAAAATTTACACTACTGTTCAAAAGTTTGGTGTCCACAGGGACAAATTAAATTGATCAGATGTGACCGTAAAAACATTTATAAAGTTACAAAAGATTTATATTTTAAATGAATTCTCTTCTTTTTAACTTTCTATTCAAAGCATCCTGAAAAAAAAAAAAAAAAAAAAAAAAAACAGTTTCCACAAAAATATGAAGCAGCACAACTGTTTTCAACATTGATAATAATAAGAAATGATTCTCGGGCAGCAAATCAGCATATTAGAATGTAGATACAGAATTACATCGAATTATAGAATTACAACAGAATTTCTGAAGGATCATGTGACACTGAAGACTGGAGTGATGATGCTGAAAATTCAGCTTTGCATCACAGGAATAAATACAATTTTAAAACATATCCAAATGGAAAACATTTATTTCAAATTGTAATATATTTAACAATATTTCAGTTATTATTGTATTTTTGATCATATAAATGTAGCCTTGGTGAGCAGAAGAGACTTTAAAAAAAAAAAAAAAAAAAAAAAAAAAAAAAAAAAAAAAAAACACACCATTTAAAAAAAATCTTGCTAACCCCAGACTTTTGAATGGCAGTTTATAACTTAAGTCAGATACAATTAAACTACAACTAGGAAGGCACAACATGACAAGATTCATCACCAGGTTTATAATGGCAATTTCTTTTTTGACAAGTACTATAGATTCATTCATGCAAAACCCCTCATTGTTTTGCGCCTGAAATAACAGCATTAATTCAATTCTAAATGTCATATAGATGTTTAAAAAAAAAAAAAAAAAAAAAAAAAAAAATATCTGAGCCGCTCAGATTTCGCTCCCCTTGTGATGTAGGATGGGGATCTTATTATAATATTACTGGCCCTTAATCTGCACGTTTCCACCAACAGTGCCACCATTTTGTTTTCGTAAGTGAAAACGGTGTACCAGTTCTAACGCCATGGCAAAAGTTCGAGCAACTGTTCTGTCGTTGGCTCTGTACAGATGAGCACAGAACACTTTTTAGAGTCTCATTAGCTCAGGTAGCCTGCAAGTTGACCCTGGCAAACTCGATTGCTTAAAAAAAAAAAAAAAGAAAAAGAAAGGAGGGTTTCTATCCGAGCGATATTTTGGAAAAAATATGAGACCATTCACAGCATTTGATAGCAATCATAAATGTTAGCCAGTTGTGTATGGCTCTGTTTGGCAAACAGGTACGCTATGTATAGTGGGCGTACATATGGGTTTTGCACAAAAGATTAACATGACGGCACATACTAGTCGATAAGTTGAATCTGCTCCACAGCAACTACATAAATTTACCCACTAACCTTTCAGAAACATCCAGTTTCATTCTAAAAGTTGTAACTTCTTCCTGAGTCTCTCCATCAGTGTCTGACTCCGTTTTGAACAATGTAAGGCTGAACACCGTTACTGACAATCCTCATTTTGGCTGTGTGAGATTCTCCAGCTTTGTTGTTGTTGAGCAACCGAAGCATGAGCTGTTAAAGCTCCGCCCTCTTCTGGAAAGCGGGCCGGGAGCAGCAGCTCATTTGTATTTAAAGGGACACACACAAAAAGGGCGTGTTTTTGCTCAAACCCAAATAGGGGCAAATCTGACAAGCTATAATAAATGATCTTTGGGGTATTTTGAGCTGAAATTTCACAGACACATTCTGGGGACACCAGAGACTTATATTATATAAGTAGCTTACTACCTTTTAAAAAGGTAGTGTGACTTTAGATTAAACACTTTAAATTATGAGTAGGCTGCAACTTGGCAAGCAACAATATTAGTTTCAATGTAGTTTCCACCACTGATAAGTAAAAAGTTAGTCTTCTCCCAGAGCCTTACATAATCAAAATACACCTACAACAGATCAATTCCAAGGTATATGAACTATGCTGCTTTTGGATACATCCGACAGATTACTCGAGCATTAGAGTTTGTTCTGAGTTACTTACTCAGAATTTACTTTGCCGTAAACCCTGTATGTGTGTCTTCATAATGTTTTCATGAATGAAGATTTAAGGGTTCCAGCTGGAGGGAGAGATTCTCGCCTTCATTACGAAGCTAATCGTGCTGGAGACAAAGCCATAACAGCTCAACCTTCTGAACCATTAATGCTTTTTCATCCCACCTCCGTATCCTTATTAGCTCATTTCGGTGAATGTTTTAGAAATTATCCTGGTTTCATGCACCGATGGAGCGCAGCATATCAATACATGGTTCATCGACAATTTCTGACTTCCTAGATTGGGGCAATTCCAATCTCTAGGTAGTACAATGACATTTTGTGAAAGAAAAGACTTTCCACAGTAGCCCAGAGAGCCTTTTTCCATGGATATGCACTGATGTAATACGGGCAATTATTTGCACACTCATTTCCATGTTTCTGTATGTGGTCCCCTGACAAAACATTATTTCATAGCCTTCAGTTTTAGAAACATAAGTCTTGAGAGAACACAATGTAATAGTTTTCTTACAGCAAATAATAGGAAATGAAAAACACATACGTATCCCATACTGCTCGTGCCCTCAGAGCAAAATGAGTCATAGACAACAGCACAAAATAATATTTCTTACTTCAACTCCATATATTTGTAAGTTCACCTCTTAGATTCATCATAAAACCGGTTTTCATCATATCATGAGAATAAAAGGGTTTAAAATCAATATGAAAACAAATCTGACCCTTTTTACCGTCTAATCGCACATTTCTGGTCTTAATGTTCATGATTCACCAGGGCATGTTTTCTCAAATAAAAACGCTTGCCTAGTAATCTTTCATTAAAAAGAAATTTTCCCATGACCGGCTGAACGTACATGATCACACATCAACAAACCTGACCTGACTTTTCTTGAGTTTTTAAAACATTTCACACCTACTTTCTGTCTTTATGCCCAAGTCCATCCAATTCAATTTTAAGCGGATTGGTATGAAACATGTGACATGGTCTCAAATATGAGATTTTGAAATCATCCTCTTTAAAAGGCGATATTCACAAACCCACATCAAAGCAGGTCTCTTTTTATCACAGTCTCTTTCTTATTTCCCATCACAACTTTGTCCCCTCGAGTCACCGTAGGCCTCTCCAGCAGACAATAGAGTAGTTCAAGCAAGACTGGATCGCTGCCTTGTCTAATTTGATTGGCGGCTTCTTCTCTGGCAGTGGTGCGAGTTCACGAAATCATCAAATCTCTTGGTGTAGTTATAATCCAAACGTGCTCTTCAAATTGAGCGGAGATGTCACTGATTGAAACAAATGAGTAATTCCACGCTCCAGCGGACGCAAATCATCCAGAAAAAAATATCGAGATTGAAGCAGGTCGACACAGATGCTTTGTTCAAAACAAAATGGACTGGTCGGCAGGATCAAATCGATAAAGATGGGCGTTTAAAGGACATTTAAACCACAGTCTTTGCCTCAAGATGTCAAGACAGTGCTGGAGCCCTTTTCTAGATAAGACCGAATGTACAAGCCCAAATGTTAAGCAAGTATATTAACTTATTTATGGGTCATTATTTGACAGTTTACAATACAGAAGTATGTGAAAGCATTTAACAATTTTACATGAACAATGGAAAAGTCTTTTCATCTGCTAGAAGCTATTTAAGTACCGAGCTGTACAGATTGGCCAAAAAAAAAAAATTCATAAATATTATTCTAAAAATAATTTTGCCTCATCTTCTATTAGGAGGATTGTATTTTAACAAAAAAAGACTTGCAAAATACAAGAGATTTCCTAAAAATGAGTATTAAAAAAAAAATAATTCTTCCATTGGATACCATTTGACAACAACAAAAAAATAAATAAATAAAGTAATGGGTAATAAAATAATAAAAATTAATATAAAAATAATAATAAAAAAAAAAAGTAAAAATAAATGAATATCATAAGATCAAAAAAATCATAAGTTTCATTAGTTGCATAGTGTGTGTGTATATATATATATATATATATATACACACACTATGCAAGATGGGGCAGTATTTTTATTTTAATTTATATAATATATATATATATATACAGGTGCTGGTCATATAATTAGAATATCATCAAAAAGTTGATTTATTTCACTAATTCCATTCAAAAAGTGAAACTTGTATATTATATTCATTCATTACACACAGACTGATATATTTCAAATGTTTATTTCTTTTAATTTTGATGATTATAACTGACAACTAAGGAAAATCCCAAATTCAGTATCTCAGAAAATTAGAATATTACTTAAGACCAATACAAAGAAAGGATTTTTAGAAATCTTGGCCAACTGAAAAGTATGAACATGAAAATTATGAGCATGTACAGCACTCAATACATAGTTGGGGCTCCTTTTGCCTGAATTACTGCAGCAATGCGGCGTGGCATGGAGTCGATCAGTCTGTGGCACTGCTCAGGTGTTATAAGAGCCCAGGTTGCTCTGATAGTGGCCTTCAGCTCTTCTGCATTGTTGGGTCTGGCATATCGCATCTTCCTCTTCACATAGAAAATCTATGGGGTTAAGGTCAGGCGAGTTTGCTGGCCAATTAAGAACAGGGATACCATGGTCCTTAAACCAGGTACTGGTAGCTTTGGCACTGTGTGCAGGTGCCAAGTCCTGTTGGAAAATGAAATCTGCATCTCCATAAAGTTGGTCAGCAGCAGGAAGCATGAAGTGCTCTAAAACTTCCTGGTATACGGCTGCGTTGACCTTGGACCTCAGAAAACACAGTGGACCAACACCAGCAGATGACATGGCACCCCAAACCATCACTGACTGTGGAAACTTTACACTGGACCTCAAGCAACGTGGATTGTGTGCCTCTCCTCTCTTCCTCCAGACTCTGGGACCCTGATTTCCAAAGGAAATGCAAAATTTACTTTCATCAGAGAACATAACTTTGGACCACTCAGCAGCAGTCCAGTCCTTTTTGTCTTTAGCCCAGGTGAGACGCTTCTGACGTTGTCTGTTGTTCAAGAGTGGCTTGACACAAGGAATGCGACAGCTGAAACCCATGTCTTGCATACGTCTGTGCGTAGTGGTTCTTGAAGCACTGACTCCAGCTGCAGTCCACTCTTTGTGAATCTCCCCCACATTTTTGAATGGGTTTTGTTTCACAATCCTCTCCAGGGTGCGGTTATCCCTATTGATTGTACACTTTTTTCTACCACATCTTTTCCTTCCCTTCGCCTCTCTATTAATGTGCTTGGACACAGAACTCTGTGAACAGCCAGCCTCTTTTGCAATGACCTTTTGTGTCTTGCCCTCCTTGTGCAAGGTGTCAATGGTCGTCTTTTGGACAACTGTCAAGTCAGCAGTCTTCCCCATGATTGTGTAGCCTACAGAACTAGACTGAGAGACCATTTAAAGGCCTTTGCAGGTGTTTTGAGTTAATTAGCTGATTAGAGTGTGGCACCAGGTGTCTTCAATATTGAACCTTTTCACAATATTCTAATTTTCTGAGATACTGAATTTGGGATTTTCCTTAGTTGTCAGTTATAATCATCAAAATTAAAAGAAATAAACATTTGAAATATATCAGTCTGTGTGTAATGAATGAATATAATATACAAGTTTCACTTTTTGAATGGAATTAGTGAAATAAATCAACTTTTTGATGATATTCTAATTATATGACCAGCACCTGTATATATATATATATATATATAAATTAAAATAAAAAAAATACTGCCCCATCTTAGTATTTAATAAACAGATTTCCAAAAATAAATAAATATTTTGAAAAAATGAATATAAATTTCTTCCACATCTTCCATTAGTAAAGAAAATATTGTGACTTTTTCATCCTTATTATATTTAACTGATCATTTATTTTAACATCTTCCTAGCAAACCTTCATGGCAGCATCAATATCTAAAAGAAAAATCCTGAAATAATGGAACTGTAAAGCGTTATTAACACATTTATATGACCATGTCATTTATTTCTAGCACCGCCACCATCTTTGGCAGTTTTAAAAGCACACAATCTTACAGCAGAACCACGTGTAACATGATTAATACGTAAGAATCAATTAAATACTGCTGACTTAGTAAATTAATAACATCTCTGTACAATATTTGAGCTTTAAGCATGGAGAGAATCAGCATAAATTCTTAGCATGAAATCCATTAACATAACCACCATGAGTGCTGAATGAACAGGGACTATCAGACGGCACAGTCAGGCATCCGCGAGCAGGACGGATGAGTCTGAGGAGGGAGATTACAGCAGCAGTGAGCTGAAATCAGCTCAGCTCGCACAGCTTTATTGACTATGAATATAAGGACATGGGTTTAACAACGTCTACAAGACGGCGTTTCTCTTCAAATTGTGACAAATGCACATTTTAATGAGGGCAAAGTTGTCCTATACTGTTCGGCAAATAGTTTGTTGAAATGGCACGAAGCATTTTCTGACTGGACTTTATTGTATATTGGACATAATACTGACAAAAAGTACTACTTTTGCTGGGAAATAATGACATAAGATGTCACATATTACTAATTTGTTTATAATTCAACCATTTCTAACTGAAGCTTCCAAGACAATCACAAGACGTTTAAAAAAAAAAAAAAAAAAATAGCAATTTCAACAAACCCTCAACTATTTCAGCCTATTATTTTTGTTCAGTAACCAAAAATAAACTTGAGGTTTCTGCAACACAATTCACAATTCCATAAGCATTTGCCCTGTCAGGTAAACAAGCATCACGGATAGCACACACTGAAGGCACATATACAAGATCCCCGAGTGTTTGTGCAGATCACTCCACCACAGGCAGGGTCAAAGCATCATAACATGAATACTAAGTTGCTAAACATATAAAAATTCTTATATGTAGGGGCACATTTAACTTATGTTATGAAAAATTAAAAATAAGATTGAGGTAAAACTAAAACACCTAATTATCCTTCAGTAACAAATGTAGGTCATATGTCTTCTGAAAAAAAAAAAATTTTATGAATATGCATTTTAATATTATGAATATGAAATGAAAAAAAAAAAAAAAAAAAAATACTTTGGTAAAATAATTTCTTACATCTTTTACCCCACAGCAACCATTTTGGGAAATGCTTCATTTAATAATTTACAGCACATCTTCTGCCCAAAAATAAGTTATGCATTTTAAATTCACGAATATGCATTATAAATAAATAAATTAAAAATAAATATAAATACATTTTTATATAAATAAATAAAACGTAACAAATATAAAGTGAATAACTTTAAATAAACAGGTCATTTAAAATAAATAAAATAAAATAAAATAAAATAAATAAAATAAAATAAAATAAAATAAAATAAAATAAAATAAAATAAAATAAAATAAAATAAAATAAAATAAAATCTTGTAGGGCCACATTTAACTTGGGCAAGAAAAAATGAGATTGAGGTAAAACTAAAACAATTATATTGCAGTAGCAATGTAGGGTCATATGTCTTCTCAAAATAAAAAATGCATTTTAATATTATGAATATGGGAAAAAAAAATTATATATCAATACTTTAGTAAAAGAATTTCTTACATCTTTTACCCAACAGCAACCATTTCCACATGGGAAATGCTTCATTTAATAATTCATAGCCCATCTTCTGCCCAAAAATGTATTTTATTACGCATTTTAATTTCATGTATTATAAATAAAAATAAATTAAAATATATTTTTTTAAATATAAATGAATTTTAAAATAATGTTAACAAATATAAATAAATATAAATAATTTTAAATAAATAACTAAAATGAATAGAATTTTTTTTTATAGAACTGGATACATTTGCTTTGACCAATTTTGACAAAATGCACCGACATACAATAATATGCTGTTAATCTTTTACTATTTGATTCTCTCAAAAAAAATCATCACAGAGAGCTGTATACTAAATATATGGCCACAGGGCAAAAATAATGCAGTGTGCTAGATTAAAAGGGTGGCACAGCTTACCCAAACACATCTTACCCCAATTTTCCCAATGTGTAACTAGTCCTGCATGTGCATGTTAATGAGCAGAATTATTAATAATAATTCTTCAAATTCCAAAGGTGAATTTCTGTAGATCGATGCAGAATTGTTTGAGAAAGAATCACAAAGCATCTGTGAATCAATCCGCCCCACCAACCCTGCTTTATAATTCCCACTGCATCAGAACCGAGATGTCTGCATAAGCCGATACAGTGAATGATTCCCCACACATTCCCAAGAAACACGTTCACATACAGCTCAGCATCACTTTCTACAATATTGCTGCGAAAGTGTGAACATATTTTAAGGCACGCTGACCCGGCATTACCTTTAATAGTGGTGGCATTCGTTTTCCTGCCAAAAACACTGGCCTTTGACTCTCGTGACTCATTTATAAACGCAGCCTTCGTACACTTCAGGAGAATGATAGCATCAGGAAGCTCCTCGAAAAAATGTGCCGTTTCCCAAAAGCATCATAAAAGTTATTGATGTAGTCTGTATTGTGACACTACTTCTGGCAAATCACCCTCAAGTCAAACGATGAATATCATAAGACGACAATCGTGAGAAGAGTGGCGTCGTCTTCTGAGGTTTCCTCAGCCGTGTCGGCACATTGTCTTTTATTGCTAAAAGCCACCTCAATCTGTTCGAGTCTCTGGGGCTCGGCAACAGTTGGTGTGAGAAAAATAAAAAGTGAGGCAAACCTCATCTCAAAGAGGACTGTGAGCAGCAGGTCAAGATGAATATTGATCAAAGAGTGTAAGAAAAAAGGATCTGGGCTCAAAAAAAAAGTGCCTGATTAGACTTTAGCAGCTTCTGTCATCCGCAAACGACAAACGCTTGAAGAGAAACTTTGCAATTGATGACAAAAACAAAATTGCAATGTTCAAATAAACATCTCGAGAGACTCCAAAGTCCATTTGTTTGAGGAACACAAGCCAATTCTGCTCTAATGCAACATGACAATGAATGCTAGTGCAAAGGCCTTTCTCTGTTTACACGGTTTCTTTAAGAACTTTGTATCAAACTTGAGACAGAAATACAACAGATGTGTGAACAATAGTGTAATCTTGAGTGAATTCCATCATGTCGGCTTGAATCGAAAGGGCATGAAAGTAAATTACAATAATTACAATCATGAGCAGTTAGGTTGCTCTTACTGCTTTTCCGACATGAAACAGAAATGCAGTGTTATAAAGACAGAAGATGCTTGAAAGGCAGTGTTCAAAAGACATCCATTTAAGTTTATCCTCTCACCCTTTGTATTTTCCTGACGTAGTGCGAACGGGGCAATTAGATAATGTGTTTTCCTGTAGTGCAAAGGGCCTTTTCCTCATTGTGCACTGAAATAATGGAAGCATGCTGTGGTACATCACACAAGAAAAGAGTGTGTGTAAAACACCCAAACACACTTCAACAACAATCAGAGACTACAGCCGGTTTTTACTGCATTATGTGCATTATGGATCAATTTGTGAGCAAATCATCTCCAATTTGAGCACTCAATTTGTTGGAAAACACTCACCAATTTTGTGCTGAGATTGAGCATGGATAAATCTAACTCTTTATATTTAAGGGTGACCATGACTTTGCCTGAATCATCTTCTGTTGGTCCTAGAACAACATTTCTTGCAAACAAACTTAACTTTAACCCTAAAGCCCACATTGTAAACCCCAATGCTCAAAATAATTGGTTTGAGTAGGACAAACTTAAAT
Organism: Mylopharyngodon piceus; assembly: GCA_039654765.1. Lineage (NCBI taxonomy): Eukaryota > Metazoa > Chordata > Actinopteri > Cypriniformes > Xenocyprididae > Mylopharyngodon > Mylopharyngodon piceus. The sequence continues at coordinate 3,831,510 of CM077444.1, read as the reverse complement.
TAAATTAGTTCAGTCAAATTAACTTGAGTATTTAGCACTTTCTTTTTCATTCAAGTTCACAGAACTGATATATTTGAAGTAAACTGAACTGTTTCATTGTTGAGTTTTATTAACTTATTTCTTTTAATTCAGACAAACTTAAATTTAACTGAAACTTGGCTGGGATTTCTATTTCCCAGCATGCTTTGCCCATGACACTTAAAAGGGAGAGTAAATGCTAAAATTAAGTGTTATATAATTTTTTTTTTTTTTTTTTGTGCAATATTAATGTTAAGTGGGAGATGCTAATTTAGAAGAGTTTGTTAATGTGGGTTTTTTGAGAGTAACCATCATGGTGACAAGTGGTGCATGCGGCTTGGTTTGAGAGCAAGTATGTTAAATGCTTTTTAGTCCAGGTGATGTGCGCAAAATTTGAGGTGAAATGTTCACTTTTTCATAAAAGCATGGAATTTGGTACACTTGTACAGTTTGGGGCCCTGAACATTTTCAGAAATGGAGCCATCACGAAAAAGCAAATCGCTCTCTGCCTGTCAATCAGTTTGCACATTCAAATTCTGAAGAGAGAGCATGTGGCTGAAGAGATTGAAAAGCTGATTTAATGGCCAAGTCTAGCAAAAATGGCTTACAGCACCTTTAAGACCCCTAAAAATCAAATGGAAATGACTGACTGATAAAGTCCCAAGAGGAGATAAAGGACTTAGAAGTGAAAACAAGAGTATATAAAGCACCTCCACAAAAAAATAGAGCAGGAGAGAGAAGCAAATGAGTATTTGGGGAGAGAAACGAGGCATTGCAGTGAAATCACAAGCACATAGCATCCATTGTCTTTTTCTTATTTTGAGAGCAGAATAAAAAGAAAAACCCTGCAAAAAAAAAAAAAAAATCAATTAGTGAGACCAGAAGAGCTTGTGCCACAGGTTTCACATTACAAATATCAACCACAATACTTCACTGACGCTGTCATGAACAATTCAGCTTGCAACAGTTTGTCTTGAGCAAAAAAAATCCATTGGCTAAAATAACTTAATTCTATTCTATTCTATTCCACACCTGCGGAAATCCTATAAAATATTTAATAGACAATAGATTTTTTTGAAATAAGTCTCTTATGCTCATACATTTATTTGATCAAAAAATACAGTAAAAACATGAAATATTATTAGATACTCTTTTCTATTTGAATACATGTTCAAATGTAATTTATTTCTGTGATCAAAGATGAATTTTCAGCATCATTACTCCAGTCTTCAGTGTCACGATCCTTCATAAATCATTCTAATATGCTGATTTGCTGCTGAAGAAACATTACCAATGTTGAAAACAGTTGTGCTGCTTAATATTTTTGTTGAAACCATGACACATTTTTTTAAGGATTCTTTGATGAATAGAAAGTTCCAAAGAACATCATTAATACATCCTTGCTAGTTTTTTACTGGCCAAAAACCATTAGCCAATTAGCCTGCTAGCTTAGCCTATACTCCAAACAAATGTTCAATGACACATTTTGTACACATTTTTGAGTGATCGGGCATTTTAAATAGATACTCACTGGGGTCCTCGGTGGACTTAACTCATTAATAACAGGATTAAATAAAGCATGATGGACAACCAAGTCTGTAAAGTGACAGATAATGATTATTTGTAGCAAAACCTCTGCACCCACACTGTCCCTGCCAACCTTAAAGTTTCTTACAGCTACAAAATGGCTTAAAACTGGCCAGAATTCAAACCATTGAGAGAATAAACACACACCCATCACTAAAGTCATTGTGTTGCTTGGAAAACCTGACTAAACCCATTCAAAATGAAGTGATGAAGCTATGTAGAATGAGTCACTTGTTGGACAAAAAAACCTGGTTGCAGCTCAAGGCCCTTTGGACTTCAAGTCCCCGTAAGCGACAGCCAAATCAGCCCTATGGTTAATCTGAGTCTGTGTGTCCCACATGGGCATTACAGCACAATGTGTTCGTGTACATGTGCCAAACGCTGAACCCCATTTCAGACGAGCCAAAATATTTAATACAGGCTCATAATTCACACAGAATTTAATCAATAATGTGCCCATGAAATATTCTTTAGTATAATTATAATTCCTAAATGCATGCTTTTGTTTTTGCGAATGCTTCAAGCAAGAGAAATTATGTAGTTGTAAATTAAAAATGCATTTTTAGTGCTACATTTAGTGATGCATGCATTGTAAAATAAGTGTGGAAAAAAAATGCATCCAAATTTAGTGTTATAATCATTATTAGCTGCAAAATCCACATAATAACGATGCCACAAAGCTTTTACTCTCTCTGAATTAAAACACACGCACACACAAACACAGTTTTATGCACCTACAATGTTTCAGTGGACTAAACAAAGACGTCGCACCTCTTACACCTAAGCTGTCCGAGAAGCACAAGCACTAAAATACATAATGCGCAATATTTTACTATGAAGACAAATGCATGATGGGAGAGACACAGTAGTGCATTATTTCAGGGCAGATATGGGTGCATGAACCTCAGCATGTACCCAACAGTAATCTGACAGCTATTAGAGTACTTTCACAAAACAGTTATATACACACCCAGACACACATTTGTGCACATGCACACACAAATGCACACGAAGTGACGGCTTTCGAATCATCTCAACTACCTAGTGAGTGTTTGTCATCACGCACAACAATAGCAATTACCCATGAATGATTTGCAGTGCAATGCAATGCCTTGTTGCCAGGCAACACTCATGTTAATGAAGAAAGCCCTTTCTCCAAGTAAAAAAGTATAGGGAATGTTACTCGGCCGACAGAAGGGGGGCTTGAAAACGAGATGGATCACAGCTGAACAAGCAGATGAAAACAGATGTACATAAGGTGCTGCTAAGGGTTGTGCTTTTGAATGCTAAAGACCAGGATCCAGCCCTTGAGGGTTTCAAGAACAACACTGAATGTTAATAGGCACTTGGGTTTTCCTAAGTACGCTTAATTTTCATTAAGCACCGATTTCTCCCTAAACTAGATAAGTGTGCAACGGGCCCAGCCCCAGAGGTTTTACAATGGTGCTCAGCATTGATGTATATATTGTCAGGAGACCATATTGTAGATACCTGATCGCAACACTTATTTTCATTAGAGTCAATCAAAAGCCACTTTAGAAAGAATTAGCCTAATGTTTGCACTCAGAGTTTATGGCACGCATTGTCCAGTTAATGACACCCATGGTACCTCATTTAGGATACCTTTGGTGGAAATTAAAGGTAAATGATACAAAATGAGAAGAACACAAAAAATAATCTGTCTGCTAAGTATCTTTATATTAAAAGGCCATTATGTCGAATGAACTTGGACAACCTATTGACATGTAATAGTTCAAGCAATGAAAATTCTGTTATTTACTCACTCTCATGTTGTTTCAAACCTACAGTATATACATTTATATTTTATAGCATGGAACACTCAAGGAGAAATCTTTACCGGTCATGAGAAATATTTAATTTTTTCATGCAATTACTGTAAATGGGGACTGAAGCACTCAAGCTTCAAAAAGCATGCAAAAGCATAGTAAAAACAGCATAAAAGCAGTCCATATGACTCACTATATACCAAGTCTTCTAAAGCCATATGATAGTTTTGTGAATAAAAACCCATCATTTCTGTCTGCTTCTCACACAAACATATGACTAAGTTCAAAGGGCTTGGAATATAGTGCATAAATCATATGGTCTTGGTGTATTTGAAGCTTTCAAGTCATCATTCACCTTTATTATGAAAAGAGTGACCAGAATATTCTTCAGAAATTCCCTTTTTGTTTTCCATGTAAGAAAGTCCGGGATTGAGTAAATACATTTATTTTGGGGTGAATTATTCCTTCAATCCTATTGTCACAAATATGAAAAACGAACAAACGAATGCTTTGAACAACTGTGGAACACTGTCTTGAGGTATAAAGAAGACTTTTACTCACATTTCCTACCCCATCCATGTCTGACATCAGCAAAATTCTTATTATGATTGTGCACGCTGATATTTAAAGCGTGCATAAAGCGTCCTCCTAGGAGGTAAGGACCTACATTAACCCCAATGTTCAACATCACCTTAACTTAGACCATAATGATGGCTGAAGTAATTTGTTCCACATGTCCAAACCAGAATCCAACAATAAATTAGAATCAGTCACAGGATTTAACTCAATATCTGGCACATAATTTGCCAGTATGCATATAAATCAAATTAAAATGATATGCAAGAGCAGCAAATAGAAAAATCCAGAAAAACACCTCACAGGAAAGCATTATCTACGTATCATCAATGGAAACTACTGTGATCAACCATTATCACTGTACAGTGCTTGATGTCATAATACCAGTTTCACATCTTCAGTGCAATAAATAACTGAAAGAAATTGACATTTTGCTCTTTGCCCTCAGCTGTGTTTATTATGTAATTTCCTTAGTCGAACAAGGTATTTATTCTTCTATGATCACAGGCAAGTCAAACTGCCATTTAAATGAACTGGAAAAATAGCAAATAACAGAAATGCTTAACATGATTTAGCCTACACATGCCACCAACAAAATAAACCATTTTAATGCAAAGCTTTTTAACGAAGTTCATCAGTCTGTAGCTCTGAACTCCTAAATTGTGTCACTTGTGTTAAATTTCAAATGTTGTGATCAAACTAATCCACATTGTCTTTATAATCAGTGACTATTTTTATATATTTAGTCTTCTTTAGATTAGAGCTGCTAACTATTCGCACTGAATAATAATTAGCATAAAGATATGGTACATATTCCAATCTTAAAGTTACAATTCTCTGACTCTACTGCCAGAAATTCATCTTGCTTTAGTCGTACATGTGCGCAATTACAGTCAGTGAGAGAGCATGTGTACTCTTGTAATATCAGAGTAGCAATTTGAGAGTCGTTCTTGATTTTTACTACCCAGAACCCATTGATTCATAAATGTAACTGCATATTTCAACCTATAGATTTTCCTGCTGGAAATGGATTTGGGTAAAAAAAAAAAAAATCTACACTGCACAAGCAAAAAACTGAGAAGTCTCTTGTCAACAAAGGAGTAGTCTGAAAGAAAAAGAGTAGTAGTTTGCGTAATTCGATACACACAGTCTCAGTCAATGGCCCCGTGTACCTCATGTGATATTTGCCTACTGTATAAACCAGCAGTTTGCCACAACTTTTTAACTGCAGTAGAAGAATATACCACCATGGTAACTTACAGTGGTGAAGTTTAGAGGGAAGCAATCCTCCCCTCTGAAGGTGCACTGCAAGAGCATCTCGTTGATATCATGGCCCGTGCGGTTGTAGAAATCCGTCATGTTGAACTGCTTGGGCTTGAAGTTGCCAAAATTAGCCTTGTCCTTCAACAAAGCGAGGACTTCCGGCTCGGCCAAGTGAGGGTTAGCGATCTGATAGTTCTCGTTGAGCAGTGCCAACAGCTCCCCAACATGGTACAGATCATTCTTTGTGATCTTTGAGAAACGAAACTCGTTGAGGTTGCAGAAGGTGATGGCCGGGAAGGTGAGGTTGGGCGCTGCCACCTCATCAAGTTTGGTGACATGAGGGAACTCAAAGTAGTAGTACACCCGGTCCATGCACACAAACATCAGCAGACCCAGAGAGCCCAAGAAGGACAGTGACCAAAGGAAGCGACGGAACGTCATGTGCCCGTAGGCGAATATGTGGCTCATGCCATGTAACGTGGAGGAGTTGGCGAAAACTTGGAGGCTGGATGGCCTCGTGCTTTCGATGCTGTCTTCGGAGTCTCCCTTCATGGCTGTCATTGGTATCCACTGAAAACTACTGGTAGAAAGTGTGCAAATGAGGCAAGTCTAAACACTTGGAAAAGCAGCAAGTCTTTGAAGAGGTTCTTTAGGTAGCTTTCCAACGAGTGGTAGTCCTCACTCCATCTGCGACCTCTTCCGCCGTCTCTGAAAAAGCAGCTGTCATTCCATGCAGAACCAAACACAATGACAGCTCCAAAAAGACCAAGTCACATGAAAAGACAGGAGTGACGCCGTCCGGGTTCTGAGGGACAAAGCACAAAGAAGTGAAGGGAAACCAAAAGGCACTGATGAAAAACAGAGGAATTATGGAAATGTAAACACAACGGACAGTTGATTGGAGCGTGCCTCCTCCAGTCGGCACGGAATGGCTTTACATCGCTATGACAATGGCATGGAATGGATTCTTGAATGGGAAGATTACAAGAGCCGAGCGTCTGTTGCTCGTCGCCGGCTACGTCCCCCCTGTGCCACTCCCCTGCTGAAAATCAAGGGTCATAGACCTCCTCCAAGCCCACCTCTGCGTTTGACAGCCGGGTTCCTCGTCTCTCCTGGATTCACGGCGAGCTGCGGGGAGCGCTGCCTCTTGATGTTTTGGAAAGCCAATGTGGTGGTCTCACCGCAAACAATGAACGTTTCTTCCTCCAGATCTGGAAATGAGGATTTATGCACCTCTGCCGGCTGCCTGCCACCCCTCCTCTCTCTCCGTTGCTCTTTAGTAGTCAGGATCCATCCCACTGCTGAGCGTCTGCTCCGCCACAGCCTGTGTGTGTGTGTGTGTGTGTGTGTGTGCGAGAAGCATGGGGGAGGGTGCTAGCGGGGCTGGGGGTGCTTCGACTCCAGGTTTTGTATGAAAGGAAAAGCTCTCAATGTGCAATGCTGTATTTCAGCTACAGGTAGTTGCAGAGAAGCAACCATCTGTGCCATGTGATTGTATCTGAGGAGGTTGGTTTTGCAGGGAAGCACATTTTCATTTTCCCTACTAAACCTGCTTGTTAATTTAGCTGGAGTTTAACAATAGATTTGAGAAGACACCATTTGAGTGACCAGTAACAAACGCGTTGGTCATTAAACCGACTTGATTTATGGACTGAGGTTCAATCAATCAATACCAATGTGCATTGTATTTTGAGGGTTAATAGTTCAGGGATCCCTTCACAGCCCACTTGCAAATCCAGCCTTAAGTGATATGAGATTATGGGCCACTATGATGCTCAAGGGAGACAAATTAGCATAAGAATGGGTGAACGGTCAGGGATACAGATCTTTCTCAAAGAATTAAATCAATATCCAATCAATGTCCCAAGGAAAGGTTCGGACTAAAAGACATAATACATGTTTATATGGAGCTGTTGCAGGGTCTCTTTTTTAATAGATGCAGTTCGATTGACGTCAAATGTTGTTTGCACTCGCATGACCAATGGAAAATAAAAACAGCTTTCAGAACTGTTCACATAGACCAGACGGAGTCTGTGTATATGCATTCAAATTCTGACTTTTGCAAATATTGTAATGTCTGGATCCTGTTTACAGGCTCTCCATTATAGCAAATATGCTGAGCGTGAGGATTAGCATATTATTCTGCATATTTCTGCATGTAAATTACTGAACGGCATCCTCTGAATCCATTGTTATGTTTAAACTGAGCAAGCTTGCCACGTGTAGGTAGCATATCCAAAACAAGTCCTTGAATAAAAGGCAGACGGATAATGCAATAACAAAAATCGGTTTATATTTCACACACCTCTCCCTGATAGATTACCAGACATTCCCGGATGCGACAGATGCGGTTTAGCTATTTGTTAACAAGGCAACCAATGAGTAACAAAGAAAAGCAGTACCATTGAGACACACCATGAAGAAATTCAAGAATGAAGAGCAAAATAAGGAAAAACACTGTTAGATTCTATCTTAAAGCTGGACTTTAAAAGGAGGAGCAGCAATAATCAGAGAGAAGGCACTCATCAAGCTTTTAACATGCCAATGGCCTTACCAAATGTACTAATCACTTTATTTCCACAGTTGCACTCTGGGAGTTTGTGATTGCCGTTTTAAGTATGTTCCTCCTATCACCTGAGGGCTGAACGAATAAAAGATTGTACATGGTCACCAGTGATCGACAGATGAAATCATATCTCGCACACACTGACACGAGTCACCAACAAAACCCACCATAAAACTAATTTGCTCGACAAAACTATCCAAAAATAGCAAACTATTAGCTAGTTTTAGCCGTAATTGACAGGAAATCACTTGCAGGCTTTTTGTCTAATTGTTTATTGGTCTCTCATATCGACCTGGAGAAATTTTGCTTCGACTTGCTATAACAATGTAATTTTTGAGGGCTTTCTTACTTGCACTGGTAAAGATCTAGGGTTTAACACACTTGACATCTTCTTAACCCTTTTAGACAACTATTTCTGGATTTGCTTTAAGTCATTATACTGTTGCAGAATATATTTATGTCTGTTCCAATGGGTGTCACTTTGTACATGGATAACACCTGGAACAAGATTTAAACTCTGAAATAGAAGTCACATCGATAAACAATTAAATAAATTAACTTGGGAAGATGTAGAAGACATTCTGCTGCCATTCAGAAGTGAAGAACTGGCTCCCTTTCAATTCATGAGTGTGAATGTGAATTGGCCACACCTCACAGGAAGTTAAACTGGAATTACAGGGAGTGAAAATTAAGCATTCTTCCATCCTGGTCAACAAATGTATTAAATATAAATAAGTGGATATAAATTAAGCACAAATCTCCACAGGTGACATTTCAAACTGATTTTCTGTTGTCAAGCTATCATTCAAAGTTTGTCTTGACAAACATTCTCTTTCTAGTTAAAAATTACACTTACTGCAGTTATATGAATTTCTTTTTGAATTACTTTCAAATTAAAATTTCAATTCTGCTTCCTGTTTGCTACCTCAGTTCAAATCAGGAATTTAACTGAATTTGAGAAGCATTCTCAATTAAATCCCAAATGGTGCACTGTTTGATGATTGATTTATTTGACATATGATCAATGTGTTCAAACTCAAAGCTTGATTCAATACAATTCACTTGGCATCTGTCACAACAGCTTGTCAATGCAGAGGTATTTTGGCACAAACCATGAGATTTATCCTTCAGAGAGTCGACCTCTGGTCATAAGAGGTCATGAGGAACAGGCTTACTGTCATTCATACACTGGTTTACAAGTACTGGACTATTTGCACTCTCTAGCCAACCCACTATGACTCCTTATCTTGTTTTTGTACTACAACAAATAAAAGAATTCAACCAAAATACTGATCAAGTGAGATCAGAATGCGTCCTTTCCAATGTGATTACGTAATGCATGGCACACCTCAGAGCTAGTGCAAGACGAGCATTTGTGGTTAAAAAGTATATAAATTTGTATATTTTTTTTTTAGAAAATGACCGATTGTTTCACTAGATAAGACCCTTATTCCTCGCCTGGGATCGTGTAGAGCCCTTTGAAGCTGCATTGAAACTGCAATTTGGACCTTCAACCTGTTGGTAGCTGTTGAAGTCCACTATATGGAGAAAAATCCTGGAATGTTTTCCTCAAAAACCTTAATTTCTTTTCGACTGAAGAAAGAAAGACAAAAATCTTGGATGACATGGGGGTGAGTAAATTATCAGGAAATTTTAATTCTGAAATGAACTAATCCTTTAAAAACTATCATGTGTGTTCAGAAGGCTACGTGCTTTTCAGGGTTGAACAATATTAAAGTTCAGTCTGCTACCAATAAATGATAATTATTTTCAAGTTATGGCCAATAACAGTTAAATGACAGATATTACATTTCTATACTATTTTGTCAACATAATAAAATTACAAATAAAATAAAATAAATGAAATTCAAATAATACCATTTTAAATACATATACATAATACTTAATTGTATTTTTAATTGTCTGAAATGTGAATTTAGGCATCAGAACATTATAATTTACATTGTGGAAAAAGATTTAAGAAATTTAAGAACGGATTTAAAGATTAATTTTAAGTAAGCGTTAGATGATAGCACAGGTAATCCAATTTTAAAAACAGAGGAATAAACATGCACAATTAAAAATCCAATATTGTCCAATAAATAAATTGAAATATCTGATAACCGATATACAGTAGTACCAATATATTGTGTATCACAAGCTCTAGAAACCATTCCATTTCATTATATGGAAAAGAGCAGCATGAACATACTGTTTAACATCTACTTTTGTGTTCAATGGAAGAAAAAAATAAACAATATGGGTTTGGAGCAATATGAAAAGGAGAAATGACAGTTTTTTGCTACATGAAATATATTCTGTATGCAGGAGCCAAAATACAAAATTATTGCTCCGGTGTCTCTGAATATGAAAAGCAAACAAATAAATAAATAAATAATTCCATTTAGACAAGCAATGAAAGGCAAGACAGGAGGAAAAACAAACAAACAAAAAAAAAAAAAAAAAAAAAAAAAAGTGATACACATGGACATCCACACACATAAAGGCACACTCACCAGACACGTGTCATTTACCAGATAAAAAAAAAAGGATAACTACCCATTGTTTTATGGGCAGTGGGAACACGCTCAAAATCTCATTCAGCCAAGAATATCGCTGAAGTCAGCTTAAAAGCAGGAGTAAGACGTGCACACTCAAGTACGATGCCTTAAGACGGATGCTGCAGCTAATATGAAAGTGCAAGCATCTTACAACTGAGATAGATTATGTACCGCCATCTCATTTTAAACCACTGAAGTGTCTGTTACAGGCAGAAGAGCATGAGGGGCGCTTCTCATATGTGCTGAGATATGCTGTAATAACACTAAAGCATCATGAAGCTTTGCAGTTTTGCAGCAGCCTCTTGAGACTGCTTACAGAGAAGCGACGGTGAGCATAATGACACTGGCCACACTGCTTGACCCAGGAAATAAATCATCGGACATCTGCAGCCAATCTAACGCTATCTAAATCTGTGTAGCAACTAACAGCAGAGCATAACAGTATGATGAGGCTAGAGGATGACTAAAGCGCTTCATTTACACTGAAAAAAAAAAAAAAAAAAAAATTTAGAGAAGGATTTACTAAATTTTCACTCAAAAAGTGCTAGTAAATTTCACAAATAATTACAGAGAAATAGCAAGTAACATTGAATTAAATGGGAAATTTTGAAGTAGAAAAAAAATGAAGTAGTATTATCTTGTAAAACATCTTCCATTAATCTTTAATTTATTTACAACATTGAGAAATTTTTACAGCATACTTCATTCAGGATGTTGGGTCAGTGTTTGTTTAGAATTTACTAGAATTATTAGAATTAACGCCATACCAGCATACCACAGCTATTCATGGCGAAAAACAGGTTAAAATGTAGCAAAATCTGAAAAGAAATAAAATGAAATTTACAAAAGTTTTTAAAGTTGGCAAACTGAAGTTGCAATCGTTTTTTTTTTTATCCCTATTTTGACACATATTATATATATATATATATATATATATATATATATATATATATATATATATATATATATATATATATATATATATATATATATATATATATAAAAAAAAATATAAATATATATATATTTTTTTTTTTTTAAATATATGAGTGAAACGGCTTCTTGAACAATTTAAAAAAAAAAAAAAAAAAAAAAAAAAAAAATGAAGGGTGGGACTTGGAAATTGATTGGATTATTGTGGTTTGCTATTGGTGGATGTTATGTGAGTGGCAGGTTGTCCTGCCCTCGCACCAGTAAACATGTCATCAGAGAAGAGATGTTACGAGAGAGGGGAAGTTATTTTGATTAAACATTATGAGGGCATAAAAAAAAAAAAAAAAAAAAAATTACTGCAATATTCCATAAAAAAAATAAATTGTCAATTGTGATTTCATGGTGACTAAATTTTATCTTCGATAACGAAACGAAAAACTAAACCTGGCCTTCATTCACTTTTTTTTATATGAATCAACCCAACACTATTAAAATATGCCCCAAAGTCAGTGTAAAACTGATCATGGCTATAAAGTAATGTGGCATGTTCCTCAAAGCTCTGAGAAATATGCAATTACATTAATGGAATAGTTTGTGTCATTATTTACGCTACACATTTACCCGTCTGACTTTCCAATTATCTTTTTCCATGGAACACAAAAGGACAAATTTAAAACAAAAATCTCCACACTGTATAGCTCACAACTCATATGGGCTGTTTTATGGGAAAATTTATTTATTCATTTATTTTTGTCCTTTCTAGTCACTGTGAAGTGACATGCTATAAAAAAGAGCTACATTTACATTATGCCTATGTCTTTGGCAGATGCTTTTATCCAAAGCGACTTACATCGCATTCAAGCTAAACATTTCAATTCATGCATTTTCTGAAAATAAAACCCATGGCCTTGGTGTTGTTAGCGGCATGCTCTACTGTTTGAGCGACACGAATCCAAATAAAGATTCTTCAAAATTCCTCCTTTTTTAATGAACTGAAGAACTAAAATTTTATGGCTAAAATAAATAAATAAATAAATAAAGTTAGTCTAATCAGAATAAACATCACAACTCCCCGTCAGTGTTGTTTTAGTTAACTAAAACTACTACTAAAACTAAACTATTAAAATATTTTTCGTTAATTGAAATAAAGCTGAAATAAAATAAATTTTAGGTGAAAAACTTAAACTTGAATGTTGCCATGGAAACAAAATAAGTCGAAGTACTAAAAATACTAAAACTAAAAATGAAATAAAATAGAAATTTTCGATCTATGTTTCCAAATTTCCTACGGTGGTTTCAAAGATATTCACTAACGTTGTTTTAACGCTAAATCGCAACGTTGCACAAACCATAAGGCGTAACCTAGCATGTTCGGTATCGTTGGACTCGGCAAGGATATAACTCAACCATATCAAAAGTTAAGAGCATATGAATATCAAAAAATACAGCATTTTGCTACAAATTGCAAAACGATTACGATATGGTAAAATTGGATATATCATTCAACTGGCCATGCTGCCCTGAACTTAACAAGACCAGTTTTAACATTTCTGGCCAAACTGTTTGGAAATTATAAGCAAAAATAGCCATTTTTTGCTATCTCCAGACCAGTAGGTGGGCCTGTTCCAAAACACAGCATGTAGCCTCAGGTCATGCTTATGATGACCTGATTTTTTTGGCGGGAAAATTTGGGGGGAAAAGTTTCATGATGGAAAATGATGTCATATAGTGCAATCGAATCATATTGAGCCAAGGAATCAGACGAAAAATAATTTTGATTCTAACCCGTATGGTTCAAAAGTTATTAGCGTAAACATGAGTGAAACTTTGGACAAGGGGTGGTGCTAAACAGTTTGATCTAGAGACACCAAATTTGCTGTAGTTAAATGTTGGGACTATCCTCCATCAGTGTGCCAAATTTCATAACTTTCCCAGAAGGGGTTCTATGGGCTGCCATAGACTCCCAGAGCAGAAGAATAATAATAAGAATGCCAACAGATACAATAGGTGCCTTTGGTGCTTGGCCCCTAATAATAAAATAACACTGCTCCCAGGAAATGCATTCTTCAAAGAAAAAAAAACAAAAAAAAACAAACAAAAAAAAACACTAAATAAGGTCTGTCCATAAACATACAGTTTAACCAACAGAATGCATTAACGAATACTGATGATTTGACCCATCAAGTCATCACACTGTACGTTTGGTAACGTTTCTTTCTTGCAAATTTTGAGGCTCGGGTAAAAAAAAAAATAAATAAAAAAATAAAAAATAAATATGTTTGCTGAAAATAGATAAAGGTGTAAAAGAAAGGATAAACCACTTTTCTTGGAAGTGGAGAGAAGCCTTAAGCCTGAGGGTGCACATCAGTCTTGCCGTACAATGAACTTGTCAGATTGGAGGGACTGTGAAATTGAAAATATCAAAAGGTCTTGTCCAGTAACAAAAACGTGAAATTGAACACAAGTTGGAATACCCTACAGCACACAAATCGCTGGTCACAAGCTGAAAAGCAAAGCAAAAAATTAAAAAAAATAAATAAAAAAATAATAATAAAAAAAAAGGATTTAAACAATTGAAACCTAAAATCAGACAGACCAGGCATATTAATTGGATATTTATATACTGGGTAAATCAAAGTGCTATTAAAGATAAACTGAATTGTGCAAATAAATTCACACAGAAGTACTAAACTGAGACATGCACGCCTACAAAGAAATGTAAATATATAGAAATAGATACGCAATTATAAATTATAAATATTCTAAATACAGTTATTTACTCAGCCAGGCAGATGTATGAGATTTTTTATTGCTTATTTGGTTATGAAGCCCTGACTTAATTCAAGCAATTCACACTGCAATTTTATCAAACTGTTAGGATGACCTTTCACAGCGAATGGCAGTCCAAACATATGAGTCACTTTATAATGATATACACAACACTCATACTTATCACTCAGGGATGAAGGTATACAAAACAAGATAAATGGCCATTTACATTCTACCAGCCAGTGCCAGCAGAACCAGATCTTTCTTTACATGGTCTCTACTGAGAGGCAACACCTCTGGGTAAAGTGCGTCATAATCACAGTCAACAGGACCAAGAGTCATTGCACACACTTCTGTGATTTGTGTTGATGGTTTATTGAGTGTGTGCGCCACATCTCCTGCTGATGTAGTGCTACATAGGCAACAAAACGGATCTATGATCATGAACATGAAGGTAACACTAAACAAGATGTTTAAAATGCCCATATTATTATGCTAATTTAAAGGTTCCTAATTTTGTTTTGGAGGTCACCATCAATTGGTTTACATGCTTCCAAGGTCAAAAAATGCTTTCATTTTCTCATAATATACTTTGCAGCATCTCTTTTCTCACAGTGTCTGAAACAGTTCAATAAAGGATTCAGTCTCTCTAAACCCCTCCTTTCCGAGAGCCTACTCTGCTCTGATTGGTCAGATGGCCCAGTCTGTAGTGATTGGTCGACCACTTACAGCGCGTGTCAGAAACTAAACGCCTATTAGCATATCTGAATTTCAGCTCTGGATCTTCGATTCTCCAGCATTGTTGTTGTTGAGTAACCGAAGCGTGAGCTGTTAAAGCTCCGCCCTCTTTTGGAAAGGGGGCTGGGAGCAGCCGCTCATTTGCATTTAAAGGGACACACACAAAAACAGCATGTTTTTGCTCACACCCAAATAGGGGCCAATTTGACAAGCTATATTGAATGATCTGCAGGGTATTTTGAGCTGAAACTTCACAGACACATTCTGTGGACATAATACAGTAGGTCCCCTTTAAACAGCTTGTGTAGGGCAGGACTTGACAATGGGATGGGATTGGATGGAGGGATAGAATGGGATGGATGGACAGGTTGCCCAGCCATCATGCCAGTAAACAGGTCACCAGAGAAGAAAAGAGAAATGTTGTTGCAAGAGGGAGGGGATGATTATTTTGGTTGAAGATTACAATGGTGATATAAATGATTTATAAATCATTGTACAATAAATACTGCAATGTTCCATAAAAAAAAAACAAAAAAAAAACCCCAAAAACAAACAAGAAATCAAATGTTGATTTCATGATGACTTTGAGCTGCATATCTTATGAACAACCTGAGCAATTGTACAACAACTGTATCTGAACATCTCACACACACAAATGTCATCAACTGTTACACACTTTTTGGTTCTTCATTAGACAGCCGCTGTAGGAGCAACAAAAATTCTGACACTGTCTGACAACTTCTAAAATTAATGGCAATGGCAATTAATTAGCCATCAGCAAGCATGTCACATTAAAAGATCCAAGACTGACAATTCTGACCTACAACGAAAAATCTGACACTTTCTAAAATTTGTCTCAGACAGCAAAACCATACTATGCCTCAGGATTATGAGAAGCGGCAGCGCTCCCTTGTGTCAGTTCTAAGACCTACCAAAATGCCTAGTCAATGGATAAACAATTTCTGCTTTAATAAATATACAATAAAAATAGCAAATATAAGTGCAGACAATTATTAATTTGCGAGACACAACAACTAATTTCAGCATATATTTATGCATCTCAATTGTTAAAATAGATTATCTAAATAACATCAGAATTATATCACCACTCGGACACCCTGCTCTAAAAAATCCATATCGGTCAACCTATAAGGTCACAGACTCACGGTTTCACAGACAAGACTTAAGCCTAATCCCAGACTAAAATGCACGTTTGAGCTGTTTTAACCGAAAGCAACTTGCCCTGTCAGTGCCATTGTTTTGTCTCAAGATGCACACCAGCAATGTTTTTTTCTGACACTTTTATAAAAGCTACTTAAATGCCCTAATTGAACTAAGGTCTAATCCTGGCTTAATCTAAGCCCTGTCTCTGAAACCGGGCCGTAATCTAAACCACTCAAAGATATAATATTTTAACAATGGCTCTTGATTGACAACACTCACATACAATACACACTACAACAAAACTCTTATTTACTTAGGCCTGGGACACACTAGATGATTTTCAAATCTTAACCGATTTTAAAACTGTTGGAGACCACAGACATAAATGCAGATTCAACCAATTTTTAGCATTATAATCCTCCAAATGCACACACTAGAAGATTCGTCCAGACAGCAAGAACACACACCTGTCGATTGTAGTGACATTTTCACAGTGGGACGAGATCTCACGGAGACTCGCAAGATCAAAGTGACTTGAGAAAAACAAATGGAGGACGATCAACGTCGTCAGCTGGTTCTCCTGGTGTGAGCTGTTTTATGGGAAGAAAAACAAAGGAGAAAAAAAGAATATAGGTGATCTTCTTTCTCGATACTCCACTTTCATGGTATGTTTGTGTTTGCCATGTTTTAGCTATAAAAGCACACAACATCCAGTTGAAGCTTGCTCACTCTCACTGGCTATTGCTGTATCACATCAGAGACAACCCGATCAAGACGATTAATCACGATTGAGGATTTGTTGGGCAAAAAGTCAGTTGCGAGAAGCCTTGAATTGGACCACACCTCCCAGATTGTTCGGGGTTGCAAATCAGGCCCAAAATCAGGCTTAAAATCTTCAGGTTTGGCCAGCCTAAGTAGGCTCTCCTGAAAAGCGTTGAGTTCAAAATTGTAAAAGTAGCTCAGATATTAGCCTCTCTCATAATTTGCTGTGCTATAATGGGTATCTGCAGGTGCAGCTCTTTAACATAATTGCCATATTATGCCGGAAGATAATTAACTGTAGGCGTGACGAGCAATTTGCATCCTTTCACCACCTGAACCTTGTCTCTTCTCTGGCCAGATGTTTTATGGATTTCAAAAGTGATATTTGGTGCAAGTATGGCTGAATCTACAAAAAGCAGCAATATCAATGGCAAATGGAGCAAGTCCTGACTGCCACTTTAATTAGAGTGAAAATTAAAAATCAAATCATACAAAGACATGAATTACAATGCTCCAAAACGCTCGGCAGAAAGCAACAGAACACTGGATATCCAACTGAATACTACTCTGAGGACTACTTTATTTAAATAATATGCACAAAAACACTATGACGTCACTAGGTTGAATGTTTAATTCATCAGTATCAGAAACCACCAATTATCATCTTGGAAATTAAAACATACATTTTTAATGCCGTTTTGTAAAAGTGTCTTAACTTTGTCACCTAATCATTTAATTAGTTAAAATTCACGGTTGATATTATTTCTGGGTCATTCATCACATTGTAAATGAAAGATCAAGCTCATTCATTATTGTGCAGTATTCTTCCACAGTATGATCTCTTTAGTTTTATAAACAAGAAAAAGAAAGAGTTAACTAAATGTTATCTGCGTATATCTTATTGTTTAGTTCATACTTAACTTATCCGTTTACAAACTAAAATGTGACACATGAGGTAGCAAAATTAAACGACTTGAACGCTTACTGGAGTTATCCTGAAGGCTGAGTGATCTGACTTCCGTTTGCCACGCGAGATTGAAAGCAGACTCTTTCCAATTAGTGTACACTTCCGTACACGTCATAAATGGCTGATTAAGGCCTGCTGAAGACCTGCCAAGCGGCAAACACGTAATTGAAAGAGAAAAATTATTGCCCTGTGTTATTAATATTAAAAAAAATCCAGTATGTCTAATGAAGGAGCAAAAAAGAAAGGAAAAGTACCAGGGGACAAAAAAACGTCTAAACGGAGAGCAAAGAGGAGGGAAACTTATGCAGTGTATATCTACAAAGTTTTGAAGCAGGTGAGTGAGTTTTCATAAATAATAAATATTAATTAATAATTAAGAATACTTATAAAAAAAAAAACGGATGATTCCTACTGTTCATTTTGATTGGCTGATTTGCGTTTTACGCCACGTGCAATAGCGATGGATTCGTGAATGAATCATTCTTATGAGTCGAATCTTTTCAGTGTCGGTTGAATCTATTCACAAACCGGTGTGATAGTTCGGACTCTAATCGGTCCGAATGGCTCTGGAGTCATGCCTCTTTGACTCACTGAATCAAGAACCGTTTGTTTCGGTTCTGTCCGATTGGGGAACCAATGTTTACAACTTGATTCAATAAATACTCACACTAAAACAAAATGGTTTTATTAAAAACATTAGTATATTATAAAACACTTTCATTACATAAATGTAAGTATATTTTTAATGTATAAAATAAATTTTACTTGGGTTCTAATTGCCATTATGTGGTGAATTATGGCTGCAAATCATCTGGGACACTTCAACAAACACCATTGTCTGACAGAACTGTTGTCGCTTATTGCTTTTGTGTGTGTGTGTGTGTGTGTGTGTGTGTGTGCGTGTGCGTGCATACATTCGCAGGTTCATCCGGACACTGGTATCTCCAGCAGGGCGATGAGCATCATGAACTCGTTTGTAAACGACGTGTTTGAGCGCATCGCTACAGAGGCGTCCCGGCTCGCGCACTATAACAAGCGTTCGACCATCACGAGCAGAGAGGTGCAGACCGCAGTCCGGCTCCTGCTGCCCGGAGAACTCGCCAAACACGCCGTGTCAGAGGGCACCAAGGCCGTCACCAAATACACCAGCTCGAAGTGATCACCTGAGAGCTGTCCAGGGGGTGGGAATCTTTTCAACTAAAAAAAAAAAAAAAAAAAAAAAATGTAAAGTGAGTCATGTTTGCAATCACTATTCAATATTAAAAAATGCACTCGGTGGAACAGGTGTTCGTTATTCTGGTTTCAGGTAGGCCTTATATTTGCAAGTTCAGAAGAACACAACACATAGGGATAGAATTGTATATGTACAAAGAATACTTCATGTCCAAAAACATGGAAATATTAGTTTAAAATAGTGCTGTTACCATAATACTTCTGAATATACTATACATGAAGGTTATTTTAAGATTCTTCATCTCAAATGTGTAGCTACTAAGGGTATAACTGGGTTAAATGTGACTTGGTCGCCAAGGAAATTAAAAGTTTCTCATTCAAGTTGCAATTTTGTTCTGAACTTAAGGTTTTATAGCTTCGCACACAGTTTGGAGTGTATACTATATTGCAGATCAGGACATGAATATCTCAATTTACCCTCTGGGATCAATAAAGTGCATCTTTCTGTGACTATTTACAGCATGTTATGTGCGGAAATCTTTCACACTGTAGTGTTGTATTTTCGCCACTAGATGGAGTCATTTCAACACTATTGAGACTGGAGCAGGACTGCTGCAATACAGAATATAATTTTGACTTTTTCTGGAGATATTGAGTGGAACGGAGTAGAGCAACGCTTTAATTTGCCATGTGCATGAGTATGTTTTCCACACTGGATTGTTTTTTTTATATATATATATATATATATGGGTGAATTAATAAAAAAAAAAAGTTGAATTTAATGAATAAACAACCTATACAGCACATTACACCATAAAGTCATTTGGATTCCTCTGTATTTCAAACAAAACAAAAAACAAAGCGAATCAGAAAATTCTTACAAATAAAAGTTTAATACTGTGCAAAAGTTTTAGGCCACCATTAGATGTTGTTTTAGCAATGGTATAATGACTGTATATAATTATTTCTCAGTCTCTTTATTAGAATATAACCAGAAAATACAGGAAATTTGGCAAATCAGGCAAATATTTAGTGACCTCCCCTCTTACACTTGAGCAAAAGCAGGAACCAACTCTCTTAAACCTAAATGAAATGGAAAAGGACAAAAAAACTTTCAAAATCTGATGAGAATTTTCTCAGATGTTCTTCTTTGAGAATCTGGAAGAAGTCCAGGAGGACACACTAAATACTGATTTTTGCTTGAAGAAGCCGTTTTGTGTACGTATTTCCTGTATTTTCTGTTTGTATCGTAATAAAGACCAAAAAATAAATTAAAACTTTGCTAAAACAACAAAGCTGGTGGTGGTCTAAGACTTTTGCACAGTACTGTATATCATATAATGAAGTAGCTTCATTAAAATGGAAATGTTTGTGCTCAACTTTGCTCATATTTTTGTTTACATTTTTGCAACAAGTTATGTGTAAAGAAAAGATCTATAATAGACAAAAGACAAATTAACATTTCTTTCACCTGCCAAAATTGTTTTGACATTCCTATTATATTTTTATGAAGCAAACATATGATATATATGGCATTTTTGGTGGGTATTTGAATGATTTGTAAGTGCTAAATGGACTGTTTTTATGGGAAATATGCCCAACTGTGGCTACAAAACCAATCACACATGCCATAAGGTGTCTAGCAAATTGTAATGAATAACTTTTACATAAACACTGACAATTTTTCAATTTGAACTGCAGTAATTGGATTTTCCAACATAAAGCATATTCGACATGAAATGATATTTATGGTGAAAGAGACAAACGGGTCAATGCATTGTGAGAGACGCATGCATCTGATAAACCAGAATGCGAAGCTTTAAATACAATTTTATTTTTTTGTAGCCTATTTAAAAAGCTCGTAGTGATATAATAATTTGTCCATTTTACAGTCTAGTAGCTGACCAATGAAGTATTTCACAGGAGGAAGCTTTGGTGAAAACAAATCATGTTTTGCCCTTCATTAATCAGGGAAGTCTGAGGAATACTGGTGTTCCGTATTCCCAGCCCTCCCTCTCTGGCTCCAACGATAAGCCTTACTGATGATCTTATATATGCTAATGATGGCATGTCTATGGACATATTACAGCGAGGGTGATGGTGTCATTAATGACAACGTCTTAAGCGTTATCGTCATCATCACCATGTTCCCCTTGATCTTGCGGTTCCCTCATAGATCCCCATGCGCTCATTTCATTTTTGCACACACAATCTCTCTCTCTCCCTCTCTCTCTTTTGGGTGGTATAAGCACATTACGGATGGGGACATTAGTAACTAATGCAGGCGCTGGGCCCCGCATTGTTTTGGTGCACAAGTACATCATTAGAAAATGTTCTACTTGGCAGGGAAGCGTGTATTAACTCGGCTCGCAATAAAATGAGGTTGTGATCAATTGTTAAAGTTATCGAGAGCTATTAGGTTGAAATATGAACCTCTCAATTGCCATAATGAAGAGGGTGCCCGGTCGTACACAATCAACAGAGCAACATACACCATGCGTTGTGGGTTCTGGGCGCTCGGAAGAACGAGAGAAAGCAATTTTGCAGAAAGAAAATGCAACCGCGTCGCCCTAACCTCATTACAAATTTCACCTCATTACTAAATTTCAATAATCTACTCAAAATGTTAGGACCAACCGGCTATAAAACAGAATTGCGAGCTTTTTTGAGCAACGGGACAATGCGGCTATCATAAACGCCACTCTCGTAAAGAATTACGTCTCATAATGCCAGCTAACTTTTGATGTCGGTGCCAACGTTGACTCACGATTTTGGCAAAGTTGCTGCATAAATTAATTTCATATAATATTCTCTAGTGAGGCATATTGATGAGTCTCAGCCTCGGAAATTCAATTAATCCCCCAAAGTTAATGTTTCGGAACTGAACAGAGCCCAATCTGGAGGATAGCAATGGAAGGCACTACATTAAAGTTGCTACTGTATTGTTAGATCAACTCAAAAGTGTATATCAGCCTATACAACACCTTCTGCTGTAGGTTCTATACACTGTAAAACTCAATAAGTTCAGAATACTCAAAACATTTGAGGAAGATTATTACCTCAAAACATTTATTAAACTAACTCATTTTTTTAAGTTAGTAGAACTTAAAATTTTTGTGAAAAAAGCAAGGCCAGTGTGGTTCACAGGTGTCTCTCATTAACAATCACGTCACCAGCAGCCTCGCCCCACTCAACATAATGTTAATTAAATAAGGTTCATTTACATAAACATCACATTAAGATCTTGGTTGAATGTTAGATATAGCAAATAACACATGCTATTTTAACCATTAAAGAGACTGTCATTATGTACTTGCATGTATATAATCAAACAACATACAGTATATGTGTTCTTAAAAGTTTTGCAGCACATCCTCAGCCTAACCACAGGCTCTACTCTTCACCACAATGGTGACCCTACAAAACTAACATAACAGAACGCCCTGTAAATCCCAACATTACACAACATTAAAGGATTAGTTCACTTCAGAATTAAAATTTCCTGATAATTTACTCACCCCCATGTCATCCAAGATGTTCATGTCTTTCTTTCTTCAGTTGAAAAGAAATTAAAAAAGAAATTATAGTGGACTTCAGTGGGGTTCAACGGGTTGAAACCAAGGTCCAAATTGCAGCTTCAAAGGACTCTACACTAGTGAAACAATCAGTCATTTTCTAAAAAAAAATAAAAATGTATATACTTTTTAACCACAAATGCTCATCTTGCACTGCTCTGCGATGCGCCACACATTACGTAATTACATTGGAAAGGTCACGCGTGACGTAGGCGGAAGTACCGAGCAAGCCAAACGCCCTTTACAAAAAAAAAGGTAAAACAACAATGTCGAACGATTTTGAAGTTGGAGGAGTTTTTCGCCCTACCGCAGTACTTCTGCCTACGTCACACTTGACCTTTCTAACGTGAAACGTGGCGGATCGCAGAGCTAGTGCAAGATGAGCATTTGTGGTTAAAAAGTATATAAATTTTTATTTTGTTTAGAAAATGACAGATCGTTTCACTAGACAAGACCCTTATTCCTCGTCTGGGATCGTGTAGAGCCCTTTGAAACTGCATTGAAACTGCAATTTAGACCTTCAAACCGCTGATCCGCATTGAAGTCCACTATATGGAGAAAAATCCTGGAATGTTTTCCTCAAAAACCTTTATTTTTTTTCGACTGAAGAAAGAAAGGCATGAACATCTTGGATGACATAATTTATCAAGAAATTTTAATTCTGAAGTAAACTAATCCTAACGTATGTCTCCCTATGTTACTCTTGCGCAAAAGCACAAAAAATAACACTTAATTTCACCATTTATTTATATAGTCTGACGCAAAGCATGCTGGGAATTAGAAATCTGCTGCAACTCAACTCAATCATATTAAGTTCAGCTTACTACAATGAAATTTTGAATTCACGCAACATTTTTCTAGTGAGTACAATGAACTTTCATTATTATTTGAGTGAAACTCATTTCATTTAATTAATTTCACTGTTCGGTTTTACAGTGGGAACAATTCAGAATAATGACTCTGCATATTATTTCACAGATTGATAGCTGTGTGTTTCTAACTGGCATGACCAATATTCGATGGGCATCTAACCATTCAAAAGTTTCAGGTCAGTAACTTTTCTTTTTTTTTTTAAGAATTTATTACTTTTATTCAGCAAGGATGCATTAAATTGATCAAATGCAATAGTAAAGATATAATGTTACAGTAGAATATAAATGTTATTCTTTTGAACTTTCTATTCATCTAAGAATCTTGAAAAAAAAAAAGGTTTCCACAAAAATAACAGCAAAAACGTTTCTGTTATTTTCAACATTGATAATAATAAGAAATGTTTCTTGAGCAGCAAATCAGCATATTAGAATGATTTCTGAAGGATCATGTGACTGAAGACTGCAGTAATGATGCTGAAAATTCAGCTTTGACATCACAGGAATAAATTACATTTTAAAATATATTAAAATAGAAAACAGGTATTTTAAATTGCAATAATATTTCACAATATTACTGTTTTTACTGTATTTTTGGTCAAATAAATGCAGCCTTGGTGAGCATTAGAGACGACTTTCAAAATCTGATCCCAAACTTTTGAACAGTAGTCTTTGTGTCATGACTATTCCCATCCCTAAGCAGTGTTTATTGCTGATGTGAGTCAGTGAGGAACCACCAGATTTGGCCTCTTGGGAACAATTTATGGTCATTGATTAGTGTGAAGGACTAACTAATATTGTTTTTGCATACTCCTGAGAGGAAGTCCATTAGATGTTCAGTTTTCTGCACAAACCACAAACGAATACTCGCTGAAGTCTTCATGATGTTCTTCAATCCATCCGGTTCAAAGCAAAGTTCATTTGCAGCACCAGCATTCAAACAGCTCATTATCATGTTGGTTATTCCTCGAAAAATAATGATTGTTATCAATTAGTTTCAACCAATTAGCTCGCATTTCTAATTCTTGGTCTTCTCTTTGTTCCTTTAATTAGTAAATTCATTAGTACCGTCTATAGTATTGCACGCCAAGTAGATGTTTCAGCAGTGTATTCTTATGATTTTAACATGAGGCGCAGCAGTCTTGGCAGTATTAAGTGGAAGATAATCAGCAGGAACTAATTGTCTAATTGCACTGATGAAGGTTACAATCATTAGCCTGTTCTGGATGTCCGGTCCTCAACAGCGAGTGGCTGTCTGACCGGACGAGCCTAACCCTACAGATGGCCTCACTGTTAAGCTCACGGCAGGACAAAATGACAGACATCTTCTATCCACGGGGAGCAAGACAAACGAGTGTGTGTCTGCGTATACGTGCATATGTATATGTGTGTTGTGTGTGTGTGTGTGTGTGTTGTCCGCAGGGAGTAAGACGAACGAGTCGAGGGAGTGCTGATTCAATGCACTTCTTTCTTTTTCTTGCTTGAGAAAGTCCCTGCCTCCACAAAAATTGAATGTCCACCATTTGAGAAATGAATTCATGGAAGTCACTGTCTTTTTTCCCCATTAGTAAGTGTTTAGTTCAACGTTTTAAATAATTGCGTTACAAGGAATGATATTTAAAATACATTTGGGAGGCAATGGGGCGGGAAAGTGCCTACATGTTTTGCTGATGATACCCGGGCCATTTGGAAGACATCAAAGTAGTGAGGAGGTAGCCCAGATGCATATTATAAACTCATTATGTGTATCATTTAAAAGGATGTACTCCAGCAGCAAAACAATCTTCCCATTCTCTGCCTCGCCTGTAATGTGTGTTCGCAAAGTCGCAACTTTTTGATGCCTTCAGTCAATGTGACAGCTATTACTGCATGGCAGAATGGAATAAATGTCATTTATATTCCTATTGGCAGGGTCATTAACATATGGATAAGACATAGCGAGGCAGTGTCTTTAGAGCAAACCGGAATGTGGAAATTTTGGAAGGAAAAAGAGATGGTTGATCATCATTTAAGGAATTATAAT